>CM042405.1:21634650-22964650 GCA_023634145.1 Thymallus thymallus | reverse complement strand
AACTCTCTGTGGAAAAGGTTCTATATTGAACCCAGAAGTGTTCTACCTGGAACCAAAAATGGGTTCTTCAAAGGGTTCTCCTATGGGGACAGCCAAAGAAACCTTTAGGTTCTAGATAACACCTTTTTTTCTAAGAGTGTATGAACAGATTTTTATAAGATTTAATATGGCTTAAACGCTGTCAGATCCACTGTCAGATCCACTTTAACAAGTTAATATTCTATTTAAAAAAAAAAAAAAAAAAAAAAAACATAAAACAGACCATTTTGAAAATGCTTGCCATTTCCTCATAGAGTATGATGCCATACTTTTGTGGAGGATGAGCTGGCCAATCAGTGGTCTAGAGGAGGATGATTTGGCCATCAGTGGTCTAGAGGAGGATGAGCTGGCCAATCAGTGGTCTAGAGGAGGATGAGCTGGCCAATCAGTGGTCTAGAGGAGGATGAGCTGGTCAATCAGTGGTCTAGAGGAGGATGAGCTGCTCAATCAGTGGTCTAGAGGAGGATGAGCTGGCCAATCAGTGGTCTAGAGGAGGATGAGCTGGAAGGAAAACTAGTTCACTAATATCGTAATTAATTATAGGTCATATTTCATAGAAGTCTGGAAACACTTGACAGTTACCTTGAGAAGTTCGGAATTGTATTAATCTGGCTGAAGATATCAAAGAACTGTGTAAAATGTCTAGATACAAAACCCATTATCAGCTGTTCCATTTAGTCCCTTTAGATCGGTTGCGAGAGGTGGTAAAATCTTAATAGCGGCACATTGGAGGAGGTAACGCACACAACAGCCACACTTGTCATGGGTCACTGCAGGGACGACTCCGAGCACAGCCACCGTCAAGTTAGTGGCCCGGCACTATCTCTCCACATCAGGCATCTACAGACTTCTCCCAGACAAGAAGAGCAATAAAATATACCTCTTTTTGTTTAAGTGATTAGGTTGTAAGGTAAGAAGGACAAATACCTTTTGACCCACACAGACTTCAGAAAATCTGTCTAAAAGGATACACGCCCAGTGTAAAAATAGATAATTGACTGTGCTACTCAGAGTTGTAATCTTCTTGGTTAAGGCAGATTCCACTGCTGTATAACATCATAACGAACAAGGAACAAAAGGTAACAGCTAGGGTACTGTGTAGTAGCATTCCCCTCCTGGAACAGTGGGATTTCTTGAATTTCATCTGATATCTGATTTATTTTCAGTGACAGGTGTACCTCCAGCCAGGTAGGTGTGAACAGGTAAGAGCAATAGAAGCAGTCTACTGACCCCCCCTCCACCTCCACCTCCACCTCCACCTCCCCTCCACTCACCTTGTCTGTCAGCTGCTCTCTTTCTCCTTTTACAGTGCCGGGCCACTCAACCCATTAGTGAGTATTCATTTTCCACATGAAGCTTAGACAAAGGCCGTCTGCTAGGGTAATGGAGAGAGGTTGGGGCGAGAGAGGGCAGGCAGGAGACCTCTCTGTAGCGATCGTCACGCCTGAACTCAAGCAAATGATGGGTGTACAGCTAGATGCCTCCCTGTTGTTCAATTACTTGAGTAAACACTGATCTATTGGTCTCCTGCAATTGAGTCACGTCATGAGGTCAATCTCAGGGCTGAATGTTATGGCCGTCACAAAGGTGAATGGAAAATGACAGAGATTCATCAACCAGTCCAGCCAAGTCATTAAAAACGTCTTGCTCATAATAAAGTGCAGGAAGTTGCATCAGCAGAAATTTGCTGGCCTACAAGGCGTTCAGCTTTGTGTTTTTATAAAAGCTAGATGCAATGTGCATCTTTATGGTTTGGTGTGGTGTAGAGAATGTTTATATATATTTTTATATTTATGTGTGTGTGTGTGTGCATTTGTGGATGCGTAGTGTGTGAGTGTGTGTGTCTGTTTGACAGCTGTTGTGAGCTAGGCTCATACAGGTAGCAGCTGGACTGGCTCACCTGTCGTATAAATGAACATGGCCAATCCCTTCCATCAGCAGCAGAGAGGCAGGAGAAGCCTGGACCTAAGCACCCAGAGACATAAACAAAAGGACTACTGGGGAGGAGGAGAGAAGGATTCAGTCGAAGGGGAAGAAAAAGGCTCAGAGAGGAGAAAGGTTCACAGAAAATATGTTTTAGGAATAACATTGGAACAGCCATCTTTCAGTCATGTTTTATAATCTGGCATATCATCATCTTTTTTGGGGGGGGGGGGGGGGTGTTCACAATTACTTACCTGATTAAAGGTTGAACAAAATGTCAGAACAGTCACAGCGCATCATCTCACCCCGACAACAATGAAAAATGTGAAAACTGATTAAAAAGGAAAACCGATTAGAAAGAAACCAAAGTATATGATTTTGTGTTTTTCACCTTATTGTGGGAGCGAAGTCTGGTCAAAATGTCTAAAAGTGTAGTGAAAAATGCAGAGGCAGTTTGTATGAGATGGAGGACCCAGTTGTCTCAGCAGCACTGAGCGATTAAACAAGAGACCCAATATAGATTGGAGGGTCAGGATTTAAACGATAAAGAGATGACAATAGAGATAAGATAAGTAAAGCACTTTGGAGACTTTCAGATGGTCTCTCTCTCTCTCTCTCTCTCTCTCTCTCTCTCTCTCTGACAAGCAGGGTAAACGGTTGCTTCCTGAAAGTGCCACATCTGACAGAGCTGGCTATGCCATGGAGACAAGGCTGCCCTCTCCATCCATTAACCCTATGACTGACTGGCTGCCTAGCTGCTTAGCGCTGATTCATTGAACACACTGATGGATAGCTGCTCCATGGGTGGGATCCATGTGTTAACCTGTACCTGTACGCTCAGAGGCTCTGAGTCAATCCCTTGAAGGATCTGATTTGTCATTGTTGACAGCACTATCAAAACAAACACTCATCTTTTCAAAATCATCTGACCGCCTAGGAAGGTTTGATTAATTAGTTCCATTTTAATAGATAGATAGATAGATAGATAGATAGATAGATAGATAGATACTAATACTACTCTTAAGTGAATAGAGAATAAATGTCTTTGTTAATTCTATTATTAATCAAGAGAAGGTTTACCTGGCATTTGTAAAGGTGTAACAGGTAACCAAAGACTCAAACATGGTTGTGAGGGATTAGGCTGATTAACCTACAAGGGTGAACTAGTAAAACGTGTACAAAGAAAGGCGTAGGAGGAAATTCTACATAAAGAATCTTTAAAGACAGACTGGCAGGCCAATGAGTGATCATAGATTTATGGATCAAGACACAAAACAAGCAAGTTCCCAGTGTTCATCGGAGGGCAGTGAATCCAAAATGAACTCCTTTTATGAGGCTGACATTGCCGGTGCGACGGTGCTACCACAAAGCGGGTAACAAAGCAGGCAGTAAAGCAGGAGTTGTGACAAGATAGAGGCACAATGAGAGAATCAACTTTCACGTGGCTGAATGGAGGCAGGAGCCCGGCCCAGCTGTTTTTAATGGCACTGCATTGACAGGATGGCAGGCTATTTTTAACGGTGCGCATCGCTCCTTTCAGACACGCACACAGAACTCCCTTTTCACAGAGCTTTGTCAATAACCTGCGGTGACCTGCATTCAAGGCTGCGTCAGGGTCCCCTGCACAAAAGGTGCCAGTGAGGGGGGAGTTGCAGCTGGATGATGACCACTCTAGTCCTCGCACCCCCAGACCCCCACAGACCCCAGGATGGACAATGGTTGGGAGAGCAGAAAAACAACATTCTACTTGAAAAGTTAGAGAAAGTTACGTAAACTTACACACTTGTTTACCCTCTCTCTCGCCCTCTCTCTCTGTCTAACACACATACACACAAAAAGCATGTACAAACAACTCTGGAAACAAAAGGGCTCTTGTAACAGGGCTACAAATGTAATGGAGAATGTCAACAGCACACACACTCCTGGTGAGGGCCTTACAAACAGACAGAGTAACTCAGCACACACATTACCCAGCCACAGCTCAACCTCTCAGCGTAATGATGATGGCTGCTTTAACTTCATCCTGGCTTTTAAAACCTGTACACACCGCAAACACACTCCTCCTGCAGGGGTAAGAGGTCAGGGTGGGGCAGGCGAGAGGTGTCCGGGCCTGTCCTCTCCTCCAGACGTACCTGCCAGCCAGCGTCATGGGTCACCTGTGTCCCCGCCTGACCACTTCATCAGGAGTCACCTCCTGAAAGAAGCAGATTAAGATATCAACGCTGTGGCATTCCAACTGTCCTCCATAACAACATGGTTCTATAATACCTCCTGACAGGAGAGCTTTACCACCAGGCATCAGAGTCTCACGTCCATCAGTGAGATCTCTTCTTAGGGAATGGGGCAAAATAAACAACTCACAGAAATATGCGGACCCACCACACTCAGACCAAGGACCAAGGACCAAGGACCAAGGACCAAGGACCAAGGACCAAGGACCAAGGACCATAGCCGTGCGAAGTAGGGTTCTGAGGGTGCTGAAGCGCCCCCTCAAAAATCTGAATAAAAGTAATGCACTCACAAAAGTAGTGCACTGGGCCTTTACTAGTCCTGTATTAGCGGACCAATATAGATGTCTATAGTGCGGGCAAAAAAATTGTTTTCAGCATCTTAGCTTTGGCAAGAAGGGTAGTTGTATAACTAAGAACAATATCTTGCTGGGTTCAATAGTTGGAATTGTAAGAGTTGTTGGCCTGTCCCTTTCTCTGCAATCATCATTCTAATGAAATCCAGGTAGAACAAAACCCTGTCCTCAAACTTTTACATCAAAAGGTGCAAAGTTATGGGCAAAGACTCAAAACATCCACATCTAATAAAATATTTTTCATGATAAAAAAAACATGGAAAATAATATCCGCCTTACAAACCACTTAATGTAAATGTACGTTACTGTATTGTACATAGGCTGGTCATCTAGGTTTGTACCTGGAGACTTTCCTTCACCATGAAGAACACAATACAGTAATTGAGTACATTGAGACATGAAGTGGTTTCTGATGATTTGATGATGTGGCTCAGTTGAGGGTTCGATTCCCACAGGGGACCAATACATAAAAGTATGGAAATGTATGGACTCACTACTGTACGTTGCTCTGGATAAGAGCATCTACTAACATGTAAAAGGAATTAATAGACTGTTTCAGTTTTCACAAATAAGTTGCATTTGCAAAGTATTTCACGAAACTGGAAAACATATATCAGGCAAGTATATTTCTATTTCACACGTATTATCAGATTAACTATTTCAAATCAAATAAAATCACATTTTATTTGTCACATGCGCCGAATACAACAGGTGTAGACCTTTACAGTGAAATGCTTACTTACAAGCCCTTGCAGTAATAAGAAAAATAAGTGTAAAGTTAAAAATAGATAAGTAAAAAATGTAAATAATAAATTAAAGAACAGCAGTAAAATAACAGTAGCGAGGCTTTATACAGGGGTTACCAGTACAGAGTCAATGTGCGGAGGCACAGGTTAGTTGAGGTAATTGAAGTAATACAGTGGGGTGCAGTTAATACAGGTAATGAGTGGAGAACAGGAGGGCTTCTTAAAGAAAAAGTAACAGGTCTGTGAGAGCCGGAATTCTTACTGGTTGGTAGGTGATCAAATACTTATGTCATGCAATAAAATGCAAATTATTTAAAAATCATACAATGTGATTTTCTGGATTTTTGTTTTAGATTCCATCACTCACAGTTGAAGAGTACCTATGATAAAAAATACACACTTCTACATGCTTTGTAAGTGGGAAAACCTGCAAAATCGGCAGTGTATCAAATACTTGTTCTCCCCACTGTATGTACATGTAGGTAGAGCTAACGTGACTATGCATATAATGGTGCTTTTAAGACAACCGTTTTTTTTTACAGATAATTATCAGACTCAAGTTATAAATGCTGGTCAACACTGAAATACAAATACATTAAGTTAAAACATTTGGGCCTTTACTAGTCCTGTATTAGTGGATGATACGGATGTCTTCTGCCTGGGCTAGTAAAGTGTGTGTATTTGCGTAAATGTGTGAGCATGGTGTGTTTCCACATGTGTGTATGCGTGTGCGTGTACCTCAGTGTTTACGCCTCATGGTGACTCACCCAGTGATCACGGTGAACATGGTCAGTGTCTCACCACCTGCTGCTGGGCTGACAAGGAGGGAGGGGCCACAGCCAGGGATGTAGACAGGAAGCAGAGGCAGCAGGTGCTGTGTTATGATCTCAGTAGAAACACAACCAGGGAACAGTTTAATGAACATAAATTAGCCAGGGGACATGACAGAAATATAATGCTACGTTTTCGAATTACCGGTTGTTTCTTTGAGAAGATATATGAAGCGATCTGTGCATAAATACACCTATTTTACTTTTGCATGTAAACAAATTAATGACCACTGCTGCAAACGCTGCCACTGTTTTGAACAGATTAGATTATACTATCTAGAACGAGCAGCCAGCTCACAAACGAACAAGTGCACCAGGGAGAAAGCAACAATCACGCAGATACAGTAATTGAAAACACAATATCTATCTGGGCAGTGGCGATTTTAGCATGTAAATCTTGGTGGGGCAAACGCAACATTTTATTTTTAAGATGCATTCCAGCAAAGCCACTACACAACACAACACTAAACAACATTAATTGCACTATAAAGGTGACAAACGGTGCCCACACACTGTTAAGGCCTACATAAAGCAGTCCCAACAGCAGAGCTTTCTTTTTAGCACCTTGGAGTGAATCCTTACGACCGCTACACCTGGCTATCAGTGGAGCCTTGTCTGGCAGCAAAACAGTAAATTCAGCCTAATTTACTGCCTTTTTAAAAACTTAGCTGATATGGCTGGCTTGCTTAAACAAATGTGGTTTCTACTAACAATAGAGATGTACAAACTATGGCATAAGGGAATGATGAGTGGACGAGGCAATCCGTAATTTTGACTAAGACATTAATGAGCGATCTAAGACGGACGTAGTCAATATAACTATTTGTTCAGCACTTTTGAAATGTACAGCGACAGAATTCAGAACATGGGCCGTTCTTACAGTATTCTCCCTGTACACCAAGTCAGAACCGTAGGATAAATAAAGAGGGCATATAAGCAGACAATGAAAGCTCTTACAATATTCGATGATGACATTTCTCTAAAACAGGTTATAGGCTACATGTGCACCACCAAGTCAGAACATTACGCTAAGTTATGAGGGGGAAAGATACCAAATGATTAGGGTGAGGCACATGGACTACTACCAGCTTACTACACTACGTACACTTAGTATTACTTTCTTAGCTACTGCATACATATTACATAATTTATGCAGCAGCATACAAGACTTTTGACGTTGTGCTGTGATTGCTTGAACAGGAAGGTGGCGCGACAGTCTTTCTTGTGGGAAAATGTTGTCATGAAAATGCTTTGGATTTATGGTGCTTTCAAGACAACTGGGAACTCTGAAAAAAACAAGGTTGAATCATGACATCAGTGATCTTCAGGTCGGAGCTCTAGCAAGGGGCCCGAGTTCCCAACTTGGAATTCCGAGTTGGATGACCGTTTAAAACATATTTTCCCAGTCGGAACTAGTTTTTTTCAGAGTTCCAAGTTGTCTTGTACTCACTGAAGTCAGAGATTTCCCAGTTCCTAGTTTCTAGTTGTTTTGAACGTGGCAGAAGTAATGCTGGATGGACAGCATGGCCAATGTATTCACCATTTGGTGTTGTGTGTGAATGTTTATCCTTTTAAGCTTGGAAAAGAGACCCTTCAACCCAGACTTGGACCACACACCCTCTCCACCAAATAGCAGGGGAAGAAAAATAGTGATTCCCTTTCAACGCTTGCAATTAGCTACTGATTCCTTCCATACCACTCATTGTTGAATTTACGATTTCCAACTTGTTCTGTAACGTTCATGTGCAATGGCCGATGAGCACCGATAGGTTTTATCTATAATTTCTCTTCATATGACAAGGATTGAAAAACATTTGCCAGTAGATTGTCAATATGATTCATTATGATGACTGCTGGTCTAGCTAAGATTTTGAAAGTATGATTTTGACATGATCAGTCCAGATCAAATTTTTTTCTTTTTTTTTCTTTTTTTTTTGCACTCCAGATATCTTGTATTTCTATACTTTTTCATACTGCCGCTCTATGTATCATGTACCGTGTATCTGTCTTTTGTGTACTTTCGCACCTGCCCTGTGTTTTGTTGTAGCTGCTTGTTGATCCCTCGGGGGATCAATAAAGTACCTATCTATCTATCTATCTATCTATCTATCTATCTATCTATCTATCTATCTATCTATCTATCTATCTATCTATCTATCTATCTATCTATCTATCTATCTATCTATCTATCTATCTATCTATCTATCTATCTATCTATCTATCTATCTATCTATCTATCTATCTATCTATCTATCTATCTCACACATGTCTCACACATGTCTTTTTAAGGTCCTACTGTTGACAGTGCATGTCAGAGCAAACACCAAGCCATGAGGTCGAAGGATTTTCCCTTGTATGGAGGCACAGATCTGGGGAAGGGTACCAAAACATTTCTGCAGCATTGAAGGTCCCCAAGAACACAATGGCCTCCATCATTCTTAAATGGAAGAAGTTTGGAACCACCAAGCCTCTTCCTAGAACTGGCCGCCCAGCCAAACTGAGCAATCAGGGGAGAAGGGCCTTGGTCAGGGAGGTGACCAAGAACCCGATGGCCACTCTGACAGAGCTCTAGAGTTCTTCTGTGGAGATGGGAGAACCTTCCAGAAGGACAACCATTTCTGCAGCACACAACCAATTAGGCCTTTATAGTAGAGTGGCCAGATGGAAGCCATTCCTCAGTAAAAGGCACATGACAGCACACTTGGAGTTAGCCAAAAAGCACCTAAAGACTCTCAGACAATGAGAAACAAGATTCTCTGGTCTGATGAAACCATGATTGAACTCTTTGGCCTGAATCCCAAGCGTCACGTCTGGAGGAAACCTGGTAACATCCATACGGTGAAACATGGTGGTGGCAGCATCATGCTGTGGGGATGTTATTCAGCGGCAGGGACTGGGAGACTAGTCAGGATCAAGGCAAAGATGAACAGAGCAAAGTACAGAGAGATCCTTGATGAAAACCTGCACTCAGGACCTCATACTGGGGCCAAGGTGCACCTTCCAACAGGACAACAACCCTAAGCACACAGCCAAGACAACGCAGGAGTGGCTTCAGGACAAGTCTCTGAATGTCCTTGAGTGGCCCAGTCAGAGCTCGGACTTGAACCCAATCGAACATCTCTGGAGAGACCTGAAAATAGCTGTGCAGCAGTGAAATTGTTCATAAATTAGCAAAAAGTTTTTATCTGTTATTGTGGGTTATTGTGTGTAGATTGAAACCTAAAAAAGAAATTGAAAAAGTCAAGTGGTCTGAATACTTTCCGAAAGCACTTTATATACTGTATGTATATATATTGTTTTTGCTCATCGGATGGGGCTCAAAACAGGTGGGGCCCTGAATGACGGCTTGAGCTAGCTAACTAGATAGCAATCTACCAGCTAGCTATAACTAGTTAGCTGGTTATCAAAAGGTAGATAATTGTTTAATTTGCCCCCCCCAAAATATTTTTTCCCAATGTTTCTCAAAATAACTGTAGCAGGCTAATTAATTTATGATACACCTGGTTTTCTGCTGTTTTAGTTTTTACACAACATGTCTTCCTGTCACCTACAGTAGAACCTGATGAACAACGCGGGGGGAACCTGATAGAGCAGATCTGTACCTGATAGAGCAGATCTGTACCTGATAGAGCAGATCTGTACCTGATAGAGCAGATCTGTACCTGATAGACTAGATCTGTACCTGATAGAGCAGATCTAGTCTCACGTGAGGAAGTAAGCCGTCTGGTGCGAGATACTCATTGGGAGGGAGACTAGAGCAGACTCAGAAGTTCTGACTGAACGGACGCACATTTGAGCGCCCAAGGACAGTGCAGTTACTTTGTGCTGTTATAATTTGGGGTCCAGAAAAGTAACTGAACAGCTTGTTTTGAACAATATATTTTTCAAACAGGAAAATGTACACACCTACTACACTTTCATGAGCATTTAAAACATAATCCATGAATTAATAATATATACATATATTTTAAATAGTATTATTACTACTGTAACCCCAAGCATAAATTACTTTGTTAAATTACCTTTTGGTCTTACCTCCAAAACGTCTGCTGAGAGACAAGGAGCAAAAAAGGCCAACAATATATGACTTTATAAATGTTTTGATAAAGGGAAAGTTACATTACAGTATGCTGTACTTTGTTTGAGCGTGATGTTATGAGTAGGACAGGGTTTCAGTTGAATGTGTTTTGGAAACTACCTTTCCAAATGCTCTCCCTTACAGAAGAACTATCCCTTTGTTTCAGTGCATGCTCTACATAGACTCAAAGCATTGTGACATTCACAGGCTACTGCTTTGAAGAGGAGCCAATTGCTCTCGAAGAAGTAAAAGGAGCCACCTGTCCTGCTTCACCTGCTCTACTGCTGTGGGTTGGTTATGGAGGATTAAAACACCCTAAAGTTTAACGTCATAAACCTGCTTCTTACTAGCCAATGTGCAAGTTCAAATTGGGCTCTTGTAACAGACACATGTATATATTTTTTTGCAGAAGGCTGGAGTAAGCCTGATGAGTCACTCACAACAGGTGTGCTCCATGTGTTCACAACAAAATCCACTAAGAGTTTGAGATTTGAGAAAAATAATACAGTATGTGTATTTGCAAGCTCTGTAGCTTGTAGGGCAATATATAAATTCATATGTGTTAGGACTTGCAAAGTATTTTTTCCATTGCAGTTGATTATTGTGAGTTTGCTGAGATGTGTCAAATGTATGCCAGGCTTACAATGTATTTAATCAGACACTGTATGCATGTATCTATCAAGGTCTCTTACACGTTGAAATAAATAAATTAGCATTCTGTAAGAGATAAAACCCAGCAACATGATATTGGTGTCTCACATCAGTCTTCACCGGAAGAATCTAAGATGGTGTATGTGTGAGAGAGTGTTTGTGCGTGTGTGTGTGATGGAGAGAATTGGCACACTGGCCCACCTAATTGTTATTGCGTCTGTGTTTGGCCTGGAGACAGTCGATAAGAATCAGGGATCAGCCTGGGGGTTGTGTCTCCCACTCCCAGTGTCTTAGTTGTAATGCATCCCTCCACTAACAGGGATCAAGGTATTAGGGATTCAGGTTATTTGGATTGATTTTATGTGCTGTCATGCTGGGCTGCCGACAGCCTCATATTTGTGGAAATTGCAAATTCCTCCTCTGAAATGTCAGCAGCATTTAATCTTTCCCTGAGTGGTCAATACAGGAATCTCTCCTCGATCCCCGATCTGACCACGTTTATTAAACCGAGACCCCTGCAGTGTTCTCTCAGT
This sequence comes from Thymallus thymallus, assembly GCA_023634145.1. NCBI lineage: Eukaryota > Metazoa > Chordata > Actinopteri > Salmoniformes > Salmonidae > Thymallus > Thymallus thymallus. Next base: position 22,953,266 of record CM042405.1, on the reverse strand, counting down.
TACCCAGTTACCATGACATCAGGCGGCGCAGAGAAGGATTGGACCAGGCCGGATCATAACATGGGGAATGAGGGAGTAAAAATTCAAAATGAAGTAACTTTTCATAAAATCTCTGACCATTGTAGACAGATTGTGTATGGATTAGGCAGTTTGCTGTGGATTATTTTTGTCAATAGCGATGGTCAGTAATATAAATGAAATACAGAAAGTGAAGATCAACCTCCCTCAGTTAACTAAGATGATGCAGAACACCTTTTACAAAAACACTACAATTCTGGTCCCTGTAATCCAACGAATATCCCCCAGAATGAATTTGCAGTGAGTCAGAGCCTTATACTGCTTTAGAAATTAGATAAATTAATATATGATCCATGTATCACCAAACAGTACTAAATGCACATTCAATAATAGTAAGATGTTGTCACCTTTATCGGAGGTCAATGTAGCCATGATACCTGAGACACTGCAGGTCCCTAGTGTCCAGAATGGCTCTGGAAAGGACGCTCAGTGGCGTCTAGCAGCATTTGCATGCCATCACCGTCTTTGGTTTCTCCGTGTCATAGCAAGTGTTTCTCTTCCTTGCCCAGTGTTGACAGGAGCGACTGAGTACCCCCCCCCCCCCCCCCCCCATTCCCCACAATCAAATTTACTCTGGCTTGAGTACACGTTTAGTGGGGCCATGTGTTTAAGGCAAACACTTAGGGCGCTGGTTTGGTTTGTCATTGACCAATATCCACAGATATAATCCCATCAAGTTCACTGGGAGCATTTCAGATGATTCACCGTGTCGTCTATGCAGTGAATAAAAAATAATCAGATATTTTGCATTCGTATGAAGTAACACAAGTCTCTCCCCTTGAATTTGGACAAACGTACGGATGATATCATGGTAGGGTTTCACAAATAGTAAAGTAACAATGTGGACATCCACCATGCTTTAAGTATCTACAGTACAACTATAGGAGCGGTACAACTAGCTAACGAATACTGTGTGTGATACCGTGTGTGATCGGATACCGTGTGTAAACGGCGCACTCCTTCCTGGTTGGTTGTTGATAAACCCCTGGCTGACACCAGCCCAGCAGCCCTCCTCTGACATCACCTACAGAGAGAGAGAGCCTTAATAAAACAACCCGGGACCATGTAAATATCCAAGGCCCAACAGTGGCACACTCTGTTGGCTTACATACTGCAGGCCGTGTTGTCTTTTTTGCTCCAAATTTGCTCTGAAAACTAATCACGGCCTGATAAAAGCCCATGGTAAATATGGGAGAGATTGACATCCACATGTCAAAGTTTACATAGCCTGACCAAGTGTACATATAGGCCAGGCCAGGGAGTCAGGGGGCCTGGCTGCAGTGGCGGGACCTGGGTGGGTCCAGGCTGGGGAGAGATCGACAGACTATGTGAGATACAGCCATGGAGGGGAGAGATCAGAGGAGGGCAGTGGCAGGAGCTGGGCTGGTTGGGAAATGCAAGCACCGTAAACAGCAGGGATACAGCAGGCGTTTTCCCCGTTTTCACATTTTACCACTGACAGAGAATACATAATAATATGTGTATCATCGAGGAATGATACAGACAAATACAATTAAATCATGTATACACATTTAAATAATATATTTTCCAAAGATCAATTTAGAAACGCTCTGCCTCTATGTGGCAACCAATTTAATGTATTTTTTTTCTCTCAGGCTACCACAAATTGCATTGAAATCTTAACCAAGATAGCTGATAGCTCTTTCCCGCGCCCGCTCCCATCACCCTTGAAATTGCCTGAAAATCCACAGCAAAGACTGTGGAGCTAACAGAAAAGGTTAACCCCTGACTGATGTGTCAGATGTTAATCTATAGATCAATTAGGGAGGGGCACATTGGGTCAAGCTACAGATATTGCAGTGGCTATTAGTTCCTCTATCTGCCATTATTACACAGTCACATGCTCAAACATTGTGCAGGGTTGGTATGCCAGGCACAGATGCCTAGGGTAAACAGACAGGCCTGTGAGGCTTGCACAAAATATTGATCCAACAGCAGATGGGAGCCTTGATATCAGCCATTCCGTTTTTCTATGTCTGTGTGGTCTTGTTGTCTGCATGTGTTGTTGTGTTATTACATTGTGTTATGTTGTGTTGTTAGTGCTGCTCCAAAGGTTTTGTATAATTTCAGCTAGTAAATGTTATAATAGTGCTCACGGGTTAAAACTGCTTTTTTTTTGCTATTCGAACAATATGTAACAAATTCCAATTTGTACAATATGTTACGAATTCCAATTCGTACAATATGTTATAAATTCCAATTGGTACAATATGTTACGATTTTTTAAGTGCTTAAGATCCCGGACTACATCTTTATTTTATTGACATTTGTGTTTGGAAACTCATTTAGCAAGATGTTTTTCTTCCAAAATAGAAATGGTAAGTAAAGGTGTCTGAAAGATCTCAAATATAGCAGTGCAGGACTGTTTTAGATTGCTGAGAGGTGTGGAATATCCTTAAAGTATTGAATTTAATATTACACATATTTTTTTGTGTATTTGATTATTACTATCAGGGCCTAAATGTTTGTAGGAATGAAAAAATTTATGAAGTTTACGCAAAATTAAATTTGATTATGCAGGTTACAAGAACACAACGTTTTTAAACTAATAATTTATCTAACTGAACTTTTGCTCTTCCTTCCGTAATCCCATTTTATAGCTAGATGTTTTCTTTCCATAATATAACACAATGGCGAAAACACATGCATCAACTTCCTTTGTCAGGTTAAGCTGTGCTTAAATGCAAGATGCCATTCAGAGAGGAAAGATAGATTGAATTTTTTCCATGACTTCATTCAAAGCTCCGATCCCCTTTCAGAGTCGGACTAAATTAACTTAGTTGTGAAATACCTTGGTGGAGAGAGATGGAATAATGTGGATACGGAATTATGTCTTGTCTTTTGCCATGACAGAGATTCCAGTCCTTAAGTCCTCTTATAGAGGGTCTAGATAGCTTCACGTATTCAAAGTCTTTTGAGTGTGGCGAACAATATCATGCTGTGAAAAAATGTTAAGATTGCTGACCCTTTTATTAGCCAGGATGGTCATTTCTTGCAAAGCTGACAGTAATATTGAAACATCACGTCATAACTTAGAAATGCACGTGCACAGATGAGTTATGAATAGCCCATCTCTCCATCTGATATGTGGATTTCTATAGACCACGATAGGGGGTCACATATATTGTTGGACCATACAAGTGTACGCAACAATTCAGACATCTTGTCAAAATAGCATGAGCAGGATAATCCAACATTCCTCAATTGAAAAGCCTTATTGAATCATCGCTGCAGGGCCATTGAGGCATATTCACGACTAATTATGTTTTTATATCAGGCTGCTCCTCCCAGCTCCCCTTGGTCCAGAGGCCCATCATGTGTGTAGGCCAGGCCCTGCCTGGGGATCAATCGCCCAGAGTTGCCTGGCCAAACACGCTATTGATGGGCCGACGCTCCGCAAAGCTTCCCCATCGCTTCCGTGGCATGCCGCCATTCAATAAATCTTGGTCAGGGGCTGGCATTATTATTCAGAAATTAGCGATTATTTCCTTGCGCAAACACGCTGGACTGAGGTGTCATCCCTGGCGCACCCTGCTGCTCGCTGCACAAAGAGGCCGGGATCTGGAGACGAGACCCAAGCACGGCAGGCCTTCTCCCCTTGCTCAGTGCTGGACCTTGCTGCTCCCCACAGCCTGATAAAGTGGTATTTTCAGCATTCAAAGGAGCCATCAGGCTTAACCTCCGGCACAACCCACTGCCCCCTTTCCTCATAAAAACACAATGAGCAGAGACCTTGTATATCAGAGTAATCTGATAATACATGGTGATCAAAGTCTATTCAATGCTAATCAGAACGACAGATAAGCATTATGGTCTAATTAGAGACAGCCTAGGTCCTATTCTAGTGAAATACCAAAGCATTGTCAATGGAGTAAAATAGCATTAGTTCTACAGAAAACAATGGGATGACTGTGAATTAGCAATCAGGCTGCTTCATCATTTTGAAGCTAATACAATGGTGTGTGGCTTCTACAGTCCAGAAGAAATACATCTGCATCTTTATGATCAACCTCTCTGGAGAGTTTGTGGTGTTGGACAACCTGGCTTAACTTCATGGAACGGTTCTGACGTTGAGCTTCTGTATGCTCCCACCTCATGTTATTTGCTGTCTCTGACTGGCTCTCCATCACCAACACCACCTTAGAAATACAAAACAATCCCCAACACATTCAGCATTTGAGATGAGAAAAGAGATAATTCATTGAAATATTGCTATCTTTCATGTATCATCCATGTTACTTTTGTTTTACTATGAAAAACCTCAGGGGCTCTCAATTAGCCATGGGCTATTAAGAAAGCATGTGCTGTAGAGTTATCCCTCTAGATCTCCAGAACCTGGGTGGCCGCGGCTCTTTCAAACTCTCTCTCCGGCTGCACAATACAGCCCTGCATTTACTATACTAAGACTACTATAACAAGGCTTCCAGCTATAGCTAATCCTATCAAAATGGACTCCTTTACAAAAACAATACAAACAAGTGCCTGCTAACGACAGTGATATGTTACGCATGGAATGCAGGGATGGCAGGAATCAGTGTGTGATGAAAATGCTGAGCATGGAACCAGACATCCTTCCACCTGGGCCTAAAACAACAACGCGTCTTTTAGATTCACCAATGTTTAGCTACCAAAATAAAGGCCAGATGCGCAGGCGGATCGTCGTGTGGCAACATGTTCACGGCGAAAGACTCGACAGACGCTGCTCTGATAGAAGACTTTCCCTTTCAGACAGGGCACACAAAGATGCGTTAACCCTTTAGTTTTGACAGAATGTACGAGCACATCGCTCTATTACTTAATCACCCCAAAAGAAAACGTGGCAACATTAATGCTTCTTTCTCTTTGAATGTTATTAGGTCATCTCAGTACGTACAAGAGCAGACCCAAGACATTTTGTCAGCCCAGCTGTACATCTGGCAGCTATTACAAGACAAACCTGGGGTTAAACAGGCAAAGGAGCCATCACAGACGTCAGACAGACTACAAACATTTTGGGTCCAATAGGAGACCTACTTTTTACCTCCAAAATAGCAGTTTGACCCCTAAGCACTAGCTAGTGCACCCCCTCCCTAACTTCCTTGTAGTTTGTGATTGTCCTGCTAAGGTCAGCACAGTGCACGACCCCCAACCCCCAGTCCCACACACAGGCAGACAAAAAAAGACCCACATCAGTGTGGCCGTATCAATGTCACCACTTTGTGAGCAAGTCTTTCAGAGTACATGGAGAGGCTTCAGCATCAATGAGATCAATAGCGAGGCTGATTGTGTAGGAGACACAGACACACAGGGCAACGCAGACGGGTCTGAGATAGAGCTGGTGAGACTCACCATGTTGTGAGATCTCTATAATGAATCTATAGTAATAGATAATATATACACAAATATATATATGCCAAGCGTGTGCAAAGCTGTCATCAAGGCAAAGGTGTGCTAATTGAAGAATCTCAAATATAAAATATATTTTGATTTGTTTAACACTTTTTTGGTTACTACATGATTCCATATGTGTTATGTCATAGTTAAGAGGTCTTCACTTTTATTCTACAATGTAAAAAATAGTGCAAATAAAGAAAAACCCTTGAATGAGTAATATTCCAAACTTTTGGCCCCCAGTGTGTATATAGTATACTTTAAAATGGTGCAAAAACAAAACATAGGATATTTATTTTTATCTCGTTCCATAAACCTCCCCACTGAATATACAGTACATTAGTAACTCAGTATACCTTGTAATAGTCTTTTCCAACCCCTATTCTCACTCAAAAACTGCTCATATTTACGTACAGCAAATTAATTGGTTTATTGTCCATAATCAGTTGAGTATATTTATATGTTATAGGATTTTTAAGAATGTCTCAGTTTCCTGTGTACTCTGTGACCTCAGTCGTATAGGTACACTATGCTGGACAGGTCAGCTCTATTGATTTCCTATTCATTCTTGGCACAGTGGAGACTGTCAACGCAAAACTTGAGTCCTTGACCACAGAATAACCTACACTATTCTTCTCACCCTCCATTCTATTTTGGTTAATACGACATAACACAGTCACTCACAGACAGTGGTGGAAAAAGTACCCAATTGTCAAACAAAATTAAAGGTACCTTAATAGAAAATGACTCAAGTAAAAGTGAAAGTCACTCAGTAAAATGTGACTTACATATCAAAAGTAAAAGTATAAATCATTTCAAATTCCTTATATTAAGCAAACCAGATGGCACCGTTTTCTTGTAACCCCCCCCCCCCAAAAAAAAAAAAACATCACGGATAGCCATTAGCACACTCCAACACTCAGACAAATTAAGCATTTGTGTTTAGTGAGTGCGTGCATTGGTCGATTTTCCAGTCCTGCTAAGCATTAAACATTTTACAAGTACTATTGGGTGTCAGGTAAAATGTACGGAGTAAAAAAGTATATTATTTTCTTTAGGAATGTAGTGAAGTTACAGTTGTAAAAAATATAAATAGTAAAGTACAGATACCCTCAAAAACTACTTAAGTTGTACTTCAAAGTATTTTAACTTAAGTACTTTACACCAGTGCGCACAGATAACACAAAAGGTCTAGTTAGTAGTATGTTGTTGCAACCAGAAGGTTATATAACTCTGTTATGTTTAGCCATATGCAGTATTGAGTAAAATGCTAATTTCCGTCTTCATCAGTATCCTTTTGATGTTACATTGTTATCTAATGTATGGTAACCACAGGTAAATATATCATTATTAAAAACCTGAGACCACCAAGTTTGCTAGTCTTCAGAAGTTGCTCTTGCTTCTTTTAACAGAAAAGCCCAGGCCTAATTTGCTATCATCAGGTTCCTTTGTCAGACCTGGGACTGGTATTTGGGAATAATCCTCTTCCATAGATAGAATATTGTCTCAACAGGCAGCCACAGGACTCTGTCAAAACCTTCCCAGAGACGATCCTTTGTGCTCTATATCATGTTCAAGGTTGAGTCATTTCTTCTTCGTGGCCAATATGAGAGATGTAAAATTGGCGACTCAAGCTAGTTGTTTTTGCACATGCAAATCCACTATATGCGTTCAAAGTTCTGGGAAACAGACAAGATGGAGAAAGGGACCTCTGTTGTAGGATCTCTTTTATGTATTTTATCCAATTTGGAAGCCTACTTCCAAAGCTAACTTAATTATCCTATAATCAAACTATAGTAGCATCAATGATTAATCATTCCCCAAAATCTTTTTTTTTTACTTTAACGACACAAACATTTTTGACTAATCCACTATAATGATCTGCTCTTATTTTCTGATTTTTTAAATTGAATCTAGATAAGATGTTTTATTGTCACATACACTGGATAGGTGCAGGGAAATGTGTTGTTTTACAGGGTCAGCCATAGTAGTAAGGCGCACCTGGAGCAAATTAGCTTGCTCAAGAGCACATCGACATATTTTTTTCCTTTTTGTCTCGGGTATTCAAACCAGCGACCTTTCGGTTACTGGCCCAACGCTCTAACCGCTTGGCTAACAGCCGCCCAATCTGTGAATAGTTTCCTTTACAGTATATTAAAAGTTTCTAGTTGTCCTTCCAAAAATGCCATGTATAATGTCATGCATAATATGTGCCAATATGACCTTAATTTGCCGAGCTGGCATGGGTGTCAACAGAGGGGTAAATAGCAAGTTGCAAATGGCTATTGATTGTTTAGATTTTAGATGGTTCAGGTGACAGCTTGTCAGTGGAAGGAACTTCTGTTTACACCTCAAATTTCAGAGAATGTTCTAGGTGCATTAAATACTATTGATGCATTACAAAACTGTTTTGGCTAAAATAAAAGGATGTCATTTTTTGAAGGTTAGCATTTCTTTAACATTAGCATAATACAAATATTAAACTTAGCGGTGATTGTTTTTCAAAATGCATCATATACTATACATTCTTTACAATTATTACTGTAAAGTGCTATAGATAAGGGAACAATATCACATCTCTAACTGTTCTCTGCCTACAGCTGGATATAACTTGTAGAATCGAGGGGGAAGACTTTGTTTTAAATATATCCATTGCTTTGTATTCTGTTGGCTGTCCCATTTAACAGATGGAATTCAATTAGATGGCTCTTCTATACAGCAGAACACAGTACAAAGCATGTGATTACATGCAAATTAGTCAATATATTTACAAGATATTTGAGGAACTTTATTCAGTGGTTTGATGTAGACAATCCTTTTGTTCGTTAAAATGTCCAAACTATTCAAGAGATGTCTTTTGTTCTTATATTTGGAATGCATTAAGTTCTGAAAAATGTCTGTCATGGCCGACAATGAAGGATAATAGATGTTAGCGTTGATGTTAAAAAGGACAAAAAGAAACAGCTCTCGGTTGCGCACAAACTGCCTGGCACCACTGAAAATGAATCCATTTACTTCAAATGTTTACTTTGTACTTTTGGCTGTAAAGGAAAGAAAAACCTTCAATTCGTGAGCAGGAGCCAAGGCCTCAGTTTCCCTTTCACTTGCCACGTTTTTAAAATCTCACACGCCAAACGCCCTGGCAGCCAGCGCCGACAATAAGATTTGGAAGAGAAAAGAGGGCGCGAGGAGACGAAACCAAACACAAAAACAGTAACATCTGCAGGCGCTTCCAGCCAGACAGTTTGATGTGAATAACTCAGCACTGCGTGCCCTGACCTCAACGAACAAAGGAGAGATGCCTCAGGAGCGGAGCGGGACAACCCAGCCCAGGCGAAGAGGTACAACCAGGGCACCAGGCACTGCATGCCACTTGGACTGTCATAGTTTCAGCACAAAGATTGCTGCTTGACAAATGAAGCAGAGCCGTGCTGGAATAAAACATAAATTGTGAACTGGGATCACAATACCATATGAATGCAGATCAGGGTCAGACAGATAACTATAGGAGCGTCTGTTAAATAGATTAGTAAATGTATAGATAGATCAATCCATGGGGACGAATGAATATTTACCAATATCGCTGAAGAACGTAAACGCAGATACTGATTTATTTTGCCTAACCAAAGTTAAAAAAGGCAAATAATTCTCCTCCAAATCAAAGGGAAGCATAACAAAGAAACTGTTTACTTCAAGACTTAAATCTTACAAGTTCCTAATCCTTCTGAAGTCCACATGGGATCTTTGGTCTCCATGGCAACGCTGGGGCATTCAACCAAGTGATTGCCTCCAATGAATTTCAGATAAGACGAAATGGAAGTAAGTGAATTGATGTGATTTTAATGCAGAAGTGAGCGGTGGAGGGGAGGTCCACTCGGTTCATATTTGAATAAAGCAAACAGAGCAGACAAAAGGCTGACAGCCGTAAATGACATTGTCAGTACAAAAATTATCAGCCAGTTTACAATCTGTTTGCTGATGTAGAACAAACAGAATGTGTGTGGCATCCCCTGGCTTTGTGAATGGCAGGGCCCGCGGCAGGCAGCGGGAGAACAGCAGATATCAGCTCCCCCTGCAGACCTGCTACAATTAGATAGCAATTTGACAGGCACACTCAAAATGTCAGGATGTTGTTTTCTAGCAAGGGCCTGAGTTTTTTCTTTTAGAAGCAAGATGCTGTGACCTACAGGCAGGGAACTTGCAGGGTGGGATATCAGAGACATGGTGGGAGACGCATTCCAAACAACCGACCCTCAGTTACCTAGCAAGGGCTCGAACCAAGGTCCCCTTTCTCTCTCCTCCTTTGGTTGTATCGGACGAACAGGGGGATCCTCCTTAAACACAGCAACTTTAAGCCCGTTCCCTCCCTCCTTGCCTTTGTTGAGTTTTCTTACTTGTTTCGAGCTTGTTAACTTCTCAATAGGCGCGCAGACACCAGCAGCTGCCGAGCTCGCGAAGGGCCGCAAGGCATCAATTTTACCCTGAGGACAAGGCGTGAAAACAGCCGCCGCTTGCAGTTGACAGGACCTTGAACCTCCCCACTGTATCGCTGTCACTCAGTGTCGCCAAGCAGCGGGCCAACAATATGAGTCCAGTCAGTCCCCAGATTTGACAGTGGACTTAAGGCTGTACGGTGTTCAGACCTCAATGAGGTCTCAAACTCATATGCTGAAGGAGAGAAAACAGAATTTAAAAAATTATATTATTATTATTATTTCTGGGACCACTTGTGGATTTCATCCAAAGGGCCCTGGCAGCCATATTGTAGAAATGATACATAATTCAGTTGCTGCTGCTGCGTGTCTAAAACACGTTGATATGGAAAAGGCATCAGCTTATTTTGACTGAGTTTCTGTTGTTTGAAATAGCCTCCTTGAGGATTAAGGAACTGTATTGAAAGCCAACTAAAAGTCAACAACGAAAATGTACACGGTCCAAAAAAAGAGAACCTTTCCCTACAACCATGAAACAAGAAGAAATGGACAGTGATTACAACCCACTGTCATATTGCCCAATGACTTGTCTGACACTGATGGATAGACAGATCTGAAACCACCAGACAATGTCAGTAAAATCCTGTCCAGGGTTGTGGTGTGTCAGGCAGTAAAGTGTGTTAAAACAGTGTGACAGGGTGTTAATTGACATTCATCCCATAATTCCCCTCACTGTTCTGTGAGCTCCCAAGGCCCGCTCACAGGCTGTGGAGATGCTATTTAGTCTTATTAAAAAGTTGTTTGATTAGCGGGCCTGGAATGGCAGCCGTGGAAAGGTCTGGCTGCCGCAGATAAAAGGGGAATGATAACAAGGCGAAAAAGCCTAGTGATTGCCAGTCAGGCACTAGAGCATCAAAACACATCCATTTCTCATCAAAGTTGATCCAATTATTGTCAGGCGCTCACAGATAGCTACTATGCTATACTCCTTTCATTCCCTGCTAAATTGGTCTTCCCCTTTTTTTGCCGATACGGCAATCGGTCATAAAGGGCCAGCCATCATTAGTGCTGTTTGAATTGGAGCCCTGTAGTGTTTGGTTAAGAGGGTAAATGCAAATTGAATGAAAGAATGAGGCTGCATTTACATATCAGCCCGAGCTCACATGGGGAGTGTAAACATTCTGTTTATCTCGAGTGTCGTTTTATGATTTCAGTAGAATATAAACCGACCTTGGCCCAGTCAGTGCAAAAGACTAAGAAAATTTACTGTTGTCTAAACACAATTTGTTCAAGTAGAACTTGTCAACAAATCCCCTTTAACTCAGCAAATAGGATAAGGATATCAGGGTTACCGGAAATGCACCACTGAACCCCACTGCTGCCAAGTAAATTTTCCTTTTATGAATTTGCACTTTGAAAACTGGACTAATTAAGTGTAATTTAAATAAAATCACCACAGTTCATGCTCTAGAATTTATTCTAAGTTTGAATACATTTGAATACATTTGTAAGATTTTTATGTTTTTCTCTTTTACGTCTTACATTAAAAAAAATTGGGGGATGACCGTTTTTGGTGGACACTAAGTCGATGCTAATATTCCAATAATTACAATTGTATCCAGTGTAGGTCCTGATCATACAATTTGTATACATTACCCGCCTGAGGGTAAATAATCAAGATGTATTCTATAAGACTAAACAGATAACTCACCAACTACTAGAATTTTTCGACTAGTAATTTTCAAACCATATACAGCAATGCCCAATTATAATGCCACATTCATACAGAGTGGGTCTCCCTGTATATATCCACACTGACCGAGGCAGACATCTATGTCTACGGATGTCTCTCCCTATAATTACAGTAAGTCAAGACAAAAGCTACCACTCTCCCCAGCTGTAACAAAGGCATTCCTCTCTTTCTCTCACTTTTTCTCTCACTCCCTCTCCGTCTCTCCTTTGTGCCTCGTCTTGTGTTGAGGCTGAACAAACAGCATGCTCTCTATATTCTCCTAGTCCAGCAGTATGAAACACATTACAGCCGCATTTCAGAATCAAAACACACATTGTATGATGAAGACGCACCTTACGAGGGCCAGTAACTAACCAGATATGCCTTTCATTAATCTGAATACAATACATTAGCAATAGAATAATGCAAAATCGTTTTTTAAAGTTTGAAATGTTAATCAGTTGACTTGAAAACAATTTAGCCGAAATTGTGCCTATATCTGGTCGTTTTTTGTCTTTAACTGAATTATACAGTAGCACTTGGACTGCGTTAGCTCCTGAAAATGAAGCAAAATGCTGCCATCTATGGCTGTGTCTCAAGCTATGCTGAATGCAGGCCCTTCTTCCCAAACAAAGATGAAACGTGCATGGTTACGTTATTAGCATCTTAACGTCATCAGCTTGGTGTATTCTTAGTACATATTCTGGGGGAGTTTGTTGTCTTTCTGTTTGAATTTAAAAGAAAGGAGATGATTGGAAAGTTAAATGCTCTTCCAAGTGGGCATCTGGTGGTAATATCCTTTAATAAGCAACCCAGTTCTGCACAGATCAGGGGTTCTGTCAGAGATTTCTTCACCACCTGCTGTATACATACGCACACCCAAAAGTGAGCCACCTTCTTTGTCTTCCCAGTCCTTCAACCACATCACAGCCTCATTGTCTGAAACAGACGACTGAAGTAGAGTAAAGCTGTAACCAGCCCAGTGTGCAGATGTACAACTCTTATATGATTTGGGATACATTAACTCTCCCCAAACTGATCAATGACTGAAGCTGATGTCTTATTGGTAAGGTGGGGATGTATTTTCAGCATGGTAGAATTCAGACACGATAACACACTACATATAGCTGCCAGACAGGGATAGCAGGTTGGCGGCTGGCTAGAAAAAAGCCAGATGCCAGGGGTTCTATAGCTAAGGCTTGAACCAGGCCTTCGTCGGCACTGGGCCTTTATGCAGCTCCCTGTCTGTTTGATGCTCAGGTCCCTTCTGGCAACCCAAAGGCTTTACTGGTGATGAGACACGATCTGGCCCGTCTGCCACCCTATGCATCATATTCTACACAGCCATACATACAATAGGCCATTAATCCATGTCTCCCGAGGTAAAAAAAGACAGACAGACGGATGAAGATGGAACCACTGGTCCAAAACTTGATGTCACTGGAACACTGACACACTTACTGAACTCCTGCAGGCTCCTCTTTGGCCACGTGTTCAGAGAGTGCGTTTACTCAGCACATCATCACCCAGTGTTTACAATCTAATACAGAATGTGTTTACGTAATGCATTTATTTAAACTGGCCCTATGAGCAAGTAGATTATTCTTAAGGATACTTCACTTTGCAAACATCAACCTTTTATAGATTAAAGGTCATGGGCAGAAAACCCAATTCATCTCCATCGTTCATTGAAGTTAATTTATAACAGAACCTTTTGATATTGCCAATAATTTCAATGAGAATTTCACAAGTAAAGTGGAAAAACTCATTGATCAGTGAACGATCATATTATTGTATGAAATATCTAATAATGAAAGAGAAGGATTGCTGTTCTGAATTTGGTCCAGTTAGTATTGGAGTGGTGGAAAAACTATTATTATCCATCAATAATGATAAGCCACCAGATAAAGACAACCCTATTTCCTACATTAACCAAAGTCTAGATGAGTGTGTGTCCACAGGCGTGGAAGGAAGCTAAAGTTGTTCCACTGCCTACAAATAGTAAAGCACCATTTGCTGCCCAATCAGTTTGCTGCCTGTTCTTAGTAAACTGATGGAGAGGGTTGTGTTTGACTAAATGCAATGAGTTAACTACTGACTTTCAGCATACATATAGTATTGTACTGCACTGACTCAGATGACTGATGATTGGTTAAAATAAATGGATAATAAGATGATAGTGCACTGTAGCCTTTGATGTTATTGATCATACATTGTTATTGAAAAAACTCACTTGCTATGGGTTTACATCACCTGCCATCACATGGTTAGAGAGTTATTTATCCAATAGAACCTAGAGTGTTCTTCAATGGAAGCTTCTCTAACATCAGATATGCACAGTGCGGAGTTCCTCAGGGCAATTGATGATTTGCCACTGGTCTTAAATGAAGCTAGAATGACTATGAATGCGGATGATTCCACACTACATGTCAGCACCCAAAGCCAGTGAGCTCACTGAGATTCTAAATAAGGAGTACAGTCAGCATCAGAATGGGTGATTCATAATAAACTGGTCTTAAATACATCGAAAAATAAAAACATTGTGTTTGTTTCAAAACATCTCTAAGACCTAAACCTCAACTGGAGTTGTACATAACGGTTGTGACCACTGAGCAAGTTGAGGAAGATAAACTCCTAAGTATACCATTGGATAGTAAATTATCACAGGCAAGTCATGTTGACAAATTTGTTGTGAAGATGGGGAGGGGTTTGTCTTTTATAAAAAGCAGTTCTGCATTTTTTACACAAAAATCAACTGTACTAGTTGTTCTGGCCCTGTTCTTGTCCCATCTTGATTACTGTCCAGTAATATGGTCAGGTGAAGCAAAGAAAGACTGGCTAAAAACAGAGCAGCATGCCTTGCCCTTAACTAGACATACAGAACTAACATCAACATGCATTCCAGTATTTGCTGGTTGAGGGTTGATGAGAGATTAACTGCTTGTTTTCTAGTTTTTATGATAAATATTACTGTGATGAAAATTCCAGATTGTCTGCATAATCAAACAACATTAAGCTGACACCCATACCAGTGGCGGTCGGTGCCGTTTAAGATGAGGGAGGATCATTTTTGTTTTTATGAGCATGGCCTTATTTCTATTACAGCATATTGGATGACTGTCATTCATATTCCATTCACCCAGCTCAATGTAACATCAATAGGTTCAGGCTACTACATGATACAAATATTTTCCCTGTACCCATCATGAGGTTGCTACAACCTAGCCTATGAATGAAAGTTTACAAAGTACAGTGGAGAGAACAAGTATTTGATACACTGTCGATTTTGCAGATTTTCCCACTTACAAAGCATGTAGAAGTCTATAATTTATATCATAGGTACTCTTCAACTGTGAGTGACGGAATCTAAAACAAAAATCCAGAAAATCACATTGTATGATTTTAAGTAATTAATTTGCATTTTATTGCATGACATAAGTATTTGATACATTAGAAAAGCAGAACTTAATATTTGGTACAGAAACCTTTGTTTGCAATTACAGAGATCATACGTTTCCTGTAGTTCTTGACCAGGTTTGCACACACTGCAGCAGGGATTTTGGCCCACTCCTCCATACTGATCCTTCAGGTTTCGGGGCTGTGGCTGGGCGGTACGGACTTTCAGCTCCCTCCAAAGATTTTCTATTGGGTTCAGGTCTGGAGACTGGCTAGGCCACTCCAGGACCTTGAGATGCTTCTTACGGAGCCACTCCTTAGTTGCCCTGGCTGTGTGTTTCGGGTCGTTGTCATGCTGGAAGACCCAGCCACGACCCATCTTATATGCTCTTACTGAGGGAAGGAGGTTGTTGGCCAAGATCTCGCGATACATGGCCCCATCCATCCTCCCCTCAATACGGTGCAGTCGTCCTGTCCCCTTTGCAGAAAAGCATCCCCAAAGAATGATGTTTCCACCTCCATGCTTCACGGTTGGGATGGTGTTCTTGGGGTTGTACTCATCCTTCTTCTTCCTCCAAACAAGGCGAGTGGAGTTTAGACCAAAAAGCTCTATTTTTGTCTCATCAGACCACATGACCTTCTCCCATTCCTCCTCTGGATCATCCAGATGGTCATTGGCAAACTTTAGACGGGCCTGGACATGCGCTGGCTTGAGCAGGGGGACCTTGCGTGCGCTGCAGGATTTTAATCCATGACGGCGTAGTGTGTTACTAATGGTTTTCTTTGAGACTGTGGTCCCAGCTCTCTTCAGGTCATTGACCAGGTCCTGCTGTGTAGTTCTGGGCTGATCCCTCACCTTCCTCATGATCATTGGTGCCCCACGAGGTGAGATCTTGCATGGTGCCCCAGATGGAGGGAGATTGACCGTCATCTTGAACTTCTTCCATTTTCTAATAATTGCGCCAACAGTTGTTGCCTTCTCACCAAGCTACTTGCCTATTGTCCTGTAGCCCATCCCAGCCTTGTGCAGGTCTACAATTTTATCCCTGATGTCCTTAAACAGCTCTCTGGCCTTGGCCATTGTGGAGAGGTTGGAGTCTGTTTGATTGAGTGTGTGGACAGGTGTCTTTTATACAGGTAACGAGTTCAAACAGGTGAAGTTAATACAGGTAATGAGTGGAGAACAGGAGGGCTTCTTAAAGAAAAACTAACAGGTCTGTGAGAGCCGGAATTCTTACATGTTGGTAGGTGATCAAATACTTATGTCATGCAATAAAATACACATTAATTATTTAAAAATCATAGAATGTGATTTTCTGGATTGTTGTTTTAGATTCCGTCTCTCACAGTTGAAGTGTACCTATGTTAAAAATTACAGACCTCTACATGCTTTGTAAGTAGGAAAACCTGCAAAATCGGCAGTGTATCAAATACTTGTTCTCCCCACTGTAGGTGCACAGGTAGAGATAATTTTGACTAATCAACGTGACAGACAGTGACACATTCAATACCGCCTTGCACACTCTTGCCTGCGTCTAGCTGATCTAGGGTGTAATAATTAGTCCAACAGTTGCAAATGAGAGTTTATATTGGACAAATTCAGGTATGTTTATCCCCGTCTCATTTGCTTCCATTTATGAAAAGTTTTTCAACAGAATTGTCCAAATTAATACACACACAAACAGTTCACTTTCATAGCAGCCACATAAAAACAGCATGATCACTTTGCTCATTGTATATACAGTTGAAGTCGAAAGTTTACCTACACCTTAGCCAAATACATTTAAACTCAGTTTTTCACAATTCCTGACATTTGAATCATAGTTAAAATTCCTTGAAATGTCAGAATAATAGTAGAGAGAATTATTTATTTCAGCTTTTATTTCTTTCATCACGTTCCCAGTGGGTCAGAAGTTTACATACACTCAATTAGTATTTGTTTCATTGCCTTTAAAATGTTTAACTTGGGTCAAACATAGTAGTCTTGCACAAGCTTCCCACAATAAGTTGGGTGAATTTTGTCCCATTCCTCCCGACAGAACTGGTGTAACTGAATCAGGTTTGTAGGCCTCCTTGCTCGCACACACTTTTTCAGTTCTGCCCACAAATTTTCTATAGGATTGAGGTCAGGGCTTTGTGATGGCTACTCCAATACCTTGACTTTGTTGTCCTAAAGGCATTTTGCCACAACTTTGGAAGTATGCTTGGGGTCATTGTCCATTTGGAAGACCCATTTTGTCTCCTCATGATACCATCTATTTTGTGAAGCGCACCAGTCCCTCCTGCAGCAAAGCGCCCCCACAACATGATGCTGCCAGCCCCGTGCTTCACGGTTGGGATGGTGTTCTTCGGCTTGCAAGCCTCAACCTTTTTCCTCCAAACACAACGTTGGTCATTATGGCCAAACAGTTCATCAGACCAGAGGACATTTCAGAGGACATTTCTCCAAAAAGTACGATCTTTGTCCCATGTGCACTTGCAAACTGTAGTCTGGCTTTTTTATGGCGGTTTTGGAGCAGTGGCTTCTTCCTTGCTGAGCGACCTTTCAGGTTATGTCAATATAGGACTCGTTTTACTGTGCATATAGATACTTTTGTACCTGTTTCCTCCATCATCTTCACAAGGTCCTTTCCTGTTGTTCTGGGATTGAATTGCACTTTTCACACCAAGGTACGTTCATCTCTAGGAGACAGAGCACATCTCCATCCTGAGCGGTATGACGGCTGCATGGTCCCATGGTGTTTATACTTGCATACTATTGTTTGTACAGATTAATGTGGTACCTTCAGGCATTTGGAATTGCTCCCAAGGATGAACCAGACTTGTGGAGGTCTAACATTTTTTTTCTGAGGTCTTGGCTGATTTCTTTTGATTTTCCAATGATGTCGAGCAAAAAGGCAGTGAGTTTGAAGGTAGGCCTTGAAATACATCCACAGGTACACCTCCAATTGACTCAAATGATGTCAATTAGCCTATCAGAAGCTTCTAAAGCCATGACATCATTTTCTGGAATTTTCCAAGCTGTTTAAAGGCACAGTCAACTTCTGACCCACTGGAATTGTGATATAGTTAATTATAAGGGAAATAATCTGTCTGTAAACAATTGTTGGAAGAATTACTTGTGTCATGCACAAAGTAGATGTCCTAACCGACTTGCCGAAAAAATATAGTTTGTTAACATGAAATCTGTGGAGTTTTAATGACCTAAGTGTATGAAAACTTCTGACTTCAACTGTATAATTCCTTCTTGCAACTATCTACACACTCTCCTCCTCTCACCTTTGCCCCTCACTTGTGGACTTCAGTGCACAACACATCAGCTGTCTGTAAGCAGGTGAAAAAACCTTTCCAAGCCAAACCTTTATATTATGCCTTATATTATATTATGCCTTATGTGAGCAGGCTGAAAAACCTTTCCAAGCCAAACCTTTATGTTATGCCTTATATTATATTATGCCTTATGTGAGCAGGTGAAAAAACCTTTCCAAGCCAAACCTTTAAATTATGTCCACTAACCGCTACAGACAGCCTACATCGCTGTCACATCATAGTCAACTACTAGAACTAACACGTTAGTAAACCTGCTACAATCATACAGTACAGTGAACAGTCAGAAAGCAGTTTAGCAGTTACACCTTGACTTGTAAGAGTTTCAGTGTTGGATAGCCATCTAGCAGCTGGTTAACATAGCATCCCTCTCTGTTTGAGCAGGGTGTTTGAGTAGGCTAAACTAGCTAGCTGCATAAGCAGTTTAGATAGATAGATAGATAGATAGATAGATAGATAGATAGATAGATAGATAGATAGATAGATAGATAGATAGATAGATAGATAGATAGATACTTTATTGATCCCCGAGGGGACATTTCTTTGTCAAGCAGCTACAACAAAACATAGGGCAGGTGCAAAATGCCAGACCGAAAATACACAAAAGACAGATACACGATACATGATACATAGAGCGGCAGTATGAAAAAGTATAGAAATACAAGAAGTATAGAGTGCAAAAAAGCTATAAAAAGACATTGCACAGTATGGGTGGTTGGCTGAATATGTACACTATACATTGGTGGATGGTGGATGGTTAACTACACTATACAGGTCGATGGCAGAGAAATACTTCAATGGCTAAAAATGCGTATGATATGTTTGAGGGTAATAATAATTTACTTAATAGACATACTGGTTAAATGAACAGGTAAGTGAATATTTTGCATGGTTAAATTAACTGTACAGGTAAATATACAGTTACATTTACACGTAAGTGAATATTTGCATGGTTACATTAACTGTACAGGTAAATGACAGGAAGAGACACTTAAATAGCTAAATGTGTGTATGATATAATTTGGGGTAATAATAGTAATAATAATAAAATACAGTCCTTAGTGTGCAGGGTTTAATTACAGATAACTGCACGTATTGCACATTCGATATACTAAAAGCAATGAAAAAAGACACAACTGACTGGATACTAATATGCATTCCTGAGTGAATGACTATGTAAGTTAAGTCCAAGAATTACTTGCAATATTGCACGTGATATGATATAACAACTGTACATTAGTATGTATATACAGACCTGAATGAATAAATAAGTCCTGAGTGAATGAGTGATTACGAACCAGAGTTACTCACGGAAGGATGCACAATTGTTAAACTAGTTCCTAACACCCCAACAGTTCCAGGTCTCTGTTGCCGACGGCACGGCATCCCGGTGAGGCATTAAATAGTCTAATAACCGCCGGCAGGAAGGACCTCCTGTAGCACTCTCTGGCACACCGTGGTGGGATCAGTCTGTGACTGAAGTTGCTCCTCTGCGTCATAACCATGGCATGCTGAGGGTGGGTGACGTTGTCCATGATTGCCAGCAGTTTGGCCAGGATCCGTCTCTCCACCACCTCCTCTAGAGTGTCAAGGTTAATCCCCAGAACAGAGCTAGCCTTCCTGATCAGCTTATTTACCCGAGAAGCATCACCAGCCTTTATGTTGGCGCCCCAGCACACCACAGTGCCACCACAGACTGGTAGAAAGTATGCAGTAGTAGTTACACCGGCGGGCCCCGGTGGCAATAAATTAATAAAACCAAAAGCTTACCTTGACTTGGAAGAATTCCAGTGTTCGATAGCCATAGCCAGTTATCTAAAATAGCATCCCTCTCGGTTTGAGCCGGGTGTTTGAGTAGGCTAAACTAGCTAGCTGCATTTGCTAGCTAATTGAAAGTGAAAGTTAAACAGAAAAATACCAAATATAGCTCTCTCTCTCTCTCTCTTCCTTCTCCTTAATTTTGGAATACATGTATTTGTTAAAACTTAAACTATTGTCTTTCTCTTTTTTTTGAGTCAACTACATTTTATCCACTGCAATGATAGCTAGTTGTAGCTTATGATTTCTACTGTAGATTCATTATCTGATCCTTTGATTTGGTAGACAATATGTCAATTCATGCTGCAAGAGCTCTGATAGGTTGGAGGACATCCTCCGGAAGTTGTCATAATTACTGTAGAAGTCTGTGGAAGGGGGTGAGAATCATGAGCCTCCTAGGTTTCGTATTGAAGTCAATGTACCCAGAGGAGGACAGAAGTTAGCTGTCTTCCGGCTACACCATGCTGCTACCCTACAGAGTGCTGCTGAGGCTGCTATAGACCTTCATTGCAAAACAGTGTGTTTTAATAAATTATTTGATGGCGTGAACATATTTGGTACAGTATGGTTTTATCTAAAAATTACTTTTTAAATGTTTCACTATTTAGAGTTTTATGAAATTCACTGAGGAGAATTGTCCTCCTCTTCCTCCTCTGAGGAGCCTCCACTGACCCATACATATCCTACAAGACAAGCCACCTGGGGTCTCTTCACAGTCCCCAAGTCCAAAACAAATTCACGGCAACACACAGTTTTATACAGAGCCATGATCGCATGAAACTCCCTTCCATCTCTAATTACTCAAGTAAACTGCAAAATTACCTTTAAATGGATTAAACAACAACTCATGGAACGGCAGGGACTGTGAGGGGACACACACACAAACACATCCACACACAGGGACACTCTAACACACACAAACACATCCACACACAGGGACACTCTAACACACACAAACACATCCACACACAGGGACACTCTAACACACACAAACACATCCACAAACAGGGACACACTAACACACACAAACACATCCACACACAAGGACACTCTAACACACACAAACACATCCACAAACAGGGACACTCTAACACACACAAACACATCCACAAACAGGGACACTCTAACACACACAAACACATCCACAAACAGGGACACACTAACACACACAAACACATCCACACACAGGGACACTCTAACACACACAAACACATCCACAAACAGGGACACTCTAACACACACAAACACATCCACAAACAGGGACACTCTAACACACACTAACACATCCACACACAGGGACACTCTAACACACACAAACACATCCACAAACAGGGACACTAACACACACAAACACATCCACACACAGGGACACTAACACACACAAACACATCCACAAACAGGGACACTCTAACACACACAAACACTTCCACACACAGGGACACTCTAACACACACAAACACATCCACAAACAGGGACACTAACACACACAAACACATCCACACACAGGGACACTAACACACACAAACACATCCACACACAGGGACACTCTAACACACACAAACACATCCACACACAGGGACACTCTAACACACACAAACACATCCACAAACAGGGACACTCTAACACACACAAACACATCCACACACAGGGACACTCTAACACACACAAACACATCCACACACACAAACACATCCACACACAAGGACACTAACACACACAAACACATCCACAAACAGGGACACTCTAACACACACAAACACATCCACAAACAGGGACACTCTAACACACACAAACACATCCACAAACAGGGACACTCTAACACACACAAACACATCCACACACACAAACACATCCACACACAGGGACACTCTAACACACACAAACACATCCACACACAGGGACACTCTAACACACACAAACACATCCACACACAGGGACACTTATTGTTTGTATATCAATGTTTTGTTACTTGTTTTTTTGTGGACCCCAGAAAGAGTAGCTGCTGCCGACGAAAAAAGCGAATGGGGATCCAAATTAAAAAATTACATGACAAAGTTATCTATGTAAATTATCCTCTGACTTACATCTGAAAGTGGCGTAGGTTTCTTTTTGTTATGCCACTGAGTAGTTTGCCTTTTGTCTGTGTGTCATTGGCCTGTCAAGCGATGTTATTACGTAGGCAAGGGTGAGCTGTTCTTACCTTGCCTACCGAAAAAGTGATCACCCCTGTACAAGGTTGTGACAAAGACTGTGTCCTTGGACCGAGACAGAAACTATTACTCCCCTGTCAGGACAGTGTGCAAATGAGTGTCAAAGTTACATACAGAGAATGACTAATATACTATGTTTTGGGAGAATCTAATAAGAAGATGACTTAACATAAGTAATAGGCTAGTTCGGTAGAGAGTTAAAGGGGCGATCAGCAGTTGTTACATACATTTCTGGATTTAATGATATGAGCCCATTGATTCTTTAAGAATATTACTTATAAATGCCTCATGAGCTTAGTTTAACTGTCGTACCCCATCAAAACCCAAAATATAGGCTTGTTTTACTCCAATGTGTGTAAACAAATTAAACACCGTATAAACTCAAAACATGATTAAGCTATCATTTTGATATCATGGATGGTCTGTCCTTGCATCCATAGCTCTGTCTATGAATTTGAGAGGGATCACAATTTTGGTGGCGGTGCTTTGCAGTATTTCAATCTGTAATAAAGCCCTTGCCCTCCCATGGCTGTGCCACTGCCCAGTCATGTGAATCCATACATTTGTGGGCATTTGATTTGTCACTCAGTAGTCCCAGGCTCAGGCTGAGTCACTCAGCAGTCCCAGGCTCAGGCTGAGTCACAGCAGTCCCAGGCTCAAGCTGAGTCACTCAGCAATCCCAGGCTCAGGCTGAGTCACTCAGCAGTCCCAGGCTCAGGCTGAGTCACTCAGCAGTCCCAGGCTCAGGCTGAGCCACTCAGCAGTCCCAGGCTCAGGCTGAGTGGCACACCTGCCTTTCTCTACCTTTCCCTCCAAACGCTTTGCTCAGGCTGAGTCACTCAGCAGTCCCAGGCTCAGGCTGAGCCACTCAGCAGTCCCAGGCTCAGGCTGAGTGGCACACCTGCCTTTCTCTACCTTTCCCTCCAAATGCTTTGTATATGAGGGTTAATCTCCAGGGCAACACTATTGACACAGATACCTGAGTGCGCGTTTCCCACGCCCATGGCTCTCAGAGCATAAGCGATATAAGCAATATATGCCCCTGGGCATAAGCGATATAAGGGGACGCTTAGGGCCCCCAGCCGCTAGCGGGCCCCCAACCCCCCCAATTTGCTTTAAAACCACAACATTTTCTCTATGCCTCATGGCAAAATGGAGAGAATTACAGGAAATGTACAAAAAAATTATAATCTCTCTACCATCAAGAGGGAGACCACCAAAAGTGTTACCTGCGAGGGGGGGCCCGAAAACCAAATCTCACTTAGGGCCCCCAAATAGCTAGGGCTGGCCCTGCTCAGCGGCTTATATTTAGCTGCACAAATTAAAACCTAGCAATATAATAATTCAGGGCGCTTCATTATCAAGGATTCAGATTTGGATTTTCCTTAGATGATATCTTAGGCTTTAACCAAAGTATTTCTTTTTGTGGTTCTGCAAAATTACTCAGTATGAATCAAAAATATTAGCCTATATTATGGATACAAGTGATGATCAAATATGCATAGGCCTAGGTGCACATACAGTATGTCAATCTTTTTTTAAGCAACATTCATCCCGATTTTGCAGCTTACAACTTCCTGCTCTCACTGTAAGTAGGCAACCATACTGAACCATTGGACAATAAGTTAACATAGAAAACACATGGATGTATTCTTATCTGATACTGTACTAACAATATGAACATCTGCTAGAACACTGTGTCGCCTATTAATACCTCAGAAAAGAGGCGTTTGCACGTTTGTGGCTGAGCCTTTTACTGCACACACCTACAAATGTAGCTGGGGGCTTACCGAGTGTACCATGGCAGTGGTATTAGTGGAGCCACATAAACCTTGCCGCAGGTCTGCAGGTGGGAGACAGGATTCACAAAGTGTCCCATTGCTAGATCACAGGTTCCTATAGACACGTTTTTTTGTGTGGATGGAGATTTCTCTTTGGAATAACAAAGAGCTCAGACTGTATGGCTCATAAGAATGAACCATATACTTTTATGGTTATGTGGTTTCATACTACTCTTCTTCATGATGTCAAGAACACAATATCGAAATGAACCAGTTCATTGAATCAATCTTAGTAAGAAAAAAAAGCTAAAAAGATAGCAATATTTCCTGCCCACACCTGTGATATATAACTGTATCACACGTGTGGGCCACAATGAATTGGAAACCACTTCAAAAGGTGATTAATTGGCATTGTTGTGCCAAAGAGAGTCATATCCCTTGTGTGGTTCATTACTGCATGAGCAACTCCATTTAGTCATTCCAGTTTCTGTGTTCTCCATCCAGACTTCTCCATCCCACGCAATGTTGGGGAAACCAGTTACAACATAAAACACAAAGAAATGCCCCACAATGCCCTTGGAAACATAGCACACATCTATGCTCTGCTCTCAGCTTCTCACTGAAGGAATGAGCTTGTTTTCAGAATTGGTTGGCTTTTTGCTTGAACCTTTACGTCAGGTAAGAATAAGCCTCCCATGACAAGAGTTCACACTTCACTATGTATGGGTTAGTAGACCTTAGTTCACACCTTTGAAAGCTTTAGACGTGTGAAATAACTTTTACCATCACATATTTGAGCTACATATGAAGAGTTTATATGAAAACTCCATATCCACAAATGTAAGTAAGACTTTAGTTTTTGTTCCTAATTACTCAGAGGTCGACAGAGCTAGAGACACCATATTTTAAGCATAGTTTTCAAAAAAACATTATTATTTGTCTCTCAGAAATGAAACCATCAAGTGATAAATAGACATGTGCCAGGATTAGGTAGTGAAAAAACACGAATCTCTTTCATAATTTCTTTAAACAATAAAAAAGACTTTACGAACATTTCTGAAAATTGATTTTAGTGTTTTGAAATTAAACTCATCAATATTTCTTCCCAAGTCACTCTTAGATGACCAAATAAATGCTTTTAGAGAACTGTGTATAAAGTGCAGAAATGTGGGTCAAGTGAAGCAACATGGATGTCTGTCATCACATCAACTCTGTTTCTCACCAACTACTACTGGTGAGTAACATAACCTGGAGACAGCATCTGTCTCTGGACAACTTTAAGTGTTGCTCTGCAACCAGTCTCTCCTCCACTAAGGTGTCCATTGCAGGAAGCTAATTGATAGCATGACCCAGACAATGGGAGAGAGAGGGCTGCCCAGCCACATTCCACACAAGCCAGTTAGTCTACCAATGACCCCGAATAGAGCCCACTTTCCCAATTAGGGTCATTAATGTGAGCCACTAAGTGCCCCGGTCATACATGGCTGAAGACTAGACCCACTTTGGCACCATGGAAAGAACCCAACCGAAACACTACAAACACAGCTATTTACTCCCCTTCATACTGTATAGCGCTTCTGTAGATACCATAGAACGTAGGCCCACAGGGCACATGTGACCAGAGAGCTTCTTTAGTTCAAGAAGTATTCATGAACCACTGGAGATGTGTGTATTTATTTTTGGATAACAACGCTGTATAGTGAAGTATCTGACCTCTGCGGGAAATAAACAAATTGCCTATGCTCAGTATGCCACAGTGGCTTCCTTTCATGATTGAGCTGACAGTACTGGATGCAGGCAACATGAAAACAAAATGGTGACTATCTGTATGTCAAACATAAAAAAAAATGGCAGTTGATGGCAGTTGCTTGGTATCTGTATTACCTGTAAGGACAGTTGACTACATTATTTACAAGGATTTACAGTACGGTCTATTTTCATGGGCACGACTCAACGGCACGATCCTTAACGGCCGGTCCCAGTCGGACCATCTGGATGGGCTTACCGGTGTATTATCATTGTCATGTCATATGGAAATAGATATTGATTCCGTGAATGATATTTTCCTATTCATCACAATAGTTATCGTTATTGTAACCATTTTAAAACTGGAAAATGAAAGGAAGGTATTTACATCTGCGGCCACATCTTTTCTGAATCGTCTTAGAAAAAAATAATTGCATTAACGACTCGCACAGATGTTGTTGCTAATTTGACTGCTAATTTGTTTGGCCAGAGTTAGCGAGGCATGGAAACATCCGTTTATGGTTATTAACTAAACGACATTACTTTCCTGAATAGGCAGCATCGCCAACACATGACTGGCTGGAGTAGAACAATGGGAAGGCATACTGATCAGTTGAGTAGTCTTATATTATATAATAATAATAATAATAATAATAATATTATTACATTTTAGCTGACACTTTTATTGAAAGTGACTTACAGTAATGGGTGCGTAAAGTTTCTTATGGGAGGCCCAGTGTGAATCGAACCCGTGGTGTTGAAAGCACCATGCAATAGCTACCAACTGAGTCAATTAACTTTATCCATAAATCTAAAAGTTCTACAAGTTCTGTTATAGTTAGGTTACAATGCAATAGTATAGTTACTCACAGACATAATGAATTAGCCATTATTCTTACTGCGATATGAGATGAAAATACATGTTGTCGGGTTTAATATCAGTCCCCAGAATTGTATGATGCTGAGGCCCACTGGATACTGTCTGTATTAGTTAGAAAGGTAGGTTGCATTAACGCTAACAAAGTTATGTACTTGGTTGGCTTTCCAGGTACTATGCAATTTTAGTAATTTTTTTTGTGCCAAGTACTAAATAGCTTGCTAACTGCTAGCTAGCTTGCAAGCTCAGGTAACAAGCTTGCAAATACAGAATTTTCAAACCGTTGCAAGGACATGAAGAACTTTTGTATTGCTACTGTTGTAAACCGTGTGAACAATCTTAATACCAGAAGTTGTCCAACACTAGCTAGTTGTGGCGGCGTCTGTATGTTTTCCTCTCGTGGATTTCTATTCCTCTCTATAACTTCCTGCTGCATTTTGGAATAGGCCTATGGAAACCAGTCAACGACGTGGCTCTTTTCATAGAAGGGGACTACATAGCTTTTCCATTGTTATATCGTGAGTACACATGCTTCATGTTTGATGACTCTTTCTTTAATGTCCCAATGTGTCCTAAAATGAACACAGTATGCACCTGGAACCACTTAAATCATTCATTTGGCATGATATCTACTGCAATTCCATGATGTGATAGCACATTGAGGGATTTAACACTAAATCATCACTCATCAACATTAACATGCTGAGAGAATGAGACGCAGGTGGGACTATAGGGGAAAATAATTGAAAGTGAAATGAATGAAGATTAGTTTTAAGGTTGCTGGTGAAAAGAGGAGGGCTCACCTTTGTACTGCACAGGTGGGAGTTGGTGCTGGACTCATTGCCAGATAGCTCATGCCAAAGGTGTTGGAAAGGTGCTAAAGCCCCTGGTTTAAAGGTGGCACCCCCCTCTTGATAAACAACACTGAACCATTTCTTACGAGGTGTCAAGCAATGAAACTGCACCATCACCTGATTTATAGTCTACTTATGAGAACAGTTTTGGATAAGGTGATGAGAACTGTGTATGTATTACAGGTAAAGCAGGTATTCATGTGTTACAGTCAATAGGCTAAGACTAAAATAATGGAAACAAATGTATTACTCATAATAAATGTGATTGCTTCATTTCTTATCCCTAAACTGTAATATTGTACAGTACTACCGCCTGACAATAACAGCATTACACATTGTATGTTTACTTGCTTACAGCAGCACTGAATTTGTTCGATGAGTTTTCGGAAATGTAGACCCTGAAGCCTTCAGCACAGCTCTATATAGTATGTGATAAAAAGCCTGTTTGTTCAGGGATCTACGGACTTACTGAATCTCACACACTGAAAAAACAGAACTTATAGAGCTGGCTGTTGATCTCTGGATTTCAATGCAATGTTGGTGAATCAGACTGAAAATACTAACTGTTCATTGTGTTTGTATAACTGTTAAGCTAACCCAGTCTTGGCAAACAAAGTACAAGTACTGTATACAACTTCAGCTGCAATATCTTTCTGATAATCTGGCAATATGGACAGTGAGGAAGCATGTTTGCTAAGTGCAAGGTCAATATTGAAATATTACTTGCAGAGAATATTTTATGTTGAACAAAGTAAAATATACATTTGTAGAGGGCAATTGTGGATCAATTTGAGTTTAGTTTGATGTTTTACATTTTTTATTTTTTTTATTTAATCTTTATTTAACTAGGCAAGTCAGTTAAGTACAAATTCTTATTTACAATGATGGTCTACCCCGGCCAAATCCGGGCGACGCTGGGCCAATTGTCCGCCGCCCTATGGGACTCCCAATAGCCGCAGGATTGTGATACAGCCTGGATGAATGAAATCTTGGCCTGGTGATGAAACACTTTTATGAGTTGTTGTTTGACACCAATTGCAAAATCACACAATGGAGAATTTATTCATCTTGAGATGAAAGACTTGTTTATGAGTGAGTGACATAACCTCTCAACATACATGAAGGATCTGGTTGTTCAAAATAAACAGTTTCCTATTGTAGTGAACAACAACGCCCTCCAGTGGACATCCAGTGATATGGCATACCAGCTCACTAGTTTTTCTGGATGTATTACAAATGACTGCTGCATCCTCCTCACCTCCCTCTCAGTGTGCATGAGTTCTCCTCTCCTGTTATCATAGTTCCGACAGGTGGTTTCCTCTTTCTGCTGCTGCAGTGACAGAGAGGTGGGCAGAGTGGGTAAATGAAGAGTAATAAAGCCATAACTCACTGGACGCATCTGCGAGACGTTAAGCGCAGGCTGCCACACTTGCTGCTGGCTGTGTGCTCTGGGGACACTGTTACACCAGCTGTGTTGTGCTTAATAGCCCCTCTCTCTTACAGTGGATGGCCACTTGTCATGATTACTGTCTAGCTCAGGAGCTGCTCTCTGACTAGAAACCATGTGGA
The DNA here is from genome assembly GCA_023634145.1 of Thymallus thymallus. Lineage (NCBI taxonomy): Eukaryota > Metazoa > Chordata > Actinopteri > Salmoniformes > Salmonidae > Thymallus > Thymallus thymallus. The sequence goes on along the minus strand of CM042405.1, from coordinate 22,924,054 downwards.
CCAGTGTTGACATCCTCCACTATATGGACACTATCACCGGAGAACAAAGCACTGTTATCTGTCTGTGCAGGACTGTCTGTTATGACTGTGTAGTTATCAGTTCATTCATGCAGTAGTATACTTCAGCAATAAGGCCCGAGGGGTGTGGTATATGGCCAATATACCACGGCTAAGGGCTGTTCTTAGGCACAACGCAACATGGAGTTTCTAATTAGTTTTGCATTGCATTTAAAAATGCAGAAGAGGCTAATATCCGAAGACATGGATGTCGATGAAGGCAGCCCCCCGCACCTGTCTGATTCAGAGGGGTTGGGTTAAATGCGGACGACACATTTCAGTTGAATGCATTCAGTTGTACAACTGACTAGTATCCCCCCTTTCCCTTAATATTTTACCACATCCATTAATAAGTTAATATAAATTATAAAAGTTGATCCTGGTTAATATTTATGTATAATATTTGTAATGTAGTTCTTTAAAAAGGAAAATGTTACAAAATATAATTCTCGTAAAAATGTTTTTAACACAGATTTTGATGAAAGCCATGTTGCATAGTTGCCGTAGAAATTCTTATTCTGTAGCGCCATCCAGTGTTTACTAAGGTGTATGACAGGGGTCGTAGTTGTTTTGTCGTCTATTCACTGTAGACCGACATAGACGTTCACAGTCACTGGCACAAAGACAGCCAGGCATATGTAACAAATCATGTGTGTGGCGTTGCCTCTCAGACAACGCAAGACATGTGGATCCAATACACCATATTAGTTTCCAATGGGTTTATGAATTCCTCAAGACATACAGTGCATTCTGAAACTATTCAGACCACATTTTGTTACATCACAGCCTTATTCTAAAATTGATTAAATAGTCCCCCCCCCCTCATTAATCTACACACAATACTCCATAGTGACAAAGCAAAAACTGGGTTTTAGTATATTTTTCAAATGTATGAAAAAAAAGAGAAGGAAATATCACATTTATTTATGCAAGTATTCAGACCCTTTACTCAGTACTTTCTTGAAGCACCTTTGGCAGCGGATACAGCCTTGAGTCTTCTTGGGTATGACGCTACAAGTTTAGCACACCTGTATATGAGGGGTTTCTCCCATTCTTCTCTGCAGATCGTCTCAAGCTCTGTCAGGTTGGATGGGGAGCGTTGCTGAACAGCTATTTTCAGGTCTCTCCAGAGATGTTTGATGGGGTTCAAGTCCGGGCTCTGGCTGGGCCACTCAAGGATATTCAAAGACTTGTCCCGAAGCCACTCTTGCATTGTCTTGGCTGTGTGCTTAGGGTCATTCTCCTGTTGGAAGGTGAACCTTCGCTACAATCTGAGGTCCTGAGCACTTTGTAGTAGGTTTTCATCAAGGATCTCCCTGTACTTCGCTCCGTTCATCTTTCCCTCAATCCTGACTAGTCTCCAAGGCCCTGCCGCTGAAAAACATCCCCACAGCATGATGCTTCCACCACCATGCTTCACCGCTGGGATGGTGCCAGGTTTCCTCCAGACGTGGCGCATGGCATTCCGACCAAAGAGTTCCATCTTGGTTTCATCAGACCAGAGAATCTTGTTTCTCACTCTACCATAAAGGCCTCATTGGTGGAGTGCTGCAGAGATGGTTGTCCTTCTGGAGGTTCTCCCATCTCCACAGAGGAACTCTGGAGCTCTGTCAGAGTGACCATGGGGTTCTTGGTCACCTCCCTGACCAAGGCCCTTCTCCCCCGATTGCTCAGAGTCTTGGTGGTTCCAAACTTCTTCCATTTAAGAATGATAGAGGCCACTGTGCTCTTGGGGACCTTCAATGCTGCAAAACATTTTGGGACCCTTCCCCAGATCTGTGCCTCGACACAATCCTGTCTCGGAGGTCAATTCCTTTGACCTCATGGCTTGATTTTTGCTCTGACATGCACTGTCAACTATGAGACCTTATATAGAAAGGTGTGTGCCTTTCCAAATCATGTCCAATCAATTGAATTTACGACAGGTGGACTCCGATCAAGTTGTAGAAACATCTCAAAGGTGATCAATGGAAACAGGATGCAATTTCGAGTCTCATAGCAAAGGATCTGTATACTTAAAACCTGTTTTTTCGCTTTGTCATTATGGGGTTTGTGTGTAGAGTTATGAGAATTATAATTGTTTTAATCCATTTTAGAATAAGGCTGTAACGTAACAAAATGTGGAAAAAGGGAAGGGGTCTGAATACTTTCTGAATGCACTGTATGAATGACCAGAGGCTACATGTGTCATTGAGGCTACATATAACTTTCTACCCAGTGTTCTTTTGCTGCCTTGCGGAATATTCAATGATGTGACCGTTTATCATTGTCCAAATACTGTGTTTTTAGCACCATTTTATACAATGATATATACGGTATGTGACTTCACTAAAACCTACAGTTTGAAATACAGGAAATATTTGAAATATATCTAATAGAAATTATTAAAAGAGTGAAACTGGTTGTAGCTTGGGAGCCATTTTGTCTACTTCTCAAAGGTGTGAGTGGAGTCTGTTGCTGCCTTGAATTCTAATCAACAGAAGGCAATTAAAACACTCCCTCCTCCTCCTTTTACTCTTTATAAAACGATGTTCTGCTAATGGCTTTGGATCTCAGTTAAGCCTTACTGCAAATTACTCTTAATCCAGTGAGCCTGCATATGGTTACCTGAGGGAAATACTATCCAGGATATTACCCTCCTCCCAGCTAGCCTCCAGATTAGTTCAATATATATTAATCCCCTCATTTATCTTTGTCAACGAAGGACAGAAAATAATTTGGAAGAGAGTAAATAAGAGGGAGTGCAATAAGAGAGGGGTGCGTTATTAAAAACGGCAGAAGGCAGGTGCTCGCCACCACATACTTGACTGATTGGGTTTGGCTGGTTAATAAGTATCTCTGCATTGCAAATACGGCCTTCGTTCATTTCCTCATCAACATTTCATGGGCAAGAAGAGGAAGATTGGCCTTTTCAAGTCAACAAGACATGTCGCATAGTATCTAGATGGAAAATATGATTCAAATAAAAGCATATGGCTCTTCTGCATTAAAAACGTTGTGTTTGTCTATAAAAGGGGAATCATTCTGATTCCATTCAAACATACATATAATTTGCCATAGGCCACAGTGCAACTACAGACACATTCACTGCAGGTTCCTTATATGAAGAAGAGGAAAAAGTTATATTGTCAGATCTTAAAACGTCACACCTTGTTGTCATTTAAGCCTTTCGAAAAAAATCCCTCCATGCGTTTTCGTTTGTGTCCATTATACAACAGAGCCCAACAGGACTCTGCAAAAGGTTGACATTTACTGTATCTTGGGAAGCTGATAAATATCCCACTAAAGCATATCACAGGAGGAATGTGTTTGATGTCCTGCCAAAACATTCAAATATTAATCCGATGTGATTTCAGGAAGCCATTAGCTCTTAACATGTTTTTAAAGGTTATCCAGTAAACTCCAGCAATATGACCGGCACACGTCATGGTTTTTTAAAAGATGATAGCTGGGAGACGACTCAGCTAAAATAAAAGGCCTGTGGGGACTCCTGCCTGCGATGCCCTCATGTCCTTGCCAGTGGAATCCGTTATGAGTGGCACGACTTGGCTTCACACCCACTGAGATACTGCCGCTTCCCCAAGGTTCCCTGGCATGAGGCCGGTAGACCATCAAAGGCAGGGATTCCTGTATAAAACATCTAATGAACTCAAGGTATGCTACTTCTGACCTTGCAGGTTTTCCCTCTGAAATGTATGATGGAAGTTAATACATTAACTACTGAAAATATATAATAGTTAATTGGCTCTAACTGAGACACCTGTTATATACTGAACAAAAATATAAACGCAACACATAAAGTGTTGGTGTCGTGTTTCATGAGCTGAAATAAAAGATCCCAGAAATGTTCCATATGCACACAAAGCTTATTTCTCTAAAATGTACATCCCTGTTAGTGAGCATTTCTCCTTTGCCAAGATAATCCATCCACCTGATAGGTGTGGCATATCAATAAGCTGATTAAACAGCAGTTTTGTCACACAACACATGGCCACATATGTATTTTCAGGGAACATGCAATTGGCATGCATGCTGACTGCAGGAATGTCCACCAGAGCATTTGCCAGAGAATGTTGTCATTTCTCTACCATAAGTCGCCTCAAACATCATTTTTGAGAATTTGGCAGTACATCCAACCAGCCTCATAACCGCAGACCACGTGAGGCCACGTAAGGAGTATTTCTGTCTGTACTAAAGCCCTTTTGTGGGGAAGAATGTAGTCTGATTGGCTGTGCCTGACTCCACCCATGGTCACGCCCCTGCCCAGTAATGTGAAATCCGTAGATTAGAGTCTAATTCATTTATTCCAATTGACTGTATGTTGAAATTGTTGCATGTTGAATTTATATTTTTCTTCAGTGTAGTATGAATAACAACAACAACTTTCAGTGTCCCTTAATGGCATAAACAAACTCTCTAGTACATAGTGGACCTACATGTAGCTTTTTCAGTGAGGGAAATTCAGATGCACACAAGCTTACTCAGATTTCACATGTGTGGTTGAGAAGCTTCAAAAACATAAACACACTGCTTTTTGGGGTAGAAGTCCTGTTTTTCTAAATCCTGTGTATTTATTTTCCAATCCAAGATTTATAAGCTGCCATCTGTGGTATGGTATGCTCAGTTTGATTATTTACCCAAGAAAATATGGAGGTGAAAAATTCATGCCTGCGCGCTAGGCTGACCCCTGGTCATCTGCTGCCATTCCAACCTCCGGTATGAGAAAACAGGTTCAGTGTTGTTGAGAGATGAGGGTAGAGACGGGCTGGGCCAAAGGTCCATCTCTCCGTGGCCCATGACATCCTTACCAATTCTCCATTAGCCTTTTCACCATGTCAGAAATGAGGACAGCTAGCTGCCATTATCTAAGTACATCTTCTTTATACACAGGCACTTAAAATCTGACCTGTAATTCTAGATATGGATCCAGGAAGTGCGTCAAATATCATTGTCAGGTCAAAAATCTAATTTAAACCTGCATCTTTAAAAGGACTATCCCAAAAATATACTATGACTAATTATGCATTAGTTTATGATTGACTATTTTACTCACTGTTAAATTCCACGTTTGCTTCTGAAATATTAATAATCACATTACCGTATAGTATATTATTCTCAGCTTTTACATGGACCTCGGACATTAATCCTGTGAGTCGTGTGAATTCAGCCTCTGTGTATTGATAACCTGACAGTAATTGATCATCTAGGTGGTCAGCGAGTGCAGTGACTGTGTTATTGCATCAGGGCACAAAAGTAAACAGTCTCACTGGTCATCCATATTTCAGTCCTCGATAGAGATGGAGCGTGTCATGTCATTGTTCAGAGGCCCGTGGACTTGCAGCCAGTAATAACTGTCAAATTAATTTAGAACTAAAATAGTCAGTGTGACTGGTAAAATGGAAGCCTGTGCAACTGACAGACCAGCGAGGTGGGCCTGCCAACAGATTAAGTGGTCACTAAAGCCCACATGGAGTTTTCTGTGTATTTCATATGAAAGCAGTATTTCCATATTCTACTCTCTGTTAACCACTTGTCTAAATTGTCATAAATCACCACTGAATTCCTGCTTTCATTTGGAAAGCATTGACTTCAAAAGCTACCACGTGAACCTCATATGGAAGGAGAAAATGTATCTAGTTCACTAAAAGTAGCCCATTCCTGCAGTCAAATGACCAAAAAGCCGTCTAGTGGCCTCATGGGTAGAATGTTAATAACTATTATACATTTAAAAAACGGTCTTTCTATATCAAATGGTTTTGTTATATTTCAGTCTTACATGATGTATATAAAGTGTAATATTGGGATGCAAACTCAAAATTAAATAAAAAACATTTCAACTCTATATCTGGCATGGTACAGCTGTGTTCTTCTTTTTAAGCCCATAACCATGTGTGTGAGATGTATACTTTAGTTTTTAAAGTAGATTTGTTTAAGACTACCAAGAAACACTCTGTGTGACCCCTGATTCAGCCCACTGCAGTAAAAGGTTAACGGATTCACAAACTTAGAATTATCTTTCATGTGAGTTACTTCACAAAACCATGTGCTGGAAATGACATCTGCGAGCAGAGCAGTCAATAACATTTCAATGGATGAAAGGGTTGTTTGAGTTTGAGAGTTTTAGACCTTCTGGTCTAAAATCTGCTCGTAGATAGTTGAACAATCGGCATATTATTGATTAGTGCTTCAAATAATGCCATGTCATCATGCTATGTGCCACGTGTGGATGGGTTTAATCCTGTTCCTTTGCTTGGAAGAGACTGTAAGAACCCAGGAGGATTGCAATGTACAACATTTACAACAGGCTGCATCATTCATTGTACGTCACTTATCACAATATAACGACTATTCCCATGCAGTACTCCCCTCCTCGTACTCACAGCACCGCTGCCCTAGATCCCCATCCCAGCCCCTCAGTGTTGCCTTTGGAAAAGAAAACCACCTCCCAGAGAGGGAGGAATAACGGAGGGATCCGTTTTTACCCTCCCACAGCCGAGAATGTTAACAGGTTTCATGAGCTGAAATAAAAGATCCCCAAATGTTTCCACATGCACTAAAAGCTCAAATTGTGTGCACAAATGTGTTTACATCCCTGTTAGGGAGCATTTCTCCTTTGCCAAGATAATCCATCCACCTGACAGGTGTGGCGTATCAATAAGCTGATTAAACAGCATCATCATGGGCTCCTGAGTGGCACAGTAGTCTAAGGCACTACATCTCAGTGCTAGAGGTGTAACTACAGACACCCTGGTTCATATCTAGGCTGTATCACAACCAACCGTGATTGGGAGTCCCATATGGCGGAGCACAATTGGCCCAGTGTCGTCAGGGTTTGACCGGTGTAGGCCGTCATTGTTCTTAACTCACTTGCCTAGTTAAATAAAGGTTGCACATCATTATACAGGTGCACCTTGTGCTGGGGACAATAAAAGGCCACTCTAAAATGTGCAAAATGTTTTGTCGCACAACACAATGCCACAGATGTCTCAAGTTTTAAGGGAATGTAAAATTGGCATGCTGACTGCAGGAATGTCCACCAGAACTGTTGCCAGAGAATTGAATGTCTACCGTAGGCCTCCTCCAATGTCGTTTTAGAGAATTTTGGCAGTACGTCCAACCGGCCTGAGACCAGCCACCCGGATCGTCTGAGACCAGCCACCTGGACAGCTGATGAAACTGAAGAGTATTTCTGTCTGTGATGAAGCCCTTTCGTGGGGAAAAACTCATTCTGATTTGCTGGGCCTGGCTCCCCAATGGGTGGGTCTGGCTCCCAGGTGGAGTTGCTCACCATGACGACATTCGATGTTCCTGAGTGGCCTAGTTACAGTTTGGACTTACATTTGCTTGAAAATGGCAAGACTTGAAAAGTGCTGTCTAGCAATGATTAACAACCAACTTGACAGAGCTTGAATAATTATTTTTGCAAATATTGTACAATCCAGGTGTGCAAAGCTGTTAGAGACTTACCCAGAAAGACTCACAGCTTTAATTGCTGCCAAAGGTGATTCTAACATGTATTGACTCAGGGATGTGTATTTCATTTTCAATAAATTTGCAAACATTTCTAAAATGTTGTTTTCACGTTGTCATTATGGGGTATTGTGTGCAGATGGGTAAGACAAAATCTATTTAATCCATTTTAAATTCAGGCTGTAACACATCAAAATGTGGAATAAGTCAAGGGGTATGAATACTTTCTGTAGGCACCGTAGATCTGGATGTGAATATCATTTCAGACAACGTTTTGGCAAGTGACCTAAGATCTCCATCACTACAATATTTATAGAACAACATTTTAACATTTTTAAAGCAGTATTCATTGCACAGTCTAATATCTTTCTCTCCCTACCAGGCTGCTTTAAGTACTTTTACCATACGGCTACAAACTGAGCTTGGTTCAATGAGATGGATTGTGACTTACAGGACTGTAGAGTTTAGGAGAGATCCCTTTAATCATTAAAGAGAGCACAGCCACATCATTCTGCAAAAGTAAACAGTCTCACTGGTCATCCATATTTCAGTCCTCGATAGAGATGGAGCGTGTCATGTCATTGTTCAGAGGCCCGTGGACTTGCAGCCAGTAATAACTGTCAAATTAATTTAGAACTAAAATAGTCAGTGTGACTGGTAAAATGGAAGCCTGTGCAACTGACAGACCAGCGAGGTGGGCCTGCCAACAGATTAAGTGGTCACTAAAGCCCACATGGAGTTTTCTGTGTATTTCATATGAAAGCAGTATTTCCATATTCTACTCTCTGTTAACCACTTGTCTAAATTGTCATAAATCACCACTGAATTCCTGCTTTCATTTGGAAAGCATTGACTTCAAAAGCTACCACGTGAACCTCATATGGAAGGAGAAAATGTATCTAGTTCACTAAAAGTAGCCCATTCCTGCAGTCAAATGACCAAAAAGCCGTCTAGTGGCCTCATGGGTAGAATGTTAATAACTATTATACATTTAAAAAACGGTCTTTCTATATCAAATGGTTTTGTTATATTTCAGTCTTACATGATGTATATAAAGTGTAATATTGGGATGCAAACTCAAAATTAAATAAAAAACATTTCAACTCTATATCTGGCATGGTACAGCTGTGTTCTTCTTTTTAAGCCCATAACCATGTGTGTGAGATGTATACTTTAGTTTTTAAAGTAGATTTGTTTAAGACTACCAAGAAACACTCTGTGTGACCCCTGATTCAGCCCACTGCAGTAAAAGGTTAACGGATTCACAAACTTAGAATTATCTTTCATGTGAGTTACTTCACAAAACCATGTGCTGGAAATGACATCTGCGAGCAGAGCAGTCAATAACATTTCAATGGATGAAAGGGTTGTTTGAGTTTGAGAGTTTTAGACCTTCTGGTCTAAAATCTGCTCGTAGATAGTTGAACAATCGGCATATTATTGATTAGTGCTTCAAATAATGCCATGTCATCATGCTATGTGCCACGTGTGGATGGGTTTAATCCTGTTCCTTTGCTTGGAAGAGACTGTAAGAACCCAGGAGGATTGCAATGTACAACATTTACAACAGGCTGCATCATTCATTGTACGTCACTTATCACAATATAACGACTATTCCCATGCAGTACTCCCCTCCTCGTACTCACAGCACCGCTGCCCTAGATCCCCATCCCAGCCCCTCAGTGTTGCCTTTGGAAAAGAAAACCACCTCCCAGAGAGGGAGGAATAACGGAGGGATCCGTTTTTACCCTCCCACAGCCGAGAATGTTAACAGGTTATATCCTCATCCTCAGCTGGGATTGCCATTTCCTTTTCCTTTGACCTGCACATCAGATGTCTGACACAGGAATCGAGGAGAAGAAGAACAAACATGCTGGCTGGAAAATGGAAGGTCGGCCCTGCCTGGGGTATGGGGCGTGAGGCAGACCAGCTGCTCTATGCTGCCTGCCAGCCTATGACGGAGGTTAGGAAAACTAATCATTGGGAGCCAGGGCCAGAGGCCCAGTTAAACATGGGTGGCCACCAACACAAAGTCTCCAAACTAATGGCTTTACATGATGTGATCGCTATCTGTTGTGCCATGAGGGCCAAAGGCAGCATAACTGGCACTTTCCTGTTGAAAGATACATTTATGGGTTATGTAACAGTGCAGCATTTGAGGGTGGCCAGAGAGAACAGAGACGAACAGGGCTTTGTTTGTCTGCTGCACGGCTCGACAGGCTCCGTGCTGAAGACTGTATTTGGACTTTACTAATAAAATGGTTGGCGCGGTGGTGGGTGGTGGGAGTGAGGGGAGTTTGTGGGTTTCTCTAGTCAGCTTTGTGTGTATAGAAGCAGTCAAAAGGGTGTAGGCAATAGGAGAGGATTTACATTAAGCAAGTCGTTTCATTGATATTCTGATACAGTGCCTTCAGAAAGGAAAGTATTCACACCCCTTGACTTTTAATTACATTTTGATTTTGTGTCACTGGCCTACACACAATACCCCATAATGTCAAAGTGGAATTATGTTTTTAGACATTTTTACAATTTCATAAATAATGAAAAGCTGAAATGTCTTGAGTCAATGGGTATTCAACTCCTTTGTTATGGCAAGCCTAAATAAGTTCATGAGTAGACATTTGCTTAACAAGTCACATAATAAGTAATCTCGGTACCGCACACATACAATTATCTGGAAGGTCCCTCTGTTGAATTTCCAACACAGATTCAACCACAAAGACGAGAGAGGTTTTCCAATGCTTTGCAAAGAAGGGCACCTATTTGTAGATTAAGGTATATTGAATATCCCTTTGAGCATGGATAGAGGCGTCCTTCCTAACTCAGTTGCTGAAGAGGAATGAAACCGCTCAGGGATTTTAACATGAGACCAATGGTGACTTTAAAATAGTTACAGCTTTTAATGGCTGTGACAGAAGAAAACTGAGGATTGATCAACAACATTGTATACTGAACAAAAATATAAACGCAACATATGAAGTGTTGGTCCTGTGTTTCATGAGCTGAAATAAAAGATCCCCAAATGTTTCCACATGCACTAAAAGCTCAAATTGTGTGCACAAATGTGTTTACATCCCTGTTAGGGAGCATTTCTCCTTTGCCAAGATAATCCATCCACCTGACAGGTGTGGCGTATCAATAAGCTGATTAAACAGCATCATCATGGGCTCCTGAGTGGCACAGTAGTCTAAGGCACTACATCTCAGTGCTAGAGGTGTAACTACAGACACCCTGGTTCATATCTAGGCTGTATCACAACCAACCGTGATTGGGAGTCCCATATGGCGGAGCACAATTGGCCCAGTGTCGTCAGGGTTTGACCGGTGTAGGCCGTCATTGTTCTTAACTCACTTGCCTAGTTAAATAAAGGTTGCACATCATTATACAGGTGCACCTTGTGCTGGGGACAATAAAAGGCCACTCTAAAATGTGCAAAATGTTTTGTCGCACAACACAATGCCACAGATGTCTCAAGTTTTAAGGGAATGTAAAATTGGCATGCTGACTGCAGGAATGTCCACCAGAACTGTTGCCAGAGAATTGAATGTCTACCGTAGGCCTCCTCCAATGTCGTTTTAGAGAATTTTGGCAGTACGTCCAACCGGCCTGAGACCAGCCACCCGGATCGTCTGAGACCAGCCACCTGGACAGCTGATGAAACTGAAGAGTATTTCTGTCTGTGATGAAGCCCTTTCGTGGGGAAAAACTCATTCTGATTTGCTGGGCCTGGCTCCCCAATGGGTGGGTCTGGCTCCCAGGTGGAGTTGCTCACCATGACGACATTCGATGTTCCTGAGTGGCCTAGTTACAGTTTGGACTTACATTTGCTTGAAAATGGCAAGACTTGAAAAGTGCTGTCTAGCAATGATTAACAACCAACTTGACAGAGCTTGAATAATTATTTTTGCAAATATTGTACAATCCAGGTGTGCAAAGCTGTTAGAGACTTACCCAGAAAGACTCACAGCTTTAATTGCTGCCAAAGGTGATTCTAACATGTATTGACTCAGGGATGTGTATTTCATTTTCAATAAATTTGCAAACATTTCTAAAATGTTGTTTTCACGTTGTCATTATGGGGTATTGTGTGCAGATGGGTAAGACAAAATCTATTTAATCCATTTTAAATTCAGGCTGTAACACATCAAAATGTGGAATAAGTCAAGGGGTATGAATACTTTCTGTAGGCACCGTAGATCTGGATGTGAATATCATTTCAGACAACGTTTTGGCAAGTGACCTAAGATCTCCATCACTACAATATTTATAGAACAACATTTTAACATTTTTAAAGCAGTATTCATTGCACAGTCTAATATCTTTCTCTCCCTACCAGGCTGCTTTAAGTACTTTTACCATACGGCTACAAACTGAGCTTGGTTCAATGAGATGGATTGTGACTTACAGGACTGTAGAGTTTAGGAGAGATCCCTTTAATCATTAAAGAGAGCACAGCCACATCATTCTGCAGCAGCACTTGTAATTAACAACTGGTCATCTAACCAGTTCTGTATGACACAGCAGGGTTCAGCAGAGAGGACAAGATTGGACCACTAGAGGTCACAACACACTTGTCAACATCTCCAGACATGAACACTGTTAGACATGAGCACTAGATGGAACAGTCAGGAGAAGGTATATGAAAATGTATGTATGTTGATTAGATGTTGTGTATTATGACAATGCAATGTTTGTGTTGTAACTTTAATGTGTTACAGAGTTACTGTTTACAGTTAATTCATTGAGATATCTAAAGATATTTTCTTTTACAGTTATTTACATATGTAAGAGTAATTGTATTAGAATTCATGGGATGGAGATTGAGAGAACTATGTACATATTTATGTTATATTGGTTAGTATTGGATTACGCTATTGACTGAATGCCTTGCGACAGGAAGTAAGTAAGAAAAAGAGAACACGCCAGTCATGTACAAGTGACAAGTGATTACCCTGGCTCTCGCTAGCAACTTTCTTTTATTGTTTTGTTAAATCTAAAGTGGTAAAATGTAACGTGAACAAGTATTATTACTAAAAATAAACTTTCATCTTACAACAGATTACTTTACCTTGAAGATAGAACTCTCAGCTTTCAAAATACTTTTGATAACACATTACTACTGATTAAAACATGTGGAATAAACATAAACATTAAAACGAATTCCAACTGAAATAAAACATCACTGACAATCTCTTTAATATCTTATTTATTCTCCTTGGACTGACAGAATCCATTTCCTTCACCTGTAATCACATGTTTCCTTCAACCCTCTCCCCTCTTCTCTTGCAGGCCTTCCTATAAAGGAGAAAGGCCCAGCGTGGGTTCTGTGGGTCACGGTCCTGACCATCGGTCCTCCGGTCAGCTGGTCCCAGAGGAGCCCAGGGCTTCACCAGGTCTTCACCTCTCTCCCTTTAAAATAACAGCAGTGGCCGCCCGGCCAGGCCTTTGTAGAAACCAGGCTGTTCCTCAAGATGGATCACAGGGAGTAACAGCTGCTGATAAAACTGTAAGCATAGCTGACAGAGAAGTGTAGTAATGTTAAGATGAGAGTAATAGAGGCTATTTCTTTCATTTTGGTATTCAGAGGCATGGCTGAATATACACAGTAGTGTCTATACAACCAATATAAGTTCTTAATGAGGATATGGCATAGCCAGAAAGTACTGTATTATATGATATGAGCTTTAAGTTCCCTTGTCCTTGGAAAATAGGCCATTAGTATTTCTAAACTCAGAACTTTGAAGGATCTAGAATAAGAAATACAGTATGCAGTAGGTATTTTATTTGGTTCACATAATTGAAATCCTCAGAAACGCAAAGATTAGACAGACAAACAGACAGACAGATATGAATGAAGCAACACAGCCATGCACCCACACCCACACCCACACCCACATACACATACACACTCTCTCCAATGAACACACTCACACAATCTCAAACACAAACACGCACACTCTCTCTTTCTTATTGTTGGAGGCACTGTGAGGCCTTCTGCCAATATACAGCTTGCTTCCAGCTTTATACTTCCTGGCCTCCAATCAAAATGGCTTTATAACAGTAAAAAAATCAACAGGGCCCACAAAGTCAGAAAAAAACAGGGGGAAAAGCGGTGTTGGCAGCCAACCACACATATTCACTGAGCTCATCCCACCAAGCAGCAGTAAATCATTATGAAAGCACAAGTCAATGTGGTAGATACAATCGTCTAAGACCACTAAAACACGAATTTCTCCAAACGGGCTTCTTACATATAACTGTCACTAACTGTCATGTCAATGGCTATTGCTCTCGCCAGCTTTCACAGGCTCCTGATGTTTCAAACAGAGGACAAAGGTGCTGTATTGTTGGAAGAGTTCCCAATAAATAAGAGAGAAACCGAGCCCCTGTCTCTTTAATCAGATTCACCCTTGTGGCGTGGAGCGGACTGACAGCCGTTTGTCCAGGGGCTGTTGTAGGCTCCCAGGGTCCGGCTGTTCCCACAGGAAGCAGAGAGAAGATGATGAATTGGTTCTCAGCAAATGGGGAGCAGTAATCCTGATCGCTGACACACTGCATGGTAGTAATCAGCAGTACATGTTGTCAAAATGGAAATTGCCTGTTCCTGTTAGTAGAACACAAATGTGGTTATTTCTTCAAAGGCCTGCTCCAAGAGGCCAGTTGGCTTGTTCTTTGCATGCCCTTGGGATGTGTTTCTGTATGACAAGTTCGATGTCTAAACAGGCTGATAAAACGAGGACAGAATGTGATTTAGGGACTATAAAGTGTTTTGATATGTGGGACAGGATATTTGGTTGACATCGGTTCAGTTGAGGTCGGCATTAGTTCATTAATTTGTTTCAGCGAGCAACTCACTTTCCCAGTTGAATAGTTGTGATTGATCCAACAGTAGGACCGTGATCTGTGTTTGATACCATGAAGCCAAGAAGTGACAACTCATCAGTCAATAACAAACACAACACAATACTGTGCCCAGAGAGATAAAGTACATGGAAGGAGCAGGAGCGTGCTGTACCCTCCCAGAATGCACCATGCTCTCTGGATAGTATTAGTACTATTTGTGGGGAAACCTGAGGGGCTCTGTCAGTGGGAACCTCGTTTCCTCAGGGAATTTCTATTGCTTTGCCTCTGGCTCCAGAGTGGCTGCTGCCTTGAGCGGTTAGTTAGCCTTCCAGTGGAAGATGCAGCTCTCTGCCAGGTTTAGCCCAGCCTAGCCCAACGACACACACAACACTTGCTGCCATACTGCAGTTGGCTGGTTGTCTGGTTGGCTGACTAAATAGGAGGGGAAGGGAAGGGCACAGACCCGGGGATCACAGCGGGACAGGGCTGGTGTAGGCAGTGGCCATCTTCTCTTCTCTGATGTGAAGACCAGCCCAGACACTGTATCAGAGCCCGTTGAGTTAAAGTGCTGTTTACTCTGTGAGTAGTGGGATGTGTACATGCAACAGTATTTACTTAATCACTGACTCATGTTGGGTGGTCCTCCTCACTGGGCTGGATACAATGGCTCCACCAGACAGTATTCACTGTTCACTGAACACGCTCATAGCACAAGCCATAAAAGACAAGTCACTGAGGGCTTCCAAGCTGTATGAATATATTTTATTCATATATTTCCATGCTGATCTGATGCTGTCTGCAACCAAGTGTCATTAAATTCCACCCCCTCCTCTTTTATCTAAATACATATATTTATTGTAAATATTTACTACTGATACTATCCCGTACTATCTCTGTTTATCTATCTATATTAAAGTTTCCTTCTGTACAAACAGTCAAAAGTTGAATTGCATTGTATATTTTTCCTTGGTTAAGTTCAAGTGTAGGATACTATTTTTAAGGAAACAATCTTTATCTCACTTTAGCGGGTAGAGAGATACTATTTCTATATTTTGCCTCCACATAAGCCCCATGGTAGGCGATGAAACTCTAACCTGCCTCACAGAGTGTGTCTAATGTGATCTTGGTGTTTGAGAGCACACAGAAAATCAGCTTTGCCAAAGCTGCTGTGCTTTACCTGGCTGTAACCCTGAGGGGATGGAAATGAAATAGACTAACTTTGTAATTTTTGTGAATTGACATTTGACCAGAAAGGAAAACCATTTTCTGTGTGCCTCCACAGATGTCACTTCCTTTATTCATACCTCATTTGATATAGGACGCTGAACTATAAATCAAGGTCAAATAATTTGTATAAAATATGTTTTCATAAATATTAGAAATATCTATAAATGAGCCAATGTCATTTAAGGTTGATGTGCACTGGATGTACAGTAAAACAAGGTTGAGTAAATGTAACAGTATATATTATAACGTTTATTAAACTGTTTGAAATTGTTGTAAATGATTTTCTAGCACATCAAATCCCCCCCCCCCCCCCCACACACACACTAATGAGATGTAAGTGGAAGAGTTCCTGAAGCATATGGATGCCATTTGTAAGCAGCAGTGAGAAAGTGTAGGTCAGTCTGCCCTTCGATATCTCTCTATCCATCTGTTTTCACATTACTTGCAAATTATAGTGTCCTCCAGACCCAAATGAACATAAATCAGCTCGGTGAACGTGCAGAAGTTTTCCCATCTGTCATAAAACAATGATTTAAAGTCTGGGTTGTCAAAATACAGCGCTGTGATTTCGCCCTGCGCCCCGGCAATAGGAACACAACGCGCCGTCTCATCGGGATAATTTACGGCCTCAGAGGGACTTGAGGGTGATTAGATCTCAGGCCACCAACAGGCAGAACAGCAGCAATAAGGACAGCTGGAAAACTTGGATCAAATTTATCAAACAATTCTACAAAATCTATTGTGTTTGGAGAGGGGAGCCAGATATATTGCATGTTTAGTATACTGGTACATCTCTGGAACGTTCGTCATGCAGCATTTGTGAGTTTTGGAGTTTCTACGTTAAATAGTTGTACCCAAGGACATGTGATGTGTTGGACGTTGAGCTTGGCTTCGGCCAAATAAAATATACAGGGGGAGCTTCCTGGATTTTAAACAAGTGTCAGGCTCTGGCCATAGAGAAGCAAATAGGCTTCTCTATGTAGTTCTGGTCAGAGTCTGACAGTGTCGTTCTTTTCTGTTTCTGTGTGGGGTTTGGGTTGGATCGCTAATTAGAGGCAGCTGCACCGCATTGTCTCTAATTAGGGATCCCAGATATGTTGAGTCTGTCCTTCACTCTGGTGTGGGTCGTTATCGATGTATGTCGCAGTCACGGTGAAGTAAGTGCTATTCTTTACGTCCGTTCATTTGGTGTGTTTTTTTGAACGTGACGTTCGTTAGTCTGTTGGTTTTGTGTTATTTTAGTTTGTCATTTTTGGTGTTGATTATACATAGTATATATATATTTGAATATACATAGTATAAAGAATGTCGAACTACTATCCCTGCGCTGCGTCTTGGTCTCTCCACATCCCATCTCGTGACCACAAGATATTTGTGTAAATGATGTCACTGCGTCTCTATGAAATAGTTTATTTTGGAGGTGGAGTTTTGGGGTGGAAGAGGTACTGTTGGTAAGTGGGGGTTCAGGTATATACAAACAAACAGGTGGCTGTGGAAAAGCTGGACCATGTTGCCCTTGCATGGATATTGGGGATATTATTTTATGAGCCATGGGACATCAATAGCAGCTGGTCAGTGTCAAACTAGCTTCCTGTATAGTTGTTTAATATATTATTATTTCCCTCTTACACTAGCAGCAATCCAGAGGAAATGCTGGGGTAGGTCTCATGAAATAACAACCAGTTACGTTTATTGGAGAGGTGAGCTTGGTCTCCTTCCAATCCTTCTACTTATTGACACATTTATGTGATTGAAAATAAAGACAGATTTCCAACATAACAGAAATAGACATCATAAAACGAGCAGCATTGCGTAGCCAACCACCAATCAATAAGATATTTCTCTATCTCCTTCCTTTTTATTCATACTTCCTTTTTGGATTGAGTCCTTATTCATAGTCAGGCCTGCTAAGCCTAGAGGAGGCTGTTCGGCCAGTGTATGACTGGGAAGCAGGGACATCTGTTTTGTGCACAGAGAAGTCAGAAGGACCGACAGTTCAACCTCAGAGCCTCTCAGTCCCTCTGTTCCAAACCCTCGCTGTTGGAATTTCAATTGAAAAAAAATAGTGATTAACGGACCAGAGCGAAAATAGAAATGTATGATTTCATTTGTTTTGCTTGAGCCCAACCATGTGTTTTTTCCGGAATTAAATCTAACTTTTGCATCTATTTTTTCAACTGCTCTTTGGGTCCATGGCCAGTCAATCACTGTGTGAGAGGGAAGACCGTTCCGGCCCCCACATGAAGTTCAATACCTTCCCAGGGTTGACTAAAGGTGTTTGGTTAGAGGAGCTTCCCACTGTAGTGAGGTTGAAAGGTGCTGTGATGGTTCCTGCCATACCATCACTCTAAACGACAACACAGATGCTGCTTATTTCCTGGTTCATGTGTTCATCATTTTATTGGGGCTTCATATTCAGTATGTATAAAACTATTCAAATACATAGTGTGAGCTCATCTATCAAACATTACGCTTTTCTCTCTCAAATCTGTTTTGACCCAATATATACAATTCTGCAACTTCCCTCTCTCTGGAGCCTATAGTGGATACTGCGTTCTCTGCTAGGGCCTGACGCACATTAACTAATTATTTGCAAGATTATTTGAGTTAATTGCACAGCGGCCTGGCAATCTCCTAAGCCACCCAAGCATCGGCTCCCCTGGGAATCCTTTCCATGTCCATCAGCCAATCAGAGGGGGTTCCGCATCACTGCTGGCGGTCCACTCCGGGATCCAAAGGCTGTTCTGGACAAGTAGTTGCTTATTCCTCAGGAGAGACCCAATGTCCTCACTGGGACTGTTAAACTTCTGAAGTGGAGCGAGGTTCTGTGCCTTTGCAGACACAACTATATGGGTTCCTAGTATCTGTTTAAACAGCAGGTAGCCTTAACGCTCCTCTGTTTGTGTCCATGGTTTCCTTCTCCAGTTTGGGGATTTTCCCATAGTATCCATCTCACTAAAGGGCCTGGAAATATGTCTGGTTTTTAGGAGGCAGGCGGTTGGAAATATAAACACACCTTTGAAAATCGTAAAATCCATATGAGGACAGTAACAATATGTGAGACAAATGTATTACATGGAGGAATGATGAATCTCTGGAGATATGCAGAAAACAAGAGGGTTTATTTCCTAAGGAGGACTTATGATTCCAGTCACACTCTAAAGTGGTCTGTTTTCAACATACTTTACAAACGGACCCTACTGTAGCTTCAAGTCCACAACCCAGCTCAACTCTAACCCTAGCCTCAACTTAACCCCAACTCTAGCTTCATGTCCACAACCCAGCTCAACTCTAACCCTAGCCTCAACTTAACCCCAACTCTAGCTTCAAGTCCACAACCCAGCTCAACTCTAACCCTAGCCTCAACTTAACCCCAACTCTAGCTTCATGTCCACAACCCAGCTCAACTCTAACCCTAGCCTCAACTTAACCCCAACTCTAGCTTCAAGTCCACAACCCAGCTCAACTCTAACCCTAGCCTCAACTTAACCCCAACTCTAGCTTCATGTCCACAACCCAGCTCAACTCTAACCCTAGCCTCAACCCCATCTATAACTGTAGCCCTAGCCCTAACTAACATTATTAGAAAAAAGGGTTCCAAAAGGGTTCTTTGGCTGTCCCCATAGGAGAACCGTTTTTGGTTCCAGGTAGAACCCTTTAGGGTTCCATGTAGAACCCTGGGTTCTATATTGAACCTTAAATGGTTCTGCCTGGAACTAAAAGGGTTCTACATGGAACCAAAAAGGGTTCTTCAAATAGTTATCCTATGGGGACAGCCGAAGAACCCTTTTAGGTTCTAGATAAGATATTTTTTTCTAAGAATGTATGGTCACAGTATGGTAGATTCTTTTGGCAGCAGGTTGAACATTTTTTAAAGCAATTATTGATTATTAATTACTACGAGAACATTCTTTACTGCATTACAGTATTGTAAAGGACAATAAGGTATCACAGAGAATACACAGATATGAGATCTAATATCCATCAGTACATTGAAATACACAGAGGAAGGCCTGTTCCTATCTCTTATTTTATCAACATCTGGAAATACATTTGAAATGACTTTGTAATAACTCAGCAGTAGCCATTTTATGAGTAACAATAAAGTTAACTGAAATTCCTCCTTGTTTAACTTCCCCCTGTATGTAAGAATAATGCAGGGCTTTCCTCACTTTCCTATCTATCTGGTCAGGGTTAACGTGAGCTTTGGAGAGCCCATGCGACCTGGGAGAGACGGCGTGTGGATGCTCAGGCAGTCCAGTGGGTTCCCTCCTCTACGCTGGCAAGGTAGCTTGGCGGCTTCTATTGTAACGCATGTCAACACCACTGAGAGCTAAAAGCACTTAGGGACCTGGAGATCACTTTACCATTCCTCAAGTAAGACATAGGGAGGAGGGGCGGGTGGGGGCCGGAAGAGGTGAAGTGGCAACCTCAGCCCAGTAGGTGGCAGTGGAGATGCTGCGTTAATGCAAGTGAAGATGACAAGTGTCTCAAGGACAGTGTTTTACTGTCTGTGCCCCATACCTCTGATGATATAGTTGCATTCACACTAAATTGTCATTTATATTGAGAATATGGAGCTTGTAATTTCATGATTCCACAGAAACCTACTGCATGCCCTTCAATTTAATCCCTACAATGTCATATACTGTATATATATTTCAGAAAGTGCTGATCTACTGGGATTTTCCCACACAACCATCTCTAGGGTTTACAGAGAATGGTCCAAAAATGAGAAAATATCCAGTGAGTGGCAGTTCTCTGGGTGAAAATGCCTTGTTGATGGCAGAGGTCAGAGGAGAATGGCCAGACTGGTTCGAGCTGATAGAAAGGCAACAGTAACTCAAATAACCACTCGTTACAACCAAGGTACGCAGAAGAGCATCTCTGAACGCACAACACGTCAAACCTTGAAGCAGATGGCCTACAGCAGCAGAAGACCACACCGGGTGCCACTTCTGTCAGCTAAGAACAGACAACTGAGGCTACAATTTGCACGGGCTCACCAAAATTGGACAATAGAAGATTGGAAAAACGTTGCCTGGTCTAATGAGTACCGATTTCTGCTGCGACATTCACATGGTAGGGTCAAAATTTGGCGTAAACAACATGAAAGCATCCTGCCTTGTATTAATGGTTCAGGCTGCTGGTGGTGGAGTAATGGTGTGGGGGATATTTTCTTGGCACACTTTTAGCCCATAAGTACCAACTGAGCATAATTTAAATGCCACAGCCTACCTGAGTATGGCTGCTGACCATGTCCATTCCTTTATGACCACAGTGTACACATCTTCTAATGGCTTCTTCCAGCAGGATAACGCGCCATGTCACAAAGCTCACATCATCTCAAACTGGTTTCTTGAACATGACAATGAGTTCACAATACTCAAATGGCATCCACAGTCACCAGATCTCAATCCAATAGAGCACCTTTGGGATGTGGAGGAACGGGAGATTTGCAGCATGGATGTGCAGCCGACAAATCTGCAGCGACTGCGTGATGTTATAATGTCAATATGGACCAAAATCTCAGAGGAATGTTTCCATCACCGTGTTGAATCTGTACCACAAAGAATTAAGGCAGTTCTGAAGGCAAAAAGGGGTCCAACCCGGTACTACCTGATGAAGTGGCCGGTGAGTGTGTATAATATGTATTTTTTCTAGCAAAACAACAGGCTCTTTTATGAACAGCGGGATGGCACTGACATCACCAATGCTAAACCTCTACATAGCCTTCAGTCTGTGAAGCCTCCTATAAAAGTACAGAGAAGCACAACCAAATTCTCTGCATGAATAAAAATCACACCACTCAAGAGGATTGAGACTTTAAAAAAGTTTATCAATATCAAAATGTTTGATACATATTTTGATACATATATTGTTGACACTACTGAGATTGTGTTACAATGTCTCAAGCTTTGTTTATAATAAACATTACATACATTTTCCTGTTCCGCATGTTTGTTTGTTTCCTTTAAGTTAATAGCTTAATTACCCATGTTATAGTTTATTCTGGGCCACAACTGGAATATATTATTTGATTTAAATGCTTTATTTGCAGTTAAATAAATAGAACAACATAATTTAAATATTTACAGGGGATGATAATTAGGGGTTTGCTTTCTCTGCGTAGATAAATACAGTGCTTGTGGACATGGTGCTGTAAAATTGTAATTTCATAGGTCGGGGGAAATGACCATTTCCTTAAAAAAAAAAAAAAAGAATAAAAACGAACTATGGATAAAAACAGAAATGTATCTAAATATATAAAATCATGAACAATTTTCATAACTGCCATCGGTAAATGGGTGATAGTTTGACTTTACTCAGCCAACAAAGTTTATTTGCTGGATTACATCACACTACTCTACAGAACTTGCATTGTATTTGCCATGATGTGAATTCAACTGATACAACTGAAAACTGTGCCTGAATCCAGAACTTATATTTGAGTAGAGACTGCAGCCACACAGGATGATGTAGGGTTGTATTCATTCCTGGTCTTCTCTTGCCGTACCAGACCTATGTATGGGTTGATGGTCGGCCATTCGCTCGCCTTCTCACCACACAGAAACACCAAATCTTATTTGTGTGCTTGCTTTCAGCAAGTGGAGTCACACTCAGTGGTACTCACCAAGCTGTATAATTCAGCCAGAGTGCTGCCCAGCCTCTGTGGCCCATGGCCCACCGCTCCCTCTCTCTGTGGGTTACCAGCAGCCGGCATCCGTACTCACACGTATGAATGTACACAAGCATGCAGATACATGTGCATCCATGCATGCATCCAGTACATCACTCTGATTCGGAGGGGTTTGATTAAATGCGGAAGACACATTTTTGGTTGAATGCATTCAGTTGTGTAACTGACTAAGTATCACCATTTCCCTTTCCTTTACTGTAGTTTCATCAAACACACATACAGGTGGACGTAAAGACAAGCAAGCAACAACTCACAGCATGTAAATCATTTTTTTTCATAATTCATGTTACACATCTATAAGCACATCATGATAGTGACACAACAGTTATATAAAAAGCTCGTAAGCTAAACAAATATGTCATGCAATCTTTTTCTTCATTTTATGCTGACAGATGTATGATGTGTGAATTTTAGATTGGTTTTTGGGATTAAAAAAAAAATTTCAGAAGCTTTTTTTGATGTGATCACTTCATGTTTATTGTATTAGAATAATGATGATTGAAGACATATTCTCAGTAATTATATAAAAAAAAGTGTTAAATTGAATAGATACATTATGTTTATTAATAATATTTTCATAAACATTAACATAACACAGGCTGCATCCTTTTAACCTTACCAACAACCTGTCATTCTATCAAACACGTTTCCAAAATGGCCAAATCTTTATCAGTATGATTGACATTCATTGTGTCAGACTTAGATCTAGAACCTTCATGTTCTGTGGAATTATTGAACCGGAGCAATTTCAGTATTAGAATAACTGGAAAGAGTGTGTGTTTGTGGCAATATGCATCAAGGCATGAGTCTGTTGTTTGGCTGTTGAGACTGTTGGCCAGATGCTGGTGTGACTTTACCCAGGTTTGCTAAAGCGACAGTGGAAGTGACACAGTCTCACATCCTCAAGGCTTGGAGCGGGAGCTGTCTTTTAGTGTGGGGGAATGTCACCATCCAAGCATTATAACGAGCCACATTAGCTATCGCGCCATTGTTTTTCAAAAGGCAGCTCCCAACTTGTTTTGACGTGGGATTCAGATACAGGTTTGAGAGTGTCATTCAGACTGGCCTCTCTACCTGAGGAAATGACTTGACTCCAGAGGGAGGAAACAGTTTGACCTCTAGTGGTGTCAGGTGAACTTAAGTGGATGGATTCAAGTAGGAATGAGGAACAATTATACACATGTTAAATGTTGAAGAACATAGGAAATTAAGACATGAAACTATTAAATATTTACACAGAAAAATAACAACCATACGAAACATGTTGACAACAGTGGTAAAACACTATGTGTGTGTGTCTTTGCATGTGCTCATGTCTCACGAAACACTTGGAAGATAATTAATATTCCATACAGTGGGGAAACATCAGCCATCTTTCATGTCGTCCATCACTCCTTCTCAGTAAGCCATTTGTAAGTCACACTTGGGCTTTGAAGGGGCCAGGCTTTGGCCAGAGAGGAATTCCCTCTGAGGGCAGACTCCTCTGGAAGAGACCTATGATTATATCTATATTAATGGCTCTGTAAGTCTACAAAGATGTTTTGTCTGATAGATCTAGCAAATAGTACTTATTACAAAGCAGAGGTTCATCTTAAACTGATTAGGGGTAGAAATATCAGGTTATTTTTTAAACCTTGTGCAATGCCTTTGGTCTCATAGTACAGACCTTCACTCCAGATGCAATAAATTATTAGTCTTAACCAAAACAGAATGCCAGCTCTACATCAGAATATCAACCCATGTCAAGAAATATAACATTTTCATTGAATGCAAAAAAGTCCTAAAGTCATGGTCTATCCTGACTAAGTACAGGACTATTATTTATTATTTAATATATCAGCTGGGTTTTTTTCAGGGCTCTGAAGGAACATGTTAGCGTTTCTTAGGCCTCAAATGATTTAACATGTTTCATTCCCTGGAAAAATGTGCATGTGTAGGTCTAATGCGGTCAAGCTCGACTCAAACGGCTGAAATAATGGCTAATAAATAACAGTAACTTAATTTGCACGACAACTGAATGTTTTTGCGATACACACTCACACAAGTTTGTCTTTCTATATGAGCACATGTAGGCCTGCTAATATAAAGCAGGGTTTTGTTTAGCTATATTTTAATTCAAACGATTCAGGATAAATTCATTTTTAATTTATTCATTGAAACATTTTAATCAGATTTTTATATTTACATATTTATATTCAAATCATTTATTTTCTTCATATATTCAGAACGGGTAATATTACATGTCCACATGTCTCTTACTTATAACTTACTTATAACTTTATCATGACAACATGAGATGCTAACACTATAGCAACCACACAAATGTGAAAGACAAAAAATATACCTTGATCTTCCCTTTTTCAAGTGAAAAGCTTACATAATCAGATGCATTTTTACAGCTGCACGCACCCTAAATATATTGACCCTTCAGTAGATATCACCATAATCAATTGAGATTTGTTGGCCTCTTCTAAAGTACACAATGTCATTTTCAATAAATCAGATGTTGGTTTTACTACCATTGCAGTACTGCTCTGCACCAATACAAGGGTGGATAAAAACAGGACATTTTCGTTTCCACTCTTTTATAGATCTATTTAAAATTCGAGCTCACTTCCATTTAACCACTAGTCCTTGTAGTGAATCAAATGACTTAAAACTGAAGTAACACTTCACAGACATATTTTTCCAGTTGGTTCATTTCCCTCTCTACCTGCTGCTGTGACACGGTGTCATATCTGAGAAGAACTTCAGGCAGATTTCAGAAAAAAACGCCAATTATTTTAAACAAAAAAAACACGACATTTTGTATTAAACCCCCATCCTTCTTTCATTGAATAAACAAATATATACAATGAAATCCTAGCTGTCAAATAAATTGCACAAACATTCTTAAGACCTATTATTACATTTAAATACATATATTCCTGTGAAGGCAATGGATTAAACATAATGGGATGCTTTCTGTGAATTCAGGGAAGTAGCACAATTGTTTGTCAGACAGCATCAGAGTGCCTGTTATAGAGCATCATTGTTTGTGCTTACACCTTAGTTCTAATGAACTGGCTCACTGGCCTGCCCAGTCTATATCCGATATTAAAAATGACTAAGTATACTGGTACCCACACTGTAACATTAGATGGTAATTACATCTGCGTGGCCGCCTGTTAAGCAGCTCCCGTTGTTCGTGCATAAATTGTTGTTCTAGTTCATTTTAGTTTGTTTTTTCGTCTCTTTTCTTTAGTTTTTTTGCTACAGTTGAACTATAATACTTCAGGATTATGGAGTGCTACGGTATTACGAAGGTTTTAACGTTCCTTTTTATCACTGAGGGACTTTTTATTTTTCTCGCAGCTGAACGTCGACAGGAGTCGTCAATTATTATTATTTACAACAGAGCCCAGCGCCTGGATTTAGCACACGCAGCGCTGCTGCACCCCAGGGAAAAGTTCGATATTCCGGACGAGTTGAAAAGGCGACGGCATGGACGTAGGACGGTATTGAAGTGTAAGGCGAAGCTGAGGAAGTACAAGCCGGCTATACCGTCTATCATTATGGGCAACGTGAGATCGCTGCATAACAAAATGTCTGTGGTCAAAGGGACTATCGTGAAGCAAGCCTAATGTTTTTTACTGAGACTTGGCTGAACGATAACATCCCCATAGAGAACATCACTATAAGCAGGTTCCGGACCATCAGAGCAGACAGGGTTAGCGTTTCTTCCGGTAAGAGCAAGGGTGGTGGGCTGGCTTTATTAGTTAACAACAGATGGGAAGAGTTTTGTAGCCCAGACATTGAGCTGTTAGCCATTAGCCTGAGACCCTACTATTTTCTGAGGGAATTCACGGCGGCCATTGCTGTTATTGTTTACATCCCGCTCTATCCGGACGCAAACACAGCATGTGACGTCATCCACTCTGTTATCGCAAGGTTACAGACAGCGCATCCCAGTGCTTTCTTTGCCATTTCGGGGGATTTTAACCATGCATCTCTCTCTTCAACACTGCCCACGTTCAAACAGTTCGTGAAGTGCCCAACCAGGAATAATACAACTCTGGACTTGTTATATGCTAATGTGAAGGACGCATACAACTCCACTGCATTCCCTCCCCTCGGTAGATCGGATCACAACCTTGTCCACCTCACTCCACTCTACAGGCCTTTGGTCCAACAGCAGCCTGCGACCACTAGGACCATTAGGAGATGGTCCCCGGAGGCGAATGAGGCCCTACAGGACTGCTTTGAAACAACTGACTGGGATGTGCTCTGTGAGGCTCATGGGGAGGACATTGATGACCTTACTGACTGCATAACGGACAATATACATTTTTGTGTAGACAACACTGTACCCACCAGGAAGGTACGCTGTTTTCCAAATAATCAACCATGGGTCACCAACGACCTGAAGGCCCTGCTGAATGAGAAGAAGAGGGCCTTCAAGGAGAGGGACAAGGACAAATTGAAATGCGTCCAGAGGGAGCTGAAGTTGCGGATTGCTGAGGGGAAGAGAGGGTATAAGGAGAAGATGGAGGACAAGCTGAGGCAGAGCCAGGTGAGAGAGGTGTGGAAGGATATGAGAAATATCACTGGCTTCAAAAAGTCAAACAGTGGGCAGACGGAGGGGACCCAGGACAGAGCCAATGAGCTGAACCAATTTTTTAACAGGTTTGATACTGGCCCTGTCCACCTCCCTTCCAGCTCCCCAGGCCACACACCCTCACGGCTGTCCCACCACCACTTTGCTCACAACACCTCTGCTGAGACAATCAGCGACCCCATCTCCACCCCTGCTCCCTCTGGACTGATCCTCAAAACCCCCCTTCCCCCCACCTCCCCACCTGGGCTGGCTTTCACCACCAACCAAGTGAAGAGAGAGCTGGAGAGACTACATCAGTGGAAAGCGGCGGACCCTGATGGCATCAGCCCAAGGGTGCTTAGGGTCTGTGCTGACCAATTGTGTGGAATACTCCAGCGTTGCTTCAACCTTAGCCTGAGCCTAGAAAGGGTCCCTGTGCTGTGGAAAACATCCTGCCTCATCCCAGTGCCCAAGAAGGCACACCCCACTGTCCTGAATGACTTCAGACCTGTAGCGCTAACATCCCACATCATGAAGACCCTGGAAAGGTTAGTCCTCGCTCACCTCAGACCCCTGGTATGTACATCACTGGACCCCCTGCAGTTCGCATACCAGCGCAACATCGGGGTGGATGATGCAATCATCTACCTTCTGCAGAGGGCCTACTCTCACCTGGACAACGCAGGTTGCACTGTGAGGGTTATGTTTTTTGACTTCTCCAGTTCCTTCAATACCATTCAGCCCCTACTACTGAGTGAGAAGATGAAGAGGATGAAAGTGGAAGCACCCTTAGTCTCCTGGGTCACGGACTACCTGACAAGTAGGCCACAATTTGTGCGACTACAGAGCTGTGTGTTAGAACGGGCAGTGAGCGACACAGGGTCCCCCCAGGGAACGGTCCTGTCCCCCTTCCTGTTACCCCTCTACACCTCAGACTTCAGATATAACTCTGAAACATGCTACCTACAGAAGTTCTTGGATGACTCCGCAATTGTAGGGTGCATCAGGGGTGGGCAGGAGGAGGAGTACAGGAGCACAATCAGTGACTTTGTGTTATGGTGTGAGCAGAACACCTTCAGCTCAACATCAGCAAAACAAAGGAGATGGTGGTGGACTTCAGGAGAACCAAGGCCCAACTGACTGCAGTCCCTATATAGGGGATGGATGTGGAAATGGTTGGGTCACACAAGTTCCTGGGAGTCCATATGGACAACAGGCTGGAATGGGCTGGGAACACCGGGGCCCTGTACAAAAAGGGCCAGAGCCGACTCTACTTTCTGAGGAGACTCAGGTCCTTCAACGTGTGCAGTAAACTACTACATACCTTCTACCAGTGCCATCTTTTTTGCAGTGGTGTGCTGGGGAGCCAACATAAAAGCCGGTGATGCTTCTCAGATAAATAAGCTGATCAGGAAGGCTAGCTCTGTCATGGGGATGAGCCTTGACACTCTAGAGGAGGTGGTGGAGAGACGGATCCTGGCCAAACTGCTGGCCATCATGGACAACGTCACCCACCCTCTGCATGCCATGGTTATGACGCAGAGGAGCACATTCAGTCACAGACTGATCCCACCACGGTGTGCCAAATAGTGCTACAGGAGGTCCTTCCTGCCGGCGGCTATTAGACTATTTAATGCCTCACCAGGGTACCGTGCCGTCGGCAACACAGACCTGGAACTGTTGGGGTGTTAGGACCTAGCTTAACAATTATGCATCCATCCGTGAGTAACTCTGGTATGTAATCACTCATTCACTCAGGACTTATTTATTCATTCAGGTCTGTATATACATATTCATGTACAGTTGTTATATCATATCACGTGCAATATTGCAAGTAATTCTTGGACTTAACTTTCGTAGTCATTCACTCAGGAATGCATATTGGTATCCTGTCAGTTGTATCTTTTTTCATTGCTTTTAGTATATCGAATGTGCAATACGTGCAGTTATCTGTAATTAAACCCTGCGCACTAAGGACTGTATTTTAAGGGAATTACTATTATTACCCCAAATTATATCATACACACATTTAGCTATTTAAGTATCTCTTCCTGTCATTTACCTGTACAGTTTATGTAACCATGCAAGTATTCACTTACCTGTAAATATAACTGTATATTTACCTGTACAGCTAATTTAACCATGCAAAATATTCACTTACCTGTTCATTTAACCAGTCTGTCGATTAAGTCATCTACTATTACCCTCACTCATATCATATGCATTTTTAGCTATTGAAGTATTTCTCTGCCATCGACCTGTATAGTATAGTTAACCATCCAACATCCACCAATGTATAGTGTACATATCCAGCCATCCACCCATACTATGCAATGTATTTTTATAGCTTTTCTGCACTCCAGACTTCTTGTATTTCTATACCTTTTCATACTGCCGCTCTATGTATCATGTATCGTGTATCTGTCTTTTGTGTATTTTCTTTCTGGCATTTTGCACCTGCCCTGTGTTTTTTCATAGCTGCTTGACGAAAAAAAAATTCCCCTCGGGGATCAATAAAGTATCTATCTATCTATCTATCTATCTATCTATCTATCTATCTATCTATCTATCTATCTATCTATCTATCTATCTATCTATCTATCTATCTATCTATCTATCTATCTATCTATCTATCTATCTATCTATCTATCTATCTATCTATCTATCTATCTATCTATCTATCTATCTATCTAAAGGATGACACTTCATGTAAAGTGGCGCCACAAACAAAATAAAACATTCCGCAAGCACAGCCACGAAAATACATAGCTGCACCCAAAAATTCAACTTTTGCATACTCAACACATCTTTACATGTGACTCAGGAGACACACCCTGTCATACACACAAAACCTGTCGGCTTCGGTTCATTGACAAGAAAACATGGTTTATTTCTCCATTGGAATTATCAGCAGACAGCACCATGCCTTACAAGCGCAGCTCAGGCAGTTGAATAAACGGCTGAATGGGCTTTGTCCCTCTCCCAACACATTCCAATAGAGTAGTCACTAGATGGCCATGCTACAAAATACCAAATTGGCGATATTGTCATAATTGATAAGCAAGTACATCTATACTGAACAAAAATATCAAAGCAACATGCAACAATTTCAAAGATTTTACGGAGTTACAGTTCATATGAGGAAATCAGTCAATTGAAATAAATGTATTAGGCCCTAATCTATGGATTTCACATGACTTGGAATACAGATATGCATCTGTTGGTCACAGATACTTTAAAAGAAATGGGCCTCACAATGGGCCACAGGATCTCGTCACGGTATTTCTGTGTATTCAAATTGCCATTGATAAAATACAATTGTGTTTGTTGTCCATAGCTTATGCCTGCCCATACCGTAACCCCAACGTTACCATGGGGCACTCTGTTCACAACGTTGACATCAGCAAACCGCTCGCACACACAATACCATACACGTGGTCTGCGGTTGTGAGGACGGTTGGATATACTGTGGCTTATGGTAGAGAAGCTGATTAAACAGCATGATCATTACACAGGTGCACCTTGTGCTGGGGACAATTATGCAGTACAGTGTACAGTCAGCAAGCAGTTTAGCAGTTAGAAACGGCGGACCCCGGTGGCAATAAATTAATCAAATCAAAAACGTACCTTGACTTGGAGAGTTCCAGTGTTGGATAGCCATAGCCAGCTAGCTAACATAGCATCCCTCTCTGTTTGAGACAGTTGTTTGAGTAGGCTAAACTAGCTAGCTAGCTGCATACACTATCTCTCTCTCTCTCTCTCTCTCTTGCTTCTCATTAATTTTTAAATAAATACATTTCTTCAAAACTGTTCAGCTGTTGTCTTTCTCTCTCTTTGAGTCAACTACTCACCACATTTTATGCACTGCAGTGCTAACTAGATGTAGAAAATGCTTTCAGTAGAAGATTCATTCTCTGATCCTGCAACAGCTCTGACAGGTTGGACGTCCTCCAGAAGTTGTCATGACTACTGTGTATGTCTATGGAAGCATGAGCCTCGTAGGTTATGTACTGAAGTCAATGTACCCAGAGAAGGACGGAAGCTAGCTGTCCTCTGGCTACACCATGGTGCTACCCTACAGAGTGCTGTTGAGGCTACTGTAGACCTTCATTGCAAACAGTGTGTTTTAATCAATTATTTGGTGACGTGAATATATTTAGTAGTTTTATCTTTGAATTTTTATGACATTCACTGAGAAGGATGGTCCTCCACTTCCTCCTCTGAGAAGCCTCCAATGTCACATTTTCAGGCAGAAATTGTCATACCGTCCTTTGTAGAATGGCCATATAGTGACAACCCTGTACTGTCGACAGACTCCAGCAGAGTAGTGCTTCCTGGATGTACCCATGAGCCCCATGGGACCTGTCAGAGGTCAGGGAGGACTGGGCTGGAATATATGAACAAGGTTTCCAATAAAACAAGCCAACTCTGACCAGCATGCAAGCTGCTAAATGAAAACCAGGTGGGCTCCCCATATCATTTTCAAAACTATCAAATGAGTACCAGATCATGTGTTTGATGCAGGCAGGATATACTTTCTTTCCATGCGCTATACTAAAAGACATAAGAGTGATCAGCTACATTTAGCCAACACCGCACCTTGTTAGCGTGGAAGAGGAGTACTGTGCTGTATGCAAAAGTGAAATGAGGCCAAAAGGGATCCCATATGGCTCAGTCACATTTGCAGTGTCAGCTCAGGCCAGTTCACTGGAAACCAAACCTCAGAAGTGGATATGCTCTCAGAATGTCAGATACACCACAGTCTTTTATTATTTCCTTTTATACAATATATCATGTTAAGCCTTTGGCCTTCAGACATTGCTCTCCGTTTAAAATATGTGAATATCAGCTATCCCAATCAGGAGAAATGTGATTTGGATAAAGCGAGGAGAACTGTTTAAGTGGTCATGCATTCACCATGAAATATGCCCTTATTAAGGATGAAAGACTACGTAACTTTTTTGCCACAAAAGCCGAAACTGAGTCAAAACAACGCTCCTTTCCCTGCTAGGCCTGTAATGTGATTCTCAGCATTTAAGAGGGGCACATTCAGAAATGATGCTTTGTTTTGGGTCAGGGAGGAAGCATAGAATGTTACCTCTGAGAAAAATATGTTAAGAATAATCCGAAAATAGATAAACAATTGTAGAAATTAACTTTCTATAAGGAAGTGGCATGGCAGGAAACTGCTAGCCATTAAGCAGGAAGTTGTGTTTGAAACACTGCAGGGGAGTGTGTTCTTTAGAATGACTCTGGGGACCATTTAATTTTTTACCTTGTTTAAATGGCCTTAAAAGACATTGAATTAGACAGAAATACTGCAGTTGTGCATGGAAATGATTATACTTTAACTCGGTCTGTGTATATCTGGGACTATGAGGTTAAGTAAGTATGTCTTTATCAGTAGCGTCTATATGGTGTGAGTGACAGCACTCAACAGTCATGCCTGGACACGGTTCACCTGCAGGACGCGTAAAGGTACAGCGTAAGCATGGCAAAAGGCCTGTTGCTGCTCGTCTCGTTCCCTCTCGTGTCTTATTTCGGAGAGGCTAGTAACCTGTGCTCTACTGTGTGTGTACGTGCGTGTGTGCACATTAAACTGTGTGAGTCTGACAGGATGTTGAAGAAGTGCCCTGTAGCAAGGCGCAAAAAGAACAATCTGATTATGTTCCAGTGACGACATCATCAAAACAGTTTTTCACGGCTATCACCAGGCAGGGCAACACAGGGTATTTCAATTGAGGACTTGAAAGGGTTCTAACAGCACTTTCTCATTTCAGGTAACTTAACCTAAACTTTCACCTTTCAGTTGACTATTCGCTCTACAAATGCCTGTTGTGAGATCCCTGGTACGGTCTGTTTGTTGTTAAGTAGGCAGTGAGTACCCTAGGGGCAATTTGATGTATTTCCTTCACACTTCTGTCAAAGTTCATAACATGTCACACACTCTTAGAAAAAAGTGTTCTTTGGGGTTCTATATAGAACCTTTTGGTTCTTTGGACGAGATTAAAGAACCCTTTAATTAAAAAGGTTTATATATATATATACAGTACCAGTCAAAAGTTGGGACACACCTACTCATTCAAGGGTTTTTAGATTTTCGATTCTTCAAAGTAGCCACCATTTGCCTTGATGACAGCTTTGCACAATCTTGGCATTCTCTCAACCAGCTTCATGAGGTAGTCACCTGGAATGCATTTCAATTAACAGGTGTGCCTTGTTAAAAGTTAATTTGTGCAATTTCTTTCCTTCTTAATGTGTTTCAGCCAATCAGTTGTGTTGTGTCAAGGCATATATATACAGTTGAAGTCGGAAGTTTACATACACCTTAGCCAAATACATTTAAACTCAGTTTTTCACAACTCCTGACATTTAATCCTAGTAAAAATGCCCTGTCTTAGGTCAGTTAGGATCACCACATTATTTTAAGAATGTGAAATGTTAGAATAATAGTAGAGAGAATTATTTATTTCAGCTTTTATTTCTTCCATCACATTCCCAGTGGGTCAGAAGTTTACATACACTCAATTAGTATTTGGTAGCATTGCCTTTAAATTGTTTAACTTGGGTCAAACATTTCGGGTAGCCTTCAACAAGCTTCCCACAATAAGTTGCCCATTCCTCCTGACCGAACTGGTGTAACTGAATCAGGTTTGTAGACCTCCTTGTTCGCATACGCTTTTTCAGTTCTGCCCACAAGTTTTCTATAGGATTGAGGTCAGGGCTTTGTGATGGCCACTCCAATACCTTGACTTTGTTGTCCTTAAGCCATTTTGCCACAACTTTGGAAGTATGCTTGGGGTCATTGTCCATTTGGAAGACCCATTTGCAACCAAGCTTTAACTTCCTGACTGATGTCTTGAGATGTTGCTTCAATATATCCACATAATTTTCGTTCCTCATAATGCCATCTATTTTGTGAAGTGCACCAGTCCCTCCTGCAGCAAAGCAACCCCACAACATGATGCTGCCGCCCCCGTGCTTCACGGTTGGGATGGTGTTCTTGAGCCTCCCCCTTTTTCCTCCAAACATAACGATGGTCATTATGGTCAAACAGTTCTATTTTTGTTTCATCAGAACAGAGGACATTTCTCAAAAAAAGTACAATCTTTGTTCCCAGGTGTTGTTGCAAACCGTAGTCTGGCTTTTTTATGGCAGTTTTGGAGCAGTGGCTTCTTCCTTGCTGAGCGGCCTTTCAGGTTATGTCGATATAGGACTCATGTTACTGTGGATATAGATACTTTTGTACCTGTTTCCTCCAGCATCTTAACAAGGTCCTTTGCTATTGTTCTGGGATTGATTAACACTTTTCGCACCAAAGTACATTCATCTCTAGGAGACAGAACGTGTCTCCTTCCTGAGCGGTATGATGGCTGCGTGGTCCCATGGTGTTTATACTTGCGTACTATTGTTTGTACAGATGACCGTGGTACCTTCAGGCGTTTGGAAATTGCTCCCAAGGATGAACCAGACTTGTGGAGGTCTTTCTGAGGTGTTGGCTGATTTATTTTTATTTTCCCATGATGTCGAGCAAAGAGGCACTGTGTTTGAAGGTAGGCCTTGAAATACATCCACAGGTACACCTCCAACTAAAAGGCACAGTCAAGTTAGTGTATTGTGGAATTGTGATATAGTGAATTATATGTGAAATAATCTGCCTGTAAACAATTGTTGGAAGAATTACTGTCATGCACAAAGTAGATGTCCTAACTGACTTGCCAAAACTATAGTTTCTTAACATGAAATCTGTGGAGTGGTTGTAAAATGAGTAATGACTTCAACTTAAGTGTATGTAAACTTCCAACTTCAACTGTATATATATCTATAAAACCTTTATTTAACTGTGCAGTTAAGAACAAATTCTTATTTACAATGGTAAATGACCAAGTCCATATTATGGCAAGAACAGCTCAGATAAGCAAAGAGAAACGACAGTCCATCATTACTTTAAGACATGAAGGTCTTCTTCTAGTGCAGTCGGAAAAACCATCAAGCACTGTGATGAAACTGGGTCTAATGAGGACCGCCACAGGAAAGGAAGACCCAGAGTTACCTCAGCTACAGAGGATAAGTTCATTAGAGTTACCAGCCTCAGAAACTGCAGCCCAAATAAATGCTTCACAGAGTTCAAGTAACAGACACATCTCAACATCAACTGTTCAGAGGTGAGTACGTGAATCAGGCCTTCATGGTTGAATTGCTGCAAAGAAACCACTACTAAAAGAAACCATTAAGAAGAAGAGACTTGCTTTGGCTAAGCAACATAAGCAATGGACATTAGGCCGGTGGAGTCCGAATTTGAGATTTTTGGTTCCAACCGCCGTGTCTTTGTGAGATGCAGAGTATGTGAACGGATGATCTCTGCATGTGTGGTTCCCACTGTGAAGCATGGAGGAGGATGTGTGATGGTGTGGGGGTGCTTGCTGGTGACACTGTCGGTGATTTATTTAGAATTCAAGGTACACTTAACCAGCATGGCTACCACAGCATTCTGCAGCGATACGCCATCCCATCTGGTTTGCGCTTAGTGGGATTATCATTTGTTTTTCCACAGGACAATGACCCAAAACACACCGCCAGGCTGTGTAAGGGCTATTTGACCAAGAAGGAGAGTGATGGAGTGCTGCATCAGATGACCTGGCCTCCACAATCACCCCCGACCTCAACCCAATTGAGATGGTTTTGGATGAGTTGAGTGCTTTTCCAGAGTGAAGGAAAAGCAGCCAACAAGTGCTCAGCATATGTGGTAACTCCTTCAAGAATTCTGGGAAAAAGGGTGGCGACTTTGAATAATCTAAATTGTTTAACACTTTTTTTGTTACTACATGATTCCATGTGTGTTATTTCATAGTGTTGATGTCTTCACTATTATTATATGTAGAAAATAGCAATAATAATGAAAAACTCTTGAATGAGTAGGTGTTTCCACACTTTTGACTGGTACTGTATATATACTCAACAAAAAAAAAACATGCCTTTTTCAGGACCCTGAAGATAATTCATAAAAATCCAAATAACTTCACAGATCTTCATTGTAAAGGGGTTAAACACTGTTTCCCATGCTTGTTCAATGAACCATAAACAATTAATGAACATGCACATCTGGAACGGTCATTAAGACACTAACAGCTTACAGACGGTAGGCAATTAAGGTCACAGTTATGAAAACTTTCTACTGACTCTGAAAAACACCAAAAGAAAGATGCCCAGGGTCTCTGCTCATCTGCGTGATGCCTTAGGCATGCTGCAAGGAGGCATGAGGACTGCAGATGTGGTCAGGGCAATAAATTGCAATGTCCGTACTGTGAGATGCCTAAGACAGCACTACAGGGAGACAGGACAGACAGCTGATCGTCCTCGCAGTGGCAGACCATGTGTAAGAACACCTGCACAGGATCGGTACATCCGAACATCACACCTGCGGGACAGATACAGTATGGCAACAACAACTGCCTGAGTTACACCAGGAACGCACAATCCCTCCATCAGCGCTCACAGTAAGAACTGGCAAATCTGGTGCAGTCCATGAGGAGGAGATGCACTGCAGTACTTAATGCAGCTGGTGGCCACACCCACCAGATACTGACTGTTACATTTTATTTTGACCTCCCCCCCTTTGTTCAGGGACACATTATTCCATTTCTGTTAGTCACATGTCTGTGGAACTTGTTCAGTTTATGTCTCAGTTGTTGAATCTTGTTATGTTCATACAAATATTTACACATGTTAAGTTTGCTGAAAAATAGAGTATATATATACTGAATAAAAATATAAACGCAAAATGTAAAGTGTTGGTCCCATGTTTCATGAGCTGAAATAAAAGATCCCAGAAATATTCTAATCGCACAAAAAGCGATTAGAATTTCTCAAAAAAATGTAGGCACCCATTTGTTTACATCCCTGTTAGTGAGCATTTTTCCTTTGCCAAGATAATCCATCCACCTGACAGTTTTGGTATGTCAAGAAGCTGATTAAACAGCATGATCATTACACAGATGCACCTTGTTCTGGGGACACTAAAAAGCCACTCTAAAATGTACAGTTTTGTCACACAACACAATGTCTCAAGTTTTTAGGGAGCGTGCAATTGGCATGCTGACTGCAGGAATGTCCACCAGAGTTGAATGTTCATTGAATGTTCATTTCTCTACCATAAGTTGCCTCCAACATCGTTTTAGAGAATTTAGCAGTACGTCCCACTGGCCTCACAACCGCAGACCACATGTAACCACGTCAGCCCATGACCTCCACATCCGTCTTCTTCATCAGCGCGATCGTCTGAGACCAGCCACCCGAACAGCTGATTTGCACAACCAAAGAATTTCTGCACAAACTGTCAGAAACCATCTCAGAGAAGCTGATCTGCATGCTCATCTTCCACATCAGGGTCTTGACCTGACTGAAGTTGGGCATCGTAACCAACTGGCCTCTGGCATGCTGGAGAAGTGTGCTTTTCATGGATGAATCCCAGTTTCAACTGTACCGGGCAGATGGCAGACAGCATGTATGTCATCGTGTGGTGGAGCGGTTTTCTGATGTTAACTTTGTTAACAGATTGCCCAATGGTGGCAGTGGGGTTAGGGTATGGACAGGCATAAACTACAGACAACAAACACAATTGCATTTTATCGACGGCAATATGAATGCACAGAGAAACCGTGATGAGATCCTGAGGCCAATTCCTGGAAGCTGAAAATGGCCCAGTTCTTCCATGGCCTGCATACTCAAGCAGTATATGCTGTCAGAGAGAAAAAGGTTGCGTTGTATTCGATGTAAAAAAAATGCACCACAACACAAAATGTCATGTACAGAGTACTTCCAATTGCAGTGTAGTTATCTTTGCTTTTACCACACAACCAGTGATCTAAAGTTGAAATAATATTTTACACATTGGATTCAAAATGATATGAACGAGATAGCAACAAAAAGCAAGCTGTAGATGAAAACAAAAAGTCCACTCAACGTTATTATGATTATCACTTAAAAACCCAAAAGTCCATTCTCCTGTCCTTCTTTATGAAAAGGGCAATGGCAGGTTCATATAGCGTGTCTTTTGATAAATCCAACAGTCTAAATCTTTAAAACCAGTTGTCCAGGTTGAGCTATTATCGGTGCTGAAGAGTATGCAATTCCAACAGTAAAGCTCATAGCCGGTTATCCACGGATAGCGCTCATAATTATTAACTTGAGAATGCCTTTCAAAACTCTTTCCTAGTTGCATCAAAAAGAGCGATGCTAACAATTTAGCCACCTCATCACCCTCGATTTCTCTCTCTGCAGTTGCTATCGCCATCGTTACATACACTCACTGCAAAAAGCTAGCCAGCTAGCTAGGCTCAAGCCAGAGAAAACAAAATGAGGCTCGCTATTGGCTCTGAATTACTGACGTATAATTAGGCCCTCTAGAGGGCTTTGAGGCATCATACAATTGTCCCACCTATTACAAGACAATTTGTGATTGGTTGATTCTACTGTCATTCCAAAATGCTGCACTAATTGAAGTCAATGTCAATAACGTTGGCTGGTGCCTTCTATTCAAAGCCTGAGGGACTAGCCAATGAGGGTTGAGCCCAGCTAGATTATTTCTACCAAGAGACTACCAAAGAAAAATTCTGATTGGATATTTTTTTTCTCTTGGATATGAACCCTTCTTTTTCCAAGAAATTCAATAGGAAGATCATTACAATTAAGACAAAAAAATACTAAATCAATGACAATAAAATAAAATTAATTATAATATATAAAAATATATACAGATTTGTATCTATCCTTAGGCCCTCTCTGAGGGCGCAGAGGGCCCTGATGGTTCCCCACTGCTGGATCAACGTGTAGAACTGCATGTTCCAGTTCCCGCCAATTCCATCAACTTCGCACAGCCATTGAAGAGGAGTGGGACTACATTCCACAAGCCACAATCAACAGCCTTATCAACTTTATGCGAAGGAGATGTGTCGCGCTGCATGAAGCAAATGGTGGTCACCAGATACGGACTGGTTTTCTGATCCACACACCTATATTTTTTTTAAAGGTATCTGTGACCAACAGATGCATATCTGTATTCCCAGTCATGTGAAATCCATAGATTAGGGCCTAATGAATTTATTTACATTGACTGATTTCTTTATATGAAATGTAAAAATCTTTGAAATTGTTGCATGTTGCGTTTACACCATTTTTTTGTTCAGTGTAGTTAACATAATGTCAACAATCTAAGCCAAACCCGCCTGTTTTTCCCCATTGTTGTGCACGCTTCTGTTTTGTTGCTAAACAACCAACCCGTCTATGGCAGTGGGAAGATCTAAATCATATTTTGCATCATTGTTTCCGACGTCTGAGTGGTAAACAGCAAAGCTGTTGCAAACTAAATGCCAGCTAGAAGTAAGATGAAATAATGTGTTTAATAAAAGCATACACTCTTAGATAAAAAAAAATGGGTTCTATATAGAACCCTTTGGTCAATTCAACATTTTTCTGTCATTCTGATTAAAAAAACAACTGCCATTCCAGCATGAAGATGGAAGAGGAAGGTGGTTGCAAGTAGCCTACCAATAAGCACACTATTTTTCAACGTATTAAGGTAAGCAAAGTTGATTATTTAATTCTAATCTATGAAGCCAAAATCATATGACAAACTATAGGCTAGACAAATAAAGTTTAAACGTTATTAGAATTTGAGAACGTTTGTAAATCTAGCAAGCTGTAAGGGCTGGATTGTGGTAACCTTTATGTCCATCAGGGGGAACCACAACCCAGTCCTTACATCAGGGAGGGAAGGTGAATGATCCCCAATCAGAGACAGCTGTCTAGCGTTGTCTCTGATTGGGAATGGTATTTAGCCTTCTCTCCCATCCACCTGCATGTGGATCATTGTTTGTTTTGTGTTTGTCTGCACTGCCAGCAACTCAAGTAAGTCACTGTGTTTTTGTTCGTTTTGTTTATCCTCTCCTTTTTATTTGAATGCCTTGTGAGAAAACCTCATTCAATAAAAAGGATGACACTTCACCAGCGCTCCGTTTACCGTCCCATCAATCCAAACCGTGACAGAATGATCCACCACCCTGGGACGCAACGGGGGATTACTTTGGGAGATATCCTCCTCGGTATGGGGAAAATTACCGAGGAGGAATACTACCAAGGTACCCCCAACCACACTTCCCACATGTGAAGCGAGAGAGCCTTGAAGACCCCTCCTGCTGTTCAGAGCCCATTCACTGGCATTTGTCCTCCAGCACACAGGCACTGTTACTGTGGCTAGCCCCAAGTCGTTAAATATTTAATATTTTTCTTGCACATTTTTCTATTTTGGCATTTGCCTGATGTCTCGTATATGCTTTGTTGACTACGAACATTCTTTACCCAACCGTGGGACAGACTATGTCAGTGGGCAGGCGGAGGGGACCCAGGACAGAGCCAATGAGCTGAACCAATTTTTTAACAGGTTTGATACTGGCCCTGTCCACCTCCCCTCCAGCTCCCCAGGCCACACACCCTCACGGCTGTCCCACCCCCACTTTGCTCACAACATCTCTGTTGAGACAATCAGCGACCCCCTCCCCACCTCCACCCCTGTTCCCTCTGGACTGATCCCCCCTTCCCCCCAATCATCTACCTTCTGCAGAGGGCCTACTCTCACCTGGACAACGCAGGTTGCACTGTGAGGGTTATGTTTTTTGACTTCTCCAGTGCCTTCAACTCCATTCAGCCCCTGCTACTGGGTGAGAAGATGAAGAGAATGAAAGTGGAAGCACCCTTAGTCTCCTGGGTCACGGACTACCTGACCGGTAGGCCACAATTTGTGCGACTACAGAGCTGTGTGTCAGAACGGGCAGTGAGCAACACAGGGGCTCCCCAGGGAACGGTCCTGTCCCCCTTCCTGTTCACCCTCTACACCTCGGGCTTCAGATATAACTCTGAAACATGCCACCTACAGAAGTTCTCGGATGACTTTGCAATTGTAGGGTGCATCAGGGGTGGGCAGGAGGAGGAGTACAAGAGCACAATCAATGACAGAACCACCTTCAGCTCAACATCAGCAAAACAAAGGAGATGGTGGTGGACTTCAGGAGAACCAAGGCCCAACTGACTGCAGTCCCTAACCAGGGGATGGATGTGGAAATGGTTGGGTCATACAAGTTCCTGGGAGTCAATATGGACAACAGGCTGGAATGGGCTGGTAACACCGGGGCTCTGTACAAAAAGGGCCAGAGCCGACTCTACTTTCTGAGGAGGCTCAGGTCCTTCAACGTGAGCAGTAAACTACTGCATACCTTCTACCAGTCTGTGGTGACCAGTGCCATCTTTTTTTGCAGTGGTGTGCTGGGGCGCCAACATAAAAGCTGATGATGCTTCTCAGGTAAATAAGCTGATCAGGAAGGCTAGCTCTATTCTGGGGATTAGCCTTGACACTCTAGAGGAGGTGGCGGAGAGACGGATCCTGGCCAAACTGCTGGACATCACCCACCCTCTGCATGCCATGGTTATGATGCAGAGGAGCACCTTCAGTCACAGACTGATCCCACCATGGTGTGCCAGACAGCGCTACAGGAGGTCCTTCCTGCCGGCGGCTATTAGACAACATAGACCTGGAACTGTTTGGGTGTTAGGACCTAGTTTAAAAATTATGCATCCATCTGTGAGTAACTCTGATCTGTATTGGTGTCTCTGAGGGGTCTTTGGTCTGGTTTGCTAACTACCTCTCTCAAAGAGTGCAGTGTATAAAGTCAGAAAATCAAGAGAGTGCCCCAAGGCTCAATCCTAGGCCCCACGCACTTCTCAATTTACATCAACAACATAGCTCAGGAAGCAGGAAGCTCTCTCATCCATTTATATGCAGATGTCTTATACTCAGCTGGCCCCTCCCCGGATTTTGTATTAAATGCTCTACAACAAAGCTTTCTTAGTGTCCAACAAGCTTTCTCTACCCTTAACCTTGTTCTGAACACCTCCAAAACAAAGGTCATGTGGTTTGGTAAAAAGAATGCACCTCTCCCCATAGGTGTGATTACTAGAGCTTGAGGTAGTCACCTCATTCAAGTACTTGGGAGAATGGCTAGACGGTACACTGTCCTTCTCTCAGCACACATGAAAGCTTCAGGCTAAAGTTAAATCTAGACTTGGTTTCCTCTATCGTAATTGCTCCTCTTTCACCCCAGCTGCCAAACTAACCATGATTCAGATGACAATCCTACTCATGCTATAATTTATAGATTGGCAGGTAAGGGTGTTCTCGAGCAGCTAGATGTTTTTTCATTATAACTTTATTTGACTAGGCAAGTCAGTTAAGAACAAATTCTTATTTACAATGACGGCCTAGGAACAGTGGGTTAACTGCCTTGTTCAGAGGCAGAACGACAGATTTTTACCTCAGCTCGGGGATTCAATCCAGCAACCTTTCAGGGTTACAGGCCCAACACTCTAACCACTCGGCTACCTCTGTATGCCCGTTGCAAGACCCATTGGTTGATGCCTATTTATAAAACCCTCTCAGGCCTCACTCCCCCTTATCTGAGATATCTACTGCAGCCCTCATCCTCCACATACAACACCCGTTCTGCCAGTCACATTCTGTTAAAGGTCCCCAAAGCACACACATCCCTGGGTCGTTCGTATTTTAAGTTCGCTGCAGCTAGCGACTGGAACGAGCTGCAACAAACACTCAAACTGGACAGTTTAATCTCAAACTCTTCATTCAAAGACTCAATCATGGACACTCTTACTGACAGTTGTGGCTGCTTTGCATGATGTATTGTCATCTCTACCTTCTTGACCTTTGTGCTGTTGTCTGTGCCCAATAATATTTGTACGATGTTTTGTGCTGCTACCATGTTGTGTTGCTACCATGTTGTTGTCATGTTACGTTGCTACCATGCTGTGTCGTCATGTGTTGCTGCCTTGCTATGTTGTTGTCTTAGGTATCTCTTTTGGTAGTGTTGTTTTGTCTCTCTTGTCGTGAT
Organism: Thymallus thymallus; assembly: GCA_023634145.1. Classification (NCBI taxonomy): domain Eukaryota; kingdom Metazoa; phylum Chordata; class Actinopteri; order Salmoniformes; family Salmonidae; genus Thymallus; species Thymallus thymallus. The sequence continues at coordinate 22,881,228 of CM042405.1, read as the reverse complement.
GTGTGTTTGGTCCTATATTTATTTTTAGTAATTTTTATTATTAATCCCAGCCGCCGTCCCCGCAGGAGGTCTTTTGCCTTTTGGTAGGACGTCATTGTAAATAAGAATTTGTTCTTAAATTACTTGCCTAGTTATATAAAGGTTAAATAAATACAAAATATGTAATCAGTCTACTGTTTGATCTTCTATCGTGACATCCTGATATATACAAACTATTTGTCCTCCTCTTATAACTAAGTGTCCTTTCAAACGTAATGTTCTATAAATTAAACCGTGGCAATTTCTAAACCTTTTGATATGGCTTCAGTAAAAATAAACAAAGCTTTTAAATAACTCAATTACACAATTAAGTGGACTACATTATTAAACCACTGTGACCCACATGTTGGCACTAAAGTAAACTATGCAAGTAACTGGCTAGTTTATATAAACACAGTGAAAATGGCTGTGGATAGCCTTCTCCCTCCACAGTAGCAGCAGCAAAAATCCTAAGTGCTGGAGCCTATGATTAGAGCCACTCAACCTTTGGAATAATAAACTTAAACTACTGCTCTTCCTAATCAGACATCAAATCTCATCTTGAAAGACTGTGGGCCGAATTGGCTCACCGGCAGCTGACTGTCCTTTAAGATCTTGTACACTTACAGAACTGTCAGCCTTGCTCTTATGCAATCAATTGAGTACCACAGTATGAGTCATAATACCCATAATACCTAGTGGTAAAACCCGGAAATGGTTCCAATTGGGTTTTTTTACCATTTCTTTTTGTGTTTGGGATTTTAGAACTACTACATACAGCGGGTGAAATAAGTATTGAACACGTCACCATTTTTCTCAGTAAATATATTTCCAAAGGTGCTATTGACATGACATTTTCACCAGATGTTGGTAACAACCCAAGTAATCCATACATACAAAGAAACCAAAACAAATAAGTTCAGAAATTAAGTTGTGTAATAATGTGAAATGACACAGGGTATGACACAAGTATTGAACACACTTACAGATATTTATTTAATACTTTGTACAAAAGCCTTTGTTGGTAATGACAGCTTCAAGACGCCTCCTGTATGGAGAAGCTAGTCGCATGCATTGCTCTGGTGTCATTTTGGCCCATTCTTCCACACAAACAGTCTTCAAATCTTGAAGGTTCCGTGGGCCTCTTCTATGAATCTTGATCTTCAGTTCTTTCCATAGATTTTCTATAGGATTTAAGTCAGGTGATTGGCTGGGCCATTCTAGCAGCTTTATTTTCTTTCTTTGAAACCAATTGAGAGTTTCCTTGGCTGTGTGTTTGGGATCATTGTCTTGCTGAAATGTCCACCCTCATTTCATCTTCATCATCCTGGTAGATGGCAGCAGATTTTTGTCAAGAATGTCTCTGTAAATTTACCCATTCATCCTTCCTTCAATTATGTGAAGTTTGCCAGTACCATTTGCTGAAAAGCAGCCCCACACCATGATGTTCCCACCTCCAAACTTCACTGTTGGTATGGTGTTTTTAGGGTGATGTGCAGTGCCATTTCTCCTCCAAACATGGTGTGTATTATGACATCCAAACAGTTCAATTTTGCTCTCATCTCACCACACTATATTCTCCCAGTATTTCACTGGCTTTTCCAAATGTTGTGCAGCAAACTTTAAACGAGCTTCAACATGCTTTTTTTTCAGCAATGGAGTCTTGCGTGGTGAGTGTGCATACAGGCCATGGCGGTGGAGTGCATTACTTACTGTTTTCTTTGAGACAACAGTACCTGCTAATTGCAGGTCTTTTTGAAGCTCTCCACAAGTGGTCCTTGGCTCTTGGACAACTCTTCTGATTATTCTTTTCACTCCTCTGTCAGAAATCTTGCGAGGAGCACCTGGTCGAGGCAAATTTATGGTGAAATGATTGTCTTTCCACTTACGTATTATGGCCCCAACAGTGCTCACTGGAACATTCAGAAGCTTAGAAATGTGCCTATAACCAATGCCATCATTATGTTTTGCAACAATTAGGTTACGAAGGTCTTGAGACAGCTCTTTGCTTTTACCCATCATGAGATGTGTCTTGTGTGACACCTTGGCAATGAGACCTTTTTGTGGGCCATCAGTTGGGACTGAACCAGCTGATATTAATTTGCACTGAGAGGGGGCTGGATAGCTTTTTAATTGCTGATAGTTTTCAGCTGTTGTCTTGGCTTTCCATGCCTTTTTGCACCTCCCTTCCTTCATGTGTTCAATACTTTTTCCCTGTGTCATTTCACATTATTACACATAACTTAATTTCTGTACTTATTTGTTTTGGTTTCTTTGTATGTATGAATTACTTGAGTTGTTACCAACATCTGGTGAAAATGTCATGTCAATAGCACCGTTGGAAATATATTTACTGAGAAAAATGATGACGTGTTCAATACTTATTTCACCCGCTGTATAAGCTCTGTGTTTCGTGTAGGCTTAAACTGGCCTGACATTTTGATAACTGTGGAAATCTCTCTCAGACAAGGTAACATTTATCAATATATTTGCCTGTAAATACACCCCAAAAACAAAATGCTATTTAGCCGCTAATGTGGCTACCATACAGAACTTCACATCTTGTCGCAAGCTTTGACGTCATCCCTCAAGGCAAATATCTCAGTGCAAACTCATCGACAAGTAGCAAGTAACCTAGCAAGTAGATATTATAGCCTTTTTACTTTATCATGTAAATAATTGATATTGTGCTTGTGTGTATTCTTGTTTAGCATTTTTCAAATTACCTCCTAGCTATGGTAACATTTTTAAATTACTCAAATGTTTTGAATTACCTTCTGGCCTCTGTAGCGAACTAGCTAACCTTAGGTCTCTCCGTCGATCAGAAGCAAGGATAGTTCTGTGTTATTTACCAGATTTTAACCACTACTCCGATAAGCACACAGGTTATTTTATCGTTTTCTGACCTCTGTAAGCAAGAGGCATTGCTGGAGCCGTGTGATAATGTAAGCCCTGTTTGCTAGCTGCTAACAAGCAATTTTGGTTAGGTTAAAGATCTGTGGTTAGCTAGGTGCTTTTGAAAAATTAGCTAGATACCCACCAACTGTAGTTACGCGTATAATGCACCTTACCTTCCTTACATGTAAAAAGATTGATGACTGTTGTGACCTTTTTATTGACAAGTCTTTAGTGAGCTAGCCAGATACTTTTTCACATGGTGACATGTTAGCTAGCGTTAGCCCACCAGGGAAGGGATATTTAGCTAGCTAACTAACGTTAACTCACCTTTCGTGTAGTCAGACTTGCTAGCTAACGTTAGGCTGGCACCATGGCAAGGATAGTTGGTTAACTAGCATGTCACCACTTAGAAAAGTCTGACTACAAGAACGGTGATCTAATTGTTTGGCTAGGTAGCTATATTAGCTAAAGTTGGTTAGCTAGCTCACAAAGGACTTGTGGGCTCAATGTTTTCCCTATACAAAACACAGAAACATTTTAGTTCCACAAGTGCTTCTGTTGTACATGACTAATCAAATGACCTGTGAAGTCAGTTACAAATGTCAGCAGTGATGGAAATTAAGCTAGCCCGAGGCTAGTACTTCTCAGACTGGGCTAGTAGACAATATGCCAAACTAGCCTGACACAGCAGTGACATTTTGCCTTTACAAACATTACATGCCACAGATTTAGGACCTGAATGTAGAAATCATGGTCTGCTGGCCAGTGCCCAAAAATCTTATGTTACATCCCTGTATGTCAGTCCCTTTCAGACGATCCCCCTATGACTGTTGGTCCTCCTCAGTGACCTCATGGCTGAGGGTTTTAACTTTCCTCTTGAGAATTAGAGTCAGAAAAACAGTCATATAGCTCATCGCAATACTTTATCTCTTCGGGCAAATAGTACCCTAGACTGTCCTTATCATCTAGTTGAGCATTCCAGATAATTCCTCTATCCCAGCAAAAATGTCCCATCCACACAGTAGGAATTTAGATGTGCAGATAGACCAAAGCCCAGTCTATTTTATCGTTACTATAGTCAAGTCTGTGGTTTATGGTATTTTAATGTGGATATTACCATTTTAGTAATTATCTTAGCTAGCTTGTAAAAGTAACAATTTTCTTTGTCTTTCAGATGGGTGGACCCATTGACAACACTCTGGTCTGTAGCTGCCATTTTCCGATGGGAAAGAGAAATGGGCCTGTATTTACCAGAAAAGTTAGCTCATCTACCATGGAAGAAGTGGAAGATCCAGACTATTGATTAGGAAACAAGAACACAAACATGAGGACTGCGTGTTGAGGGACCACTTTGTCACATTGTCCAAGGTGGATTTGTGTTATGATAAACAATGCATTTTCTATCCAGATCAATAGCATTGAAAAATACCTACCACTGACCAAACGCCTCTTTGTTTCGAAATTGACTTTATGTCCCCTTTTCCCCATGTTTTAGACATGAGGCATGACATGCGGAACATCAGGCTCACCCCACGAGAAGCAGTCCATGATCAACGCTACCCTCAGCAAGGAGATCTGCTGGAAGTGATGTACTCTCTCACTATGGGGGTGAGAGTACATCAAAGATTTATATTCCAACTGTGGCCATGATAAAATGCAATGTGAATTGTATTGTACTACTGAATGAAACTAAGGAGATGCACTCAGCAACGTTACGTTAACTACATTACTTTAGTTGGCTGCTTTGAGGAAAACCTGAATGTAATATAACATATTCTAGGAGCCTATTTTTTGTGTATGATCTTTATTCATTGTTCACTTGTTCGTCAACACTCAAGTACAGGTAGGGATGACTGGGGCCTTCAGCTAGTAAGACACAGGGGGTAAGAAAGAATTTGAACATCCCAAATATAAATTCCCCTGTGCCCATGATAAACTACATTACTTTAGTTGGCTGCTTTCGAGCAAAACTTGTATGTAATATAACCTATTCTGGGAGCCTAGTGTGTGTGTGTGTGTATAAACTATGTATAATATTTCTGGACCATTGGCTTCCTTGAAAACAGGTACTGACAGGAGGCGCAATATGAGTCTGTCAGAGGTTGTCACGCTGGATGGGGATGGGGATGGTGATGGAGGCTTTGGTGGTCCACACAACGAAGAAGCAGGTGTCCCTTCCAGTGATGTGGAGCTGACCTTTGACCTGGTGCCAGTAAGGAAGGTCTTCACTGAGGCTGTAAGACCCTCCCTACACTGCCTTTTCAATATTAAGGTCCCTTAGGGACACTTGACCACCACCACTGCTGTGGTGCCAACCAGACCATCTGGTGAGGCACCCAGGATCCCAGACCCCGTGGTCCAAAGCCCTGACTCCTGCACATCCACCCCTGTAGCCATTTGAATGCCTTGATGCCCTCTTCATTATCTGTGCCCCACTTTACAGACAACACCCCATCCAACGACTGATCTGAGGATCGTTTTTAGCAGCGACAGAGTAACGTGCTTGGCCCTAACCATTTTACATTTAAATGTTGGTAATTTAGCAGATGCGCTTTTCCAGAGCGACTTACAGTTAGTGCATTCATTTTAAGATAGCTAGGTGGGACAACTTTTCCATAATTGCTGGCCATCAACCTCCCTCTCCTCATGGTGTGCCAGTTGGGGTTGGTGCGCTGTCCAACTGTTGCCTGCTGTATAGCCTACTGCTGCTCCACCAACAGCGTCATGCCAGCCAGGATTCCTGCATGCTCCATATGCCCTTGTTTTTTAACAATGTCTGGTACAGACAGGGATGACGGGGAGGGTAGCGGTTGTTCTGGCTCAGCTTCAAGGAGATGCCATTCCACTGAACCTGCCCCGAAAGCGACTCCTTAGCCACTGTAGATCCTTCTCTGTGGGCTCTCGGGACAGAGGGTTATAGTCTTCGGCTGGGCAGGCGCGTGTTTTCCCAACACGCAAACCACGCAATTGCTTGGGGCCCCGCCGTGAAGGGGGCTCCCTGCTGCCCGTAAGCAGACATTACAAGCAGAATTACAATAAAAAAAAAATTGCCATAAAAATATATAAAAATATATTACAATTATTTAATTTACATACACTTGCTTTTCCACCTAATTTCTAAGATTTATTAGACCACACACACACCATGCCTGCGCATCACAGGGTCTATTAATTAAACGCACTTCGTGACACTTCTGAGCTACCGTAAATTGCCAACTGACAGTACTAGCTAGCTTCAGTCAGTCACAAAAAATGTTTATGCACAATGAAGCGAACATATCCAAGTGGGGCTCAAAAATGAAAAAAGGTTAAAGAAACAAAAACTCAACAGGAAAATGTGCAAAAGTTTCTTCAGAAGCACTACTGAAAAGGAATCGGATGGAGATACTGCCGGTAATTTTGCAACTACAAGTTGTAGCAGCGCGGTTAGCAGCACAGACCTACCCGCTAATGCAACAGCAGCTAGCTCGGAGGCTGCACCCGCCACAGAGCTTGACAGATCGCCTGATGACGTACCTGTAAATGCAGGATTGGTCAGTGAAAGTTGTGAAACTGTCATTCTCTCAGACGACCCAGCACTTTGGCCAGACAGGCTTACCGACCACGAGAGATGTCAACTTGTCAAAAGGAGTCCAGTTCAAATTAAGGGTTATGACTTCCCACAAAACGATGATAAAGTCCCACGTCGTTTTACCGAAAAATATTACCAAACGAAAATTAAAAACGGAGAAGAAATACCCCGTAACTGGTTAGTTTATTCTATGAGCAGTGATTCTGTGTTTTGATTTTGCTGCAAGCTCTTTGAAAGAGGGACAACATATACACTGAGCAGCAGTGGCTTTCGATTGTGGGTGAATATTCATAGCCACTTGAAAGAGCACGAGAAGGGCAGATCGCATCGTGCCAAAATGAAACAATGGTGTGAATTTTAAAAAATGACTTACAACAGGCAAAACCATTGACAGTGCCAGTCAGGAAATGCAGTCTATGGAAGAACAGCACTGGAGGGCCGTATTAAGCAGAATAAATGCTATTGTTTGCCATTTAGCAGAAAGAAACCAGGCGTTAAGAGGACACTTTCTGAGCCACATAATGGCAATTTTCTGGGAACGATAGAGCTGTTAGCACAGTCTGATCCTATAATGAGCGAACATCTTAGAAGGGTTGACAAAAAATAAATACTTGAGTAACACAATCCAAAATGAGCTTATTGCATTAGTTAGACAGAAAACATCTGATGCATTTGTGTACAATATGAAAAGGGCCAAGTATTTTTCAGTCATAATGGATTGTACCCCTGATATTAGCCACACAGAACAACTATCATTGGTGCTACGTATTGTGAACTGTGAGTCCTCTGTAGGGGCCTCCATCTTAGAGCACTTTGTTGGCTTCATCAGCGTTGCTGATACCACAGGAAAAGGCCTGAGTAATACTCTCCTTGAACAGCTTAATGACATGACATTGATCATCGCAGACTGTCGTGGGCAATCCTATGATAATGGGAGTAACATGATGGGACACAAGCAGGGTGTCCAGGCAAGAGTGCTTGAACTGAACAAGGCAATGTGTGTTCCCTGCAGCAGTCACACACTCAACCTCGTCGTGGCTGATGCAGCCAAGTCATCAGTTCTCTCTGTGAGCTTGTTTGGTCTGACGATACAGCGCTGGTCAATACTACTACATCATGTAAAGCTGACAGTGAAAAGCCTGTCAACAACAAGATGGGAGTGTCGCATTGACAGTGTAAAAGCACTTCGCTACCAAATGCCAGAAGTTGTGGAGGCCTTAACAGAACTCAGTGAACATGCAGCAGAGAAGAAGGATGGAGAGACATTGTCTTTATCACAAAGCCTTTGCAAGGAGCTGACAACATGGCGGTTCACACTCTGCGTTGTGATCTGGTACAATGTTTTGTATCAGGTAAATCGTGTCAGTAAACTCCTTCAAAGCCCCAGTGTTTCAATTGAAACAGTTAAGAGGGAAACTGATGGTTTGGTAAATCCAAGATGGCGTAACAGTGCAGACGTATTTTTTGTTTCTCCCGTCTCATGTAAATAGTTTGTAATAGTTTGTAAATTGTCTTTCCACACATTTGTATATATATTTATTTTGTTCCCGATTTACCTCTCCTGCAACCCACCTACCCAACTTGAAACGGATCTATTATCCTTACTTTTCATTCTTTTAACTGAACCGCAGTCAGAAGCTAGCCTGCTAGCTAGCTTGCTAACTAGCTTCTAGCCATCGCTAACCACTGCTAGCGGTCCTCACCTCCGCTCTGGCTGTTCAGACAGCTTTTAGTTCGGACATTATCGGCCAGTCTGCACAGCGCGCTACCAACCCAGCGCATATCGGACTGCGTTCCCTTCCATTTCACCGGATTTCCACTGAAATCACAGGACCATCACACCGGATCATCACAGCTAGCTAGCTGCAATCGAGTGACCGACGTTTTTGGCTAACCTCCATTGTTTGTTTACATCCTACCTATGCTAGCGTGAGCTAGGCTCATCTCCCGGACAGCCGACGTGTGCTAGCTACTCTCCCGGGCTCCAGTACCTTATCAACCTACCTGGACCTTCTACTGTCGATACGGAGCCCCACCGAGCCACCGTGACTGGTCTGCCGACGTAATTGTCCGACGTGGTCTCAACAGGGTTCTCCTCTGCGACGTCGCCGAAGATCCATCTGCTAGCTCCGGCCTGCTAGCCCGGCCTGCTAACACTCTGAACACTGTGCCTCCTCGCTTGCCTAGTCCAGCGCCCATTGAATTCTGCTCTCTGGCTGGCCTCTTTGCTGCTCATCGGACCCTATGATTACTCAGCTTCCCAGCTGATGTCTGCAGGACTGTCTGGTTATACGGTATTTCTTTCTGTTTAACTGCCTGGCCCCAGGTCCTGTGTGTAGCATATGACATTTTTCTCTAACTGACCCTCTTTGTCCATTCATCGCCATTACCCGTCGTTGCCTTAGCCCTCTTAATTAACTGTTTTTTTTTTATTTTAATTTTAATTTTTGTCCCTCAACTGTTTGTTTTTATGCCCCTTTATTTCAATATGCCTTGTCTTTTGTTGTTCAGGTTAGCTATTATTGTTTTATTTCACTGTAGAGCCCCCAGTCCTGCTCAACTGGCCTCTGATAGCTTTTTTGTCCCTCCCCCCACACATGCGGAGACCTCACCTGGCTTAACTGGTGTCTCCAGAGATGCAACCTCTCTCTTCATTACCCAACGCCTAGGTTTACCTCCACTGAACTCACATCCTATCATATCCCTGTCTGTACATTATGCCCTCAATCTATTCCAACACGCCCAGAAATCTGCTCCTTTTACTCTCTGTACCCAACGCACTAGACGACCAGTTCTTAATGCCTTCAGCCGTGCCCTAATCCTACTCCTCCTCTGTTCCTCTGGTGATGTAGAGGTAAACCCAGGTCCTGTAGCTCCCAGCTTTACACCTATCCCCCAGGCGCTCTCATTTGTTGACTTCTGTAACCGTAAAAGCCTTGGTTTCATGCATGTCAACATTAGAAGCCTCCTCCCTAAGTTTGATTTATTCACTGCTTTAGCACATTCAGCCAACCCGGATGTCCTAGCTGTGTCTGAATCCTGGCTCAGGAAGGCCACCAATAATTCGGAAATCTCCATCCCCAACTACAATATTTCCCGTCAAGATAGAACTGCCAAAGGTGGCGGAGTTGCAATCTACTGCAGAGATAACCTGCAGAGTTCTGTCATACTGTCCAGGTCCGTGCCCAAACAGTTTGAGCTTCTACTTTTAAAAATCCACCTTTCCAGAAATAAGTCTCTCACTGTTGCCGCCTGTTACAGACCCCCCTCAGCCCCCAGCTGTGCCCTGGACTCCATATGTGAATTGATTGCCCCCCATCTATCTTCAGAGTTTGTACTGTTAGGTGACTTAAACTGGGATATGCTTAACACCCCGGCTGTCCTTCAATCTAAGATAGATGCCCTCAATCTCACACAAATTATCAAGGAACCCACCAGGTACAACCCAAAATCCGTAAAAATGGGTACCATTATTGATATCATCCTGACTAACTTGCCCTCCAAATACACCTCCTCTGTTTTCAACCAGGATCTCAGCGATCACTGCCTCATCGCCTGCGTTCGCAATGGGTCAGCGGTCAAACGACCACCCCTTATCACTGTTAAACGCTCCCTAAAACACTTTTGTGAGCAGGCCTTTCTATTCGATCTGGCCCAGGTATCCTGGAAGGATATTGACCTCATCCCGTCAGTAGAGGACGCCTGGTTGTTCTTTAAAAGTGCTTTCCTCACCATCCTAAATAAGCATGCCCCTTTCAAAAAACGTAGAACTAAGAATAGATATAGCCCTTGGTTCACCCCAGACTTGTCTGCACTAGACCAACAGAAAAACATCTTGTGGCGCACTGCATTAGCATCGAATAGCCCCCGCGATATGCAGCTATTCAGGGAAGTCAGGAACAAGTACACACAGTCAGTTAGAAAAGCAAAGGCCAGCTTTTTCAAACAGAAATTTGCTTCCTGTAGTACTAACTCCAAAAAGTTCTGGGACACTGTAAAGTCCATGGAGAATAAGAGCACCTCCTCCCAGTTGCCCACTGCATTGAAGCTCGGAAACACTGTTACCACCGATAAATCCACGATTATCGAAAACTTCAATAAGCATTTTGCTACGGCTGGCCATGCTTTCCACCTGGCTACCCCTATCCCGGCCAACAGCTCTGTACCCCCGGCAGCTACTTGCCCAAGCCCCCCCTGCTTCTCCTTCACCCAAATCCAGACGGCTGATGTTCTGAAAGAGCTGCTAAGTCTGGACCCCTACAAATCTGCTGGGCTAGATAATCTGGACCCTCTCTTTCTGAAATTATCAGCCAAAATTGTTGCAACACCTATCACTAGCCTGTTCAACCTCTCTTTCGTATCGTCTGAGATCCCTAGAGATTGGAAAGCTGCCGCGGTCATCCCCCTCTTCAAAGGAGGAGACACTCTAGACCCAAACTGTTATAGACCAATATCCATCCTGCCCTGCCTTTCTAAAGTTTTCGAAAGCCAAGTTAACAAACAGATAACTGACCACTTCGAATCCCACCGTACCTTCTCTGCTATGCAATCTGGTTTCCGAGCTGGTCATGGGTGCACCTCAGCTACGCTCAAGGTACTGAACGATATCATAACCGCCATCGATAAAAGACAGTACTGTGCAGCCGTCTTCATTGACCTGGCCAAGGCTTTCGACTCTGTCAATCACCGCATTCTTATTGGCAGACTCAACAGCCTTGGTTTCTCAAGTGACTGCCTTGCCTGGTTCTCTAACTACTTTGCAGACAGGGTTCAGTGTGTCAAATCGGAGGGCCTATTGTCCGATCCTCTGGCAGTCTCTATGGGGGTGCCACAGGGTTCAATTCTTGGGCCAACCCTTTTCTCTATATACATCAACGATGTCGCTCTTGCTGCTGGTGACTCTCTGATCCATCTCTACGCAGATGACACCGTTCTGTATACATCTGGCCCCTCTTTGGACACTGTGTTTACTAACCTTCAAACAAGCTTCAATGCCATACAACACTCCTTCCGTGGCCTCCAACTGCTCTTAAACGCTAGTAAAACTAAGTGCATGCTTTTCTATCGAACGCTGCCAGCACCCGCCCACCGGACTATCATCACTACTCTCGACGGGTCCGAATTAGAATACGTGGACACCTACAAATACCTAGGCATCTGGTTAGACTGTAAACTCAACTTCCAGACTCACATCAACCATCTCCAATCCAAAATTAAATCCAGAATTGGCTTCCTATTTCGCAACAAAGCCTCCTTCACTCATGCTGCCAAACATGCCCTTGTAAAACTGACTATCCTACCGATCCTTGATTTCGGCGATGTCATTTACAAACTAGCCTCCAACACTCTACTTAGCAAATTGGATGTAGTCTATCACAGTGCCATCCGTTTTGTTACCAAAGCCCCATACACTACCCACCACTGCGACCTGTATGCTCTCGTTGGCTGGCCTTCATTATATATTCGTCGCCAAACCCACTGGCTCCAGGTTATCTATAAGTCATTACTAGGTAAATCCCCGCCCTATCTCAGCTCACTGGTCACTATAGCAACACCCACCCGTAGCATGCGCTCCAGCAGGTATATCTCACTGGTCACCCCCAAAGCCAACACCTCCTTTGGCCGCCATTCCTTCCAGTTCGCTGCTGCCAATGACTGGAACGAATTGCAAAAATCACTGAAGCTAGAGGTTCCTATCTCCCTCACTAACTTTAAGCGTCAGCTGTCAAAGCTGCTTATCGATCACTGCACCTGTATATAGCCCTTCTGTAAATAGCCCACACTACTACCTCATCCCCATATTTATTTTTGTTATTTCACAAATCTTGCACTCCAGTATCTCTATTTGCACATCATAATTTGCACATCCTTCATTCCTGTGTTAATGATGATAATCTGTAATTTATCTCACCACTATGGTCTATTTATTGTCCTACCTCCTAACCTTACTGCATTTTGCACTACATTTTGCACTCTGTATTTAGATTTTTCTATTGTGTTTTTACCATGTTTGTTTACTGTATAACTCTGTGTTGTTTTTGTCGCACTGCTTTGCTTTGTCTTGGCCAGGTCGCAGTTGCAAATGAGAACTTGTTCTCAACTGACCTACCTGGTTAAATAAAGGTGAAATAAAAAAAATAAAAATAATGGTGTTAAACAGTTTCTCCAGGAATACAGAGAAAGTGGACTTGCCTCAGCCCAGACAGATGCCAGAGAAATAGCAGAGAAAATGCAGGTAGATATGGCATTCCCAGTGGAGAGACAGAAACAAGCATCTCGCCAGTTCCTCTATGAGCACAGAGGAAACTAAATTCACACCAGAACAGAGCTTTAAGCAAGATTTCTTCCTTCCCTTTTTTTTTGGGGGGGGGGGGGTTTATATTCACTAGATAACATGAAGAAAGCCATTCGGGAAGACACACTTGAGGAGTCATGCAAGAACCTGGAAAATACATTAGGGGACATTGACAGCCAATACTTAATCCTTGAAGTAAGGGCAGCTGTTGTTGTTTTTCCATTGGTGTGTGCTATCAAAGAAATTGTCATGATATACAAGGGGCCCCTAAAGCAAGCCTTGAATGGGGCCACTAAATTGGCAAACACGCCACTGCGGCCGGGTACAGGTTCTCCACTGACTGCACCTGGTTGGGCATGGCTGGCTTCCTCCACTCACATTCCATATCTGTATGGACGATTTTGTGAACCGCCAAAATAGGCTGCATGGCTACACTTATGAGCTCCATGGAGGCATTCACATGTTGTAGAGAGAATCCCCTGGTCACCTATAGAGACCTCATCAACATTCTAGAACTGAGTTATCACTCATCGAAGTCTGGTATCTGGGGTAATCTGGATTAATCATTATATCATTGATTAAGTGGCTCTTTCCTTGTAGAATGTTGACAGCCGTATAAGACACATTGTATTGCTAAGATGCTCAAACTTAACCTAATAGCCACACTCACTTACACAGGGTAAACGTTATCCTTCATGCTGGCCTTGACCAAACCGGTAAGTTGTCCCTCACTATAGCTCCAGTTCTCCACATGGCCAGACTTCTATAGTGGTCTTATCCCTTTTTAAAGCTCTTATGCTCATCCTTGAAACATGTCATAATGTCTGAAAAAGACACCAAAGTCAACATACTGTACATACAATTATCTAGGCTAAGTAAAACAACAACATAAAATGGTATCTACTGCTCTGCTAATTAGCTAGCTGAAGTGTAGTTAGTTGCTAGCTAAGATAGTGAAAGGGGATGTAAGAAGTTCATGGATTGGATACAAACATACTGTACAAACAATTATCTAGGCTAAGATGACGTGCAGGAGCTTCCTGCAGGAATTTGTAGTCTTGCTGAGGTCTTCACTGTTGCTATCCTGCCTGAAGCTGTGGGCCTGGCCTCTGAACAGCGAAAATGGTCTGGTTTAGATCTTGAGCCCTCTGTTGTTAACATCTTACAGAGTGCCAGTGCCCAGTCAACCTATGACACAAGGTGGCGCGTGTTCTGCAAGTGGTTTGGGGAGCAAGGGGTTGCTACAGAATCTTGCGGCTTAAAAACTGTGCTCAGTTCTTGAGGTCTTTGCATCCACACTTAATGTACACGCAGCAGCCATTTCAGCATGTCATAATGAAGAGCAGGATGGTCCACTTGGCAGCCATCTGCTCATGGCAAGGTTTCTTGAGGGATATCGTTGATTACGCCCCTCAAGAGCCCCCTGAGTTCCCAAATGGGATTTGGATCTGGTTCTTGGAGCACTATCCAGGCCTCCCTTCGAACCGTTAGACGCTATAGACTTGAAATGTCTCTTTCTTAAGACTGTGTTTCTGGCGGCCATCTCCTCTACCAAGAGGGTTGGCGAGCTCCATGCTTTATCTGTTAGTGATAAATGTTATTGTTTAGGCCCTACCAAAGGTCCTGCCCCCAGGTCATGTTAACAGGGAAATGGTTCAAACAGCCTTGCTAACAGCCCTCCACTTCCATACCCCCTGGGCCTCATGATGTTGATGTACGCACTCTGTTTCCTGTGAGATCCCTAAACGTGTATGTGGAGCAGACTCAGGCAATCCGTCGCTCTGATCAGCTGTTTGTGTGCTTTAGGGATGTCCTCTTTCTCTAACGATACTCCGACGTAAGTTAGTTTCTGAATCTTGCTCCTCTGTACTCGATATCATTCTCTCTCTCTCTCTCTTCCTTTTGCAACCCTTCTTGCCTGCGCACTCCCTCGCGCCAACAGCAATGTGGAGCGCTGCAGCAGACCTGTGAGGATCAGCGAGAAGCTATGTTGCTGGCTCATGCTGTAATCAAGCGGCAAAAGAAGGCTGCTGCACCAATGTATACATTCCTTGAGAATGAAAGCTACCTGACTTCAGTGGGGCCACAGGGGAGCAGACTGTTGAGGAATGGATCGCTCTAGTAAAGTCGACCGTCCGAGTCGCCCATGTGCCAGTGAGTGATCGGGCTGAGCTAATCAAACAGCACCTGAAAGGAGAGGCCAGTGCAACGGTGAAGCTGATGTTAGAAGACGTTGGAGGAGGACGATGTTGCCAGCATTTTGCTTCTGGATACGTACAGGGATAAGGTTCCACTGGGGACCTTATTTAAGGAGTTATATGGGAAGACACAAAAGCTGGCAAAACCATTCGGAACCATGAATATGACCTGCAAACAAAGTTAGACAGAGTGAGGAAAAAAGATCCCAAATGTGTTGCAGACCCTGAAGAAATACTCAAAGAACAGCTGGTGTTGGGATTCCGGGATGATGCATTGCGCCGGGAGATGAAGAAGACAGCCCTGAACGAGAAGAAAATGTGCTTCATTGATGTGATGAATGCTGCCTTGACTTGGTCAGAGGAGGATGAGAACCACGCTCAGAGAGAGAGAGAGAGAGAGAGAGAGAGAGAGAGAGAGAGAGAGAGAGAGGATTGTTCATACCAAGTATCATTGGAGAAAGAGGACGAAAGAGCTAGCTACCCACCTGGGTAATGGACATGATTTAGTTATAACTTTCTGTTAATGTCCTGAAAGAAGAGGACATCTAAAGTTGTGGACTTTTTAGTTGTTTGACATTACATACTAGTGCAAGGATAAGAAGAGACACTGTTAATAATGAACATTTTGGCCTAATTAGCAATTCAAAGGAGAAAAATATTACCGTTACAACGTTGCAGACTACTTCCATTATTTTAGTCTCCGCCAGTCCTCATACAGACACCATGAACACAGTAATGGGTGTCATTCTTTATTTTTGTTTGTTATTGGGATATCTGATATAAAAGCTGTAAGAATGCTAGGTTGTATTGCTTGTCTTTAAACTAGGTTACATGTGTACGTGAGGTAGGTTACAGTAGGCTTTTCTGTGAACTGTGAAATTGTGCCTGTGGTGTTGTTGCCTAAAACGGACAATATATTTTCATTATTTTAAAGCAGAACTGTCTTTTCATTACTACTCCCTTGGGGTAGGGGGCTTAACCTGTCTTAGGTATTGGGATGTATTGCAGGTGGATGCTCCATGCTATTAACCACATAATCTGAGGGGCTGCATAGAGTGAGTTATTTGTAACCTTTCACCCTATAGTATTACCCTATACTACTAAGTACAGTGGTGAGGTTAAATGTGTTGGGCAACAGAGACACAGCTCTGTTGGTTGCTCAACCTCCCAAGGCTGATCTGAGAAAAACCCTACAAAAACAGGTATTTCCTACCTGTTACATATAGTCTGGGGAGTGTGTAAATGGTGAGCACAGTATATATAGTCTAGTGAGTGTGTAGGTTCATTGCAAGATAGAGTCAATGCAAATATTTTGGGCAGCATTCATTTACTATTTAGCAGTCTTTCAGCTTGGGGATAGAAGCTGTCTTAGAGCAGATTGTTCAGAGACCCAATGCTCTGGTACCGTTTGCTGGACAGTAGCAGAGTGAACAGTCTATGGCTTGGGTGGCGGGAGTCTTTGGCAATATTTCGGGCCTTCCTCTGACACTGCCTGATATAGAGGTCCTGGATGGCAGGGAGCTCGGCCCCAGTGATGTACTGGGCTGTCCGCATCACCCTCTGTAGCGCTTTGCGGTCAAGGGCTGTGCCCTCTTCACGACTGTGCGGGTGTGTGACCCATGTTAGGTCCTTAGTGATGTGGACGCCAAGGACCTTGAAGCTCTCAACCCACTCCACAACAGCCCTGTCGATGTGGATGGGGGAGTGCTCTCCCCTCTTTCTCCTATAGTCCACAATCAGCTCCTTGGTCTTACTGATATTGAGTGAGAGGTTGTTGTTCTGGCACCACACTGCTAAGTCGCTGACCTCCTCTCTGTAGGCTGACTCATCGGCGTCTGTGATCAGGCCTACAACAGTCGTGTCATCAGCAAACTTGATGGTGTTGGAGTAGTGCGTGGCCACGCTTCATGGGTGAACAGGGAGTACAGGAGGGGATTAAGCACACACCCCTGAGGGGCCCCCATATTGAGTGTCAGCGTGGCAGATGTGTTGTTACATACTGTTTTGTTTGTCTGTGTGTCTTGTTTATGTCTATCTCTTGTCCATGTCTCTGTGTTTGGTTCCGGTTGCCCGGACAACTAAGGAGGAGGCTGGATTACCATGCCAAGAGTATTCTCTCACCCACCTGATAATCATCTGCAATCACTCACCTGTTCCTGATCAGACAATCACTTCACTACTTAAGTCACGACCTGACATCCAGTCCCCGCCGGATCGTTAAGTCACCTCCGTAGGTCGCTCTAACTACTAGCCCTTTTTGATAACCAGCCTTTTGATTAAGTTTTTTCCCTGTTTGTTGATTGGTTCCACCTTTTTCATTACCCTGCTGTCTTCCTCTGTCTAGACCATACCTGCCTCAGTAACCAACCTGCTCACCCACCTGGAAATCGGAACCATCTGCCCCATCACCCGTGCACTCTCCTGTACCGCTCACTGGGATTCCTGGATCTTCCCCTCCCGACCGAAACCATCAACCCCATATCCACATCACAACTCTCACCCTTGGATTTTCTTAATAAAGAAACATTATTGTAAATCTTCGTTGTCCGATCTGCTTTTGGGTTCGATCCCAGACCCTGATAGGAACAGGATAATGGTGGTCAGCTTGAAACATTCTGGTTCTGAATGTGATGTTACTCCAGCATGTCTACTATTTCAACATGAGTGAGAAATAAAGGAAAAGGGAACAGGACATGTTGGTATTTATTTTAAATAAACAAAACATACTTGAAGAAGGCCATAATAGCTGTTCTGTTGAACACATGAGTGTGTAAAGCTGTCATCAAGGCAAAGGGTGTCTACTTAGAAAAATCTCAAATATAAAATATATTTTGATTTGTTTAACACTTTTTTGGTTACTACATGATTCCATATGTGTTATGTCATGGTTTTGATGTCTTCACTTCTATTCTACAATCTAAAAAATATTTTAGTTTTTTACTTGTTTTTGCTTTGTCATTATGGGGTATTGTGTGTAGATTGATGAGAAAAAATGTATTTATTCAATTTTAGAATAAGGCTGTAAAGTCGTTCAAAACTGCCACTGTCCCGCTGTCTCTGCTGGCTAGCTGTGTTGACACTTGCGCACAGCCTATCCTTGTGCCCACTGTCACAAAGGATTAATGATATGTGTAGTTCTGAGAGAATAGTAAAAAACAAATATATAATATATTTTCAAAATATTATAATATCATATATGCTTGTAAAGAATACTTAGAGTACAAAGTCCTAACCACCCAGCCTTTGAGTAGTTAGGTCTATTTCACTGCTTTTGAGAGGAGCTGGCTGGCAGATACCCATTGACGTCCAGCAATTGCGCTAAGCTAATAATATGCTACCTTCAACATTCTTTAAACTGCATGCAGAGACAAAAAATGGTATCCATGAGTTCGTTTGACTCTGGGTGAGTAGGAAGGTATCCCTTTAAGGTCAGCATTGGCCATCTAGAACTATGCTTCATTGGCTCATAGATTCCTATCATAGTTGACCACCATTACTTCTGTTTCAATGAAGGCGTTTGTTTGTGGAATATATTTTCGGTTAGTTTCAAAATCAAAAGGGTTTTGTTACTGAAGTAAACTTTACGATTTATAGCAATAATTAATGTAAATAATTGCACTAATATGTGCATTTCTGTGTGGAAGACATACAATTGCATCGTAGTAGGCTATGATTAAGGCCTGAGCTGGAATTCCACAGCACAGCTAAGTATTGTCTAATACCGTGCTCAATGCCTGCGACAATATTACAGGCCTGCAAACAGATGTCCCCACATACAGCGAGTACAGAACAACTGGTGCCTACAGGCACAAAACCCGTCTCAAACCTAGTATATCTGATTTTCTCCTAATGTTAATTTCTGTGCCAATGTGAAATGTCAAGAACAACAGTTTTCTAATGAAACCTTTATCAAGAAAGTGGCGTAGATTAATGTGATTTGTGGTGTCTGAGACCTTAAGTGGCAGAGTCAGTCAGTTCCTTTGTTTGGTGATCAAACAGTCTAAATACTGTATCTACATCAGACTAGCTCCAATATGTCTGCTGTATAATTTCCTGCAGCTGTACGACATCCTAATGATAATTGGGCCGGGGTAAACTGGTGAGATAGGTGGACCTCTGCATTTTGTTGACTTTAGATGGGAAAATCATTGCCTTGTTTATTTGCTCCTGTAATGTATAACAACTGAAGAAATATCTTCTGCCCAGCAGCCTAGTGTAATCAGGGAATATTCTGTTTGGCATGCCTCAGTGGCTGTGTAGTCCTCTGGGCAGGGGGAGACTACACTGTAGCTCAGCCCAACTGGAAAACTGTCCTGTGAGAAGCTTCCAGCTGTGAAATAGTCTGTTTGCAGACATCAAAATATCAATATGTTGAGCCACCCTTGTTTCCAGGAACCCGTACACAAAATAAACAATTGAATGGTGTCTTTGAAGAAAGAAACCACATGAAAAAAGGGATAAGCAAGATTTTCACTAAGTCAAATTATTTTATTGTGTTAGAGGTTTCATGATGCTTGTATCTAAACCGGAGTAGCTAATGTTAACGTTGTTATATACATCTGTTGGGGTCTCTATAAGCTTCAATATGAGGTGCTAAACCTAGCATAAAAGTCTGTAGCTGTGTGGGCTAATATAGTCAAAATGTTTGCCATGGGGTGAGTTGAGCCAATGGCAGTTTGAACAGATTGAAGTGTTTTCTTCCCAGGCATAATGCAAGGCATGTAACAATAGGGCCTAGCCTAGGTTAAAAGTGTTTAAAAAAGTACTAAGTGTGTTAGGTGTTAAGCCTGTGCTAAAAGTTGCTTAAAATTATTAAAATACAAAAACATGTTAAATTGTGTTTGTGAAATAAAGATAGATATGGTTTTAAGAAGGTAGTTGTAACATTTATTTCAGAACAGAAATGTGTAGGTGGCTTAACATACCCTGTACCGCAAATCATCTTACCCCATACCTGGGGTAAGTTGTGCCAAGAGACAACTTTTTTTTGGGTAAGCTATATTTCCAAAACTGTAATGTTTACATGAATTCTGATTATTTCCAGGGATACACAACATCCTGAAATATATGTACAGTCGTGGCCAAAAATATTGGCACCCTTGCACTTCTTTCAAATAATACACAATTTCTTTCAGAAAACTGTTAAATTTAAAACATATTTTGGTATCCACATATGTATGTCTTTGGTCTGCAGTTGAACAAAAAAATAAATCGGAATAATTTACTAAATCTTAGCTAATTCCACAAAGAAATCCTAAAATGGCCCGGACAATATTATTGGCACCTTCTAGAAGTAGTTAGAAATAATTCGATTTCAAGCAGGTGATTCTCCTTTACTTTGGAATTTAACTCACCTGTGGTGAGTTGCAGGTGCCTGCAGTATAAAAATCACGTATTCAACCAGTTTGAATAGAGAAAAGGACTCATTCTCCTGTTTTGTGTCACTGTGTGTACCACAATGAGCATGGACAAAAGAAAGAAATCCAGAGAATTATCTGAGGAGATCAGACACAAGATTGTAGCCAAGCATGGACAATTTCAAGGCTACAAGTCCATCTCCATCTTGATGTTTCTGCTTCCACCGTAAGTAATGTTATCAAGACGTTTAAGGCCCACGCCACTGTAGCCAACCTCACTGGACGTGGCTGCAAGAGAAAACTTGGTGGAAGATTGCAGAGAAGGATTGTTTGAATGGTGGAGAAAGCACCTCGATCAACTGTTACACAGATTCAAGCTGACCTTCAGACACAAGGTACGACAGTTTCAACTCGCACCATCCGTCGCCAACTCAATGAAAGGGTGTTATATGGTAGGAGGCCCAGGAGGACCCCACTACTGAGAGAAAGACATAAGAAAGCCTGACTACAATTTGCCAAAACACACCTGAACATGCCAAAATGACCCCAAACACACTTGAAGAAGCACCCAGGAATGGTTCAAGACAAAACGCTGGACTGTTCTGAAGTGGCCAGCAATAAGTCCAGATCTAAATCCCATTGAAAACTTGTGGAGAGATCTGAAAACAGCAGTTAGGAGAACGCACCCTTCAAATCTGGGAGAACTGGAGCAGTTTGCACAAGAGGAGTGGGCCAAACTGCCATTACAGAGGTGCATGAAGGTCATCAATGGTTATAGGTTGATTGCAGTTATTTTGACCAAAGGCTGTGCTACCAAATATTAAGTCTAGGGAGTCAATCATTTTGTCAATGTCATTTCTGTTTATTTTCTGATTTAAATGGATATACTAAGTTCTGAATCAAAAACAAAGGTTCTGTATTATTAACAGTGAAATAAAGAATTGTTGAGACCAAATATTTTGTTCAATTTCAACTCATCTTTAGGGAAAATGTTGAGTTTACTTGAAAAAAGTGCAAGGGTGCCAATATTTCTGGCCACGACTGTAGAGTTGTTTCAGTTACTTGCCTGTTGTATACAGTAGAGTGACCCCCTTCCCCCTTTCCGTTCATTTGTCCAAATACAGAATAAACTGATGGAGGTGCAGTAATAGCTTCCCACCATGAATAGTATACCTTGTTAGTTTACTTTAACAATTAAAGCAAAGCTTTATAAATATGTCTGCGCACGAGTGCTGGACATGCTACACTCCTCCTCAGCTGGCTTTGATGCAGGGATGAGACCGTGCCAGGACAGCACTTGGACGGCTCTGAAAGGACTGAGGATTGAGGGCTCAGCTGTGGTGTCCTCAGCCTGCCAGCAGGAACCCCATGGTAACCGTAGTAACCAGGGCCTACCCCATGGCCCGCGACACAACGGTCCAGCGGCGCCTGCCGATTTCTACCCCAGATGTATTCCTAAGATTTGGTAGAACAACAACATCAAAGTTGAACTTGATTGTTTTTGATTGTAGGATTATTTAATGCTGAAGTCTTTTTCTTGTATTTTTTTCAGGAAAAGATATTATCATTCAACCACACATATTTAATTAAGGCAATTGGAGCCACTCTGAATTGGACTTTGGCTTTCATCTGTAATGGTATTGATTATGAGATAGAGCTGGTTCAGAACAGTCTAGTCTGAAGAGTAGGAGGAGACCGCCACTGAAATCTGATGACTGTATTCATTAACTTTTCCTCTTCAAGTTTGGCTAGCTCCTTGCGACGTCAAATAAATGATCTATTATCTTGGAAATCTGCAATATAAAAATATGTATTTTTTATTTTTGTATGGTATTGTTTAGTATTTAGTATTTTGTGTTGTCTCTACCTTGATGTTTGTGCTCGATTTGATCTTTTAAATGGAGGGCTTGACTGGAAAATAAGTAAACAACGAATGCCTTTTCAAAACGTCAGCATGCTTCCAGGCTAGCACACCATTTAAAGAGCATCTTATCATGTTGATTTAAGTAATTAAACATGAAGTTATTCTCTCCAAGCTCTGACTGACTGTATCGTCTTAATTAGTATCCACAGAGTCTTATCCTCAAAGCCTTTTTTCTAGTCTGATAAAGAACAGTCTTATCATGGTCATTATGTGGTTAACTGTCTGGCTATGTGAAAAACAAATTAGATTTTGGAAACAATTGGTGGAGTACAACCTAGCCTTTCATGTGTTTGGGAATAGGACTTTACAAATGCTTAAGGAGTACTTTATTTTAAACAACACACTTTGTCCATAGATAACATGAACTGTACATCCTTGTAAATGGCAAACAACACTGCCAGAATATTGAGCGCTACCAAAATACCTTTGGCTAAGAGGACAATACGATGTTTTGACCTTGAAAAAATTAATTGCAAAGTTGTAATATTTATTATGTTGGAATATGGAAAGTCTCATGCAGACTATTTCTCAAATCTCTCCACCAACTTCATCAAAGAACAGCATTTTGTTCTTCCCATCATACAATGTCCCTACCTGTGGTCGACAGCTTTGGTAGGCACACAATAGCTTGTTGTTGCATAAGCTTAATAACCGTTGTATGTGACTATTTTTTTTGCCCCCAAGTCAACCACATTCAGATCTCCTCGGATGTGACAAAGCATTGTGGGGAGAGATGGGTGCAGATGTGGACGCTGCCCATGCCAACAGGGAGATGTTTGGACAATGTTTATCACACTCATCGCCAGGTAATTTATAACAACCCATAGCTTCCAGGGCCCCGCTATCTATCCCAAGAACTCTGCTTAAAAATAAGTGCTGGTAGCTGGTTTTCTCACCCCCAAGTCAACCACATTCAGATCTCCTCGGATGTGACAAAGCATTGTGGGGAGAGATGGGTGCAGATGTGGACGCTGCCCATGCCAACAGGGAGATGTTTGGACAATGTTTATCACACTCATCGCCAGGTAATTTATAACAACCCATAGCTTCCAGGGCCCCGCTATCTATCCCAAGAACTCTGCTTAAAAATAAGTGCTGGTAGCTGGTTTTCTCACCATCTGTCTGCTGAAAGAGGTAAAAAAAAAAAAAAAACATATTGCGGGTTGTCTCTTGCAAAGATGCCCTGGCCGTGAATGTCTTGGCACAGCATTTCTTCTATTTTATTTAGCTGCATAGTGATGCAAGGGCCGAGGAATTTATTCAGAAGTCACCATGAATCATCACATAAAATAAACTAAACGTCTTCACCTACCTGGCTTTAGTGGGAATCAGGATGGCTTCAAAGAATTCCAAAGTTTCGCAATCCTTGCCCAACTGAATAATTTTTATCTGTGGTAGTTTATGACATGTTTAGCTAACATAGATTACATAGTATTGCACCACATAATTTATGTTGCATGATTCTAATAAATCCAGAAGCAATGAATGACAGAATTACTCATGACATCCCAGACAGACTGAATTATTTGCAGATGCATATCAGCGGCATATGCATGTTTTTTCCTCTAATTGAAGCACTAAACTATCTGCAGTAATGATACTAAAACTTGCCTATAGTTACATATCATAGCAACTATCAGTGCCTCCATCATAGTAGGCAGAACAACCATGAGAGCCTGTTAAACTATCAGATTAAACTATGTTGTAAATAGTTGCTACTTCAAGAAATTATGTAACTTATTTATGAAATATAAGAATAGTTTTCCGTACAAAAAGGGTTATTTGGCTGTCCCCATGTAGAACCCTTTACACAGAGGGTTCTACATGGAACCCAAAATAGTTCTCTATGGGACAGCTGAAGAACCCCTTTGGAACCCTTTTTTCTAAGAGTGTAATTAAAGGTCCCAATTTAGGGAATGATACTCTGTTTGTGACTGTGTGTATCAATGGTGGTCCTGTGTGGCTGGTGGTCCTGTGTGGCTCAGTCGGTAGAACATGGCGCTTGCAATGCCAAGGATCATGGGTTTGAGTCACACTGGCTCCACCCATATGTAAAATGTATGCATGTATGATTGTCACTTTGGATAAAAGCGTCTTCTAAATGGCATACAGTGCACTTGACCTTTTCCACATTTTGTTACGTTACAGCCTTATTCTAAAATTGAATAAATAGTTTTTTTCCCCCTTATCAATCTACACACAATACTGTCAGGTTTAGGGTATTGACAGGTTAAGTGTTTAGTATAGAGTTCTAGCTGACTCTGTGTGCATTTTGTGTTTGGTCCCCAATTAGAGGCAGCTGCTACACGTTGTCTCTAATTGGGGATCCTATTTAACTTCTGTGGATATTGTTTTTGTGTTTCTGAGCCTGCATGCCACATACACGTTACGTTGGTTGTTTGCTCCTTTTTCTTGTTTTCTTTAGTCAATAAAAGTATGACTAACTACATCAGCGCTGAGCCTTGGTCCTTTCCCACACACCAGCGTGACAAAATATCCCACCAATACGGGGCCAAGCAGCGCTATATTGTGACGGAACTCCTCTGAGGTTTTGAGACCCACTCCGAGGAGGAGGACCGTCACAGTCCAGCTCCGGACGCACCACGGGGCCCAGGGCAGCGGCGACATCGACAGGGCCCATGTCGGCGAGGCAGACCCATCAAGCAGCCCCAACGAAACCCGAAATGGTTAGTGGAGAGGGGCTATGGGGTTGGTCTGGGAACGCACCAGTACCACTATCCCCATGGGGTGCAGAGGAGCCAGAGTACCTATGGGGGACGAATACTGAAGAGGAGAAGGAGTACCTGGCGGGAATATACAAAGGGATTATGGAGGAATTCAGGCAGCAATGGGGGGAGGTTGTCGATGGAGTCAATGGTGCCCGCAGTGCGCATCCCCAGTCCGGTACGTCCAGAACCAGCCTCCCGTGCCGGACCTCCAGTGTGCATCCTCAGTCCGGTTCGTACAGTGCCAGCCTCCCACACCAGACCTCCAGTGCGCCTAGCCAGCCCGGTGTGTGCTGTGCCTGCTCCCCACACCAGGTCTCCCGTGTGGGTTCTCAGCCCGGTACTTCCAGTGGCGATGCTAAGACCATGGGGGAATTGGGAAGCGAAGGATGAGGAAGAGGAAGAGCGCCTGTTGAGATATTTTGGCTGTGCCGAATCTCCAGTACGCATCCCCAGTCCGGTACGTCCAGTGCCAGCCTCCCGCAACAGACCTCCAGTGCGTGTGCCCAGTCCAGTACGTCCAGTGCCAGCCCCCCGCACCAGAGCTCCAGTGCCGGATCCTAGCCCGGTAACTCCAGTGCGTGTTCCTTGCCCAGTAGCGCCATTGCTGGTTCCTTGCCCAGTAGCTCCTGTGCGTGTCCTCAGCCCGGAAGCTGCAATGCTGGTTCCTAGCCCGTAGCTCCAGTGCCAGTTCCTAGCCCGGTAGCTCCAGTGCCGGTTCCCAGCCCGGTAACTCCAGTGCCAGTTCCTAGCCCGGTAGCGCCAGATCCGGTTCCTAGCCCGGTAGGAATACCCCATAGTTATAAAGCAAATACAGTTTTTTTTATACATTTGTGCAAATGTATTAACATTTTTTTTATTATATCACATTTACATAAGTATTCAGACCTTTGTTGAAGCACCTTTGGCAGAGATTACAGCCTCGAGTCTTCTTGGGTATGACACTACAAGCTTGGCACACCTGTCTTTCGGGAGATCCTCTCAAGCGCTATCAGGTTGGATGGGGAGTATCGATGCACAGCTATTTTCAGGGCTCTCCAGAGATGTTCGATTGGGTTCAAGTCAGGGCTCTGAGGTTCTGAGCGCTCTGGAACAGGTTTTCATCAAGGATCTCTCTGTACTTTTCTCCGTTCATCTTTCCCTTGATCCTGACTAGTCTGTCATTCCCTGCTGCTAAAAAACATCCCCACAGCACGATGCTGCCACCACCATGGTTCACCGTAGGGATGGTGCCAGGTTTCCTCCAGACGGGACTCTTGGCATCTGGGCCAAAGAGTTCCATCTTGGTTTCATCAGACAAGAGAATGTTGTTTCTCATGGTCTGAGAGTCTTTAGGTGCCTTTTGGCAAACTCCAAGTGGGCTGTCATGTGCCTTTTACTGTGGAGTGGCTTCCGTCTGGCCATTCTACCATCAAGGCCTGATTGGTGGAGTGCTGCAGAGATGATTGTCCTGAAAGGTTCTCCCATCTCCACAGAGGAACTCTGGAGCTCTGTCAGAGTGACCATTGGGTTCTTGGTCACCTCCCTGACCAATGCCCGATTGCTCAGTTTGGCCGGGCGGCCAGCTCTGTCTTGGTCGTTCCAAACTTCTTCCATTTAAGACTGATGGCCACTGTGTTCTTGGGGACCTTCAGTGCTGCAGACATGTTTTGGTACCCTTCTCCAGATATGTGCCTCAACACAATCCTATCTTGGAGCTATATGGACAATTCCTTCGACCTTATATAGACAGGTGTGTGCCTTTCCAAACCACAGGTGGACTCCAATCATGTTGTAGAAACATCTCAAGGATGATCAATCGAAACAGGATGCACCTGAGCTCAAGTTAGAGTCCCATAGCAAAGGGTCTGAATACTTATGTAAATAAGGTATTTCTGTTTTCGTTTTGTCATTATGGGGTATTGTGTGTAGTGAAAAATCAATTTTAAAATAAGTCTAATGTGACAAAATGTGGAAAAATCAAGGGGTCTGAATACTTTCCGAAGGCACTGTATTACAGTCAAAGTGGTGCTCAACCATCTTTTTGAGGCTGGCTTGTTATCCTTGTGCAACAGAATTTTTTCATAGCCAATGTTATCATATAGCATCTGAGATTAAGGCTTCACCCCTAGCTCAAACTCAGTGTTGTTTCTAGGCATAAGCAACATAAGCAGCCACTTAAGGCCCTCCAATCACTAGGGGGGAGGGGCAACTTACTGTTAGGATAGTTGAATACACAACAAGCCATTTCTAAATTTGGTAAGGCACGCGCCCAGGGGCCCTGACCTCGAGGGGGCCCTAATTGATTTTGTTAGTCGCTATCACTGAGATATTATATGAACATGGCATAAGTTACGGCAAAATGTGTAGAACTGCAGGAAAACATTTTCTTGGCAAAATGTTAGAAACGACCCTGCTCAAACTTTCACAATTCAACAGCCATCTAAAATTACAGCGTGGCGCCAGGAGTATTTGTTTCTGTTAATAACTGTATTGTTGTGTCGATAACGGGCCAGCATTACTTTAGAAGTACATTTTCTAAAGTGTTCAGATCTTTCCTAAGTTGAGTTCTGGTTATTATTTACCCTGGACTTGTGTTTTTTGTGAAAGTATCCTTATTCTATATTTATAACTCCACGTGCGTTAAAAGGTAGAACAAATTTTCAAACCAATTTTGCGGTTTGAAAACATGTTGAAAAGGCTGTTGCATCAATACGATCAATTAACAGCAATTTGTTAATGTGGTCACGGCACATTTTCTCCATGTTCTCGATAAGTGACTTTTAAATGTTAACATTTGCTAGATGTCTACTACATTTCAGATCTGGCCACCACAGAGTAATGACACTCAGTCCAAAGACGTTGTTTTCGGAATGCAAGTTAACATGTAATATTAAAAAGTCAACTTAGAAAAATGTTGACTAATGTTCTGCCCATGTTTTTGTCAGCCTACTTTGGTTAACAACGTTGAGAGGGGCACTGTGCTCAGGCATAAAGGGAAGGATCCTACATGTGTTTATCATAAATAGAATAGAAAAATATCATGCAGGATTTGAAAAAAAAAAGAAAGAACCCAAAATGTAGCCACATGAGGTTTTGTTCTTTTTTGTCTGCTTAAAATAAAGAGTAGTTCCAAGAAGCCACCCACACTTTACCAAACAGAGAGCAGACAATATGTAACCAGAACCTATTTATGGATTATGCTACTGCCAGAAGAGAATTCCTCCCAAAGTGAAAAAGGCCTATTGAATCAGAGACTCATCCATCATTCATTGAATGGGAACAGAAAGAAGGAGGCTAGGTAACACTGCTCGTTTGGATTGGCTTTAACACCTACACTCTCTTCCCTTCTAATTTTAAATACACACTGCCTTTCTCTGTTTTCAATGTCCTCCACAATTTGAATAGATGTACAGTGGCGAGAAAAAGTATGTGAAGCCTTTGGAATTACCTGGATGTCTGCATAAATTGGTCATAAAATGTGGTCTGATCTTCATATATGTCACAAAAATAGACAAACACAACTAATAACACACAATTTATTGTATTTTTCTTGTCTATATTGAATACATAATTTAAACATTCACAGTGTAGGTTGGAAAAAGTATGTGAACCCCTAGGCTAATGACCTCTTCAAAAGCTAATTGGAGTCAGGAGTCAGCTAACCTGGAGTCCAATCAATGAGACAAGATTGGAGATGTTTGTTAGAGCTGCCCTGCCCTATAAAAAACACTCACAAAATTTGAGTTTGCTATTCACAAGACGCATTGCCTGATGTGAACCATGCCTTGAACAAAAGAGATCTCAGAAGACCTAAGATTATGAATTGTTGACTTGCATAAAGCTGGAAAGGGTTACAAAAGTATCTCTAAAAGCCTTGATGTTCATCAGTCCACAGTAAGACAGATTGTCTGTAAAAGGAGAAAGTTTAGCACTGTTGCTACTCTCCCTAGGAGTGGCCGTGCTACAAAGATGACTGCAAGAGCACGGCACAGAATGCTCGTTGAGGTTAAGAAGAACCCTAGAGTGTCAGCATAAGACTTACAGAAAACTCTGGATACCATCTCTGTTGACAAGTTTACAATACGTAAAACACTAAACAAGAATGGTGTTCAAGGGAGGACACCATGGAAGAAGCCACTGCTGTCCAAAAAAAACATTGCTGCATGTCTGAATTTCGCAAAGAGCACCTGGATGTTCCACAGCGCTACTGACAAAATATTCTGTGGACAGATTAAACATCAAAACCTCATCCCAACTGTAAAGTATGGTGGAGGGAGCATCATGGTTTGGGGCTGCCTCAAGGCCTGGTATTGCTATCATCGACGGAAAAATGAATTCACAAGATTATCAAGACATTTTGCAGGAGAATGTAAGGCTATCTGTCCACCAATTGAAGCTCAACAGAAGATTGGTGATGAAACAGAACAACGACCCAAAACACAGAAGTAAGTCAACAACAGAATGGCTTCAACAACCCAATTGAGATGCTGTGGCATGACCTCAAGAGAGAGGTTCACACCAGACATCCCAAGAATATTCTTAAACTGAAACAGTTTTGTAAAGAGGAATGGTCCAACTACAGAAAACGTTTGGTTGAGGTTAATCGCTGCCAAAGGAGGGTCAACCAGTTATTAAATCCAAGGGTTCACATACTTTTTCCACCCTGCACTGTGAATGTTTACACGGTGTGTTCAATAAAGACATGAAAACGTATAATTGTTTGTGTGTTATTAGTTTAAGAAGAATGTGTTTGTCTATTGTTGTGACTTAGATGAAGATCAGATGACATTTTATGACCAATTTATGCAGAAATCCAGGTAATTCCAAAGGGTTCACATACATTTTCTTTCCACTGTATTTTTTTATGGTGATAAGTTACTGAAAAAGAAGATGCCCAAAAAGTGTCCATATGAGGACAGATGTGTGACACCGTATGCCCAGGTAACAGCCTTATGATGAAATTCACGTGAACGTAGTGTTTGTGGGCCTATGTGTGTGCGTGTCTGCGTTCACGTGTGCATGCTGTACTCATTGGTTGCAGAG
This sequence comes from Thymallus thymallus, assembly GCA_023634145.1. Taxonomy (NCBI): domain Eukaryota; kingdom Metazoa; phylum Chordata; class Actinopteri; order Salmoniformes; family Salmonidae; genus Thymallus; species Thymallus thymallus. The sequence goes on along the minus strand of CM042405.1, from coordinate 22,851,216 downwards.
TTAAAGAGCTGACATCATGAACTCTTCACTTGTGCGGACTGCTGCCCGTGTATAGAAAGACACGGTGGCCCCATTGCACCTGCTTGGATCACAATGAAAGAATCGTCTTGCCGCTCTCCCTGGTATGCAAACATTCCCACGTTATCGGTGTGAAAATCAGGCCAATAGTCCAAATGATTTCTATTCAGCAGGTTCACAGTCAAAACACTGGGTGAAATTGTTCAGTGTGAGAGTAAGGCCTAGAATCCCTTCATCAGCCTGCCATGACCTCTTGATTGATGACTCACAGAGTGAATCTTGAAGGCCATTGTTGCAGATGTAAATATCTACAGTCTAATTTTGGCAGCCATATTGTTATGATACCTCTTAAGTCCCCCCTTCAAGAGAACACGTTAGTTATGAGAGCAGAGAATCACTCAATGGGACCTGCATTTTTGACCTGCTATTTCCTTCCAGCAAAGTCCCTGAGCTACGCTAAGTAATCCCACTGTTAAGCACAGAGGAGATTTATGGGCCTTGTTTCTGACCACTATCACAATGTAGCCCAGCACATTTAGACAGAGCTGTGACAACATGAATATCATATGAGTATTTTAGTGAGGAAATTATCAGATAAAACTTCCACCAACACGATGCAAGGCGCAGCCGGAAATCACAGGACCATGTGGGCCAACTTTCTGTTCAATGTCCATTCACTTAACCTTTTTACATATTTGGAATGAATAAAACTGCCTGTTTTATCCTCTGATATTCCAGTGAGGATTGTTGAAATTGGACTAAATGACAATGACACATATGTAGCACACATAGGCCTACAGTATGACATATCACAAAACTTATTAGAATCTTTTCTGACACCAGGGTGGTCTCCAGGACATTTATGTAAACTATTCAATATACTCAGGCATACATTATTCACTCTGGACAGTTTTCTCACACACACACACACACACACACACACACACACACACACACACACACACACACACACACACACACACACACACACACACACACACACACACACACACACACACACACACACTATAATATATAAAGACATTACAACATCAGACATACAAACACTCCAGCAAATTTAAGGACATCAGGCAGATGATAGAATGATGGGGACCTATGCAGATCTCTTTGTAGCTGGAGCAAACAGAAATATTTTCAAGATCAGTCTGTTGAGGCCTGAGATTTCTGGACTGCCTCCAGCGTCGTCTCTCTTTCCCCCAGTTCACAGCTTTAACAAGTCTGATTTGACTGACCTGGGGAAACAGTTAAATGACCTGTTCTAGACTCTGTTTCAGCACTCTGTGGGTGGGTGGTCCTGCCTGGTTGGGAAAGGAGGGGTGGAGGCTCGTATGTACATACAGTGTGCAATGCATGCTGTAAATTGATGTCACAATAGAACAACAAACATTTTAATCTTCACCCTCCTGCTGAACTACCCTGATGAGGTCAAGTAGCCTATTTACACAATGTTCCAAATTCCTGGACCTTACAGAGAGGTTAATCAGATGATTTCCCTTAGATGCCCTTTTGTGCTTACATGTTTGGAGTTCAAAGCAATATTTGATAGTGCATCTTGGTACTTTTTGATTATGTGAAAGTTATATTTTTCGATTTTAACTTTGCTTAGTTGTTCTTTCAACCCTTTTCCTAGGAGAACTGCCACACAGTGATATTAGTGGAGGGTTCTTTTTTTTGGGGGGGGTGGGTCAACCTGCGGGATGTCTTCTGAAGATGATAGGTTTTCATTGGTCGAGACTTAATAAACATCACAGAGTTTTAAGAGATGCCCGGCGCCACATCTCTCGAGTCAACTCTGCTACTTAAAATAATTTACTTGGAACCTGATGTCCAAGTGTCCTTTTCACTTGTTTCATCTGCAATGAATCAGCCATCTTGTTTAATGTGAGTTTGTTAAGTTTATCCCCTCTCCTCCCTACTGCTCCCGCCAGGTTTATAGTGAGCACGGGGCCGACTCCAGGATTTAAGAGAGTTCTGACACTCAACAAGCTTTTCAAGTTTTATTTCCTCATGCCCTACAGATATTGATGTCGGAAAGTCTTCAGAATCAAGACTGGTCAGATACTATTTTTGTAAATACGTATCATGACACACTGTTGAAATAGCAAAATAGGTCAAGCTAGCATTTAATGGGCATTTCTAACACAATAGTATATGAAATTACACCTTTTGGCATTGAATTGCATTGCAATAGTTTCACATTGTATTTTGTGTGCCACGTTTCAATAATCCTTCAAAAAACTCCAGAAAAATTAAATGTGTGGTTACACAACAGCCTGTCAACAAAAGCCATGTTAATCTATTTGTCCTTTACTAATGGAACAAATATTTCCCTAATTATGGTAAATACTAAGTTGCTATTTCATGTGGAATCATTCATGTTTGATGCCTGTTCCGATAAGCCACTTTGAAGTTGTACTGTATATGTTGTAAATTGTTTATTTGAGCTCATTCAAGTACAAAAATCACCCCTGCTTCACCACTGGGAATAGGGAGCTGTGTAAGAGCACTTGGCTCCTGCGCCAAGACTCTCCAAACATATTTTCCTGGTGCCTAAAATTAGCCCTATAATAAGGTAGTGGCTTCCTTTTCTCTGAACTATTACCTCGTCCCTGTGGGAATACATGATGTGAACGAACACTAAAGCTTAATTAACAGAAATACATCATACTGGTACATGCTAGGGGCCTGAGATACACAAATGAACTGGAGCAACAATTTATTACCATACTTTTCATTTAACCCCTAAATTGAGAATTTTACAGTATATCGTTGAAGCATGAATGTGTTATTTTATTTGTGAGCTTTTTAAAATTTACATTACTCTAACAAAGTAGACTAAGAATGAGTAGTAGGAAGGCACAGAGTTGATGTGTAACGTACATACTGGTCAACAGATCTTGATGCTGTAGGTGTGCTAAATGACACGTTTCTATTTAGAGGTTCCAAACAGAACCAGAAGGCAGTTAAGATCCCCTCAACACTCTCCACAACCACCTTTTCCAGTATGTACCTTCATTAAAGGCTTTTATGTGGAGTCCAGGATGGCTGGAGAGAATGGAAAGGACATGCTTAAGTAGACTCCACTTCATTATTAAACCTATAGGTCACATTAAGTTGCACCAGCATTAATCTGTTTTATTTCAACTAATGAGTGCTGCTGTAAATTTAACTGTAGATGAGGAATTTTTATTACCCTCAGCAATCTTTTGATCACTTAGTGAAGTTTTTCAGGGGCAGGGGAGTTGGAGAATATTTACTGTGTACAGTACAGTGTCCAATTACAGAAAGGTTTGATTTTCACCTCTCATTAGGAATTCTCCATCAAGTCAAAGTCATCTGCTCCACCAGAGTGGGTCTGAGGTGAATAGCCATGGATGTTACAGAATGTTTACTATGGTTCATAGTGTGTACAATAATTTATGGATAGGGAAGTTGAATGTATAATAAATAGCATTTTATTTGTCACTTGTGCCGAATACAACAGGTGTTAACTTTAGCATGAAATGCTTGCTTACGAGCCCTTCCCAACGATGCAGAGTTGAACAAATTATAAAAATAAAATAAAAATAAAATAATAATCAAATTTGTGTGTGTAAGGTTAAGACTAAGAGTTAAGGTTTTGGATAGGGTTAAAATTCATTACTAAATGGTTAAGTTGAGGGTTAAGGTTTGGGATTACTCGGATTGAACATACAACCTTCAGATCCAGAATCATGGGATTACGCCCATATGCCACCCAGTCCGCAATGTCCTAGCAAAACTCAAGCTTACTTGATGGTAATAGTGCTGACTGTTGCCCCTAGTGGATAGACATCCAATTGTATTATTTATTTTTATTTTATTTAACCTTTATTTAACTAGGCAAGTCAGTTAAGAACAAATTCTTATTTACAATGACGGCCTACCCCGGCCAAACCTGGCTGGGCCAGTTGTGCGCCGCCCTATGGGACTCCCAATAACGGCCGGATGGGATGCAGCCTGGATTCGAACCAGGGATGGCAAAATTGACATCCCGCCACATAAAGATCTTGAAAGAGGTGATGGCCAGACTTTCAGGATGAACACCATGAAGCAAGAGTCACACAAACACCAAAAGTATCTACCTACCTGTGTACCTGCTCCATGGTGACCCTGAGTGTTTCCATGTCCACACACACACAAACACACACACACACACACACACACACACACACACACCATACCCCAAAAAGCCTCAGCCTACCAATAGGAAGTGTATCCAGTGGGATCCCAGCCTTTGGTGTTTCAACAGGCAGGTGTCTTTGGTGTCTCTTCAAGCGGTTCTGGGAGCCTACATACCCCTTAAAAATGTTATAATGTTTACACAATGTATTTTTGATTCTGAGGACCTGTTCAGACCAGTTGACCTGTTCTGATGACCTGCTCTGACCTGTTGACCTGTTCTGATGACCTGCTCTGACCTGTTGACCTGTTCTGTTGACATGTTCAATGTTATTAATGTCTGTTATGTTTTTGTTTGTTTTGTTTAATACTACAGTTGGATTAATTAAACTTGGATGAATTGAACTCAGTTTAATTCAAATGTAGATCTATTGTCCTCATTACATGGTTATGTCTATGAAATACAATGTTTATAGAAAATCTTGGATCTTTAACAAAACCAATTTATATGGAGTATTTGTCTCTTCAACAACATTTCTCTAGTCTTTCAACCTTGTATTTTGGAATGGTTGTGAAATATATAGTGAATCTTAGTGTTACTAAAAAATGTTGGAACACACATGGGTTAAAGGGAATGTAGGGCTGCTGATGTCGACTAAAGTGTCCTTTTCGACCATGCATCTTTGATCCTGAACTTTGTCTGCAAAAATAAATACACAATGCTTGCAGAATGTTTCCCATATCATCCCTTCCACTGAACCCTCTTCTTGAAAGAAAATCTGGAATTACAAACGACATTATAATTTGTTCATCGCTGCAAGAAGTCTAAATTTCACAGAGGAACCAACAAGGAAACAAAAGGCTGACCAGCAGGTATTTGTCTGTTTTCCAACTATAAAAAAAGAAATGTATAAAAAAATACATTTTAAAAGGCATTGTTCATGTTATTAACATTTGGGTGATTTAGTCAGACTTAACGGTGTTGATTTGGAGCAAGGAATCTAACAGAATGCAGCTTTCAGGTCTTTAGTTCCACAGTGGGATTCACCTCAAAAGAAAGTGAAGCTGATTACTATACTAGAAATAATGTATATTTATGAAAATGCAATATTGCCTTCTGATCATGGGGATATATTTACTTTTTCTCATCACATCCACATGGATTTTTTTTAGGTTCCACGGTATTGGACAATGAGAATCTGGACATTACTGAGTCGGCTGCTGGTTGAAGTGTAGTCCCAACCTACAGTCATAGGAAAGATTTGGCTCACCGCTTTGTTCGTGTTGAGAATCGTGGTGTTGTGGGCCCCAGCAGAGAGGGTGTGGGTGGATGAACAATCAGAGTTTTTCTACGACACTAAGATGACAGGATGTAGACCAGTCTGCTACAACCAAGCCTTTCCTATCTCCCATATGCGCTTCTGGGTCCTTCAAATCGCGCAGGTGTCAACCCCTACCCTCGTATACCTCGGCTACGTTCTCCACACCGTTCATAAATAATACAATGCCTTCAACAACAATCATTGGATGAACAAATTATTAAGTCCCCCGAATACACTGAAGTCCAAATCAATGGTCACTTGCTGGTTTTCTAGCTGGTTAGCGTGCTGAAGAGCTTGTTTATATGTTCTAGACAACCTTGCCCACACACAGTTGGTTGCCATATTACCTGGTCGATGGAGAAGACCATCTTCATCAACATTATGCTCGCCTTGGCGTGTTTGTCTCTCTTGCTGAATGTGGTGGAGATGGTCTACCTGATTTGTAGCAAAAGACGATGGGAAAGAAGTCACTCGCCCAAGAAAACACTCAAGATGTATTCAATGCAAGAAAGCATTGAAGGAGAATGCCATTGAGTTAGCCACTGAAACAAACCTCAATATTTAGGCTGGCCATAGTCCCAGAATATAGTATTTACATTGCACTTTTTTATATAAATGTTGATATATCCACTTAATGCTAATATACCAACTGTTCTTACTTCTTTCTGTATAGAGGCTACTGTTTTCTAAGTCACATTTCTACCCAAAAAAAGAGTTGTCAAACTGATCGATGTCAGTTTGACATTTATTTGGTGTGTCCAAATAAAAATATTTTAAACAAGCCAAGCTCTCTGTATTGTGCATGTATACAACCATGTAGAATAAGACATAGTTACAATATTTAAATTAAATCAAATTAGATTTGTCACATGCTTCGTAAACAACAGGTATCCATTGGCGTGTATTCATGGAAGCCAAGAGAAGCCAGGCTTGACCAAGAAAAAAAGAAAAAACATAAAATCATGTATTTTTCGTCTGCATTTCATGTTGTTGTTTCCTCCGGTGGTTAGCTATCTAGCTAAAATTGACCCTTGCCTAAATTAGTCATGGATGGAGATAGGGATTTGGACTTTGGTGGTTTTACTTAATTCTCAGTACTGGCCAATGATATAACAGTGATTACATTGTGCCCCTGGCCTGAGAGGATAGAAGTTCAATATGTAGCTTGATGTAGAAAGCTAATGTTAACTAGCTAACGTTGCCCATGAAAGGAAGTTAGGCTAGCGAGCAAGCATTTTAGCCAGGTAGCCTAGGACAGCAAAAAATAATAGTGTGTACTTTATGACAGAGTCATAGACCGTTTCATCAACATGAAAGAGAGGAGGATGGTATCTTTTATTTATCACTGTATTAGACCAGTGCTTCCCAACCCTGGTCCTCCAGTGCCTCCAACAGTACACATTTCTGTTGTAGCCCTGGACAATCATTCAACTCATTGAGGCCTTGATTATTAGTTGACAACTTGAATCATGTATTAGACTAAGCATAGGTGATTTCATGATATTGAAATGTTGAAGTTGAAATGGTGCTGGAATAATGGAGGCAGCACCTGTTTTCTTTGCGACTTGCAGTAACTCTCCGTGGTTCTGAATCAATAGTTGTTTAGCAGTCCGAAAATGTCGGAAACATAAACTTTCTGGACCATACTGTAGGTGATGTAACTGTTTGATACATGCAATATGCATTGTAGATTTCACCGGACAGGTTGCTCTCCGGTTTTGTTATGAAACAAATGTGTAGTTGAACTTTTTCTGCCACTGTGTCTTCTTATTGTCTCGGCCTTAGGCATATATCACGGTCGCAAAGCATATGGACTAACAGGTTATAGAGCAAACAATTTTATTTTTTTATCCAATTGGATTAACACTCCAAACAGCCTACTCGACCGCTCGGAGGTGTCTGCATGGTCCTCAAGCTCACTGTTGCCTCGTTTTGTATCACATTCCAATGATAAAACTGGGGGGTACAAAAATGCAATTTCAGAATGTGGGGGGACATGTCCCCCCTGTCCCCAGGTAGTCCGGGTAGCCATTTGATTTGAAGTCTTTTCAGCCTCCTGAGAGGGAAGAGGCACTGTCGTGCCCTCTTCACAACTGTGTGGGTGTGTGTGTGGACCACGTTAATTCCTTAGTGATGTGGACAGCCCCATCTATGTGGATGAGGGCGTGCTCTCCCCTCCATTTCCTGTAGTTCCCGGTTAGCTCCTTTGTCTTGCTGCCATTGAGGGAGAAATTGTTGTCCTGGCACCACACTGCCAGGTTTCTGACCTCCTCCCTATAGGCTGCCTAATCGTCATCGGTGATCAGTCCTACCATCATCGTGTCGTCAGCAAACTTGATGATGATGTTGGAGTTGTGCGAGGCCAAGCAGTTGTGAACAGGGAGTACAGGAGGGGACTAAGCATACACCCTTGAGGGGCCCCCATGTTGTGGCGGATGTGTTGTGGCGGATGTGTTGTTGCATAACATCACCGCTTGTGTGTGGCTCATCAGGAAGTCCAGGATCCAGTTGCAGAGGGAGGTGTTCAGTCCAAGGGTCCCATAATGACAAAGCAAAATAGTTTTCGTTTTTTTAGCAAAATGCTGAAATATCACATTTACATAAGTTTTCAGACCCTTTACTCAGTACTCTGTTGAAGCACCTTTGGCAGCAATTACAGCCTCGATTCTTCTTGGGTATGACGCTACAAGCTTGGCACACCTGTATTTCAGGAGTTCCTCTCAAGCGCTGTCAGGTTGGATGGGGAGCGTCGATGCACAGCTATTTTCAAGTCTCTTCAGAGATGTTAGATTGGGTTCAAGTCCGGGCTCTGTGGAGCAGGTTTTCATCAAAGATCTCTCTGTACTTTGCTCCGTTCATCTTTCCCTCGATCCTGACTTGTCTCCCAGTCCCTGCCGCTGAAAACCATCCACACAGCATGATGCTGCCACCACCATGCTTCACCGTAGGGTTTCCTCCAGACATGACGCTTGGCATTCAGGCCAAAGAGTTCAATCTTGGATTCATCAGACCAGAGAATGTTGTTACTCATGGTCTGAGATTCCTTTAGGTGCCTTTTGACAAACTCTAAGCAGGTTGTCATGTGCTTTTTACTGAGGAGTGGCTTCCGTCTTGCCACTCTACCATAAAGGCCTGATCAGTGGAGTGCTGCAGAGATGGTTGTCCTTCTGGAAGGTTCTCTCAGCTCCACAGAGGAACTCTGGAACTCTTTCAGAGTGACCATCGGGTTCTTGGTCACCTCCCTGAACAAGGCCTTTCTCCCCCGATTGCTCAGTTTGGACGGGCGGCCAGCTCTACGGAGAGTCTAGGTGGTTCCAAACTTCTTCCATTTAAGAATGATGGAGGCCACTGTGTTCTTTGGGACCTTCAATGCTGCAGAAATGTTTTAGTACCCTTCCCCAGGGTCAGTCCCTAGAGCAAATTAGGGTTTTAAGTCCCTAGAGCAAATGAGGGAATTAAGTGCCTTGCTCAAGGACACATTGACAGGTTTTTCACCATCATTGATCCAGCAACCTTTTGGTTACTAGCCCAATGCTCTAACCACTAGGCTACCTGCCACCCCCATAGACAATTGCGTGCCTTTCCAAATTATGTCTAATCAATTGAATTTACCACAGGTGGACTGCAGTCAAGTTGTAGAAACACCTCAAGGATGATCAATGGAAACAGGATGCCTCTGAGCTCAATTTCGAGTCTCATAGCAAAGGGTCTGAATACTTATGTAAATAAGTTATTTCTGTTTATATTTGTAATACATTTGCAAACATTTGTAAAAAAAACTTTTTTGCTTTGTCATTATGGGTATTGTTTGTAGATTGATGAGGATTTGTATTGTTTGATCCATTTTAGAATAAGGCTGTAACGTAACAAACTGTGGAAAAAGTCAAGGGGTCTGAATACTTTCCGAATGCACTGTGGGTGTTCCTTTTGTCCAGGTGGGTGAGTGCAGTGTGGAGTGCAATGGAGATTGCGTCATCTGTGACTGATCTGGAAGGATTATGTATGAATGAATGGTCTCAGATCTAGTTGTGCTGTTGTCTGTGCCCAATAATGTTTGACCATGTTTTGTGCTGCTACCATGTTGTGTTGCTGCCATGTTGTTGTCATGTTGTGTTGCTACCATGCTGTGTTGTCGTGTGTTGCTGCCATGCTATGTTGTTGTCTTAGGTATCTCTTTATGTAGTGTTGTGTTGTCTCTCTTGTTGTGATGTGTGTTTGGTCCCCGCTGGAGGCCTTTTGCCTTTTGGTAGGCCGTCATTGTAAATAATAATTTCTTCTTAACTGACTTGCCTAGTTTAATAAAGGTGAAATAAAATAAAAAAAATAGATCCCAGATTTATACAGTCTTTTTTGCTTATTTTCATCAAGGGTGCCAATCATTTTGGACGTGACTGTATATCATGGTGTCTCCAAATATGAATGTTAAAATGTTATTGAACATTACTCATCTTCAAGCAACATAAAATACATGGAATGTGGATATTATTTTTACGTGACGTAATATGAACAGAAGTGCAGTATACTTATGGATAATCTGTTCAGCTATGTACTGTCACTTACCCCCAGACACGAAGCATCTGCCAGTGAACCCTAAAATTCCTCCAGCCCATTGACTCCGGAACGCCTCAGATAGAACCATGCGTGTTCTGAAAACAAACATGACAACCTGCACAGGAGTCTGGGCCCAGACCTAGAGAGCCTTTCATAGGGACACTCCTGACAGCTGTTTCCTGTTATGTAACCACACACAGCTGCATCTTCCAAGAGAGGGCATCTTGGTGTTGTAGTCATTTCCACGGGTCAAGGGAAGAAAAATAATGCAGTTTTAATAGTGACCAACAACAGACCACCAAGGTTTACGCCATCAAGCATGTGATGTAGGGTTCACAGATGTACTGAAACCTAAATATCAGGGTGATGGTGGGTAGGTTCCTAAGTTCATCCGATTGATCTCTGACACGCACAGCCAATTGCTCTTCAAGATCTCCGTAACGAAGCTAAAGCTAACCCAAGTTCAGCTTCCCATCTTACTCATGGTCATTTTCAAATATTTAAAACCAGATGTCCTAATTTGTGATACAGGCTGCTGATCAGTTGACATTACCGTGTGTGACCCATGTTTGCCAGTAAATAGTTTAAAGCTAGTACCAAATAACAAAATGGTTCAGGAATATGTACTCAGATGACATTTAGTGTCAGGGACAACTTTGTGCTCATGCGAATTCATGATAAATGAGCTGGCTGTAGTTCCTGGGAAACAGTGGGGCTATTTGGCTGCAGTTCCTCTGAAAATATTGTTTAGTTTGTTTGAGTTTCCACCACAAAATAAACATTTTACATTGTGAGTTGATTAGCATACTTATCTGACCTGGATATTGTTCAATAGCATGTGAACAAGGCTTTACCCTCCTCGCATGGTTGATCACAAAGTGACCACCCTTACCAAAGAATGGGCATGGCAGCATCGTTTGTTTGTGTGTTTTGAAATGCTCCATTTGTGATCACTATCAGATATCTCATTCTTCGTCATATGGTAACCTTCAAGAAGGACTCCAATTGGGTTCCCCAAAAATGTGTTGTTGCCAAGAAGAAACCAAAGAGATGTATCAATAAGTAAAGGACATGCAAATCTCTCTGTATAGATGTTTGAGGAAAGAGTATAATAGCAAGTTGATATTACCACACCTTATAACAGGAGGCAGATTGTAACAATCTCACACACAGTCCGCTCGGAAGCCATCAGTATACGCAAACTAAGCTGTTACTTTACCCAATGAGATTTTAATGTATTGCTATTTCCTATACTCCTATGTCCAGGACCACACAAATTACATTTCCTTATTAAACCTCGCAGTTTGGTCAGGTGTTGACCAGCCAGAAACCTACAAACAAGTCCAGCAAACCACAAAAAAGTGTTCTCGATAGCACGCTAGAAATACCTCCATGGTTCAAGGGTATTTATTGTGGACATCTGTTCTGGGTTAAAGGGCCACAGAATGTACAAGTACATATGAAAATCTCTTTTCACAGTAGAGGGGGCTTTCCTCCATGGCTGCGGATGTCCAGGGTGTGAGTGTCTCTAGCGTTGATCCGCCCACCACCCATTGACCCCGCCCTTCCCTCCAATTCGCCATGTCAGGTGACAGCCGTCCGTTGAGATTTATCAGGGGCAAGATTTATGTTTTTAACAGCCGGGTCCCGGTCCTTAGTAGTCTTGCTCACCGCAGGCAGTGTTATTCTTCCTGCACATTCTTATTAGTTTAGTTTATTACAGCAGCACGTCTGGTGAGGTCATTTATGGCCAACCATGGTGGTATGACAAACTCATTTATAACGGCGACGCTTCAGCACATTGGATGAGATCACTCGTGCCTTCCTCTAACTCTCCCTTGCTGCTCAGACGCCCCTCCATAGGTAATGAAATCGTATGTTTATCTGTATATTTGCGCAGGAATACGATGGACTGGGGGGACGTTGTTGTTGCTGTGGGATCACTGGCTGGGGGGTCATTTCTCACACTGTTGAGGTTCTTCTCTCTCCAGCCGATAAACACCATTGAGGTTATTTAGGAGAGGCAGCAGGTTGGGAGCACATGTTGCATAAATTAACAAGATGTTGGGCAGGAGGCTGAAACAGTGGTGATGGGAAGCACAATGGCTCCTTGAACGCCTCTAAGTGGCAAAATACCATCTAATGTCAATCACTGGTGTTTAAATTAGAATACTTTGATTGGCTCAAATCCCTACGTCTGTGAGCAAGAGCTCGACACACTATTGGCCTCATTATTGTTTTCCTATCTCCAATGAAAAGACAGGAAAACATATTTGTATTAATGAAAACAGTAAATAGGAGCTGAATTCTTGGGGGGCGGGGGGGTGGGGAGGGGGGGGGGGGTAATTAGCAGCACTAAATGGCCTGAGTTGGCCTCTGAGGGTACCCCGCTGGTGTTGAACTTGTGACCTTCATCCCACAGGGAGATGTTCTGACTAAGATAGAGGGCAGCAGAGAGATGTAGACATGCTTGTGGAACCTGTGTGGTCTTCAGAAATGTGATGTGTAGCCCAACACACACATTCAGGCCTTGGCCGAGACTTAGCCCTGATTCATACTGAGTCTCCATCTGTTAGAATACCCAGCAGTGTCATACCAGACCGCTGCCGTTAGAATCCAGGAAAATACTCTCAGGGGCGGTTTGCGGAATCCCAGGCAGCAGAGTTGAAAAAGCTGTCCATATGGAGAAATCCTGGATGATGAAGATGCCGCTTGATTCGCTTATTTTGAAAAGGAAGCTTTCGTTTACAATAGGTGTGTATAATAAACACTTTCAAAAATAAAAAATGGTAGCAATGCATGAAGACTGGCAATCTCCCAAATATTACAAATGAAACACAATAATATTATTACCCCTAAAGTTTGTCCTTTACAGTATTTCTTTCAAACCTTGCAGTATTTCTTATAGGCAAACCTTATTATAAGAAATGTATTATTCAACACCCACACTGGTTGGTGATTCTATCTGCCAACCTTCATGTAGGGAATATACAGTGTGGTGTATTCCTGCATGTCTACATTTTTCAGTCAGTGAAACTCAGGCTATGAAAGAGACAAGATTTGACCAAGATGTGGAAAATAACATGGTTTATAAAAGTGTGATTTAGGAAGTGGTTCTCATATGTAGTTGAAATCATATAATCATTTATGTTTATACTTGAAATATTTCGTAACAACTGAAATACTTGTCACATGTCAACTGTACAACATGGTTTGCATTTGGCAGGGCAGTGGAAATATTCCCATTGTGAAAGCCGATACAGTAGGCTTTTCTCCTCAGGACTTCAATGGACACCTAATGAGAGTCATATCTGTGGCAGCAAGTTCTCACAGCAGGGACATGGGGTGCGAGCTACAATAAGAAAATGTTACTGATCATTTTTAATGCTTTTTAAAAAACTGTTTCCCAGTTCAGCCTGGTCTCATAGACAAACATAGTAAATGTAAATCCGGGACGCTCAAATTAGTATGATATGTTATTGTTACATTAGACAGAAGGCTACTTAAGGTATAAACAAAAGGAGAGTGGTTGGTTGGGGTTGGGTTCAATGGGTGAACTGTGAACTTCTAGCAATCCAAAGGTTGCGTGTTCTAATCTCATCACGGACAACTTTAGCAAATTAGCAACTTTGCTACTACTTAGCATGTTAGCTAACCCTTCCCAAACCCTAACCGTAACCCTTTAACTTAAGTCCTAACCTGATCCTTACCCCTAATCTTAACCCTAACCTTTACCCTTAACCCTAACTCCTAGCCTAGCTAACATTAGCCACCTAGCTAACATTAGCCAAAACAAATTGGAATTTGTATAATATTATATAGGATGGACATCCACAAATGAATACATACAGCGGGTGAAATAAGTATTGAACACGTCACCATTTTTCTCAGTAAATATATTTCCAAAGGTGCTATTGACATATTTTCACCAGATGTTGGTAACAACCCAAGTAATCCATACATACAAAGAAACCAAAACAAATAAGTTCAGAAATTAAGTTGTGTAATAATGTGAAATGACACAGGGTATGACACAAGTATTGAACACACTTACTGATATTTATTTAATACTTTGTACAAAAGCCTTTGTTGGTAATGACAGCTTCAAGACGCCTCCTGTATGGAGAAACTAGTCGCATGCATTGCTCTGGTGTGATTTTGGCCCATTCTTCCATACAAACAGTCTTCAAATCTTGAAGGTTCCGTGGGCCTCTTCTATGAATCTTGATCTTCAGTTCTTTCCATAGATTTTCTATGGGATTTAAGTCAGGTGATTGGCTGGGCCATTCTAGCAGCTTTATTTTCTTTCTTTGAAACCAATTGAGAGTTTCCTTGGCTGTGTGTTTGGGATCATTGTCTTGCTGAAATGTCCACCCTTGTTTAATCTTCATCATCCTGGTAGATGGCAGCAGATTTTTGTCAAGAATGTCTGTAAATTTGCCCATTCATCCTTCCTTCAATTATGTGAAGTTTGCCAGCCCCACACCATGATGTTCCCACCTCCAAACTTCACTGTTGGTATGGTGTTTTTAGGGTGATGTGCAGTGCCATTTCTCCTCCAAACATGGTGTGTATTATGACATCCAAACAGTTCAATTTTGCTCTTATCTGACCACACTATATTCTCCCAGTATTTCACTGGCTTTTCCAAATGTTGTGCAGCAAACTTTAAACGAGCTTCAACATGCTTTTTATTTATTTTTTTCAGCAATGGAGTCTTGCGTGGTGAGCGTGCATACAGGCCATGGCGGTGGAGTGCATTACTTACTGTTTTCTTTGAGACAACAGTACCTGCTAATTGCAGGTCTTTTTGAAGCTCTCCACAAGTGGTCCTTGGCTCTTGGACAACTCTTCTGATTATTCTTTTCACTCCTCTGTCAGAAATCTTGCGAGGAGCACCTGGTCGAGGCAAATTTATGGTGAAATGATTGTCTTTCCACTTCCGTATTATGACCCCAACAGTGCTCACTGGAACATTCAGAAGCCTAGAAATGCGCCTATAACCAATGCCATCATTATGTTTTGCAACAATTAGGTTGCGAAGGTCTTGAGACAGCTCTTTGCTTTTACCCATCAAGGGATGTGTCTTGTGTGACACCTTGGCAATGAGACCTTTTTGTAGGCCATCAGTTGGGACAGAACCAGCTGATATTAATTTGCACTGACAGGGGGCTGGATTGCTTTTTAATTACTGATCGTTTTCAGCTGTTGTCTTGGCTTTCCATGCCTTTTAGCACCTCCCTTTCTTCATGTGTTCAATACTTTTTCCCTGTGTCATTTCACATTATTACACATAACTTAATTTCTGAACTTATTTGTTTTGGTTTCTTTGTATGTATGGATTACTTGGGTTGTTACCAACATCTGTTGAAAATGTCATGTCAATAGCACCTTTGGAAATATATTTACTGAGAAAAATGGTCACGTGTTCAATTCTTATTTCACCCGCTGTACCATACGAAATGTAACATATCATACTAAACGGAGGGAGACGGGTTTACGTTTATTATGTTATGTCTACCTCAGAGTCCAGGTTGCCCAGTTACACCAGCAGAGTCAGTTCTTGGGGTGTTTGGTACCAGCCTTGAATGAAGGCAGCTGAAGTGGATTAGGCTAAACGTCCTTGGAAGAAATGGCCCACCACAAGACTACAGGAACAAATTCACGACACAACGCTGGCTGTTTGGTGTGTTCCAGAGGAAATGGACCCACTTTCTTGATCATCTCCTTTTGCATGCAACACCATATAACACACATATTTAAATTAGTAATCATGTTGAAGAATCATCCTATTCTACCTATTCTGTCTCTTTTTGTACCCTCATTCAAGTTTGGCAGATAAAGCATCTTCTGAAAATTGGCATCAATCGGACTGCCAATCGTGGGACTTTTTCCACACTTATGCCTAAGTGTAAGAGAGGCTTTTTGCTTGAGCTAAATCTTTAGGCGTGAGTTAAGAAGCTGATGTCAGGTAAAGAGATAAGCGTGAACAAGCGCTCTCTGTCTGTGTTTACCTCTGGAGAGCAGCTGTTGGAAGCGGACACTTTCCATTTGTGTGGGGCCAGCTGTAGGGGTCAGTGGTTGGGTATAGACACACTGTTGTTCTTCATGCAGGATACAGATGTCAAGGTCAGCGCTAAGGTAGAACTGCATTGTCACAAGAAAGAGGGAGGGATCCAGGTTCTACATCAATCAGAGTGGTCTAGAGAGGATGTATTCCATTGGACAGCTTCATGGTAGTGCATGTTAGACCAGGCAAAAGGATTGAGAACTCTTTTGTGTGTGGTGTGCTTCTGAGAATGTGAAGTAAAAAGAATATCTTTTAATAAACTTATTCAGAGTCTGTGGCTTTGAACATCTATACATGTTTCTGGCAATCCCTTCTTACCTTGTATTCATAGAAAGCGGCTTTCACTGAAACCTATATGCTGTGTTAACATTTCCACTTGGCCAAGCTGTCATAGCTCTCACTTTACCACCCATGTGGATGTCTCCCAGATGGAGATACCTCCCTTCAGTGCACACAGTCAATGTGCCCTCATTTTGACAAGTCCTGCACTTTATCAGTCCACCCAAGGCCCATTCACTTAAGTCAAGCCTATGGAAAGCAGATGCTCCACTGGGGTTTTTCATTGGCTGCGGAGAAAATTGATGATAAGTGTAACCATAGCAATAAATAATGTGTTGCATGGTTGTCATATTTTTATAATCTTGTTAATTAATTGATATGCAAAGCCATACAAGTGCTTTCAGTCAGAACACTAAGTTATACTTTTACCTCCACTAAAAGCTTGGAAATGGAAACATGAAATAACATGTTCAAAATACAGGTGATTCCACCTAAAAGGTTTACAGTCCACATCACACAGAGTAATATAATGTAATAGTCATGTCAGAGTACACAGATGTACCAAAACACCAACGCTATGGGCACACCCAAGTCTGATGTTATGCTAGGGATTATCAGCAATTAACTCCCTCTGATCCATCCAAGATAGTGGAAAATAAATGATATAAGAGCTTGCTGACATGTTAAAGTTTATTAAAATGTTCATTTGGGCTGGTTTAGTGTTTCTCTAGCCACAGAGGAGGATGTTAGCAGTCACCTGGATCACTGTACAGGGCTACTATGCACTCCAATTCAGTTGGGTTATTACAGAACTAAATCACAACAGTAATTGCAGTTTGGGTAAAGTGCTTAATTGGATTCAGAAGGCTGGCTCAGTGATGTTGTATGGGAATCTATATGGAATTAGTGGGATTATGAGTCTGATTAGATAATTAGCCTTAAGTGTTTAAAAAATATTTAGAGGCATTGAATTTATATCCTATGTTTTCACGATTTTCTATATTTTTCATTCTCACAAGATAATAATTTTTTGAAAAAAAAGAAAGAAATGAACAATATCAATGTATCCCTTAACTAACATAGTCAGTCTCTTTACCTTTTCCGACAGGTTAAATGCCAGGATTCCCACCACTCTCAGGGACTGTGAACTTTGACCACCTGCACACTGTGGAGAAGTGCTAAGCTGCTAATCCTGTGGATCTGAGGGTAAATAAGCAGGCTCTAGAATATCAAGAGGGACACTCACAATATTTAGTTAAGGGATTCAGGAGGGAAGCTTTCAGAGATATCTCACCTGAGGATGGAGGCTGGCTTTGTGTGCTGAGAGAGTATCACTTTTCACTAGATGATGGTAATGGTAGTACACATAGTCCCTGAGCAATGATTTGTTTACGTAGAGCAATCTCTGACCCTGTCGAAATATATATGTGACTACATCTACTATGATTGTTACCGCCTCACTTGACCAAATATACTGGAAAAATAAGTAACACTTCAATACGTTTCTCTTATACCGGCAGTAATGCTGCAATTACTTAAGTAACAATATGCATTTACATATATTAACATGTGGTTTCATAGTCATTTACAATTCACCGATTTGCCATTTAATGATTCTCTTATAGTTGTCATGATCATATGTTCTCGGTATGGCACCTCTGTTGAACCCAGGGCCATCAGAGCGAGTCAGTCTGATGATCAGATCAGAGCTAGCACATTATTATGGACCTGGGCCCAACAGGGTTGAGGGGAATATCTGTTCTGGGCAGGTTAGCACCTGTTGCACCAGGACAGCAGAGGTAAAGCTTCTCCCTCAAAGATGTCTGCTCTCCCTCTTTATCTCACCTTCACTGAGACAGGAGCAATCGTATATGGATAGTTGAGAAACTCTAGACCACCGATTAACAGAGGTCAGATTAACAGAGGTCAGAGTGGAAATAAGAGGACTTTGTGGAAGCACAAGTTGGGCCAAATCCTGATTTGAGAAGTAATGTCTCTGTTGTAAGACAAATGTGTTAATTTAGTTGTTCTTGAAAATATTCCTGCAATTCAAATTTATGTGTGTGCAAATTGTGCTTGGAATTGTTAATTGTGTTGTTTCTTCAAATGGGAGCTGCCTGAAGTCTCTTGAAACGACTAACCGCTGTAGTAACAACATTGACAACATTACAGTAATAAGACGGTGATTACAGTAATAAGGGAGGTGTGGTCATGGTCTACCTGCCATTTATCTCAATCTATTACACCAATTATGACAAAGAAATTAGCAGGCTAAGCCTAAAATGCTACCAAACACGGCATTAAAGCAAGATAAATCAAAGAGATGACAGCCTGTCGGAGTGAGACTTGAGTAATTATGGTGCTCATCTGCCCCAGGGGAGTGAAGAGGGAATGTGCAATCACTTCGACATGACATGAATAGCCAACCCACAAACATTAGCAGAATATGGCAGCTGCCACTGTCTGATTGATAGCCTATGAGCAACACAGTTTATTTTGAAACATTCAAACATTTTTCTGCTACCCGTTTATCGGAAAATAACAAAACGTAGAATCCTTAATTGGCCTTGACAGCTATTAAACTTAATTTACAGCATGAATGTAGTATTTTGTAAATTATATACAGTCTCTGGCCCCTGCAGATGACCCCTGCAGATGACCCTTGCAGATGATAAGGGCCTCCCTGGAGGTGGGGGAAATGGCTCAAGTTGGGCCTTTCAGACACACTCAGAGGAAGCTGTGCTTGTGCCAGGAGTCACCAGCTTTGCAATCCGCCTTTTATGAGGCAATCACTCGCACAGTGCTATCTCCACCTGAGATCAGAACACAGCAACAAAGAGCTGCTGAAACAGCCCAACAGGCAGTGTTCACATCCACGGCAAGGAGGTATAGAAGGGAGGGAGGGAGGGAGGGTTCAAGCGTGGGGTTTTTGGAATTGGGCTTGGTCAAGAATGCTTAGGTGGTGCCAAGTTTTATTTTCGGTCTAAGCTCAATACAAGAGCAATCACAGAGTGTGTGGCATTATGGAAGACATCCAGATAGTTAAGATGGAAATCCCTGATTGTTTTTGAGACTTGAACCTTGACATGATCCCTATCAGTCAGCACTCCTGTGGCACACAACTATTCATTAAAGATGATTATCGGTGGGACTGAAGGCGAAAGAGGGTTTTCAAGGGCAGCCAGCGAGGCAAGATCAATTGGCAGCATCTAGGACTGGCACTATGTGTTGTTCCTTCGTTATTAGTGGAACTTCAAACAGCCACACCGGTTTGGGAGACACCATGCTGGCTCCTGTGATATCATGGCAGGCGAGAGAAACAAAGAACTGGGAGGCTACAATTAATTAAGGCGTACACACAGGGACACAGTTAGAGAGTGAAAGAGAGAGAGAGGGAGAGAGTCTGGTGGTAGAACTCAGCAGTAGAGGGCTCACTTTTCCCTCTCACTGAGTTGTGGCAACTTGTTTAACAGATGACTGCTTCCAATGAGGTGAAAAATGCACTACAAAGTGGAGGATGGCTTTTTAACAAGCTGACCACCGGATCTTTTTCTTTTTTATTCCAAGAAAAAAATTACATTAGAACATCTGCTTAATACCTATGTCATATTCATTTGAATTTAACTATAATGGAATAACTTATGTTATTACTAAGTAACAAATATGTAATAACAGGGAGTTTTACATATACCGTTAAAAAAGAATAGTGTGCTGAAAGTTTTCGACTTATTCTGGAAACACAGTAACCCGTTTTGATTGAACAAGGCCCTGTGTGTCTCAGTGAGACGGAACTCCCTCCTCATTAATCTCCCAGTAGACTTTAGTGTCAGACTGGATCATCAACGGGAACTTTCTGCCACTTGAGCCTGCTACTGATGTTTGGCTTGAAAGAAGAAAATGCTAGACATCTGTGTACCTTTAGCTTTGTGGGAAATCCTAAGCGACTCAAAGCATTATCTGGACAATCCAATATTTGCTCTGAGGGACAACAAACAGCCTCATTTACCTTGCCTTTATTCTAGTATGCCAGTGTTGACGGATTTTAACACTCACAGTGGAATCCAACCCTCCTGCATCTCAGTTTGATCTTAAGTCAGACTCTTACGGAGGAGCAGTATTTTCTGTTTTATTTAGCTTGGGTCGGCATTAATGATTTTGCTCAGATAATAGTTTGTTTACGAACTGCTGCCACAAGATGTTGTCAGGTGTCCTCTAAATGTTTAGCATATGAATCAATGTGCATTGACCAGAATATAGTTAACAAATGATCAATTAGCTGCTGCTATACCACCATCAATGTGCAAATGGTTAAGAGAGTCTCCAGCCATGAAGAAACACATTTAACAACAGTCAAATGACTTTATTTTCTTTGTTCAGAGGGAACGAGATTTGCAGCAGTCTGAACATGAAAAGGAGCAAGTAACGAGCTGGTTTGACCACAGTGTGGTGAATCTCTGTTTGAGTCAGGTCTGCTTCGAATAAAAACTGATTTACCTCCCCCTAAATTTAGTCTCCTAAATCACACACTCCTCAGAGCATTGTAGGAATGCAGGAGGCTTGAAGGCCCTCCTGCTCTGCTCAGTGTAATGAGAAACTGCTTGTGGAAGATGCTGCTCATAAAAGCAAACACCTGTGATGATTAGACCAGGGGCATCAATCTTCATTCATCCCCACCATCAACACCAACTAGGCAGACCATTTTCCTGACCTCTCTATTATTCCCATGCAATGAAAGTAGGCAGACCACTAGAGGAGGCCTAGAAGGAGGAGGAAGACCTAATAACCAGCCATCATTGAGAATTAAGAACTACAACTCAAAGAGAACAAATTATCATCTGATATCTAAGAGCAGGGTTCTCCAACTGGCAGCCCATGGGCTGAATTTGGCCCACGGTGGATTTTATTTGATCCCCATGATCTACATTTTTTTTTTAAATAAAAATTATTGTTGGACATAAAACACTATAAAAACACCAGAAAATCAGCACCAAGTGATTTTAATTTTGGAAATCTGTTCCAAAGTATAGCAAGATACTGAATATGTGATCTTATACAAATGTAAGCAAGGTTTAAAATGATTATGTTTAAGTCCAATATTTTATTTGTTTGGGCTTCTTGCATATCAATTTGCAGTCTACTAATTATTTCTAATTATGCTCCGGCCCCCTGACCATCCACTCCAAAAAATAATCGGCCTGCGACTAGTTGATGATCCCTGTCTTAGAGGAAACCAATAAGGAAGACTGCCAATGAATACAAAATTAAAAATGACTATGTTGATGACAGGATTGTTGTGGTCCGTTCATAGTAGGGCCATCGGTTTTTCACGCATCTTCGAATTCAAATGGTTACTATATACTGTAGAGAAGATTGACAGTTTTAGCTTTGTGTTTTCATTGGGCCAGCCAGTTCCTCTAGCAGGGGCATACCAGGACATACTCTGTAGGGAGAAATGTTAAACCTAATACAAGAAATTGTCTGTTTTCGTTTTGCAGGTGCCAGGTGGAATGACATACTGCTAAATTCATAGTGGGGAAAATGTCAACATTTTTTTTTCACTTATTAAAACTGAAGAAAACCTGAACTGCTATCAATATACAAAAAATAAATACACTCCTCCCATGATATTTGTTAGTGTTTCTTCTTGGGGAGTAAAGTGACAGACAGCCATGGATTTCACCAAGAGTTTCTGAAACCTTTTCACCTTGCAATCGATAGGCCTCCCCCATCGGGAGACACTTCCTCTTCTTCGTTGACACTGAGAGCAGGAAGAGAAAACAGGCATGTCCTCTGCCAGCCTGACACACCTTTTGTCTCCCTGTGGGAGTGAATGGAGAGATGTTACCTAGCAGGAGATTGTACAGGGAGGCGGCTGATGGCTGCACTTTGCATTTCCTGTGAAGTTACTTGTTAAAGCAGCAGCTGTTTCACCGAATCCTTAGAGGATTCAAATTTACACTGTGTCGGAATGTATGCACACACACACTTGCGTGTACTGCTGGGTTTGAAATACAGATATTTTTTTCAGAAGGATGAAATAGGTTACAAACATGGAACTTAAACTTGGGTTGGAACTTAGGTCAACACAAGTCCAGCATGAAAAAAGGCACTTCAAGTGCATCCTATGCATAATTCCTAAACCCACACACTTTCCATTAAAAGGCACTAATCCCATTTCCAAGGTAAAGTCCACCCCTAAACCGAGAAGGAAGAAATCATTGTTTATCTCATTAGTCTTGGCGCTGAAAGAGCTGGGACTCACCAGACAATTGAATGCAGTTTAAGCAATGCTTCGGAGGCCCACCTTAGCTATTGTGACTGGGAACTACGTGTTGACTCATGGTTGGCTCTATCGGTCATGGTAGGTGATGACTGACTCATGGTTGGCTCTATCGGTCATGGTAGGTGATGACTGACTCATGGTTGGCTCTATCGGTCATGGTAGGTGATGACTGACTCATGGTTGGCTCTATCGGTCATGGTAGGTGATGACTGACGTTTGTCTAAGCTTTTGAACAACCGTCTAACAACTGTCCTGTCCTAATTGGACAGAGAAAGCTGTTTGTAGGGACCTCAAAAAAGCTATTTTGATCCATATTATTAATTGATCTCTGGGTCTATTTTCTCAACCTGATCCTTGTCCGTATAATGCCCCTCATTTGTACATAGGCCCACCTCATAAATGTCTCCACTCAAATAAAGATATTTGCTTGTGGATCATGTTACCTTCCCCATTACATGTAGGAGGCTACTTGGTTTCAGCAAAGAAGTAACTTTACCAAACCATAATTATGTATCACCCTTATTGAACTACATAAAACAGAGAACGGAATATTAGTCAGTATTTTCCCAAAAATGTGCCCTTAACTAAACTTAACCTTGCAATACTACTTTTCAAGCACAGAATCGTGATGAACATTTTACAGAATTTATTTAGTTTTCATAGTTTCCATTAAATGTTTAGTACCTCCTTTCTCAGAAGATACAGTTGAAGTCGGACGTTTACATACACTTAGGTTGGGGTCATTAAAACTCATTTTTCAACCACTCCACAGATTTCATGTTAACAAACTATAGTTTTGGCAAGTCAGTTAGGACATCTAATTTGTGCATGACACAAGTAATTATTCCAACAATTGTTAACAGACAGATTATTTCACTTATAATTCACTATATCACAATTCCAGTGGGTCAGAAGTTTACATACACTAAGTTGACTGTGCCTTTAAACAGCTTGGAAAATTCCAGAAAATTATGTCATGGCTTTAGAAGCTTCTGATAGGCTAATTGACATAATTTAAGTCAACTGGAGGTGTACCTGTGGATGTATTTCAAGGCCTACCTTCAAACTCACTGCCTCTTTCCTCGACATCTTGGTAAAATCAAAAGAAATCAGCCAAGACCTCAGAAAAAAATTGTAGACCTTCACAAGTCTGGTTCAACCTTGGGAGGAATTTCCAAACGCCTGAAGGTACCACGTTCATCTGTACATACAATAGTACGCAAGTATAAACAACATGGGACCACGCAGCCATCATACTGCTCAGGAAGGAAACGCGTTCTGTCTCCTGGAGATTAACAAACTTTGGTGCGAAAAGTGCAAAACAATCCCAGAACAACAGCAAAGGACCTTGTGAAGATGCTGGAGGAAACAGATACAAAAGTATCTATATCCACAGTAAAACAAGTCCTATATCGACATAACCTGAAAGGCTGCTCAGCAAGGAAGAAGCCCCTGCTCTTCCTTGCTACGGTTTGCAACTGCACATGGGGACAAAGATCGTACTTTCTGGAGAAATGTCCTCTGGTCTGATGAAACAAAAATAGAACTGTTTGGCCATAATGACCATCGTTATGTTTGGAGGAAAAAGGGGGAGGCTTGCAAGCCGAAGAACACCATCCCAACGGTGAAGCACGGGGGTGGCAGCATCATGTTGTGGGGGTGGTTTGCTGCAGGAGGGACTGGTGCACTTCACAAAATAGATGGCATCATAAGGAAGGAAAATTATGTGGATATATTGAAGCAACATCTCAAGACATCAGTCAGGAAGGTAAAGCTTGGTCGCAAATGGGCCTTCCAAATGGACAATGACCCCAAGCATACTCCCAAAGTTGTGGCAAAATGGCTTAAGGACAACAAAGTCAAGGTATTGGAGTGGCCATCACAAAGCCCTGACCTCAATCCTATAGAAATGTGGGCAGAACTGAAAAAGCGTATGAGCAAGGAGGCCTACAAACCCGACTCAGTTACACAAGTTCTGTCAGGAGGAATGGGCCAAAATTCACCCAACTTATTGTGGGAAGCTTGTGGAAGGCTACCAAAAACGTTTGACCCAAGTTAAACAATTTAAAGGCAATGCTACCAAATACTAATTGAGTGTATGTAAACTTCTGACCCACTGGGAATGTGATGAAAGAAATAAAAGCTGAAATAAATCATTCTCTCTACTATTATTCTGACATTTCACATTCTTAAAATAAAGTGGTGATCCTAACTGACCTAAGACAGGGAATTTTTGCTAGG
Organism: Thymallus thymallus; assembly: GCA_023634145.1. Classification (NCBI taxonomy): domain Eukaryota; kingdom Metazoa; phylum Chordata; class Actinopteri; order Salmoniformes; family Salmonidae; genus Thymallus; species Thymallus thymallus. Next base: position 22,826,291 of record CM042405.1, on the reverse strand, counting down.
ATTAAATGTCAGGAATTGTGAAAAGGCTAAGGTGTATGTAAACCTCCGACTTCAACTGTATATACAAGTGATTTTCTTAATATGGTCAAATTAAATCACGTTTCATCACAAGAAATGTCATGAGACAAGTTGTGGCCAATAACAAAGCGAACATCAACAAAGTACATCAGTTTAATGTTTTAATATTACAGTTCAATATATTACATTTTTTAGTTGAAGCAAAATGTCCATCTGTCAAAACTCCAAATACAAAGCCCACATGAGTTGACTGGCTAGAGATGGTTTATATCTCTACACATTCTTCATTTGAAAACAGTTCAATTCACACGTCTGCTTTCTCCCCATTCTCTCTGAGCACAAATCTGGTTGAGACGGTGGTGGTCTGACGTGTGTTTTGATAGAATGATGGTGATATGAAAAAATCCTGACAAATTTCCTCGTCTTCTTCTTTTTCTGCAGGCCTGTCTCGTCCTAAACAAATTACATATCCTATTATTCAGGTTTAAATTCTAACTGAAGCCAATCATATAAGTTAATGAAATTGACTTTCCCTTTTGCTTTCTTGTTTCTTTAGGCAAACTCTCAGCCCCTCTTTTTATGTCATCACAATGCCTCAAACCAGTGTGAGCTCAGCGAGCCTCAGTCGGGGAAGTATTCCATTTACACTGAGCAGCAGGGCTAGTTATTCAACATCAATCCCTCTGACTCAGGGCCAGACTACTGCATTTGGGGCCCGGGGGCATCCACCTCCAAGGGGCCCCCACCTACCCCAAATTTATTTTGAGGAGAAACTTCCTGCATTGCAACACGTTTTTCATGAGGCTGAGAGATCATTTTGCAGTTTTCAAGCTATGTTCCTGCAATTCTACACATTTTCCGGTGGCCATAGAGAAAAAAGTTCTGTTTTATAGCTGTTCTCATGCTATTCTTGACATTTTGCCATGAGGATAAGAGAACATGTTGCAGTTTTAAAGCCAATGTACTGCTATTTTACACATTTTGCCATGAGGCTGAGAGAAAAATGTAAATTTTGCCATTGCTTACGACGTGTTCATATGCTTTTTGGATGCCCCCGACCTCCAGGGGGCCCCCATCCTCTGAAGGTTGGGGTCCCCGGGGCACATGCCCTGCACTCCCATTGGGTAACCCAGCCTTGCTCTGACTCACCTAACATTAACCCCTGTTAACTCCATGCCAAATTGACAGCCACCATCTGGGTCAAAGCTCTGTGTGAGTGGTGAGATGGGAGATGCTGATTGGTCTGAGTGAACAGGACCAATGAGAGCGACGTGCACGGTTCTCCACGGTTGGACGCACTCACTCCTCATCAAAGTGCCCTGCTGTCTGTGGGTCGGCCGACTGTATAGTTACCCTGGAGAGCCCTGCTGTCTGTGGGTCGGCCGACTGTATAGTTACCCTGGAGAGCCCTGCTGTCTGTGGGTCGGCCTGCTGTATAGTTCCCCAGGAGAGCCCTGCTGTTGCTACCAGCTTGAACTTTGCCACTTTCGGAGAGAAACTGCAGTAACACAAGACAATGACAACACTTACAAAAGAAAGTAAACCCTCCAACAAAAGCCATATGAAACTGCCAGTGGAAGAAAGAGACACAATTTGCATTCCTTATCTTTACGCTACGATGTTGCAGACACATAGAGATACATGACCTACAATATGTAGACACAGAGACATACAGTGTGTTCCAGACGTTGTCAATCAATGGGTTACATAAGTGTATGTTGGTTCAGTTGTGAAGCTGTCTCAGATTATGAACCCACAGTGAGCCGGGCCTGGAGGTTTTTTGTTTTAAACACAAAGCTAATGTCTGCATGTTGCTGGCTGGCTGTACTAACTGGCTGTCATCACAAATCCCAGGGCAGTGGCAGGAGCAGGGTGCCATCAGAGGGTTGATTAATGACAACATGCTTTGTCTATCTCTTACCTTTTGTTACTCTATCTCTCCGAATGACTCCGCCGTGACAGTGTTCAGCTCGACAGGTTCTGCACGTCACTCATCCTAGACCAAGATCACCACTTACAATGGGGAGAACAAGTATTTGAAACACTGCCGATTTTGCAGATTTTCCCACTTACAAAGCATGTAGAAGTCTGACATTTTTATCATAGGTACTCTTCAACTGTGAGTGACGGAATCTAAAACTAAAATCCAGAAAATCACATTGTATGATTTTTAAGTAATTAATTTGCATTTTATTGCATGACATAAGTATTTGATACATCAGAAAAGCAGAGCTTAATATTTGATACAGAAACCTTTGTTTGCAGTTACAGAGATCATACGTTTCCTGTAGTTCTTGACCAGGTTTGCACACACTGCAGCAGGGATTTTGGACCGCTCCTCCATACAGACCTTCTCCAGATCCTTCAGGTTTCGGGGCTGTCGCTGGGCAATACGGACTTTCAGCTCCCTCCAAAGATTTTCTATTGGGTTCAGGTCTGGAGACTGGCTAGGCCACTCCAGGACCTTGAGATGCTTCTTACGGAGCCACTCCTTAGTTGCCCTGGCTGTGTGTTTCGGGTCGTTGTCATGCTGGAAGACCCAGCCACGACCCATCTTCAATGCTCTTACTGAGGGAAGGAGGTTGTTGGCCAAGATCTTGCGATACATGGCCCCATCCATCCTCCCCTCAATATGGTGCAGTTGTCCTGTCCCCTTTGCAGAAAAGCATCCCAAAGAATGATGTTTCTACCTCCATGCTTCACGGTTGGGATGGTGTTCTTGGGGTTGTACTCATCCTTGATCTTCCTCCAAACACGACGAGTGGAGTTTAGACCAAAAAGCTCTATTTTTGTCTCATCAGACCACATGACCTTTTCCCATTCCTCCTCTGGATCATCCAGATGGTCATTGGCAAACTTCAGACGGGCCTGGACATGCGCTGGCTTGAGCAGGGGGACCTTGCGTGCACTGCAGGATTTAATCCATGACGGCGTAGTGTGTTACTAATGGTTTTCTTTGAGACTGTGGTCCCAGCTCTCTTCAGGTCATTGACCAGGTCCTGCCGTGTAGTTCTGGGCTGATCCCTCACCTTCCTCATGATCATTGATGCCCCACGAGGTGAGATCTTGCATGGTGCCCCAGACCGAGGGAGATTGACCGTCATCTTGAACTTCTTCCATTTTCTAATAATTGCGCCAACAGTTGTTGCCTTCTCACCAAGCTGCTTGCCTATTGTCCTGTAGCCCATCCCAGCCTTGTGCAGGTCTACAATTTTATCCCTGATGTCCTTACACAGCTCTCTGGTCTTGGCCATTGTGGAGAGGTTGGAGTCTGTTTGATTGAGTGTGTGGACAGGTGTCTTTTATACAGGTAACGAGTTCAAACAGGTGCAGTTAATACAGGTAATGAGTGGAGAACAGGAGGGCTTCTTAAAGAAAAACTAACAGGTCTGTGAGAGCCGGAATTCTTACTGGTTGGTAGGTGATCAAATACTTATGTCATGCAATAAAATGCAAATTAATTATTTAAAAATCATACAATGTGATTTTCTGGATTTTTGTTTTAGATTCCGTCTCTCGCAGTTGGAGTGTACCTATGATAAAAATTACAGACCTCTACATGCTTTGTAAGTAGGAAAACCTGCAAAATCGGCAGTGTATCAAATACTTGTTCTCCCCACTGTATGTCTGGAAACTTGGGACACACTGCCGTTTGGTTCAGTTTGAAGTGTAAGCTTACCAGACCTATTCAGAACATCATAGATCTTTATCATACAAAGGTTCAAGCTCTTTGACATTGCAACATCTAACCGCTGTGTCAGTAGCTGTATTACCCAACAGAGCTGTATAAAGTTAGTATCACTCATCTTGAAAGTCTGGGCATTCCAGAACATCAAGGCAACCAACAAGAGAGTGAAAATATACACTACCCACCACTGTGACCTGTATTCTCTCGTTGGCTGGCCCTCACTACATATTCGTTGCCAAACCCACTGGCTCCAGGTCATCTATAAGTCTTTATTAGGTAAATCCCCGCCTTATCTCAGCTCGCTGGTCACCATAGCAACACCTACCCGTCGGATGCGCTCCAGCAGGTATATCTCACTGGTCACCCCCAAAGCCAACACCTCCTTTGGCCGCCATTCCTTCCAGTTCTCTGCTGCCAATGACTGGAACGAATTGCAAAAATCCTTGAAGCTAGAGGTTCCTATCTCCCTCACTAACTTTAAGCATCAGCTGTCAAAGCTGCTTATCGATCACTGCACCTGTATATTATTATTGTCCTACCTTCCTAACCTTACTGCATTTTGCACTACATTTGCACTCTGTATATAGATGTTCTATTGTGTTATTGACTCTACGTTTGCTTATTTCCCATGTGTAACTCTGTGTTGTTTTTTGTCGCACTGCTTTGCTTTGTCTTGGCCAGGTCGCAGTTGTAAATGAGAACTTGTTCTCAACTGACCTACCTAGTTAAATAAAGGTGAAATAAAAAAAAATGTCACTGTATGTGATGACCATGTCAATTTGAAAAGGTGTGAAAGACTCAATGCAGCATCAAAGCAAATGATATCTATCACTTTTTTTCCATTTTTATTCCAAAATATCTAAAGGCTCATAGATGCTGATAAGTTATAAAGCATATACAGTATAGCGTCAGGCTTTCAGTAAACTCTAAAAGGAATCAAACTATCTCTTTTATATGAGAGAAAGTTGAAATGTGGGAAGGCTGTGTTTGCAACTTTAATTTATTTAAATGGTTACTTTCTGTGCATAAGACTCAAGAAGGGGAGACAGCGATTTAAATCCTAAACTGGGGCACTTCACTGTCTTTAATTTAGGTGAAATCTTCAATTAGGTGAACTTACAAAACCTCACTAGGGTTTTGTTTAATTACATGTACAGTTGACAGTGAAATTCTACAAATTCCTTGCACATATTGTTGCCTTTTTGCTGCCTTGAAATTAAATCTCAAAAGGGAATAAATAAATTGTTTACAAAAAATGTATCTACACAATCTACTAACATTTCCAAAGTTAAAGAAGAGTTCTATACATTTCATAATTCAAATAAATATGTATTTATTGCGTATGTCTTCACGCCCCAGAGTTAATACTTGGTGGAAGCACCATTGGCAGCGATTACAGCTGTGAATCATTTTGAAAAAGATTCTACTAACTCTTAGGGCAACATTTATGCATTGTTTTTGTAAAAATTGCTCAAGCTCATTACATTTGGTTGGTAGTCATTGATGGACAGCAATATTCAAACCTTTTCTGATTTTTCAAGCAAATTTAAGTCAGTGCTGAGACTGGACTCAGGAACACTCAACACCACTTGGAAAGCTATTCTGGAGCCTCTTTGGCATGAACATTTGTGTAATTGTCCCGCTGAAAAAAAGGTTTTTAGAGGACTGAGGCCAGTTTTCCTTTGACCTTTTACCTGGGTTTTGCTCCTTTCATATTTATTTTGATCCCGACAAACTCCCTAGTCCCTGCTGATGACAAGCATACCCATAACATGATGCTGCCACCACAATATTTAAAAACACAGAGGACCAACAACATTGCATTCATTCCACCTTACTGTCCTGTATGACAAGGTGAAAATAATGAAGCCTGTGTTAAAAAATCCACTCCGAATCATCCATTATGTTTGCAACAAGGCCGCTAAGTAATACTGAAAGACAACATGGCAAAGAAATACACTTTTTGGCCTAATCCAAGTATTGTGGTGGCATCATCATGTTATGGGTATGCTTGTCACCGGCACGTATAGCGAAATGCTTATATTGCTGTCCATCAATGATGCCTTACCAAATTTACAGAGCTTGGATAAATGTTGCCCTAAGAGTTGTGCAAAGTTAGTAGAATCATATTCAAAATTATTCAGAGCTGTAATGGCTGCCAAAGGTGCTTCCACCAAGTACTAACTCTGGGGTGTGAAGACATACGCAATACAAATTGTGTAGCTGGTCCGCATGTATTATTTATTTCATTATGGGGTAGATAGATAGTCAAACGTTTTGGCCTCCATCAGTGTCATTAACATCTCCTCTGAAGGTGTGCTTCTTAATTGTGGGCTCGTTAAGGGTAACGATCGACAGGGGAGTTCGTGTGAGCGCTCCCAGAACAGACACACACATGTCAATAATTCATCTGAAATATATAATACAATACAAATGCAGACATCTTCATAAAAAAATTCTATACTTTACGTATTCCCTTTTGAGATAACATTTTAAGGCAGCAAAGTGTGAAATCTGTAGAAGGGGTGTGTAGACTTTCACTAGCGACTGTACATGGAATGTGCTTTTGTTGTTGGGTACTTTTTACTTGAACGCAAGCATCAATTCAACACCACGTCTGTGATTATAGCCTTGAACATACTTAAACAAAGTCTACCTCAATGAAGTCTTCATAAATCTTCTATACGTCTGCGGGTTGTATTACATTACCGTATGTGTCATTGTCCGGAAGAGGAACATTATGTTCATGAACTTGTTTGATGCCTTCATACTATTGTCTTTACTGTCAGTAAGAAAAGTCAGCAGAATCAATATTTTGATTGCAGAACTTTTTTCCTAATGTTAATGCTCATCGCTAGTTGCCTTTCTGATCATGCTTCTTCAAAATACCACTGTGATGCACTTAATAATGTCTCATTTCTGTAGATACAGCAAAACGTGGTTCACATGCAAATTCATTTTCCTGCCCAAACCGACAGACAGTACAGTGGCTAACCACTCAGGCATTTTTTGTGAGGAGAGTCATCATCCTATTATCACCTCATAAGAACTTGAGCCAAAAATTAAGTTGATACCACACAGCTCACTGGTAACGCTTGGCGTGTATGTGGCAGCATTAAGCAAAGTATATACTGTATTTCGGCAAAGTTAAATAAGTCACAGATGGGCAGCGAGGCAGAACATTCATTCTATAGTCTCCACAAATTACAGGGAATCCTGCTGGACCTAGTCAGTGTCTCTCTTCTTCTGCCCAGAGAGCTCCTCTCACAGCACATACACTGTACATATCTGACATTCAAAACTGCCGACACAATCACTAAAGTCTATATTTTCCCTCAGGGGGCATGCATAATCTTTAGTGATGTTCTGTGTCTCCCGTTGGATGCATGACACGACAGTCTGTTGCTATATTTGCATACTCAACACTAACGCAGCACAGGAATGGCAAGCGTTATTCTGGTTTGCAAAACTATTATTTGCAGTGTCCTAAAAAGGGAACTATTTTAATTGTGTATGCTAACATAATTTCAATATGCGCTTTAGTCTTCTGCATGTAATAATCAGAGCTGAGGCTCAGCAATTCAAAGAGATCCTGTGGTTATTGCTGCTTACTTGTTCTGCGGACCAAAATAGCCCTGGAATCTCCCCAGAACACCAGTCCAAAGCAACTGTGAAATGATACGTATTCATTTTGAAGAGCCGAATGTCATCATCGTGTCTCTGTCCCTTTGCTTTCGGAGCGCCTGGTTGATGTGGTGAGCTGGCAGAGCAAGTCAGAACATGGGAGGGAGACATTTATCATCCTCTCTCTGGACTACAGCCTCCAGTGCTGCCACTGCCTGTTTGGAAATCATGTGGACAGGACAGACAGCACAGACAGTGGAAAAGAAGTCAATGATGGTTGCATTACAGGGATTACATAATTAGGGAACTTCTTCTTTCACAGGGTTGGGGAGGGGTGAAAATAATACCTCATGCATGACTTTTCTAATTTTCATGAATTTAGTTTGAGTTTGCAACAGCTATGTTTTTGTAGTCTCATTAAGTTCTGTACATTATATGCTGCATGTCAGCCACACAGAAAAGAAGATGTATGGACATCTAGACAGCAAACCATTTGACACTGCCTCAAGAGACAGGAAAATCAACCTTTAAGATAAACCTCTGCAAACAATCACATATCCTGTCACTTCAGCTAATATTTTAATTGTAGTTTGCTGCTAGTTTCCATGACAATATCCATGATAATTAATTTGAAGTCAAAGACATCACAAATTTGACATGAGGCTACTTTTTAGAGTTGCCGAGTTGCCACTCTCCACAGAAGGTTTCTCATATATCCTCTATTTTCCAGGACCTATCTCTGTCTGGGTTTTCTGTCACTTGTCCTGAGATGCTCTCTGTCTTGTTGAATGGTAGTCACACAAAGGTACTGTACAAAACATTGTGATAATGTAGAAGTCCTAAATCATACCCAGATGAGTGTCAAATGCATTCATTGAGCTCTTGTCTGTACAAAGCAAGCTCAATCTGTCCTATACACACACAAGACACTGATGGATTGTTCCATTCACAGAAGTGAGTGCCATTGCTTGGATTACGCACATGGCCTAATTTCAGACCCATTAGTATAAAGGATTTTGAGTCTTCCCTGCATACTGACTTTAGTATTTTAAAGCTTGTCACACTAGAGAGTCTTTACAACATTAAGTAGCAGAATAGTATACACTTAGGCTCTTTAGGTTCAAAGAGAGGGTGCATCTGGCTGCATCTGCTGCCTAAATGTATATTTTATATTTTTCAGTCTGCCTTTACACTAGAAAGTCCAGTACTGTACAATAACTTGTTTGAAAAATAGAGAACTATATAATTTTTCTACATTAACTGTAGAACCAACTGTAAATCAGATATAAAATATCCAAATAGGTATACAATCATATATCGCTTGGTCAAAATATAGATGTTCCACATGTTTATGGGCTATATTTTTGATCTGAGAAATTACCATGAGAAAGCCTCCTACCTGTTTCTCAGATGGTACAGATGTCCAGAGAGTGGCGTGGTGGGGGGGCATCCCTCCGGCCACTGATTGATGACCACAGGTCCCGCAGGAAGTAACCCAGCCACCATGAGGGAGTGTTTTCTGAACCCCAAGTGGTATCCAGGAAGACCAGAGTGACTCCAGTCAGGGAGCATTTCTACTGGGGGGCCCATCTTAATGTTTGGATATGCCGAGTCGCTCCACATAATAGGAGTAAGGGGGCTTCACATAATAGGAGTAAGGAATTAACCCTTATAAAACAGAGCTTAGAGAGTCTTTCCAGATATTTGGTCTAAAGCCTGTAGATGGGGAATTATCAATCTACTATATGAACCTTTGGATTTCAGAGTCTGAGTTTGTGATATTCTTAGATTTTTTTTTTAACAACTTAACTATGTTTTCATACAATATAGAAATTGTGTTTTAGAAGCCTGTGAACAGTCTTAGAACTAAGATAAACCATGGTCTGATTTAAATCTTATGGGCAAGAGACTAGATTTAAGATGGAATCCCTCTTAATGAAATCAGAGGAATAATGGTAACACTCACTTTAAATTTGCTGCAACCCTATTGCAGTAAAAGGTAGAAACCTAAACAGAAGTCTTACATTGAAGAAGCAGAAGTTGGTAGATGTGCTTTCTGGCACTGAAAAGCAGCTGAATGTCACTTACAGTGTTCACATAACATTAAGAGAATTTTAAGAGGGAATGATGGTTTGTATGGAACTTGTTCAACACTTTGAAGAATACAAAAATGAAATATCAACGTTAGATGTACTTGATTAAGTCAATGTTTTGTCTCTCTGTCTCTAACTCTGTCTCCCCCCCCCCCCACCCCCCTCTCTCTCTCACACACACACACACACACACACACACACATAATTGTGATGGCATTGGTTGTCAGAATTAACAAACATGGAAATACACATGGAAATGCCTTTTCATCTATGCAACACACTTGGTCATTGATTGGTCCTCTCTCATCAAGAGTTCTCTGGGGTTGATTTGCCTAACTGGAAACCGTGTCAATGGATGCAGGAGACCACTGGTCAGGTGGATTAGGCCTGATGGTGATCCCTGTCTATCTCTGGACTGTAGTCTATGCCCTGTAAAAGTCGGCACTTTAAAAGTATTTCTTATCTTAAGTAATTAAGTAATCAACTAAGCTCTGGAAAGACGTATTTTGACTTCACATTTCAAATAAAATGACACTCATTTAAACTGGTTTTCAATACATGGGTTTCCTCGCTTTTTCACTTTGTGGCAGCGCAGTGTAAGTTTATGAATGTGTAAAACTCTAGAGAGAAACTCAGTAAACCCAATACCCCATATTTGTAAAGATTCTGAAGTTGCATGATTTGTAAAGAGATTGAGTTTAATATTGTTGCAAAAATAATCCATTCACTGGCATAACCTTCAGGGGCACCTGCATTTCTTATGGAACCGCAATGTTCTTTGAATTCGATAGCTGGAATAAATTCTATGAAATACAATGATGTATTCTATATATTTTAATTACATGTATTATGCATGTTCTTTATTCCGTTTTTAAAGTACATTATTACAGAGAGCTACACCAATATTGTTTTGCACAAACCATAAAAACAGTAATAGCCTAACCGACGGATTAAGATGACCAAATCATGAGTGTACTCATAAAATATATGTTTCACTGTACGACGTAACGTTTATGCATATTGTTTTGCAACATTTAACATAAACAATTTCCCAAATTATAGACCTATCCAATTTTGATTGTTGGTCAACGTGTCTTGTCTCCTCAAATTACAGACCTTTATTGTCTAGAAAAGGTTTGCATTTAGTTTTAAATGTAACTAATCGCTGTTAGAATCCGAGATGCATGACAAATACAGGCTATGTAGGCTAATTACGATGTACGTTTTACTTTGTGAATTGGAATGTACAGTTTACTTTACTATGTATCCTATGGCACGGAATTATAAATAATTTTGTGGATTTAATCAATATGCTGGTAATGTAATACAATGCGGTGTATCGTGTGTGTGTGTGCGTGTGTCTAATCCCCGCCTCTATTGCAAAATAACATGCACCTGATTGGTTATTTGATTTGCCTTATGGCAAGTATCTAGAAGGACCCAAGATACCATCACTGGTGGCGCCGAATGCAGTAAGCTCCATTAACACAGAAGCATGGCGCCCATGAGAGGAAAATGATTAGCACCCACACGTCGGCCCAACGTGATGCTAGCTGCAGTGATTTCCCTAATACAGATAACTTCACATATCGATTTTGTCCGTCTTTCGAAATCAAATTGCTTCGTTCTAACAGCTTTCTATTGTTGTCACCCAGCGAAATCACGTCTGAGCTTTATATCGCTTACCAAACACTTGTAACAGAAAAATGTTGTGCAGTATTTGTTTAGCATATTCATTCATGACGAGAGCAGTTCATTTTTTATAATGCCTTTATTTAGAATATTTACAATGGATTTATAAAAATATATAATTAAAGCTTTTGCAGTTATTTTACATTTACAATGTATCACTTTGTTCACATCGTTGAGTTTGTATGCAGAAACCAGATTTGAAACCAATCAAGAAAATATGTTTTGCGTATACAGGATACAGTTCAATTGTCAATGCGACCCCTTATTTAAACTATAGCAAACTTGTTTAATGAAACATCAATGACAGACATTATTGCATTTAAATCCTGTATTTTACAGAAATATACAAGAAGTAGGTTATTTTAATGAAAAGATGACAAAACCACCAACCACCACCTCCACTGCATGACGACATAAGTCCTCATAAGTTTACATTCATAAGGCCACAGACCAACTGTAGGTAATCTATGGTTGGCTACATTTGTATGCACATGCGTTAGGCTATAAGGGCCCATTCAATATTTAACACTTTGGCAAACAAATCATAAATAGTGCTTCCACTTACTGTTTGAACTCTTGAAATGCATTCAATTAGGTAAGACAGGGTCTGCAGCTCGTTACATAGGCCTATTGTAAGTTCTGAGTCCTTGGTTTGCTGAAAGAGCTCCCTGGTTTACGCGGATGAGGTAGGGAGATTGAGTCCGTGTACACTGCTCAACGCCTCGTGCTGCTGCTTGCTTAGTGGACTGGTGGGCTTTCTGTCTCCTGCAGAACACAAACAGGAAACGTTTGTATAGCACACAAGCACACATTACTCTTTACTTCAGAAAAACTCAGAAAGAATGGAAATATTTATTAAAAAACACAATTATTTTATTTTAGGCTTATAGCCTACAGACCTGAAAGTAAAACTACAGCATGCATGCAACATTAAAATACAAAATAGGCTATTAATAATAATATGAATAATAGTCAATGTTAGGCCTTGAGGCTATTCGTTTGACACCATATTTTAATGATCCATACATTATTTGACGCAATTATTATCACATTTATCTTAAACTGCAATAGAACGTCTTCTCGGGTTAACTCATTCATCCTCGAATGTATCCATGCGTAGGCATAATTTTCATCTGTAAATATAGGCTAATAACAAACTTTTTTCAGAACACCTTTTTTACTTCATCATCTAATTTTAAATTAAAATATAAATATCCAAAAGAAAACGTTTTAATCGAAGCATAACTAGAATACCAATATAAGGACCGAGATCATTCAGTCGAGATCCTTATATCAGCCTAAAATAGTTCGTCTTTATCTGACATCGATTTATATATTAAACTACAATTCCGCGCCTTTAAGGCTAGCTACATCAATATTTGGGGCTGCTACAATTTCGAGACCCCTTGCAAATGTAGGTCTACATTGTTTTTCCACTAATACCCTGTGTGTGTGTGTGTGTGTGTGTGTGTGTGTGTGTGTGTGTGTGTGTGTGTGTGTGTGTGTGTGTGTGTGTGTGTGTGTTACAAAGAAAATACACAAATAAAAATTTAGCATAATTTGTATTTTACCCGCTGTCATTGAATTTAAAATGACTATGTATTTCTCAGTAGATTAAGGGCAATTAATGGAAAACGAGTCAGCTGCCAGTAATTTTTTTAATTACGCTAGAATTACGTTATCGCAGTTGTGATCAGAATGGAACACTATCAAACAGGATCTTGCCTACCTTCTCGCGATGGATGTTTGAACGCCATTGAAGAGTGTATGTCTCCTGCGTGCATCGTCATGCCGCTGCTTGGGAGGGACAAACTCGAGTTCTGGGACTGCCAATGGTGTCCAGGGGTCACATAGCTACCTGGCCCACTATAAACGCCGTACTGGTTTGAAGATGAGTAGGCACACGCTGGGACATAGCTGGATAATGTTGATGAAGGCTGCAAGAAAATACACACAAACATAGAACATGTCAGATTTAGGTTTCCCAGAAGGAAACATTTGCACATCAATGACATGACTAAGTGTGTAGGCCTATATATCCATTCAACCCAATTTTATGTTAATCTGCTTTGAATAATGCTGGAGCAAATGTTGCAATTGTTTGGGGGAATTGAAACAACTTGAGAATAACAATATTTTATTAAACAGATTAATTCCTTTCAATGCACACTATATTCCACTTCGAGACCAGTCTCGCTGTAGATATAGGCCGCAGCTAGTCTTCGCCGTAGCTAGTACTCTACATTCACAGGAGTCCTTGTTGTTTTTACCTGTGCATATTTTATGTCCGCATCAATGGCTGATTTGTCAATTCCGTTGACTGCATGAGCAGAGGGAAACGTCGCTCTGTTGACACAACTCCAGTCCTCCATTTTCGGTGGATATCCCTCTGCTCCAGCAATAGCTGATTAGGAAACAGCAAATTGCACTTTTCATGTCAGATCATTGGGGGGGGGGGGGGGGGGGGGGGACTGTCAAAATGTCTCTGATCTATTGTTGATCAGATGGGTCTATTCATAGCCAGGCCTATCAAATGATCCAATATTTACACAATAGCCTAGCCTTAGTGACTCTAAAATATTAAAAGTGGCCTAAAGTACATGTTCTACTTAATATTGCACATTATATCGGCTATATTTCTTAAAAGGCAATCAAAACAATACGTTTTAAAGAGAGGAATAGTATGCCAAATGGTGCATATCCAAGCAAGGCCTGTTGTTTTTGTTTCTGAATCCAGAACTTTATATAGGGTTCGTCTGTAATTTATAAGAAAGGGGAGAAATGCAACAAGGCTATCACACGTTTATATCAAGTATAAATTGTCAATGCCACATAAAATGATCGATTATTATATCTCGTCGTTCTAATAGCATGTGTCACAATTATGCCCTTTCAAAATTGGCTACATGCTAGGCTACTTGTTAATATAATTCGTTTATTTGATGGCAGAGCTACAGCCTAACAATCCATCTGGGGCCTAGAGGCAACACATCACTAAGAACATGACGAGTAGGACCTTATAGTGACCTAAGGTCCCATGGGGAAGGAGGAGGCTTTAACAAGTATCCTAGCCTAAGCAAGGTGTTTGCCTACAGGCACGAGTGAGTATGCCTACAGAGTAAGTTGTTTTCCTTGTGAGGCCCCAAACCAAGGCCTACAAAGATTTATAGGGCACATTTCGTCTCTGATGAACAACGGCAAAACAGGATGTATAAATCGTTCATCATGGAATGAGTTATAAACGTAACAGAATGTCAAATAGTCCAAACCAGTGACCCCAAATATACTTGGACAATTATTGGAAAATGGGTTATAATTGTGTGTATATGGTGCTATATAGATCAACACGCAATAATTTGTCGGGAAAATAGATGTAATATTACACACCTTGATGATCCATGAAGGCCCTGATACCCAGAATGTTGGTGACAGTGTGCGCCGACGGCCAGGCCCTTGATATGCTTACTCCAGGACCACTGCCCATTTTGCCATTGGGTGACATAGCGTTGGGGTATGAATAGGGGTATATATGGTTGTAAGAGAGGCCGGCCTGTGTCGGGGCTTGCTTGCTGCTCTCATACTGGTTCGGCTGGGAAAGATTTCCAATCTTGTTCCGTAAAATCCGGCTGATGGAGCTTACTGAGGGCACGTTGTATTTGTCACAAACTCCGTCTGCGAGAAGCCTGTCCCGGATCTCCCAGGCAAAGATCCCCGGGTCACCTAGTTTGTAATCCCTTATGTTCTTCACCACATTCGGTGTGGTAACCCGCGGTTTGCTCCCCCCGATGGCACCGGGTAAAATGGAACCCGTTTCATTGTATCGTGCTAGTATCTTGCTCACACAGCCGTGAGAGACGCGAAGTTGCCTACTGATATCACAGGGTCTGATTCCGAGCTGGGCCAACTCCACTATCCGTAGTCGTATGGCGTTGGGCAGGGGTCGTCCATTGACGAATACACCACCCAACTGATTCACCTCGCCATAGGTTTGCTCTGCAGAGAATAAAGATACATACACATATTCAACTATTATGAAAAGCAGACAAAACTATTTTCATGCTCTCCATACGCACAGTAAATGTAACCATGGACAATGCGAGCTAATGCAAGTTGTTAATACTATTCACACCAGGAAGCTATATTTAACTTACCTTGGATCTTAGTGACACTTTTGAGACTTTTAAGTTTAATTTCAATTCATTTAATGACCTTTACATTAACTATACATTTAATCAATCATTGAACATGAATTCCCAGATTATGAATAGTTTAAATTGACATATCGGAAAAGACCACATGACTGTCGTGTGAACTATCTTTCCATTCGTTCTGTAAAAGGGATGTGTCTGTCCACTTTATCTACACGCCGAAATCAACTGTATGGTTATTTCTGGCGTTATGCAGGCGTGTTAAGCACGGTTCTGCTTCCATAAGCTTTCTCTCACTGAAGCATGCAGATGTTAACGCAAGCTTACCCATTTGCCTGTGGTTCGAGATGCTTTGAAATAGTTGCCCCTCAATGGCTGAATGTGGTGGTTCTCCCTTCTACACGAAGGAAGCAAAAAGTTAAATAACAAATGGGGAACTTCTAAAAAGTCTCCTCCCGATGTTCTTCTCCCTCTTCTGTCACAGTGCTTTGAGAGAAACTACTTGGTACAATGGCACTGAAGTGATCTTCATCCGATAAAGGCACATTTGAGTTATACCGGAGGCTGAAGTTTGTTGGGATTAATTTGACGCGTCCCTCCACGTCAATCTTACCAGTTACGCTGGAGCTCTGGTTTGATTTCATTGGCCATCCTGACTGTGGATAGGCTGTTACACACATGCATCATCCGGTTCGCTCAATTCTACCTCTGGGTATTTTACATAGGGGGAAGTGACTGAGGGAAAACGTGTATCCAACATGATGCGTTGGTAGGCTAAATAGTAAAGATGGAGTGATTATTGTAAACCACGGAAGAGATTCTTTCAAATTAGTTGAATTTGTGCTTTTGGATGGACTTCCATTAGGCACTTACACTCATGTAAATGACACTTGGCAATATAGCATGCAGTGTAGTGTAGCCTATATATTTTGATCAGAGAAGCATTAGAATCTTATCCACCCAAAACGTTTTTAGTTCTGGCATAACATGCATCAGTTGTATACGTTACCTTATTTCTCCATTAAATAACCTATGAACATAAGAACTGTTTAGGTCAAGATCAGAGATCACTTACACATATTCTGTTATAAATATGTATCGGCACAGGTATAGGCTCATGCGTAAAGTGCAATTGCAAAGAATATTGGGATGGGATAGAAATTATATATTTCTGTGACGTTTGTTTTACAAACACATTTACTAAGTCTGTTTATTTTTTTCATTAAAACATCAGATTTCAGACTTGTTTCACTGCATCCACTTTGATACATTTTCATACCATCCATTTTCTTACACTATCAATTCCCCTAACATTTGCCAACTTCATTTTGATTTGAATCAATGTATTTATAATGTATTGCCTATTATTATGCTATTATACAAATAATTGTATTTAATTACTGATATATTTTCCAGTATGCTTTACAATGCCACCATATGTTTACATTTGTTTGTTTTTTGGTGCATTGTGGGCACAAACTGACCACCCGTGCGTCACACCTGGGAGCTGAGCTGAAGCGCATGATACGATCCTTGCGCCATGAGAGGCCAGACCGAGCAGACCATGGGCTAAAATAATAGTGTCACATGAAGTTTCGATTACAAGCCAGACCAAGGGACTCACTAACTGGTAAGGCATTTTTTACACCTCCATCCTTAGCATCAAACATGCTATTGGACTCATGTAATCGATACCTTTGTGGCTTGTAATGCTTCCAGACTATAGGGTATTGACTGAATTCCAGAGGCTAGCATTATCACAGCATGTTCTCTGTGTTTCCTGTGGAAGTTAAGAAAGTATCGTTTATAAGCTCGCAAAATGTCACTAGTAAAAGTTAACAGTCGTCCCAACCGTAACAAGGTGCAGTGTCACTATCCCCTCTCTCTTGGCCAGTTCACTACAGGTCTTAAAGGGATCGAGACACATGGAAAACATCAGGTTGGGTCACCACAGCAACCTTGGATGGAAGCGAAATAAGACGAGAGGGCGATCGCTCATTATGCTACAGTTACAGTGAAGGTACAGTTAGCTTGATAATGATGCTGACTGCTCTTCAGGTTGTCTGCTAGGAATAGGAAATCAAACATAATGCATACAATGCAAAATGTAACGTTTCTCAATTAAATTAGCATAATTTCTTGCCTATCTTGATGAAGTGTTATGCTACAGGATTACATTAGGTCTGTCTGTTTTTTTTTTTTTGTTTATTGACAGGCTATTGCTTTGATTCTGTGGAATTCTGTTAAAAGCTATTTTCTAAATCCCTAGGACTGCCCAACAGAAACCAAGTTTCCCTCATCTGGAAAGAATAGGAATTACACCTCGGATGCAAGATCATCTAGTATTAACAGATTCCAACATACTGCACACGACTGTGCAGATTATTTGCCTAAAGAGGACCACTGGAACACAAACATGTCGTGATGTGTCAGGTATAAATGCATGTTTCAAATATATTTTTCAGAATCGTTTTTGACAAGAACGACAACGTGAAATAGTTTATGTTTAAATTCGATCTGTATTAGACTGTATTGCGAGTACATTTTTACATTGGAAGAACGGTAAAACTGGTAGGCCTATCTGGTATAGAGCTGATTCAGCCGCTTACTAAGCCTACATGGCAAATTACAAATCACTGGGTCGACTTTTATCAATAACCAAATGACAAAGTATATTTATTTTCATTCAAGTTTTGAATTGTGTCTTTATGAAAGCATGCCTGAGAAGATAATCGTTTAAACGTCTGCAATTTGACGCTGAAGATTTCAAAACATTTATGTTGTTAAGAGGTTATCTTTATCCAAAGCTTTTAAAAATACATTTCCTTATAAGCACATCATTATTTGTAACTATTAGCAGCGTTAGATATTTGGTCATGTAGGTTTACATTGAATTTTTAATCTTCCTTTATCTATGGAAAATGCAGAAACAATGCACAATGTATAGTGGGATTGTAAGCAATAGACTACATGGAAGTTTAATATCATATTATTTATATTTGATTATTTATGTAGCCTATAATTAGTTGAACATTTCCGAGTTTGTGCTTTTTTGCCAGTGTGCTTTTTGTTAATTATTTCTGTAGAGAAAGGTTTATGCTAAACTAATCTTCAAAATTGTTGCCTATTTGCGTACTAGATAAATAAGTACCAATGATCAATTGAAAAGGATAATTATGACTTTTATTATTTTAGGCTATACGATTGTATCAGTAAAATGTGGTAACAGATCAACTTTATACGCCTATACTCGCTAACCTATTGCACAATAGTTTTAACACTTTCAATATTGCATTATTCACATAAAGGCCCTCAAAATTGACTGAAGTCTTTGTAGGTCTATGGAGTCTTCTTTTTGGTGCATTTTCCTGATAAAAAAGGGCCTAAATACATGTTTGGTAGAAGAATGACTTGTGAGAAGTGAGAAGGTTGTGTTCAAGTGTAGCGCTGCAAAAGTCATGTGACAAAACCAAACAAAACGGTTATGAAGTTCCCTAAATGCCCGTTGTGAAACGATGAACATTTGCATTAATTAAATGTAGTTTTTGTAACGGTTGAAAGATATTCTCACACTCTAATCAGTAGCCCTCACACACGGGAGCCTGGCCGTTGAAATAAAACGAACAGACGTGAAATATAGTACATTTGAGATAATGAATCAGCCCAAACATCTCTTGTCTCTCATGTTTGATTTCCAGGAGGAGTTGGCTGTGTCTCAGTCCAACCTGTATGAATAATTTCAATCATTAATAACTGGCATCACTCCAACAAAAATATGAACTGACACCAAAAAGTTATGATTTTCTATTGCTAGTTTGATGTTTCAAAAAAAGTTGGTGTTTCTGTATGGGCTATATCCTCTTCTCGAGCGCCTCAAACCAGCACATTCTCTCCAGTTGTGGTGGCGGCTGGTGAAAGGCCAGTGTGTCCGCGGGCCTGGGTCCCTACAAGTGTCCACCTCTCATCTCACGTCATCTCTGTGCTTACAACCCATGACGCAGGAGGTTGGTGTGCGCTTACTTCAGTTTGGCACACACATCACCCCCGCATTACTGGATGTGTCCCAAGGAAGCTGTCGATTTAGGCAAACTGGCGCTTTCGTCACTGTACATGTAGGGCCTATGGGTGGTGTTCTCAATGCCTTATGCATTAAACGCCGTGCACACATCAGGCTTATAAAGATGTATAGCTGAAGCGGAGCTCATTCAATTTGTTTAGGTCTAGCGTCACACGTTATCCATCCAGCCGCGACCTTTGTAACCTCAGTTGCGTCTTGTGAACACTGCAGGCTAATTATATTTAGCACGTTACTGTAGCTATTCACCATCGTCTTAAATTACATCGCAGGATAGCCTTGTATTAGGCTTTAGCTCTTACGTTAGGCCAGTATTTAGCTACTTAGGCCAATTCTCGATGAAAGCCCAAGTGGCGCAGTGGTCTAAGGCACTGCATCTCAGTGCTAGAGGCGTCACTACAGACAACCTGGTTCGAATCCAGAATGTATCACAACCGACCTTGATTGCGCGGCGCACAATTGGCCCAACGTCGTCCGAGTTTGGCTGGTGTAGGCCGTCATTGTAAATACGAATTAGTTCTTAACTGACTTGTCTAGTTAAAGGTTAAATAAAAAAACAAATATTCTGCTCAATAGATAAGCCTATGCGTAATAACCGATAATGCATTGTTTTACTGATCACTCCTCTCCGCGGTTTACTTTACAGAAAAATACATCGCGATGCTCCAGCAATCCTGAATAAACCCTTCGTATTCCTCTATTTTATTTTTGTTCAGTCTTCAATTTTGCATGACATTTTTTATTTGCAGCTAGCTCACTTACATTTGGTTATGTTGCATTTTTTATTATATTTCGTTTAGAAATCCATCCAAAAGTTAATCGATTGGTCATCGAAATAATATTTGGCCATTTAACGAAATAATTTTTTTCTAGCCTATAGTTTACTGTCAACACATGCCTCATCTCCCCCATAAATTTAAACATTGTTTTAAAATATTTATTCATAGATTTTAATGATCGAGAGGTGCAAACAGATTTGGGTGGATATCCGTTGTATTTGTCTCCATCCATGTCGCTTGTTTTAACTTGTATTTGAACTCCGTTGAATATTGCAGGTGCACAGACCCAGTCCTTCAGTATTGATTGATCTTGGTTTCAAGTGACGTTAAGGATTCTTCTCTTCAAGGCTGCATGCTCTTATCCGTGAATGAAGGACTTCGTAGATGTTTAGTTTTCATATAGCGTAGGCTAGTCCATACGTTAATTAAATTACATTTTCTTTGTGCTTTAGTGAAATTACTGCCCCTATTCCCAGTGGAGGGAACATATTGAAATCGACTGTTTAATAATGAATTGCACATCCCCACAAATTCATTTACTATAGCTTATCGGGCATTTTTACTTAGCAAAATTATATATTAGCCTAATACCATTTTCTCCATTGCATTGTGCCTTTTTGAAATTGAAATTTTATTTATTTGTGTGTGTGTTTGTTTGTGTGTGCATGCGTGCGTGCGTGGCCTGCGTGCGTGGCCTGGAGGCACGTGAGTGAGTACGTGTGTGTGTGATATTTATAAAAATTACATTTAAATGTAATAGTATGCTGGATTTCAATAAACGGCTAACAGCATGATACACATTTTGAACATTTTCTTACGAATTTACTAGCGGAAAAAGTCGTCCCCTTCAGACGTTGAAAAGGCAGATGTATACGATATAGGCCTACAGTATTTTCTATTAGATATGGTTTCCAATTGCCTTTTTCTACTTGATGGGCCATGGTGTTTTATTGAAGACCCGTTGTGCCTCCAGTTTTGATTGAGTGTTTGTGAGTTTTGTGATCTCATACCTCAGTATGGAAATTGTTAGACAGGGTTCACACTGCGTGCATCTAGCACGCTAGGATCAACATGGTCCAGAGAGTATACAACTGGGTGTACTAAAACAAAATTCACGTCATTTCGATAAGCCCACAAGTATTCTGTTTAGAATCGGCCCTGAGAGCAAGGTATCCTGTGCATGGATCAAATCAATAAAGGATCTCTGTTGCCTATTCATCCAGTTTAGAAATCCCTCCCATGCCTTTATCTCCTCTTTAGCTTGAATCTGTATGGGGCCTATATGGTTCATGAGTATGACTATATTCATAGATCCACATAATAATCATACTCTTACATTTCTATTAATTCCATCTTCTAAAAAATCCGTACAAATCAAACCTGTCTTTATGATTGGGGAAAAACCATGTCCTCCTCCTGTCAGGTTTTGAGTAAGCACTGTGATGCACAGTAGGCCCTCATACACTCACAGTGTTTTCCTGTGCTCCTTTCCCCTCATATCTGATCCAGAGGTGATGTGTAGTTTCCCTTGTGCTGCTAACGCTGGTGGTGCAGACCTATTAGAGGAGGGTTGGAAGGCAGGGAGCAGCACAGTGATTTTATGGCCCAGAGACCCACTGTAGGCTGCAGTACATGCCTAATGAGAGTGTGCAGTGCCATGTGAGACATGCCAGCTTTTATCAGGTTGGGTAATTGCTTGTGACCTTTTCGAAACGCGTCCCGTGTGCAGAAGGGAGTCTAATTGTTACATGGGGAGGGAGCCTTGTCTAGCCGTGTACGAATATGCATGATTTTTTTTGTATGTGCAGCAATCCAAAACCCACTCTGGCAAAGAAATTAGCTTTGCACAGTACTCTAGTCCTCCATCTCAGAAACAAAGCTTTTATACAGAGAAAAACAAATATATTTTGCCATTTCTTTCCCCCATCCTTACAATGTGGCACAGCTGGGCCTGCAAGATAACTCATTTGGATTGAATCTGTTACATTTGTATTATCTGCACTGTGGAGTGTACAACGAGAATGAATGGCTGTGGACTAAAATGGCTCAACTTCATGTTGTATTTCCTTTACTGGAAATACTGGACATTGTTGGCAGAGATGATCATGGCTGGTAAGTGCTGGATATATGTGTGTGTGTGTGTGTGTGTGTGTGTGTGTGTGTGTGTGTGTGTGTGTGTGTGTGTGTGTGTGTGTGTGTGTGTGTGTGTGTGTGTGTGTGTGTGTGTGTGTGTGTGTGTGTGTGTGTGTGTGTTTGTGAGTGTCCTACGGCACCAATAAGAGACCAGCTATCGAACCCGATAGCGGACCACCTTGAGATATCCCGTTAGCATGTTGAGCTACGGCACCCACCACACAAGCATAGCTCAGTGAACTATACAGTGTATCCTCTAACAAGCTTGCTCTTCATGCTTCATTGTTTGTATTCTATAGTGTTGGCTGCACTTGAAATCCTTAACAGTGTTGCTAAATATTGGGGACAAATCTGGCTTTCATTAGGCATGGAAATATATCAAGGAAAATATAAAATAGGTCGTTTTTTTGTTTATTGTGCTGCGATCCAATAAAATGTCGTCAGAAAATATGAACAGGGTGATTGTTAACATTCCCAGTTTGATCTCTGTCTTCTTAGACTGGTTGGTGTTTCTCATTGAGAACGTGTGTAATCCGTTTCAATGTCAGAGATAGGCTAACCCCCCCCCCCAATCCGTTTCAATGTCAGAGATAGGCTAACCCCCCCCCCCCCATCCGTTTCAATGTCAGAGATAGGCTAACCCCCCCCAATCCGTTTCAATGTCAGAGATAGGCTAACCCCCCCCCCCAATCCGTTTCAATGTCAGAGATAGGCTAACCCCCCCCCCCAATCCGTTTCAATGTCAGAGATAGGCTAACCCCCCCCCCCCAATCCGTTTCAATGTCAGAGATAGGCTAACCCCCCCCCCCCCAAAAAATCTGTTTCAATGTCAGAGATAGGCTAACCCCCCCCCCCCAATCCGTTTCAATGTCAGAGATAGGCTAACCCCCCCCCCCAATCCGTTTCAATGTCAGAGATAGGCTAACCCCCCCCCCAATCCGTTTCAATGTCAGAGATATGCTAACCCCCCCCCCCCCGATCTGTTTCAATGTCAGAGATAGGCTAACCCCCCCCCCAATACACTACTCTCACGTACCCATCAGCTAACCCCCCCCCCAATACAGTACTCTCACGTACCCATCAGCTAACCCCCCCCCCATACACAACTCTCATGTACCCATTAGCTAACCCCCCCCCAATACAGTACTCTCACGTACCCATCAGCTAACCCCCCCCCCAATACACTACTCTCACGTACCCATCAGCTAACCCCCCCCCCCCAATACAGTACTCTCACGTACCCACCATCCCCCCCCCCAATACACTACTCTCACGTACCCATCAGCTAACCCCCCCCCAATACACAACTCTCACGTACCCATCAGCTAACCCCCCCCCCAATACACTACTCTCACGTACCCATCAGCTAACCCCCCCCCCCCCCCCCCCCCCCCAATACACTACTCTCACGTACCCATCAGCTAACCCCCCCCCATACACTACTCTCACGTACCCATCAGCTAACCCCCCCCCAATACACTACTCTCACGTACCCATCAGCTAACCCCCCCCCCCAATACACTACTCTCACGTACCCATCAGCTAACCTCCCCCCCAATACACAACTCTCACGTACCCATCAGCTAACCCCCCCCCCCAATACACTACTCTCACGTACCTATCAGCTAACCCCCCCAATACACTACTCTCACGTACCCATCAGCTAACCCCCCCCCCCCAATACACAACTCTCACGTACCCATCAGCTAACCCCCCCCCAATACACTACTCTCACGTACCCATCAGCTAACCCCCCCCCCCCCCCCCAATACACTACTGTCACGTACCCATCAGCTAACCCCCCCAATACACTACTCTCACGTACCCATCAGCTAACCCCCCCCCCCCAATACACAACTCTCACGTACCCATCAGCTAACCCCCCCCAATACACTACTCTCACGTACCCATCAGCTAACCCCCCCCCAATACACTACTGTCACGTACCCATCAGCTAACCCCCCCCCCAATACACAACTGTCACGTACCCATCAGCTAACCCCCCCCAATACACAACTCTCACGTACCCATCAGCTAACCCCCCCACCAATACACTACTCTCACGTACCCATCAGCTAACCCCCCCCCCCCCCCAATACACTACTCTCACGTACCCATCAGCTAACCCCCCCCCCCAATACACTACTCTCACGCACCCATCAGCTAACCCCCCCCCCAATACACTACTCTTACGTACCCATCAGCTAACCCCCCCCTCCAATACACTACTCTCACGTACCCATCAGCTACCCCCCCCGCCCAATACACTACTCTCACGTACCCATCAGCTAATCCCCCCCCAATACACTACTCTCACGTACCCATCAGCTAATCCCCCCCCAAATACACTACTCTCACGTACCCATCAGCTAACCCCCCCCCCCAATACACAACTCTCACGTACCCATCAGCTAACCCCCCCCATACACAATTCTCACGTACCCATCAGCTAACCCCCCCCACTCCAATACACTACTCTCACGTACCCATCAGCTAACCCCCCCCCAATACACTACTCTCACGTACCCATCAGCTAACCCCCCCCCCCATACACTACTCTCACATACCCATCAGCTAACCCCCCCCCCCAATACACTACTCTCACGTACCCATCAGCTAACCCCCCCCCAATACACTACTCTCACGTACCCATCAGCTAACCCCCCCCCCAATACACTACTCTCACGTACCCATCAGCTAACCCCCCCCCAATACACTACTCTCATGTACCCATCAGCTAACCCCCCCCCCCCAATACACAACTCTCACGTACCCATCAGCTAACCCCCCCCCCCCCCCAATACACTACTCTCACGTACCCATCAGCTAACCCCCCCCCCTCCCCAATACACTACTCTCACGTACCCATCAGCGAAGCATATCTGGTAAACACAACCGTAAAACAGCTACTTTCATTACTCACAGATAGTTTAGTCCCACAATGCATTCACTACTTAGATAGAAGAAGGCTTACTGTAATACACGTAAGAAGAGGCACATTTTTCAATACTACAAGTAATACTACAAACAGAAAAATTGCTTCCTAACAATGCAGAGAGAAAAAACAGAGAAATAATATAGAAATAGAAGAATAAGACGAGGAATAAATAACGAGGATAACTTGACACTCCTCTGATGCTGCATAATAATTTACTCTGTCGTCACAGAAAATGATCACAGTGGCATGCCATTCATTTTCTAATAAAAGCTGAGTACTGGGGTATTGTCCAGACAAAGATTTGTAGTGTAGCAATATTAAGTTGTATGAAATTAAATCAGATGTGAAAAATAGGCTATTCAAAAATTTGGGCACCCTTGTCATTCTGTTGATTTGAATACCTGTAACTACTTAGCACTGATTAATTGGAACACACAATTGGTTTGGTGAGCTCATTAAGCCTTGAACTTCATAGACAATTGCATCCAATCATGAGAAAAAGTATTTAAGGTGGCCAATTGCAAGTTGTTGTTCTCTTTGACTCTCCTCTGAAGAGTGGCAACATGGGGGCCTCAAAACAACTCTCAAATGACCTGAAAACAAAGATTGTTCAACATTATGGTTTAGGGGAAGGCTACAAAAAGCTATCGCAGAGATGTAAGCTGTCCACTGTGAGGAACATAGTGAGGAAATGGAAGACCACAGGCACAGTTCTTGTTAAGGCCAGAAGTGGCAAGCCAAGTAAAATATCGGAGAGTCAAAGGCGAAGGATGGTGAGAACGGTCAAAAACAGCCCACAGACCACCTCCAAAGACCTACAACATCATCTTGCTGCAGATGGTGTCACTGTGCATCGTTCAACAATTCAGCGCACTTTGCACAAGGAGAAGCTGTACGGGAGAGTGATGCGGAAGAAGCCTTTTCTGCACACACGCCACAAACGCACATTTGGACAAGCCAGCTTAATTTTGGAATAAGGTGCTGTGGACTGATGAAACAAAGATTGAGTTATTTGGTCATAACAAGGGGCATTATGCATGGCGGCAAAAGAACACAGCGTTCCAAGAAAAACACTTGCTACCCACAGTAAAATTTGGTGAGGGTTCCATCATGCTGTGGGGCTGTGTGGCCAGTGCCGGTACTGGGAATCTTGTTAAAGTTGAGGGTCGCATGGATTCCACTCAATATCAGCAGATTCTTGGGAATAATGTTGAAGAATCAGTCACAAAGTTGAAGTTACGCCGGGGCTGGATATTTCAGCAAGACAATGGCCCAAAACACTGCTCAAAATCTACCCGGGCATTTATGCAGAGGAACAAGTACAATGTTCTGGAATGGCCATCCCAGTCCCCAGACCTGAATATCATTGAGAATCTGTGGGATGATTTGAAGCGGGCTGTCCATGCTCGGCAACCATCAAACCTAACTGAACTGGAGATGTTTTGTAAGGAGAAATGGTCCAAAATACCTTCATCCAGAATCCAGACACTTATTAGAGGCTATAGGAAGCGTCTAGAGGCTGTTATTTTAGCAAAAGGAGGCTCTACTAAATATTGATGTGATTGTCTAATTTCGTTTTGATGCATATTGCACATTTTCTGTTAATCCAATAAACCTGATTTCACTACTGAAATATTACTGTGTCCATCAGTTATTTGCTACATCAAAATGAAATTGCTGATCCAAACACCCAATTATTTATAAATGGAAATCATGGAAATTGTCAGGGGTGCCCACACTTTTGCATACGACTGCACATGGGGTACCTACCAGTACAGAGTCTATGTGCAGGGGTACGAGGTAAGTGAGGTAGATACAGACCCCTTCCCTTTTTCACATTGTGTTACGTTACAGCCTTATTCTAAAATGGATTAAAGAAAAACAATTCCTCATCATTCTACACACAATAACCCGTAATGACAAAGCGATAACAGGTTTTTAGGAATGTTTGCAAACGTATAAAAAAATAAAAATAATGAAATACCTAATTTACGTAAGTATTCAGACCCTTTGCTATGAGACTCGAAATTGAGCTCAGGTGCATCCTCAGGTCCTTAGATCCTCAAAAGGTTCTACAGCTGCACCATCGAGAGTATCCTGACTGGTTGCATTAACGCCTGGTTTGGCCACTGCTCGGCCTCCGACCGCAGGCACTAGAGAGGGTAGTGCGTATGGTCCAGTACATCATTGGGGCCAAGCTTTCTGCCATCCAGGACCTCTACACCAGGCGGTGTCAGAGGAAGGTCCTTAAAATTGCCAGACTCCAGCCACCCTAGTCAAAGACTGTTCTCTCTGCACGGCAAGCGGTACCGGAGTGCCAAGTCTAGGTCCAAAAGGCTTCTTAACAGCTTCTAACCCCAAGCCACAAGACTCCTGAACAGCTAATCAAATGGCTCTGTTTATTATCTATGCATAGTCACTTTACCTCTAGCTACATGTACATATTACCTAAATTACCTCGACTAACCTGTGACCCCGCACATTGACTCTGTACCCTGTCTATAGCCTGCCTACTGTTATTTTATTGTTGCTCTTTAATTATGAGCAATCAGGGGAGAATGGCCTTGGTCAGGGAGGTGACTCCCGATGGTCACTCTGACAGAGCTCCAGTTCCTCTGTGGAGATGGGATAATGTTCCAGAAGTACAACCATCTCTGCAGCACTCCATCAATCAGGCCTTTATGGTAGAGTGGCCAGACGGAAGCCACTCCTCAGTACAGGACAGCCCACTTGGAGTTTGCCAAAAGGCACCTAAAGGACTCTCAGACCATGAGAAACAAGATTCTCTGGTCTGATGAAATCAAGATTGAACTCTTTGGCCTGAATGCCAAGTAACACGTCTGGAGGAAACCTGGCACCATCCCTACGGTGAAGCATGTTGGTGGTAGCATCATGCTGCGGAGTTGTTCTTCAGAGGCAGGGACTGGGAGACTAGTCAGGATTGAGGGAAAGATGAACGGATCAAAGTACACAGAGATCCTTGATGAAAACCTGCTCCAGAGTGCTCAGGACAGACTGGGGCGAAGGTTCACCTTCCAACAGGACAATGTCCATAAGTACACAGCCAAGACAATGTAGGAGTGGCTTCGAGACAAGTCTCTGAATGTCGTTGAGTTGCCCAGCCAGAGCGGGCTTAAACCCAATCAAACATCTCTGGAGAGACCTGAAAATAGCTGTGCATCCAACCCGACAGAGCTTGAAAGGACCTGCAGAGAAGAATGGGAGAAATTCCCCAAATATACGTGTCAAGCTTGTAGCGTCATACCCAAGAAGAGCCTGTAATCGCTGCCAAAGGTGGTTTTTGCTTTGCCATTATGCGGCATGGTGTGTAGATTGATGAGTGAAAAAAACAATTTAATCAATTTCAGAGTAAGTCTGTAACGCAACAAAATGTGGAAAAAGTCAAGGGGTCTGAATACTTTCTGAATGCACTGTATGTACAAATTGGTAGGGATTAAGTGTCTATGCCACAAGATAGATAATAAACAGTACTGCTTGCCGTACGGTAGCATAGAGAACAGTCTGTAGTATACTATAAGGTGTAATGTATTTATAAAGAAAAAAGAAAATATATCAATGCAATACTACTTCTACAGTATGTAATCCAGAATTGTTCCATATCATGAGACGAGATCCAAGTAGGCCAAACATGAGTCAGTAGCCTTCTTTGGAGTTTGAAGTGTTCCAGTTAATTGATAGCAGACCGAGTGAACACCGCTCAAACCCGGACGTGCCACACTGGACATTTCTTTACGAAGCATGTGACAAATAATATGTCATTTGTAGTATGGAAAAATGTGATAAGGACAAACTTTATTGACCCCAGAATTGTATAGTAAGGACATTTTATATTGAATTCATTGCACTCTTCCTCTGATGTGTCATGTATTTTCCAGTATAATTTTACCCAGCACGTGTGCTGAGCACAACATTTAAGGGACAGAAGCTTTGAAGTCATGCTCACCTGTTTTAGAACCTGCAACAACCATGGGCTTTGCTTTTTGAGAGAAACTCAGAGCATGGAGAATCCCCATTGAGCAGTACCCCTCAGATGTATAAGTTCAGAATATCTGTATGTGTAGTATTGTTTTTCCACCTCTGTTAGGGTTAGTGTGTGCTGTCCTTGTACACATAAGAAGGCTGTTACAGGGCCAGCCCAGAAAAGTGTGCTCTGGGACATTCAAGGCCTGCTATCGAGAAGCAGTGTGATATCATTTTCCGCCAAACCAGAAATGAAGGCCTTGGACAGACCTTTTCAATGTCAGGGATAGGGGTAGTGTATGTTTTCTGACAGTTGCTCCTTTCAAGATTAATGGCCTTATGAGAACCGTGTGTCTTCCTCCAAAAGCCAAGCTTGAAATCTGTCAGTGTTACCAGCAGCATAATAGTGAAGTCCTGACATTGGAATCCAACAGACAGAGTGAGTTTTGATGTCACAACAGAGCAGAACAGTGTCTCTATACTGTGTGTATGTGTGTGTGTGTGTTTTAGAGACTTATGTTTGGTAGCCATCTTGGTTTTGTTATATTAGGGGCGGAAAAAGCTTACCACTTTTGTTCCATATGTTGACCTTCGTCTGAAACAACTTTAACAATAGGGTTGATATATGTAGGGGTGGTAAAAATATAGATTCAGTAATGTAGATTTAGATTTTTTTTATACCATACACAAACTTTAGGTTTGGTCTAAGTGTGGTTTAAGTTTCAGTAGCTAACTTTATCATTCTTGTTTAGTCTGGAGACGAAGAAGAGTAATTACAGTAAATTACATCTGACCAGATGATTTATGTATGGTTTATTTTTGAATATTGTTATCTAATCATGTACTTAGACAACTTAATGCAACAGCATTTCACTTATCTGATGTGTTTGTGTAATTAGTTGCACATCATTAGATTTCATTCCATTAAAGTGGAAAGCAGAAAACCACAAGCCCTTTTGCATTCCTCTATCTGGTGATCATGGACACAAGGGTGGTCTGAACCCCGAAGAGTCACCTTAATATTGTTGGCTCAAGATGAGGACCAATAGCCTCCCATACCTACAGGCTTTAGGGCTGGATTCAATCCGTATCGCCCAATATCACGGAATATCCGCATTATAGATCGATTGAAATTCAAAGGCAATGTTCCCACGTTCGTGGAGACTGCATTCACGTTAAATGCTGCATATGTCGGCTCAATCGTAAATTACCTTTACATCTTTCACGATACTTCAGCGATACGGATTGAATCCAACCCTTATTTGCTGTGTGTGGATGTGAAATGTAGGGTGATCAGGAGGCAAGGCACTGACATCCAGGCAGCCTTGTTGTATCTGTGTGGACCTCAGTGAACCACTGCCAGACACCCATAAATACGTTCCCTTATTTCTAGCATGGTGTGAATGCCAGTTGGTCCTAGAAGTGGGTTTGTTTTGGGTGCTCTCAGTGTATTCCCGCCAGCACCTCACTTCCATGTTTCTCATAAGAGAGCCACTGACTTCCTGAAATGCATATGTATTCATACTGGTAGTCGTCTGTCATTTCAGTGATTTGTTGAAAGCTGCATAAGTTAAGTCCAGTGTCTGTACAAAGGAGACCTGTTTGTCCAGACACACATGGATTAATCAACTAGACATCCCACGTTCACGAAGAGTAGTGTCACATAAATGCAGGATCAACAGGAAGTTGAACCTCAACTATGTTCAGTAATCCTAGCTCTGGGTATACAAATCAGTATTGAATGTGGAACCAACAGAGTTTTACAGTTAGTTTAGGGTATTTAAAATTCCCCACTCATTCAAAAAAATGTTTTAAACGTGTTTGTATTGCATTATTCTAGAAAATAGCACTTAAATAACACGTACTTTAACACTTACATTTAAATAACACTTGAACAATTGCAAAATCCAAATTAGATTTAATTTTATAGTATTTGAAATACAGTGCATACATGATTACCAAAGTCCTCAATTTAACCTTCCAAAATGGGGGACCGTAGCTCACTCATATAAGTGGCGAAATGCCTGACATGTTTGAATAGAGTAGGGACAGACAGGACTGCATCCAAGCCTGGACTTGCTGGCCAAGAAAACACAAACACACACACACACACACAGACACACATACACACACACACACACACACACACACACACACACACACACACACACACACACACACACACACACACACACACACACACACACACACACACACACACACACACACACACACACACTGCACACAAGTAGATGGAGGGTGCATACTGCAGAAATCACTACTTTAGTAGCATTACAGATATAGGATCTTAATTTGACCCGTATTATCGCATGAAAAAAAATCCCGCAGCAACAACAGAGTGATCAAATTAAGATAATCTGTATGTGGTATAATTGAGTTAGCCCCGGTACAGTGCAGTGTGATTATAAATCCCCTTCTAAACATACAGCCACACACCACCACTTTACCCCATCAGCAGTGAGAGGCTCTCCAGTTTACCTCATTGTGAAATATCCAAAAGCAGAGGATTTACAGTGTGTCCTAATAGATGGACAGGGCAATGAGAGAATACCGGTGGGATATTTTTGAATGTTAGAAACCACTTAAAAAACGAACTGCCATGACAGGAGAGGAGGTGAGCTGTGGTGAAAAGCACATGACAGCCTGTATAATAACAGAAGGTCTCTAGGTTTGCACACCTGTTCCAATCATATCCTAACCTTGCCTGTACCATGAACCTGTTCTGCTTGTTGTTCCTGAAAAGTATTTATATTAAGCACTGGACAAAGCTGAGAGCTCTGTAAGATTAACTACATGCTCCCTTCTTTTCACTCTGTCAATTAGGTTAGTATTGTGGAGTATCTACAATGTTGTTGATCCATCCTCAGTTTTCTCTTATCACAGCCATTAAACTCTGTAACTTGCAACTTATTATGTGACTTGTTAAGCACATTTTTACTACTGAACCTATTTAGGCTTGCCATAACAAAGGGGTTGAATACTTATTGACGCAAGACATTTCAGCTTTTCATTTTGTATTAATTTGTAAAAATTTCAAAAAACATAATTCCACTTTGACATTATGGGGTATCGTGTGGAGGCCAGTGACACAAAATCTACATTTAATTCAATTAAATTCAGGCTGTAACACAACGAAATGTGTGAATACTTTCTGAAGACACTGTAAATAAAGGTGACAGGTCTTTATCAGAGGAATGTCCAAGTCATGTTTTCCATGCGCCATCCTGAAAGACAATAAGACATTGGCATACATTGGTGTAGAGGTCTCAGACATGAGGCTTTAGTTGAACCACTTTTGTATTGAAAACGACATTAGAGATTGCTAAATGTCAATATGCAATGTTGAGGTAACCATCTTTTCCCCATATAAAGTCTGTGTCTTAATAGTGATAGTGGTAATTACAGGGTTGGTCAAAGGTGTCTCTTTGCGTGTACAAGCATGTGAGAGAGCTCACAGAGCTATGATAAATCAAGGAAAGATTAAGGTAATCCGGTATAATTAGATGAGGTTCACACTTTTAGCAGAAATTTGTAACGAAGGGAAATTATCCTGCCACCACCTCGATAATGCTACCCTGTCATTAGCTCACAGACAGTTTGTTTAGAGGGATCAATTAAGTATCATGTTATGCCGTTCAGCTATATGGCAAATACCTTTGCTTTGGACTTTCTATCAAGGCAGTGCTGCCGATGGAAAACGTGAAGGGTTGGAAAGTTGATGTCAACAACGCTGTTGCTAAATCAAAGCGTCCCTTTCTGTTGTGTAACAAATTGTGCAATCATCTCAAAGGAGAGGCTTTCAAGGAGGATTCAAAGTGTCTCCATATGCCGCAGAGCATAACCTCACACTACATCTAAAAACAAACCTGCAGAGAAATGGAACTCCATGTCTGAGTGTCTCTCCCTGAAGAGGAACCTGTCCCAGACCTTCTGCCCAACAGGGAGGGAAAAGTACTACGCCAAATTGAGAGACTGAGGCAAAGTTCCCAGGATCAAATAAATGAGGCTTCCTTGGCAGTAGATGTAGGGAGACGGATCCAGAGCTCCCCTCACTCTTTGAAACAGCAAGGACCTCTGAATGACGTAGAGTACTGGGTCATCATGTTGCTGCCATGCTATGTTGTTGTCTTAGGTCTCTCTTTATGTAGTGTTGTGGTGTCTCTCTTGCCGTGATGTGTGTTTGGTCCTACATTTTTGCAGGAGGCCTTTTGCCTTTTGGTAGGCCGTCATTGTAAATTAGAATTTGTTCTTAACTGACTTGCCTAGTTAAATAAAGGTACAATTTATTTGTAATCATGTTGTAATCATGAAGAAGATAATGCTGATGATTATTAGGGTGGTAATGAAAATGATTGTATCCCTTCATTTCACTATTTTGAAATACAGTACTTGGATTCAGCAAGGTGTATTTTGAACTTGCCAGCAGTGAAATCAGTGTGTAAACATAACCTCTAAGTGTTGCGAATGAAGATGTGCATTGTCAAACCCGACCACTTGGGAAGAGATACCTGCCTGAGGAGGATGACTTGAGGTTTCTTGTGCTCTGGGAAATTGTCAGTATGGAAATGATCAATCTACCTGATAATGGTAAGAGCCAGGTTAAGCTGGGCTCCGTCAGCAGCATAGCTTTAATATTAATAGCACAGAGGAATGCCAGGTTTCAGAGGAGAACATTCAAAGAGCTGTGCCTACGAGCTACCATTCAATGAGTAAGATCTCTTTCAGCATATCAAAATATCGGCAAAATAATTCAACGATAAAACTCAGTAATATCCATTTTAAATAATAAAATAGGAATGACCAGCATACAATAAAATAATAAATATATCATTTTTAGTTTTTAAAATGTGATTCATTTTGTGCTATTAGCTCCTTATTCTTGGTTTCATTGTGTTGGCTGCTTGAGTTGTATTTCAGTAGTAGGCTATTTGTCAGTGGTATGACTCTTCAGAACTGGAGGAACAGGTTGAAAGTGATACATGTTCTTCAGAGGCAGCCAGCCTAAATCAAGCGTGACATTATTAGCATTCTAGAGTTAAAATGTTTAAGTTAAAGCTAGAAATGGATTTGTCACTGTCTCCTTGTCTTCAAATGATTCATTATATCAGTAGATGTTTTCCCCCTAGTTCTTTTTCTGAACTTAAGCCAAAGCAAGCACAAGCAAATCCTGGAGGACACATTTGACTGGCTGGTTTTAACAGTTCTCTTTTTTTCTGCTCACACATTGCAAAAAAGGCATATCATTTTTTAAAGATGTCTTGAAGGAAAAATAAAACAAAAATGTTCTGTGAAAATTAAAGGATGTGGAAATGTGTAAAACATACCAAAGAAAATGGTGGATTGCCATTTAAAATGGGCCAACTTCATTCAGGTTTTGTTCATGGACGTGTTGCTTTAAAACTACTTTGTAGGTAGAACTTTACAGAGGTGGAACACCATTAAACCCAGTGGCTTAAAACCTTTACTGGGCCCTGCACACGAAGGTGGGACAAGCGGTGAGACCTCAAGCCCTTTGAACTGTGCCTTTAAGTCCCGTCTCTGCACCTTTGCAAACGTACAGACATCCCCCATCCCCCTCCACAGCATACTGGGTCATATCGAGTTCCCAGGGAGAATGTAGATAGCTGAGATGCTGTCGATAAGGAGGTGCAAAGTGATGACACGATTGCAGAATCAGGCCCTCTAACGAGGCGCGGGCCACGGGTGAATGGGAACGCTCGTTCAGAGAAGGTCACCTGGCATCTCAGTCAAGATGGAGACGAGCTGAGCTTGAGCTTGGCATTTCACCTACAAAGCCTGATTTGGATTGCTGCTTGTGACATGAAATAAATCACATCTGAGAAGCGTCTACAGCATATTCTATGCTTTCACACTACTGAATATGTCTCCTTTCACACTGCTGAATATGTCTCCTTTCACACTGCTGAATATGTCTCCTTTCACACTTCTGAATATGTCTCCTTTCACACGGCTGAATATGCCTCCTTTCACACTGCTGAATATGTCTCCTTTCACATTGCTGAATATGTCTCCTTTCAGCAAAAGGATGATCCTACACCTCAAACCTCATCCACTTCTCTTTTATTTCCTCCAGACAGAGCCAGTAGCCTTCAGCAACTGACCAGTGAGGAGGCACACTCCAACACTCAGACATAATTTACAAACAAACCATTTGTGTTTAGCGTGTCTGTCAGGCAGTGGGGATGACAATGGATGTTCTCTTGAGAAGTGTGTGAATTGGACCCTTTTCCTGTCCTGCTAAGCATTCAAAATGATTTTGGGTGTCAGGGAAAAAAGTAAAAAGTACATTATTTCCTTTAGGAATGTAGTGAAGTAAAAGTAAAAGTTGTCCAAAATATAAATAGTAAAGTAAAGTACAGATACCCCCCAAAAAATACATTAGTTGTACTTTAAAGTATTTTGACTTAAGTCCATTAAACCACTGCTCAGCAGTACAACCAGAGTACTTCCAACACAAGCTCATAAAGCCCTATTGGCCTCCTCCTATCTTGGTTTAATTGGAAACAGAAAGAAAAGGAAAATAACAGTCATGGATGACAGTGATATAACTAGAGTATACAATAGGCCTATTTTCTTTAATCCTGCATACCCATAGTTTGACTTTACCAAACTTTTATTTTGGACTATTTGAATTGTATCCTCTGATGAACTTGTGTCCTCATTCTACAATGCAAATTAAATGCTTATATTGCAGAACTGTTTGAAGAGTGCTGAAACCACTGAATTAAAATCGTCCCAAAGGGCCATACAGAACCGTTTGTTTTCATTTGTCGGAGCATTCCAGCACCAGTTATCGCTTCACGCCACACAGAGAGAGAGAGAGAGAGAGAGAGGGAATGTGCATATGCGCTTGCATGCATGTTTGTGTGTCTTAGTAAGAGAGAGCAAGAAAGAGAGAGGGAGAGAGAGAGAGAGAGAGAGAGAGAGAGAGAGAGAGAGAGAGAGAGACAGAGCATGACTGAGCTTTTCTCCCTAACAGTAAATGCCCCCCCCCCATTGTAGTTTACATATAAATACTCTGAACATGCAGGTGGAAATAAGGGCCAATAGATGTGAATAAATAGAATACTGTCCAACACACAAACAATGGAATTTTTCAGACAGACTTGGATAATAATGCATATAAAGGTCTAAGGTAATAATGCATATAAAGGTCTAAGGTAATAATGCATATAAAGGTCTAATGTAATAATGCATATAAAGGTCTAATGTAAGAATGCATATAAAGGTCTAATGTAATAATGCATATAAAGGTCTAATGTAATAATGCATATAAAGGTCTAATGTAATAATGCATATAAAGGTATAAGGTAATAATGCATATAAAGGTCTAAGGTAATAATGCATATAAAGGTCTAAGGTAATAATGCATATAAAGGTATAAGGTAATAATGCATATAAAAGGTCTAAGGTAATGATGCATATAAATGTCTAAGGTAATAATGAATAGAAAGGTCTAAGTTATTCACCATGATGTTGTATAATACTGTAATGATCATAGACTACTATCACATAGATCACAGAACAACTTTGTAATAATTATAATCCTTTACAATGACCCACTCCACAACTAAAGGACCATTGTGAACTTATACTCATCAACTGGTTGAAAAATATTTAACCAAGACGTTCAGGATACTCCGATCAGGATGTTCTTGTAAAGAGGCCCTGGTTAAATTTCTACCAGGTGCGAATGCACCACCTTCTGGTCTGGAGTGGAACTTCCCTCTCTAAGATCTATTTACATACAGGAAGCCCCATGACACAGTGTACATTATTTATCTTCTGTTGTAGGGTGGAATAAGACAATGGTCGCGTTTTCCTGCTCAGCCTTTGCATGCTTTAACCAATGGCTGTGCGACACGTCATCGACTGTGTCGTCGATTGACAGATTGCTATAACATATGATGGGGTTAGCTGATAAGGAAAATGTCTATTCAGGCGTTGTACGACCAGGCAGGCGTTAGCAACGTCTGAGCAGAGGAACGTGCCCAATATCAACCTATACTTCACTTCCCCTGAAGTGCAACGGAAAGTGCTCCTGCTAAGTAAATTATACATATTTGCATTAAAGCAAGAAAATAACACATTAATTCTGACCCAAAAATCAACTGTAATTATCATTAGCATTTCATTAAACATACGTCAATTGTTGGTTTTGAAAAAAAAATCCACCACTGATGTACTCCACTCTCTTCCAAAACCAGTAGATGGCAACATAGACCAGAAAAAGCAGGAATTGGCTATCCCAGAATAGTCTCAGCAGTCAAAACGATGTCTTGCTTCTCCGGGTCTTCATCACTTCATCTGCACCTCTATATCCGTCAGGGCTTAATTATGAATGTGTATAGCTATTTTAAGGTGTTTTATTCAAACAGATATTATGAAATACTCAAATACAGACATCAGAACACAAATATAGAACCACAGGAGTTATTGAAAAGGGAGTCGTCATGAGTTTCATGTTGCACCAGAGGGTGGTAGTCTTTACCCAGCTATCTCAGAGCCTGGGCAGCACTGCTCTAACAGTCATACCTGCATGGGATGAAAAGAGAGAGGAAGAAGAGAGGAGTGGAGTTTACCAACGGTAGACATCTGTTTGTAGGGCCTGTCAGAAACATACAGTGGGGAGAACAAGTATTTGATACACTGCCGATTTTGCAGATTTTCCCACTTACAAAGCATGTAGAAGTCTGTAATTTTTATCATAGGTACTCTTCAACTGTGAGTGACGGAATCTAAAACAAAAATCCAGAAAATCACATTGTATCATTTTTAAGTAATTAATTAGCATTTTATTGCATGACATAAGTATTTGATACATCAGAAAAGTAGAACTTAATATTTGGTACAGAAACCTTTGTTTGCAATTACAGAGATCATACGTTTCCTGTAGTTCTTGACCAGGTTTGCACACACTGCAGCAGGGATTTTGGCCCACTCCTCCATACAGACCTTCTACAGATCCTTCAGGTTTCGGGGCTGTCGCTGGGCATTACGGACTTTCAGCTCCCTCCAAAGATTTTCTATTGGGTTCAGGTCTGGAGACTGGCTAGGCCACTCCAGGACCTTGAGATGCTTCTTATGGAGCCACTCCTTAGTTGCCCTGGCTGTGTGTTTTGGGTCGTTGTCATGCTGGAAGACCCAGCCACGACCCATCTTCAATGCTCTTACTGAGGGAAGGAGGTTGTTGGCCAAGATCTCGCGATACATGGCCCCATCCATCCTCCCCTCAATACGGTGCAGTCGTCCTGTCCCCTTTGCAGAAAAGCATCCCCAAAGAATTATGTTTCCACCTCCATGCTTCACGGTTGGGATGGTGTTCTTGGGGTTGTACTCATCCTTCTTCTTCCTCCAAACACGGCGAGTGGAGTTTAGACCAAAAAGCTATATTTTTGTCTCATCAGACCACATGACCTTCTCCCATTCCTCCTCTGGATCATCCAGATTGTCATTGGCAAACTTCAGACGGGCCTGGACATGCGCTGGCTTGAGCAGGGGGACCTTGCGTGCGCTGCAGGATTTTAATCCATGACGGCGTAGTGTGTTACTAATGTTTTTTTTTGAGACTGTGGTCCCAGCTCTCTTCAGGTCATTGACCAGGTCCTGCCGTGTAGTTCTGGGCTGATCCCTCACCTTCCTCATGATCATTGATGCCCCACGAGGTGAGATCTTGCATGGTGCCCCAGATCAAGGGAGATTGACCGTCATCTTGAACTTCTTCCATTTTCTAATAATTGCGCCAACAGTTGTTGCCTTCTCACCAAGCTGCTTGCCTATTGTCCTGTAGCCCATCCCAGCCTTGTGCAGGTCTACAATTTTATCCCTGATGTCCTTACACAGCTCTCTGGTCTTGGCCATTGTGGAGAGGTTGGAGTCTGTTTGATTGAGTGTGTGGACAGGTGTCTTTTATACAGGTAACGAGTTCAAACAGGTGCAGTTAATACAGGTAATGAGTGGAGAACAGGAGGGCTTCTTAAAGAAAAACTAACAGGTCTGTGAGAGCCGGAATTCTTACTGGTTGGTAGGTGATCAAATACTTATGTCATGCAATAAAATGCATATTAATTATTTAAAAATCATACAATGTGATTTTCTGGATTTTTGTTTTAGATTCCGTCTCTCACAGTTGAAGTGTACCTATGATAAAAATTACAGACCTCTACATGCTTTGTAAGTAGGAAAACCTGCAAGATCGGCAGTGTATCAAATACTTGTTCTCCCCACTGTAAATAGTAGGTACAGTATCTATTATGTTGAGATGATACTCTGCTGGCCTTGGTGATACATCTATCAAGGTTATGAAAGTAAGCAAACTGGCATAATGCTGGATTTGACTTGTGTAGACCAGTCTATGCATGACATGACCCACAAGGGCTGAATAAGGCCACATTTGATTATTTTCTGAGAGTATAGTGAAAATACAAAGCAGCTTTACATATTATGTAGCCTTTGAATAAATCTGTTAATTGTTATATGACTAACCTTTTCCAATCCTTGATGAAAGACTTCAACAACACTTGAGGAAGTACATCTTTCAAACTGACTTTGTATGGCTATGGTCCTTTTTCTATTTGTTGAACATGTTCAGGTTATGGAATGGTTAACCCCATATTGTTTATCCCTATTCACTGTGTTACAACTTCAAAGCTCTCATTTCTTTGAGGTGAAAAGACATCAAAAGGTATAGCAGAGACCCAGCAAGAAAACGGAATCACACAAGGTGAAATCTAATTGAGTTTACACTTCACGTCACCCAATTGTAAAAGTGTGAAGAAACAGTCTCTAGAAGTTGAAAAGATACCTCTGATGGATTTGACTCTTTATATAAAGAAATATTGTAATCTAAGCAAGGGATTTCTCTAAAGTTTAGAGATATCAGTCTCCTTTGACTCTGCCATTCATCTGTTCAACCCGTTCCCCTCCACGGTGAACGTTGAACAAATCTGCTGACATTGATCCTGCCTCCTCTGCAGACCTAATTTCATTTCAGTCCGGGAAGAGCCGACTATCTCTCTAGAATCTTGACAGACAATTGTATTTACTATTTTATTTTCACAAGCCAATAAAGGAGGAGCAGTTATTGCATCAGATTATATGCATTTTTTTTCATGACTCCAATTTCTAACTCTACGCTGAATAATGGTACAGTTAAGAGCTGACAGCCCGTGATAAATGGGGCCTCATATAAAACATATTCAGAGTGAAGATTGGCTGGAGATGAATTGCACACTGATACAAACTCATGATATAGCACAGTAAGAGCCACTAGAAGACTTAATAATCTGCTATTCATTTTGAAGTGATTTTGCTGGTTAATAAAAGAGCACAAATTAAAAATATGTTTATTCTGAAAAGATGTTGGGGGTATATCTCCCCCTCACACACCTACCCCATCCCATCTCACCCTCCCCTTAGTTTGAAACTGAAGCTTTTAAGTCCCCTTCAGACCCTCTCCATCACGGCTGACTTTCAGAGCAGCACAGCGTCTCTGACTGAGTTTTAGAGTGTTTGTGATTTCCACCTCAGCATCTGTCAATAGCTTGTCCATAGAAGGCACTCTAGAGCAGGCTGATATCACTCATGTTGTTTGGGGAGGCGATTTGGAGTGTATAATGTGGACATACAGAGCTATGACAGATTGCAATGTAGCATCCATAGCAAGTCCATACTACTAGACATGGAGGTGGTTGAGTGTGTTTAGCTTAGAAGGGGTGGATGGTAGGCCTCTTAGTTGCCCTGGATGGTTTGAGCTGTCTGGCTGGTGTTGGTGAGCAAGGAGGGACAGGAGTTAATGCTAAATTGTAATTATTTTGCCACTATGGCCTATTTATTGCCTTACCTTTCTAATCTTACTTCATTTACACACACTGTATATAGATTTTCTATTGTGTAATTCTGTGTTGTTGTTGTTTTTGTCGCACTGCTTTGCTTTGTCTTGGCCAGGTCGCGGCTGTAAATGAGAACTTGTTCTCAACTGGCCTACCTGGTTAAAATATTTTTTTTTTTTTTTTTTTTAGGAAGCAGCAGATCCAGTGCATTTTATTTATATTAAGGCTCTTGGAGCAGGTTCAGGTATTTACAAAATGTACAAAATACCCAAGATATCCAAGATACTGGACCAGGCTCAAAGAAATGTAACAAACTGTTAAAGAACTAGTCAACTGAAATGCACTGTATATGCAAAGGTATGCAATCTCCATAGACAAACATTGGCAGAAGAGTAGCTTTCAACATGGCACCGTCATAGGATGCCACCTTTCCAACAAGTAATTTCGTCAAACTTCTGCCCTGCTAGAGCTTCCCCGGTCAACTGTAAGTAAGGTTATTGTGAAGTGGAAACTTCTAGGAGCAACAACGGCTCAGCCACAAAGTTGTAGGCCACACAAGCTCACAAAACGGGACCACCGAGTGGGGAAGCGCGTAGTGCGTAAAACTTGTCTGTCCTCGGTTGCAGCACTCACTACCAGGTTCCAAAATGTGTCTGGAAGCAAAGTCAGCACAAGAACTGTTCATTGGGAGCTTCATGAAATGGGTTTCCATGGCCGAGCAGTCGCACACAAGACTAAGATCACCGCCACATTGTCTGAGGTCTTTAGCGCTCTCTAGCAGGTTTTTATCAAGGATCTCTCTGTACTTTGCTCCTTTCATCTTTCTCTCGATCCTGACTAGTCTCCCAGTCCCTGCCGCTAAAGAACATCCCCACAGCATGAAGCTGCCACCACCATGCTTGGTTGCTAGAGTCGCGACCCAATCGTTTGTTTGATTAGTTCGATATTTATTGACGCGACCCAGTCATTCGTTCTTTATGTTCCGTTGCCATGCTCAGTGGCAATGTTTGTATCCTTTGATTGCTGCTAGCTAGCCAACTAGCTATGGCTACACAGTCACAACCCCTGCAGCTAGAATAACAGCAGTTTATTGTGTTGCGTTTGTTTAAGCTGTTTATCCTGCTTATACCACAGTTGCCAAAAACAACTATACTATAACCACACATTTACCGGTAGAATTATATATTTTTTGCTGATATTTTAATTTATATAAGTAAATTCATAAGTTCTCATCTTTTGGTTGCTAGAGATGCGACCTAGTCATTTGATCGATATTTATGGATGCAACCCAGTTTTTTGATCTTTCTGTTCCGTTGCAATGCTCACTGGCAAAGTTCTTATCTCTTGCTCGCTAGCTAGCCAACAAGCTACGACTAACGCAGTCAGGACCTCTGCAGACAGAATAACAGCAAAGTAGCTATTTTCTATTAACATTCATTTGGATACATCCATAACAATGAGCTTATAGTGCCCGACTTTGCCTGGCATAGCTAGAAAAGCTTGCCTTCTCTTTAGCACACTCAACACTTCATTACGAGGAGTTCGAATTGCATATTAAACACTAGGCTAGAAGATAGCTAAATAGTTTGTTGCTAGCAAACCTGCCAATTTCACAACCAAATTCAAAAGTATAAATTCCTGAAAACAGCTGGTCAAACTAGAAACGTGGAAGGATTTGACAGCATAGCACCACTTGCGTCATGACTGCAACAGTAGGGAACAGAGAAATGAATGTTCTTCACTCACCACGTTAGGTCATTCGATGCTCCAAAACAAGATGCGCCACTTCTGTAACTTTGAAGCAAGTACGGTCTGCATGTGTAGGCACTTATAGCGTCATGATTGCAAGGTGTCCCGATATTGTGACCTGAGCACAGACCAAGTTGGCTGCTTCGCGACTGGCTCCTAAGAAACTCTGCAGTATTATCTTTGTTTATGTACTTATTAGCTCAGGAATTGTTTTGTGCCATTACATACAGCCGGGAAGAACTATTGGATATTAGAGTGGCGTTAACTCACCTGAACCAGCAGCATTACGACCAGGATTACGACTTCCCCGGAGCAGATCCTTTGTTTTCT
Organism: Thymallus thymallus; assembly: GCA_023634145.1. Taxonomy (NCBI): domain Eukaryota; kingdom Metazoa; phylum Chordata; class Actinopteri; order Salmoniformes; family Salmonidae; genus Thymallus; species Thymallus thymallus. Next base: position 22,783,170 of record CM042405.1, on the reverse strand, counting down.
CCCAAGCGCAATTGACCTTATCCCAGATGCCGACCCAAAACAACAACGCCGCCAGCGGAGAAGAGGTACTCGGGCAGCCTCCTGGTCTGACTAAGGAAGCGTGCACACCACCCACCGCTCCCAAGTATTTTACTCGCTAATGTCCAGTCTCTGGATAATAAGGTTGATGAGCTTAGGGCGAGAGTTGCTTTTCAGCGAGACACTAGGGATTGTAACATACTCTGCTTCACAGAAACATGCTTTCTGGAAAGGTTCTGTCTGACTCTGTAAAGCCAGTTCGGTTCTCAGTACATCGTGCCGACAGGAATAAACATCTCTCCGGGAAGCAGAAGGGCGGAGGCATATGTTTCATGATTAACGGTTTATGGTGTAACTGTGATAACATACAGGAACTCAAGTCCTTCTGCTCACCCAACTTAGAATATCTAACAATCAAATGCCGACCGTTCTACCTCCCGAGGAAAGTTTCAGCTATCATTGCGATAGCCGTATATATTGCCCCTCAAGCCAATACCACGTCGGCCCTCAAAGAACTTCATTGGACTTTATGTAAACTGCAAACCACATATCATTAAGCTGCATTTATTGAAGCTGGGGTTTTTAACAAAGCAAATCTGAGGACAAGGCTCCCAAAATTATACCAGCACATTGACTGTCGTACCCGCGGGGCTAATACATTGGATCATTGCTACACTTCCTTCCAAAATGCATATAAGGCCCTCCCCCCGCCCACCATTTGGCAAATCAGACCACGATTCCATTTTTCTCCTCCCCTCCTATAGGCAGAAACTCAAACAGGAAGTTCCCATAGTCAGGTCTAGTCAGTGCTGGTCTGACCAATCGGAATCCACGCTTCAAGATTGTTTTGATCACGTGGACTGGGACATGTTTAGGCTAGCAGACACGGTGAATTAGCTTATAAGGAAGTGCATAGGAGATGGTGTACCCACTGTGACTATTAAAACCTACCCCCAACCAGAAACCATGGATAGATGGGAGCATTTGCGCAAAACTGAAAGTGCGAACCACCGCATTTAACCAGGGCAAGAAGACTGGGAATATGGAAGAATACAAACAGTGCAGTTATTTCCTCTGTAATGAAATTAAGCAGGCTAAATGTCGGTATAGGGATAAAGTTGAGTCACAGTTCAATGGCTCAGACACGAGACGCATGTGGCAGGGTCTACAGACAATCACGGATTATAAAAGGAAAACCAGCCACGTCGCGGACACCGACGTCTTGCTTCCAGACAGGCTGAACACATTCTTCGCTCACTTTGAGGATAATACAGTGCCACCAACACGGCCCGCTACCAAGGACTGTGGGCTCTCCTTCTCAGTGGCAGACGTGAGTAATACATTTAAGAGTGTTAACCCTCGCAAGGCTGCTGGTCCAGATAGTATCCCTAGCCACGTCCTCAGAGCATGAGCAGATCAGCTGGCTGTTGTGTTTACAAATATATTGAATCTCTCCCTATCCCTGTATATTGTCCCCACATGCTTCAAGATGGCCACCATTGTCCCTGTACCTAAGAAAGCCACCTTACCTGCCAGCCTAGACCCAATAGCCAATAGATCCACAGATGATGCAAACACCTCCACATTAGACACTGCCCTATCCCATCTGGATAAGAGGCATACCTATGTAAGAATGCTGTTCATTGGCTATAGCTCAGCATTCAACACCATAGTTCCCTCCAAGCTCATCATCAAGCTTGAGGCCCTGGGTCTGAACACCGCCCTGTGCAACTGGATCCTGACGGGTCGCCCACAGGTGGTGAAGATAGGAAACAACAACTCCTCCTCACTGATCCTCAACAAAAAGATCATCAAAGACATCAACCACCCGAGCCACTGCCTATTCACCCCGCTATCATCCAGAAGGCGAGGTCAGTACAGGTGCATCAAAGCTGGGACCGAGAGACTGAAAAGCAGCTTCTATCTCAAGGCCATCAGACTGTTAAACAGCCATCACTAACACACCAGAGGCGGCTGCCTATAGACACTGATTAGAAATCACAGGCCACTTAAGGAATAGAACACTAGCCACTTTAATAATGTGTCCGTATTTGCATCACTCATCTCTATGTATAAACTGCACTCAACACTATTCTACAGTATCTTAGTCACTCAATTTGTGTGTACATATTGTATCACCCATCCCACATGTATATACCGTATTGTACTCTATACTACGCCACCGACTGCTAAACAACCATCTCTAGCACATCAGAGACTGCTGCCTATAGACATAGATTACAAATCACCGACCACTTTAAGGAAGTTAAACACTAGTCACTTTAATAATGTTTCCGTATCTTGCACTACTGATCCCATATGTTTTAACTATACGCTATACCATTCTTCGGTATCTTAGTCACTTAATCGTGTTTACATACTGCATCACCAATCTCTTATGTGTATACAGAATACTATAAAGCTTACTATACCACTGTATCTTAGTCCAATGCCGTCCTGACATTTATGTATATATTCCCAATCCATACCTTACTTAGTTTTATGTGTATTTGGGTATTTTGGTATGTGTTGTGAAACTGTTAGATATTACTTGTTAGATATTACTACACTGTCGGAGCTAGAAGCACAAGCATTTCGCTACACCCGCAATAACATCTGCTAACCACATGTATGTAACCAATACATTTGCTTTGATTTGATATATTTTCCAACTGTCCCAATATCTTTTCCAACTGTCCCATTATCTGGTTTTCATTTTCATTCTAGAATGCCCTTCTAGCCAATCAGAAACACATATTCAACAATGCTGTGATGTAAATATAGAATACTTTCAAGATCTGGAACAGAGCAGAAACTCTTTAACCCCTCAATAATGGAGTGTCCTTTCTTAATGAGCAGACCATGAACAGCTGCACACTCAGCCACCACGCCCCCTCCACTTGCTGCAAGACAGAAATTTCACATATGACAAAAATGTGTAACTACTGATTTAGAGCTGGATTCAATCCATTTCACAGAAATATTGTTGAAGTTACACGTTAAAATGCAAAGATAATTTCAGATTAAGCCGACATATGCAGAATTTTCAGTGAATTTAGTTCAGAGAACACAGGAACATTTCCTTTAAATTTCAATCGAGCTAATTGAATCCAGCCCTTAGACTAGCAAATAGTACTGCTTTAGACTAGCTAAATTATAAATAAAGTTTCTGATTTACAAAAATTTTTACTGTCATATTCAATGTTCAGAAAATGATTTAGTTTAGATTAAATACAGGTTATAGTGACCAAACAATGATGCCAACATATACTCAGAAATGGGACCAGTGAGGAAGCACATAGTAGGCTTTCTATAGAAATGTCAGTCTAAATACTGGAGCATCCTTAGGTGATAGGCCAGTGACGTGCGGTGTGGTTGGTGGCCGGGTAGGCACTGGCTATTATAAAGCCAGATTTACTCACAAATAAACCTTACTGAAGCCCAAGTTCATCATGCAACAGATAGCTCCAACAACCAAAGTGACAGACTATTAACCAAAATTGAATGGCTAACCTTTTTAAATCATTGTGAAGTGGTAGACTGAATGTAGAATATTTGTAGCTGTCTCTGCAGAGGAAAAAGGCTACAACACAAATAAAACCTAAAAAGACAATCGATATTCTTCTACCAATTCATTGTATTGCCAAACAATATCAAACCAGTAGGCCTGTTTTCCTTTCTTGTTTGACATACTACAAGTTTCAAGTACTAAGTGATCTTTTCACCACAGTGTAAATTTGAGATCCAGCCTGAAATGTATTGTACACAGAACACAGAGAATTAATATTTTGGGGCAGGATCCTGCTGCATCTTCAGGTCACCTATGAAGTGGATGTTAAGCCCTCGCCCGCTGCCCCTAGCCTTTCTTTGTTGTCGCATGGAGAGGAAGAGCGATATTGTACGCATTTGAATTATAAAAGTGGCTGGCTAATGAGAAAATGCTAATGAGTTCCGACGACAGGCAGACAGTGCCCTCCATTTGATGAAGAAACAAGGACAAGGGGAGAAATTAGAGGCTGATCACATTCAGCTTGACACCTGGGTGACGGATGAGCTCGCCATCATTGTTCTCATGGTACAGACAGATGCACAGGATTTGTTTGTGTTAAAGTGTGTGTGGGTGGGAGGTCAGAAGAAGCCCATCAGGAGAGGTGACCCCACCTGAAGTGGAGGGGGGCTCTCTGTCTCCAGGAGAAGTGGGGGATCAAATGCAGGGTGCCAGGGGTTGACGGGGTCGACCTGTACCAGTGTCTCTGTGAGTGGATGGAAGGCGTCCTCCTCATCACTGGTTCTACAGCCCACAGGTAGAACACAGGATGAACACAGGGGCACTACAGGAACACAACATCAAGTAACAGTAACACACACTATGAGTGATAATCTACGTAGTCGACATAGAAGAGATATGATGATGATGATGATGATGGAATGTGATGATGCATATTGAAATGTTGAAGTTGAAATGGTGCTGGAATAGTGGAGGCAGCTCCTGTTTTCTTAGCGACTTGCAGTAACTCTCAGTGGTACTAAATGAATAGGTTACTTTGATTATTCAAATATGTAATGCAGATATCCAAACTTCTTTTTGTTTTGTTTTATAGCACTATTAAATGCTCCAGGGCAAATTTCGTTAGCATTTTGGCATGTTTTTCTAAATTTTGAAATAAAAAAAATTATAAAGCCAACATTATCCCTTAGGTCATATACAGCATATCTTGCAGAACAGTGATTATAATATTTTTTTCAGAATATTGACAAAAAAATATTGATTCCATCATTGACGGAGTTGACAAGCCACTGACGGAGTTGACAATAGATTCTCAAAATAGACATATTTTTGCCTCTAAAAATAAAAATTCAATACAAACATTTGTAAAACATGGAAAATGATTCATTTGAAAATCCCCAATAAAAATAACCATTCTATCAAATCTTTCAGTACTCTGATGGAGTTGCCTTTAAACAGAAATCTGATGGAGTTGATGTTTAACAGAGTTGACAATAGCTTTTTTTCTTCATTCAAGTGGTATACACAGTAGCATTTTTTTTCTCAGTTGCTTTGACTAAAACCTAATTAAATGTAATATATTTGAATCAACATTCATATTCTATCTTAATCTATCAGGCAGATGGAGTTGACAGTTTATGGTTGTGACCATGGTGATTCCAATATTGTTTGTTTAAATCTATCAAAAGTATAGAACTTTACACACCATGAGTGATCTTGTTGCCCTACGTGTAATTACGTTAATAAGGGGTCCTTTTTGTATAGTTCATTTAGGATTTTAAACAAATCTGACGGAGTTGACCAAATCTTTGGAGAGTTTGAAATTGGGATCCTTCGATCCAGACAGGGGCATTTCCAGGCATAGAGCCGACATGAAAATGAATAATATTGAAAGCATTTAGAAATGTTCCCTTTTAAGTTTGAGTTTGCCTGAGGCTGATAGACATTTTCATAGTTTTAACGCTAATTTCCTGTAATTCTAAGCATTTAAGACGTGGATGTCGATTAAGGCGGCTCCCCGCACCTCTTTGATTCAGAGGGGTTGGGTTAAATGAAGAAGACACATTTCAGTTGAATGCATTCAGTTGTACAACTGACCCTTTCTTTCATGACTTATGAGGTGTTCATATCTGGGGGGGCCAACCTCACTTAGCCACATCATTAGATCTCAGCCAATAGAAACAGAGAAACAATTAAACACATGAACACAATTTGCTGTAGAGGTTGAGATGGTGGATAAGTTAACTTTAGAACTGTTAAAGATTTGTATGTGAATGAGTGACTAAATACATACACAAAACACAACTTGCTCTTAAATAAATAACTAAATAAATAGGATAAAACCAGAATGTCTTTAGGTGAGGAGTCACTTCCTCACACTGGAGCTTTTAATTCCTGCCGAAATAAAATCCATACTGTATCTCTTTACAACAGTTACTGGCAGCTGATGTGAGCACATACACTGTAGAAACAGAGAGATGTGGAGCTCAGTTATATTGGTGTTAATGCTGGACGTTTTCACAATGCATACCATTTGAATGAGCGGACACACTGCAGGCTTGGGCTTTTTTCACATTATGTTTCACAAGCAGTTCTCAGAAATCATTCAGCATACCCAGGGTGAGGGGGAAAGGCATTTGGTAAATAAACACTGTGGAATTCTGTGTTTGCGTGTAAAATGCAGTCTGTCTGAGCCCTATTCAAAACCACCCACAGATTTAAGGAGAGACACCATTCAGTTCATTACCACTCTACTGCGACTCAATTAGATTCAACAACAACACATCCTTATGTCAGAGAATGGTCTACTTCCTCAAATAAAGGAGGTATCCAGATGTGTAAATAATTTACTCCTAAATAGTTTTGACTAACTAATGAAAAACAGTTGTATTATTGCATCAAATGCATTTATAGCCAATATCTACAATCTTCTAACCCCATATATGACCTCTATTCAGGCATAGAAATGCGCTCTGCTCCTATACCATGAAGGGTTTAGAGCCACATCACACATTGTTAGTCTGTCTCCACTTATTACTCCTAGACAAGGCAGTCTCTGGTTATCTCAGTTGGTCCCCCCTTGAGATGTTTATCGTCCTTAATTACCTGACACCCTGATAGTTCCAGACAACGGGAGCTCTGCTTTCTTTAGCCACTCAGTGACATCTTAGCAACATCCAGTGTCCTCCCCACACAGGTCCTCAGTCCTTGGAGAAGACCCCAGACCAACTTGGAACAACAAGGCCTGAATGGGCCCTGGCCTGGCCTTTGTGTGGCCCCACTGCAGAGTCTCTTTATGTACACAGTCTTTGACGCTGTATGTTTTCTGTCTCTTAATTGCATCGCCCTCTGTTTCTCCTGGTCAATCAATACCTCTTCCCCGGTGACATCAGCCTCTCCTTTCACTGGGGCCTTTCCAGGTGATGGGAGTTTTGTGGGAGAGTTGGCAAGAAAAAGGCTTCATCATGCCACCGACTCCTGAACCAAGAATGCATGTTTTAAGTACCTCCCTCCTCGACAGACACCCCACCCCAAGGGTTATCTGGTGGACTAGGGGTCCGACGTGCTCATGGGAGTTGGATGTCAGAGTAGTTTGGGTGATGTGGACTATCTGTTATCAGAAAATGACCAAATTAATAATAGTATAACTTGATCTAAAACGAGGGTAGACTGGACCCTTTGATTTCATGAACATTCAAATTGGGGGGGGGGGGGGGGGGGGGCATTGTACTACTGAGCATCACTCTGGCTCCTTCCCAACAGGCCCAATGGACAACTCACTTCCCGGTGAGTGTGGTTTGGCTGCAATCAGCGCCATCAAAAAACATTTCCTGAACCTTGACTCTGGAACATTGAGAGAGGAAGTTGACATGCGTTGACCACTGGTGTGTAAGTGTGACCGATCACATTAGCCATAAGAGGCCTAAGCCTCTCCTATATCCAATTCACCAAATATTCCCTCGAACAGCACGGTAACAATGTTTAGACAGCGCAGGACATAATGATATTTTTGTGTACGTTAATAAGGAGACATCTGAGTGTTCAGTTGACATAAGCACAGACTAAAAAATGTGTGTAGAATGATATTATCCCCTTCATTCTACGCAATTAAAACATTAATGATTAATTGGTCTTAACTAACACAACTGGTATGCAAATTCTGGGATTTTAGAGAGATAAAGAACACTGGGATTTTTTTTGCCAAATGGGAGCCATTTAAAGTCGACCTCTGGAAATGTTATTTTTCAATGCAATGTGATGGTGCTGTTTAATTTGAAGAGGTACTTATCTCAAAGTCAACATCTTACTTCTGTTTTTCTGACGCACGCTTGGTCACCGTATATTAGTTGGTAGCCTGGCAACCACAAGAGCAAAGCTTTCGCAAATGGATATGTTTGCAATATGATGGGCCCTGTGCGCTCCTCCAGCACTGACCCCGCCAGCCATTTTGTTGTGGCCCGTGAAGGTGTCAGTTATAAACGTTACCTTGTCTAAGCAGGTGTGCCTGTATGGAGAGGCCTGCCGGCTCTGAGGGGGTCACCAACCCCACACTGTTACCCCCATTTATTTAAATAATGGGCCATTAGGACGGCTGGATGTCCAATGTGAAAGTAGCTGTTTGTGGTTCCGGGATAAAAGAAGTAATTACCTGAGAGGGGACGATGTGCTGCTGCTGCTACTGCTACTCTTCCTCGGCTGGGCTCCAGGGTTTAAATTGAATATACTCCCACCATTAGATGGCGACAGAGAGGGGAGTAAGGAGAGGTACAGTCTAGTCTAGGCCCTGAGGGAAACTGGCATGAGAAGCACACTTACAGATAGTTGTCTGTAAATCACAGACCAATACATTGTGGTTACTCTGGGGAAAGGATATGGACAAATTGTGAATAGTCCACCATAGTAATGGTGAAAACACTTTGTGTTAGCTTAGCTACCTCATTCAGGTGATGTAATAGGCATTGACCTGGTCTATGTGCAGAATAAATGTCCTCCCAATGACAAATAGCCGCAATCACTTGAATGTCATTCTGTTCTATTCGCATGGCTGCTGTATTCACATATAATGGTTTCATGAGTATTTTGATCACAAAAATAGTTGTTTTTTCATCCCCAGGGTTCACTGCTTGAAACAACAAGTGCATTACACATTTATGTTTGTAAAGTTGGTGGTGGACACATAAAATGTAAACTGTAAAATGAAGAATAAAGAATGTGTTACTCTCAATTTTTTTTAAGAGATTGAAAATATACTTGTTATTCTTAACAGCCATTGTTATTCTTATTCAGCTTATAACCGCCCTTGCTTTCTAGAACCCAAAGCTCCAAATGGCCTTGCCATGCAGGTATCCTAGCGGTTAGAGCATTGGGCCAGTAACTGAAAGGTCGCTGGTTCGAATACCTGAGCCATCAAGGTGTTAAACCTGTTGATGTGCCCTTGAGCAAGGCACCTAACCCTAATTTGCTCCAGGGGCTGACCCTGTAGGTAGGCCGTCATTGTAAATAAGAATTTGTTCTTAACTGAATTGCCTAGTTAAATAAAGGTTAAATAAATTAAATGCAGTCAAAGGAAAATGTGGATGGGTCTTACCTTTTTAATAGTTGTATTCATATAAACCAACAAGATGGCCAATTAAAGATGAGTTCCCAGTCATTAATTTGCCCTTGGAGGATAATTCTTCAATTGATATCACCTTATAAAAGCGTCCTTTCAATTTTTTATAATGGGAGTCCAATTTTATTACCTCCTCTAATGGATTTCTATCTATCTTCACCACCTTCAGAAAAAGTTTTCACCTCTCCACAAAACATGTTAATTGCCATCGTGGGCTTGCATAAAAGAATATCTACAACTTAATTATCCTGATATGTTCGCTTCCCATCTGTAAAAACAACATTGACATTTTCCTTTTTATGCTTTTATTTTGAACACATTGTTAATCAAAAGGCTTCAGAAATGTGCAGATGGGTAATGCTTGCTTCTTCAAGGAGCGGTCTGGTTCAAGGTGAGTGTTATATCCTTTTAGGCCCTCCTGTTTCGCTCCATTGTGCTCTATGGGTGATGTATCTGGATTGGATCGTGAGGTTTCACTGTGCACCATACGGACTACTTTCTGAAGCCTACGAACACACACACACACACACACGTATACACACACACACACAAATGCTTAAAAACACAGGGTCTACAATGCAGAGAGGCTAGCACTGATTACCAGGTGTGACTCACTGATGAGTGGTCATTGCTGATTTTAGCAGCATCTAAGGCCCAAAAAGGGTTTTATTTTCACTTCAACATACATTTTTGAGATCAGAATATAAACCCTAGTTTAGGGTATACTGTAAGTTTTCGAGAAGGCAAGGGGGGGCTATAATATCTAATAAAAATAACAATTTGTGTGTTTCTAAGTGAGTTAAATGTCTTGCTTACAAATTCTACAGGACGTCTCCCTGACAGAAGACAATCACATTTCATGGGTATTTCACTTGCCATCATTGAACAATTGGCCGTTATCTGAAAGAGCATTGTCATACAATTCTTTAGAGCTCCATACCATTTAATCTGCTCTTGAGTGAAACATTTCATAAGATTCTTCTTTGTATTAATGAACAAAGTCGATTAGTCTTCTCCTACCTTCAAAAGCACTTCAATACAGCTCTCAATATCCTTTCAAATGTAGCTAATAAATTAATAGGCCTACTGCTCTTTGTTGTGGATACATAGGATAAGATTCTTCATTCTTGAAGTCCAAGTCATGTAAATGTGTCATGAAATTAAATTAAATGCTAACCAAAACAAAGGCTACTTGAAAGTGCAAATTCTAAGTGGTGCTATTATAATGATGTTATGACAGCACGGAGCCAAACGTTCGTTGGTGGGTAGGCCGGCAAGAATTTTGGTGTGCCCCAAAAAATACGAATCATGTTATTCTACAAATTTTGTCATGAGGCTGAGAGAAAATGTGCTATTGTATAGCTAATCTCATGATATTCTACACATTTTGCCATGAGGCTGAGAGAAAATGTTGCATTTTTAAAGCTAATTAAAGCTCAAATATAGCTGTGTTGACTGTGATAAAGGCACTGGATTGTGTGCTATATTAACAAATGAAACAAGCAGTGGCATGGTGCATATAGCTATAGAAGCACAGTGACATATGCCTCAATGCAGTCAAATTTGTGGCTTATTGCGGGTGTGGCTTTTAGTTAGTTATTTTTGGCCACCCATCCCATGAGAGTGAATGTTTTCCCGTTCATCTGAATGTCATTTTGTTGTACTGCTTCCTATGAATTCTATCTGATGGTGTTTGCATGTTAAGGTAAAAAGACAAATAATGTCCCGTTTGGAACACTGGCAAGTAGAGACCCACTGTTTACAGACATCAGTGCAACATCTAATTTTGATTTACATTTGGTTGAGTTGTCAACTAACATAAATTCAATGTGCAATCAACAAAATATAATTCACCCTGTCATTGGATTTAGGTAAAAATGTGGATAAAAAAGACAAAATTCCCTTACGTTGATGACTTTTTGCAAATCCAATCAGTTTTCAACATTTATTTAACGTCCTCACATTACATTTCTTTGTTGAAATGTCCCTCTTTCTGGCACTTGACCATATGATTGGACAGTAGTCCATGCGCGACAAAACTAGGGCCTGTAGGACTTGTTTTGTTGATAACCTTGTCACGAAAGCAGAGAAGTACTTTATTATGGACAGACCTCTCCCCATCTTGGCTACCATTGCATCAATATTTTTTGACTATGACAGTTTACAATCCAGGGTCACACCAAGCAGTTTAGTCTCCTCAACTTGCTCAATTTCCACATTATTCATTACAAGATTTAGTTGAGGTTAAGGGTTTAGCAAATGTTTGTCCCAAATATAATGCTTTTAGTTTTTCAAATATTTAGCACCAGCTTGTTACTTGCCCTTTGTTAAGTGTTGCAGTGATTTCACTTGCTGTGGTAGCTGACGTGTTTCATGTTGAGTCACACACATACATAGATAACACAGGCTTTGCTCAGTGCCAATGGCAGGTCATTAGTAAGACTGAAAAAAGTAAGGGGCCTAGGCAACTGCCCTGTGGAATGCCTGACTCTACTTTGATTATGTTGGAGAGGCTTCCATTAAAGAACACCCTCTGTGTTTTGTTAGACAGGTAACTCTCGATCCACGAAATAGCAGGAGATGTGAAGCCATAACACATCCGTTTTTCCAGCACCAGATTATTATTGAAAATGTCAAAAGCTGCACTGAAGTCCAACAAAACAGCTCCCACAAGCTTCTTATAATCAATTTATTTTAGCCAATCATCAGTCATTTGTGTAAGTGCTGTCTGTACATGTTGAATGCCCCTCCCTATAAGCATGCTGAAAGTCACTTGTTTACTGTGAACTAGCATTGTATCTAGTCAAACACACATTTTTTCTAAAAGTTGCCTAAGAGTTGGTAGCAGGCTGATTGGTCGGCTGTTTGAGCCAGTAAAGGGTGCTATGCTATTCTTGGGTAGTGGAATTACTTTTACTTCCCTCAAGGCCTGAGGGCACACACTATCCTGTAGGCTTAGATTAAAGAGATGGCAAATAAGAATGCACTTTAAATGTGTTATGTGCAGCATCTGGTTGCTCCTCATTACACACAACAGACCAGCAAATATTATTTATATCTTCAACATAGGAATCCCTTCAGAAAGTATTCATAACTTTGACTTATTCCACATTTAGTTACAGCCTGAATTCAAAATTGATTAAGTTGATTTTCTTCGCACCCATCTACGCACAATACCCCATAATGACGAAGTGAAAACATCTTTGAATTAGAGGGTGATGCCTCTGGAATTTATACACTGATTAAGTAGATGAAGTTATTGAGATTTTACTCCTATTAGAGAAATAGTGAGAGAGATAGTTCCTCAGTTTACGTTTTATTAATGTTGATTTGAGATGAACAATGTTTGCAATTCTGTGCCATGTCACTCAGCTGTGATTATCCAATTAACTATCCATTTATCCATACAAGATGTGGTCTGGAAATAATAATAAACATGAATACAATACAATATTAAGATAAGGCACATATTAATTTAGCAATAACAAAACAAGATATACAGCTCTCATATAATAATCCAATGACTGAAACAAAAATACAAGTAGCTAACAACATCAGAGTAACTGTAAGGATCTATGTTCAGAGAGGTCTCTGGAAACCTTTATGGTGTTCAGGTTTAGTGTCCACCTCTCTGGATAACTCTATGTTGAGTTTGTGGTTGCTCCCCAATTAGAGGCAGCTGCGCGGCATTGCCTCTAATTGGGGAGCCTATTTAAGTTGAGTGGTTTTCCACCTGGGTGTGAGTCTTTGAGTGTGTTCCTTTTGTTTTATGATCATGTGGAGGGAGCGTCTGGCGGCTCTCTTTGGACGAAGAGACGGGGTCTCCAGTGTCGGTCCCCAGTCCGGGGTCTTCAGTGACGGTCCCCAGCCCGGGTCCTCCCCAGCCCGGGTCCTCCTGTGCGTGTGCCTAGCAAGGTGCCTACAGTGCCGGCTTCCCGCACTCGCCCTCCGGTGCGCCTTCCTAGTCCGGTACGACCTGTGCCGCCTCCCCGCACTTGCCCTGTAGTGCGTGTCACCAGCCCGGTGCATCCAGTGACGGTTCACAGCCTGGAGCCTCCCATGACGGTCCCCAGTTTCATAGCCCGGTAGCTCCAGTGCCGGAGCAGTCCGCTCCACCGGTACCCAGTCCGGGACCATTCGCCAGCCCCGCTCCAGTGCCGGAGCAGTCAGCTCCACCGGTGCCCAATCCGGGAAAGGGTTACAGCCCTGCTCCTGAGCCAGATCCCCCGCCTGACCTGGTGTCTCGTCCGGAGCCCCCACGTCCGGCACCAGGTTCGGATCTTCCACCGATGCCACACCAGTTCATGTTTGCATGCTCGCCTTTTGTTGTTTTGTTAATATTAAAAGGTGTTTCTTCTCACTACTGCTCAGTGCCTCGGGTCTTCCCTATGCAGCGTGACAGTAACCAGCTAACAATGACAGGCGAAAATGTAACTAACAATGTTAGACAGCTAGCAAAACAATGAGATACATAATGCTGTTATAATGTCAAAAACAATATTTTGACAACGTTGTCAGTAAAACAGGGGGAAAACAAATGCCTTACTTACAGTTCTGGTATTCATGCACATTGATGAATAAATTGGTCAGAAAGGAAATAATGTCCAAAACTGAGATTTGTATTCACAGCAGTAGGTGGCGAGCTGCACTTGAACTGAACACTCTGCCAGCTTGTGAGAGTTGTGACATCATCATTGAGTTCTTAAAGGGACAGGCTTTCTTACACAGCCACCCCGAATGTCTACTACGACATTCTAACCAGATGGAAAGTCTGTTCTAGGTGACAGGTTCTTCTGAACCATCATCAAGAATGGCTGGGAGCTGCACCAGCCGTGCCACTGGTTGTAGGTGAGGCAACCCTTGATCTCGATAGCAGCAGTCCTAATACATCCATCAGCTCCAGGGTAAGTATGAGTCACCTTCCCAACAGACCAGAGAGCTTGGAGCGGAGGGTCCATGATGAGAACCACTTCATCCACAGTACGTTCCTTTCCATCATTCCTCCACGTCTGTCTTTCCTGTAGACTTAGCAGGGGCTCCCAAGTGGAGCAGTGGTCTAAGACACTGCATCTCAGTGCTAGATGTGTCACTACAGACAACCTGGTTCAAACCCAGATTGTATCACAACCGGCCTTGATTGGGAGTCCCATAGGATGGTGCCCAGCGTCATCACAGTTTGCCTGGTGTAGGCTGTCATTGTAAATAAGAATTTGTTCTTAACTGACTTGCCTAGTTAAATAAAGGTTAAATAAAATGTAAAGGTAGTACCTTGTTGTTTTTTGATCGTAATAAAGATGTTGAATCTTTACCACCGCTCTGCGCCTTGTGTGCAGCCACCCAATCCTGACAGAATAACCCACCACAACAGGACCAAGCAGTGGTGGACTTTTGAGGAACTCCTCCAAGTCTGTGAGTTGGTCCCTGAGGAAGAGTACCTCCGCTGCTTAGCCAAGGTTTGAGAAGAGGATCCAGGGCAGCAGCGAGGTTCCCAGCCCAGAGCCCCCAGTGCCGGTTCCCTGCTTGGTACCTCCAGTGCCGGCACCCCGCACCAGGGCTCCTGTGCCTGTTTCCAGAGCCCCCCCAGTGCCGGTCCCCAGCCCGGTATCTCCTGTGCCGGCACCCCGCACCAGGGCTCCTGTGCCTGTTCCCAGCAAAGAGCCCCCAGTGCCGGTTTCCTGCTCGGTACCTCCAGTGCCGGCTCCCCGCAGCAGGGCTCCTGTGCCTGTTCCCAGCCCAGCCCGGTACCTCCAGCGCCGGTTCCCAACCCAGTTCCTCCAGTGCCTGTCCCCAGCCCGGTTCCACCAGTGCCGGCCCCCAGCCCAGTTCCTCCAGTGCCAGTCGCCAGCCAGGTTCCTCCAGTGCAAGTCCTCAGCCCGGTTCTGCCAGTGCCTGCTCCGGCACCCTGTCCTGCTCCAAGGGCAGAGCCTCTCCCTGCTCCGGTGCCCAGTCCTGCTCCAAGGGCGGAGCCTTCTGCGTTGGTGTCCAGTCCGGAACCGATGTCCAGTCCTGCGCCGGAGGTGGAGCCTCCTGATCCGGTGTCATGTCCTGCTCCGGGGCCGGAGCCTTTGTTCTGTGCAATCTGCAGCCTCCTAATTTCACTTGCTGATGCATTTCCCCAGACTACAAAACAGTAGTTCACCTGACTCCCAATTAATGCTTGGGTTTGTTGCTTAAGAATCTTTCCCGGTAAATATTTAGCTATGCTTCTGATCATGCACTCAGTAAAAAAAAATTCTTTTTACATAGATTAGTTATTTGAGACGACCATGGTAAGCAGTTGTCTAGCTGCACCCCTAGTAGTTTGGTATCTGCCACTTGCTCAAGTTGTACTCCCCCATACTTAATTGTATCCCATGCTGTGTGTGCCTTTTCCTGGTGGAACAGACCAACATAACCTTGGTTTTTTTGGTGTTCATAACAAGTTTGTGCTGGCAAACCCACTCCCTAATATTTCCCATATCTACTTGTCTTGCTGTATAAATTGTATACATTGTAGTATCATCTGAAACTATAGTAGCTTGAGTTTCAGATAAGGCATAAGGAAGGTCGTTGGTATATATTAACTAAAGAAGTGTCCCAAAGCAGCTGCCCAGCGATATTCCACAGTTTAAATCATGAGAGGAAGAAAACTCCCCATAGATTTAGGTGAACTGTACCTATTCAATGCTGCCTCCTTAAACGCATAATGCAACAATTTTGTCCACATTATTTCAGGATCCACTAAATCAAATGCTGCACTAAAATAAAAATAAAATAGTACACCCACAAATCTGCCATTATCCATAGCATTGAGCCACTGGTCAGTCATGTCAACCAATGCAGTGGTAGTGGAATGTTTTTTGTGATAAGCACGCTGATTGGCTGTGATCAGATCATTAATATCCATGTACTCCCATATTTGTCTACTCACAATACCCTCCAATATCTTACTGAGTGAAGAGAGTAGACTAATTGGTCGAATATTGGCAGGAGTAATGGGTTCTTTACTGTCTTTCGCGATTGGACACAATTTAGCATGCTTCCATACATTTGGAAATGTCCCCTTTTCCAGTGACCAATGAAATATGTATTTCAGTGGAGCTGCAATCTGGGGAGCAGCATAGCGAATTAAAAAATTGTCCATAAGATCATAACCTGTAAATGTACCATTGGGTAATAACTTCAATAGGTTTAACAGCTTCTCTACTGACCCCATTTATAAACTAAACTCAATCCATTGGACAATAGCTTGTTTGGAAGAATGGGTGTTTACATTATCTCTCAGTAAATGTATTTTCTTTGTAAAAAAAAATCTGCAAAATGATTGGCAATATCAGCTGGTTTTATTATTGTTCTCCCGTCAACCTCCACACTAGAAGGGCATGATGAGATAGATATACCAAGTAAGTGTCAGGTCAGGGCCTGACAGTAGAGTTCTAGTAAACTCTATGGTTTAATTTGTGTTTTGGTCACCAATTAGAGGCAGCTGTTACGCGTTGTCTCTAATTGGGGATCCTATTTAGGTTCTTGTATTTCCCACCTGCGTTGTGGGTTATTGTTGTGTTTAGTGCCTGTTTGCCAACACACTTGTTACGGTTGGTTTTGCTCTTTGCAACTGTTTGTTATTTTCCAGTTCTAAATAAAAGTTACCGAGACGCAGCTACAGTGCTGCGCCTCGGTCTTTTCAGAAAGCCCTTAACTTTAATCCATACCTTTTTTAAATTCGTAGAATAAATAAAAGCATTTTTGTAAAATAATGTTTTTTTGAAAAAAATGTTATTTAACTGCATAATTACATAGTGTTCTAGAATATGTTCATCAATTTCTAGTTTATATTTGGCTGCTAAGACTTTTGCCATATTTCTTTGAGAAAATGCCTTGCCCAGTTCATCATCAATCTATGGATATGGACGAGACCCAACTGTACTCTTTCTTACTGGGGCATGATGGTCCATAACCTCAGTGAGCAAATCAATAAAACGTTCTGTAGTGGGATTTAAATCATCCTCTAGATAAATCAGCTCCCAGAGTACAGCAGCCAAATCATTTACAAATTTAGAAATCATGATTTAATGTTAAATTGCTCTTGACCACAATCCTTGGAACCTTGGTGGTCATGGTTATGGTCACAATATTGTGGTCAGTCACTTTTGGCATTCTCTCAACCAGCTTCATGAGGTAGTCACCTGGAATGTGTTTCATTTAACAGGTGTGCCTTCTTAAAAGTACATTTGTGGAATTTCTTTCCTTCTTAATGTGTTTGGGCCAATCAGTAGTGTTGTGACAAGGTAGGGGAGGTATACAGAAGATATCCCTATTTGGTAAAAGACCAAGTCCATATTAAGGCAAGAACAGCTCAAATAAGCAAAGAGAAATGACAGTCCATCATTACTTTAAGACATGAAGGTCAGTCAATACAGAACATTTCAAGAATTTCAAGGAAATGTGTCCTTTGTCTGGAATCCAAATTGGAGACTTTTGGTTCCAACCGCTGTGTCTTTGTGAGACCTGGTGTGGGTGAGCGGATGATCTCCGCATGTGTATTTCCCACCGTACAGCATGGAGGAGGAGGTGTTAAGGTGTAGCTGGTGAAACTGTCTGTGATTTATTTAGAATTCAAGGCACACTTAACCAGCATGGCTACTACAGCATTCTACAGCGATACGCCATCCCATCTGTTTTGGGCTCAGTGGGACTATCATTTGTTTTTCAACAGGACACAATGACCCAAAACACACCTCCAGGCTGTGTAAGGGCTATTTGACCAAGAAGGAGAGTGATTGAGTGCTGCATCAGATGACCTGGCCTCCACAATCCCCAGGCCTCAACCCAATTGAGATGGTTTGGGATGAGTCGGACGGCAGAGTGAAGGAAAAGCACCCAACAAGTGCTCAGCATATGTGGGAACTCCTTCAAGACTGTTGGAAAAGGATTCCAGGTGATTCTGGTTGAGAGAATGCCAAGAGTGTGCAAAGTTGTATCAAGGCAAAGGGTGGCTACTTTGAAGAATCTCAAATTGAAAATATATTTTGCGTTGTTTAACCCTTTTTTGGTTACTACATGATTCCATATGTGTTATTTCATAGTTTTGATGTCTTCACTATTATTCTACAACGTAGAAAATAGTAAAAATAAAGAAAATCTAGGTGTGTCCAAACTTTTGACAGGTACTGTATCTACAACGCAAAATCCATGTGTACTGTACGTGTGAGTATAGTGCGTATGTTATCATGTGTGGGTATGCATGTGTCTGTGCCTATGTTTGTGTTACTTCACAGTCCCCGCTGTTCCATATGGTGTGTTTTTACCTGCTTTTTACATCTGATTCTATTGCTTGCATCAGTTACCTGATGTGGAATAGAGTTCCATGTGGTCATGGCTCTATGTAG
The DNA here is from genome assembly GCA_023634145.1 of Thymallus thymallus. Classification (NCBI taxonomy): domain Eukaryota; kingdom Metazoa; phylum Chordata; class Actinopteri; order Salmoniformes; family Salmonidae; genus Thymallus; species Thymallus thymallus. Next base: position 22,764,665 of record CM042405.1, on the reverse strand, counting down.
TACTGTGTGCCTCCCATAGTCTGTTCTGGACTTGGGAACTGTGAAGAGACCTCTGGTGGCATGTCTTGTGGGGTATGCATGGGTGTCTATGCTGTGTGCTAGTATTTTAAACAGACAGCTTGGTACTTTCAGCTTGTCACTACCTCTTACAAAAACAAGTAATGATGAAGTCAATCTCTCTTCCACTTTGAGCCATGAGAGATTGACATGCATGTCATTAATGTTAGCTCTCCATGTACTGTTAAGGGCCAGCCGTGCTGCCTTGTTCTGAGCCAACTGCAATTTTCCTAAGTCCCTCTTTGTGGCACCTGACCACACTACTGAACAGTAGTCCAGGTGCGACAAAATCAAGGACTGTAGGGCCTGCCTTGTTGATAGTGCTGTTGAGAAGGCAGAGCAATGCTTTATCATGGACAGACTTCTCCCCATCTTAGCTACTGTTGTATCAATATGTTTTGACCATGACAGTTTACAATCCAGTGTTTCTCCAAGCAGTTTAGTCACCTCAACTTGCTAAATTTCCACATTATTCATTACGAGATGTAGTTGAGGTTTAGGGTTTAGTAAATTATTTGTCCCAAATACAATGCTTTTAGTTTTGGAAATATTTAGGACTAACTTATTCCTTGCCACCCATTCTGAAACTAAATGCAGCTCTTTGTTAAGTGTTGCAGTCATTTCAGTCGCTGTAGTAGCTGACATGTATAGTGTTGAGTCATCAGCATACACAGACACACTGGCCTTACTCAAAACCAGTGCATGTCATTAGTAAAGATTGAAAAAAGCAAGGGGTCTTTTTGGGGAATTCCTGCTTCGACCTGGATTATGTTTTAGAAGCTTACATTACAGAACACCCTCTGTGTAACTCTTTATATACATTATTTAACAATGTTTGCAATTCTGTGCCATGTCACTCAGCTGTGATTATCCAATGAACTGTCCAGTTATCCATACAAGGTGTGGTCTGTAAATAATAATAAATACAATGGCATCAATACTAAGATAAGGCACATATTAATTCAGTAATAACAAGACATTATATACAGCTCTGATCTGTTATAATAATCCAATGACTGAAATGAAAGTAGCTAGCAACATCAGACTAACCAGTTAACAATGACACGTTTTTGCTAACAACGTTAGAGAGTTAGCATAAAAATTTGATACATAATACGGTAATAATTACAAAAATATTCGGAATATTTTGATAACTTTGTCAGTAAAACAGGGGGAAAACAAATACCTTACTTACAGTTCTGGTATTCACGGACATTGATGAATTCATTGGTCAGAAAGGAAATAATGTCCAAAACTGAGATTTGTATTCACATCAGTAGGTGGCGAGTTGCACTTGTAATGAACTGAACACTCTGCCAGCTTGTGATAGTTGTGAAGGGACAGGCTTTCTTGCAATATTTTTCCAAATTTAACCAAATGTATTGAAAATTAAATACAGAAATATCTACTTTACATTAGTAGTTATTCACACCCCTGAGTCAATACTTTGTAGAAGCACCTCTGCCAGAAATTACAGCTGTTAGTCTTTCTAGGTAAGTCTCCAAGAGCTTTCCTCAACTGGATTGTGCAACATTTGCACATTATTCTTTTCTAAATTCTTCAAGCTCTGTCAAATTGGTTGTTGACCGTTGCTAGACAACCATTTTCAGATCTTTTCAAGTAGCGTTAAAAACGGTAACTTGAACATTCACTGTCTTCTTGGTAAGTAACTCCAGTGTAGATTTGACCTTATTTTTTAGGTTATTGTCCTGCTGAAAGGTGAATTAATCTTAGCTCCATTCCATGTATTTTGTATCCTGAAAAACACCCCAGTCCTTAACAATTACAAGCATACCTATAACATGATGCAGCCACCACTATGCTTGAAAATATGGAGAGTGGTACTCTGTAATGTGTTGATTTGGATTTTCCCCAAACATAGCACTTTGTATTCAGGACAAAAAGTTTATTGCTCTGCCACATTTTTTGCAGTATTACTTTAGTGACTTGTTGCAAACAGGATGCATGTTTTGGAATATTTTTATTCTGTACAGGCTTTTTTCTTTTCACTCAGTTAGGTTAGTTTTGTAGAGTAACTACAATGTTGCTGATCCATCCTCAGTTTCTCCTATCACAGCCATTAAACCCTGTAAATGTTTTAACGTCACCATTGGCCTCATGGTGAAATCCCTGAGCGGTTTTCTTCCTCTCTTGCAACTGAGTTAGGAAGGATACCTTTATCTTTGTACTGTAGTAACTGGGTGTATTGATACACCATCCAAAGTGTAATTAATAACTTCACCATGCTCAAAGGGATATTCAATATTTTTTTGTTTTTTTACCCATCTACCAATAGGTGCCCTTTGCAAGGCATTGGAATCTGTGTTTGAAATGTACTGCTTGACTGAGGGATCTTACAGATAATTGTATGTGTTAGGTACAGAGATGAGGTAGTCATGTAAAAATCATGTTAAACACTATTATTCAGTCCATACAACTTATAATGCGACTTGTTAAGCATATTTTTACTCCTGAACTTATTTACGCTTGTCATAACAAAGGGGTTGAATACTTATTGACACAAGAGATTTCAGCTTTTTTTAATTATTATTAATTTGTAAAAATGGCAAAAATCATAAATCCACTCAGGGTATTAATTTTATCCATTTTAAATTCAGGCTGTAACACAACAAACTTTGGAAAAAGTCAAGGGGTGTGAATATTTTCTGAAGGCACTGTATATTAGGCCCAGCCTTTGGAACTTTGTTTTTCCTAGATATGGCTACTAAATTATGATCACTACATCCGATGGATGTGGATACTGCTTTAGAGCAGATTTCTGCAGCATTAGTAAAGATGTGATCAATACATGTGGAGCATTTCTTTCTTTTTCTGTTTGAAAATACCCTGGTATATCGACTGAACCAGGTTGCAGGAACTGGTTACAGTTTTAAGCTTTTTCTTGAGTGGGCAGCTTGATGAAAAGCCAGTCAATATCTAGGTCACCCAGAAAATATATCTCTCTGTTGATATCACATACATTATCAAGCATTTCACACATATTATCCAGATACTGACTGTTAGCACTTGGTGGTCTATAGCAACTTCCCACAAGAATAGGCTTTAGTTGAGGCAGATGAACCTGTAGCCATATTACTTCAACAGCATTTGACATCTCTAAGCATTTGACATTTCTAAGCTTTACAGGAATATGACTCTGAATATAAATGGAAACACCTCCAAAAATATAATATGCTCCCACTGGCCTTATTTTCATGAGGCCATCTTTTGTGCAATGTCCTTCTGATATTGTACATAATTATCCTTTAATCAATATCATCCCATGTCCATGCTTTCCATACATTATGTAGGTTTATGAATGTATACAATAATACTATATGAACTTCCTCTCTCCGCTATTTCACTATGAACCTATGGTTAAGGCAAAATGAAAATGAAGCTTTTGAAGTTGAGACTCCAAACGGTCCTTAAGGGCTAGAGTGTGCGAGCAAGGACTGTCTCACTTACCTGGGATGGATTTGGCCTTGGTCTGGCTAAGGATTGTTCCAATCAATTGAAAGATGCCTGGCTGCAACTGCAAAATAAATAAACCTCTCTGAAACCACTATCTCTCCATTCATTTAGTGCATTACACTGTAATTGTGTTTGGCTTGTTTTTCCATTGATCCCTGCACCGTTCAATGAGACAATGTGAACGCTGGTTTTCATTCCAGCCAATTATAGCGTTGAAGAATTTCCACCTAGTATTATGTCAATGGCAACAACTGTTGCTCAATGTTGCCTTTTCAGTACAGTATGTGACTCGATGGGAAAATAGTTACTTCCCAGGTTAACCAAGTAAACCAGAAACATTCTTAATTTTGAGTTTTGGTGCCTTGCCACTTTACTGAGTCTCTCTCTCTTGTCTCCTTACCTTTGCCTTTCCAGGAGGAACTGTGGGAGGACTGAATTTTTTTGACCCACCACCCAGCACTCCACAGCTTCTCTCTCACCACATTGTGCCATCACCACACAATAAATGATAGTATTTTCCAATCTTTTGAACCAGACACTTTTGTCTCAGCCTATGAAAAAAAAAGGCTTTTGTTTCTACTTTCTCTCTCAGCTCTTAGTGGGCCAAAGAGTTTCATTCATCAGGACTGGCACCCAGGGCTAGGACTCCTAGTGCCTCACCTCTCTGAGTGCATGTATTGCTGAGAAGAAACCGCTGTTCCTTTTAATAGGAGAGACCTGTCTATGACACAAACCAAAGGTAATGTATATGAACTACTCCCAGACCAGGAGTCTCAGCCACTTTTCAGGGCTCACACAAAACCACACAAGTGTGCCCTCATGTTGATTAAACATTTTTTCCGAAAGTGCATTTTCCTGTGAAAATCAACCCCACTTTCCCTGGCATTTGTGAGTGGAGAAGCTCTTCCTCTCTCAGCTCTCCTCGAGTGGTCGATATATTAAAACTTGAACTGATTGATTTGAGAATGCCATGCCGTCAGTGTCTTGATATGGCCGTTGACTACATATGAAGTGTCTTAGTCATCAGGCTTTAGACCAGGGATTGATAATAGCTTGACCGCTGGGCCTATTTTACGCATCCTTGTTCAGGAGGTGTTGTATTTAGTCAACAGAGCACTTATGATGAATCTCAAACAGCACAAGGGGATTCACTGTGCGGGTGAGTGGAAGGTATTTCTCACTCCTCGGGACCTCATGAATACATCCAAACTCTAACTAACTACTTTGGCTTAGTGTGGAATTTGAAAGTGGGATGAGGCCAATTTATTTAGTTGTATTCCCCACGATTTAGCTATACTCTTGAACATAGTGATAGCAGGGAGGATAATCTTAGTCATTCAGCAGTAAAGTGGCTATGCACAAAACCTCCATCAGTAATGTATTCTGTATTGATTGATGGTCTCTCCTGCAGTACTAGGCAACAGCATTATTATCATGCAAAGATTCCAAACTGCCCACAATAAAATCATTGTGCCTTGATTCAAGTTATCCTCCCCAGGCTGTCATAATACCACAGCTGATGCTGTTTCATATCACTTTCTTCACAGCAATCATCCCCACCTCATCCTCAGCAACTTAGTCCTGTTGCTACAATCTGTTAAAGTTTTCTGAATTAAAGATATTTCTCGTTCCATGCAATATAATGTATATATCTTAGTAGATACCCTATTTGGTTTTAAATTCAGTTGGAGACATATTTTACAAGACATGCCGCTGTATTATGAATATAGTATTTTATATCCACCTAAAATATACTATTTTGACTTATTTCCTATGATTCTGGAGTCATTTATAAATGTCAGCCATGTTCAAAACTTAGCCTAAATATGAATATTATCACAAAGCCTGCATGATGACTGACAAACGTTCTACAACAGTGAACTTAACCCTCGTTTGGTAATAGGCTAACGAACACTTGCGTCTACATCATCTCTTTGGAAAATCCCACGGAAGTGTATAATGAGAATTTACAGTTGAATTAATGACACGATCAAAACGCACTGTTATGGGGATGAGAAGTTGCTTACTGTAGCCTATGAAAAGCAGCATGTAGCATAATTATTAATTTGGTATTGGAACAAAACGTGTAGGCTATTTGATATTAGGCGAAGGTGTGGTTTCATGTGGCTACGGCTTAGTTGAACCCTAGTCCCTTGAAGTGCATTGTGCGACGCATAATCGTATAGTAGTAGCCTAGGCCCAAGGCTATAACCTAAAAAGATTATGTAAAATATATTAGCCTACTATTATATCATTGATCAAATGTAATATTTGTATTGTTGTTATTGCTATTATTGCTAGTAATGTTTGTATTTGTATTATAAATGTCTACTACAGTCCTAATGGTTAGTGACATAGAAAGTAGGCTATAACAGTTCAACATGAAAGCTATAACGTTTAAATTGAGATATAGTTTTAATCTAATATTGATTGTTGTGAAGAATGTTTTTTGGCCCTATACATTTCGATTGATTGATATAATGCATGAACTGCAAATACGTTTCTTCTTTAATGTCCTTATTTCCACGCTTGTTGCATGTTTATAAGATATAATGAACCAGCTTGCATATGTTTTGTTATTCAGTTATTAGGCTACTACTGTGTGTAAACTGCATCTCTGAGAGAATGGCTTACAATTGCAAAGAATCATAGTGACCTTGGCTATCAATCATTGTATCAGGGTATCTAATGTAAACGCGGGTGTCGCATGGATAACATGACACATCTGGTCACTTGGCATTGTTGTATCTTGGTTACCAAGCGATTTATTAGAGACCCTTCTGCGCAACGACTAGGCTACCAGTCATGGTCTAAATAACCGACAAACTCCTGGGCTCATTTTCAGTTCACTTTTAAAATATCTAAGTTTCACATATAAAAACTAAAGCACAATCTTAAACATCACGATTTTGTGGCACAAAAAGCAACCTGAAGGAGAAAGTATGGTTGGCTCAGTTAAAAGCATCATCAAGAGGGAGCCGTGTTTGCTCTCATGACCAATTTATTGCCGATGAACATATGGCCAATATTTTGTTTCACGTCACAGCAGGGGGAAAACAAACATCACGCAATGTTAGGGAGTCAGCAAGAGCAGAGCCACTTGGCCAGCTATGCAAACGCACTTGGACCATATCAGAAGAGGACCACTTGCTTTCTGGGTATATAAACCGCATCAAGCTTATCTCTGCACGCACTCCTGATTCCCATTTGGAGATATTTCATTAACCACGCGCAGTCTTAACGCAGGCTACACAACTCATCCCATTCCAGTCATCAGTCATCAGTCACCAGGTGAGCGCAATATGCCTATGATAGTTTAACTCCCTCAGATACTGTGCACTGCAGGTGTTGTAGTTTAATACGATGTATTTGTTTCTCACGCTGTGCCCCTGTGTTTGTTTGTGCGTTTGTGACTGACACATTTTCCTAACATCAAATCCAGGATGTCATAGCCATGTGTTTTAGATGTTCTAATACTAGCTATTGCATTGTGATGTTCCTAAACTAAAATGTGTATCACAACTAGTTTGTCGTCACTATTGGAACATTGGATGTTGATGATTTTACGCGCACGAAGTTTTACTATCACAGTCAGTGTGCCCTCATTTCCCACAACATTCTACATATAACTTTCAAAACAAATAGGATAGTTAAATCAATATCGTGCCCACTGTAACTGTGCTTAAACCACAACTTAAACGATATGTTAAAAATAAAAAATAAACTATTCCTAGTGCTGTTGTCTGTCTGTGTGTCATACGATGGGAGTACTTTATAGTATTCTGCTATGGTAAAATTGATGCAATAGTTATGGTTAAAAAAGTGAAAATTATATATATTCTTGAAGTAAGACAGTATTGATTTTGTTCTGAGTAAGATTTGAGAGAGAAACTGACCAACGTTTACACAGGCCTGCATCTGACAATGTTTTTCTCCCTGTTATTTCACTGCTTTGTCAGTAGAGTCCGCTAGAGTATTACAGATGCCTCTCCAAAGACAGTGTTAAAACCATTGTCTGCCCTGCATGAGGACACTGTGTCAGTATGTTTATGTCATATCATTTATGTCAGTGCCTCTGGAGTATTTTGCTGCTTGGTATAGGTGATGCGAATTGTTTGGGGAAATGTAATCGTATTTGCAGGGTGAATGCACGCACAAAGAGTGAACGGTTGCTTCTCGAATGATTAATTTCAAGCAGGTCGCAGAGACTCAAGCAAATTGTTCCTTATAATGTCTCTGTGAGACATTGAAAGGGGGAAAGTGATTAAAAATAATAAACCGTTTAGCAATTTGTATCAGAGAACCCGATAAAGGCACACTAACAGTGCAGCATGAAATTCACCGTTACAAATAAACTGGTGGTTTAACAAATGAAGGCATCTCCTTTGGGCACGGGCGCAGCGCTAATCTCGTTGTGACATGTTTAATCATTAGAAGAAGGGAGACGAATAAAGGCATTGGGTTTGCCCGCAAGCGAAAGGTGCTTGGATTTCTGGAATCAAAGTTCTCCAAATGATTTGTGCCTCGGGCCACCCTCCCCGGGCCATGACTTAGTCCCATAAATAAACAGGATGTAGGCCTACTTTTACCTGCATATTATATATAGCCTTTTAATCATAGAGGGGGAAAATCGGTCTTGTCACTTTATACATTTATCATGAGCACCTGGAGGCAAACGGGGTTTCCTTTATCAAAGCCTAACTGCCAGCCCGAGGTGTCGAAACACACTGCAATTCAGAGATTAAAGGAATGATCAACGTTATTGTACATCGTCCTGAAGCATTCTTAATGCATTCAATCGGAAGATTTATTTAATCAACTGTATAAAAGGCCTTTATTCATTCGTGAACAATAGTTTCTTTAAAATTTGGGAAGATTTGGGTGAGAACTATCTATTCGTCCGACGGCCTTTTTTTGATTAATTTGAAAATTAATTAGGCCTAGGCTATGTGATGATGGTGAATGCATGTGTCTGCAGTAGTTTGGTATTGTCTTGTAACAATTATAAGCATGAGAACCGTCTTATAAAATAAGCTGTTTACAGCAGAACTTAGCTCTCAATTAATTATTCTTATAAAACACAATTAAACAAATTCAACAGTATGCCTATTTTTTCAAGTGGAGTATAATTATTTGTATCACTCGAATACTACAGACCTTTATACATGCTCCGTTTTAGTTACACACACAAGCAGTGATGAAAGAGCTATGAATTCCCATGTGAATTTAGCGACAATTACCCTCAACTGGGCGGTAAATGCAAACCACAAGCCTCGCTCTATCTGTTGCAAAGCGCCAATTTAAAACAATAGTCAGGGTTGCATCTTGGTGCATCAGTGGCAATGAGCAGTTCTTCTACACATCAATACTCTCTCTGTCCGATCATTACTGGGTCCGATACACACCAGAAGATACACTCACTCACCCCCTTCAACGCTGCGCCCGAGACCCTCTAAGCAGCCGGGCATGATGCTGTGTTGTCATCCTCAGCATCCATAGTTTTCTGAGTTAAATATAACGAGAGAATAAAATATTTATTAAATGTGTATTATTATTATTATTATAAACGTTATAATATTATATAGTAAATATTATCAGTATTATTAATATTATTAATATTTCCATTGTGTATATCATTACTAGTAGGCTACTGTTATCATTACAATTATTGTGATTTTATTTTATTTTTCAGTGTGAAATGATATAGTCATAGTAATAACATAATCAGGTAAAATATGTAGGCTATTCATACAATACAATAAGCTTTAGTAAGCTAAGCTCACTTCGTGCAGTGGGCTGGTTGCACTTTGCATATATTTATTATAAGTCAGTTATTGCCATGAATCGGTCCCGTCAACTTAACTGAACCTGCTTTGCTAAAGAATGCCATGTACTAACTCATAGAGTGAAAAGACCAGCGGCCTGTTTGAGCTACCTGTGAAAGTAAACAGGTAAACACAAGGGGATGGCTCTCGAGGTGAAGTAGGTACGGCCACTTTACCTCTTCCTGCCGAAACCCTCACTTCAATTGTTCAAATACATCCCCAATAACTGCCCACAGATCACGTCGTGCGGTCGTACTACCACCATCACCAGCGCGCTCTCTCATTTTGCCACAAAGAAGCATGGCCACGCGGAATGATATGACTATAAGTAATGCATAAACTTAAGTTTTGCTGAACATAAAAATTAGGCTACTCGTAAAATGAAGGAATTGCCTCATATTGCATATATTGATGAGATGTAAACATAGGCGTTACATTTTTTATTTTTTTTATTTAATATTTATTTAACTAGGCAAGTCAGTTAAGAACACATTATTTACAATGACGGCCTAGGAACAATGGGTTGACTGCCTTGTTCAGTGACAGATTTTTACATTGCAGCTCTAACCACTCGGCTACCTGCCGCCCCAACAAAAAAGATCCACCGTTGGAGCCTACTTCTTGTGCTTGTTTACTGCACACAGAGTGAGCTGGATACACCAGAAGGTGTCCCTCACACATGCAGCATACTCGGCAGATAAGGTCAGGCAGTAACCTCTTAGCTATGTCATAGCTCGACTTTGCTCAAACCCCGTTCAGTCCAAATGAGTCATTGTCGCTGTTTGAGACGGTGTGATTAATTATTTAGCCTATGCCAAAACTCTGCTCTGGTGAAATATTTACCTTTCGGGTCAGGTGCACTGCTAGCTCCGTGGTTGAAGGAAAACAGATCTACCACCCACAATCCAGTTTTGATAATAATAATAATAATAATAATAATAATAATAACAAAACAATAATAATCTAAAAAAAAATATATGTTGATATTATCTTTCAAATCTTTTGTATTTCAAACAGTGGAAGGACGGGCTTTCCTTCGTGAAAATTGCCTCTGTGGGTGGGAGGGTAGGCAACCCCACAAACTTTAGCCAGTAAAGTAAATGGCATGTTTAGGCACTAGAGAATATGTTTTGACACCTTTCTCGTCTGCGTCCTAGAGAGGGAGAAGGAGAGTGTGTGTCTGTGTATGTATGTGTATGTATGTGTCTGTGTGTGCTAAGATGAAGGACTTTCCTTAATAGGCTATTGTGGAGGATTCAGGACGGAATGAAGAGATAGTCCATTGAAAGCAGTTGAATGCCATGACAACTAGGAACAACCTCAGATTTATTCCAAACAGTTAGAAAGCATTGTACAGGGGCGTCAATCATCCATTATTTCGCCCCTGAAATAAATGCAAAAACTGCACCCGGACAAAAGCATCCAACAGGAGCCGGACATTTGTCTACATTTCCCCCATTGTCTGCAGCTTAGCAATCGGTTTGTATTTGTGTTTGCCCGGGTCCGACCACCCAGGATGCGCAGAGGACTTGCTAGAAACGTGCAACATTGTCACCCACATCACATACTAGATAGGAGGCAGAGGGGCAACAGCAGAGAGAGGGGAAGCTAAAAAAGAAGTATTGAAGGGAGGAAAATAAACGAATCTACAATGATACTTCGTTTTCTATGAAAGAGGTGACGATGGAGCACTTATAAAGCACGTCGAATGAGCCTGCACAAACAATACTCTGCTGTGTTCTGGGGGGAAAAACGCACATTGAAGCAATTTCATAATAATGCAATTGTAAACCTGTGTTAAAAAAAGTTCTTAGAGCACGCTGTGAGAACCTGTTCTGTTCGATTCAATAGCACGTTAAAAAACATAACGGTCAAAATTAGAATATTGTCTTTAAAAGCCTGCATAAACACTAGGCTACTCTTCATCTGGACTGAAACGCTGCTATTATTATTATTATTATTATTATTATTATTATCATTATTATCATTATTATCATTATTATCATTATTATCATTATTATCATTATTTATTAGTATTATTATTATAGGCTATTCATCCATATTATTATTGTCTATAGGTTATCATTCATTGCCCTTATTATATGCGATCGATGTTTTCCAAACAAATAGAATCCGATGTATTTAATTTAAGCCCCTTGTCCATAAGCCTGAATCAAAATATTGACTCAAATTGTTTGCATAAATTAGTGTTGAAAATTCTAACAATGTCCTATTTAGAAGATAAACTATGATAGAAATGAATAGGCTATCGAACGGGCATCCAGACCACAGTTTTACACAAACCATAAAAAAATCTGTTTTCAAGCTTAATGATTCAATATTTTATATATGCGGAGAGTATACGGCAAAAGCTTTTTCAGGAGCAATTTGTTAAAACGAGCTTTCAAGTATTCGGAGTGTAAAGCTACTTGGAGGTCCTTTGTATGTAAATAGGGTGTAAAAAAGGCCCTCCCCATCTTTGTAATTAATTGACACGTTATACCACTCATCATGTTCTGAAGCACCAATGGTAGAGGCTCGGATCTGCCCAAAACCCACAATTTCACATCTGCAAACACTGTCTTCATCCACTTGACTCCCAAGACCCGCCCACACGTGGCCAACCTTTTGCGTTTTTAATGCTTTTTCACTGCAGGTTCATGTGTTGAGACCAACCTTATATGGACTGATCGGACCGGTAATGGCTTATTTCCCCCTAGCACCCAGCAGTAGCACAGTATACATGAGCCAGATATAGCACTTCAGCCACTTTGGCATTCTTCCTGGACTTACAAAACTGATTCCTCTGCTACTTGGTTAGGTAATGGTTATCGACAGAGGCTCGTGATTTGCTTTGACTGTAGTTCAACGTAGAACGGAACTGAGAGATACTTTTTTTCTGAACGGCGATTGTGTTTTGTGTTTTAAAACAGCGGATTGCCAAACTGGTGCAGAAACTTTCCTGCATACATTTCCCCAGAATATGTCGTTGACCAACACAAAGACGGGCTTTTCTGTAAAGGACATTTTGGACCTCCCTGACACGAATGATGAAGAAGGATCTATCACTGGACCGGAGGAAGATAACGAGGGATCGGAGACAACAAAAAACACTGGAGTTTTGGTGCAAAGTCCTCTAGAAAACGTTCAGAATCTGCCTGTAAAGAACCCCTTTTATGATAGTAGTGATAATCCTTACACAAGATGGCTTGCCACCACTGACAGTATCCAATATTCACGTAAGTACTCTTAAAGAATCTTAAATATACATATTGTTGGTGTTAAGACATTTATCTACTTGTTTTGCGAGTGAGAACGCATCATATAAATGTTATCCGATCTATACTTGATTGAATGCAGAATCTCTATTCCTTAGTGTCTGGACTCAATGGTGCCCTTGAATGATGTGCAGCATTCATATTTATTCACCGTGGTTTGATTGCTGCGCTCGACTTAAGGCGTTACCAGCATTGAAATAATATACTGTTTACACTATTTAGTGTTTCGAATATGATCGATAGAGACTTGTAAATGCATCGACTATAAAGCCACGTAATATCGTCTTCAGAAATTTGACCCTGTGTATTACATGTTTTGCATGATGAGGATTTGTAGGCAGACAATGCATGGTGTTGCTGCTTCAGTGAATCACTTTCTTTGGGGACTAATGGGAATCATTATTGTGGGTCCCAATATAAAAAACAATATGAGCTAATAAGATTGTATTTAGGCTTTGAAAAAGTCCTACATTTTGCATTTCCATGTGTGCTTGGCACGTGCACCAGTCGAGAAACACATTTTAACGGTTGCATTTTGTCTCTCCCACGCAGTGCATGGTCTATCAGCTAGTTCTCAAGACTCAGCCAAGTCCCCAGAACCCTCCGCGGACGAATCGCCAGACAATGACAAGGAAACTTCAAGCAACGGAAGCGACTCCGGTAAGAAGCGAAAAAGAAGAGTGCTGTTTTCCAAGGCACAGACGTACGAACTTGAGCGTCGGTTTAGGCAACAGAGATACCTTTCCGCGCCAGAGAGAGAACACCTCGCTAGTTTGATTCGCCTGACACCAACTCAAGTGAAAATATGGTTCCAGAATCATCGGTACAAAATGAAGAGAGCGCGCGCTGAAAAAGGTATGGAAGTGACTCATCTCCCCTCTCCCCGGCGGGTGGCCGTGCCTGTCTTAGTCAGGGATGGAAAGCCTTGTCATACTCTTAAAGCTCAGGACTTGGCGGCCACATTTCAGGCTGGATTCCCCCTCTCGGCATATAGCGCCCAGACCCTTCATCAAATGCAATATAATGCTCAGTACAGCGCCGCCACCACGCCACAATTCCCTTCAGCACATCACTTGATGCAAACGCAACAGTGGACTTGGTGAACTAGTAGAGACTGGCCGGCCTGCTCTTTAAGAGCACGATAGGGGGTTCACTACAAAATAAAGACTTTTCATTTTGCAGCTTGACCCATAGGCCTATTTACCATTTTTTTGGGGGGCTAATGTGTGCGCCATGTTTACATGTTTTCGTTAAGAGAACGGGGTCCAGCCTCACCCTAGATTTAAGAATGTCAATGCTCTTGTGAACTTTTGTAAAGTATGTTTGTGTGTTGTAGAAATGTTTTCTTTTTGTCCTTCGTGTTATAAGCACGTACAGAACCACTTTATAATTATACAAGATTTCTTGCTTCTTTTACAATGGACCGAAAATATTTATGGCCATGAATAAACATTGGCAACTTTTAGCTTTTTTCCCTTTGTTTTTTGTAAATACTTTGTCGTAATTGTTTGCAAACCAGAAACATGCAGGATCGTATAAGTGGAGATATACATATTTCCAATTAAAAAAGAAGGAAGAATTCATGACTGTCGTAACAGATCCCATATGATTATGTGAATAACAGTTCAATCGCGCGCTGATGGGGAAATATACCGATTTTTATAAGGATTTTAATAAAAATGCTGTGTTTCAAAAATTACGTTTTGTTTTGCGTGTCTTAACTACGTCCTATTGGATTTATTGAATACATACGCTTATCATTGGTAAGGAGAGGCACGACAGTCTACGTGTTGCATAAATTGTCACAGAAAGGAGGTGAATTTATCTTTCGCGCACTTTTTTTTTATTACCTAAATGAATCCTTCTAAATTCTAAGAATTTGAACAGGTCAGTAATAAGGAGACTAAAGTTACTTGTGAAATGGGCCTAAAATCCACTTACTTAATGTAAGAGGGCTTCTTCAGCTAAGAAGCTTTTGAGTCAAAGGCTCTCATTTTCAAGGTCTCGAACTGCTCTCGTATTGGGGTGTGAAGTGGTATATATAAAAAATGGATTTAATGCAAAGACATTTAGATTTTACGCACGGTTTTACGCACGTGACTGTTGTCAAACAAACACAGAAAGTGACATGAATATCAGCCAAGTCACGAAATACTCTTCAAAATCTATTGCTCTATGTTAGCCTATGCATTATAATGTAGCTTTTAGTGGATGGGCTATATAGGCATATAGAGGGATGGGCTACGGATGTTGTCTGTATCCAAATAGTTATCTAAAACAGGGTACCCAGCAAAGTCCTACTCGATACAAGGACCAAATGGGTCCCAAGTGAATCACAGAGCGCATTGCGGATTATCAGACCCAATTCAGTATCCTGGGTAAAATCATTCATTACCTATGACAAAATCTTAACCGCATTGTGTTTGCCCCAGTATCGAGATCTTATAAGACAGATGTTAGAGTCGTCCTCACTATCATTGAACAAACAGCTACATTGACACGATGTGCTAATTATTTACAGAATTCTATGTCAAGGGGCCACTGCTTTTGGTCCAGGCTACAGAGACTCAATATGTTTTCTTCAGAGAGGCTACAGTGTTTACATTTGCGAGCTGTGCTGGGGACGTATTCACTAATATTCGCTCTAATAACTAGTTATTAATGTAATCATATTTGTACAAGCTAATGGCCGAGTTGTATCGCATTGATTTTTCACATTGAAGTTGTTACTTATTCCATAGGCTATAGAAAATGTTAATGGCAATGGAAATAGCATTCCTTGAATGACCTGTAGGCTAAAAGTTTCCATTTCATATATCACTATCGGGTAGGAACCAAGGGTCCTACAATTATGATTATTTTTTAAGGGCGCATATGTGGAAGGGGGAACAAGCAATATAATTGAAGTATAATGCATTTATCGCATTTCATTTTCAACATAATTTTTCTAGATTAGCATATTGTTGTCTGCATTTTGCGTTTGCCTTAACCTCGAGTGAAATAAAAACGTTATAAAAAATATATGACATTCATGTTAGACTATAGAACTAGACGACACAAATAGGCTACATTAATACATTCCGATAAACACCCCTGGCTATAGCAAACCGCGTAAGACAGCGTTGACATCATTTAGGTTCGGTTAAGTCAATAAAACATGTTGATTTCTGTGTGGCTCTAACCTCGATGCCCCGAGATTTACTACTGTGACGGGGCAGTTTTGTGCAGTCCATCGTAGCACAATATACAGTACACCACACAAAGGCCTAGGGCCGGTTGTCGTGGATGTTAGAGGCGTGCATATTAACGAGGAGCCAGAGTGCGAGCGCAGACAGTGTGGATAGAGAGACTGTCAAAGTTTCTTGGTGCTATTCAGTTCCTTTATCTCGACCAGTGCATCCCCGAGTCAGGGAGATGTATCCTTGGGTTTTTGTCGTGCCTGTCAGTTGGTGCCATTGTGATCCTTGTTGTACACGTTGTATCCCATATGGACAGCTGGGCTCGGGCAAGGCAAAAAGAATCCCTCACAAAACCCAAATTGTGTCCGGCTTTCAAATAAAGCATTGTTGTCTCAAAGAAAAACGAATTAAAAATTCGTGCTATATCTATTCTGGAAAAAGAACCCCCATTCACAGATAACAGGGAGTCCTTATTCCTTGATAGAGCTATGCTAACAACAGCCCCTCTCATTTCTCTTTCTCTCGCTCTCCTCCCTCGATCCTCCCAGCTCAAAGAACGATTATTGTCTGTCCCCAAAAGTGTGTGGTCGGTCACTGGGCAGCAAAACTATTTTAAAATTCTTAATTTTGAGCTGCCTTCTTTCCTGTTAGCTTTGTATCGGTGTCATGAATAGCATATTTCTGATCTCTATGGAAAATATCTGACTTGATTTATATAGGCCTACCATGACACGAGACAAGACATTCAGGAATTCAGGAATCTGAATGCAATACTAATTTCTCATAGCTTTATCCGTTCACTTTTCAAGACAGTTCTATTTCCATATCAACAATGACAATATAATGCATGCAACATGCCTACCAATAGATTAGACAGAGCACGGGATATTGGTTTTGAATTGTCATTTTCTTCAAATCCGAATGTAAGCCTAAATGCATTTCTATGATAGCTCTAGGCATACTTGTTTGTTTATGTTTGTTGTCCTTGGGAGAATAATCGACTATAATAATAAAGACAGGTCTCCGCGCAGACCTGATGTGCATTATTATCGATAACAATTACTAACTTGCTGAATAGCACATAGTTCAAGGAATTTCACATTTAGTCGTAGATCTAAGTTTTTTGCGGATATAGAAAATATTCTCCATGACGCACATTCACCTTGGGACCCAATTTCGATTCGTATATTGTCATTAATACACGAGGAAATTATGCAGCTCCTCAAAGCCAGAACAGTAACAGCTCTATGTTTATCTGAAATTGCTTTTGGATGCACGTGGGTGGGTGGTGGTGGGGGGGGGGTTAGGGGGTCTCAACAATAAAACAAACATCTCGGTGTGTGCACCATAGTTCACCCCGTGGATAACGCTATTATATGCGTTGGAATAGAATACTTCAGGAAATATGCACTTAGGACTGTGTGGGTCTTCGTCATCCTGACCGTTTGAACCTCGACATAAATCATTCTGTATCGTGTACATCTCCAAATAAACGAGGATTTCAAAGCTTTAATAAGCGGAGCTTTCATTTAAAGGAAGTAATCTAGTTTTATTGCCTTAAAGAAGATCCAGATTAGATTCGCCTAGTGCCGTGGCGAGAGAGAGAGAGAGAGCTAAATCAACCGTTACGCCTGGTTGCCACAAGATGGAAGCAGAGGTCTATAGTTTGGGTTTATATTGCACCCTTGTCGTCAAAACTCACAGGCCTACAATATTACCATTATAATTGTATACATTTAAAAGTTATTTTACTTATACATCTGATGAACAACTTTGCATATGATCATTATGGTGCCTTTTAAAAATAACAACCATACAATATATGCTTTAAAAATAGGTTGAGTTAGAAAACAAAGCCAAACATTGTGTAGGATATTGACTAATATTTCAATGACATGCATTCCAATATTATACTGCACTTTCGAAAATAAAACAAATGACGCAACCTCATTGAGAGAGAGCTAGAGAGAGAGAGAGAGAGAGAGAGAGAGAGGCGAGAAAGAGACCAGCTCCACAGTGTGGCGCAATTGGATTATGAAATACATTTTCAAGAAAATACTTTCAAAATGTTCCCTATAATTGATTGCCATATGCATGACACGGATTTATATGTTTGATTATTGTCGCACCGAGGACATATAAGGGCAATTGCAACATGCCATTTTCAAAACGTTGTTGGAATATATTTGGATAGATAGCTTCCTATATGTTCAGCGGCGGAGATGGAAAAAGTCATTCTGAGAAATGACCAATGTAAAACTATTGATTATTATATTAAAAATGAAATTTCACTGTGGCAGCATCATCATCCTCCTCTTCGTCTCTTCATCCTCAACTTAGAGCAATGACGCCCTGCTCATACAAACGATTGTATCCAGGGTGGCCTATTTACAAGCAACAACAAAAACTGAAATTTTTATCAACCCCTCTACAAAAAGCCTCAGTCCGTATTATTTGGATTGATTTTGGATTCATTCAGCCAGGCGAGGTTACCAATACCATCCATCAGTTTGCGCTATTTTGCAGCAGCATATAAGTGATTTATAGCCAGGACATCAGGCCTGTGGAGTTGGCGCTGGTAACAAATAGCTTACTTTTGTTAGCTTTCATTTGATCATGTCAATCATGTCAAGAGGATCACATTGATGCACAGAAAAGCGATTCACTGTGTTTTAGGACTAGAGTGAGTAGCCTATGGAGACCAATATTTATATACATAATTGATGGAGACGCAGTGGGGGAAGCATACATTTGTTATATGATGATGACTGACGGGTTCTCAAGACGCTTCATTGTGCGATATTCCTCAGAGAACATGGCGCATTTTACAACATAAGGGTTTATAACACCTTATGTACTTGCAAACTTTGTACAGACTCTCCAAGGCAACACAAGTAAACATATGTGAATAAAGCAGAATAGGACAGGCAGCGATTCTCAACCTGGGCGGGAAAACCTAAAGGGACGTATTTCCTTATTCAAGAGAATATTATTTTTTTCAATAGCCCAAGCTTATCATAGCAGTTTTTACGAAAATCACTTTTTCGAAAATCAGAATAATAACTTGCATTTAACCTCTTCAAAAGGCCTACTTATTCACTACCAGCTGGCAGGAAATTACTACCTAGGACAGATTAATAGGTATGTGTATTGTGTAAATATATGGTTATAGCTACAGTATCATTGTTTTATAATTATATAGTTTTAAAAACATTGAAAACCCATTGGCCAGATTAGGCTATTTATATTTTGAGCCTGCATGATGCCCGCCTCTCTGGGCAGCCAAATGGGCCAGACATTCAGAACTGGGATGGGCAACTGGCGGGCCGCAGGCCGCACCCCCTTTGTAGGCCCACTGACCAATAATAATAAATAAATGTTAATAATACAACTTTTATTTTATATTTAACTAGGCAAGTCAGTTAAGAACAAATTCTTATTTACAATGACGGCCTACCCCCGCCAAACCAATTGTACGCCGCCCTTATGAGAATCCCAATAACAGCCAGATTGTGATACAGACTGGATTCGAACCAGGATCTGGAGTGACACCTCTAGCACTGAGATGCAGTGCCCTAGACCGCTTCGCCACTCGGGAGCCCTTTTAAAAAAGTAATAATAATTTGGAACTGAGTTGGCGTCTCAACTTACTGTTGAGCGTTAGAGTAATAGCACAGAAAGGTACAATTTCGATATTTGGTTGTGCATCAGCAGTCAGCTCCATTTTGTTTTAGATTGGTAAATTATTCTAGCAGACAGCTATCTAAACTTGTAGTAAGCATGGTCGAATTACCGACCAGGGGGGGCCGTTGATCATCATTAAAAACGGCCGTTGATCATCATTAAAAACAGAAAACATTTGCCTACACCCTATGGCAAAATGTGTAGAATTGCAGGAAATTAGTTGTAAAACTGCAACACTTTCTCTCTGCCCCATGGCAAAATGAGTAGAAATGCAGCAGATTTGCTTTAAAACTGCAACATTTTCTCCATGCCTCATGGCAAAATGAACATTAAAACTATTTGCTGTCACAAGGGGAGGCCCTAAAGGTTTTCCTTGAATGGGGGGTATGCAGACCCACGAGCCACTGCGGCCCCTCATGATTAGTTCTGTTTTTTTGTGGCCCCCACCACCATCAAAGTTGCCCATCCCTGATTTAGACTATAGGAGCATCTCTCCTCTATGGAATGATACGGTCCTTGTGTGCTTTCTGGATGGACTGTACAACAACTGCTAGTATTTGAATAATCAAAATATCTACTGGACTAGCAACTACACTGAAACCAGGAAAGAGGTGAGTAGAGACAAATATAATTGAATCTGGTTGTGTGTTAAAATGGCTTTGTTGTAAACTGTGTGTGGACACCATGTTGACATACTCCATTGTTTATGTCTTCATTGAAGAAAAATGTATTAGCCATAAATCATGTTTTTTTTTGTAAGTAATGTTGCTCTCATGGAATGTTATTTAGCATTACAAAATCTAGTGCTATTTGCATGTGAAAAAGCTCAATCAATGCTGTTGTTGGTGGTATGTATATCTTACAGATTGTGGATTTAAGAGCTCACTTTTTAGAGTTCTGTGTGTGTGTGTGGTGTGTGTGTATGTGTGTGTGTGTGTGTGTGTGTGTGTGTGTGTGTGTGTGTGTGTGTGTGTGTGTGTGTGTGTGTGTGTGTGTGTGTGTGTACGTGTGCATGTGTATGTGTGTGTGTTCTATCCCTACCAGGTCTAATGGTGTCCGGAGTACCTCCATGCCTGCAATGTATAAAAAACGGTGTTTATAAGTGGAGCCGAAATGCTTTGATGTGCCAGTGAGGCGTAATGTTTCAAAATGTAATTGAACATAATAAAGCAACACATAGTTCTGCATTCCATATGATAGAGCGTTAATACACATTCTATGTTAAATTTCTATCTGCAGTGTTCAGAACATTTTGATCATAGGACGTTTTATTGCTCTCCTAGACATATTGTAATTATTTAGTTTTTTTTACTTACAAAAAAGATCATGCCATCATTTCTTTAGTGGTTGCCTTTGTTAGTGTAAAGTGAGGAGAATAAAGTGAGTATTTTCTGTGCCATGTCTTTATTAAATATGATAACATTCAACTCTTGTGTTGCTTCTTCTTCGCAGCCTCTAGCTATCCCCAATCCAAAGAATAAGTATTTGCTTTGCCATGTGACACGTGAATGGCCCAGGGTGATGGAATAGTGAATATGCTATACAGTAATCTGAATAGGAAACATTTATAACAAATAGGATTGTAATTTAAATGATACTTCACACCTGGGCATAGGTGTCTTTTAATAAATATTTTGAAGGTTGATGTTGAGATGAAAAACAGGTCTGTTCTTAGTTCTTTCGGTAGGTGTGTACAATTGTCAACCAGTGACCTTCACTGGTCCTGTACCCAGAGATGTCAATGCTGCCTGTTTCCATAACGACAACTGTCTCAAGGTCTCAGCTGTCAGCCCTTGCATGCTTTTCAAGACTTCTACACCATAGCACATCTACACTTGTGTATGAGACCAAGTTCGCGTCCTTTAGACTCCAAACTGTAGTGACAAATTCTTAAGTATAATTTATTTTATTAGAGAATGATTCATCTTGTTAGATGACAACTGATCGTGGCTTTGGAATCATTTTATGTGGGTCATTTGTGTGCCGCACTGAGTAAAGGAAGTCAGTCAGTTAACGTCTAGGGTCTAGATGTTTCCTTTAACGTCCATTCACATTTTACTGTTTTGTTTTGCTATGGTTTACTGTAACATTGCCATTACATTACATTACATTACCAGTCATGACAGTTGTGCAGTTACTCTAATAAGTAAGTACAACACAGGAGGTTGGTGGCACCTTAATTGGGGGAGGACAGGTTTGTGGTAATAACTGGAGCGGAATCAATGGATTGGTATCAAACACATCAAACACATGGGTTTCATGCATTTGATGCCATTCCATTAGCTCCTTTCTAGACATTATTATGAGGCGTTCTCCCCTCAGCAGCTTCCACTGAAGTACAACATATGTTGTATGCTTACCTGGCAAAACCAGAAACCTCATTTTGTTTTCAGAGATGCTGAGTTGGCTGTTTTATAAGATAACTCTCTGTGTTTTAAGTACCTTAGCGTAGACATCCATCAGTTTGTTTAGTGGCGTCGAGAGAGAACTTCAAGTTGCTTACAATAAATCCCAAGTTGAGAAAATAATCGGTTGAGAACACATTGGAAAAGTGATAGTCTTCAAAAGCAATGCACACTGGAGGCCTATCAAGTAACCTGTGCGAACTGTGGGGGAAACGGCAGAGGGTTTATATCCTTCCTCAGTGTTTAGTAGCATTCCCAATGATGAAGTCTGATGCATTGTTAAGAAGTTATACTCATATTCCAGATCCTCTCAATTCTCTGTGTATTACAGCCTGAACAATGCATCAGACTTCAACATTGGGGATGTTACAAAACACTGAGGATAGTATCCTGTGTTATTTTAATAGCTGATTCATTCATAAAGAGTATATGTCAACTACATAACAAATATCTTATTGACATTACAAGACACATACCAAGTATATTTCTCTCCATTCTAAAGTGTTGTTGCTGTGAGGTTACGGTATTTTAATTTCTGTACGGTCTTATTTTCTCTGTCTCCTCTTTCCCAATGTTCCACCTCAGGACTTGAAATGTCTTGTATAACAAGCACAATCTTTTCAAGTAAGATGGCCATTGGAGACTACGCCAACAATCATGTTCCAAGAGTTGAGTGTTTATCCCTCTCGCTAAATGGATTGTCTCACCTTCTTCACAAGATGAACCTGAGATGCTTCAGATGCCAACAGTGCGAAGCAATGCTTGGATTTTCAGTTTGATAATGACTACCCATCATCTGTCTCAGTCAGACAGACAGACAGACAGACAGACAGACAGACAGACAGACAGACAGACAGACAGACAGACAGACAGACAGACAGACAGACAGACAGACAGACAGACAGACAGACAGACAGACAGACATGGAAGCTCTGTGTATAATATAACAACTCAAATCTCTTTAATGTTGTGAAATGTTTGAAGTTGTAGATGTAGGTTAGATTTCATCAACCTCTATATGGGGGTTCCTGAAAAAGTCTCATTTGTATTGATTGTATTATGTTAATGACAAATGTATTTATCTGTGTTTGACTGTGGTGAAATAAAGTTCAATCTGTCTCATTTTATGAAAAGGTGTGTGTTTTCTTCCCAAAAAGTTTACGGTTTTATGTTGGAGTCCACTGAGGTACATTTTGATCAACAGAAGAGACAAAAAGCACTGTATTTAACCAGGACAGCACACTACTTGTAATCATTTGATTGGCTCACATCAGGACCATGGCCCTCCTTCAGAATGTTGAGTGTGTGTGTGTGGTGTGTGTGTGTGTGTGTCTGTGTGTGTGTGTGTGTGTGTGTGTGTGTGTGTGTGTGTGTGTGTGTGTGTGTGTGTGTGTGTGTGTGTGTGTGTGTGTGTGTGTGTGTTTTTGTCAGCTGCTTATACACTATTCATACATTTCAGTAACTCATGACAATGTACACTACCTTTCAAAAGTTTGTGGTCACTTAGAAATGTCCTTGTTTTTGAAAGAAAAGCAAATGTTTTGTCCATTAAAATAACATCAAATTGATCAGAAACACAGTGTAGACATTGTTAATGTTGTAAATGACTATTGTAGCTGGAAACAACAGAGAAATTAAGGATTATTCCATGCAAGAAATTGCCAAGAAACTGAAGATCTCATACAATACAGTGTACTACTCCCTTCACAGAACAGCGCAAACTAGCTCTAACCAGAATAGAAAGAGGAGTGGGAGGCCCCGGTGCACAACTGAGCAAGAGGACAAGTACATTAGAGTGTCTGGTTTGAGAAACAGACGCCTCACAAGTCCTCAACTGGCAGCTTCATTAAATAGTACACGCAAAACACCAGTCTCAACGTCAACATTGAAGAGGCGACTCCGGGATGCTGGCCTTCTAGGGCAGAGTTGCAAAGAAAAAGCCATATCTCAGACTGGCCAATAAAAATACAAGATTAAGATGGGCAAAAGAACACAGACACTGGACAGTGGAAGATTGGAAAAAAGTGTTATGGACAGACAAATCTAAGTTTGAGTTGTTCGGATCACAAAGAAGAACATTTGTGAGACACAGACCAAATGAAAAGATGCTGGAGGAGTGCTTGACGCCATCTGCCAAGAATGGTGGAGGCAATGTGATGGTCTGGGGGTGCTTTGGTGGTGGTAAAGTGGGAGATTTGTGCAGGTTAAAAGGGATCTTGAAGAAAGAAGGCTATCACTCCATTTTGCAACGCCATGCCATATCCTGTGGACGGCGCTTAATTGGAGCCAATTTCCTCATACAAAAGGACAATGACCCAAAGCACAGCTCTAAACTATGCAATAACTATTTAGGGAAGAAGCAGTCAGCTGGTATTTTGTCTATAATGGAGTGGCCAACACAGTCACCGGATCTCAACCCTATTGAGCTGTTGTGGGAGGAGCTTGACGTATGGTACGTAAGAAGTGCCCATCAAACCAATCCAACTTGTGGGAGGTGCTTCAGGAAGCATTGGGTAAAATCTCTTTAGATTACCTCAACAAATTGCAGGCAACTAGAATGCCAAAGGCCTGCAAGGCTGTATTTGCTGCAAATGGAGGATTCTATGACGAAAGCAAAGTTGGAAGGACACAATTATTATTTCAATTAAAAATAATTATTTATAACATTGTCAATGTCTTGACTATGTTTCCTATTCATTTTGCAACTCATTTCATGTATGTTTTCATGGAAAACAAGGACATTTCTAAGTGACCCCAAACTTTTGAACGGTAGTGTACATACAGTATAAAATGCAACTGATGAAAAGGTGGAAATTAAAGTTTAAATTAAAGACATTGATTGAAAACAAATCAAAGTGTTATGGTGTCTACAAGCCCCTCTAGAAAAGTATTTCCTGTAGCACATAACTACAAGGCTTTGTGTGTGTCTGGCTTTAAGATGATCAGGCAGTGTTTTAGGATCAGAGATTATTTTATGGTAGGCCTACATAAATTACTAGGGTTTACCATACAATTACATGGTGTATTACACTATAATTACACTGTTATAACCAAATAATGATTTGTTAATGTGTTAAAAGTTTAACTTTATGTTTACATTGACATTTACAGATTAAGAATTTAGGTTAGACTTACCTAAACCATAACTCTTAAAAAGGGCAACCATAAAATGTAACATGGAAGGTTTGACAAAAACGTACATAACTGAAGGTTGTGACATCATGATGTGATACACACCAACTCCACATAGGAACTATGAGGTCTGTTACAAATAGGAATTTGATCTTGCCAATTTAAACACCATGACAAAAAATAAACAAGTAAATTGATCTGGGAGGACCCTTCTCTGTTCCAGTGGAAACAACAAGTGTCTCTCCATGGCAAGTCTCTCCAGCAGTGCTACAGCAGGACCAAGATCCAAGGTAGGACGACTCTTGTGGAGGAATTTTAAGGCACATTGTACATTGAAATTCAATATTATTCAATGACATTAGAGCCAAATCATGTACAATGCTATGAAGTCACCACATCACAGATAAATGCAACCCAGTCTCCTGAGCTATACATTTCATTTCCACGTTTTCACTAAGTGAACACACAGTTGTATTGTTGTATAGTATAGTATAGTAGCTGTCTTTTTAATCCTTTGTCATACAGTAGATGTCTTTTCTCAAGGTCACTTATAATCACAGAATGACTTTACATACCAGAATAACCTACCAGTGTGCTCTCCCCTCATTGGTTGAGGTTTCCAATTATCAGAATAAGAAGTACTGTATGTCCACTCTGCACAGGCTGTAATTAAAATGAGTTCCTATTTGAATAGTATTAGAAATGTAGCCTAAACCAACAGGATTGGCCAGTTTAGGTGAACACAATCTAGATGACAAGGTCATAAAAATGCATTCCAAATGCAAAATAATTCTATAAAACAGATGAAGGTGTATGACCAAAGTCAATTTGACACATTGTGGATATAGGGTATTCCATCCTATTCTGACACAATAAGCCTAATCTCTACTGAAATATTCAGGTTGATGTAGCGTAGCTGTCATGCACAATTGAATTTGCATACATTTGAGTGTCAGTCAGTTAGTGTACATTGCCAAAGGTAATAATAAAACAAAAACAGACCTTAAACAAAGCCTCTACCATATATTGTTCTGAAGGCATCCAGAAGTTGGAGAATTTGCCTAATACTATGTGAAATGTTTTATATTTCTCTGCATAGGTTATCTAACCATACTTCTTTACCTGTTCAATTGTAATTTTAATAAGTGTGTCATTCTGACTGTTGTAAATCACACATCTCATAATAATGCACTAGGATATTACATCAAATTACAACACAGTACATGGGATCGTAACACACATCATCAATACAGGCACATATCATGACATCCTAATTAATACACAAATATAATGACATTATCATAAGGTGCCAGATTACATTTAAACCAAGTATTTTTCTGCATATGTAAACATAGGCCTATCTCTTGAGCTGTCTGTATCCTCCTGACTGGTGGTTCTTTTTTATTTTAAGAAACCAAATATGCTTCTCTTCATGTCTGCTAAAATCTGGGTAAAAGATTGAAATGAATGTGTGTCTTATTCAGTACATTCAGTAATTGCTTGCTTTCTAAAGTCTAGCAACCTCGCCAGCTGGCATGCCAGCTAAGATAGTTAGACAAGCTACTGTAACTTGATTGATAGGCTGAAATGGCTTCACACTGGGCACACACTGGTTGAATCAACGTTGTTTCAACGTAATTTGTTACCATCCGTCATATACACAACAATATCCAAAGGTATAAGTGTATTATTAATATCATGCATTTGGCATCCTATTTGTAGTGCTAATGACAACTACTACCAAAGATCCAATTAACCATGGATGAATGATAGTACACCTAGCTACACAATTAAATAATTTGTTGGGCAAATCTGTAACTGTAGCCTACAAAACCAAACCTCACAGCTTGTGTAAGAAAAGTTAGAGGAGTTACTTTCAACTAGGTAGTCTACGCAAATGAGTATGGAAGCTGATCAATGTCTAAATGTGTTGACGTGATAGCTGAGCTGAAACGTACATAGAGGTAAGTATCTGGATGGTAGTCCTCACTGAAGTGCATTACCCCTCATATACCAGTAGGAGTCACTGTTCAAGCAGGAACTATTGGACAGTGGATACACATTATATTTCCATATACTTCTTTATTTAGGTTGATGGCATGACATTGAAATAATTATTTTGATTCAAACATAGCATTTTACTATCAACATTGAAAAAAGGTCAAATAATATATATCTTATCAAATATAAAAATCAACATAATTTCATCCACCATTGAATATAGGATGAAAAAGATTATGTATGTTTTCAATGCAATTTCAATGTATACATTAGTTCTGATGATTAGGATGAAATAAGATTGATGTAACAACCTGTTAGTCAGATTAAGTCAATGTATTTAAGTTGACGGTTTACCTTAATTACAACGTTTACTTGGCTGGTTTAAATTAGATAAAGTATCCTACTGGTTGGACACCCTTATTGGACATATTAATGACATTTGCATTCATGTATTGAGTAAACAATATGTCTAAGATAGTAAAACATACATCATGGAACGTGAACGGACTGAATGGAGCTGTTGGAACAATGGGACAAGACTGTAACTACCAATTGGGGAGAAAAAGGTGTAAAAATAAATGGGTGGTCAGGTTTTTGCCTCTTCATTTAACACAAAGACACGGGGAGTAGTTGTGTTTATCAATAAGAATTCACCCTTCTGTGTAACGGAAACAGTTATGTTATGTCGTGGTCCATTGCAGAATGTATTTGGAATCTTGGACTAATTACGATGATAATATTTTTATTCAAGATATATTCCTCAAGGCAGCAGATTGTCAGGGAACTGTCTTGGTTGTGGGGGACTTACATTTTTGTCTGGATCCAATTCTGGAAAGATCCTCAGCTAAAGCTACCTCATTGACTAAATCAGCCAAATATACTTGATCATTTATGAAAGACTTACATTGTGCGCCACCCTATTCAAGGTCCTCACTAAGTTTAACTTTGGTCCTTCGTTTGTCAACTGGGTTAAGACTTTATACCATAAACCGCAAGCCAAGATCACCACTAATGTCATGATGTCAGCTACTTTCACACTCTTTAGAGGTAGTAGGCAGGGCTGTTCACTTTCCCCACTCCTTTTTGTGCAAGCCATTGAACCCCTGGCGGAGGTCACGGCATAAAGGGCTTTTTTTGTGGGCCAGATAATGCACAAGATCTAATTGTTTGCAGGCAACATTATTTTGTTCCTCTTTGACACAACCGTATCCCTCTCAAAACTACCGATACTTTGAGGTACATACAGTTCGATATTAGGTTACGTTAACATGGACAAAAGTAAAATACTTCCACTGACTCGCTTTGATTATAGCATCTGTGACAGGTACTTTCAGATGGTTGCCACAGGGGTTAAAATATTTAGTAATCACAATTGATAATGAGTTAAGAAATGTGTATAAGCTAAATTTCTCTGTCTTGGTTCAGAAGGTGGTGGATGACTTGAATAGATGGATAGATCTGCCTCTTACATTGTTTGGGAGAATTCGTTGTATTAAGATGAACGTTTAGCCTAAAATGATGTATCTAGATCAATCTTTACCCATACCCCTACCAGAGAGTTTCTTTAAGTCCCTTAACAAGACCATAAGACAAATTGTATGGAATAGAAAAACTTCAAGGGTGAGCCTGGAAATATGAATATGGGATTATAGTCTTGGAGGTCTCCGCCTATCAAATTTCAAGATGTATTACTGAGCAACATAAATTAAATTTATTTCATACTTATTTTAAGCTGAATCAGCCACCTCTTGGACTCTCTTGGAATGTTTGAACTTAATAAAGACTTTAGAAGTAATATTATCTACAAGTGAAACCCCAAGACTATATAAACTAAAATGAGCAATCCCTGTACCATCAATTTAGTAAGATCTTGGCATGAAATTTGTGAGCTCTTTGGTCTGAAAGGAGACTTGTCACCTAAAACATCCCTGTGACAAAACAGACTCCTGCCAATGATCTCGGATAACATTGGCAGGAGAAAGGAATAACACATTTACAATATTGTTATGAAAATGGTGTACTCGAGCAACTGAAAGAGAAATACCAGGTATCCAATAAGCATTTATTTTGTTATTTACTTTCTCAGAAGCACTCTTGGAGATATTATTTCAAATCTATCAAGTATTTAACAGCTACTTCATAATAACCATGGCTCATTTAGATTCCTATTCAAAGTGTACTCATTGCTAATGCAAAAATGCCCAAAATCAGATGTGATTAAGTCAAGAGAGAGATGGAAATCTGATTTGAATATTACAATTGATGAGAGGCTATGGTTGAACCTATGCCAAGATAGCGACTATCAACTCTAGGTACAGACTTATACATTACAACTTACTCCACCAACTCTATCTCACACCTCAGAGCTACATAGATTCAACACTGAAATATCAGAAATGTGTTTTGGGTGTAGAACAACAGAAGGCACTTTTGAGGTATTCCACATTTACAAGCCTTCTAGCATGATGTTTGTGATAGCTTGGCCTTAATTATGGAGGTCCCTTCCCCACTTGACCCTGAAATATGCCTTCTGGGTAACTTTACAAAGGTTAATTTAAATCTAAGTAACATATTAAAAAACTCACCATAAAAATCAGTCAGTTTAAGCTAGAGATATCTGCATGGGCTGCATCTCAATCCATCCGCATCCGTCTATGGCGGCCTTCCGCATCTGCGGTGGAAGGTGGCCGAGCAACAGCATTGTTTGTTAGACCATGAGACATCCCGAAAATCGGTCTTCAATATCTGTAGCGTCCAAACGGTTTGGCCACTCTATGGAAAGACGAGACTCTCACGAACACGATGGATTACAATTAATGAATTAAATATGTGTAAAAAAAACAACGTTAATATTTCCTGAGCTTCCTTATATCTCCTAGATATAGGACAGACAATTCAAAACCTGATTTATTTTTTCACTGTCTTTTTTACCATTTATGAATGTGTTATTCAATGCGTTTCTATGGGCTATAGTATTGAAGATGAAATTCAAAATTTTATCAAATAATTTTTTAATATCCTTTTTGGATATCTAAAAGGGTCCTAAAATTCTATATCAAATAGCTAAATGAACAATGGTATGACCATAAATATCAAATATAAAATTGACAGAAATTGCCCTTGCCACTGCGAGAAAATCTATGGAGAAGATGACATATGCTTAAAAAAATTAATTCAACCAATTTGTGAAGATATGGCGACCCTTCCTGGACTATATGATAACACTTCCATTGGAGTTGGTGGATGTGGGCTTGTAGATCGATGTCAACAGATATTGTCTCTCTGTAATGTTTTGTATTGTTTTGTGTTGTGTTGGTTTCTTTTTCTTATATTTTTCTTATATTTTTTTCTTATATATTTTCTTTACCCAGTCTGTCTATTAAGTAAACTATTATTACCCTAGCTCATATCATACGCATTTTTAGCTACTGAAGTATTTCTCTGCCATCGACCTGTATAGTATAGTTAACCATCCAACATCCACCAATGTATAGTGTACATATTCAGCCGACCACTCATACTATGCAATGTCTTTTTATAGCTTTTTTTGCACTCCAGATATCTTGTATTTCTATACTTTTTCATACTGCCGCTCTATGTATCATGTACCGTGTATCTGTCTTTTGTGTACTTTCATTGTGGCATTTTGCACCTGCCCTGTGTTTTGTTGTAGCTGCTTGACAATGAAATTTCCCCCCCGGGGATCAATAAAGTACCTATCTATCTATCTATCTATCTATCTATCTATCTATCTATCTATCTATCTATCTATCTATCTATCTATCTATCTATCTATCTATCTATCTATCTATCTATCTATCTATCTATCTATCTATCTATCTATCTATCTATCTATCTATCTATCTATCTATTAGTTTTTTCTTAAGGGAGGGGTGGGGAGAGTTTAGTTGCCTTTTGTTCTGGTATTAATTTAGCTTTATTGTATTGTTCTGTTGTTGAAAATGAAAACATTAAACAAATAAAAAGGGAGCCAATAAGTTTCCAGCACCTTTGTTTCCATACTCACAAAAAACGTATTTCTCTAAAATACTGTGCACAGATCTGTTTGACAAGATAATCAATACACCTGAGAGGTGTGGCATATCAAGATGCTGATTAAACAGCATAATCATTACACAGGTGCATCTTGTGCTGGGGAGGCCACTGTAAAAAGTGCAGCTTTGTCACACAACACAATGCCACAGATGTCTCAAGTTTTGAGGGAGCATGCAATTGGCATGCTGACTGCAGGAACGTCCAACAGAGCTGTTGCCAGAGAATATAATGTTAATTTCTCTACCATAAGCATAACACCCTTTTAGAGAATTTGGCAGTACGTCTGACTGGCCTCACAACTGCAGACCACTTGTAACTATGCCAGCCCAGGACCTCCGCATCCGGCTTCTTCACCTGCGGGATCATCTGAGACCAGCCACCCAGACAGCTGATGAAACTATGGGTTTGCACAACCAAAGGATTTCTGCACAAACTTTCAGAAACCGTCTCAGGGAAGCTTATCTGCATGCTCGTTGTCCTCACCAGGGTCTTGACCTGACTGCAGTTTAGCGTCGTAGCCGACTATAGTCGGCAAATGCTCACCTTCGATGGCCACTGGCACGCTGGAGATTGTGCTTCTCACTGATTAATTTTGGTTTCAACTGTACCGGGAAGATGGCAGACAGCGGTTTGCTGATGTCAATGTTGTGAACAGAATGGTGATGGGGTTATTGCATGGGCAGGCAAAAGCTACGGACAACGAACACAATTGCATTTTATCGATGGCAATTTGAATGCACAGAGTTACCATGACAAGATCCTGAGGACCATTGTCCCATTTCTTCCATGGTCTGCATACTCACCAGACATGTCACCCATTGAGCATGTTTGAGATGCTCTGGATCGACGTGTATGACAGCATGTTCCAGTTCCCAACAATATCCAGAAACTTTGCACAGCCATTCAAGAGGAGTGGGACAACATTCCACAGGCCACAATAAACAGCCTGATCAGCTCTATGCATAGGAGATGTGTCACGCTGCATGAGGCAAATGGTTGTCACACCAGCTACTTAATGGTTTTCTGATCCACGCACCTACCTTTTTTTTAAAGGTATCTGTGACCAACAGATGCATATCTGTATTACCAGTCATGGGTTTAATTAATTTATTTCAACTGACTGATTTCCTTATATGAACTGTAACTCAGTAAGTTCTTTGAAATAGTTGTGTGTTTATTGAAAAAACATGGAAGAAGCGTATAAAATATGGTACATAAACTGTTGCATGTCCTTTTTGTGCAACTAACTCTCAAAGTCTAACCTCAGAATTAGAAATTCGTGTTCCTCAAACGTAAAGTTTTGAAGTTGTTCCAAACACCAAATTTCGAAGGTAAGGCTTAAGGTTTGAGATTGGCTTAAAAAATATATAAAAACAACTTTCTATTGCTACCTATGGAATCAGAGGCAGATGCTTATGCTCATCCGCCATCCCCATCCACAAACCGAAACCTACTTGAAGGTAACAGAGCTCACTGTTGCCCCTAGTGGCCCGTTTCCACATCATCTCCCGACGTCCTCGTACATGGATGGACGTCGAATACTGACTTGTATCACGGGTGACAGTTTTTTTTGGGCAAAGTCATGCATGTGCATGAGAGAGTGAATGGGTCAGTGTGTAAGGTAGCCTATTAAACTAAGGGCAGTTATATGTACGGATGGGCATTTGAAAGAATGTCTGTGTTCAAGTACTTTCATGAAAATACTTTTGAGTACTCAAGTACTCGCATGATAGCATGTTTGCAGTATGTTGTCGGGTTGTTCCAATTACTGGTTCTGATTTACAACTGAAAACAAAATGTAACATATTTTAACTGCATTTGACATACTCCAAAAATAGTAAACACATCTCAGAGCTTGTCGATTTAACCAGGTAGATAGTTGCTTCGTACATTTTTAGTACTTGTATTTGATTTCAGCAATCAAAAACAAAATTATCTTGATTTGAGTAGTCTAGTACTCGCACCTATCCCTAATATCAAGGGCAAGAACTATTGGCAATCATGTAGGCTAGACCTACTAAGTATTCTTAATGTAGAAGTCTCTAACAGCATAATGACTTTATTTATTTATTTTTATTTGACTTTTATTTAACCTTTCTCTGTTGTCCCCTTTGTTAGCTGAACCTAGAGGAACATGTTCTCCATAGCTGAACCTAGATGAATGTCACGGAGGGACAGTTAGTATTGGGAGTAGGAGGGGGAAGTTGTTTGGAGTTTATGTTTTGCAGGTGGCCATGGCTGTTTAGCGTGATTGGCAACATCGAGAGGTGAAGCAATCAAGGCCAGAGGATGGGATAAAAGTCGACCTATCCGGAGGGACGTGAGGAAAAAAGGAAGACTGAAACTCGACGGCTGCAGAGAGTGCTTGGAGTATTGCGTTTCTGGCCTGTCTGTTGGTGCCTAGGAAGAGGAGGTACTACACTCACTAGTATACTTAAAAGGAACGGTTGTTTCCTGATACTAGCGGTAGATATTATTCCCACATTGAGGTGACCAGTTAAACTGATCATATTGTACCGTTTCCATTCCATGCAGTGTACCGCTGTCGCCTTTTGCTGCATACCGGGACCAGTTCCTGTTGGAGACGTGGGCGGAGTGACGAACCAACTTTTTCTCCATAGGAGGACTCCGATCAAACCATTGGAAGAACGAAGATTCGGTCCAGGGAAGGCGAGAATAATTGGACAACTGATGGATTTTAGACTGGACAATTTTACGGTTGGAAACCGTAATTATACATTACATTATTTTGTGTTTTATAGGGGTTATGGAAATATTGGGATGTAATATGGTGAGGTTGTTGTAATATTGCCGTTGTAATAATTAGTGTTTTTATTGGTTTCGGTCAGATAGGACCCGAAACCGGACGAAAATCTAAATGTTATTTATGTCTATGTGGGGGGGGGGGGGGGGTTTAGGAATTTGTTGTAGCCGGAAGTAAGGGACTATGGGGACTCGTGAATGGGGATCTGGTGTAGTGGTCTGCAAGTTTTAAACGCTAGCCTAATGATACCTTTGTGGTTTTAAACAGTGTGCTCTTTTGTGCAGAGGTGTGTGCAGTTTGTGTGGTCTTTAACAAGGGGGAGTTGGTCTTTGACATGCAGTGACTATCGTCCATTATTGTTGTGTCCATAATTATTGGTTGGAGTGAATCTATTGTTAACTGATATTCTATGTGTCGGTGGCTGTGGGACGACTACTGTAGCTGCAACTCTGTGAAACTCGTCAGATTCTGTGGGTCCACGAAAAAGCAACAGCAGCATGCCTATTTGTGCCCTTATCATGTTCCTATGAACTCACAATAAAGTTATTTAATTGTACTGGTTTTTGTCTGTTTTGGGAATCCAAAAGAACCAGGTGCGTCACTGGTTAATAAGAACCAGAGGTGACATGAACATGTCTGAAGAATGTAAAGGTAACATGGTAGACCTATCTTCATGAATGACATCCGCTTTTCCTTTGGCCTGATTCTGACATGCAGGAGTGGATTTTTGTCCTTGCCTGACAGGCTGAACACAGCCATGGGAAGTTTCTCAGTCTGTAACAGGTCTTCTACTTAAGTGCCAGTAAACTTGCCACTGACAGATTTCATCAGGGAGATCGCTGTACAGTCAAAACACCAGCCCCACCAATAAGCTGTTAGAGTACTCCAACCGCCAGGCCCAAGAGCTCACAGGCAATGCACATGACATGACCAGGTAAGGCACCCACGTTGTTCAGAAGCCCAACTTCAGAATGAGGTAAAGGTCCTCTGCCATTCAGATTTCACTGCCAGTGCCTACTTCTCATCCTCGTCATCCCCTAGCTGCCATAACTTGGCATACCTGAAGCTGAAGTCGCTCTGCTCTGACAGCCTGTAGCCTCCTCCAGCCCTGAGTACAGCTGTTTCTAGTATTGGAGCAGAAGCACACAGGAGGTGGCTATGTAAATTCCCATAGAGAAACGGACCACTAACACAGACTCCTTCACTGTACATCCTAAAGCGTTCCTCCCTGCCTCGTACTCCACCGCTAGGAGGTTGGTGATGGCAGAGCAGCAGGAGTGCAGGCATGCCAGCACCCACACAAGCAGTGTCAGGGTGCAGTTCCACAGGGCAAGATCAACGTGGCAGGTGGTGGCGTAGTCCAGCAGCCCCAGGCCCAGCACAGGCATAGGCAGCACATTGAACACTGTCGAGGCATGCGCAAAGAAGATGCACATTGACACTGGGGAGCTGGCTGGTTCGAGAAACCACACAGCCGCCATGGTGCACGCCAACACCACATCGACCAAGAAGATGGAGAGTTCACAGACGCCCATGAAGGAGGTGTGCGGCCGACGCAAGCACAGGGACAAGGGAATGCACAGGGACAGGACCAGACAGTCCAGGCCCACCTTGAACAGCAAGATTAACAGAAACTGGTTGGTGTTGTCCTCGTGGCAGATCCCCTCCTCCTCCCAGGACTCAAGGATGACCAGCATGTTGAACCTTTCCCCATTGGGGCTGAGCCTGAGCCCAAAAACAGATATAAAATTGTATTACACATATTAAGCAATGTTATTGCAGGTGTAGCGAAATGCTTGTGTTCTTATCTCCAACAGAGCAGAAGTATCTAACAATATACAGAAATCAAAAAATAAAATGTAATTAAGAAATATATACATATTAGGACGAGCAATGTCAGCGTGGCATTGACCAAAATACAGTAGTATATACATTTGAAATGAGTAAAACATTATGTAAACATTATTAAAATGACTAGTGTTACATTACTAAAGTGACCTGTGATTCCATGTCTATGTACATGGGGCAGCAGCCTCTAAGGTGCAGGGTTGAGTAGCCAGCTAGTGATGGCTATTTAAGTCTGATGGCCTTGAGAAGCTGTTTTTCTCTCGGTCCCAGCTTTGATGCACCTATACTGACCTCGCCTTCTGGGGGATAGCGGAGTGAACAGGCCGTGGCTCGGGTGGTTGAGGTCCTTGATGATCTGTTTGGCCTTCCTCTGACATTGGGTGCTGTAGGTGTCCTGGAGGGCAGGCAGTGTTCCCCCGGGGATGAGTTTGGGAGACCGCACCACCCTCTGGAGAACCCTGTGGTTGCGGGCCGTGCAGTTGCTATACCAGGTGGTGATACAGCTGTCATGACTTGAGTATTCACAGATCAGGATAGATCAAGCTCTTGCAGCCCCTCTCCCACCCAAAGAAGGGGGTTGATGTGGGGGTTTGACACCTTAACAGCAGGATCCTAAATAGTTGGCCACCAACACTCATTTTGCTCTCTAATTTGAAAGATAGAAACAGTCCTTTGTTTCAGGGACTCCACCAAAACTGTTATGTCAATAAAATGGCATTGGAACATTATTTACATTATCTGAAATGTGGAAAATGAGGACAGCTGCCCAAATGAAAATGAATGTCTGTTTTGTATTGTCATTAAAATTGATATTAACTTTTTCTAACAAAAATATTGTAATTTGGAGAACTTTCATACTGTATACGTCAAGTTTATATCCTGTGTTTTGTAGTCCAGAGTGAAGACAATGTTAACGTAAAGATAGAAGCGTTATTTCAGCTGTAAAGCAAGTTCACAGTATTCACAGAGCTTTCACCAAGTTGAAACTATGCCGAAGGGGGGAAGCTCAGAGAGTGGCTCGAGTGATGGGACACCCTTTCAACCCAAGGGCATAAAAGGAATGAGTTGAGAATTAGCATGCCACACCAAGAGACCCTAAGCTGCAGCGTGTCTCGATTGGTTACGACCCTGAAAATCAACATGAAGCGAAGACAACAACATGGCCTCAAACATTCATTGTTATGGCTGAGTGATTGCTCTGAAAACTATATCTGAGAAAGTGAATTGAACTATAGTCCACCCTCTGCTCTCATCATACCACTGGGGATCATCGACAAGCCGGTTCCAGATTACAGAAAGTCACTGAAACCACGGACACCGGAGGAGAAGGACATTGTGACATCTGCTGGAGGAGAAGACCAATCGCACCCCTTTTGCCTAAGACTGTGGCCCGGAAAGATAGAACAACGAAGAAAGACACTTCTGACACTTTAGTTAACAACAGATGGTGTCATCCAAACCATATTACTCTTAAGGAACAGTTTTGTAGCCCGGACATTGAACTGTTAGCCTTTAGCCTGAGACCCTACTATTTGCCGAGGGAATTCACGGCGGCCATTGCTGTTATTGTTTACATCCCGCCCTCCGCTGACGCAAACACAGCATGTGACGTCATCCACTCTGTTATCGCGAGGTTACAGACAGCGCATCCCAGTGCTTTCTTTGCCATTTCGGGGGATTTTAACCATGCATCTCTCTCTTCAACGCTTCCCACGTTCAAACAGTTCGTAAAGTGCCCAACCAGGAATAATACAACTCTGGACTTGTTATATGCTAATGTGAAGGACGCATACAACTCCACTGCACTCCCTCCCCTCGGTAGATCGGATCACAACCATGTCCACCTCACCCCACTCTACAGGCCTTTGGTCCAACAGCAGCCTGCAACCACCAGGACCATTAGGAGATGGTCCCCGGAGGCGAATGAGGCCCTACAGGACTGCTTTGAAACAACAGACTGGGATGTGCTCTGTGAGGCTCATGGGGAGGACATCGATGGACTTACTGACTGCATAACAGACTATATTAATTTTTGTGTAGACAACACTGTACCCACCAGGAAGGTATGCTGTTTCCCAAACAATAAACCCTGGGTCACCAGCGACCTGAAGGCCCTGCTGAATGAGAAGAAGAGGGCCTTCAAGGAGAGGGACAAGGACAAATTGAAATGCGTCCAGAGGGAGCTGAAGTTGCGGATTGCTGAGGGGAAGAGAGTGTATAAGGAGAAGATGGAGGACAAGCTGAGGCAGAGCCAGGTGAGAGAGGTGTGGAAGGGTATGAGAAATATCACTGGCTTCAAAAAGTCAAACAGTGGGCAGACGGAGGGGACCCAGTACAGAGCCAATGAGCTGAACCAATTTTTTAACAGGTTTGATACTGGCCCTGTCCACCTCCCTTCCAGCTCCCCAGACCACACACCCTCACGGCTGTCCCACCCCCACTTTGCTCACAACACCTCTGCTGAGACAATCAGTGACCCCACCCCCGCATCTGCTCCCCCTGGACTGATCCTCAACACCCCTTCCCTACCTGACCGGTAGGCCACAATTTGTGTGGCTACAGAGCTGTGTGTCAGAACGGGCAGTTAGCAACACAGGGGCCCCCCAGGGAACGGTCCTGCCCCCCTTCCTGTTCACCCTCTACACCTCAGACTTCAGATATAACTCTGAAACATGCCACCTACAGAAGTTCTTGGATGACTCTGCTATTGTAGGGTTCATCAGGGATGGGCAGGAGGAGGAGTACAGGAGCACAATCAGTGACTTTGTGTTGTGGTGTGAGCAGAACCACCTTCAGCTCAACATCAGCAAAACAAAGAGATGGTGGTGGACTTCAGGAGAACCAAGGCACAACTGACTGCAGTCCCTATACAGAGGATGGATGTGGAAATGGTTGGGTCATACAAGTTCCTGGGAGTCCATATGGACAACAGGCTGGAATGGGCTGGTAACACCGGGGCCCTGTACAAAAAAGGCCAGAGCCGACTCTACTTTCTGAGGAGGCTCAGGTCCTTCAATGTGTGCAGTAAACTACTGCATACCTTCTACCAGTCTGTGGTGGCCAGTGCCATCTTTTTGCAGTGGTGTGCTGGGGAGCAAACATCAAAGGTGATGCTTCTCGGGTAAATAAGCTGATCAGGAAGGCTAGCTCTGTACTGGGGATGAGCCTTGACACTCTAGAGGAGGTGGCGGAGAGACGGATCCTGGCCAAACTGCTGGCCATCATGGACAACGTCACCCACCCTCTGCACGCTATGGTTATGACGCAGAGGAGCACTTTCAGTCACAGACTGATCCCACCACGGTGTGCCAGAGAGCGCTACAGGAGGTCCTTCCTGCCGGCGGCTATGAGACTATATAATGCCTCACCGGGGTGCCGTGCCGTCGGCAACATAGATCTGGAACTGTTGGGGTGCTAGGACCTAGTTTAACAATTATGTATCCATCCGTGAGTAACTCTGGTCCGTCAGCACTCATTCACTCAGGACCTATTTATTCATGCAGGTCTGTATATACATACTCATGTACAGTTGTTATATCATATCACGTGCAATAGTGCTAGTAATTCTTGGACCTAACTTAAGTAGGCATTCACTCACTCAGGAATGCATATTAGTATCCTGTCAGTTGCACCTTTTCTCATTGCTTTTAGTATATCGAATGTGCAATACGTGCAGTTGTCTGTAATTAAAC
Organism: Thymallus thymallus; assembly: GCA_023634145.1. Taxonomy (NCBI): domain Eukaryota; kingdom Metazoa; phylum Chordata; class Actinopteri; order Salmoniformes; family Salmonidae; genus Thymallus; species Thymallus thymallus. Next base: position 22,725,270 of record CM042405.1, on the reverse strand, counting down.
CCTGCGCACTAAGGACTGTATTTTAAGGGAATTACTATTATTACCCCAAATTATATCATACACACATTTAGCTATTAAAGTATCTCTTCCTGTCATTTACCTGTACAGTTTGTGTAACCATGCAAGTATTCACTTATCTGTAAATATAACTGTATACTTACCTGTACAGCTAATTTAACCATGCAAAATTTTCACTTACCTGTTCATTTAGCCAGTCTGTCTATTAAGTAAACTATTATTACCCTCGCTCATATCATACGCATTTTTAGCTACTGAAGTATTTATCTGCCATCGACCTGTATAGTATAGTTAACCATCCAACATCCACCAATGTATAGCGTACATATTCAGCCAACCACCCATACTATGCAATGTCTTTTCATAGCTTTTTTTTGCACTCCAGATATCTTGTATTTCTATACTTTTTCATACTGCCGCTCTGTATCATGTACCGTGTATCTGTCTTTTGTGTACTTTCGTTGTGGCATTTTGCACCTGCCCTGTGTTTTGTTGTAGCTGCTTGACAAAGAAATTTCCCCCCCGGGGGATCAATAAAGTACCTATCTATCTATCTATCTATCTATCTATCTATCTATCTATCTATCTATCTATCTATCTATCTATCTATCTATCTATCTATCTATCTATCTATCTATCTATCTATCTATCTATCTATCTATCTATCTATCTATCTATCTATCTATCTATCTAGAAACGTAAATACACTCGTTGCCTTTCTTCCCCCCCATTTGAGCGGTGGTTAGGTCACTAAGTATTTTGAGTACTGTGAGCGTAGCCTTCGAATGTATGAATATTGTGTGTCTATCTCTCTCGCTTTCTCGCTTTCTCTCTCTTCCTCTCTCTCTTTTTCTCTCTCTATTGTGCTATCTGCTGGTGAACAGGCAGTCTTAGTGTTAGTCCACAAGGGACAGTTTCATTATATTAGAATCATATTCAACAACCCATATTGTGTGTATCCTGTATTATCATTTAGATAGTTAGTAAATAAATAATTAAACCAATTTGTGTAGTACGGAATGATCAGTGAGACTGGGGTTTGTGCAGATTTATGGAGTCCATGATGTTTAGAACGATACTGATGAGGTAATATACATTTAATAAGGGACTGCTGTATCGACAGATATTAAAATATACTTGAGTTATTTCGGGAAATGGAAGTCAACAAAAAAACGTTTTCTGTGGTGCCCCAAGATTCCTAATGAGTTAATTATTACATGATTAATTTAATCAAATAATAATTAAACATAGTAGGTAATTATTAGATAAATGACAGGATGCTCTCAATTGTGCATCTGTAAACATTTGTGAGGGTCTTACATAATACTCAAACCGCACACATTGCGTGCGCGAGCTTTGCAAAATACATTTACACATACATGTTATTCAATCATTGCACCCACACAGCTCGTGCACGCCAACGAGCGTCTGCGTTGCCAGGTGCTAAAATAGAAGTTGGTTCTATTTGTGATGCTGAACGCGCTTCAAGTCCTGCCTCTTCCTTCTCCTCATTGGTATTTAGGAGCTTATACCACAAGGGTGATTGAAAGAGGAACTGAGGTCGGTTGTGGTAATGCACCTTGTTAAAGTTAGTTGTCAATCACCATATGAAGTCCAAAGAAGAAAAAGAAGTCTGAAGGATTCGCTTGATCGTTTTATCTGTGGATTAATTGTCGGAGTCGGTCCCAATCAATGTGGATAGGAGCGTGCTCCCTCTGTTGTCTCCTGAAGTCCACGATCAGCTCCTTTGTTTTCCTTCCTGGCACCACTCTGCCAGGGCCCTCACCTCCTCCCTGTAGGCTGTCTCGTCATTGTTGGTAATCAGGCCTACTAGTGTTGTGTCGTCTGAAAACTTTAAGATTGAGTTGAAGACGTATGTGGCAACGTAGTCATGGGTGAACAGGGAGTACAGGAGGGGCCTGATCCTCCTGCGTGGAGGATCAGTGTAGTGGAGGTGTTGTTTCTTACGTTCAAGACCCAGTTGCACAGGGCAGGGTTCAGACCCAGGCCCTGAGCTTAATGATGAGCTTGGAGTGTACTATGGTGTTGAAGGCTGAGCTATAGTCAATGAACAGCATTCTTACATAGGTATTTATCTTGTCCAGATGTGATAGAGCAGTGTGCAGTGCGATGGCGATTGCACCGTCTGTGGATCTATTGGGGCAGTATGCAAATTGAAGTGGGTCTAGGTTGTCAGGTAAGGTGGAGGTGATATGATCCTTAACTAGCCTCTCCAAGCACTTCATGATCTATTGGGTCTGTGACATTTCGCCCAATCTCACCATGTGGAACAGTTAGCAGCAATCTACAAACTGCTTCTATCAAGAAATGATACTTTTTCTAGTGTTATCAGCACTACCAGGCCTTGATTACAGAAACACCCTAGCGAAGTCGAAAATAAGGAACTCCCTTGAATTTGAGCATGATTACATTCTTCAGGGCGGCAGGTAGCCTAGCGGTTAGAGCATTGGGTCAGTAACTGAAAGGTTGTTGGTTTGAATACCTAAGCTGACATGGTGAGAAAACCTGTCGATGTGCTTTTGAGCAAGGCACTTAATCCTAATTTGCTCCAGGGGCTGAACCTGTAGATAGGTTGTCATTGTAAATAAGAATTTGTTCTTAACTGACTTGCCTAGTTAAATAAATAATAAAAATGTATCTCTACCTTTCCACTTGTTGTTGTTCAGGCATTAGACCATTTGTGTGTGTTTTATAGTAGTTCAATAATATTTGACACAACATTTTCGCAGTTTTTCACCAAGAGTGTCTGAATGCCTTGTGTCGTCGTCATGAAGACTCATTGTTCGTCTCCATAGTTGGAATGTTAGAGTTGCTGTCTGTGTGTTTATTGCTATTTTAATAGTAGTTTGCAGGTAGTGATTTCTAGGAGGAAAAACAATCACACAGACAGCAACTCTAACAACTATAAAGACAAACAATGAGTCTATGTGATGACTACACAAGATATTCAGGCATTTGTTGGTGAAAAACTGCAAAAATGTTTTGTCACTTACTATTGTTTCTAGTGTAAAACTATTAGCTAAAATGTAAACCCTTTGTCTGTTCACATCAGTAATTATTATCATTTGAAAGATAAAAAAATAGAAAGAATGAGTGCTTTATTCAAAATCTTTGTTGATCTATTTTAAAACATGGTTTAAAAAGTATCTTGAAATCATTAGTAATCTATTATCGCATTGTCACACATATAGGCATATCTGACAAGTGAGCCTAAATAAAAACATGCATGGTTATATTACTATAGTTTAGAAGTTCATCCCTAGAACAGAATTTGTATGTACAGTATATTTTCCAATTCCCAATAAGGGTCTTAATGTTTATTATTTTCATGTGAATACACTATCAACGCTGTAAAAAGGTGTAAAAAGTTATCCTTCTTCAACACTATTAATTCAGAGGCTTTCTGTATACTCTGATGACTTTTATATCAATACCAGGGCGGCAGGTAGCCTAGTGGTTAGGGTGTTGGGTCAGTAACCGAAAGGTTGCTGGATTGAATCCTCTGAGCCGACAAGGTAAATAATCTGGTGTTCTGCCCCTGAACAAGGCAGTTAACCCACTGTTCCCCGGTAGGCCGTCATTGTAAATAAGAATTTGTTCTTAACTGACTTGCCTAGATAAATAAAGGTTAGATTGAAAAAAAAAAACAGCATAGGAGACAGTACCAAAAATAATGTATCTGTACAAACTCTCTCCTACAGAAAGGACGGTGTCCCTATCAGATTTAAAAGCTGCACATTCCACAGGTATGCTTGAGTGGGAAGATGGGAGGAGTATTACTTTATTTTTTATGTCATGTCAAATCAAAATTACCAGCAACAACATGCATATTAAATAATAATTTAATCCATAAAACCTATATCTTGCGGGGTATTTAGTGTCTGCATTGTTAAGGCTTTTCTCTCCTAGCATATTTTCTCGTGATGTTTTGGTATTATACGATATTAATCATTGTTTTGGATTTTTCGTGACATACTGAGCCTGGAGAACTGGAGGCTGGCACACTTAATTTAATTAATACTTGTCGCTGATTGGCCAATACACTCTTTGGTGTACCCAGGCCTAAATCAAGAATGAAAATTAGCAGTACATCTCAGATTAAAAGTCAAGTGCAGTGCACATGTCAACAATGGGCCTTTGATTGAATCCCAGTCTAAATTAGGGTTGGATTCAATCCGTGTTAAATGTAAAGGTAATTTCTGATTGAGCTGACATATGCAGCGTTTACCGCCGTTTACAGTCTCCATGAACGCGGGTACATTGCCTTTAAATTTCAATCGAGCTATAACGCGGATCTTCTGCGATACTTGGTCAATACGGATTGAATTCAGCCCTTAGTCTCAGAAATCCCAGACCTAGGGCAACAGCACTAGGGGCTTGATTCAAACAGATCTGCTTTAGCTGATATCCACTGTTTTCGCAGTGTCAGAACTGCATTAGAGCTGTCAAATCCACATGTGGCTCTTGGCATTAGCCTATAGCCCACCTAAAGAGGGTATTGATCTGATTTGATTGAATCTAGGCCTAGGTCTGGGAAACATGGTGGATTTTCTGGGTCACTTTGAAAGGGAAGGAAAAAAATATTCAGGGGAGGGTGGGTGTTCTTCAGAAGGACAACTCTTCCAACAAATTACGAGTTTGGGTAGGTGGGGCTAGAAACGAGTACTATATGGCCATAACCTGAAAGGCTGCTCATCAAGGAAGAAGCCACTGCTCCAAAACCGCCATAAAAAAAGCCAGACTACGGTTTGCAACAGCACATGGGGACAAAGATCGTAGTTTTTGGAGAAATGTCCTCTGGTCTGATGAAACAAAAATAGAACTGTTTGGCCATAATGACCATCGTTATGTTTTGAAGAAAAAGGGGGAGGCTTGCAAGCCGAAGAACACCATCTCAACCGTGAAGTACGGGGGTGGCAGCATCATGTTGTGGGGGTGCTTTGCTTCAGGAGGGACTGGTGCACTTCACAAAATAGATGGCATCATGAGGTAGGAAAATTATGTAGATATGTTGAAGCAACATCTCAAGACATCAGTCAGGAAGTTAAAGCTTGGTCGCAAATGGGTCTTCCAAATGGACAATGACCCCAAGCATACTTCCAAAGTTGTGGCAAAATGGCTTAAGGACAACAAAATCAAGGTATTGGAGTGGCCATCTCAAAACCCTGACCTCAATCCTGTAGACAATTTGTGGGCAGAACTGACTCAGTTACACCAGTTTTGTCAGGAGGAATGGGCCAAAATTCACCCAACTTACTGTGGGAAGCTTGTGGAAGGCTACCTGAAACGCTTGACCGAAATTAAACAATTTAAAGGCAATGCTACCAAATACTAATTGAGTGTATGTAAACTTCTGACCCACTGGGAATGTGATAAAATAAATAAAAGCTGAAATAAATAATTCTATCTACTATTATTCTGACATTTCACATTCTTAAAATAAAGTGGTGATCCTAACTGACCTAAAACAGGGAATTTTTTACTAGGATTAAATGTCAGGAATTGTGAAAATCTGAGTTTAAATGTATTTGGCTAAGGTGTATGTAAACTTCCAACTGGCCAATATACAACGGCTAAGGACTGTATACAGGCACTCCGCGTTGTGTCAAGCATAAGAACAGCCCTTAGCTGTGGCCATTTATATTATGGCATTGTTGAAGACTTGTTTCCGATTGCCTTGAAAGGCATTCTAGAGTGTGCATTATTTAAGTGATAATCCTTGAGAAGCCGGTGCTTGGGCTGATGAGACAGTGGATTGCACAGTCAGACGGAATAGTGAATAGGCATTTCAATGTCATGTCCTTAACCAGTGCTAACTTGCGGAATAGACACCGGCTGGAATGCGGTTTTAACCAATCAGAATCCAGGATTAGACCCACCTCCCTGAAACGCATGGTATATCAGCACGGTAGAATTCATTGGCTATAATTAATTCTTACATGTTCTATGTTTGAGCTGCTTTTGAAAGCAAAAGTCAAATTGAAAACATTATTGTCATTGTTTAATTAGATTTTCATGATTGCAAGCTAGTTGCTAGTTGGTTTGGTTAGCTAAACTAGCAAGTCTGTTTGTTTCATTATTACTGTTAACCATCTAGTAAACTTGCTAGCTACTTCAGTGGATCTTGAACACATTTATAGCCATGGTATAAAAGGGATAGTCAACTCTGTTCATTATTTTCCATAGAACCCATAGACCCTCGTTGATTATCCCTTACATACCACACCTCCTCTGGCCTTATTGCTTAATTATACCATGGCATTGTTGAATACTCGTTTCTGATTGGCTTAAAGAGCATTCTAGAGTGTGCTTAATTTACCCATAACGCACAGTATAATTCAATGGACATGAAGTTCATTCTTATATGTTTTATGTTTGAGCTGCTTTTGAAAGCAAAAGTCGAATTGAAAACATTACTGGCATTGTTTAATTCGATTTTCATAATAGCAAGCTAGTTGCTAGTTGGTTTGGTTAGCTAAGCTAGCAGGTCTGTTTGTTTGGTTACCAAGGCAATTACTGTAGCTATCTAGTTAACTTGCTAGCTAATTCAGTGGATGTTGAACACATTTCTACTGTACCGACAAATTAACACATTTCTAGCTCAAATGTGTTAAATTATAGCCTTGCCTTCAGGCTCTGATCAGACCCTACACCCAAACGAGGGCACTACGTTCATCCACCTCTGGCCTGCTAGCCCCCCTACCTCTTTGGAAGCACAGTTACTGCTCAGCCCAGTCAAAGCTATTCGCTGCTTTGGCACCCCAATGGTGGTACAATCACTGACCACCTTCCGGATACACTTGAAACCCTACCTCTTTAAGGAGTACCTGGAATAGTATAACAGTAATCCTTCTACCCCCCCCCCCCCCCCCCCCCCCTTTAACTTTCCTCACAGCTGCTTGTTTAAAGAAATGTACTTACTGTGATCGAGATGTGGTTGCCCCACTGGCTATCCTAAGTTGAATGCACCAATTTGTAAATCGCTCTGGGATAAGAGCGTCTGCTAAATTACTAAAATGTAAATGTAAATGTAAAAGGGATAATCAACTCGGGGCACTATGCATTTTCTAGAAAATAATGCAACTCTGTGGAAGGTCAGTTACAGGTCAGGAACACACCTTCCATAAAACACATAGACCCTCGTGTATTATCCCTTACATAATGCACAATCTAGAATACCCTTCAAGCCAATCAGGAACGAGTATTCAACAATTATTATATAAAAAAAAAAATCTTATTTACAATGACAGCCTACCTACAGGGTCAGCCCCTGGAGCAAATTAGGGTTAAGTGCCTTGCTCAAGGACACATTGACAGGTTTTTCACTTTGTCAGCTCAGGGATTTGATCCAGCAACCTTTCAGGTACTGGCCCAACGCTCTAACCACTAGGCTACCTGCCACCCTATAATGCCATGGTATATGCCAACATATAATTAACCAATAAGAGGGGTTGTGGTATGTGGCCAATATACCATGGCTATACCATGGCTAAGGGCTGTTCTTATACACGACGCAACGTGGAGTTCCTGGATACAGGCCTTAGTCGTGGTATATTTTAAAACAGGATTTAAGGCTGTACGTCATTTGTTTTCTAATAGGTGTTTAGTTCAGGGTAATCAAAGGGGTATACTATATTAAATTAGTTGAAATTACTGAAAATATTTCTTGGCTTCAAGTTCCTAAATAAGCTAAATATATACCCAAAAGTTATGGTGAATCGACTACAAGCAAGGTAAGTTGAAAATCCATTTAGTCAGCATTTTCCATTTTCAGTGGACTGTCCCTTTAAGATTAAATGGATGATCACAGACACTTGAACAGCTTTTGCTTTCACATGAACTTTGCTTGCTGACCATCCAAGTAGCATGCTGTCTGGAGGTATCCTTTGTTGTGTCCCAAAGACACAGCTAGAGGGAGGAGTAAGAAGAGGACTGTCTGCAACATTTTAACACGCAATTTCACGATGGTTGAGAGAAGAGGCCAGCCAGGCATTTCAAGTGGAGAAGCAGCGAGAGGGCAGTATTGTTCAGAGGAGCAGGAAGTATAATGACCAACAGGACAAGATGACATCAGGCGTCCTCAGGAGGATTTGATATAGAGGGTTGACTGATCACCTGTAAAGGGAGAACCACTGGCACAAGACAGGACAAAAACCACAAACGAGAGTCCTTAACCTCACAAGTACTAAGGGATATAATATCACTGTGCAGCCCAGTGCCATAGCAGCAGGGGGCGTGTTCAGTGAGGTGAACAGTCAGCAATGTAAAATCTTGAATTAACTTCTTCAATGTAGAATCTTGAGTTCTGTTTTCATAATGATGAAAATGATCATAGTTGTAGATATACAAATGGATCTAAAAGCACTGTCTACCCACCCCCAGAATAACCAGTACTGGTGTTAATAAATCAAAATTCACAAACACAGTTACCCTTTCTAAGGTATCGTTTTATATCCAGTTTGTAGACTGTTAATTATTTGTTTATGGATATACATTACCGGTCAAACGTTTTAGAACACCTACTCATTCAAGGGTTTTTCTTTATTTTTACTATTTTCTATAACACATATGGAATCATGTAGTAACCAAAAAAGTGTTTTATATTTGAGATTCTTCAAATAGCTATCCTTTGCCTTGATGACAACTTTGCTCACTCTTGGCATTCTCTCAACCAGCTTCCCCTGGAATGCTTTTCCAACAGTCTTGAAGGAGTTCCCAAATATGCTGAGCACTTGTTGACTGCTTTCCCTTCACTCTGCGGTCCGACATCCCAAGTCATCTCATTTTGGTTGAGGTTGGGGGATTGTGGAGGCCAGGTCATCTGACGCAGCACTCCATCACTCTCCTTCTTGGTAAAATAGTCCTTACACAGCCTGGAGTTGTGTTGGGTAATTGTCCTGTTGAAAAACAAATGATAGTCCCACTAAGCACAAACCAGATGTGATGCATATCGCTCCAGAATGCTGTGGTAGCCATGCTGGTTAAGTGTGCCTTGAATAAAAAAACATTCACAGACAATGTCACCAGCAAAGCACCACCACACCATAACACCTCCTCCTCCATGCTTTACGGTGGGAAATACACATGCGGAGATCATCCGTCCACCCACACAGCATATCAGAAAGTCAACAGTTGGAACCAAAAATCTCCAATTTGGACTCCAGACCAAAGGACAGATTTCCACCTGTCTAATGTCCATTGCTCACGTTTCTTGGCCCAAGCAAGTCTCTTCTTATTACTGGTGTCCTTTAGTAGTGGTTTCATTGCAGCAATTCAACCATGAAGGCCTGATTCACACAGTCTCCTCTGAACAGTTGATGTTGAGATGTGTCTGTTACTTGAACTCTGTGAAGCATTTATTTGGGCTGCAATTTCTGAGGCTGGTAAGTCTAATGAACTTATCCTCTGCAGCAGAGGTAACTCTGGGTCTTCCATTCCTGTGGCGGTCCTCATGAGAGCCAGTTTCATCATAGCGTTTGATGGTTTTTGAGACTGCACTTGAAGAAACTTTCAAAGTTCTTGAAATGTTCTATAGTGACTGTCCTTCATGTCTTAAAGTAATGATACACTGTCATTTCTCTTTGCTTATTTGAGCTGTTCTTGCCATAATATGGACTTGGTCTTTTACCAAATAGAGCTATCTTCTGTATACCCCTCCTGCCTTGTCACAACACAACTGATTGGCTCAAACACATTAAGAAGGATACACATTCCACAAATTAACTTTTAAGAAGGCACACCTCTAAATGAAAATGCATTCCAGGTGACTACCTCATGAAGCTGGTTGAGATAATGCCATGAGTGTGCAAATCTGTTATCAAGGCAAAGGGTGGCTATTTGAAGAATCTCAAATATAAAATATATTTTGATTTGTTTAACCCTTTTTTGGTTACTACATGATTCCATATGTGTTATTTCATAGTTTTGATGTCTTCACTATTATTCTACAATGTAGAAAATAGTAAAAATAAAGAAAAACCCTTGAATTTTTATTTTTAATTTTTTTATTTCACCTTTATTTAACCAGGTAGGTCAGTTGAGAACAAGTTCTCATTTGCAACTGCGACCTGGCCAAGACAAAGCAAAGCAGTGCGACAAAAACAACACAGAGTTACACAGTAAACAAACAGTCAAAAACACAATAGAATGAGTAGGTGTTCTAAAACTTTAGACCGGTATTGTAAATTTGTGATAATATACTGTAACCCGTGGTTGGAATGTTTTTTTGTTTTTTTTGGTGCTTGCCAAATGAGGTTGCAATGCATAATGCCATATTGGGGTGCACCTTGTAAGGGTATTATAACCGTATAAGCTCATATTTTGGCAATCATCAAAATGGCATTTTCCATCTATGGAGAAAGTGTAAACATGAACCTCATTTATAAGTAGAAAACACAAAACATCCCTTACAAATTGTCTTTAACAAATGTTAATGAAAAATATGCTAATGCATAATGATGATCCTGACAAACCCCATCCGATAATAGAGGCTAAAATATAAAGGTTTGCTTTGTGTTGTGTTGTGTAATTATATTGTCTGACCTTTGATCCCTTGAGATAATGCTATGTGGCTAAACGGATAAAAGCTACATGGAAGCCTAATGTGGAACAAATAACATACAGTAAAAAAAAAAAACACATCTCATTGGCATTCAGCTCTTGTTTACCTCTCCATTGTTGAGTTCTGAAACAATTTAAACGTTTTCTTAATCTCTACATAATGCCTGGTATTGAAAGTGCTTTGAAACATTCGATTAGACCAAGCGTCTATTGTCTGTGAAAACAAGCAAAATTGAGTTCCTGGCTTTGAGTGAATGTAACATGGACAGCAGGAAGCACTTGTTACAGATAACATCTATTTGCCAACATTCCAGGAGTGACACCATTCTCCATTATTATTTTTTTACATGATTGTGAGACCGAAATGGAAAACTTAAGTCAGGTATATTTAGTGTCTGCTATATCAATGACATCAATCACCCTTAAAATCCCTAAAAGAAAGTTAACTTCTTGAATTATTCTTTTTATTGAGATAAAACTGTCCAGTTTGAGTGTTTGTTGCAGCTCGTTCAAGTCGCTAGTAGCAGCGAACTGAAAAGACGAGCGACCCAGGTATGTGTGTGCTTTGGGGACCTTTAACAGAATTTGACTGGCAGAACGGGTGTCATAATTTCCCTATTTTTTCATAGATTGTGTGTAGTATCACTCCATATCACTGCCAGTTACTCCCTCGCTGCCAGTTACTCCCTTGCAGCCAATTACTCCCTTGCTGACAGTTACTCCCTTGCTGCCAGTTACTCCCTTGCTGCCAGTTACTCCCTTGCTGCCAGTTACTCCCTTGCTGCCAGTTACTCCCTTGCTGCCAGTTATCTACATCACATAGGTTTCTGTAGGGGACAAACAGTGAATAGAAGACTTTTGCTATAAATTTACGGAAACATAACACTTTTACAACCATCGCATGAATGAGTCTACCAGCTTTGTTGGCAGCACAACTGCTACACATGAGAAGATGAGATTTCATTTGATAAAATGTGAATAGAAAATACAAATTATATATTTTTTGGTGCATCAGAGTATCTATATTAAAGGGAACGTTTGGGATTTTGGCAAAAAAAAGCAATTTCTCTACTTCCTCAGAGTCAGATGAACTTTTGGATACCATTTTTATGTATCTTGTCCAGTATGAAGGGAGTTATAGGTAGTTTCGAGAGCAAATGCTAACTAGTGTTAGCACAATGACTGGAAGTCTACAGGAACTCACAGCATGCTAGCTTGTCCTCTAGACTTCCAGCCATTGCACTAAAGCTAGTTATCATTTGCTTGGGAAACTACCTCTAACTTCCTTCATACTGGATACCATACAAATGGTCATCTGGCTTCATTGGCAAAATCCCAAACTATCCCTTTAAATATAGGCTACAAGAAAGTAGAACCTCAGTACACAGGTAGGCCTATTTTACCATCATTAACTTTATTACTGGCCTATATACACTGGGGGCCAAAAGTTTGTAATATTACTCATTAGTAATATTACAAACTTTTAGAAGAATAAAAGTGAAGACATCAAAACTATGACATAACACATATGGAATCATGTAGTAACCAAAAAAAGTGTTAAACAAATCTAAATATATTTTATACTTGAGATTCTTCAAATAGCCACCCTTTGCCTTGATGACAGCTTTACACACTCTGTGTTCGTTGTCCGTAGCTTATGCCTGTCCATACCATAACCCCACCGCCACTATGGGGCACTCTGTTCACAACGTTGACATCAGAAAACCGCTCACCCACATACACGCTGTCTGCCATCTGCTCGGTACAGTTGAAAACAGGATTCATCCGTGAAGAGCACACTTCTCCAGCATGCCAGTGGCCATCGAAGGTGAACATTTGCCCACTGATGCCGGTTGCAACGCCGAACTGCAGTCAGGTCAAAACCCTGCTGAGAACAACGAGCACACAGATGAGCTTCCCTGAGACGTTTCTGACTGTGCCAAAATTCTTTGGTTGTGCAAATCCAGAGTTTCGTTAGCTGTCCAGGTGGCTGGTCTCAGTCAATCCCGCAGGTGAAAAAGCCAGATGTGGAGGTCCTGGCCTGGCATGGTTACAGGTGGTGCGGTTGTGAGGCCGGTTGGACTTACTGCCAAATTCTCTAAAATGACGTTGGAGGCGGCTTATGGTAGAGGAAATAACATTGAATTGTCTGGCAACAGCTCTGGTGGACATTCCTGCAGTCAGCATGCCAATTGCATGCTCCCTGAAAACTTTAGACATCTGTGGCATTATGTTGTGTGACTGAATGTTTTATTTTCCCCAGCACAAGGTGCAACTGTGTAATGATCATGTCGTTTAATCAGCTTCTTGATATGCCACACCTGTCACATGGATGGATTACCTTGGCAGAGGAGAAATGCTCACTAACAGGGATGTAAACAAGTTTGTGCACAATATTTTAGTGAAATAAGCTTTTTGTGCATATGGAACATTTGTAGGGTATTTTATTTCAGCTCATCAAACATGGAACCAACACTTTACATGTTGCGTTTATATTTTTGTTCAATGTATTTTAGAATATCTAATCAAGGAAAACACATGTAAATTGATTAAAGGCCCAGTGCAGTCAAAAACGTGATTTGCACTCTATGAGGTTGGAAAAATGCTGTAAAATTGTGAAAATAATGATAATGCCCTTTTAGTGTAATAGCTGTTTGAAAAGACCGGCTGAAATTTCAGCCTGTTTTGGTTGGATGGAGTTTTGGCCTGCCTAGTGACATCATTAGATAATAGACCAATAAGAAAAAGAGTTCCAAACCTCTCTGCCAATAATAGCTAGTTTTTAGTTTTCCCCTCCCAACTCAGACCACTCCCAGACAGTCCTAGCAAAATTATTGCTTGAGAAATGCACAGTAAGGTACTTGTTACCCAGAAAATTATTTGATATTGTGATAAAAACATCTACTTTGTGCCTGTTGACATGAACGGTTACTGTATTTCTATATTCTATATGCTATATTTCAAAACACTATCAATAACTATTCAATTTAACACCAAAATGTAGATTGTTTAATTATAATTGACAGAATGACAGCCTTATTATGCTAGCTCAAGGTTTCATATGTATGGCGGTTTTTCATGTATGGCGGACTTTCAACCGGTCACCCCATCTAAGAAAGTACACCTATCTTTGCTCTCCCAATTGTGTTAATATGCTTTCCTTTCCTTTGTTTATTTATTAATTATTTTTGTAAAGAATAATAATTGTGTGAAAATATCCACAATCAAACCAATAAAGAGCAATGGAAGCAACACTTTCAATTGATGGTTCACATACTTGGTGCTAATCCTTAAACACTAATGTGACCAATGCATCAGATTCCATAAACAACAATATAGTCAAATACTGACACCTGTTTTAAAAAAAAAAAAGTGTTCCCACTTTTGTGTTTTTACTATCTGACATTATTATTTTTAATACATTTTCAAAGACTCAATAAAAACAAGATTCTATCTGACATTTTTGTCAGAAATGAGTTAGTCACATCTTTTTTTAAGTAACTTTTTTGTGAACAGATATGAAAAACTAGAAAGTTATATCTGCATAAACTCATTTGAACTTAGCGCTAAGGTTCTATCTGCAATCAAATCACAAAGCCTGAAGAAATACAGACGGACCAATCAGAACACATGCCTTTGCCATCTCCTTCTAAGTACGGTCTAGGCTAGTCTAGCCAACAATAATGGCACTCAAGCAAAAAAACAACACTGTCAGAAATCTTAAAGTAAATTATGTTGTCACATCTTTGTTCAGTGATGACAGTAATTCGTCTGACGATCATAGTACATTTCTTAATGTATTTGATGATGTGTTCTGACACTATATTGGTAAAATAGTGTTATTATATCATTTATGAATTCAAATGTCTAATTCAGAAGTGTCAGATAGAGCCTTATGGCTCTGAAAGGTTCTATCTGAGATTGCACCCCACTAAAAAACTAATTTACATATGTATCAGGATTTTGATACTCTACACTTTAAGTAGGCTACCTTTAAGGTGAGGATGATCTTAATGGTTTATGAAAGAAGAATTCACTACAAAACAGTTCTGAGTTCTGGGATGTAAAAACCTTAATCCTCGATATCTCAGAACTATGCTTTGCACAGATAAAACCTAATAAAGTCCAAAGGTCACAAATTGTTCACAAAAAAATAACACATTGTTTGAATATGTATGATTATTTAGAGCATTCATAACCAGATTTGTGTTATTAGTCAACATTATATTTGGGAAACGTATACAACCCCATAGTATCAAAAAACACTTTATTGTTTTGTTTTTAGATCCAACAATCATAATAAGTAGTTGAATGTTACTAGGACTGTTATTGAAAAGATAAGTGAGGCAAATAAAACAATTAAATTAACAAATAATAATTTATTTAAAGAACTTTAATGTTTTGAAAGAAATATTGAAAAGTACACTAGGAGTCAATTATAGTCAATAGTGATTGTCATGTTCAAAAAAGTAATTTAAAATATTTTGAGGGAATCTTCAAAACCTGAACTTAAAGTACTGACAAAGACACGTTGAACTGGAAATCTCTGAAAGCAACTGATGTTGCCTATCCAATTGTTTCAGACCATTACCAAACTGTGTGAATGTGGGCCTAGATATTAATCGATGTACTGTACTCACATAGATGAACCATATAGGCCAGAAACAATTCCCGGAAAGTTTCATTCCTGCTCAATTAACAATCCTTCATGGAAAAAATGAAGAACGTTGTTTCTAAACGAACCTGTAATAGGTACGCAAATATCCTAAGATATTCCCATATTTAAAATATAGTTAAATAATACTGTTTGCAAATTAGCTTCATGCGTAATACTTTGTTTAATGCCTCCTATATGTTTTTTGCAACCTATTAGCATCATTTCGTCCATCAAGCGACATTAATTGTGGTTGAATGAAAACTCGTACTGAAGAAAAAGGTCTTCAAGAGGCCTGTCAGATACTTGCTCCACTTGGGAGGACCTTTAACCTACTTAGCGGTGGGCCTGCACTGTTTCGAGTACTGCAGCTGAAAGATATGCACCTGCTTTTACACACAAAATGGTCGCCAGTGTAAAAGGAGAGAGTTGGGCTGGATTGAAATGTGTGGGACCAGAAAATTTGGGAATTTGGTTGCGGTGCCCTTGCAGTGATAATCATAGTTAAAACATTTTGGATGTCAATCTGCAAGAGGGGGCTGGAAAATGTGTGTAAACTCAATGTCATACATAGCATATATTGTTCGAATTATATTCATGATATTGTGAGTCCTTATCGTAGCTATCATATAGTTGGGAAAAGCATTTGTTGACGATGCGTTTCCGAATAACCTTTAAAGATGTTCACATTCAAATACACACAGGCCTATTAAGCGAATTTATTCAGTGAATTAAATATATTAACAAAAGTTTGTAAAATATGAGTCAGTGCGAGGACAACGGGGTGACCGGTAATATAACGGTAAGAAACATTCCCCATAGTAGGCCAATTATTATTCTGACTATACTACAAACAAAAGCATCATTATTAGGCCTTTAGAAATGTCTTATTGGATTCCAATCGTTTTTTTCGGAGCACTTTGTTTAGAAATATCTTAATTTTTATGGTTTTTGAGGACATTCCGTAAGGAAAAGCTTTTCAGGAACAGGCGGTTGGATCCCACAAAGAGGACCTATGCTGGATATAATAATATGCTTCATAATCAGCTTTTGTAAAGTTATATCACTTGCATTTATATCTCCTTCGCAAGTAATAATCTTATGCATACCAATGTGCTTGTGAAATACCAATCAATCAATTCGGTTTTACAGCTGTCCGCGTGCGTTTATCTATTTAGATCCTTCTTCAAGTGTGACGTTTTGAGGCACGCGGGCAACTTCAGTCATGAACAATTAGTTATTTGGACATTGAGATAGGCCTAAAATAACACTGGAAATTATTTGACTAAACAAATTGACTAAACAAAGAGGATCACACGTACGCTGGACTTCTTCAGGTGATTTGGCCTAACCAACAGATATGTGGCATGAATCCCATTTGGAACATTTGACACCTTTGATATGTTTGTACAATTTGTACAGTTTACGCCATTACGGTCTAATTCGAATGAAGTTTTGGCTGGCTGTTTTAGAAAACATAGAATATACAGTTAAATGTATAATGCAGCAGAATAGTGCAACATTAGCAAAAAACATGAGTAGAATAGCCGTGCGTAACCGTGCGTCCTAGACGCATTTACAGGTAACTAATCCTTGGATAGTTTCCATTTGAGATATTTTCAGACCCTGAGTTCATGAGATTTCAAACATCATACATGGTAAAAGTGCAACGACATTTGACATCAGTCTACCAACATAGCACATTCACCAGTAGTACCATGTCTCGTCTATTCATTCCCAGCAGCGGTCACTTCGTTCCACCGGGGTGTCTTTGAGGTGGCGGGTCAGGACTCTGGCTCTTACATCGAGCGCTCTAGCCCTTCACGGATCTCTCCAAATCTCTCTCAGGTTATTGAACCAGCACGCAGTGATGGAGAAAGCACTTCAGTGACCACGCGCTCTGGTCCATCTGCTGTGCTGTGTCAGTGGGGGAGGGGCTGTTTTGAAATATAAAAGCATCGCCCATTTATGATGAAGTCGTCGAATAATGCTTTAGTGTTTATGTTTGACAATATAAGAATTAATTAATTAAACAAAATATCAACAAAATTGACATAAGTGCACCCAGAAGTGTGGAGAGAAATATCCTGGAGCTAAATGTTAGCCTAGCCATCAGGCCCAACCGCATGTTTCTGAAGTCTGAGTGGAGGCGGCCATCAAGGTTATTATGATGACCATTCAATTCCAGACATTTAACACAGAAGCAAGATATGTGTTCTTGAAATAACCGGTATGCGTTGTTTGATTAAATCCTTGTTTGTCGTTAGACCCTTGTAATACCATAATTACAGCCTTGGACCATAGTGGACGTCTACACATCCACAATGATATCACATTACAGGCCCTAGAGGACATTCATCTGCATACGGAGGAGGTGATCTATTGATCCAGCTGTAGTTGGTTAATCTGGACACAATCTAATTACAAATAGGCCCAAATAAACGAGATTGTTCGGTCATAAGACTACAGGCCGCCAACAACATTATTCCATATACTAGTTTGATGAGCCTATGGTATAACGAAATAATAAATCCAGAATTTTCTAAATCATAATTGCATGATATTAAATTTAACAATGACAATAAACAAAGCCTAATGTTTTCTGTCAAATTAAATGTGTATTTAGTGCATACCTTTTCAATATTAACAAAGCTTATTAATTGTGCTTTCTCTTTACAAGTAGGTTTAACAAGGTGCTATAGATTTAGCAGAAAACAAAGCAATGGCATGGAATGAGCGCGCTGGGAATACGCAAAGAAAAACGCTTATAATCTTCGAGGCACAATACACAACTTCAAAATACTGTGACACCAATACAAAATAGGGGTTGGTGCATATGTAACTGATGTATAAGATTTGATATTTCAATTGTTTATATTTCCTCCATTAAATTGGAGATAAAATCAGAGGGCAAGCCTTTACTCGTAGGCAACATCAATCTGAAACATCAATGGGCTACATTTGTACTTCTTTGAAGTTAGCAATCTTGGAGTTATTTAATATTTCAGTTGTAAATATGCCATATTTCAACGCTAAATAGCAAATAGGCTACAGACAATCACAACAGACAAGCACAATAGACTATATTTGCGTAACTAGAATTGCACATAACCAGTAGAAAATCACTGTCTGTAAAATTGTTTATAAAAAGTCTGTGTGTACTTCATTTGATATATTGTACCAATAAACCCATTCAAATATAAATCTTACAAACCTTCTGGAGGCCTAGCATTTCCTTCACCGCATGATATGTCCAAATATCTTGTTCCCTAGCTCTACAAGTTGAAATGTACAAGACAAGTGTATAGCCTATGGATCAAAACTATTACTCTAAACTGTGCAGCCAACCGGAGCCAGATTTTGGTGTTTTTCCAATGTGGAGGGTCTCTGGACCCCGGTCATGCTCTCTGGCTCAATAATCCAGAAGGTTGAGAGGTTTGCCTCATTTACATAACATTAGAAGTGCTGTGACTGTGGCCTACCTTTCCCATGTTCCCAAAAAGCCACCACGAGCCCAGCGTAGCCAAACCCGTGGAGGTGGCTCACAAAGCGTATTTTTTTATGATGGCCTTTACAGGTAAGATCACATACTGTGCCTTGCATACTTAGGTGAATCATGTTTATTAGAATAGTAACAAAATAAGTTGAATTGAATGTTAGTTGAGGTTTAACAGAAATAGAAACGTTAACATGTGTAGCAGTGTGCTTTGAGTTTGAATGGCAAGAAACGTTTCAAACAAAGGAAATTACCATATGCTGTTGGTATGATATTTACTCTGACGTGAGGGTAACTTCATGGATAATGCTACTGACTTTTGAGTGCCATGAATTAGTTTGTCTCCTGTATTATATGCCTCCTAATTTAACAACAAAAATCCACCCACTCCGTTGGAATAAATGCGATGAGAAGGGTTTGTGAGAAATTGAAGGATGCATGAGCACGTAAATATTTACTGAATAAAAATATACACAACAATGATTTATTACATTTTATAATGAACATCTTAAAGGGTGACTGGTGTTGCGTCGCCAGTAATTGATGGCTGACCATGTCGCGTCTTCATTTTCGCGATTGGGTTACTTACTGACTTAAGTAACATTAAATCAAATGATTGTGTGTGTTTATACTTTTATTTTCCCTCTTCAACAGAGGGAAATATGCCACCATCAACACGATGATACCATTGGTGCTTTGGCTTATATAGAGATCGTTGGTTTTAGTCACTTTTGGTCAACCTAAATGACACTTCGGTCAGAATGTGAGAAAGTGAGACCCACCTGAGAGTTAACCCATAATAATGCATGAAGAATTACAAGAATGTATCACCGATAAAGAAAGCCCTATTAGTAAATAATATAGACATCAATAGTGACTATGTTTAAGTATTTCAGCTTTGCTTGTAAACGGATAGGCCTAGCTTTATGAGCTCAATAACTACACAGGTAGCTATAGCTCCAGTTATAACAAACGCCGAATAATTACAACATTTTATATTCTTCATCATAACAATCATTGTCTCTTAAATAATTGATTTACTGTTTTAGTTATGATCAAATACTTTCTAAAAACTCAAACAAAGATCAGGCCACTGCAGTTGATGACGTGTAAAATAATTATAGAAGACATGATTAACTATTTTCTGTGTAATATTAATAGGCTGATAATAATAATGATAATAATACAAATCTTGCCTTCAGCAAGCACACCTAATAATAATAATAGCCTAGCAATACCACAGTTATATTTCATGACTAATAGTTTTGTCGATTCAAAAGCACTTTTCTTGTTCGTCTTATATAATGTTCCTGCCTCTGGCGCCTGTGAGTTTACACAAAGAATAAGATGCCAGGTTAAGCAGTGGGTTTATGCTCACATCGACAAACATATACAAATGTCCACAATGCCCCAGCAGGTTGATTAAAGTTTAGTCAGGTGGTTGAGTGCCAGAATAAGGAGGTTGTTGCATATCATCCCATGAATTCCAATGAAACATTATCCAATTATAATCTTTCAAAAGAAAAGCAGAAACACTTGTGATTTCAGAATGTAAGTCCAGTCATTTATATTTTATCAATACTTTATTTGATATCTGTCAACTTGAAACCTATTGTCTGAAAACAGAGTTAAACCATATGTAGCCTATTCGCGGGTAGATCTTCAAGTATTTCTAAAATTATATTTACCTAATGTCAATATGCTGTTTGTAAATAACTGAAAGCAATGTACTCACAAGTTAGGATCTCTATCCTAATTTTTCCCTCTCAGGATTGTGTTACTTTGAGATAATTTGAAAGTGCCCCTCTCTGATGGAACAAAATGATTCTTAAGACGCATAAATTAGCTGGTCATACAATTGAGGAGAACCATTGTGCCTCTTTGGTGATGCTCGGTGGCGCTTATGTCTGGCCAAAGTGCTCTCGAAGTTTCCAGAAAGTATGGAGTTACACGTACCCTTTTATCATGCGCTCAGCTGTTGTGCAGAACTTTATTATGGTAAGACATGTGGACAAATAACAATGTCTTATCCAATTGCCTACATATGTAGATATATTAGAAAAAGAAATACAAACATTCTACTTAGCATAATGTTCACCTTAATATGAAACTAACCACATTTCCTCAATTATCTTCCTAAAATGTCAATGACTATTGTTTGCTCGTTTAGGACGTTGCTCCGCCCCTTGTGTTTGTCGTAAACCTGGCTCCTGGCTACAATAAACTCGAGCTAAGAGCGCCCTGGGCTCGCCTCCTTCTCCAAGGCGATCAATCGGGTCTCAGGCGTACTACAAGCACTCTCTTACGTAGCCATCCACAAGGAGAGAGCTACAACAACACGGTTGATTTGCTCAACAAAATCTACCTGCTTTCTGAACCATGTCGTTGAGCCCAAAGCATACAACGCCTTTCTCAGTGACTGATATTTTGAGTCCTATCGAGGAGACCTACAAGAAGTTTAGTGGCATGGATGGCGCAGGGAACCTAACCTCTCCACTGGGAGCTTACCGACAGCCTCAGGTTTCCCAGACTGGCATGCAACAGCACTCCATGGGACACAACGCTACCGTGGCGACCACCTACCACATGCCACACACTGTCTCACAGTTCTCGCACAGTGCCATGGGGGGATACTGCAATGGGAGCATTGGCAACATGGGAGACCTTCCGTCGTACCAGGAAACCATGAGAAATAGCGCAGCAGCAACAGGGTGGTATGGCGCGAACACGGATCCAAGATATTCAACAAGTAAGTCGTTTTTATTTTATTTGGATTCGTTGTTATTGTTTTGTGAGTTGTTTTATTTCACTGTCAGCACTTCTCAAACAAACTTTTAACGAACAGGTTTGAATCAACAACACTCACCATCGTTGAGTAGTCTGACATTACATCATTTTCGAATATGGAAATCATTATGTTTCATTTTATTGAACACAAATTGTATTGTTATAATTATTATTGCATTTAAATAAACTTGATCGCTAAAGCTGCATAGTAACCTACATTTGGACAATTACGCACGGGATACAGACCATGCTCAAACTAATTCAGGCAAACAAAACGATACATTTACATTGCTGAATATTGAATGTGCGTATATGTATGTATATTTTTAAGTTTCTAGATTCATGGGACCTTCCACAGGTATGAACATGACTGGAATGGGGAGCTTGACAGGCATGGGGGATGCCTCCAGGTCCATGCCACCCTTGCACGCAGCGCCCAGGAGGAAAAGACGGGTACTCTTCTCCCAGGCTCAGGTGTATGAGCTGGAGAGGAGATTCAAACAACAGAAATACCTCTCGGCGCCAGAGCGGGAACACCTGGCCAGTATGATTCACCTGACGCCGACCCAGGTCAAGATCTGGTTCCAGAACCACAGGTACAAGATGAAGCGGCAGGCCAAGGACAAAGCGGCGCAGCAGCTGCAGCAGGAAAGCAACCTGTGCCAGCAACAACAGTCTCCGAGGCGCGTGGCCGTGCCTGTTCTGGTGAAGGACGGTAAACCGTGTCAGAACGGCTCCAACACGCCAACGCCGAACCAGCAGCAGGTACAGCAGCAGCAACACCAGCAACAACAGCAACAGAACGGCTCTGGGGTGCTCCCGGCATCCAGCAATGCCATCAATCAACATCAAAACCAGCAGGTCCACTCCTTAGTTCAGGCCCAAGACCTGGAGGAGATATCACCTAGCCCTCCTTCACTCCACAGCCAAATCAACATGGCGCAGATAGACACTTCTGCTATAGACTACACCAATAACATGGTCAGCTCCAACCTCCTCTACGGCAGAACGTGGTAGGACCTGCTGTCCATTTACATTTTTATATTTTAACCTGCGGATGAGCTTAAGAGAGAACGAGACATGTATCATGTTGATATACACAACTGTGCGAAAATTGAGCCCTTGGGTGGCTGAGATGACAACACGCTCAGGCGCATCAGCTGGTCAGGGCACATTTTCTTGACATTTCTAAGAGGGAGACTATTTTTGAACATTACACAAATGGCTGCCCTTGAAACAGATTGTGTCGTTTCGGGACCTTTTATAATCAATGTGATGGACTTCCTCATGATGTTAACGTAGGTGGGGAATGGAGGGAAAAGGAGAGATATATGTGGGATCAGGTATGAACTCTCAAGGTACTAAAACCACCCCTCATTTGCGGTGATAACCTTGGTATAATATGCTATTGATATTGTAAACTAATGTATTCATTTAGACTTAAAGAAAGTAGAAACTGTAGGCCTATATGATGTTTCATTCCAAAACGCTATATTTCCATTTTCAGGAATGTTGGTAAATTAGATTTTATTGTTTAAATAATTAAATTATGAAAGAGATTTTTGTGTTTTTTTCACTATCTAATCATTCAATGGGTTGTTCAATGACAGATGTATTTGTTTAAAATCTATAATTTTATGTTTTTTGCTAAATGCTATTTATCCTCCTCACTCTCAGATAAATAATGAGTACTTTTAGGTTTTACACAGTCAAATGTGACAAATAACACATTTTTTAAATAAAGAATAGCCTATTTAATACAAATAAAACAATTAAATTAAATACAGTAATATGAGATCTGTAAAACATTTACATTTGAGTAATTTCGCAGATGCTCCAGAGTGACTTACAGTAAGTGCATTCATCTTAAGATAGCTATGTGAGACAACCACATATCACAGTCAAATAGGCTATAGGATACTAACATTCCATTCCAGTTAAACAACGGATATATAGCATACACATTTGAAATCTATGAATAAAACATTTGAGAAAAGTTGTACACACACATGAAGGTGCCCATAAGCAATAATTTCTGATGGGAAAAAAAACTAATGTGAAACATTGGTGGATTTAGCGTTTTGGAAATAAACTATTCATATTTGTCTAACACACGAGAACGCGTTTACCTGTATAATACTTGTTTTAAGTCAACTTTTTTGTTTTCTTTATTATTTTGTAAGTTAAAACGAACAAATGCGTGATGGCTGCTGTATGTGTTTCAAACCAATTGAACGTTAACAATAAATCACTTGAAGAGCTATTTCTGGCGAATTAATTTTTTATAAGGATCTGGTTTGAGTGCGTTTTCATTATTGTGTGATTGAGCTCAAATTGAGTTGGAAAGCAAGGTCGATGGGGTAGCCAGCATTTTTCACAGGAGATTTTGTAGAGGCATCGCAAATGTAGGCTGACCAACACACTGAAATATTATAACCTGTTGAAACTATTATCCATAAACAATAGTTTCAGGTTAATATAAAGCTACAGCAAGTTTGGCACAGCCTTATTATCGTGAGAATAAACAACTGAAACACATGTTCTATATGTTTTCAGTATAGAAATTGTGTAATTCCAAAGCTATGAGAATAGGTTTGTCAACACGGTCTTCTTATCCAATGTATATATCTAATAAAGCCACTTATCGTATACATTCATAATACAATAAACGTAAATGTAATGATATTATCATTATTATTTGTATTATTATTATTATTGTTGTTGTTGTTGTTGCGGCACGTTATTGAATTAAATTAATTAAATTCCACTATATAACGCACATTTTGAAGAACGTGTTTCTCACCAAGCTTGTGGGCCTCTATTACAGCAGCAGCAGCATTTAGAACTCATGCGCTGACATTCAATACATTCACGTAGACCAATATCGCCTAATAACGAATTCATGACAGTAAAACAGTTGTAATGCAACACCAAAAACACTAATGACATGATACGTCTCTAATCAAAGTAATCTATTTCATCCATGTGCATTGCTACACTATTAAAACGGTATACCAAACGTACTGTGCACAACACATGCTGATGCTGCAATGCACTTTTCTTTGTTATGATAAGGTACAATGTTTCCCAGTCTAACGGTCAAAAATGAATCACACTGAGTTAATCAGTACTTCAATGCAATTTATTTTTTATTCAGTTTTGCCCTTTAGTCTCCCTCCATAGGCGATATCCTAACGGTGCTCCATAGGCGATATCCTAACGGTGCTCCATAGGCGATATCCTAACGGTGCTCCATAGGCGATATCCTAACGGTGCTCCATAGGCGATATCCTAACGGTGCTCTTCTGTTCTCAGTTCATCCTGCACTACATCCAAAATACTGCTGTTATTCTCCAATATCACTGATTATACAAACCTATCGCAATATTTTAACTATACAGACTAGCTCTATTTCTAGCTACCTATATAAAGTAGGAGTTACCAATGTTGAACTTCACGTTTCCTTCAAAATATATATAAGAAAACCATCACCATAGTCCCAGATCTCTCTTAATTACACAATTACCATGATAATAACCATACCTACACGTCTAAACTAGCTCTTTAACATCACAACTGTATCTAAAACAATCTGAATATGATCAAAGAAAGATATATTATAAAAGTTATTGTGACAAATAATAATATAACTATTATAATAATGTTGAGGGGCCCTTTTAAAACTAGCTGAGAAATCCAAACCCTCTTTGATAAGTCAACCTATCATAAAGATGGCATTAAGTTACTACCTCTTAAATATTTGTATAACACTCTCCAAAACATTTAAATCACAAGTTATCATCCGTCTCTCCCTGTAGTCTGGCTGGTCTTCATCATGATTTGTACTGGACATTGGCCATTTAAACACGTTTCAAAATTGCATCTCAATAACAGTCATGATGATACCCTTGGATGACGATGATGATGGCCTATTGCTACCTCTGCATCCTCTCCCTGAAAAGCTCCAATATTATTGCTGCTGCTTCCCATACAGCTGTATGGATATCCAATCACCAAGATCACAGACTCCTGTGTGGGGAGTTCAATAAGAGGAACAGAGACAATGTTCACTAAAGCTATACAATTTGAATTCCATTCTTCAAACATGTTTCATAATATGTAATTTGGGGAGGTTTGACATGAGGTTAAAAATTAAGGCATATATTATCATGGTGGAAGAGTTGTTTTCCTGAACTCGATATCCTCTGTATTGTGAGTTTGGTTGAATTATTCTCATCAAAACTTTTCATTGGGGGAAACTAATTAACTGAAGCCATTCTTGTCCTTATGCTTTAGTTATGGTCATTAGTAGTCTATGGTAATCATCTCTGACATTGCTACGATTGTGTCTCACAAGTTATGGGGATGTGCATTGAACTATCTTCTCTGTAGTTGAGAGTTATATACAATAACTGCTTGGATTGTAGACACTGACTCTGGGCCTCTGTCTCTGTATCTGTTGGTAAACCTTTTGGGGGACTTCAGTTTCTCATTCTGTTCTAGGCCTGGTTGTTCAGCCATCTATTCTGTTGGTAGGTTATTGATGTACACAATTGTCAAAGGTTACATTAGGAACAGACAAATTACATAGTAGAATACATGTAGTATAATACATCACATACATAAAAGGTTAAACACATCAAAATACATTCTGAGATATGGCAGTTGTGATATGGAACTGGAAGGATTCTTTCATTTATTCAATGCCAAACATATAACCATAAAGGATGGAGAGTCTTTATTTTCAGTTCATGCACAGAATTTATCTAGTTTCCATTCTTAGCAGTGAATTGCAGGTTACAAATGAATTCTTACCGCAGAGTAATTTGAATCTAGCAAGGGGCCTTTCTGTGTTTTCCACCCTTTTATTCTACTTAATATGTCAGAAGGTCTGATCGTGGAGAAACCTTTTCAAGTTCTATTGATGTGTTCTTCAATTGACCATGGTGACCTAGCAACCTAGTGGGTACTAATTGGCAGGGGATTATCGTAATTGGCCAGTACAGTTTACTTAGAAACAAAAATGCAACCTTCATAATGCATTTGTACTGACAAAAATGGTGGTCTGAGAAATGAACCTTGCAGAGGCTACATATTTCATTAACCATAGACCGACACAAATACTTTTTCATCTGCAACAGTGCCCTAATTAAATTTAGCAATACAGGTTATAGGTTTTTCAAAGTCATAGAATATATTGTATAGGACCTTCAATAAAAATACAGGACCAATGTTAACTCTTCCCATTTTGATAATGAGTCAGTACACATGATAAAGGAACAAACAAATTAGACAACTATACAAGTTACTAACCTGTTACCTTCGCTCAGAGTTACACTATCTTTAGAGGATCCTAGGTTATTAAACTGTCAACAGGATTTAATACTGTGACAGCATCGGGTAACAAAACTATTCAATCGGATTGGGGAAAAAGCAAGGGTTGATAAAGATATGCTCATTCTCAATTGGTAAGTACCCAGGAATTCTAAAAGTTGGTGCACGCATTCCCCCCCCCCCCATGGATCCACCCTCCCACTCCAGGTCTCCTTTTTTGCCAAAGATAGTCCCCAAATCTTGCCCCATGTGAAATGAGTAGGAGACGAGCACCGCTTTTCAGCGCAGCGCCGAAAGGATGCTTTGAATTGGCAAGTTCTGAGAGAGATTTTAATTAGTGTAATGCCCTCCCATTCTGGCAAGGAGATACAATCTTTCTCTTTTCTATGACAAACCTATCCCTGCCTCACTCAGAGTTGGTTGGTGTCCACAGAATGAGACAATGCAATTCTATATTTGTGCAGCTTGAGGGAAACCATCAGCTGTCAGGATAAAAGGAGATTGTTCCCCAGGAAGCAGATACTTTTCTAATTCAAGTAATTTTCAAATGGAAAAATATTCTGACAGAATGAAAAACATTTCAAGGAGGTCAAAGGACTCAGAAAGCAATTCTCACTTTAATAGATTTCCATGAAATTAAATAAATGAAACCACATTTTACTAGTTTGACGATAACATGGACTCTCTCTCTCTCTCTCTCTCTCTCTCTCTCCCCCTCTCCCTCTCCCTCTCCCTCTCCCTCTCCCTCTCCCTCTCCCTCTCTCTCGCACGCGCACACACACATGCAATAATATACTATTCCAGGGCTTAAACTGTCCAATTCCGTTGCTTGCTATGAATAACATTTGAGCAATATGTGGCATTGTGTAGCCTAAGAAACCTTTTGAAGACTACTCTATTTCACTGCTAGAGGGAGAGATAGGAGAGAAAGAGCCTGGGGGGAGGCACACATCCCTTATTAGAGAACCATGTCACATTCTCTCCAGTGCCTGCTTGCCTCGCCTTGCTGCCAATAATCCTCCCTTCAAATTCCCTACGCATTTTATTCAGTTCACTCATAAGTAGTTAAAGAAACTGTTTTCAGTCGCCACTAATAACTACTGACCTAGAGTGACACAGGCCCACAATGGGTTTGTCAGGCCTGAAACGCAGAACCAAAGAAGCTGATTAGTACCTCAAGTGGTTTGAAGCAAGAATCAATGGCAGGTCTGTCCCGATGCAGAGCTTCCAGCATGGCGCTGATAATGGTGGAACACCATTAGTTATGCCTCATTAAGTACTGCATTAAGTCCCCTTAATGGAAATGTGTTTAGCCTGTTCAAAATCTATTACACATTTCAGCCCCCACTGTGGTGCTGTTTGGTTGGCTATACCCAAAGACATCAGTAAACTATAGGTAAGGCCAAGAAATGTAACTAAAATATGTAGAAATCATTGGTGGTGAAAGACCTCAGTCCCCATTTTGACTCATACACTTGATATTGCCAGTGGCGACCCGTCATTCAGGGCTGGTGGGGCTTGCCTGGTTTGCATGTTATTTTGGCATTAATACATGTCACATATCAGTTTGCAAACAATGTAAAAAATATATATATCATTGAGTTAATAAAGCCACATTTGTTTTCTTAAGTAAGGCAGCTCCAAAATGCAGGTGTTTCAGCCTAGCTCAGTGCTTTCTGTGGTGGTGGGAGAAGTCAGCAGAAAATACGGAGCTTTGCGCCATGATTGGCTCAGTGTTCTGTCACTCCTGGGAACACTACATCACGGTCAAGTTTAAGGGTAGAGGTCGAAAATTCAAGCCCCTTGGGTGCTGCCATAGAGTTACATTAGAAGTGCCCATCTGAGATAGCTCAAGGTCATTGGCCACAGATAAAATGACGTCAAATCACATCATATCTACAATAGCTTTGATTGGACTGATCATGTCAACATCATACTTTCAAAATCTTAGCTAGCAGTCATCATCATGAATCAAGTCGACAATCTACTGACAAATCCTTTATAATCCTTGTCATATGAAGAGAAATAATGAAGAGAAATTATAGATAAAATGTATTGGTGCTCATCGGCCATTGGACATAAACATTACAAAACAAGTTGGAAATCGCAAATTCAACAATGAGTGGTTTGAAAGGAATCAGTGGCTAACTGCAAGCATTGCAAAGCAATCACTAGCCTGCTATTCAGTGGAGTGTTTGTTTGGTTCCCACCGTAAATTCAGAGAATGACACTTTGATGACAAAGTTTGATGACAAAATTTGCCCACGAAGGACCGCCTCGCCACCTTCCTGTTCAAGTGAGCATTGAACAACAAGGTGAGTCCAAAAATGTCTTGTATGCTGCTGCATAAATGATGTAATATGCAAGGGAGATACTTTATTTATACTGTAGCTAAGAAAGTAATACTATGTGTATGTTGTGTAGTAAGCTGTTAGTAGCCCATGTTCCTCACTCTAATAATAATAAGTATATTTTCACCTCCTAATTTCACCTGTTCAACTGTTCTGACTTGGTGGTGCACATGTAGCCTATAACCTGTTTAAGAGAAATGTAATCATTGAATATTGTAAGAGCTTTCATTGTCTGCTTATAGGCCCCCTTTATTTATCCTATGGTTCTGACTTGGTGTACATGGAGAATACTGTAAGAACGGCCCATGTTCTGAATTGTGTCACTGAATTGTGTCGCTGAACAAATAGTTATATTGACTACGTCCGTCGTAGCTCGCTCGTTAATGTCTTAATCGAAATTACGGCTTGCCTCTTATCCGCTTGTTGTCCTCTTATGCCATAGATGTACATCTCAATAGTCAGTAGAAACCACATGTGTTTAAGCAAGTCAGCCATATCAGCTACAGTATGTTTTTTTAAAGGCAGTAAATGAGGCTGAATGAACTGTTTCGCTGCCAGACAAGGCTCCGCTGATAGCCAGGTGTAGCTGTGGTAAGGTGTTGGGACTGCTGTTGATACTCTGCTGTTGGGACAACTTTATGTAGGCCCTAACAGTTTGTGGGCACCGTTTGTCACCATTATAGTGTAATTCATGTATTGTTTAGTGTTGTGTTGTGTTGTGGCTTTGCTGGCATGCATCACACATTTTTTATGTTGCCCGACCAAGATTTACATACTAAAATCGCCACTGGATACAACATATTATAAGGTATGGTATCGAGTTACACAAGTAACAAAATTGGTATGGCTACACAGTTCAACTTCTGAGATCCAATCTCAAGCTAATTGAGAATTAACCCATAAAATAATGGGCCATTTCAACGTGTAATTATGATGCAGGTACGAGGCACATATTGTAGAATGAAGAGGCGACTCCGGGATGCTGGCCTTCTAGGCAGAGTTGCAGAGAAAAAACCGTATCTCAGACTCGCCAATAAAAAGAAAAGATAAAGATGGGCAAAAGAACACAGACACTGGACAGAGGAAGATATGGCTTTTTCTTTGCAACTCTGCCTAGAAGGCCAGCATCCCGGAGTCGCCTCTTCACTGTTGACGTTGAGACTGGTGTTTTGCGGGTCTTATTTAATTAAGCTGCCAGTTGAGGACTTGTGAGGCGTCTGTTTCTCAAACTAGACACTCTAATGTACTTGTCCTCTTGCTCAGTTGTGCACCAGGGCCTCCCACTCCTCTTTCTATTCTGGTTAGAGCCAGTTTGCGCTGTTCTGTGAAGGGAGTAGTACACAGCGTTGTACGAGATCTTCCGTTTCTTGGCAATTTCTTGCATGGAATAGCCTTCATTTCACAGAACAAGAATAGACTGACGAGTTTCAAGAGAAAGTTATTTGTTTTTGGCCATTTTGAGCCTGCAATCGAACCCACAAATGCTGATGTTTTCTGATGATCAATTAGCCTTTTAAAATGATACATTTGGATTAGCTAACACAACTCGCCATTGGAACCCAGGAGTGATGGTTGCTGATAATGGGCCTCTGTACGCCTATGTAGATATTCCATTACAAATCAGTCGTTTCCAGCTACAATAGTCATTTACAACATGCATGCTTTTCTTTCAAAGATAAGAACATTTCTAAGTGACCCCAAACTTTTGAAAAGAGCTTTTTGGAATTATAAGGAAAATAAATAACATATACTTTAGATCGACAGAATGCCTTTGAATGTTCAAGAGATGACTACTGGATTTGATTGTGTCCCCCAAAAATGTATAAGTATTGAATGGGCAGCATTGTGAACTGCTGAAGTGCTCCAGGTCCCTCTATGGCCTTCACAAAGCTGCACTTTTTAACTAACAAACAGCTTCTTCTCAATCCACCGTTGCCAAGGTAATGGCCAGCTGCAAGTCTGTGGCTTGTTTGTTTATAGGGGCAGGGTTGGAAAGCAGTTCAATGAAGGCAGGCAATGGGATGTTCGGAATGAGATCTGTGTGTGTGTGTGTGTGTGTGTGTGTGTGTGTGTGTGTGTGTGTGTGTGTGTGTGTGTGTGTGTGTGTGTGTGTGTGTGTGTGTGTGTGCGTGCGTGCGTGCGTGCGTGCGTGCGTGCGTGCGTGCGTGCGTGTGTGCGTGCGTGCGTGCGTGCGTGTGTGTGTGTGCTTGTGTGTGTGTGTGTGTGTGTGTGTTTGTGTGTGTGTGTGTGTGTGTTTGTGTATGCATGTGTGCTTTGGAGCGGATTCCAATAATTTGCATAGGTTATGTTTTGTATGACTGATGAACAGTCACCTCCAAAATTATTGCCACCCTCCAGAAGGATCTTCCTCACTGTGCGTGGGGACAAAATACACATGCGTCCCCTCTGTAAACTTCTTCATTAATGCCTTAATATTGGTAAGAAGCATATTTAGATTTAGCTATGGTTTTGTAACCATTGCCTGATTTATGAGGGTCAACAACCAATTGTTCTTTGACTTTCCCCATGGGGATGGATGACAAATGGATTACCTCATTTTTATACCCCAGTGAAACAGGAAGCCATGGAAGGCCAAAATACAGTTCCTTAAGATGAGATGAACTTGATAAAAGTAAAATGTTATTATAAGAAACTAATTGTGACACCTATCTTACTTGTTAAACAAAATCTCTCACTCTGAGAAAATATAATTTCCTGCCCAAAAATTGCATATACAGTATAGCTCAGTATTTGTATTATTTATTTTATAGTCGTTTTTGCTCATTTTTATCAAGGGTTCCAATAATTGTGGAGATAACTGTATATATGGCTATTATGATACAATGACAACAACAACTATACATCTTAGCCTCAACAACTATACATCTTAAACACACACACACACTAACACACAAACACACACATAGTAGATGAGAAGACGAGAGCCAACAATCAATACAGGGATCCGGTAAATTAAGTGAAGAAGCTAAGCGTTTCTGCAAATTTGACATTTGATAATCTCCTAAGCCAATAGCACATTCAAGTCTTAATACAGCAGTCACAGGAGGCCAAGGAGCCAACGAGGACCACCCACTTTCTTTTCAATTATCATCTTGTAGCAGCCTGTCTTCTCTCCAGCATTCACCAGAAGACACTGCTCTCCAGGGGGAATGACAGTTAGACACCCGTTGTCCCCCTAATAAACTTTCAGACTGGAGCTTACAATCCACTGTCTGAAGACCATGTGAACCCACGGACAAACAGGATTACACCCAAAATCCCCACGTTCCTTTTCTCTCCTCTCCTGTGGAACGGCTGTCAGGGCCTCGTTTTAGTTGTTTGACGACGTTATACGCGACGTTCACAGACCATATTTGTTGGTCTGTGGACTTTGCCAATGAAAGATGCACTGTGACACTAGAGGGACAAGTTATTGTACCATTATCTCAGTGTTGATAATGGTCGTATAGATACTTTGTAAAAAGGTTGAAGTATTTTTTATGTTTTTCCCCTATCTTGAATCTACCAAAACACAAAAAAATCAACCCGGTCTCTTGCCTAACATCTATCCTCTACGTTTACATAATTATCCATATGGCCTATAGGAAGATAGTCCTTTCTATGTGTCATGGCCGCCAATTAGGCTAGGAACCAGTGACCACATGGGACAAAAGGTATGTTTCAGGCAG
Source organism: Thymallus thymallus (assembly GCA_023634145.1). Classification (NCBI taxonomy): domain Eukaryota; kingdom Metazoa; phylum Chordata; class Actinopteri; order Salmoniformes; family Salmonidae; genus Thymallus; species Thymallus thymallus. Next base: position 22,692,360 of record CM042405.1, on the reverse strand, counting down.
CATGCAGACATATTGGTGCGTGAATGCTGCTGGAGTGTTTATTTAGCCTGCTTTAACCAGCTGGCCATACAAGAGGCAGAAAGGATACATTGACTTCACCCGGCGGGGGGTATTAACACAACGAAAAGGAAACTGAACTCTGTTTTAACTCCCTTTCCACAATGCACCACATCCAATCAATGAATCCCCCAAGCCCCTTTTGTCCTGTTGTGGGTGGGTGGACAGGGACAGGGACAGGGAGGGGGAGAAGCTGAGGCGCACCAGCACCCCTCTACCCCTGACAATGTCCTGTCCGGCCGGCCAGGCAGCCACACTTCACAACTAGATTCACTTACCAGTCGTAATCAGCAGGACAGACAGTTAAAACTGCCCTAATCAGACGGAATACCCACTCTGTGTCACTACACCCACTTCCCTCCCCTATCCTGCCCTCCTCCCATAGACTCCTTACCCTCTCTGTCTGTATTGATTAAGGAAGAGGGAGGGGGCATCATTTGGATGTTTGTCCATCAATACTTGGAAATCTATTGCCAGTGGTTCAGTAAAACGTAAGTAACATACATTCTCGTTAAACTCTTTCTCTCATCTCTTATTGTTGGTTCTACATGAAATCTAATGTTCACCAATGACAATTAAAATATCATGAAATGTAATAAATGTAATGTAATAAAAGTAATAAAATAGATTTATGGATCATAACCACTGTATTAGGCAACTAAAATGAGTATCTTCCATATTAATAGACGCCTCTCTCGGGGACTGATAGTAAACTTAAATCCTTTGTCTCAATCTTTCAATCGTTTGGCATTTAGACAGTACTTGAGATATGGGAAAGGATATGGGATATGTGGAAGTCGCATAGTCTCAAATGCACCAATTTGTAAATTGAAAGCAATGACTGGCTTATTTAAGCAAAGCTTTTAGGAAAGTCTACTTTAATTAAAGCCAGTCTAGTGTTAATTGCTAACGTACAAACACTCTGAAATGGTTGGGAATAAAAAGATCCGGCTTTGTGATGCAAAAATGTGTCTGAAGTGATCATTCAGAGAAGAATATGTACTTTGTAACAAAAGCCCATTTTATGAGCCATTATGACAACCTGGAATTAATACAAAAATATTTCAGAAATCTATTAAAGAATATTCAACATCGGTGAAATTCTACAGTGCCATTTTACTCAATTGACTAAGTACATACTACATGTGAGAAAGCCTTGGGAGGCTATTAGAAGTAGATCCACTGTGTAGTAACAGGACATGGGTTTCTGATAGGGACAAAAATCGAGAAATTTTCTGAACCATCTCATCCCATGAACGAGTAGCATAATCTACATTCTGACCAACAATACACTACCTAGGCTAATTCTCTCCCTCTGTGCCTAAGCGATGCGTATGACATTTGCTTTCCGCAGTGGGAGAGACATTACTTAGGCAATTAGGTTGTCAGAATGTACAATGTGATTGAATTTTAATCAGAGTGCTGAACTGCAGAAATGGATTAGGTAATTACCGTACTTTTCAGGACTGTAAGGCCATAAATTAAAATCTCCAACAACTTCTCAAGTGACAACTCATCTAATCAGAAGGACAACCATGGAGAGGCCTTGCTGTTTACTGATTGCTCTAATCAAAAATGCCATCTTCAAACACAGCTAATTGATGAGTTTACCTACGGAAAGGGAAGGCAGACATGGAGGGGATACTGTCGTTGATTTGAGGAACCCAAATATCCTTATTTGCATTGAGTGCCACCAGAATGCACTTGACTCCCACAAGTTATCAGCAAACCAGACAATTATTCATCAGCCACAAATTGGCACATCAAAGTCAAATCAGAGAATTACCGCCAGTAACACCCTAACGCACCGACTGAGAGAGGAAAGGTAGCCTTTGATTGACCGTATTGCCCTTCCTGAATCTGTGGTCCACATTACCGTGCTCTATCACAGCACTCAGCCCACGGCCTGCTTCACATAACGGCCTGCTTCACATAATGGACATTTCAATGACGAATGGATGTGTTTTTCCAAGAACAATAAACCCTTCTACAAACAACAACATATAGTCATTATAGAGCATTCATAAAGTCTTCATAAGACTTGTATAGATGCTTCATAAATCATCTATAAGTCATGCAATGATAGAGGCAATATAACAGCTCCCTTGGTAGGGTGCTTTCCCAAATGTAACATATTGAATATATCCTGGTGACGTTAAAGAAAGGAACATTATGACAGGTGCAGGGTCAAGAGGTCCTGCTGCAATGTTATTCTGGCAATAGCTTTCCACCCTGTTTCCCCCAAAAATGTACAATTTGGCCTCCAATATAGAACCTTGAATACAACATGTCAAAGAAACAAAGCTGCCTCACTGTCCTACAAAATAAAATGTCTTGCCCAAAGAGCAGTAATGGAAAAATTAAGTTTATCATCAGGACTGGGACTTGAAATAACTGATTTCATAAAAAATGATTTCAATACAGGCAGCACACTTTTACCCAATAAAAGAGATTTGTTTGAATGGCATCAACCCCATTCATAGAGAACTAAACAGATGACTGTCAAAGCAGGGAATTAATGAATGCTTGGCCTTCCTTTAGTCAACGGAAGACTGTGGGGCTTTTCAAAAGTTAACTGAAAGGCACACATATTGTTGCACTTGTGTCTGTGGATGACATTGATAAAAAAGCGGAGATGTTTGCATATAGAGAGAGCATATTAAACATACATAATGGAAAGCAATCAACTATAATTAATTGTTTAACTGATTGGTCAAACTTGTTATAATATTTTTACTTTGACTTTATATTTGTGGTGTGGTTTTAATATAAGTCCTTCCGGGCTTCCAACCTCAGCTGCAAACCGTTTTTACCTGTTTTTCTATCTGTACTGTTTTGATTTTCACTTATTTTCTTTGGTGCGAATGAATAAAACTTAAAAAACCTAAATAATGCATTGATGTTTTTTCCACATTTGCTTTTGTCAAACAAGACCACAAAATAATGCATTGATCCAGATGGAGGATACACTTCTTAAGGAGCAAGGCATACGGCCTTTGTAAAGTGTCTATAATTCACTATAAATAGAGACATACAGTGCATTCGGAAAGTATTCAGACCCCTTGACTTTTTAAACATTTTGTTACGTTACAGCCTTATTCTAAAATGGATTAAATGTTTTTCCTCAACAATCTACACACAGCACCCCATAATGACAAAGTGAAAACAGGTTTTTAGAAATACCTTCTATACAAAAGTATTCAGATCCTTTGCTATGAGACTCGAAATAGAGTCCAGGTGCATCCTGTTTCCATTGATCATCCTTGATGTTTACCTGTGGTAAATGAAATTGATTGCACATGATTTGGAAAGGCACACACCTGTCTATATAAGGTCCCACAGTTGACAGTGCATGTCAGAGCAAAAACCAAGCCATGAGGTTGAAGGAATTGTCTGTAGAGCTCAGAGACAAGATTATGTCGAGGCACAGATCTGGGGAAGGTTACCAAAACATTTCTGCAGCATTGAAGGTCCCCAAGAACACAGTGGCCTCCATCATTCTTAAATGGAAGAAGTTTGGAACCACCAAGACTCTTCCTAGAGCTGGCAGCCTGGAACAAACTGAGCAATCGGGGGAGAAGGGCCTTGGTCAGGGAGGTGACCAAGAACCCAATGGTCACTCTGACAGAGCTCCACAGGTAGAGTGGCCAGAGGGAAGACACTCCTCAGTAAAAGGTACATGACAGCCCGATTGGAGTTTTCCAAAAGGCACCTAAAGACTCTCATACCATGAAAAACAAGATTCTCTAGTCTAATGAAACCAAGATTGAACTCTTTGGTCTGAATGGCAAGTGACACGTCTAGAGGAAACCTGGCACCATCCCTACGGTGAAGCATGGTGATGGTAGCATCATGCTGTAGGGATCTTTTTCAGCGGAAGAGTAGTCAGAATAAAGGGAAAGATGAACGGAGCAAAGTACAGAGAGATCCTTGATGAAAACCTACTCCAGGGTGCTCAGTATCAGACTGGGGCAAATGTTCACCTTCCAACAGGAGAATGACCCTAAGCACACAGCCAAGACAATGCAGCAGTGGCTTCGGGAGAAGTCTCTGAATGACCTTGAGTGGCCCAGCCAGAGCCCGGACTTGAACCCCATCAAACATCTCTGGAGAGACCTGAAAATAGCTGTGAAGCGATGCTCCCCATCCAACCTGACAGAGCTTGAGAGGATCTGCGGAGAAGAATGGTAAAAACTCCCCAAATACAGGTGTGCCAAGCTTGTAGCATCATACCCAGGAAGACTCAAGGCTGAAATCGCTGCCAAAGGTGCATCAACAAAGTACTGGGTAAAGGGTCTGAATACCTATTCAAATTTGATATTTAAGTTTTGTATTCTTTATACATTTGCAAAAATTTCTAAAAACCTGTTTTTGCTTTGTCATTATGGGGTATTATGTGTAGATTGATGAGGGGGAAAAGCGATTTAATCAATTTCAGAATAAGGCTGTAACATATTAAAATGTGAAAAAAGTCCAGGGGTCTGAATACTTTCCGAATGCACTGTAATACCAAATCCACATAGCATCCACAGATAGATAAAAACAGATAGATATCCGCACATAAACAGACTCTCTAATGGCGTGATACAGTCAACTTCCTGCACTCAGGCCAGTGGACGTATGAGTGAGCAAGTGTGTGTATTGTGTAACTGGATATGGATAGCACTCATGTTTTGATGTCAGAAGAAAACACATTTATAAGGCTAATTGTCAAAAATGCCTCTTCCGCATGAGCACTAGGAGACATAAGTGCACTTCTTTGGCCCTTCTGCTTTGATGATACAATAAGTACAAACAATATTCCTGCCTCAGGAGCCAATGGCTCTCCATTGAATGCATGTTGCCTGACATGTCTCTCTTGATCACAAAGTCAGAGGGCCAAGAGCAATGTCATACAACATCACACAATATATCCCACAATATAACTTACAGCAATGGTATACAGTACATCACACATGTCTACTTTACAGCTTGCTACTCTCCTACTCGTCTGACTACCTCAACTTCATTAATGTGTACATAAAGAAGCAATTCTGTACAATACCCATAAGCCCCTCCGTATTTAGACATGAGGAACAGGAAATCCACTGTGGCCGTCAGAGATTGCCCACCAAGAAGCTTGGCAGCACAGGGGTTCTTCTGGCCACCATTAGTGTCGTGGGCTAATATCAATTTCAGCCCTGGCTGGAAAATAAACTCTGTCAGGCCGTGCAGGGCAGGTGCTTCAAGTTGTGCATTAGCATTTCAGAGCTATGTTAACGGGTGACCCTTATTCCCCTAGAAGGGAGTAGGGAACTCTCTGGGCTCCCAGGCAACACAGCATGTTAATAACAGTGAGCCCCTCAATCCCCCCACTGTGTCTTGGCTAATCTGCTTTCATCACCTTTGCTAACATCTCTATTATCAACAGATTTCTGCCACCAGATAAAGGAATTACATGAATGCCACTTCCTGTGGCCCAGATGGCCTAGGCATGGACTAGTGTATGCCAACATTTGTATTCCCCCAGGGCCAGAGGTGGAGAAAGGGATTGGGATGGAGACATTAGTAATTCAATTTAAGGTCACCATCACACACTGTGTTTATAATGCATCTCTGTAGCATAGGGGACATTTCCAGAACATTAGCTAAGATTTCCATTAAGTTCTAGTAAGGGTTTTATCCAGTGGTGGAAAAAGTAACCAACTGTCATACTTGAGTAAAAGTAAAGATACGTTAATAGAAAATGACTCAAGTAAAAGTGAAAGTAACCCAGTAAAATACTACTTGAGTAAAAGTCTAAAAGTATTTGGTTTTAAATATACTTACGTATCAAAAGTAAATGTAATTGATAAAATGTGCTTAAGTATCAAAAGTAAAAGTATTAGTATACATCTTTTCAAATTCCTTATATTAAGCAAACACACTTTTTTCTTTTCCTAAAGCCACTCCTGCGTTTTCTTGGCTGTGTGCTTAGGTTCAATGTCCTGTTGGAAGGTGAACCTTCTCCCCAGTGTGAGGTCCTGAGCTCTCTAGAGCAGGTTTTCATCAAGGATCTCTCTGTACTTTGCTCCGTTCATCATTCCCTCGATCCTGACTAGTCTCCCAGTCCCTGAAGCTGAAAAATATCCCTTCAGGATGATGCTGCCACCACCATGCGTCACCGTAGGTATGGTGCAAGGTTTCCTCCAGACGTGAAGCTTGGCATTCAGGCCAACCTTGGATTCATCAGTCCTTTAGGTGCCTTTTGGCAAACTCCAAGCGGGCTGTCATGTGCCTTTTACTAGGGAGTGGCTTCCGTCTGGCCACTCTACCATAAAGGCCTGATTGGTGGAGTGCTGCAGAGATGGTTGTCCTTCTGGAAGGATATTCCATCTCCACAGAGGAACACTGGAGATCTGTCAGAGTGAACATCGGGTTCTTGGTCACCTCCCTGACCAAAGCCCTTCTCCCCGATTTCTCAGTTTGGCCGGGCGGCCAGCTCTAGGAAGAGTCTTGGGGGTTCCAAACTTCTTCCATGTAGGCTACTGTGTTCTCGGGGACCTTAAATGCTGCAGAAATGTTTTGGTACCCTTCCCCAGATCTGTGCCTCAACACAATCCTGTCTCAGAGCTCTATGAACAGATCCTTCAACCTCATGGCTTGGTTTTTGCTCTGACATGCACTGTCAACTGTGGGACCTTATATACTGTAGATAGGTGTGTACCTTTCCAAATCATGTCAAATCAATTGAATTTACCAGAGGTGGACTCCAATCAAGTTGTAGAAACATCTCAAGGATGATCAATGGAAAAAGGATACACCTGAGCTCAATTTCGAGTCTCAAAGCAAAGGTTCTGAATACTTATGTAAATATGGCATTTCTGTTGGGGGTTTTTTCAAGACATTTGCAAAAAATTCTAAAAACCTATTTTCACTTTTTCATTAGGGGGTTTTGTTTGTAGATTGGTGAGGAAAACAATGTATTTAATATATTTTATAATAAGGCTGAAACATAACAAAATGTGGAAAAAATAAAGGGGTCTGAATACTTTCCGAATGCACTGTATGTCTGTTATAAAAAGACGTTGAAGTTGTTCAGGCTCTGGTCTTGTTCCATGTTGATTACTGTATGGTAATATGGTAAAGTGCAGCAAAGAAAGATCTAAACAGAGCAACGTGACTTTCCCATAACTGCACACCCTGGTTGAGATTAACTGCTTCTCTTCTAGTTTTTATGAGAAATATTACTGAGATGAAAATCCCAGATTGTCTGCATAATCAAATAACATTCAGCTCAGACACTCATACATACCCCATAAGACATGCCACCAGGGGTCTCTTCACAGTCCGCAAGTCCAAAACGAATTCACGGCAATGCACAGTATTATACAGCGCCATAATCGCAAAGAACACCCTTCCATCTCCATTACTCAATTACTCATGCAAACAGCAAAATTACCTTTAAAAAAACTGGATTAAACTACATCTTATTGAACGGCGTGGACCGTGAGACACACACACACATATTTTTTCTTGTTGTATTGTTTGTATTGTTTGTATATCATTGTATGTTACATCTGTGTGACTGTCCTTGTCTATCAATGTATCAGTGTCGTGTTACTTGTCATGTTTCGTTCTTTTTGTGGATCCCAGGAAGAGTAGCTGCTACTTCTGCAAATAAACAAATAAAATAAACAAATACATTTAGAAATTGTATTATTTAAGTTTTACTGAATATTACTACAACATTCTCAGCATGTACAAAAACAGATTGGAATACCACTCCCATTATGTTTCTCTCCAGATTGAATGTCAATTTTGAGGATTCTATTGTAGGCCCACTAGGTGATATAGAAACACACAATTTAATTTCATTCATAGGACATTTGAACAGTATATAATCAACAAACACAATATGTTGACAATCTGCACATGAACCTGTAATCTTCAGATCTGCAGCCAGATCATTAACCCTCCGCGCCCCCAGGGGAAAGTTGTGGTATTGCAGCTTCTTTATGTACACAGTTTTTTAAAAGTCTATATAGATAGGGTACTATGGTCAATCAGGATGCAGAACACAGTTTCTGAGTTATTACAATGTTCCTATCCTCTTCATATGTATACTTGTAGCACTGTATTTCAGGATTTTGAAAGTTGAAAGTGTTATGAAATTAGATTTTAGTTGGATAGATATTTATTAAGCTTCTTTTAAATAACTTGTATTCTTGTGTATTTATATGCTTCTTAAATACAGGCTCAGAACCTTTAAACTAAATATGAAACAATTGAACCTTTTCTTAATTTCAATCAAAACAAATACAAATGCATGCAATAGCCATACTGAAAAAGTATGATATATATACAGTCATGTGAAAAAGTAAGTACACCCCCTGGAAAGTTTTTGTTTTTTTTACATATTTGGACAGATGGATATGTAATCTTCACTTCAACACTATTGACAGATAAAGGTTACCCAATTTAACAAATCACACACAATTTCTTTTTTTTAAATGTAATTAAAATAAACAAAAATGCCTTTTCCTTATGGGGAAAAAGTTAGTACACCCCTACCTTTGCCATCACATAAAATGGTTAGAATTAGGTGTACCAAAACAAGTACAAATGATTAGAAAATATTAGAGAGATGCTCATAGAAGTCTCTAAGAACCCCAGGGTAACATCAAGGGATCTACAGGCCTCTCTTGCCACATGTCAAAGTGCATGGGTACACTGTCAGAAAGAGACTGCACAAACTTGGCCTACATTGGAGGTCAGGAAGGAAGAAACCTCTGCTCTCAAAAAATAATATCAAGACACAACTGACTTTACCCAGGTGTTGTCTGGCAAAAGTCAGTTGTGTCTTGATATTATTTTTTGAGAGCAGAGGCTTCTTCCTTCCTGACCTCCCATGTAGGCCAAGTATGTTAGTATGTTAGTATGTTGCATAGAATTGTGGGCTGTAGCATTTACATGTAAATCGTTTGAATAGACAATCAATATTGCAGAAGGCACAGACAATGTTTGGCACTCGCTATAGGCGGTATGCATTTTTTGTTTGAAAAAGTCGCTGCAAAAGATTAAACATTCATCCCACACCTCTACAGACATATGATACAAAATGACATGGCCTAGTTTCAACATTTCCAAATCATAATGCAAATGAGGGTGTTTTTGTCACCATAAAAGGTGAATGGAGGGTTTTTTCCAGGCTGGGGCTTCATTTATAAACCATGCATAAATGTCTTACAAAATGTTGGCACACGTGGAGATTCTAGGATTTGCATGCAGCAACAAATTATTTGGATTTATCAAACTGTGGCATAGAACATAGCGCCACAACCCTGCCTGGAAAACGCCCTCCATTCACCTTTTATGGTAACAAAACCACCCTAATTTGCTGAATGATTTGGAAATGGGCAATGTCCATAAAAAAAATAGCTAAATGTATCACATTTCTGAAAGGGGCAGAATGTTTTAATCTTATGCAGTGTCTTTTTCAAACAAATAATCTTTGTCAATAGATGATTTTCTATCTCCTGTTTAGGAGATCTCACAGCAATACTCAACTCCATTTAAATATCTGAATGCTAAATCCTATCACGTTTCATAGTCAACTCACAGATTATAACTTCACATATTTTCAGATTTTCAAACATTCGTTTCCCCCTCCCCCCTTGTAGCTGTACAGGTCATAAGCCGTTGAACACTTTCCCAGGGAGACGCTATTTACGAACACATGTTATTTAAAGGAAGCTTTATAATTATCTATCCAACTAAAATTGCATTTCATAAGACTTTCAACACAAGTAATGAAGAAGAAAAACATACAGTGCTAAAAGTACACGGCCTATGAAGAGGATAGTGAACATTTTAAAAACTCAGAAACTGTGTTCTGTGTCCTGATTGACCATAAGACTGAAACCCCCCACAACACCAGAGCTATCAGAGGGTTAAGCTCTGGCTGCAGCTCTGAAGATTTCAGGGTCAAACCCCACATGTGTAGATTGTCAACATATGAAGTGTAAAAAAAAAATATGGTTGTGTTCGTATGATTAAATCCTATGAATTAAATGAAATGCTGTGTGTCTATTTCACCTTGTAGTGGGGCCTACAATATAATCCTTAAATGTGAATTGCCATTAAATCAGGATAGACACATAATGGGGATGTATTCCAATCTGCTTTATTAAGGAACTAGAATGTTGCATGCTGGGAATGGTGTGGTAAAATTAGGTCAAACTTAAATATAACATTTTCTAAATGTTCTTGAAACATTCTGAGGACCTCCAAGACATCTTGTCTGTCAAAACTTTGGTTATTAGGTCATTAAATTATTGCATCTGAGCTCCTAGTGTGCAGCTCTCCTTTTCTAGTGTTCTATTCCGCTAGCCAGCACCTCACCTAAACAGGTGTGCATTTCTTTCGCCTACAGATCCTCCGAGACAAGGTAAAATGTATATTGTGTGAACATCAATTAAATATATTATTAGGTCAACAAAAGAAATGCTATGAACATCATAAAAACAGACTTATTTGGAAATTGTGCTGACATTGTGGGAATGTTCTGTGCAAGTACAATATGTGAATATCACAAGAATATTCTTGCAACCTCCCAGAAAACTCCCATAAACCATACAGTGGGGAGAACAAGTATTTGATACACTGCCAATTTTGCAGGTTTTCCTACTTACAAAGCATGTAGAGGTCTGTAATTTTTATCATAGGTACACTTCAACTGTGAGAGACGGAATCAAAAATCCAGAAAATCACATTGTATGATTTTTTAATAATTAATTTGCATTTATTGCATGACATAAGTATTTGATCACCTACCAACCAGTAAGAATTCCCGGCTCTCACAGACCTGTTAGTTTTTCTTTAAGAAGCCCTCCTGTTCTCCACTCATTACCTGTATTAACTGCACCTGTTTGAACTCATTACCTGTATAAAAAGACACCTGTCCACACACACAATCAAACAGACTCCAACCTCTCCACAATGACCAAGACCAGAGAGCTGTGTAAGGACATCAGGGATAAAATTGTAGACTTGCACAAGGCTGGGATGGGCTACAGGACAATAGGCAAGCAGCTTGGTGAGAAGGCAACAACTGTTGGCGCAATTATTAGAAAATGGAAGAAGTTCAAGATGACGGTCAATCTCCCTCGGTCTGGGGCACCATACAAGATCTCACCTCGTGGGGCATCAATGATCATGAGGAAGGTGAGGGATCAGCCCAGAACTACACGGCAGGACCTGGTCAATGACCTGAAGAGAGCTGGGACCACAGTCTCAAAGAAAACCATTAGTAACACACTACGCCGTCATGGATTTAAATTCTGCAGCGCACGCAAGATCTCCCTGCTCAAGCCAGCACATGTCCAGGCCCGTCTGACGTTTGCCAATGACCATCTGGATGATCCAGAGGAGGAATGGGAGAAGGTCATGTGGTCTGATGAGACAAAAATAGAGCTTTTTGGTCTAAACTCCACTCGCCGTGTTTGGAGGAAGAAGAAGGATGAGTACAACCCCAAGAACACCATCCCAACCGTGAAGCATGGAGGTGGAAACGTCATTCTTTGGGAATGCTTTTCTGCAAAGGGGACAGGACGACTGCACCGTATTGAGGGGAGGATGGATGGGGCCATGTATCGCGAGATCTTGGCCAACAACCTCCTTCCCTCAGTAAGAGCATTGAAGATGGGTCGTGGCTGGGTCTTCCAGCATGACAACGACCCGAAACACACAGCCAGGGCAACTAAGGAGTGGCTCCGTAAGAAGCATCTCAAGGTCCTGGAGTGGCCTAGCCAGTCTCCAGACCTGAAACCAATAGAAAATCTTTGTAGGGAGCTGAAAGTCCGTATTGCCCAACGACAGCCCCGAAACCTGAAGGATCTGGAGAAGGGTTGTATGGAGGAGTGGGCCAAAATCCCTGCTGCAGTGTGTGCAAACCTGGTCAAGAACTACAGGAAACGTATGATCTCTGTAATTGCAAACAAAGGTTTCTGTACCAAATATTAAGTTCTGCTTCTCTGATGTATCAAATACTTATGTCATGCAATAAAATGCAAATTAATTACTTAAAAATCATACAATGTGATTTTCTGGATTTTTGTTTTAGATTCCGTCACTCACAGTTGAAGAGTACCTATGATAAAAATTACAGACTTCTACATGCTTTGTAAGTGGAAAAACCTGCAAAATCGGCAGTGTATCAAATACTTGTTCTCCCCACTGTATCTGTAGTATTTGTACACTCAGGAAAAGATGCAGAGCAGCAGGGGTGTGGATGTGTGGCAAGCGGGGAGAGACATGTCTCCCGTGGCAGTGGGGACTGCACCATGAATAAATTCAGCACTTCCTCTCCAAAGATTGCCTTCAATCACAGAGCATAAGGTGTCAATGCTTCACCCTGCATAGTGCACAGAGCAGGGAATTACTTTCTGGAAAACAGATTGCTGAGCTGAGCTGGGTCTAATAGGACATGGGAACAGGCTGAAGAGGACGGCCTACTAATGAACAAATCCACAATAAGAACTCACAATCTGGACCTTTCTCACCACGATCTGGGCCTGCTTTCTCACCACGATCTGGGCCTGCTTACAATGGGCCATGTTCAACCCTAGGATACATGATGATGTTCAGGTAGCCGACAGGAGTGATAGAATATGTATTTTTGTCAAAGTAAGCATTGAGACCGCAATTACATGGAAGTTATAACCCTTGAAACATATTAACAGCAGCAATCTTGCATTAAACATTTGCCTGTTGTATTCCAATAATCTACTGAGAACCAACCGTCAGTCAGCACACATATACAGTATATGCAGTGCACTATAGCCTTCACACAGAGGGTTTAACAATAGATTGTTGTTCACTGTATTTCTCAACATCTTTATTACAAAATGTGTTTGGGACAATATTCTATATGCTGGGTTCGTAAAAAAGTATTATTTTAGAGCCTACTGAAACGTGCCCAGCAACTCAATGGCACATATCTAGGGAACAACATAGCATGAAAGACCATCGCCGGTACTTAAAACAACACAGAATATTACATTCATAATTTACATACCAATTTTTATGCATCTAAAAGCAACAACTCTTTAATAAAGCATTTTCCATTTGGAATAATAGGGGGTTTCCGAGATCTTTTTTAATTGGCTAAACAAAGACATGACTAGTGAATTAAAGCATTTGTTTATTGCCACTGAATCATAGCGTATGTATAATTTTGCCGTAAATGGTTATTAACTGGTACAGAAACCATGGATTTGTATAATAGCCAGTAATCATTCCACCTCAGAATATGTTTTCTCCTGATATGCAGGGTTAAAGAATGACTCTGTGGTCAGTTCCATTTAGCAGGTCACCAAAATTGATATGCTGCATAAGTATTATTATTTTTTTTTGCTGTGCTCTGGCTCAGCAGTGTTATTCTGCTCACATAATCAAGGATAAATACTGCCTGTCTACCCAAGCTACTACTTGGTCCCACAGGGAAAACTGACTTGTAACAAGAAAACCTGCATGAATACTAAATAGCCTACTTGGCTTTAACAGCTTTGGCGAGCCCATCTCATAGGAATTTGCAGAATATGATGCTTTTCCATATTAATTACCGCATCTGAAAATAGGCACAGAGAGAGGGGGAGAGAGGGGGGGGGGGGGGGGGGGTCATGGGAATACCTATAAGCATGGACTCTTCTCCGTCTTAAATACAGTTAATTATAATATGATTTTGAAAAATTTAAGCCAGAATCTGGTGGCCTGGAGCTGTGGTTCAGGGACTAAATCTCCAGATAAGTTTTTGTTATTATGGCTGTCAACTCTGCCCACTCTACACCATGGCCAGAGATGGCCTGCTAATGGGATTTAGGAAAAGGAGGGATAAAGAGAAAGAGAAAGAGAGAGAGAGAGAGAGAGAGAGAGAGAGAGAGAGAGAGAGAGAGCAAAGCCAATAGTGAAGAGGTAAGCCACAAACAAAAGCACCACAGAAGTCTGCAGTGCAGCCACAGCTTCAAGCAGTGGCCAAGTCGGACTAGAACATACCACTGAGCTAAACTAAGGTCAATCAAAGAGTGCTCCTTTTAATCTAAAATGATTTTAGGGATAGACTGGTGTACAAAAAAGTCCTGTGTGGATGTGGTGTAAAATTGTCAGTTTCAGCTGTACTGCTTTACGGCATTATAGTCTTCTTTGTGTTCAGTGACATAAATGGAAGCCATGAAAACTCGCCATCTGACAATGAGGTATCCATTTGTTGGGCAAAAATATCATACTTTTATGAATCCCATTCAAAATCCTCTCGTACATCTTCCTTGGCTTTGTTACGTCCATGTTGATCGGATTTTCATTTGGCCTTTTGTGTCTGAGAATCTCACCTGGGCTTTAGAGAGTGAGCTGAGCGGACCTCTGTGTCCGCCCGCCCGGCCGGCGCCCCTGGCAGTGCAGAAGGCCTTCCTCTGTAACCCACGCTCTCATTCACAGACATCATTCATGTGCAAATCACCCCGCAGCCCATTGTCCCTCGCTTGCGCTTTCAGATACTTGCTGAATCAAGCAATACTGTAATGGCGGGGCCCAAGATATTTTAGTATAGTGGAAAGTGGTGGTCCTGTATGGCCCAGTTGGTACAGCATGGCTCTTGCAATGCCATGATTGTGGGTTTGATTCCCAGGGCCGCCCATACATAAATGCATGCACGCATGACCGTAAGTCACTTTGGATAAAAGTGTTTGCTAAAATGGCATATAAATAAGGCTAATCCAGGGCTGTTCAGATGGATTTGTTTGTCACTTTTGCCAAGTACAAGATTCACACATGCACTCATACGAGCCATATTGTATTGAGTTACATTGATGCATCATCACCAGGTATCACAGATACATATTCAGCCATTGTGGATTTCAGGAGCATAGACTCCCAAGCATAATGTACTCTGGTATAAGATCTATGTGCTGTGTGGAGCAACATATAAACACAATCAACTTAATCTATAGGGGTTCGGGTTGATTAAATTGCACACTGCTTTGGTTTCAGCATCCGAGGCCAAAAACTAAAATTTTGGCTAAAGCAAACATACTGTATCACTAAATATTTTGATCAGAAACAAGACTGTTTAACTCACCATGATGGTTCCTGATGTCTTTGAAACAGCCCAAGCTTGTATAATCAAAAGCACAGCCTTTGTCTCCTCAACGCACATACCCAGAGAAGCTGTCAAAGAGACCACAGAATGAATTAATGTTTAATTGAGGCCTATTGAGACAGAGGATCAAATGACCTTGCTTTAAATCATTATTCTCTGATAAAAAAATAAAGTGGAGTAGGGGAGAATGGGAGAATGGAAGGTGCACACTCGAAACCTCAACTTGTCCAGCGAGCGAGAATACATTACACAAACACCTAGTATGCAAATAGCATACTGCAACCATATTATTGTTGGTGAGGGTTTAACTTTGCCACTTGCTTTCATCTGGATCTTCTTCCTTTCATTGACGATTCTAAATTCCTCTCAAGACCAAAAAACAAAATCAATAATTAATTTATACAAAGGCAACCGAGAACTTGAGTCAAACATGCTTTTCAAGTTGTAAAACTGCATCAAAAAGGTGGTGTAAATGAGTGTATAGTGTTGATTAGTAGACACAATACGTGAATCCTTTTCATCACCGCAGGAATTTTTTTTTTTTTTTTTTTTTTTTTACCCTCGAAACAACCTAGATATGGCATCATAGTGTTTGTCAAAGTTAGATAGAAACTCTTCACTCATGTATTTTTGTCATGGTCTATACTCCTAACAGTACAGTCAAGATTCTGCCTTCTCACATTATTGGTGTTCAACTATTTAACCAAAAATCTAAATAGTTTTTTTTAGGGCAACCGTGATGCCTTTTACATTGACACTGTCCTAACTAGTAAACTACATCATGTGCCTGCAACAAACCCTTGTCTGGCTGAATACGCATACTTCAGTCCTCAGGGGACTGCAAGTTGTACACAAAACATTCAGTATTGTGAGATAATGAAAGAACATTATGTAACACTTTATTTGGATAGTCCATCTGTAGATCAGTAACATTTCAACTAAGTATATACTACCCCTAATCCCAGTCCTAGTCCTAACCTTAACCCTTATCCTAAACCTAAACTTAACCCTTACCCTAACCCTTATTATAAACTTAACCCTAACCTTAGCAAGTAAGTTGCTTATCAACAGATAGTTTGGTGATAGTATGACCATCTGTAGAGCATCTACAGATGAATTATCCTGACTATCTAAAAAGTGAGACCGAACATTGTATTAAAATTACAGCCTGAATTCAAAATGTAGAAAAAAAAAAAAAAAAAATCATGCATCTACACACAATACCCCATAATGACAAAGTGAAAACATATTTTTAGAAATGTTTGCTAATTTATAGAAAATTTAATACGGAAATATCTAATTTACATAAGTATTCACACCACTGAGCCAATACTTTGTAGAAGCACCTTTGGCGGCAATTACAGCTTTCAGTCGTCTTGGGTATGTATGTATCAGCTTTGCAATATGGATTTTGGGATTCTCTCACATTCTTCCTTGCAGATTTTTTTAAGCTCTGTTAAATTAGATGGGGAGTAGCGGTGAACAGCAATCTTCGTCTTTCCAGATTTTCAATGGGATTCAAGTCTGGGCTTTGGCTGGGCCACTCAAGGACTTTCACATTTTTGCTCTGAAGCCGTCCAGTGTTGCATTGGTTCTATGTTAGGGGTCGTTGTCCTGTTGGAACGTAAATATTTGCCCCCCAGTCTAAGGCCGTTTGCACTCTGAAGCAGGTTCTCATCAAGGATTTCCCTGTATTTGGCTCCATTCATTGTTCCCTCTATCCTTACCAGTCTCCCAGTCCCTGCCACAACCCTGCTGCCACCACCATGCTGCTCAGTCGAGATGATGTTAGACAGGTGATGAGCTGTGCCTGGTTCTCTCCAGAAATAGCACTTTGCATTCAGGCCAGGGTTAAATTTTGGTCTCATCAGACCACATCATCTTTTGCCTTATGCTCTCAGAGTCTTTCTCATACCTTTTTGCAAACTCCAGGCATGCTGTCATGTACACTCTCCCATAAAGCCCAGATTGGTGAAGTGCTGTAGAGACTGTTGTCCTTCTCACAGGTTCTCCAATCTCAGCCAAGGAACTCTGTAGTTCTGTCAGAGTGGTTATAGGGTTCTTGGTCACCTCCCTGACCAAGGTCCTTCTTGCCCAGTTGCTCAGTTTGGTTGGACGGTCAGCTCTAGGCAGAGACTGGGTAGTTCCATATTTTTTCCATCTCCCAATGATGGAAACCGCTGTGCTCTTGGAAATGTTCAACATGCTAGAAATAGTTTAATACCCTTCCCCAGATATATGCCTCATCACAATTATATCTCATAGATCTACAGACAGATCCTTGGACTTCATGGTATAGTTTCTGCTCTGACATGCACTGTCAACTGTGGGACCTTATATAGAGAGGTGTGTTTATTTCTAAATCACGTCCAAACAATTGAATTGGCCACATGTGGACTCCAATCAAGTTCTAGCGACATCTCAAGGATGATCAAAGGAAATTGGATGCACCTGAGCTTAAGTTTGAAGTGTCATAGCAAAGGGGTGTGAATACTTACAGTATGTAAATGAGACATTTCTCTATACTATCAGTGGATACAACACCTATACATATTCCCTGGTGGACAGAATACTATTAGTGGATACAATACTTATACATGTATAGGTAACTGCCAAAATAAAGGAAACACTTGATTAAATGAGGGATACAACGTATATTGAACGCAGGTGCTTCCACACAGGTGTAGTTCCTGAGTTAATTAAGCAATTAACATCCCAACACGCTTAGTTAGGGTCATGTATAAAAATGCCCAGTTGCCCATTATTTTGGCTCCCATGGTGAGAAGAAAAGATCTCAATGACTTTAAAAAAAGAGGGATCTCAAAGGAGCAGTGGGGGTTTAAAGTGTGTGTGTGTGTGTGTGTGTGTGTGTGTGTGTGTGTGTGTGTATGTGTGTGTGTGTGTGTTTCAGTCACCATATCTCAGCCCAATTGAACACTTCTAAGAGTTTCTGGAGCAGCGCCTGAGACAGCATTTGTTTAACACAATCTACAAGACACCAAATTATGGAATTTTTTGTGGAAGAATGGTGTCGCATCCCTCCAATAGAGTTCCAGACACTTGTAGAATCTATGCCAAGGCTCATTGAAACTGTTTTGGCGGCTCGTGGTGGCCCAACGCCCTATTAAGACGACGCTTTATGTTGGTGTTTCCTGTAGCTCTTTACCTTGTTTGGAGCCATGAAAAGCCTTTGTGAGAGCACTTTAGACCAGAGCATTTACCAAAGTGACAAACTAAAAACATGTCCTTCATGTGTTCTTGAGATACTGTAAGTAAGGAGTGTGCAGGTAAAATAAACAGTAACCTTCCAGTGGAAAGGAATTCATCTTACAGGGTAGAATGCATAGAGCTCCTTTAGATTAGGCTCTCTGCTCCAAGTGGGAACTTTCAGGAATATAGGCCTGCTCTACAGTGTGTTGCCCATAGAATTGCAAGACACAACAATCTAGTCATTCCATTTCAAGTGTTATTAGTTGTATGTACAGGATACACATCTGTGGAGGCTCCAAAGAGGAGGAAATAAACTAAATAAAATAGTGAAACAAAGTTATACTTTAGATAACTATACTACATCTATTCACGTACTTTATGAAAAAACACACTGTTTTGCAATGAAGGTCTACAGTAGCCTCAACAGCACTCTGCAGGGTAGCACCATGGTGTAGCCGGAGGACAGCTAGCTTCTGTCCTCTTCTGGGTACATTGACCTCAAAACAAACCTTAGGAGGCTCATGGTTCTTACCCCCTTCTATAGACTTACACAGTAATTATGATATCTTCCGGAGGACGTCCTCCAACCTTTCAGAGCTCTTGCAGCATGAACTGATATGTTGTCCACCCAATCAAAGGATCAGATAATTAATCTAGTACTGAAAGTATGAGCTACAGCTAGCTAGCACTGCAGTGCATAAAATATGGTGAGTAGGTGACTCTGAGAGAGAGAAAGACAATTGTTGGACAGTTTTGAACAAATACATTTTTTCCAAAATTAAAGACAATCGAGAGAGAGAGACCTAGCTACAGTGGGGAGAACAAGTATTTGATACACTGCCGATTTTGCAGGTTTTCCTACTTACAAAGCATGTAGAGGTCTGTAATTTTTATCATAGGTACACTTCAACTGTGAGAGACGGAATCTAAAACAAAAAATGTATGATTTTTAAATAATTAATTTGCATTTTATTGCATGACATAAGTATTTGATCACCTACCAACCAGTAAGAATTCCGGCTCTCACATACCTGTTAGTTTTTCTTTAAGAAGCCCTCCTGTTCTCCACTCATTACCTGTATTAACTGCACGTGTTTGAACTCGTTACCTGTATGAAAGACACCTGTCCACACACTCAATCAAACAGACTCCAACCTCTCCACAATGGCCAAGACCAGAGAGCTGTGTAAGGACATCAGGGATAAAATTGTAGACCTGCACAAGGCTGGGATGGGCTACAGGACAATAGGCAAGCAGCTTGGTGAGAAGGCAACAACTGTTGGCGCAATTATTAGAAAATGGAAGAAGTTCAAGATGACGGTCAATCTCCCTCGGTCTGGGGCACCATGCAAGATCTCACCTCGTGGGGCATCAATGATCATGAGGAAGGTGAGGGATCAGCCCAGAACTACACGGCAGGACCTGGTCAATGACCTGAAGAGAGCTGGGACCACAGTCTCAAAGAAAACCATTAGTAACACACTACGCCGTCATGGATTAAAATCCTGCAGCGCACGCAAGGTCCCCCTGCTCAAGCCAGCGCATGTCCAGGCCCGTCTGAAGTTTGCCAATGACCATCTGGATGATCCAGAGGAGGAATGGGAGAAGGTCATGTGGTCTGATGAAACAAAAATAGAGCTTTTTGGTCTAAACTCCACTCGCCGTGTTTGGAGGAAGAAGAAGGATGAGTACAACCCCAAGAACACCATCCCAACCGTGAAGCATGGAGGTGGAAACATCATTCTTTGGGGATGCTTTTCTGCAAAGGGGACAGGACGACTGCACCGTATTGAGGGGAGGAGGGATGGGGCCATGTATCGCGAGATCTTGGCCAACAACCTCCTTCCCTCAGTAAGAGCATTGAAGATGGGTCGTGGCTGGGTCTTCCAGCATGACAACGACCCGAAACACACAGCCAGGGCAACTAAGGAGTTGCTCTGTAAGAAGCATCTCAAGGTCCTGGAGTGGCCTAGCCAGTCTCCAGACCTGAACCCAATAGAAAATCTTTGGAGGGAGCTGAAAGTCCGTATTGCCCAGCGACCTGAAGGATCTGGAGAAGGTCTGTATGGAGGAGTGGGCCAAAATCCCTGCTGCAGTGTGTGAAAACCTGGTCAAGAACTACAGGAAACGTATGATCTCTGTAATTGAAAACAAAGGTTTCTGTACCAAATATTAAGTTCTGCTTTTCTGATGTATCAAATACTTATGTCATGCAATAAAATGCAAATTAATTACTGAAAAATCATACAATGTGATTTTCTGGATTTTTGTTTAAGATTCTGTCACTCACAGTTGAAGAGTACCTATGATAAAAATTACAGACTTCTACATGCTTTGTAAGTGGGAAAACCTGCAAAATCGGCAGTGTATCAAATACTTGTCTCCCATTCCTCCTCTGGATCATCCAGATGGTCATTGGCAAACTTCAGACGGGCCTGGACATGCGCTGGCTTGACCTTGCGTGCGCTGCAGGATTTTAATCCATGACGGCGTAGTGTGTTACTAATGGTTTTCTTTGAGACTGTGGTCCCAGCTCTCTTCAGGTCATTGACCAGGTCCTGCCGTGTAGTTCTGGGCTGATCCCTCACCTTCCTCATGATCATTGATGCCCCACGAGGTGAGAACTTGCATGGTGCCCCAGACCGAGGGAGATTGACCGTCATCTTGAACTTCTTCCATTTTCTAATAATTGCGCCAACAGTTGTTGCCTTCTCACCAAGCTGCTTGCCTATTGTCCTGTAGCCCATCCCAGCCTTTTGCAGGTCTACAATTTTATATCTGATGTCCTTACACAGCTCTCTGGTCTTGGCCATTGTGGAGAGGTTGGAGTCTGTTTGATTGAGTGTGTGGACAGGTGTCTTTTATACAGGTAACGAGTTCAAACAGGTGCAGTTAATACAGGTAATGAGTGGAGAACAGGAGGGCTTCTTAAAGAAAAACTAACAGGTCTGTGAGAGCCGGAATTCTTACTGATTGGTAGGTGATCAAATACTTATGTCATGCAATAAAATGCAAATTAATTATTTAAAAATCATACAATGTGATTTTCTGGATTTTTGTTTTAGATTCCGTCTCTCACAGTTGATGTGTACCTATGATAAAAATTACAGACCTCTACATGCTTTGTAAGTAGGAAAACCTGCAAAATCGGCAGTGTATCAAATACTTGTTCTCCCCACTGTATATATATATTTATTTGTTTATATATTTTTTTTTACTTTCACTTAGCTAGCGAATGCAGCTCCCTAGTTTAGCCTACTCAAACACTCTGCTCAAACGGAGAGGGATGCTATGTTAGCTAGCTGGCTATGGCTATCCAACACGGGAACTCTTCCAAGTCAAGGTAAGGCTTTTGGTTTTATAAATGTATTGCCAGCGGGGCCCACCGGTGTAACTGCTAAACTGCTTTCTGACTGTACACCGCACTGCCTGATTGTAGCGGGTTTACTAACGCGTTAGTTCTACAGTCGTGGCCAAAGTTTTGAGAATGACACAAGTATTGGTCTCCACAAAGTTTGCTGCCTCAGTGTTGATGATGGCTATTTGCATATACTCCAGAATGTCATGAAGAGCGATCAGATGAATTGCAATTAATTGCAAAGTCCCTCTTTGCCATGAAAATGAACTTAATCCCCCAAAAACATTTCCACTGCATTTCAGCCCTGCCACAAAAGGACCAGCTGCCATCATGTCAGTGATTGTTTCGTTAACACAGATGTGAGTGTTGACGAGGACAAGGCTGGAGATCACTCTGTCATGCTGATTGAGTCAGAATAACAGACTGGAAGCTTTAAAAGGAGGGTGGTGCTTGAAATCATTGTTCTTCCTCTGTCAACCATGGTTACCTGCAAGGAAACACATGCTGTCATCATTGCTTTGCACAAAAAGGGCTTCACAGGCAAGGATATTGCTGCTGGTAAGATTGCACCTAAATCAACCATTTATCGGATCATCAAGAACTTCAAGGAGAGAGGTTCAATTGTTGTGAAGAATGCGTCAGGGCGCCCAAGAAAGTCCAGGAAGCGCCAGGACCGTCTCCTAAAGTTGATTCAGCTGCGGGATCGGGGCACCACCAGTGCAGAGCTTGCTCAGGAATGGCAGCAGGCAGGTGTGAGTGCATCTGCATGCACAGTGAGGTGAAGACTTTTGGAGGATGGCCTGGTGTCAAGAAGGGCAGCAAAGAAGCCACTTCTCTCCAGGAAAAACATTAGGGACAGACTGATATTCTGCAAAAGGCACAGGGATTGGACTGCTGAGGACTGGGGTAGAGTCATTTTCTCTGATGAATCCGATTGTTTGGGTGGAAAACACCTTGTCCGGAGAAGACAAGGTGAGCGCTACCATCAGTCCTGTGTCATGCCAACAGTAAAGCATCCTCAGACCATTCATGTGTGGGGTTGCTTCTCGAGCCAAGGGAGTGGGCTCACTCACAATTTTGCCTAAGAACACAGCCATGAATAAAGAATGGTACCAACACATCCTCCGAGAGCAACTTCTCCCAACCATCCAAGAACAGTTTGGTGACGACCAATGCCTTTTCCAGCATGATGGAGCACCTTGCCATAAGGCAAAAGTAATAACTAAGTGGCTCGGGGAACAAAACATCAACATTTTGGGTCCATGGACAGGAAACTCCCCAGACCTTAATCCCATTGAGAACTTGTAGTCGATCCTCAAGAGGCGGGTGGACAAACAAAAACCCACAACTTCTGACAAACTCCAAGCATTGATTATGCAAGTCAGGATGTGGCCCAGAGGTTAATTGACAGCATGCCAGGGCGGATTGTAGAGGTCTTGAAAAAGAATGGTCAACACTGCAAATATTGACTCTTTGCATAAACTGAATGTCATTGTCAATGAAAGCCTTTGACACTTATGGAATACTTGTAATTATACTTCAGTGTACCATAGTAACTACTGACATAAAGATCTAAGAACACTGAAGCAGCAAACTTTGTGGAGACCAATACTTGTGTCATTCTCAAAACTTTTGGCCACGACTGTAGTATGTTGACTATGAGACACAGTGACATAGGCCTACACTCTGAATGATCTAAAATGATAAATCCCATATTGGTCTTTCACAGCCAGGCCAACCCAAGCTGTACTGTGCAAGTATAATAATATTAGGCCTACTATTGAAACAGTTAGAATAATAGTAGGCCTACTATTGAAACAGGTTGAATAATAGTAGGCCTACTATTGAAACAGGTAGAAAAATAGTAGGCCTACCATTGAAACAGATAGAATAATAGTAGGCCCACTATTGAAACAGGTAGAATAATAGCATGCCTACTAGTGAAACAGATACATGTAGAAAATGCACAGGTTTTCCTTAATTGTTTGAAACCTATACGTTTTACTTCATATTATGAGGCATGTCCCACCTTACTGTTCAATTGATTTTCTTACAACTTTCTTTCATTGTCTAGCAGCCAAAGGCATTATCCTAGTCATTAGCAACCCATGATAGTTGTTGTATATTTAAACCCCTGCCACCCCCTTTCTACATTTATAATGGATATTTCCATCTCTGTTCATGAAACCGCTTGCATGTGCGGCGCACAACAGCGTTTTCCCGCCAATTGCATTTTGGAATTTTCACGCTAAGGCCTACCACCATCTGTACATTGATGCGATTAAAATGTGAAGAAATAATAATTTATCAACATTTTAAGCTAAACATTCTGATCTGTTCCATCAGCCTTATTAATTGAAGCGGAGTATATCTCCACTACACTACTTTGGTATGTATCAGTGGGAATTAAGAAGTGAGTATACGCAATGCCCATGGAAAAATAAGTGGCTATATATGGCGTATACCTGCATACAACGAGCAGTGATCGTGCTGTTTTTATGTGGTTGTTATGGAAGTTAACTGTGTTTGCGTGAGATCAGGAGTGTATTAATTCAGCCGATTCTGTTGAAAAACGTTTTTTAAATGGAAGCAAACGTTAAGAAACAGGGTTAAACATACCTGAATTTGTCCAATAGAAACTCTCATTTGCAACTGTTGGACTAATGATTACACCCTAGATCAGCTAGATGCAGGCAAGAGTGCGCAAGGCGGTATTGAATGTGTGTGTCATTGACTGTCAACTTATCTCGACTTGTGCACCTCCATTGCAAACTTTAACTCATAGGCTAGGTTGTATCAACCTCATGATGAACATTTGAGTATCATGTAGAAGCCTAAACCTATTGATGTTACATTGAGCTGGGTGAACGGAATATGAATGACAGTCATCCAAGATGCTGTAATAGAAATAAGGCAATGCTCATTAAAAAAAAGAATCCTCCCTCATCTTAAACGAAACATACCACCACTGACACACATGTTATACACCATCCAATGAAATGCTTTCTTGCAGGTTCCTTCTCAACAATGGAACAACAGTAAGAAATAATATAAGATAAGAATACAAACATAAAGTGAATGGCTCAATAAAATAAAATAAACATTTTAGCATAAGTATACAGGAAGGCCCAATTTATTTAAGTGATAATGCCCGAGGATATATTGGCATGGGTGTTGTTAGGCCCATGAAGAAGTCGAGAAAATGTGCTCTCTAGTCAGGACACAACACAGATAACACAATCACTTCAAATGGAAGCTGGAAAGACTGCAAACAGGCTGCATTTAGTTTAACCTGTTTTCTATTGACATTTCTTTCTATATATCCATAAAACAATGCCATCAGATTCATGATTTCGACAGGCTGAGAAAAGTGGTCTGCATGTCTGTCTCCTCCCAACAAGTTACTACAGCTGGAGATCGAATTTCAATATGTTGCAAATGTCAGAGAGACAGACAGCAAAGTTAATACAAATCTCTGCTGTTGAAAAATGAAATGCTAGTCTAAAAGAAATGGGAGAGAATGTCTATATGCTTTTTATAGTGGAGATCAAGTTTATCAATTGCCTGGCTGGGCTGATGAGGCAGTGTATTGTGCAGTGAGATGGAACACAGTAAATAGGCATTTCAACATCATAGCTTTAGCTGGTGGTAACTTGTGGAGTAGACACCGGTAGGAATGCTGTTTAACCAATCAGCATCCAGGATTAGACCCACCTTTTCTATAAAGTCCAATATTTACATGTGTTTTGGGGAAGGGGGAATTGGGGGTCAAGTGTTTATATTGTTCAGTATTTAGCAATAATAAGAGTCTGGTAGCAGCAGTTGTGGCTTGTGTGTAGCATGAATATAATGTATACAGTATATATGTGTAAGAATATCTGTATTCTATAGTTGTAAACTTAGAAAATTGCAACAGAAAGAGAACGATTCTTGGCATACAGTGCATTTGTAAAGTATTCAGACCCCTTGAATTTTACAGACTTATACTAAAATGGATTCAACAATGTTTTCACTCATCAGTCTACACACAATACCCCATAATGACAAAACAAAAAGTTTTGACATTTTTGCAAATGTTACATAAGTATTCAGACCCTTTACTCAGTACTTTGTTGAAGCACCTTTGGCAGCGATTAAAGCATCACGTCTTCTTGGGTATGACGCTACAAGCTTGGTACACCTGTATTTGGGGAGTTTCTCCCATTCTTCTCTGCAGATTCTCTCAAGTTCTATCAGGTTGGATGGGGAGCGTTGCTGCACAGCTGTTTTCAGGTCTCTCCAGAGATGTTCAATCTGGTCAAGTACGGGCTCTGGACATTCAGAGACCATTCCCAAAGCCACTCCTGCATTGTCTTGGCTGTGTGCTTAGGGTCGTTGTCCTGTTAGAAGGTGAACCTTCACCCCATTCTGAGGCTCTGGAGCAGGTTTTCATCAAGGATCTCTCTGTACTGCTCCATTCATCTTTCCCTCGATCCTGACTAGTCTCCCAGTCCCTGCCGCTGAAAAACATCCCCACATCATGATGCTGCCACCACCATGCTTCACCGTAGGGATGGTTCCAGGTTTCCTCCAGATGTGACACTAGGCATTCAGGCCAAGGAGTTCAATCTTGGTTTCCTCAGACCAGAGAATCTTGTTTCTCATGGTCTGAGAGTCCTTTAGATGCCTTTTGGCAAACTCCAAGAGGGCTGTTGTGCCTTTTACTGAGGAGTGGCTTCCGTCTGGCCACTCTACCATAAAGGCCTGATTGGTGGAGTGCTGCAGAGATGGTTGTACTTCTGGAATATTCTCTGATCTCCACAGAGGAACTCTGGAGCTCTGTCAGAGTGACCATTGGGTTCTTGGTCACCTCCCTGAACGAGGCCTTTCTCCCCCGATTGCTCAGTTTGGGCGGGCGGACAGCTCTAGGGAGTCTAGCTGGTTCCAAACTTCTTCCATTTAAGAATGATGGAGGCCACTGTGTTCTTGGGGATCTTCAATGCTGCAGAAATGTTTCGGTAACCTTCCCCAGATATGTGCCTCGACACAATCCTGTCTCGGTGCTCTACGAACAATTGCTTCGACCTCATGGCTTGGTTTTTGCTTTAACATGAGCTGTCAAATGTGGGACCTTATATAGACAGGTGTGTGCCTTTCCAAATAATGTCCAATCAATTGAATTGACCTCATGTGGACTCCAATCAAGTTGTAGAAACATCTCAAGGATGATCAATGGAAACAGGATGCACCTGAGCTCAATTTCGAGTCTCATAGCAAAGGGTCTGAATACTTATGTAAATATGGTATTTCTGTTTGGGGTTTTTTCAAGAAATTTGCTAAAAAATCAAAAAAACTATTTTCACTTTGTCATTGCAGGGTTTTGTTTGTAGATTGGTGAGGACATTTTTTTATTTAATACATATTATAATAAGGCTGTAACATATCAAAATGTGGAAAAAGGATACTTTCCAAATACACTGTAGATATTGAGAGCAGTGGTCACATAGGAAAGTACAGTGAGCATCTGATGACAGTCATGTCAACATATGGGATCGATTCATGTAAGTCATTATGCTCATATACTACCACAGACATGATCATTGAGATTACCATTGTTATGGGAGCATTGTTAGGCACTGACACACCATTAAAGGTGTGTGAGTACCCTTGTTGGTTAAATGGTTTGTCAATTTGAGTACATCTTGCATGGCCATACACAAACATGCTTCAACAAATGATCTCCAGAGTGGCGTAGCGGTCTAAGGCACGGCATCTCAGTGCTAGAGGGTTCACTACAGGCCCTGGTTCGATCCTGGGCTGTATCACAACCGGCCGTGATCGGGAGTCCAATAGGGCGGAGCACAATTGGCCCAGCGTCGTCCGGGTTTGCGGTTGCCGTCATTGTAAATAAGAATTTGTTCTTAACTGACTTACCTAGTTAAATAAAGGTTAAATCAAATATCATACTATATGTTGAAGAGACGATGCTCTAATATTGACTGTATTATTCACTAAGTATGTATACTTTAAAAGGTAATTGAACCTTGAATCACAGAATCTCCCGACATGTCATGATTCATAGCCTGCTACCACTGTTAAAAACTAAGAGCTAAATGTGTTATACAGGCACTACCTCTTACCAGTGTCAATCAGAAAAAATTTGCTTGAAAACTATTTATTGTTGTTATACACTGAGTATGCAAAACATTAAGGACAGCTGCTCTTTCCATGACATAGACTGACCAGGTGAATCCAGGTGAAAGCTATGATCCCTTATTAATGTCACTTGTAGGTGCCAGGCGCACTGGTTTGTGACAAGAACTGCAACGCTGCTGGGTTTTTCACACTCAACAGTTTCCTGTGTGTATCAAGAATGGTCCAGAACCCAAAGGAAATCGAGCCAACTTGACACAACTTTGGGAAGCATTGGAGACAACCAGGACCAGCATCCCTGTGGAATGCTTGACACCTTGTAGAGCCCATACCCCAACGATTTGAGGCTGTTCTGAGGGCAAAAAGGTGTGGTGGGGGCGGGGTGCAACTCAACAGGAAGGGGTTCCTAATGTTTGGTATACTCAGCGTATTTTGTACAATATGCCGCCACTCTCACAGTTATCTGCCGCACCAAGTATCCGTTGACCTGCTCCTTAACATGGATATTATGTTAGGGAGCCTTTTAGCAAACTCCAAATTATTCCAACACATTCCCATTCTGTGTGAGGTGCAGGGCTGGCTGAAGCCATTACTGGTAATGAGTGTGGAGTCCTACTTTAGAAGGTTCAGGCATATAAAGTCACCTAAAAGCTGACTAATGGAATCCTACTGATGTACTGAATGCCAGGGGCTTTTACAATATTACAACATAACATGGCTTTGCAAATGTTCTATATTCTACAGACATGATACAGATTAACTTTCATGTATGATTCAGAAAGGTGACTTCTCACAAGATAAAAGTAACAGGTTATTTATAGAACTGGAAAACAGGTTGAGGGCCAGTGGAGATGCTGCATTATTCAGGTGATTTGAATTCCAAGGCATTTTAACTAAGTGTAATGATTATTCACTGTCATTGACATGCACTACTACTTGAAGGGTGAAAAGGAAAAGGGTGGATGGGAAGAGGGAGGTTAATTGGTTTAACAAAATGTTTTTTATTTATTATTATTAAGTATTATGTCTTTGAGTACTGTATGTCTACTTGATAAATAATTTGATCACAAAGCACTACACCAAAATAGAACATGATTGTCCTTCAAAATTCTTCAGAGCAAAAAGAAATTAGTGAGTTTGAAATGTCATGGCAAATGAAAAGGCACATGGCAAATGAAAAGTACAACTTCACTAAACAGTTCCAAAAACATACATTGTGATCAGTTGTTTCCATTGTGGGTCTGTTAACACGACGGTACATCTTGTCCTGGGCGATGGGCCACTTCAACAGGTCCGCAGTTCGATGGTAACATCCAGAGTGGTCATTGTTCTTTGTCATTTCACAGGTGACTCACGTCACTACACTCAAGCATGCTAGATGCAGACCACTCGGAGATGCTTGCAACATTCAAAATGCATGATTTCCAGCCTAGTGCAAACAAATCGCTTCAAAAGACCCGTTTAATCTATCTCAAGCTGTTATTATCAGTTGTAAGAGGCATTCAGATAAAGAGACTGAAGCTGGGTTAACATCGCTGTGTTTGAAAACTCTTCACATACTTTAACCACAGTAAGAGGTATCAGGTTTATCATTATACATTTTTTATGATACAGTATGCATGCAATTTACAACGTAGATAGAATTGAGTCAGATAAGGATAACGCATGGAAGAAAAATAAACAGTATACAGTCTCTCAGCAGCTTCTGTTAAGAATCCCTTTTCTCAGGTAGTCAGTCAGAAAAATCCTCAGAGTTGTCATTGTTCGTAATGTATTGAGGACGTAGAGCGGCTTCTATCTCAGAGTTGCTGTCGTCTGATTCTCCCCAAAAAGCTACAAAATAAATAACAGACAAATAACATTTGATGCCTGAAACTGAATCATGAGATTCATAAAAACAGAGATGGGGGGGGGGGGGGGGGGGGTGGTATTCAAATGCAAATAGGAACCGATAGTCATTGTGAAAAGTATACTAATTACACATGTAACATTGCTATTACAGAAAGCAAGATCTTTAATAATTGCCCTTTTTACACCCATTTGTGATCCGTTCATAGATAGATGATTCTGTCATTAGCATAACATCACATCTCACGTGGTTCACAATATTGCTAACAACTAGCTAGCTTACTTGGTGATATGACAGAGATAGACAGCATTATTTAGGGTGGTTTTCAATGCATTCTCAACTCACCTTTAGACTGTACAGCAGAGTAGGTTTTCATTTTTGTCGTTTTTCTCCTGAAAATACAAAGAAAACGGTCAATAGCCCTGTGTTTGGTTGATACAGCGTAATTTCAAGAAGCAATAGTAAATGTGACGGTGGTCTTTCACATTGAGAGCACTTAAGATTTCAAACGTGTATGGCAGTTGTGTCCAAAAAGGAAAACTTCACCAGTTGCGTCATAAGATACACAGACCTTTTCTAATCTCATACAAGAAACATTGGTTCAGAGGTCAAGCACGTAGCAAGAAAATGGCCTTCAAGGATAATAAAGGATATCATTGCCACAGTCAGTGAAATCATAAAAAACACCATCAATTAAAGCTCAATACATGTCCCATCAATCAAATGCACAACTCACACCAACAAATGCCTAGTTTCTTATAACAGTGCCCTAAATGTGCATCTAACACGCATGTTACAAGGATGCCTATCCAAACGTTGAGGAGCCAAACTTCCAAGCCTAAGCCTGTTTTAAAGGAAAAGGAACACCAAAGGGAACTTCCTTGACTCCTGTTCTAATCACGCTGAAGGACTTCCACAAGCCTGCTCTTTATTCAGAAGTGGTCCAAAGACAGGGTTACTGGGTTCCCATAGCATCAGTGATATCGCTATGTAAATGTAGGACCCCTGAAAAGGCTTTGATGTGCCTTGATGCATATGCAGTAGGCCGTTCTACTTTTAAAGGCCTCTTCAATTTACATCATCACAGGGCCTATTCACAACCATCACAATACATGCCCACCATCTTTCGGGTTATCGTATATCCATATGGCCTGTTGTTTATATTTTTATGTCCAACGGTGAAGCTTTTCTTTGAGATGGAGCAAAAATAGGGCAGCTCGCGCACGCACGCACGCACGCACGCACGCACACACACACACACGTTGTGTTGATTCATCTGCATCCATGTGTCCCTCAATTGAAATGCATGACCCCTTTGATTGCCATCCTCACAAATACCCCCAGCCTTGGCACAGCCAAATGTGACTGCTGTACACTGAGTATATGAACTCAATTATGTTGGCTCTGATCCTATTTTAAGCCACTCCATCTTACAAACTATACGTTTCTGCTTTTGCCACACCACCCAAACAGGTATATATCTATACACTGGGGGCCAAAAGTTTTGAATATTACTCATTCAAGGGTTTTTCTTTATTTGCACAGTTTTTTACATTATAGAATAAAAGTGAAGACATCAAAACTATGACATAATACATATGGAATCATGTAGCAACCAAAAAAAGTGTTAAAACAAATCAAAATATATTTTATATTTGAGATTCTTCAAAGTAGCCACCCTTTGCCTTGATGACAGCTTTGCACACTCATGGTAAACATTTGGGGTCACTTAGAAATGTCCTAATCCAAGTTTATCATTTTAAAAGGCTAATTGATCATTAGAAACCCCTTTTGCAATAATGTTAGCACAGCTGAAAACTGTTGCTGATTAAAGAAAAGATAAAACTGGCCTTCTTTAGACTAGTTGAGTATCTGTAGCATCAGCATTCTTGTTCTAAGAAATGAAGGCTATTCCATGCGAGAAATTGCCAAGAAATTTAAGATCTCGTACAATGCTGTGTACAGAACAACGCAAACTGGCTCTAACCAGAATAGAAAGAGGAGTGGGAGACCTCGGTGCACAACCGAGCAAGAGGACAAGTACATTAGAGTGTCTAGTTTGAGAAACAGAGGCCTCATAAGTCCTCAACTGGCAGCTTCATTAAATAGTACACGCAAAACACCAGTCTCAACGTCAACAGTGAAGAGGCGACTCCGAGATGCTGGCCTTCTAGGCAGAGAGCAAAGAAAAAGCCATATTTCAGACTGGCCAATAAAAATAAAAGATTAAGGGCAAAAGAACACTGGACAGAGGAAGATATGGCTTTTTCTTTGCAACTGTGCCTAGAAGGCTAACACAACGTGCCATTGGAACACAGGAGTGATGGTTGCTGATAATGTCCTCCTGAAACCCTGAGCAACGCTTTTGTTGGGGGCCTTAATCCTTTTAGATTACACATACAGATACTGGTATGATTCAATGAGATACAGCGGGAGAAATAAGTATTGAACACGTCACCATTTTTCTCAGTAAATATATTTCCAAAGGTGCTATTGACATGAAAGTTTCACCAGATGTTGGTAACAACCCAAGTAATCCATACATACAAAGAAAACAAAACAAATACATTCAGAAATTAAGTTGTGTGTAATAATGTGAAATGACACAGGGAAAAAGTATTGAACACATGAAGAAAGGGAGGTTCAAAAAGGCATGGAAAGCCAAGACAACAGCTGAAAACTATCAGTAATTAAAAAGCAATCCAGCCCCCTGTCAGTGCAAATTAATATCAGCTGGTTCAGTCCCAACTGATGGCCTACAAAAAGGTCTTATTGCCAAGGTGTCACACAAGACACATCTCATGATGGGTAAAAGCAAAGAGCTGTCTCAAGACATTCGCAACCTAATTGTTGCAAAACATAATGATGGCATTGGTTATAGGCGCATTTCTAAGCTTCTGAATGTTCCAGTGAGCACTGTTGGGGCCATAATACGGAAGTGGAAAGACTCATTTCACCATAAATTTGCCTCGATCAATACTTATTTCACCCGCTGTATGCTTTATGCAAGAAAATGGCTGTATTTATTTAACATTTATTTATTCTGACTAGACAAATATACAGTGCCTTCAGAAAGTATGCACACCCCTTGACTTTTTCCACATTTTGTTGCGTTACAGCCTGAATTTACTGCAAAATAAAGTGGAATTATGTTTTTAGACATTTTCACAAATTAATTAAAAATGAAAAGCTGAAATGTCTTGAGTAAATAAGTATTTAACCCCTTTGTTATGGCAAGCCTAAATAAGTTCAGGAGTAAAAATGTGCTTAACAAGTCACATAAGTTGTGTGGACTCTGTGTGCAATAATAGTGTTTAACATGATTTTTGAATGACTACCTTATATCTGTACCCCACACATACATATAATTGTGAGGTCCCTCAGTCAAGCAGTGATTTTCAAACACAGATTCAACCACAAAGACCAGGGAGGTTTTCCAATGCCTCGCAAAGAAGGGCATCTATTGATGGATGGATAAAAAGAAAAAAGCTGACATGCTGAAGTTATTAATGACCCTTTGGATGGTGTATCAAACTACAAAGATACAGGTGTCTTCCTAACTCAGTTGTTGGAGAGGAAAGAAACCACTCAGGGATTTCACCAAGAGGCCAACAGTTACAGAGTTTAATGGCTGTGATAGGAGAAACCTGAGGATGGATCAACAACATTGTAGTTACTTCACAATACTAACCTAATAGACATAATGAAAAGAAGGAAGCGTGTACAGAATAAAAATATTCCAAAACATGCATCCTGTTTCCATCAAGGCATTAAAGTAAAGCAAAGCAACTAACTTTTTGTCTTGAATAGAAAGTATTATGTTCGGGGCAAATCCAATACATCACATTACTGAGTACCATTCTCCATATTTTAAAAGGTTAGTGGTGGCTGCATCATGTTATGGGTATGCTTGTAATCGTTAAGGACTGGGGAGTTTTACAGGATAAAAAATAAGCGTAATGGAGCTAAGCATAGGCAAAATCCTGACACTGGGAGATCAATTCCCCTTTCAGCAGGACAATAACCTAAAACACAAGTCCAAATATACGACACTGAATGTTTCTGAGTGGCCTAGTTACAGTTTTGACTTAAATCGGCTTGAAAAATCTATGGCAAGACCTGAAAATGGCTGTCTAGCACTGATCAACAACCAACTTGACAGAGCTTGAATTTAAAAAAATAATAATAATATGCAAATATTGTACAATCCGGTTGGTCAAAGATCTTAGAGCCTAATACCCCAGACCTGTGTGTTAAATGTAACACGCATTTAGGCACCTTGTATCATTGCCTGTGGGAATGTGCTGAGATACAAAACGTTTTGGAGCTCAGTACTGCGCTATATCTCTGAGATTACCTCTACCCCAATACCCCTAATCCCTCAATTTTGCATCCTAAATCTTTACCCAGAGAATATCTCTTTAAATAGGAGAGAGAAGAAAATGGTTGACCTCTGTCCATTACAAGCTAGACGTTCAATTGCTCTCCACTGGAAGGATGTCAGTTCCCCCTCACTTGGTCATTGGTTAGAAAAATTTACTTATATAGTGAAAAATAAAGCCCCAGAGTTTCATGATATTTGGGATCTGCTTTGTGAGTTTTTGCAAACTGGTGATATTGTAGATGCATTGGAATTGTACATCTGTATAAGAATTTGAATATTTTGAATATTGGCTATAGTCAAAGCGTAATCTGCATTACCTGCAACTGCATATTATACTTTTTATCATTTTATTATTGGAAATGTGAGGAATTTCTGGTAATGTTTGGTTATGGTTTTGGTTATATAAAAAATAAAATAAATAAATAACATGTTTCCACTTTGTTATTACGGGGTATTATGTGTAGATGGGTGAGAGAAAAAAAAAAAAATGTAATCCATTTTGAATTAAAAATGTGGAATAAGTCAA
This sequence comes from Thymallus thymallus, assembly GCA_023634145.1. Classification (NCBI taxonomy): domain Eukaryota; kingdom Metazoa; phylum Chordata; class Actinopteri; order Salmoniformes; family Salmonidae; genus Thymallus; species Thymallus thymallus. The sequence continues at coordinate 22,657,732 of CM042405.1, read as the reverse complement.
GGGGACTGAATACTTTCTGAAGGCACTGCAAGTCAACTTTAACAAATTGACTCACAGCACTGATCCAGTTTGTCAAAGTTACAGTGGAAGCTCTTTGTAACCTTGCAGTGGACATCTTTAACATCAACATGTTTAAGACTTCATTCCATGTTCAAAATCACTTTGTAAGATTGTCTTCATAGCAGCCATTATACAGTGCCTTCGGAAAGTATTCAGCCCCCTTCACTTTTTCCACATTTTGTTATGTTACAGCCTTATTCGAAAATTAATAAAATAAAATAAAAATATCCTCAGAAACCTACACACTATACCCCATAATGACAAAGTGAAAACAGGTTTTTAGAAATGTTTGCAAATGTATAAACATAAAAAACGGAAATACCATATTTACATAAGTATTCAGACCCTTTGCTATGAGACTCGAAATTGAGCTCAGGTGCATCCTGTTTCCATTGATCATCCTTGAGATGTTTCTACAACTTGATTGGAGTCCACTTGTGGTAAATTCAATTGATTGAACATGATTTGGAAAGGTACACCCGTCTATACAAGGACCCACAGTTGACAGTGCATGTCAGAGCAAAAACCAAGCAATGAGGTCAAAGGAATGGTCCGTAGAGATGAGACAGGATTGTGTCGAGGCACAGATCTGGGGAAGGGTACCAAAACATGTCTGCATCATTGAAGGTCCCCAAGAACACAGTGGCCTCCATCATTCTTAAATAGAAGAAGTTTGGAACCCTCAAGACTCTTCTTCTTAGAGCTGGCCGCCCGGTCAAACTGAGCAATCGGGGGAGAAGGGCCTTGGTCAGGGAGGTGACCAAGAACCCGATGGTCACTCTGACAGAGCTCTAGAGTTCCTCTGTGGAGATGGGAGAACCTTCTAGAAGTACAACCATCTCTGCAGAACTCCACCAATCAGGCCTTTATGGAAGCCACTCCTCAGTAAAAAGGCACATGATAGTCTCCCAGACCATGAGAAACAAGATTCTCTGGTCTGATGAAACCAAGATTGAACTCTTTGGCCTGAATGCCAAGCATAACATCTGGAGAAAACCTGGCACCATTCCTACGGTGAAGCATGGTGGTGTCAGCATCATGCTGTGGGTATGTTTTTCAGCAGCAGGGACTGGGAGACTAGTCAGGATCAGGGGAAAGATGAAAGAAGCAAAGTACAGAGAGATCCTTGATGAAAACCTGCTCCAGAGCGCTCAGGACCTCAGACTGGGGTGAAGGTTCACCTTCCAACAGGACAACTACCCTAAGCACATAGCCAAAACAACGCAGGAGTGGCCCAGCCAGAGCCTAGACTTGAACCCGATCGAACATCTCTGAAGAGAACTGAAAATAGCTGTGCAGCGATGCACCCCATCAAACCTGACAGAGCTTGAGAGGATCTGCAGATATCATAAAAAACAGGTGTGCCAAGCTCGTAGCGTCCTACCCAAGAAGACTGGAGGCTGTAATCGCTGCCACAGGTGTTTCAACAAAGTACTGAGTAAATGGTCTGAATACTTATGTAAATGTGATTTCTGTTTTTTTGTTTATACATTTGCCCCCCCTAAAAAAAAAGAAGCCTTTTGCTGTGTCATTATGGGGTATTGTGCGTAGATTGATGAGAAGAAAAAAAACAATTTGATCAATTTTAGAATAAGGCTGTAACGTACCAAAATGTGGGAAAAAATCAAGAAGTTGGATTACTTTCCGAATGCACTGTACCCACCATAAAAATCTGTATTTTTTGTAATGTTCAAGTCACCTTCAAGTAGGAGCAATTCTAACGAGAATGTCAACATCCAAAAGTTTAGATTATGTGTCAGACATTCCTGTAACATTATTTTCTTTTCATTGAGAGACTGTTTGATTTAGGGAAAAACAGACAGACAAAACTGTAATTAAAACACACACATACAGACATGCAACCTTGTAGTCCTAACTAAATCGTTTTTCATAAGGTCTTAATGCAAGGTGAACTTCAAATTAAATGTTTTTAAAAACTGTCTCTACTTTTCCAAAAATTGGTCCTTGAAGAAAATGAAGAGACATATGTCTATGTCTCTGTTCCTGCTACTATTGTGCAGTATAAGAGGATATCCTTCAGATTAAGTGAATGTGGAACAGCAAAGAGTGAGACAAGGATGCCTGGGTCTGCTACTTCCCATTCGGCCTGCTGCTACACTAACATAGCTTGTCATACAAAGGCCCTCTCATTTTAGATAGGGACTTATTTTACTAAATTATACATCAGATGTTATGACATTGCATCCTAGGCTATGACTTCTGAAATACACTGTGGACTTACAACAGTTAGGTGATACAAAGAAGTGAAAACAGACAATCAATATGTTTATATATTCACATTCCCTTTTTAAATCTCCAGCCATTTACAGCAACATGTTACTTCTTCTACCGCCACTGTAATAATGGTAATAAATACATGTTTCCGGGGAATAAATTGGACTATTCTTATATATAACTTCCACAGGCAGCATGGGAATGATCTATCAGCTGCTCCACTTCAGACAGGGACCCGGACTGATTTTCAAGACTGGGCCATTACCATAGCGAGCCCAGGATGCCAATGACCCCTTCAATCTAATATTACATTTCCATAAACATTTATGCCAGTTGATATTGTGCTGAGTTTCGCCTAATTGAGGCACTGATCTGAATATGTAAGACAGACTGGGCTGGCCACTGTTTTGCAGACAGAGGTGAACGTAAATGTGAAAAATGCTGCAAATTATAGCTACCATCGTAAGGCCTCCTTTTTGGAGAGTCTCCTTCCTGGTTTTTGTCATTGTTACATATGACTATTTACCTTATGTTATATCTACATTACAATAAGGCTTGTGAGAAGGAAGACTGACATCTTTCATTCACAACGTCATGCTTTTTCCTCACATCCGATTATTGTCTATCATTATGTTACAGGCCTCGCAGAATTGAGAAATGTTCTATGATACATTGGTACAAATGATACAACAAAAAAAGGAATTATCAATACCACCGATCATGTCAACTCCACAATACATTATTTTCCCCAATCAGACATACTTATTACTAGTCTTTAAGTAAAAGGAGGCCCAGGCCAACGACTATCTCCTTCGTTTATCACACGCTATCCTTTCGAACTGCACTGTATAATGACTGTGAATGTTTTTGTAATGAGTTAATTGGAATGAAGGTAATTTGATGATGTGCTTCCATAATGGAAAAGATATACAGGGTGGTGGATTCTGTCTGGAAAAATAATGCTTACTGGGCATTTCATATACTGTTAGCACAGCCTGGTAGAGAATGTTGCCTCTATTGACTCTGTCTTTTTTAAGCTCCTAACACCCACACAGAAATGCTAATAGCACAGGCACTCTAGCACAGTGTTTGTCTAAAGGTATAGGGGGGGAAAAAAAGAGGGAGACCCATCACCCCATCAACTCCTACTCCCTTCCCAGCTATGACCCACAGCTAAATTGTTTAGATGTTTAAAACAGCAGAGGATTATAGTAGGATGTAGCACTCAGGGGATTCACTGCTTCCATTCTGTGCTCCCTAATGTGTGAGTGCTCTCTGCTGGCCATAAAGGAAAACTGCAGCGCTGGAAATAGCGCCACAGATTCACACGCAGGTACATTCATTGATAGTAGGTGGCTCCTTCATTGGAATCACAGCTGCTTGACAGAACAGAACATAATGACGGACAGAAATAAAATGGAATATTTTATTCAATTAAATTCTAGACCAGTGAAAATGATTCACTAAGATTCACAAGTTTACAATACATGATATCCTGAACAAAAATATAAAATGCAACAATTTACTAAGTTACAGTTCATATAAGGAAATTAGTCAATTTAATTCGTTTCAAATTCATTAATCTATGGATTTCACATGACTGGGCAAGGGCGCAGCCATGGGTGAGCCTGGGATGGCATAAGCCCACCCACTTGGGAGCCAGGCCCACCCACTGGGGAACCAAGCCCAGCCAATCAAAATGAGTTTTTCCCCACAAAAGGGTTTCATTAGAGACAGAAATACTCCTCAGCACCCCCTCAGACAATCCCACAGGTGAAGAAATTCGATGTGGCGCTCCTGGGCTGGCGTGGTTAACACGTTGTCTGCGGTTGTGAGGCTGGTTGGATATACTGCCAAATTCTCTAAAACAACGTTGGAGGCGGCTTATGTTAGAGAAATGAACATTCAATTCTCTGGGAACAGCTCTGATGGAAATTCCTGCAGTCATCATGCCAATTGCACGCTTCTACATCTGTGGCATTGTGTGACAAAACTGCACATTTTAGAGTGGCCTTTTATTGTCCCCAGCACAAGCTTCTTGATATGCCACACCTGTCAGGTGGATGGATTATCTTTGCAAATGAGAAATACACAATAACAGGGATGTAAACAAATGTGATGAAAATCTGAGATAAATAAGCTTTTTGTAAAAATGCGATTTTTTTATTTCAGCTCATGAAACATGTTGCATTTATATTTTTGTTCAGTGTACATTTGTTTTAACTACCTCGGTTAGACAACTTATTTATTGGAATGTGACACCGTTTCTTATTCAATTTTCCACTTATTTTTGTCATGAATAGGAATGAAAAGGTCGCAGTTGTTCTCAACTGCCCTATCTGGTTAAATAAAGGTGAAACAATAAAAAAAACTTTTTTTTTCCATTATATTGTGTGATTTAAGGCCCAGTAAAAAACTAGATTTTCCTGTGTTTTATATAAACTGAGTTTACAAAAGATTATGAACAACTGCCTTCTCCATGACATAGACTGACCAGGTGAATCCAGGTGAAAGCTATGACCCATTGATGTCACTTGTTAAATCCACTTCAATCAGTGTAGATGAAGGGGAGGAGACAGGTTCAAGAAGGATTTTTAAGCCTTGAGACAATTGAGACATGGATTGTGTATGTGTGCCATTCAGAGGGTGAATGGGCAAGACAAAACATTTAAGTGCCTTTGAACAAGGTATGGTAGTAGGTGCCAGGTGCACCTGTTTGTGTCAAGACCTACAACGCTGCTGGGTTTTTCCATGTGTGTATCAAGAATGGTCCACCACCCAAAGGACATCCAGCCAACTTGACAACTGCATTGGAGGCAACATGGGCCAGCATCCCTGTGTAACGCTTTCGACACCTTGTAGAGTCCATGCCCCGATGAATGAAGGCTGTTCTGAGGGCAAAGTGGTGAGGGTGGGACTTCTGTTTGAAAAGACCATCTGAAATTCAGCAAGTTTTGGTGGGAGGGATTTTGGCCTTACAAGGTGACATCACCATGCTGTAAATTAGTTGATAGACCAATAAGAAATAGAGTTTCAAACCTCTCTGCTAATAACAGCTAATTTTCAGTTTTCCCTCCCTACTCAAACCAATCCCAGACAGTCCTATGAAAAGTCTTGCTTGAGAAATTGCTCTTTGCAATTTGAAAACAATCACAGTATGGTACCCATAAAAACATCTGCACTGGCCATTTAACCTATTAGACAGATGTATACACCATAAGGATACTGTTAGGTATGGTGTGATTGACTGTGGTAGGAGGAGAGGAACCCAATGCAGGAGAGTGACCTCCTCTGGTAGTACATCACAGCGGGCTATATGGAGTTACACCCATATTGCTTACACAATCACAATGCTGTCAGATCTATACATTAAGGTCCACCAAGAAGTGTCTAGGGGTAGGAGCAACCATTTGTTTCTAGACTGGGCATGTGTCTGCCTTTGCCATGAATTCACACGGCCACCATATAATATATCTGCTGAAAGTCTCTGACCACATTTCTGTCAGCTGTGTCCTAACTCAGCCTCTGTTAAGTTTGTCTGCATGTCCGTTGGTCTCTCTACCTGGCACCTTCTGTTGCCTGATCTACGTTTTCATCCCTCACTCTGTCCCTCTCCCTCACAGTGTTCTGTGAGAGATGCCACACACATCGCTTCCTCCTGCCTGTCCTCCACAGAGGGCTACCTTCTGATTATAACACTTTGTCTCTGTCTGAGTGATTTGTCGGAGGGGGGGGTGAATGCCTGAGCACATCCTGTTGTCCAAGGGAACGCTCCACACTAATAGTCAAGTCAAGGTTTTTTTGTCAAGCAGGGACAAGGCATCACAAACACATCACTCACTGATTATTGTAGAGGGAGAGATAGTCTACGTTTGGTTTTTATTTTTTAGTGGGAGAATTTTTTTCTTAGATCAAGGCCAGGCCAAAAAAAGAAGGAAAAAAAGAAAAGAAAGTATAGAAACAAAGGAAAAGGAACATCTGAAATACAGTAAAAAAAAAAATATATATAAAAAAACAGCACAATGAATGTTGCACAACAGGAAGCAGTGGCATGCACCCCCAGACAAAGGGGAACAAGTAGTCTTTACATGGAGTGCAGCTGCTTATTAAGACTCACGCCTTCCTGCATTATTCCTTTCATCCCCACTCAACCACAAAGTGATTTGCTTTACCACTCACAATGGCAGCAAAAGATTTCTAATGGATGAATCCTTAATAAACTGTGGCAGATCTGTCTGCTTGGCCGTGATTTATAATACAATAAACAGCACATCCTATAAAGTAACTCGCTGAAAAACATTGTGTGGAGGAGAGAGAAAAAACACTGAATATGAAAGACCTTGATTCTCTCCAATGCCATAATAGTGAAATGAGCACATATACATGAGTTAAGAGTGTTTCTTTGCATCTTGTATAGACTGCATGTATTTAATCTGTAAAGCTTATTAAGGCAGAGTCATTGCTATGCAAAGCAGCACCCAGCGCTTTTCTCTTGCTTTTCAGCTGAGTGTAGTGTTTGGCCAATAGGACTGACTGCCCCCCCCCCCCCCCACCCCCCTCCCTCTCATTCTGCATTCATAACATGCAACATTTGCACAATGTATCTCTCAAAGGCTCCTGAATAGAGGGCCGTAATACTCATGTAAACAACTGCAAACCAATTACTTAATGAATCGGGCCCACACATAATGAGGAGCCACACAAAGGCCTATAAATGCATTTTTTGCACCAAAGCCTCTGCTTTAAACTACAATCCCTCAGCTGTAGTCTAGGCTTAACTGGGAAATCATAATTATTGTCTAAGACAACAGAGAGGAAGACATGCTTTTTTATTTTGAGTCCAGCCACAGAGTCGCTTGATGTCACTCATCAGTTCACTGACAAAATAAAGCAAATCATAAAAAAAAAGGGAGAGGTAGAGGGGAAGAGAGGAAAATACATAAGGAGAGGGTGAGAGAGAGGAATAGAGAAAAGGGGGAAGAGACGGGGGGAGAGAGAGAGAGACATTGAGACCGAACCAGAGAGAGAGAGAGAGAGAGAGAGAGAGGAAAGACATGGCAGAGCATGCTGCAGTGTTCTGCTTCCGTTCAAGTGCAGCGCTTCCAGACCACTTGTAGAGGCAATAAAGCGCAAGAAGTGACTGTGGTAAGTGGAATGCTTAAAACGTAAGCATCCGGGGGTGGGGGAATCACAGAGGAGCAGGAAAGAAGTACGATGGTGACCGCTCTTAGCGGTCGCTCTACAACAGATCACTCCTCCCCTGACCAGATTAGGTGTCAAGCATGCAAAAGTACTCATTAGTCTCATTTCAATCATTTATGTGCAGGAGCAACACGACCACAGTGGCCAATCAGAGCTGTGCGATTCTCTCTATTTCCTCTACAGTTACGAGGGTTTTATCGCCTTAGATTTGGGCTTCCCATGCGCCTTAATGACAGTGGAGACAGACCGATCTGAGAGGGTCTGGAGTCTGAAATTGGCTCATGTTTATTAAAGAGGTCTAGTCATTGGGCTGGCACTGGCAGACAGTAACGCCTCAATAGAGCTGGGCCATTATGCCCTTCCCTCTGCTAATAGGTAGACTGGGAGACCCGCTGGCCTGGCCAGGGAGACGCACACGTTTGGCCCTAGTGTCAGCGTGGTGCCCAGTAATCACACGAAATCAGAGAAGATTATTCCTCATAACGTTTACCCAGCCATTACCTTCCCAAATGGGCTCCCGGTGAAGAGCCGTTCTGAGGACACACAATTTGCAGATTTTGACGAAGTCGTGTTGATATTCAAATGTGTGAAAACATGGAGCAATTTAGATGTTCTTTTCCTACCACTCAACGCTTTGATTTGAGCCGCCTTAACGCAATTCAGGACGCAGGGAAGTTCTGGAAATCTTAAAACTCCTCCTTGTGAATCTTCTTTTCAAAACAGTTGTTTCTGATTTTATACTTGATTTTTCTATTTGTTGAAACACAGTTTGTACACATAGTACAAACCATTTGGTGTCTTGGTTGGATTTTCCAAACTAGTTTAGTTGGCAATGGTCTGCTTTTATAGCTAGCCTCCTGAACAATGAACTCAATAAATAGTGAGAGCAGGCTTAAGGCTTGATAATAGTCTGTCCTTTTGTTTTCATGCACAAGTTAATGGGTGGTGCACCCTTGATCTAATGGAAATTAACAGGGAATTATGAGAGCTAAATGCAAATGGACATCATCCACGTTGGTGTCTGGTGGCCTATTTCCATAAAGAGAGTGAATAATAATAATGTTCTTACCAAGGGTAAGGGTCTTGATGAGAGGAGCGCTCAACCCTCCCAGCATGCTCTTCATAGCAATCATTTATTCCTTAAAGAGCAAACAAGACAGATCAAACATTTTGGATGTGCATCTAATTACATGATAATCTATGTTGTGTATTGACATCCATGTAAATAGATGGAGGAAAAGCACAGAAGACTGACTAAAAAAGATCTGTACCCATGGTGGTATATTCTTCATACAACACTTGTACCCATTCTTTATAGGACAGTGAGACATATGGTCTGTGTTGACAGTGGCTCGCTGGAGGGTCGGGGTGTCTCCTCTTACCTGACAGATCCTCCTCATCTCCAGAGCTCTGCTGTCTCTCCTGCGTGGCAGACTGTTTAAGCAGCTGGTATGCTTTTGTCTCTGTTCCAAAAACACAAAATGTCTGAGTTAAATATTGACTCAAGACCCAGGTTTCCAACTTTCAGAGGCTGTGTGTTTGATGAGACAACACGCTCCGACGCCTGGCACTTTGGGCTTTCTGATGAACAGTGGGTCAGAACACAGTGCAGCGCTGGCTAAGCTGTGTATTTAAGCAGTGTGCATACACACGCCAAGGGGAGCAACAATTTCCACGACACCATAATCACCCTCCACCTTATCGTTGTATCAGGTTGGCAGACACCCCAACTCGGAAGAGAGATTTTCTTTCAATAAAACACTAACTACTCCCATATACAGTGGATTAGGTATGATATTTGACAACTACACAGGCTATAAAATCTATAGAGCAGCTAGCTGTATGTCATAAATGACCATTTGTCTTAAGATGATGACACTGTAACCCACTATGGTAAATCAAAACATAATAGCATTATATGTGGTTGTTTTAATCCAAGTTCAAGCCACAGGTTGAGTTTACGCATCCAAGCGTGCCAAATATATCTAAGTATCTGTCCATTGTAGTTGTCTTGTCTGTAAAATTGTTTGGACTAACAAGTGCAAGTCACTTTGAACATATACAGCCAAACACATTCTTAACTCACTACCTTCAGTTGCCCAGCAGCCACGAAACTGGACTGGAAATGTCTCTTTTCAAAACAATATTTAGCTTTTGATTAGTTGTAATTTGAAACTGGACTTGTTCTGTAGTCCTGTGTCCTTGGGGGTGTTCACACATGAAACGCTCAGTATGAAATCCCATAGCCAAGTGTAATAATAAATCATTTAACAATTCTGACATTCTAGCTGTGGAGTACTACACAAGCCACTTTCACATCTCGTCTTTTCAAGTCTGCTGCCGCACAGCATAGTTTAGAAGATAATGAGAACCAATGACAGATCTTCGGCTACACCCCGGTGTCCTGACAATTAAACTGCTGCATTGTGCGGTGGCGCAAATTATACATTTGGCTGTGCCTCTGCTCTGGCCGGCTGAAAACACGCACCGTTTCTCCAAGATAATTAGAGGAACTGCATAGCTCTTCAGGTGGGACTTTGACCCCAGATTCACCTTGATCATCCCATTATGGGCTGCTGTGGGAGGGAAAGAAACACAAGAACTCTGAACGCAGGGCTCGGCGCTGCCTTTTTACCTCTAATAGGAATACTTTCCACGGGGCTTTCGTCCTGGCTGTCCTCTTCACCACTTTGTAGTCCTGTAAGAAAGGGAGACCCACACAGAGCTCAGAGACAGGGGGAGGCTAGGCTGGGACTCTGGGTTTCCCTTTGTCTGAATAGAGGGCCCTATGAAGACTGAGGCTGCCAGGGATTCAGAAAGAGGCCTATGGTGAAAGTGTTGTGATTCTTTGTCATATGGGGGAAGTTTCCTTTCAGTGCAGCGATTGCTCATACTAAACAGAAATGGTACCATTCTACAAACGCTCACATCCGAACCCTCTCTCTTTCTCACTGGGCAATTACTGACTTTTCTCAGTTTGGAATGTGTAAACTTAAGTTGCAGTATGTGCAAATTACTTCTGATTTTAAAAGTTGTAGTCTAAAAACATAGGCATCATTGGACATACTCCCAACTTCCCTCAGTGGTTTTAGTCTTGAGGTTGGTTATACAGTTCATTATCATAACCGGACAGTGATGCATCACTACTTGGACTAGCACATTAGCTACCAACTGGGCAGACAGACGTGGTGAGAGAGCGTTAATGACCTTGCATCCCTGCGGCACGGTGCTCCTGAGAAGGTCTGGCGGATCGGACCTCCAGAGCGCTGTCGACGAGGAACGAAGGAAGGCCACAGGAAGAAGACTCACTCTCCACCTCCACCGAGGGGCACTCCTCACTGGACCGGGACAGAAGTGTCCCCAGCAGCACTTTGGCCTGCAACCATGGCAAATTAAAACCATATGCTAACTGCTCCCACATTGTGAAGGGAGTGTCAAATTTAACTCCTACTGACTAAACAAGTAATCTATAGAGGCCTGGCTGTGGTACAGAGCACCGTACACATCCTGACTGTGACAAAAAAAAAAAAACTAGAAATTCTCTCTGGTTTAAGGAAACAAAATGATCCTCTCTTTATACCTCCCTCTCTTTCTACTATCTCTCTGTACCTGCCGCTCACACACACACACACACACACACACACACACACACACACACACACACACACACACACACACACACACACACTCCTCTCATCCATGAGATTAGACAAGTGCCTAAAGAATGCAATCATCCTGGCGTTAACGTGAAATGCGTTAAGATATCTCCACTTGGCGGAGAGGATTGAGACAAACTGCTCTCTTCCTTCCTCTCAACTTATCTCCAGGGAGACGAGGATACACAATTAAGAAGAGCTGTTCCATGTGATGAGGAGGAGGAGGAGGGAGATGGACACACTGATTCCTTTCACCGTATCAAACCAGCCATCATCATCATCTGAGAGATAGGCCCTCTCTTGTCTTCAAAAGCCTGCCTCTCAGCTCAGATGGCTGTTCGCAACTTTTAATGAGCATTAATATGAAGGGGATGATCAGGAGGATTTAGAAAACAGACAAACCTTAAATACACGTACAATATTAGTTGTGATCGGCAGGCCATCCGGAGGCTGACAGGCTTTCATATCCTGAGAGGTGAACGAACACCAAATCGGACATTTTTCTTCCTATTCAACACTGACAATCAAAAATGTCCTGATCCCTCCATCTAATATTTATCTTTTTAAATATAGTCAAATGCACCACATAGTGGAGAGAGCTCTCAGAAACCACTGAAATTGAAATATCAATGAATGCAACGGTTGGCCCTTCAATATTCAAAGGGTCTCTGAGTGTGGTGAGGGCTGTGTGGCAAGACGTGAATGGAAATTCTGTTTGCGCACGTGTTTGAGAATGAAGGAGAAGGAGCTGTTGTGTGGGTTTGTGAGAGAGAGAAAGACTGAATATATACACAAATAAGATTGAATATAAATCATTTTTAAAAAGAACAAAGAAATAAGCTTCTCCTTTTTGTGAAGGACAAATATTCCCTACTCCTTCAGTTAAGAGATGAACCTACACATTGATTTGGTTTGTGATACAGTTACATGCGTCTCATTTACAATGACAACCCTGAGCACACAAAAAAAGCAAGCAACAGAGGATTCAGGAAGGAAGATGAGATGCAATGATGGTACCTTATCTCGGTCTTTCAGCCTATGTGGGCCTGGCGAATAGTCAGTGTAATTTCACGGCCGGTTTAATTGGGCATACTCTGCTGCAAGGTCAATGAGTAGGGAATTTCAAAGACTCCCGCCTCGGTTGTGAAGAAGGTCTAATGGCTGCCTCATTCACGCTGGCCCGGGCCACGGCAATACTTCAGCTAATAACAAATTAAAGGCCTGTGTTTTTCAGGACAATAAGCCACAGGATGAAATTAGTCTGGGCAGAGCCTGTTATTTACGATTAGCGCATGGGTCAGAGTTCACCTTTGGTCAAGGTCACCCTGGGTAGTAATCTGATGAGTGGGAATCACTACATTTGACACACAGAGAGACAAACAGGCCCAAAGTGCTATCTTCTTAACATTGAATGTCCACACAATGGCTAGTTACTATCTTTAGAAGACAACTAACTTACGAAAGCCCTTGTCATGACATCTTGTCTGAGGTGTAATACTGTAAAAAAAAAAAAAAAAAAAAAAAAAAAAAAAAATAGTAGTTCCTTGTAATAACCTGCTTGCTGTGCATGATGTCTGTACCAAGAAGTGGCAGTAACTTGGGATTCAAACCCCTGGTAAAAGCATAGTTTGTACTGTATGTAAAAAGGTACTGTACTCTGAAGTGTATTGTGAGACGCATACCTTGGCACCATAGGAGGCGTTGTATGGCAACAGCAGTGGAGTGAACAGCTGGGCGAGGCGCTCGGGGGTGAGGACATGGTGGTCCTTCAGCAGAAGGGCGTGCTTGAACCAGCGATCCCACAGAGGAGCAGCGTCAGGGGGGAGACGGGAGCTGCAGCGTGGAGGACAGGGGAGGAGACACGCAGTACCGTGAGCGAGGAACACAGGCTTGTTTATACGAATGGACATGTACCACAGTAGGACACAACTAAAAAAACATATTTCGTTACAGTGGGAGAATGAATTTATACGTATACTGTCCATCGATATACTGTAAACACTTCACAAATACAAAGCATCATGGGAGTTGGCTCATTCATGCATGTAATGGCGGAAAAAAAAACATTTTCAAAATAAGTAGATTGAAAGAAACACATATGTTATGCCCAAAGAAAAAGGTAGTGCAGTTTGACATCTTGACCAAAGTTAGCACTTATTTTATATTTTGTAATTTGAAGTTAACCTAATGAAACATAAGCTGGCTACATACCGAGGAAAAGTCAAGCGACCACAGTAGAGTATAAAAGATACTCTATCTCAGGACACTTTCTTTTTGCCTGAATACAATGACGTATTCAGGCATAGCAGAGCTTGGAGCTATGGTTCAAAATCGAGCTCCTCATTATCAAAAGAAACCAGTCACAGATAGGACATTTCATTTGCTCATGACATTCACACACACACACACACACAGAGTCACTGCTTGAGGTAACACAAATGACCTTTACATTTGTGGAGGACGGAGACGTGTTCGCGGCCATTCAATCCAATCTCAACCTGTTCTAAATATGTGCTTCCCCCTCCTCTGAACTCCAGCCAAACTGTCAAGAAAAACGCACAGGAACTAATCTGCTCTTTGTCTGAAAGGTGGAATTCATCTTTGAATCGGTTCACTTTTCATTTGGACGGCGAGATTGGTCTATTGAACTCGGTCACTTGTAGAGCACGGATATCTCTGCTCAATGACACCATTATAGCTCACATTTTATTACAGGAGCAGAGTTCAAAATGTCCCTGTCTTGCCTCTCACTCAGGCTTGATGTAACATTTAGCAAATGTAATACTAACGGACCCTGAAGCAGCAACACAAGACCAATTAAAGCATTTTTCTTACCTAGGTTCTTACAGTACACACATGCCGTCTTAAATAATTGTCAAGTAATTATTCCAAAGTAATATCAAAAGCAATGAATCATTTTCTCTAGAAAATAAGAAGGATGCAAAGAATAAAAAGAAAGAAAATTCTGTACGTGAAGACTCCATTTCAGAGGGTCATAACATTACTGACCAGCATGAACCTGAAGATAATTTTAACTGCCCCACCTAACACGCACTTCCATTTAGAATTGAAAAGAAACGCATCAAATGATAAATCGAATTTTTCAAAAACAGTGACATCAAAAAAGTTCACGCTTACCTTATTTTCCTGGGCTCGGTGGTGGACCAGTTAGAGCTAACTATCTCTTCTGGTAACAGGCAACCCTTTGACGTGGTCCATGACAACCTCTGAAGCTGATGAAGGACGACTGCTCCACATGCATCAAGGTCCTCTCCATTCAAGGCAGCCCTGGCATTACAAAGGCTGACGAATATACAGAGCCGAGTGAGCCATCGCCATGGAACCCGGGGCTCAAGCCCAGCAGCCCACAGGTCAGGGGTATAGAGCCTAGCAGTTGTTCTCAGTACACCCCATGTTAGGGATGAGCCACAACACAGGTCAGGGGTAATAGAGCCTAGCAGCTGTTCTCAGTACACACAGTAAACACATGGCAAAGGCCACGGCAGGAGACCAACACTCACAATTCACTGTCTGACATTCTGTCAAAAAGGGCATAATTGGGCAAGACGTTGGGAATGTTAATCCCTTCCCTGCCATTTTATTGCAAACACTTATTGATAATAAAATCATTTGTATGTTTATCCTCTTGTACACAAATTTTATATAAATTAGAAAAGTGGTCACTTTCGTTTCAAAATGCCACATAGGCCAGTGAATTTCCATGACTCCCGAATGCCAGGAGGACCATAATTCAGCTGCAAAGTGTGGTTACTATGACAAACCTGTGTCTTTGAAAAAACGTTAGAAACCAAGATGTGCTGCAAGAGCATTGTTGGTGCCAAGTGATGACACTTCATTTAAAGTGAGAGCCCTTGGCGGCAGCTTAATACATTTTCCCCAGTTCTATGAACACTGGATGATAATGAAAATAATTGCAGCCAAACTCAATATAATTTCTAATGACGGAAACGGCTTACCTGATCACTTTATTGCGTTTGCTATCGCCAAGTGATGAGACACAGTACCCACTTCTTTCTCCTCTGTGGAATCGTTCTTCGATGCTCTCCAGTAGATGGAAGAATCCCTCCATGGACAGCCTGAAAGAACATACAAATCAAATTAAAACAAAATGTCTGACTGATTTGATCCATTTGTGTTTACAG
The DNA here is from genome assembly GCA_023634145.1 of Thymallus thymallus. NCBI lineage: Eukaryota > Metazoa > Chordata > Actinopteri > Salmoniformes > Salmonidae > Thymallus > Thymallus thymallus. The sequence continues at coordinate 22,642,416 of CM042405.1, read as the reverse complement.
ATCTGTGTGTGTGTGTGTGTGTGTGTGTGTAAGGAGGTCAAGGCACTATGGTAGCATTTAACCAATGTCAGAGATGGGCCTTCAACCATTCAATTCAATGTCAATTGATACGGAATGAATACCAGGCAGGAAAATTAAGTGCCTCAGCACTGGGTACACAGCTAATAAACTGAGGTATTAGGAGCATAGAACAATATAACGTGCGTCTCATTTCAATACAACGAAAGGTGTCTAGATCAAAATCTTATTTTTGGGGCCTGGAAATGACATTGCCTTAAACTATTATAGAAAATACAAATTTCATCCATATTCGGACAGCTTACATAGCCCAACCCCCCAACAAGAAAAAAACCCATGATGATTTATTTTGGTGAGAGATTTACACTTTAATCTGACCATGTGAGGCTGTAAAATGAGAAATGGATGCCTAATGCATGTGGATTTGGGGAATCCATCTCTTTCTTGAGCATTAAGCTCTGGGTGGCCCTCATTGAATTCCCCAGAAACCCCAGCCGAGATCCTAAACCCCCCCCCCAACATAAAAGGGGCAAAAAGAATTTATGACAATCTATAATGGGCTCCGGGGTTAGAGGTCAGCAAACAATTGCTTCTTCCCTTTTGCAGGTTGTTTCCTGGTAACATCCTGATTAAGCTGGCAGCTTGAATTATATCCATGACATGTAGTGCACCATCCATCTGCGCTAAGTCCTCTTCAATGCAGCTGAAGTAGCATGGGCAAAAGCTCTGCCTTTTCTCCTCCCGTCAGCGTGGGCCTTGAAATAGTCATCAACTTTCTCTCCATTTTATTTATCAGTGCTCTTCAAAAAGGGATATTTTTACTCAAACCTCTCTGTATTGTTGTGAAGGCTTCATCGTGAGGTCTCATACCACACGCTTGGTGTTGCTCGGTGTGTCTGAGTCTCGACATCATCAGGAGTGTATTATTAGTAGGGATAAAGGGGCCCAGCCTCTTGGGAGCGATATTACCACTGCGTACAGTGGAGATTTCACCACGATTTTCCTAAATGTAATGGTCTCAACATGAGTGATTGGTGTCAGGTCACTTTCAGGGCATTTATTTCACACAAAAAGAAAAGGGAAAATGCTGGAAAATACTAATAGTTGTATCAATGGAGAGACCTGGTAAAGCAAATAACACTGTATAATAATTGTCACTATTAACGGTTGTATGTGAGAGTACACAATTACCAGTCAATTCAGACTAACCAGTACAATCCATACAGTCTTTGTTCGTTTGGAACTATTTCTAAGTACTGCCCTTGATTAAGGGGCTTCATACTAAGACACTTCATATAGCTACAGAATCTCCACACGATTTTAGAAAAAAAAACATCTCACAGCTGACACAGCCTTGACGTTGTTGTCTAAACAACAACAAAATAATACAAGTCCCAGCCACCACAAGAACAGAGACATTATACAGTATCTTCTTATTGTTTACATAATTCCATTGTTGCTATTTTTTTTTTACTACTTTTTGTTATTTAAGGTAATTGTACTGCACTAAAAAGAGCTTACAAGTAAGCATTTCACCATCAGTGTATCAACGTTTTGTTACATGTTTTGTGTGGACCCCAGGAAGAACAGCTGCTGCTTCTGCAAAAGCTAATGGGGATCCTAAAAAAAATAAAAAATAAACATGACATCCCTGTGTGAAAGCCTAGACTCCAGTCATTATGATGAACACTAAAGAAAATCCAAGAGGGTTTCTGTTCTCTACTCCCTCACCTAGGTCACACCAGGGGGAAATAGAATGGAATAATGTAATGAAACTGCCAGCGTTTGTTTTCCTGCTCGGGAGCTGAATGGGAAAAGCGATATAAACTCTAACCTTGACGTTGAGTGAGGCCGCGTAGCGCTGGAGACAGGCTGCTCTGAGCTTCACATCAAAGCTTTGTTTTTCCCCTCGTACACAGAGCTCCATGTTAACAATGGAGAGCTCAGATTCTCCCCACCCCATCACAACTAACCACCCTACAGCTTCTCTAAAGGGCACAGTGGAACATTTAAATAGAGTACACAACACCAAAACACAAAACATTCATTGTTCAGGTCCTAGGTACAATAATTTGTCTGTTTTATTTACGTTCCATGTCAAAACGTCAACCCTGATCTCTCTGGTACCAAGCAAACAATGAATTGATCTGCCACAAAAACAAAATCTATGTTAAAATACTTGGGATTGTAAAAAAAAAGCCTGTATTTTTGTGGCCTTGGGAAACATTTATACAATAAACATGTACAACTGGAAGATAATATAATGCCTATGCATTGAGGAATCTACACCCATGCATTGCAAAATCCAAATCATAGACAAGCTACAGTTATTTATAAGAAATACATTTGAGTGTCAGCCCCAACCAGTTACTCGTCTACCAACACATTTACTGAAAACTATCATAACGCATACAGAAGAAAGATGCTTATTACACCTAGGTCTAAAGCCTACAATTTTACTTTTTTTCAGGAGGACAGTAAAGATCTGGATAGATGGACAGAAATTCACATTCCCTTCACTATGCAAGCCATCCCAAGCAATCCTTAAAAATCAGAGGACACCAAGCACTGGATTTCTTAGTGGGAGTGCCTGTCCACATGGCCACCCTCCAGAACACTCTATGGAGCCACAGATGTCCTCCTCCATTGGGACTTCCTGAGGTCTCTCAAGCAGAAAATTGCTCTGTTACAGCATTATCTTGGATTATGGCAATAATGTTTGTCACGGGTCCTAAACCCTCCCTATAAGGTGCGCTGAGGCTAAAACGGCTGCTGCTGATCTGCATTGAGTGCGGTGGGTCGTGTGGAGCGTGACTCCCACAATCCTCTCTGACAGTTACAGATGTGGCACAAGTCGACTGTCTTGAGCAGAATCCCCAGTGCAGCCTACTTATCCTGGAGCCCAGTTCAGCTTGGCCACTCTGGAACATACTAATGTAGAGCTGTAGCGTTGCTGCTTTAGCATGCCCCTCTGTCTAATTTACTCAACAATAAACTGAATTAAACACTGGGAGGAAAATGTAGAAAAAGGTATACAAAATTAAAACAACTGTTTGTTATGATGGCTGACATAAGGGCTCAATTGAATTTCATCAAATTAATTGACAGCTCTTTCCAGTGCAGTGCAACACTTCACTTAGACCGGAATGTAATGTACATAACTAACTCATACCTTTTCGATGGGATTTCTGGAGACGTGGATTTGCTACTTGATTCTGGTCTGTTCCTAGGCTCTGGAGTGTCAAGTGATTGACTGTGAACACTGACGCTGCTGCGCTCCCTCTCACTGGGTGGAACAGCACTCCTCTGCGGTGGGCCTGGCGGGCTGTCTGTCTTCCTGGCGTGGCCGTCTACATGGACTACACCCTCTGGTACCCCAGCCAGGTCAGACTCAGTCAGGGAGATAGACAGGTCACTACCACTGCTGGTCACAGACAGCACCATACTGGAACTGGATATACTAAGGGTTTCACTCTTCTCTGAAAACACACAAACAACAGTCTATTTGAATCACAGTGTATATTGCAACATTATTAGTCAAAATATATGTATTTCAGCAACCAAATTGCTAAGGAATAAAGTACTAGCTAGTGCAGTGAAACAACGTAGAACCTACAGCGTAGAACCTAGTATGTCATATCTTTCAGGAATAAGATCACTAACCTGGCACATCTTGAGATTCTTTTCCCGATCTTTGCAGAACTCTCTCCACATCTTCTTTTATGTTCTCCTGATGAGCAGACCCTCTACCCAGAGTGTATTCTGCAGGTGAATTCCTGTCAGAAATGTGGCTGATACTGCTGGGTGATGGGCTATTCTTCTCAGGCCTCGTCAAGGTCACTCGAGGTGAAGTCAGTTGTTCATCACCTCCAAAAGGCGCGCCGGCACTGGCTGTTAAGGTACGAACAGATGGAACCACTGCCGCCATCCTTTCATGTTTGTCACACAAATTACAGCCGCCGGGGGAATCGTTTGAGCCTGAAATGTCAACTGATAAAAGCGCTCCGCTGTCGGCAACGACCTCTCTGGAAACTTTGGAGTCATTCAAAAGGCCACTCTGCGGGCGTTCCGGGGCACGTGAGTGATGATTTGGCGAATGATGCTCCGCTTGTCGTAAGTGTATACTTGTGGTGGCATCTTCAGCCGTGGAACTTCTGGAGGTCCGGTGACCCATGACGATTACAGATGGTTGGTGTAAACCCCTGGCCTGTGGTGAGGGGGAATCACTCTGAGGATGGCAATGTAATACATCTCCCTGAAAAACAGGAAATAAACAAGAAAAAAAAGGTTACTCAATGTCAAACAGCAAAATGCTTATCAAAAGCAATGCATTTTGGAGATGTCTGGGGATGCAATTGTGTTTTGTGCAACTCCAGTTAAAGTAACAATTGACTACTAATTCATATCATTACGCTCAAATAAAAACCCCAAGAGCAATATTTTTCTTGTCACAGTCCCCATTCCAATTTGAGCAATGAACATTTGAATGACTATGGTATTTCAATTAATATATAATCATAATAACACAACGTACCATAGACAAGATTGGCAAAATAGCAATAAAACGGTCAAGGATAGCCTTCACTCACAAGCAGCAAAGACATTTCAAGTTAGTGTGGGTATAATAGTGCTCTTACAATGTTCTGCTTCTATAATTCTGTTTATTCTCCTATATAATGCAACACTTGCAAATGAGGGTATAGGGGCTTTTTAAAAGTATCACTTTTTCTGTTAAAACGCTGTTGTTTACTTGGGTCGAGGTCATATTTCTTTTCAAACCCTCTTTCGGAAGAATGGTTACACGATCAATGTTTTAACTTCCAATCTAATAAGCAATCCTCTGTACAAGTCGTGATTCATGTCTGCTAAGGCACCAAGGGGGTCGGAGAGAAAGCTAGAAAAAAAAAAAAAAAAAAACTTCCTCCAAACATAATAACAAAAAGTATGGCTTCTGTTTCTTTTCTGATAAGAGTCTTAAATACCAAACAGTTAGCTGCTTAATAACATTCACTGTAAACCATGCAGCTCTGCCCAGCAGATCCACAAAGCAGGTAAAAAAGAGGAAAAGTTAATTTCTTGGCTGAGTGATTCCATCGGTAGCTGCAGGGCAAAGTAGAAAGTGTTTCACTAAAGTAGCAATTGATTCTTCTATCAATCTGCGGCACGCGCGTGCTCTTCCAAGGAATGTATTAAATATGAAAATCATATCCCGTTATCATCTGTCTCCAGCTTTCAGCCCGGTAAGCTTCCCTTAATGAATGCTGTAGCCTGAGGGACATGCACACTGCCAGCAATGGCTTGTATGCATAATCGAGTGACAGTACCATTTTGCTCATTACAATATCGCCAAGCTGAGGGGGGGGGGGGGGGGGGTTTGCACACAGTCACCAGTGACTCCTCTAGACAGCATGCTCCAAGTTATTATGAGATGTCTTAGACATTTCATCTAAAAGAGCTTTAACTGCGTTAAGTGAAGGAAGAAGCAGCTATGGGCTTGAACTACATCGCTTGTACAGATGCACCAGCCAGGATTAGACACCTGCACTATTACAGATACACAGTTAAATGTATAGTCCTCTACAGATTTGCTCGGCGTAATGTCTACTTTTCTTTGTGGTTCCAAAGCTGAAAACACAGTTTGATAGAGCTAAGATTTGCATTATCCTTACAAAAAAAGAGATTTGCCATAAGAAGAGCATACTGTGCGAGTCAAATATTGTTGGCCAAATCTTCTGAAATTCTAAAACCTATGAATTGCATAATACATGGTACGCATTTCCCAAAGACTATTTTACACTATACAACTTTTTAATCATATAAATAAATGACCTTTATATTAAATGAATTGTACAAAACACAGGGCACCCTGCAATAACAAATAAACAGAAGACTACTACTACTATAGCCAGAATGAAACATAACGGTAGCCTAGTTGCAAGTTCTTTGAAAAACGTGTTAATTTATTCTAATCAAAATGTTAGCCTTACATCTCTTTTCTTATTTACTTTTATTACCTTGTCTACTTCAACATTTGGCTCGTCTTTCTTCTGCCTTGCTGCCATAAATCTGGAAATTCTATTCAAGCATTCAACCTGTAAAATTCCGGAAAAATACAGTCAATACATCACAATTAATTTAGCAAATTTCTTTTTTTCAAGGTGATCAATAATTGTTGGATATTGTCCTTATCAGAAGAATCTACATAATGAACATGTCATTTCATATTATCTGGGTAATTGTATACATAGGATGTTTCTTCAGTGTGATAAAACCATGTTATACATGCTCTGCAAACACATTTAAACAAAGGAAAAGAGGAGCCGGTAAAATCCAAAGTGTCCAAACATGAGAGTTAGTCACCACTGGTATTCCCCCAGTGAGTGTCCTCCACGGTGCCTGCAAACACTCTTAATCATCTGAGTAGCCAGACTGACTGCCCTAATCCCAACTCCAATTAAACAGTCTAATGGTGCAGTTAAGGGCATTGGTATTAACTCCAACATCCCAAGCTTTTTCTTCAAAACAATACCAATTGCCCCCAAAAAAAGCTACTTTCTTAAATCAAAATGGCTAAATACACTTATTATCTATTTCCACTGATTCTACAGAGACTGATAATAACAACGAAGTCACAAATGATTACATTTGATTACGGTCAGCATCATTTGTGTGTATGTGTGTATGTGGTCGTACTGTATTGTACTGGAGAAATAGGCTGAAATATCTAAAGAAAAACCGAATAGTGAATTAGTCTACAAAAATATCCACACTTGTAAAAAGTTAAAAGGTACCTTTTCAGTTGTTTGACTGCTTGACAATTAAGTCACAGCACACTTGTAATACGAAGATGGATGAAACAGAAAATGATTTATAGAAATCGACTACAAACATTTATGAATCATAAAGCATAACAAAATAAACAAAACAACTGCTTGGGGGGGAAAAATAACCCTCTGGAGCACTTCACTGTCTCAATATTGGGCAATTAATTTAGCGAGTCATAATTAACCAATTGTGTTAATTTGATATTAAGCTGTAGAGCACTGTTATTGAGTTAAGCGATAATCTGACTCGTTCATTGTTTTCTCTTTCTCATTTGGCTGCAGTGATAAAACTGCAGCGTTTGAGTGTTTACTATTGTTACATCAAGCAAATGAGTGTAAATATCCCTACAGTGTGCTGCAATTAGAGCATGATACTAAGGCAATTGACAATAAGAACGTCACTGAAGTGCATGCATCATATTTTTGAAATTCCAAAACATTTTTGTGTTGTGAAATCAAGAACACACACTCACATTAACTAGCCTTCAGTACACATGGGATCAACAGAGCACCAGCATCAACCACGGGTTTACTTTACAGTGTTCTTTATAGAATATCTCAACAGTGTAACATTTGTACAGTTTGTAGAGAATCATAAACCTTTTAAAATTCACAATGCCTAATGCCAAATCTGCAGCTCTGGCTACACACTGAAAAGAGGAGCCACTGGCACGGACAGTGTCCCAGTCTTACCTTGTGTTCATCCAGAGGGTTACGGTCAGGACAGTGTTCCTTCATGCTCATTTCAATGCACTCCACATCTCTCAGGAGCTCAAGGTTTCGGATTTTTGCCAGTTTCTCTCTCTCACAGATTTCCTTGAGATAACCACGGAGTTTGGCACACTTTATCTGAGAACTTAAGGCAATAAAGACATCTATTATTTAAGGATGCTCTTGCAAATAAAAGCGAGATCTGCAGTACTATTCATCCACACACTATTCTAAAGAAATGGTTACTACGGCAATGTTTCCCCTATATTCATTTAGCAGCGGCAGCCTGCCACTCCCCACCCAATTTTAATATATATTTTTTTTAAAGATGGAATGTGCAGTAAGGGAAACAGCGCCACTATCCACTCCACAGTCGTTGCTATTGCTTTAGTTTGTTTTTTTACGATGTAGAGGAGAGGAGCATCGCCCAACGAGCAAAAAAAAATGTCCGTACATAATCTGCGGATCTATCACGCATGCAATGGTGTCCTAGGGAAAAAACAGTGTTGTTCGCAGTAACTTCGTTGTTGTTGTAATTTCGCACACGGACGTGACAGTTTCACCATTAAGGACTCCAGCTTTAAATATTTCTGCCTAGACACGCTTTTAAGATTAGATTGACAAGTAACAATGTACGGTATATTTGTCTTTTTTTTATTTATTTAACCTTTATTTAAATAGCCATTCAGAATATTTTGGGGGGGTTACAATTAGGTAAATGCAGATGAGCAACCCCATGATTCAGCCTATTTATTTAAATTTGCACTCTAGTCTCCTTTTCCCCTAATTTATCACAAAGCACCACTATGCTGCATCAGTTGGGCTACAGGATATACTGCTTTTAAAAGGGAAATTATATTTCAGATGGTGTCAACATAATTACATTTTCATTCATCTTGGAGTAGAATGTCCTTTTAAAAAGTCACCATAAGTGACCTTCTCAAAGATCCTAGGGGAAACACTGTATTATGGAGTAGGCCTATCTCGATGTTCTGTTTTCACTGGCATTCCCCATAAGTAGCTGAGTAGTTTAGAACTTTAGTAAACAGAAAAACCCTTTACATTGTATAGGCCTAATTCATACCCGAGTCACCCCCAGTGAAATAACTAACATACTAGTATAGCCTAATAACAGTGGTACTATGTAGTCTAACTGTCTGTACCTACATTACCACTACAATGTCATGCCTACACAGGTTATTACTCATCGTTAACCTGGAATAAACCGTGTGCTGTGCCCACATAAAGGAAATACAACATTTTGGGATGAAAAGTAATAAGTGTATAGCTAATGAGTGAACTGTTATTAGTATTAAGGATTTGATAAACAATGCACATGAAGCTAAACTACTAGCTGCAAGCTACATTGTTTATTGTTGGGACACACTTACCCTCTCTTGTCAGATCTGCAGTAAGCAAACAACTCCCTCTCCAACTCAAGTCTCCTCTTTTCCCTACAGGAATAGATGAAACAGATGTTGGCTACATTGTTTGTTATCCTGGCATCACACGAATAAAAACTGTTATAGACAACAAACAAATAAGTGTCCGCATACCATACTAGTTTCAGCAGCCCCATGCATGACCACAGTAACTTAGTTGTGTTCTGTGCAAAAAAAGGTCCAGATGGTCGTGCACAGAGCTAAACGTACAGTAACGGTAACTTAACCGTCAACATTATCATAGTTAACTACCTACAGTAACGTTAGCTAGCTCATTATAAAACTACTGATTAGTCGACGTATCTAACTCTGCTGCAATTCTGGTAAGAATGGCATGTTTTACCAGTTCGTACGAAAACGGTATTGCATGCAGTGACACTAGTAGCTATTTAACGCCGAGGTAGCCATAGCTAGCTAGCTTGCTAACGTCGTTAGTTTGCTGTTGTGTAAATCCCCGGGCCCTACTAAGTTATTTAGCTAACGTCGACAATATATGTAATAGCTATTGTTAAAACAATACATTCACGTTACTTACACGTCGTTTCAATTACATAGCTGCTGGCTAGTGTGTCATCCTGCTGACGGGTGAAATAAAGCCACAGCTAGCTAGTGATCCGTTGCTACATGGTTAAAGTAGTTAGCTAGCTAGCTAGCCGGCATTATCCAGTGAAACATGGAGGGGGAGGCAGCAGCAGTGTCGGGAGAGTGCACAACTCAAACTCGTGGTGTCAAATGGGGCCTGGCGCCAAAAGGAAAACGTGTTAAAATCGTACCTTTCGTGCATGCGTTGTTGAATGGATCCAATTCTTTCATAGTACTGGTCCTCACAGAAAGCCATGACGGTAAATGTTCATTTGCGCCCCGTTTTGTACAAGCAGCGGAAAGAAAGCTGCTGAAACGTGTTTGTGCTGGTTGCCATGAGCACCACTTCCCAGAGATCCCCTCTTGTAAACAACAGCGGGAGAAGTGATGTTATTTGCGCCTAGCGCTGATCCAAGATCAGTCATACAAAGGAAAAATGGCATTTGGAATCAAAATGATTATTGCATACATACAGGGAGAACGTGCATTATTTCCCTATAACGCACGGTATATTTGCATGGTAAAATGTAATTGCTATAGTTAATTTTTACTGGTTTTGTTTGACCTGCTTTTTACAAAAACGGTATTGGTATTGTTGAATTCGATTTTCATAATAGCAAGCTAGGACTGATTGTTTGTTTAGCTAAACCAAAGCCGAAGATGTATAACTCTGTTATATTTGTGGCTAAACTAGCGAGTCTGTTTGTTTGGTTACCACGGCAACTACTGTAGGTACAGTATATAGTGAACTTGCTAGCTACTTCGGTGGATGTTGAGTACATTTCTACCGGCAAATTAACACATTTCTAGTGGCAAATGTGTTAAATTGTAGCCATGGTATAAAAAGTGATAATCAACTCGGGGCTCTGTGCATTCTCTTGAAAATAATGCAACTCCGTTGAAGGTCCGTTCCAATCCACTAGCGCGTCGTAGAATACACCTTCCACTTCGTATTATTTTCCATAGATCGCATAGCCCTTCGTTGATTATCCCTTACCTAATCTACTGTCATCACGACTGATGGAAAATTATAAATGGGAGAGAGACCGAGGCTTTTTTACACGTTGTTTTGACTGCTTATATAGTGATGTGCATTGGTCAGCAACGATTAAATATTTGGATTGACAAACCAAGATGTTCTACAATGCACTATTCTACTCATGTTCCTTAATATCATTTCAGTCGTTTGATGGGTTTATCGTCCCTTTTAAATACGAAGTGGTGTACAGTGTAGCCTATTTGTGTTGACCTGGCTTGACATATCATAGCAGGCCTATAAAGTCAAAGTGGACAGAGGATGAGGCTGCTTCAAAAAGCAGGGTAAGCCCCATACATCTCTTAGCCGTGGCCTCTTCGGCCTACAGAACGTGCCTCCAAAATTGCCAACAGTCCGTTGTATGTGTTTGTTAAAGGTCTGAGTGCGGCTGAATAGCTAAATAGAAGACATAACGAGGCCATTATGAGTGAACATACAGTATAAGCTGGCTCTGTTCTCTGTCCATGGTCCTGATGCAGCATGCAGCCTTTTTTCTCCAGTAGCCACAGTATCCCCATGAATCATGCTTTGCATTTCCAAAGTTCATTGTTGACAGCTATCTATTGTCATGCCACTTTCTGACTGATGCTACAATAGCAGCACATCAGTTTTGTGTCTCGTTACCGACGTGTCTACCACAGCCGAGGTGAGGTTATTGTCTGCCCCTCCAAATGCAGCCCCTAATCAAGCAATTTCCCCAATTCCAGCCCTATCAAATTGCTATTTAGCTGTTGAACTGGGGAGTTTTGCTGTCCTTTTCACATGCTAATCTCCCCTATTCAGCATCTCTCTGTGAGGCTATTTGTTGTGGAATAAATCCCCTTGTTTGCCTCCTGCATGTATAATTGATATTGTTGCGGGGCTCTTTGTTTGTGCTGCACAGAGCTGAAAGGCACTACTTTGGAGGTGATGAAGTGAGTAAGACTAGCAATCACTCTTCTTTCTACTGGGGCCCAGCCGAGGTTGGTGAACGTGATCAGTCCTCCTATTAGATTGTAATATTACAACACTGTATCATATGATGGGATGCATTAAGCTGCTTCTGTTCATTTACAGTCAGCTAGAACTTCACATCTGCATATGAGCAACCTTGAAACCCAATCAGTAGTAGAAGCCCTATGTAAAGAGACTATTTTGACCAATTACAGTCAGTCAGCATGTACTTGTGGAATACCAAAAACAACCTGCCTATGGGTTATCCATTGTAACAAATACATGCTAATGTTTTTTTTTTCTTGACTTATCCCTTCCACTGACACACACATTCAGTCTCCGCTTTACCTAGGTTAAGCGTCTTATCTGATACTTGAACCTTGAGTGACATGGCAGTCTCAAGAGATAAGTAAGCCTACGTATTCCACTTTTACGGCCCCAGACCCATACCATACATCAAAACATACACTGCCTTCACTCCTATTTCAGTTTTACTAAAAAATTATTCAACATAAAACCGTAAATGTCTGTTTTCCCTGGGAGAGTATGTGTGGAATATAAACAGAATAACAGCCCTATCCACCAACAGCAGTAGTCATATACATATTGGGGGAAAGCCAGCATGTTATGTTTTATCAGTTGACGCTTAATGGGTAAATGGAGCTTTATTATTTGAATTATAATATATGCATGTGAAAATAGAAATGTTTCCTTTTCCAATTTTATTCCCATATAGAATTATTAGCCCTTTTCTTCCTACCCCTCGTCTTGTAGAATAGATACAGTATGTAGGGTAATTGATATGCCTTAACAGAGGTCATAATTTGCATGAGAATTAACGGCAGTATATTAAATTGATATTCTGTGCACATCTCAAATGATTCCTTCAGACCTTTGTTTCCCTGCTTGGCAGAGCCCGGGTTCAGCTGTTAACCAGTCAGAAACATCTGTGTGGTTAATAATTTGATAAACAGCTTATAGAAACGCTCCCCAAATTATCTTCTCCGAAGACCCAGCTTTTTTTTCTTGTGTCAAACTTGGAACAGTTGGCTAAGGCTGGGCTTTCTGTAATGCACATGTTGGGATTATCTGTTTTGTGGCTATTCTTCCATATCCTAGGTCTTCATGGCTTTTGCTCACTCTTTTCACTATTGCTTAGATTTTTAATCAGTGTTTGGGGTTAATTCAACCCCCCCCCAGTCCATCTGACGGTGAGCATTAAAGAAAATGCTTTAAAGGTTGGCTATTGTGGCCACCATATAAAGGATCTGCCTTCATATAAAACTGCATTTAATATTCATTCAAAACATTGAAGACATTGTGATGAACAATAAATACAAGAAAAAGCTACATATTCTCCCTGTAATAATAGCCATGGAAGGAATAGCATTTAGTACTCAATAGGAATAAACCTCGTATTTCTACTGTGTCTAAGGGTAGGCCATTGTTTGACTGGAGCTCAGATGAGTCCCACTGAAATTGCAAATAAGGTGATTCCCCCCCCCCCACAGAATGTATTCTACATCAGAATATAAAAGCTTTCAAGTTCTAGGTACGGGCTAATTCAATGTTCACTTGTTTCTATAATTGGCTTATGCCATCAGAAAGTGAGATTTGACAAGCTTTTATCATTGTTTCAACAATTGGGCACTTGAAGTTGGCATAGCTATATTTTGATTTTCACACAGTCATATTAAAGCTGAAATGTGGCTAGATAATGATATGAGTTATGTCTGTGAGAAACTGTCCACCTTCAGCAAATAATAAAACAGAAAATATGTTTGTTTATTATTGCCAATCGTCACATAGGCGTCAAATTCGGTCTATTTGATGCGTTTGATTTGAACAAAGCATCAAAATGCGGATGTGTGCAGTATGTTCATTTGTGTGTGTTTATTAATGTTCGTGTGTGAGACAGTCAATTACCAGTTAAGTGCTGTCAAGTGGATAAAAAGGTGCAAAAAATCCCCCCTTTTTAATTGTATGGCCAGCAAAGTTAATAAAGTATGGAGTGGGGATTGATGAGTTTCTCTGAAAGCTTTTCTTCACGGGTGAAGATTAAGAGGCAATTGGACACAGAGAGTCTCAGAAACGAACGTCAAGATGCTGTGTCATCGCTGCCAGTGACTATAATTGTCCTACTAATCCAGAAGACGTCTGCAGTATGAAGTAGTCCTCAACACACGTACTCTGAATGGGTGTGGTTTGAAGCTGAAAGCATTCTGTAGGATGGCCATCTCATCAGGATAACTAGGAAGGATAATTCATGCTTCACGGCCACATGCTCCAGTGAATGTAAAGCAGTTTAATTGTGCCAAATTGATCTGAATTGAAAGTACTCTGTTAAAAGCATGAGATGTCACCAGGATATAACCTACCTTTGAAAAGAGTGTGAAAGGTGTCCATTATTAATGCAATAGCGTTAATTTACAGATTACTATACACATTTTTATCTCAGTGTTCAATGGACAGCCATGATGTTGCATTTGTTGGTGATTAAGCATCAGCAAAGTCTCGAGTGCTGTCTGAGAGGACAATGGATACAGTGTGGGCAAAACAAAGCATTGTGGATGAGGACGGTACCCTCCTGTTTGTTTGTTGCTCGGTCATGTAGATCTTGTGATGTCACAGGTTGGTGAGGGGATTCACTCTCCATTCTCATTCTCTTGGAGCCTTGGCACCGGCTCTGAGAGAGAGGAAGCAGAGTATCGTCATGCACTCAGACATGAGGCAGTAAGTCGGGTGTTTGAGTGACAGACAGCTGACAGTAGTATCAGTGTTAGTGTGGAGGGCAGTGGATGAGGCAAGCAGTGTGTGTGGCAGGCTGGCTGGCTGGCTGATGAGATCCATGTTGTCAGGGCCGTGGGTGACATCCAGGGCCTGTCTGGGCCCTCACATGAGGTTAGAGGTCTATGCCAACTCGTTTAAGCTGCAGCGTGTGGAAAGCACCTCCATGTTTACCAGCTCTCTGTCTGTGACTGACAGGTAAACCATCTGTCATGTGGTGGGTCAGAGATCTGGAGTGATCCCATTTACAGATGCTGAGCTGGTGCTGGGCTCACTGCAGTTTCCTTACTCTGTCTCTCTGGCATGGCCGCGGGAAGACGTTTTGGGGTGGGTGTGCTGACAACAACCAATAATGGCACGATATTAGTAATACAGTGATGGTGATATAACCATGGCTATAATTAGGTTTTGTCAATACTGATATAAAGCATCATATCCCTTGACATTGACTGGAAACCTATACCTACATTGAAAGAGACGTGAAAGGCCCAGGTTATATGTCACATCCATATTAGGGCATTAGGGAGCGTTTATTTGTTGTGTGAGGGAGCCCTCGCTCGAATCCTCACTCTCCAGGGTCACACTCAATTGACACAGCTACTGGATGTTGTGCTTATGTGGGTTTAGTCTCAGAGGTCAAATTATCCTTTAGGTTGGAATGGAATTTTGGAATAGTGGAGGCAAGGATCAGTCCTGATCCCAGGCCCTGGCTCTCCTCTGTATTAAAGCCATCACGATGATGTAAGCTCATATAATGAACCCTGTCACCGCTACCACTGCACCAATATCCCTACGGCACAGCATGCATATTGATTGCAGATTGTGAGTGTGTGAACGTGTTAGTGTGTGTGATTGTCTGCGTGTTTGTGTGCGAGAAAGGGTGTGTGTGTGTGTGTGTGTGTGTGTGTGTGTGTGTGAGTGTGGGTGAATGTGTGTGTGTGTGTGGCTTGTCTTTTTCCTGCGAAGAGCAGGGGAATCGTGTTACTCTCCGACTGATTAGAAAGCTCATGCATAGGAAATCACGGCCGAGACGCTGGTCCCCATCTGCCCACAGTGCAGGTGAAAACAATTTACACATCGGCGGGCTAATGGATACATTCATAGGGAGCAGAGAGAGAGAGGGAGTAGAGGGTAGAGGGAGAGGGGGAGAAAGAGGGAGAGAGGGGCGGTAATGGGCCTGGGCCAATGCAGGTCAGTTGCCCTGGTCAGACGGCCAAGTCAGATAGCAGCGTATCAGATGACACATAATCGCCGGGTCATGTACTAATGAGTGTGGTCGCGCCCCGGTGACACAGGCTTTTGCCCGTGGTAAATACACTTGTAAACAAGTCTGTGGGTGAAACATGGCAATAATATGTTGATTCAGCAGGTAATGAGGTGCTCCCAGAACCAATACCCCCGTCACCCCCTCCCAGCCGGGCCAGTGGAGAACAGCTAGCCAGGTTGCGGATGACCTTTCCTCTGCAGTAAGGACACAGCGCGGTCTGAAGAGGACTATTCTCATATTGCAGGAGGCGCTGAGTGCCAGAACTTTCATTCGCAGCAGGCAAATGAACAGGCAGCCCCTGCATGCTAATGAGCGGCAGGCTATTCGCCACCTTTTTTATCTGCACATTATGCTCTTGACTTTGGAGAAGGTGGGAATTAGGTTGGACCTCAGTGTCAGACTGCCTGATGGCTCCGCTCAGGAAAACTGGTAATTGAAGCCGATGGCTGCCGCGGAGGAGGTCTGAATTTGGAAATAAACAGTTTCAAGCACTGCGCGTCATTTCTAGAGAGATGACAGGGGGAATAGAAATGAGCTGTCTGGATCTAATGTGGTTTCACTGCAGGGGAAAAAGGGGCCATCTTTTAGATAACAATTCCACTCATTAGGACTTCATTGCAACCATAATGACTGCCGCCCCGAAGTTGCTAAATTCAGAGAGGGCAATTAGGAAATGTCCGCACCCAAAGAACCCAAATAAGTGCAGATGCGTTGCACGGAATTCTGTATGTTGTTGTTATTTGACATTGTGAGATACATCTAATTGCTTTGAAGGGGAAGTAAAAAAAAAAAAGCATAATGAAATGGCCTCCTACTGAGTAGTTCTTATCGGCATGGCAACTTTGTCATTATTGCTTGTTTATTAGCATAATGGGAAGTAGACCAATTATTTCTCCTCTCATTGGCAAAGTGACTAATTTGTGTTTGTTTCTCAGCTTATTAAGTGTGAGGCTTTAAACATCTTCTTCTCAGTGTGTATGTGTGTGTGTGTGTGTGTGTGTGTCTGTTGATGCCTGCCAGCATGATACCACACTTATTGTTTACACCTGTTATGTAACATTGCACAGATTTCAGGATCATAATTAATGTTTTTAATTGGTGCAATTATCAAAGGATACTGGAGCTGAAGCGACAACTGACTGCCTTTGCAGCATATGGCAGTTCTGCTGAAAAAAAACAGAGGCTATGAGAAGGGGGACTTTTTAAAGCTCATTTTTCTGCTGCATATTCCACCGCAATTTCTGGAGATGTGGCCTTTTCACCTTGTTCAGACTCGGCCAAAATCTTCAGGACCCCCTGTGGCGATCACCAAACTTCTCTGTCGTTCAGACGCTGGAGCCTGGCGGTAAGCTGTGTCCCCACTGCATCGCCCTCCCCCTTAGGAAACGCTGCATCTCCCTCTTTCAATTTCCAAAGGATTATCAACAACAATGCATTTCCTCAGCAGATGTGCAAACTTTCTCACTCCCCTTCTCCCACCCTCCTTTCTCCCCCCTCTCTCCCTACCAAAGCCCCCAAAATGCAACTTGGCTGACATTTTGAGAAGCATTCCATGAGGTGAATGACGTTTCTCTATTTATAACTAGTTGCAACATGGCTGCCATGGTCACTTCCTCTGTGTCTTACAGTATAATGAAAAACTTGTTTATACATCCACAAATTACTTGGTCGGTTAATCCCTGTTGCTTTTTAATGTGGCGTTATTGTTGCAATGTCAAAAACACAACCTTCCCCGAATGTGGAATTGATGCGGCGCAGCAACCTTGATGTGGCGAGAGAGACCACAGGGGTTTCTTAGCTCAGATAGACTTCATGCTCATGAATAAAACAGGGGGTTTAGGGCTTCCTGTGTGGCTAATTCACAGCTCTGAGGTTTCAATCTGTTTTTATGGTGCTTGGGTGGAACAATTTCGCTTCCCAGCTCCAGGGCTACAGCAGGGAGAGGATTCTCGGCTGCTCATACAAGCTAGTAATTTGTCATAATCAATCATTGTGCTTTTGTGAAGTCGACACAAGACTGCAGAGACAATGATACTTTCTGCTTTGTTTGCGATTGTATGGAAGAAAATAGTTTATTTATAACGTCATCGAAATGGAGTTTGTATAAATATTGTGGGCCGACAGGGTTTTGTCTTTCATTTTCAGTGGTGACGTAACATTTTAGTGCCTGATAA
This sequence comes from Thymallus thymallus, assembly GCA_023634145.1. Classification (NCBI taxonomy): domain Eukaryota; kingdom Metazoa; phylum Chordata; class Actinopteri; order Salmoniformes; family Salmonidae; genus Thymallus; species Thymallus thymallus. Next base: position 22,624,642 of record CM042405.1, on the reverse strand, counting down.
TGTTTGTTTACTAAAACTTGTTTAAATGCATCCCTGTAAAGGAGATACATCAATTGGAGACTTATTACATAATTATGGCTACTTAGCAAGACCTTGTCTTGCACGTAATACCTACACAGAACTCTGACCAGGAGACATAAGATTCAGAGACCTGTTTCAAGCACCATCCTTCAACTTGGCCAAGTAGAGCCCTATAGCTAAAACTCCAGATACTCTCAGGCCCTCGTTTCTCTGTCTCCGTCACTCAGAGCAATTAGTCATGAGAAACGCTGTTCTCTTCCTTGTAAGTCTTGTTTGCAGACTCATTACTAGGCCCTGCTGGTGTCTCCTGCACTGAGAGGAAGTCAAACAAAGCACCACTCACACCCGACGGCTCTGCAACAGGAGCAGGGCCCGGACCCACCACCAAACGCTGAGAAGTGAAGGGCTGCGAAAACAAACCGCCACGGAACACCCTTCACTTCCACTCCTGCCCCGTCGCAGTCAGAGCCCGCCACCTCCTCTCTCTCACCGCCACTCTGAAGTGCTGGGAAAACACACCAAGGTGGTCCCCTGTACGACTCACCATCTTACAGACCAGCCCCCAGATATAACACCTCCCCATCTGGTCCATCCTCTACTTACCTTCTCTACTCAGTTTAACCTGCCAAACCCTGACAGAGTGAGCTGTGTGTTTTAATAGAAGGGTAGGACACATAGGCATAGATTACTGTACACCTGTGTCTTCCTAATACCCCTCTCTTCCCTCTCCATCTCTAACACAGACAGAAAGAGGGGACCAGCTAATTAAAAGCAGACAATGTTGCTGTGGCCAGGCATAGTGTACAGTGGAGCTAAGCTGGGGCTCACAACACCACAGCAGCTCCAGCTCCAGTTCACCTCAGCCAATTAGAGTGAGCATCAAATCCGGGGCGGCCATGAAAGGGTGGGTTCAGAGGGGACATTGTTGTGTGCGTGGTCAGCAATCAGCACGGCCCCCGCTGTGAGACGGATTCTGTTTACGCCGTTTAGTCACGTGGCGTGGCTCACTACAGTGGAGGCCTCGTTCTGCTCTTAATTTTTTATTTATTTTACTAGGCAAGTCAGTTAAGAACAAATTCTTATTTTCAATGACGGCCTAGGAACAGTGGGTTAACTGCCTTGTTCAGGGGCAGAACGACAGATTTCGATCCAGCAACCTTTTGGTTACGGGCCCAACACTCTAACCACTGGGCTACCTGCCGCCCCTTAATGCAGGAACTGAACTGAATAGTGGATGTCTAGAAGGGAAACCATATATTATGATGTATGCTATGTTTTCTAGGACCGTTTGGGTGGTCATTTTCTATACAACTTTTATGGTTTGACTCAGAGAATATTGCAGTGTGAAATTCAAGGTGGAAGAATTTAATATATGAAATGGTAGCCTATATGGCATTGGGAAGAGTATATGGTTTAGGATTGTCACATTCGTGTAATGATCGGGAGGCAGGCGCAGGAATTCATAATAGGGTTTTTTATTTCTACCCAAATTAAACCACGTATACGAAACACAAACAAAATAGCAAGGAGTACCTTGAATAAATACACGGGCGAGACCCGTAATAAATACACGGGGTGAGACCCGTAATAAATACACGGGGTGAGACCCGTAATAAATACACGGGGTGAGACCCGTAATCATACAAGCGGCACGAAAGCCAAAACAACAAAGTAGAGGTACTCACACGACCAACGGACATAGTAACAATAATCGACAATGGTAACAGAGGGCATATATATAACAATCCTAATCAGGGAGGAATGGGAACCAGGTGTGCGTAATGAGGCAGTTCAATCACTCTTAGAGGCCGGTGACTAAGACCTCCAGAACTGGTGCACGGAATGAGCAACAGTACCGGAGGGATCCGTGACAATAATATTGTAACATTTCACTCCAAACTGGTTCTCCAATCCTCTCCTCTTACTCTTACAAAATTAACCAATTTCCCCTCTCCTCCAATGACTCGCCTGCTATCCACATCCTCATATGTCCGTTTCGAGTGTGTGAGAGAGAAAGAAAGATAGTGAGACAGAGGCAAATAAATAGTGAGTAAGAGAGAGCGAGAAAGAGAGCCGTGCTTGAACTGCTGAAGGGGCAGGTGCCTGCCGTCTCTGTGGGTCAGAGGGAGGAGCAGTGATAGGATCTGAGGGGAGCCAGAGGAGCCGGAATGGCCCCTGTGTTTCTCCCTAAAGCCTTGAATACGGCTGCAGTCAACAGAGACTGGATCCCCAGGATTAGGACGAGGGCAGAGCTGGAGTGCTGCCACTCTCCCTCTCAGCGGCTGAGCAGGAACTCCTCATTATACCTGAGGTGCAAACCATCACTCATGGTGCTTGGGCCTCTCAAACTGACTGTCCCATCACTGTCTACCACCAGGACTGGAATGACTGCAGTCTGTTATGGTTGATATATTAGAAACTGGTGGTGTTGTGGTCTACATTCCTTGATCCTAAGTAAATTGGATTGACAGACCAATCTCTCCAAAACTGTGCCAGAAGTAAAATTGTACAGGGCGGCAGGTAGCCTAGCTGTTAGAGCGTTGGGCCAGTAACCGAAAGGTCGCTGGTTTTTAATATCCGAGCCGACAAGGTGAAAACTCTGTCAATGTGCCCTTGAGCAAGGCACTTAACCTGTACTTCTATGCCTGAACCTGTAAAACAACACAATTTACTGCACCTATCAAGTTTATGTGACACTAAAACATCTAATTCTGTAGCGATTCCTTCAAGTCTTGAATTTGATAGACTAATGACACCCTCTGGGAGGCTACATGCCTGTACGTCTGCATGTGTTAGCATGTCCATGTCTGAGAGAAATGTATATTCTACTGCAGCGAACACATCCCTTACAGCACACTGACCAAGCTAAAAGCCAATCATATTGATGGGCCTTTGCTAATTTATACATTTATTTATATATTTCCTTAGCTAAACATAATTAGTGATTACTGTCCAGTGTTTTAAAAGCAATAGTTCTTAGTGAATTAGAGAATGATTAGTGCATGGAAAATCTACTTCATTCTAAATATGGTAATTAATGGTCTATGCAGTGGGAGCATTGGTTAAAAGCACTAGTAACCTCACGCAAGCTTCAAATGTACCACACTCTAAATTGCTTGACATGGGTTTCTTTGAAAGGCTATATTTAATTGAATGCCATACAGTAGCCAGTTTGGAGGCTAATGGAACTTACATTATATGTAAGGGATCTGGTGAGGAGTCACTTAACCATCCATTATGCTGTGTTTTTTTTTAGCCACACTATTTTCTTACCATATTTAAATGGCCACGATTAAATCAGGCTTGTAATATAATTAGTAACTGATAAAAGTAGAAATGTGAAATGTATCCTAAACATGATCAAACCTGCCATCATTTGAACATTGATATAGATGTTGTATTTGGTTAGCTATACAATTATTAAAGATTAACTGGTTGCTGGATAAAAACACATTGATCAAATCTCATTTACTGGGGTGGATTAAAATAATTGAGAACCACATCACACAATATTGCTTACTATTAGTTTTGTTAGAATAAAGCATGAAAAGATATGTTGTATGAAAATAATACAAACGCTTTAAGGTTGAGCATCATCGCCGAGCAAGGCATCCCTGCAGAGACACCTAGCGTCAGGAACTGCTGGAAGGCAACATTACCAACCATCCCCTCCACACTGAACACTGAACACTGAGGGGACACGAACAAGTGTCTGGATTAACTAAGATTCACTCTTTATATATGTAATTACAACCTTTTAAAAACAAACCTGACAGTGTTGCAGATATTGGTATGTTACACACTCCCCATCATTGTTCTATGAGCACCGAACATGTTTAATGACAGGGATGGCATTTGATTGTCTATTGAATATAGCTCAGTAATGTTTGTGATAACAATGATACTCCAAGACAAAAACAATAGAGTACTGTTGTACTTCCTGTTGTCAGATGTCACTGTGACCACTGACCAATAACTTCAAGCTGTGGACCAGTGTTTCAAAACTTGGGTAAGGGTGCCCCCACATGGCCACTAGTATATTGAGTCACAGACGTTCTCAGAGGCAGGCAGCATTTCTGTCTGGGAGGCCGCAGTCATACCCATTGTGTTCCAGCAACAGACTTAACACAGTCAGCTACTGTCAGGATTATGATAAAGAATGAACTGTAATTATAGGGTTGAATAGTATTATTTTCAGAGTAATATTACATCATTTGGGGAATTATAATAATTTCATCAGAATTAACATGATTATTTCTCAGGTCATGAAGAAAGTCTGACTTATAGTGACCTCTAAATGTTAATTATATAGTTTAATCAGTGGTATTAGAACTCAGATGATACAGTATGTAAGTATGTCTATATAAATTATCATAATGTTTATATAGAGTTGGCCTTAAAATGAACACATCCCTGAATTTGGAATATATACTCCCATCTAAGACACACACCCACATACAAGACAAAACCAGAGATAGTGCCTGAACACTCATAAACTTCAGCAACAGTTGTTTTAGTCAGACTCTGTGGCGTTAGGAGAAATGCCTAGTCTGAGGCTGTCATTTGCAGTCTGGTCTGAGCCTATTTCATTGTGTGTCGTTAGCCGCTGCTGTTCATCAGTATGGAAGTCTATTAAGTGAGGGAGAAATTGTAATGATGGACACTGAATGCTGGGAATCAGCTGCTCAATATAGTCTATAGGCCCCTAATTGCTTAGCAACAGTGTTTCAGGCCTCTCATTTGAGATCAAGAGTTTACTGGACTGGAGACTCCGCTTTGGAGAAATAGAGCTAGTGCCATTAGATAAGACAGGATAGAAATGGGCTCTATATCGGCTTCCTCTATACCCTCCTCTTTCTATCCCTCTCTCTCTCCATTTATCTCTCTTTCTGCCCCCCCCCCCCCCTCCGCCCGTCTCTCAATCTCTCCCTCATGCTCTCTCCAGACCCACCGACCCCCCTCCTCCCTCCTCCCTCCCTCGCTCTCCCCTTCCCTCCCTGAACCCTTCCCCACCAGGATGATTATGTTACCTTTCACATGCCTGATGTATTCAGTTCACTAGATTATTTTCTGTCATCTCAGTTAATTGAATTCTGTCCATCACATTTAGATGTTTTTTAGCATTTGCATAAAGGTTAGAGTGGTGAAGAGTGTCAAACTTCAATTTAGACAATGTCACTCAAATAAGTATACCGTGCTCTCTCTGGAGGTAGGTATTTACGGATTTTGCCAGATTTTAAATACATCTGTATTCTTGGGATGTGGGGCTCTCATATAAATGTAAATATAAATATGAAAATAACCGGATGGCTCTCTGATATTGCGTCCATGACTATGTGTGTGTGCGTGCGAGCATGCATGAGCGTGCGTGCGTGCGTGCGTGTGCATGTAGAGTGTGTGCGCGTGGATAGTGTGCATGTGGCCATGGGGTCTGTTTTGGTTGCCCTCATGGCCGGTGTGTGACACAGACAGTGTGTGGGCTTCACTACTACCTATTGAAGCTGATGCCTCTCAATAGGTGCTTCCTCCTACTCCCATACTCACCGTCAAGTACTTCTAACCTCCAAACTACGAGTGCCAAATGAAAACAGTGCACAGGGCCATGGTGGGGAGGGAAGTCAAAGGACCTACCACAATCCCATGTGTTAAAACACACACACGCACACACACACACACTCCTCCATTGAGTTTTTAAACCAGTCTCTCCTCGGCGGGCAATCTGTTAAATCGCTGCGACTGACAGAGGGAGACGAGGCATAATAACATGTCACACAATGAAACATAGGAGAGAAAGGGGGGCTGTTCCTCCCTGTCAGCCAAGAAGACCTGGGCCAATTCAGATTTAATAAGTGTACCGGAATATCCAATTATGTTTGCTTTTGAAAATTGATTCATATGTCTTTAGTGGCAATTTTCATATTAGCCTCTTTCAAATAAACATCTATTAGGTTTATGTATCCCATCCTGTGTGGCGCTGCAGTACAGCCCCAGCTAAAATAAGTCTGTGTCAGTTAGTCAATAAAGAGGAGCCTGAGACGACGGACAGATTAGAGTGCTTATCTCTTTTCATCAACTCTGAATGTGGACTGAATTGAAGGTCAATATCTGACAATTCTCCAGAGCTGAGCAGGTGTCTGAGAGTATGGATTTGCGGCGCTCACAGCGCCACTGGCCCTCTTTGTGGGCTCGCCAAGGCCATACTTTACAACGTGTTCCAGTCTCCTCCTCAACCCTCCTCTCCTCCATCCCTCCCTCTCTTTCTCCTCCTCCACCCCTCTCCGTTCTGGGACTAGACATGTCATCCTTTCAGACAGTAGCGTCATGGTGTGAGTTATCTGTGGAGGCTTAGGAAATGCTGTTGTCTATTGAGAGGCCCGCAAAGGTATTCTGTTGGTATTATTCACAATAACATGAAAGACAACAGCGAGCTGGTATCGACTGAAAGCCTGCCATCATTTCACATGAGTGCTCTGAGGCTCTTAGACGAGATGGGAGAAAAATTACTAGTCTAAATTAAAGAGCACAAATATGGAGACGTAAGTACAGAAGTCAAGAATCCCTCTTTCAACGGGCCATCTGTTTACAGACGTTCTCAAGGTTGTTCATTATTGATCTCTTTCTCCAAAACCCACGCCTCAGATTAAGAGCTGCAACCCAATTTCAAACTTATCAGGCTGAATGTGTGTGTGTGTGTGTCTGTGTGTCTTTTTTATCCCATTCCTTTTATTTTACAGAAGTAAATGTAAAAGGTTGTGGAATACGAGTGGACCAGGGCCAGCAGCTAATGGCCTGTAGAAGACAAACGGTCTGTGGGCAGGGCAGATGTCTTCTCCTCACTGTTTGTGTTTCAGCTTAGAGCCCAGTTCAAACTCCAAAAGCCACCCCAAACAGTGGATAAAACAACATTCCCTCTCGAGTGGTGCCACACGTGAGCGAGAGGAGTGTGTCCAGGGTGTGTGTGTGTGTGTGTGTGTGTGTGTGTAGGGCTGAGGCTGGGTGTTGATAGCCATGGGCTGAAGGCAGCGAGGTGCTCGTATGGAGGGTCTTGTCCAGTCTGTCAGAGGGCCCTCTCGGCTACTCTCCTCTCACACAATGCCTGTGTGAAGGGGCTCACTCAAACAGGAGTTTGGATGCTGCTAAGCTGTTAGACTGGAGCAGCACTCTGCTGCGGCCCCTCCAGGAGTAGGCCTATCTCAGCACAGAGCAGACTACTCTCCTCAGGCCAGCCAGCCCTACCTACCCCAAGGGAAGGCCATATCGGACTTTATCTGATCACACGGCCTGATGTCCATCAATATGTATTGATGTAGCTACAGAAACAAGCTCTCGTAGGAAGTTAGAAAAGGTCACACAGTGTTTATATATGCTGGCTAACAAAATTGTGTTCAAATTAAATGAAATATTTAGTAGTATTTACTAACTAAATGAGGGGATCTTGACCACACAATAAAATGACTGAAACAGTCACACAGCTTCCTTCATGAATTTATTTCAGAAATATACATTCGGCTTGATGAAAAATGTATATATATTTTCACTGAGCTGAATAAAAAAAGATATTGCCCACTGAGTACATCTTTGAATGGAACACTTTATTAGTGTACGCATCTGTAATGTTATTGTGGCCATTTTTATTCATGCCCGCGAAGTTGTGAGCTCACCCTAAGCTTTTATTTACATGGTAGTCTTTCTCCTGTGCTGCGGGAGTGCCTAGCGAGCTGCAGATAGGTCCTTTCAGACCCTTACAATGGCCTGCTTCAGCAGCTTCTTGTTGCTGTCACTACCTCTTTCTTCTTCGCATTCCAAATGTCTTTGGTTCAAACCTGGTGGCCTTGATGGACAAGGTTCTATGGAATCAATCAACTGCTTCCCGCAGAAGATTTGAACATGCTTTAATGTTGGCCTTGTCTAGTTGTCCTTTTTATATATAAACCTCATGCGACAAGCAAGTTTCTTTTCTATTTTCTCTTTTTGTGTAAAGTGGATTTTAGAGAGGCCTCACTGTGGGTTCAAATATAGCAGAGACACGGGGGCTAGGCTGAAAGCTATTGTCATCTGTGTATTTATAATTCTTGAAATATTTTAAATAAATAGATTAATATTTGTTCTATTACTTATACTAGTGAAGAACTAAAAAATATGTTGTACTTCCTCAAGGGATTATATAAGCGAGGCAAACATTTAATCCTAATGTTTGACTGAGATCTGCAGAAAATAAATGAGATACAAAAATGATGCCAAAATATTTGTTTATGAATATTGAATTGTTTATCAACTAATGTATGAACAGATGACAAATACACCTGTCATTTATTTTGTCCCGCATTTGTGGCAGTGGCAGTTGTAAGAGAAACAGACAGCTATTCCACAATACTGCATACTGGATGTGCAAAGCGTCTCCACGACCTCTCCCTCCTTTAGTAAAACAGCAACATCTGCTTTGAGTTTTTATAGCCGACAACATATGTCCCTTCTTTAGTGACAAAGCTGACCACAGCTCTCACGCTGTTCCCTTTCCCTAGTCCAAACATACATCTTTAGGTAACTGTCAGCTTTTATTATACTGTCTTCTGTCGCCGCAGATAAGGCAAGTTAAAGTTTAATGAAATGAGGCCCGCCTTTCATAATTTGTCACAGGCTCTGAGGTAGAAGCCCACTGCTATGTAAACATGGAGTCCAGTGTTAACAGTCATTAGTTCTAAATGACGGCACATGGACGCTACAGCAGAAATGTCCTGCTGCAGCCGTTTTGTTATTGCTCCCACAGGACCCACAGACACTGTACCGTAGACACCAAGCGAGATGGGGATGGACAATAACAACATCTAAAAGCCCATGACATTCTTTAACAGTTTTGCGGCAAATCGCAATTTCCGAACAGCTAGATTAAATGAATCAAAATGCAGTGAGCCCACTCGCTTTATTTCCTTGGTGTCATATTAGGATGCAGTATTCAGGATTAGCTTGCCTGCTAAGATTTGGTGGTACAGAAATGGCCATCCGTCATTGAACAAGGTGTGATGAGAACTGTGAGAGCTGGGTTCTACAGTCAATGACCCACCTGTCCCTTTGGCGAGGGTAAGGGTTGGGTGCAGCCCGAGGGGATATTATGACATTCACACTCTCTCAGTCACAAGGGCTAGAACCCTACTTATACACACAGTACTATAACCAGCCTGTCATCGGGCGGGGCTATGACTGGCTATAGTGCCTGCAGCTGCAGTGGTCAAGAAGCTCCACTGAACATTCACTGAACCCTCCATAGTGTTTGACTGATGGGTCCTACTACCAACTCCCCTCAGCTCAGTGTAGTTGGAGGATAAGAGGAGATCTGTATCTGTGACCATCCTTACTGGAGCAGGGTATCAATTAAGAACAACACAGTAGCCTGGTTTCGTGTGCGAGTGAGTAGCCTACTGTATTGTTTTGATACATGGTTTTGGTAGGAGATTTTATCAAGAGCAACACTCCATACTATCAGAATTTCAAATAGACACAGATTGTGATGAATCCGATGTGTTCTATAGATCACTTAACTAAAACATATGGTTTCATGGCGAGATATTAGGGAAGGGTCCGTCTCTCTTCTGTGGTTTGTTCTGCACTAGTCTAAACTCTGGGAAGCAGCTTATTCAAGCACTTCAATTTTCTGCTTCATTTTAGCACTGAGTCTGCAGTCTAGCTGAGAACACCAGTCTGCACACCCAACAGATACACACACATTGCAGCCGTTGATGTCTTAATACTAAGAGGATCTAATTTTGCTGATCCTCTGACACTTATCCTTTAGGTAAACTCGAGCCATCCCATCTCTGTGTCCCTATGGCCCCCCTTGCCAACAAACACAGCACTGGCAGCTTTTTTTAACACCCGCTTCACTGCCAGTGAGGGTCTGAGCAGGGTCTGAGCTAACTTCCTACAATTCTACACATTTTGCCATGGGGCTGAGAGAAACTGTTGCTGTTTTAAAGCTAATTTCCTGCAATTCTACACATACTGGGCTCCCAAGTGGCACAGCGGTCTAAGGCACTGCATCTCAGTGCTAGAGGTGTCACTACAGACACCCTGGTTCGATTCCAGGCTGTATCACAACCGGCTGTGATTGGGAGTCCCATAGGGCGGCGCACAATTGGCCCAGCGTCGTCTTTGGCCGGTGCCTAGTTAAATAAAGGTTACCTAGTTAAATAAAGGTTACATTTAAAAAACATATTTTTTAATACTGCCATGGGACAGAGAGAATAATGTGCAGTTTCATAGCTAATATCATGCTATTCTACACATTTTGCAATGAGGCTAAGAGAATGTAGCATTTTTAAAGCTACTTTCCTGCTATTCTACACATTTTGCCATTAGGCTGAAAGAAAATTGGGCCCCCACGCCTTTTGGGGGTTGCCAGGTTGTGTGGAAAGCCAGTGTTCACTGCTGAAAACACACTCAGAGATGCTTGGTGCCTCCTCTTTTCACTGTGGCAAAACAGATTGATGTTGTGAATAATAGCCATGTTCAGCTATACAGAAACAGGAAACAGAACTCACAGACAGACACTATAGGCACACACAAGCACATACACACGCGCTGTCCAAAAACAGACACACTGACAAAGACACGCACGTAAACCCTGCCTGTGTGGTGTGTGTATGCATTTGCGTGTGGCTGCGGCTGTCTGGACTGGCCCTGGTTGTAATCAGTAGCTCTGTGACAGGAGGGGAGGAAGGCTGGCGGGAGGGACAGAGGGACAGGAGTGATAACAGATTGGCGACTCTGATAAACTCTCCTCTAATGGCTCTGCCTGTCCCTCTCCCTTTTTTTCACCAGCACCTATTTAGTTGAGTCTTTCACTGGCGGGGGATTAGCAGCCTGGATAAGGAGAGGTAAACACTGGCAGCTTCTCTGAGCAAGCAACGGAGAGAGAGAGAGAGAGAGAGAGAGAGAGAGAGAGAGAGAGGCAGAGGGAGATAGAGAGAGGGAGAGGAGAGGGAGGAGAGGAGAGAGATGAGGAGAAAAGAGGATAGAAAGGAAGGGAGACTGGGAGAAAATTCAAGGAGTGGCACTTACAATCTTCCAATACCCATTCATTCTTTTTACGTCTATTCACCAGTGCAACAACTGCTATGTTCCTACACTCTCTTTACTACATGGTAGTGATGATGGGTTCCTACACTCTCTTTACTACATGGTAGTGATGATGGGTTCCTACACTCTCTTTACTACATGGTAGTGATGATGGGTTCCTACACTCTCTTTACTACATGGTAGTGATGATGGGTTCCTACACTCTCTTTACTACATGGTAGTGATGATGGGTTCCTACACTCTCTTTACTACATGGTAGTGATGATGGGTTCAAGTGCTGGGTTGCAGTTGGTGTCAAACACGGTCTAATTCTGTGTGGTTAGCGGCGAGCCGGGTGAGGCGTGACACATGACACACAGGACAGTGTAAACATGGATTAGGTAGATGTCTCAATCACAGCATGGCAGGCTGACTGACAGATAGGCAGGCAGGCAGCTCTCTCTGACAGTCAACTTCACGGGGAACAGGGTGTAGGGTTTTCTCTGCACTGTTTCAGCTTGATGCAATGCCCCTGTGTGAAAATAAATATACATTATACACAAATATTTGATTACTCACATCTTAATGTGTTGTAATTGAATTATTCACAGATAATTAGCCTCATTAAATTATAGTTAACTATCTACTGCAAAAATGATCCAGTATATAGTCAGTTGCATTGCAGTATTTCCCCTATATTAATTTAGCAGCGGCGGGCCTCCGCTGCTAAATCGTTGCCGCAAATCCCCAAAATATGAAAAATAAATAAATAAATATAGGTGAAAAAAAATGTGTTATGGTAAACCGTTTTCAGTGTAAACTTAAATGACTCAAACCAGATGGAGCTATATATTTTTTAATAAGATCATCTTTGAGAACTAACAATCACCAAAATAAAAACTGGATAGTCAAAATTCAAAAGATGTCAAAGCATGGGGCCCTGATTGATTTTGTTGTCATGTTTGAGTCATTTAGATAGCATAAAAAGATTATATAAGCCATGGCAAAATGTGCAGAATAGCAGGACATGTGCTTTAAAACGGCAAATCTTCACTCAGCCCCATGACAAAATGTGTAGAATTACTGGAAACTAGCTTTGAAACTGTAAAATGTTCTCTCCGTCCCGGAGACAGCGCCACACCTGCTGCTGAAGATAATCCTAGGGAAACACTGCATTATAGTCAGTGGATTATGTGGGTTACTGTAAACAATAATGGGAAGCCAGCAATGCTACAGTCAGATATCTAAACATTGTATGAAATAACATGGGCACTTATTTTGAGGGGCATCTTTATCAACAAGGTTGCATGACTACACGTGAGACCAAGACAATTTCCGCGTGCTGAGGGCCGGAGAGCAGCATCACTCAGCCTACGCTACAGTGTCAAGTGCTGCAAACAATATGCACTCACCGGAAGCACAGCTCAACATTTTCCAATGATCATGGCAGTGCCATTTTACAATAGCCATGTTACAGACCTTTACACAGTGTACCTCAGTTCCTTCATCTTAGTATCTCAAAACAACTTGTTTCGATAGCAAACAAGTTAGTGGTAAATAATTCTCTCCTCTGGTCCTTTCACACTATTCATCTGTCAAGCGTACAGAAATGTATGCTCAAGGCTGAACTAATCCAACAAATGCAGCAAAAAGCCCATTCTGACAGAAATCTGTCTCAAGATCCATCTCAAAGCACTGGAGTAAGACTGAGACACACCAACGTAATCACTGCAAAGCAGTCATGAACTGTGAAATCCTACCCTTTCAGTCAAACAGCTGAGCCTGGTGGGAAGGATGGGACTACAGAACTGTGGCATGGTTGTGCTGATAGAAAGTCTACTTCCCCAATAAGAAAGACAGACAAGACAGAAAAGTGAGTTAGTCTACAAATAAGAGTAAAATAAGTATTTGTGAACTAAACAATAGTAAAAGAGATACATATGTAAAGGATTACAAATAAAGCATTCCACAACATATCATACCCATACATACTAAACAAAGAAGTAAAGTAACTGTCCGGTAAAAATCTCACTTTTAAAAGTTCATATTCTGTTACCTCATACCCAAATAATGTTGTTGACTCATCGTATACTCGGATATGTGGCCAAAGCATAAATTTGAGAAAAACTTTAATAATCCCACCTCAAACTTATTCAAACAGACCGTATCAAAAATGCTTGCTATTTCCTCGTAGAGGATGATGTCATGAGCTGGCCAATCAGAAGTCTACTTGCATGAATACTTTTAATGACCGTTATACGCCCACAACATTCTGTTGTTGGGGTACGCCCACACCATTCAAACAGGAAAACTGTTTTTTAATATATTTAATTAAAACATTTGGGAAGGAAAACAATTTTACTCATATTGTAATTAATTATAGGTCATATTTCATAGAAATCGGGAAACACTGGACAGTTACTTTAAAGAGCAATTAGCTATGAAAGATCTCACCAAACTAGTAAGCAAGCTAAACATATACTGGCCAAATTCCCAATCTGTCTCATTTAATTAAGCCATTTAATCATGCACCAGGCTAATTGCATAATTAAATCACTGCCTCCTGGGTGCTGCTGATGTGTTCTGGGCAATCTGGCGCTACAATACCACTCATCAACACTGTGCTTGGCTGATAATGGTAATGGAATGGCTAAGGCCAGTGGAACTTACCATGGACAACTTTCCTGGTAAACACATATTATTGTCAACATGTATATCATAATTAGCTGTGATGCTGTAGTTGTAGTCGAGATATCCTACTGTAAATGCCATAATGTATTAATTGACTTTAATTACCGTATGTAAACCAAAAAATATATTGTGGTTTTCTGTTAAAGGTCCCCAAAGCACACACATCCCTTGGTCGCTCATCTTTTCAGTTCGCTGCAGCTAGCGACTGGAATGAGCTGCAACAAACACTCAAACTGGACAGTTTTATCTCAATATCTTCATTCAAAGACTCAATCATGGACACTCTTACTGACAGTTGTGGCTGCTTTGTGTAATGTATCGTCATCTCTACCTTCTTGCCCTTTGTGCTGTTGTCTGTGCCCAATAATGTTTGTACCATGTTTTGTGCTGCTACCATGTTGTGTTGCTACCATGTTGTTGTCATGTTACGTTGCTACCATGCTGTGTTGTCATGTGTTGCTGTCTTGCTATGTTGTTGTCTTAGGTATCTCTTTAGGTAGTGTTGTTTTGTCTCTCTTGTTGTGATGTGTGTTTGGTCTTATATTTATATTTTATTTATTTGTATTTATTTGTATTTTTAAACCCAGCCCCCGTCCCTGCAGGAGGTCTTTTGCCTTTTGGTAGGCCGTCATTGTAAATAACAATTTGTTCTTAAATGACTTGCCTAGTTAAATTTTTTTTTTTTTTTATGTTAATCAATACACTGTAAGCTAGGACAATCAACCAAAATGGCCAGATCAGAAAAGGTATGTTCCTTGTTATACAGCATAACCTTTTTAAATACAGCATATGTTGGGTATGATGACAGAAATTATATTGTGCCCTCACAAACGCTATATACTGTACACAGTAGTGCAGTGGAGGTATACTCAGACGGCGGTAGGCCTTCGTGTGAATGTCCCAAAATGCAATTTGCCCCAGAAAACGCAGTTCTAAAATCGACAGACATGGAAATATCTGGCGGTAGGCCTTCGCGTGGATGTCCCAAAATGCAATTTGCGCAAGAAACACCTTTCTAAAATCGACACAGATCAAAATATCCATTAGAAAGAGGGGGGGTTTGCTAAAATGATTTGACTGCTAGACAATGAAAGAAAGTTTCAAGCAAATCAATAGAACAGGAGTGTGCATATGAGTAAGTCTTTATAAAAAATTATTCCCCCACGTTTCTATGGTGGGATTTTGGCTATAGGCTACTTTCAAGTAAGGTCGGACATGCCTCATAATATGAAGTAAAACGTCTAGGTTTCAAACAATTAAGCAATAGAAGATATATAGGGATGGTAATGATCTTCTGGTAGATGTGAAAGCTTTCCCAAAAACCTTAAATGTTAACTACAGTAGCTACAAAGTAGCCTACCTGTCAGAATGATATCAAGATTATTTGCATCAATCCAGTATCCTATTTATTTATTTTGAAAACTCCAACTCATGTGCTACAGAAACACTGCTAACCAAATAATAGTGCTAGGTGCCTGCACACTGTAAAGAGTAACTAGTCAAAAATCTACATTTCTTGACTTTTTCCCAGACCTCAGAAGTGGTTTAAGCACTGTTATGGACTTAGGACACAACATTTAGTTGTTTTTGTGTAAAACAAAGTGTGACTTTGAGAGTGGTTTTTTTTTTTCACTGTTTCTCACACATATTTGGGGGAATAATTATAGCATACCTACTTCTCCAGGCCACACTCCACCACTGACTGTACAGTTCACTGACAGACAATAAAACAAGTCCTACTTCATAAGTCGAAACTAAATGTTTGTTCCTTATAATGTTCAAGTGGACTGGGCCCGGCCGGCAAGTGTGCTACATCCTAATCAACTTCAATAGTTTATTTTGGGGTTCGGGATATGTGGGTGTTACTGAATATATTCTTCAGACAGACAATGCAGACAATCAATTTGAAGTTTAGACCACAGCAGTGAGTGGGTTACAATATGCAGAAGGGAAGGATGTTCTGTAGACTGTAGTGGTTTACAGATTGCTCACTCAATGGCACTCTATCAATCTAAGGTTTATACAAGACATGTATTTTATTATTTCACTCAATCAAAAGCCCTTCAAAATAAACACTTGAATTACTGTACACAACAAAAAATTATGTCTCACTCCTACACTGCAAAAAAAAATCACTATTGATTCAAGAAACACACATTGCATAAAAACAAACTGAATGTAAAATAAATCGAAAATACTATTTAACAATGGTGGACATTGATGATCCACAATAACAATGTCTAAACCCCAGATCCAGACCCAGCAACAAGCTGTAACCAACCCCTTCAATTTAGCACAATTGTGGTCATACGGCATGAGTATGCCCAGCACAAACACCTTGTGTGTTGGCATTGTGGTCCTATGCGTCTCAACGCGAGGCAGGGCCGCTCCAGCCAAGTGTTCCAATTCCTGAAGAGCCTCCTGAAGAAATTAGTATGTCATGACCACACTCTGCAAGAAGACAGGCCCATTATGGCTTCCACACACTGTACTTGGCTTTCATTTGCAAGCTAAATGGATGCGAGTGAAGGTCAGAGTTCACTAGCCATTCAAGTATTTGGCTTTAACAGGCTCCAGCACTCTTGCTTTAATTCAAGCAGAATGACAAGTATGAATAATCGCACTAGATAATATTCATCAAAACCAGCAGTGCTGCCTTTCGTTGGTACCCCCTCCACACACACACACACACACACACACACACACACACACACACACACACACACACACACACACACACACACACCGTCTCCCCCTTCCACAAAATGGCTGGTGAGGCTTAATGACAAAATACAAAATACATTATGCCTTTTAATTTGTAATTTTCTGGCTTTTGTGGCTGCAATCTGATTTTGGTGTGTTATTGCACACTGTGTTATTTTGATGCAAATTATCCCCAGCTCTACTCAACTAGTTCTAATTTCACGTTGGTTTATCAGGGTACAGAAAACAGCGAGAGAGAGAGGAAAACTGCAGCTCTAATGAATTTAAAATGGAACAATAAATATGCAATGGTTACAAATGCATGAAGACTAGTAATGCTGTCAGGTTTGGATGTGTAAGGAAATGATGGTCTGCCGCATATTATGGAGACAAAGAGGCTTCACCCAAATGACACTGTGTGGCCCATTTGTAAAGAATTGCAGTTAGGGAGAAATGTCTCTTTGTGGGCACATAATAACCAAGGAGTGAATGGTTTATTTAGATACATGAGGGTGCATGGCCAAAACTGCTAATACGAGGCTCCAAGGGTGTTCATTTCATGTAATATATGCACAGGCTAATTTATTACACTGTGACTAATTTCCATTTCTTGTGCTTGGAGTTGCCTCACTAATTATGTTTTTTTTTTTTTTTTGCACCATTTTTTTCCCCATTTCATAATTACGCTTCCACATTCAGGAGAAGCATTGGTGCAAATGAGATGGGCCTCGCTATTTGGCATTCACAGACCCCCACACCCAGGTGAGCCCAAACCCCAGACAGGGGCTCTGAAATCCCCCCCCCCCCCCTCTCCCCCCTTTCTCCCCATTCACCAAAAGCACCCACCCTCCCAATCAGCACTCGTGGCATCTTTGATCCGCTCTACACCGGCGTCAGCCTGACCAACGCTTTCCGCTCACAAATATCAGATAGGCCGGCGTGTAATTAGACTTGGGACTTTAATTAGGAAAAGTTAACTGTCACATGAAAGCTGTCACATCTGTGATACGTACTGCTGGTTCAGTGCCTGTCCCCCAGGGGGTCTGCATCAAAAGGCCCTTCCCTGCTGAGCAGGCCCACTCTAACATGTTCTCATGCGCCAAATCAGACCTTCCGAGTGGCTCGGGATGCGAGGGGATGGAAACGGAGGCAAGACACACAAGTTAGCGGCGAAAAAAGAAGGAGAAGGAGAAGAAGAAGAAGAAGAAGAAGAAGAAGAAGGAGAAGGGAGGATCAAAAAACCATCGAGCTGCTCTGCTCTTTCTTGTGTCTCGTTAAACGGGGAACACGGCACAGACACAAAGGGATCTGAGGGAAAACAATGTCGCTTAACAAGACATCACTGGGTCATCATTAGCAATTTGTTGTGGCATGATTTCCCCTGCCCTTGCATAATAGGTGCCCAGGGAGGCGCCGGCGCTTTGTATGCCTTCATTTAGCTATTTATTTACTCGGCTCGTGTCACAAAAGAGATCTCTCCACCTATGGCGGAAGCCAAGACAACTCTGTTATGGCTCAACATCACAGACCTATTAAGAAGGGTCTCCTTTAATTGACTCCCCGGGCTCATCTTTAGTTCCTACGTTGTCCTGATCCAAACCCACCCAATGAAAGGCTTTGCCATGATTTGAAAGAATAAAACCAGTTAATGAAGGGACTGTGATTAAAGCTTTGCAAACTAGTTTTGTCTGTCGTTATTTCAAACAGCCTTGTTATGGTGGCTGCTCAGTTTTTACGTTGCGGTATCAACATCCTGTGATGCTAAAAGAAGAATTATTGCTGTAGTAGTGGAACATTCTAGATGTTGATGGCTGTTAGCTCTCCTCTCTCCGTTTCTCTCTCTCCCTCTCTGTTTAGAGGAGAGACTGCAACAGCTGCATACTGCTATGGTTGTGTTGAATATGGTGAAACGGCTTGACGGATATCAATGGCATTAATCACAAAAGGGGAAAAAAAAAGCCTTATAATTTCATTGTGTGTTTCCTGTTTACCCGCCGTCCACACAGATGTTACTGACAGAGGTCTCACACTTTCAAGCTGTTCCATCATTCCCGCTTTAGTGGCACTTTTGTGACACTGCAGACATGGAGCTGTCGTTTACATTCAATAGACACATACCCACTGGGAGAGCGAAGGATAGACGAACACAACTTGAGATAACAAAGCTGCTATGTGGAAAACTGTCAGCAGTATATCTAGAGGATGGAAACAACTGCGACAGTGACAGTTGGATACGATTACATTGAGACACAGTAAGACCTCTAGAATGGCGTGACTGACATTAATTTGTCGACTTCCTCTTCTCGTTCAGAGTAGCTTGTATGTGCTTATATGCGTTCCATAGTACATTGGATGTATACATGTAATGCCTTCTGAATGAATCCTTTGTTTGAGGAAATGGCATATTTGACCTTTGGTGTGTCTTCGTGGCGTCGGTTTCACTGTTGGACTGAAAGGCTGCAGCTCAACACGAACATCTATCTGATTGGCTTGTTGCCATTGATGCCGTTACCTGGACAGCAAAGTCAGAACATCACTATCTTAATGTATTCTCCTCTCAGCCCCGCTAGACATTTGCATGTATTTGTTAGGCTTAACAAAGCCAGGCTGAATCTACTCAGTCCTTCATTGTGAGTGTGTTACATGTACAGACATGCCCACCACACCGTGTCTGCGTTGACATTGCCGGCTCTCCAGCGAGGCCAAATGGGAAGATCGTGAAATCGATTTCCACATTGTATTTCACACCCTTTCATCAGGCACAGCCCTCATGCCTGGAACGTTTGTGATTTCAAAAGCATTTAACATACGTCAGCCCCTTTGTTCAAGAAGCAAATTACTTCTGAGGAGACATCAATGCAAATAAACCAAAAAAGCAGAGCGAAAAGAAACTTGAGCTGAAGAACAACCAAATTACCCGTAGTTAATACGTCTTCATTACTATTTATTTTTTCTCCTGCACACCAAAGATCCCAGGCACTAATGATTTCCCGGTATTAAAGACAACAGCCACTGCTGTCACTTTGAATATGAAACAGGAAAACAGATTATTACAGAGATTTCTTACACAACCCGCTGTGAACACCCGAATGATACTTAAAATATAATGATGTTCTTAACCACTCTCATTAGCACGACGGCACAGCGCTGGAAAGAACAATGCTCTCCTTCAGGAAAGCCAAACAGGTTTCAAATTAGAGCATAAAGAAAGCAGGCAATCAGTTTGAGGGAAATATTGAAGACGGAAACAAAGCCATCAGTGCTGTGTGATATGGTCTTCCCACTCACACAGACAATGTGTACACTACAGCCAGAACTTAGTGAGCATTTGGCTGCCCTTACTGATGAAAATGCTGTAGGTGTTTTTTCACTTATTGGTTTCTCTGTTGTTTTTGGATTACATATCATCCAAATTATGAAAACAACATCAAAATGATAACTGACTGTTGCGATAGGCATTGTTTGTTATGTTAATATTTAAACTTTGCTGTTCCTCCGAATTCAAATGCATAATTAACATTCCACACTTTTTGAAGATTGGTTCATTTCAAAGCGTTTTGTTCTGTCCTGAGAAAAAGTACACAAATGTACTGTATATGAAAAAAACACATTTTGAACCTCCTCTCATTTGCTAATTGGAACAATAGTATAATATGCACAGCCTGAATGTACAGCAGAGCAGGAAGCTGTCATTTGGTGATAGGCCAACATGATGATCAGCTGCCTTAGATTTCATTGCTACCGGATGTGATAAGACAGAGGCATCTTTTCAGTGGTACAAACCACTATACTACCGCTAGGTTTACAAGCCACTGAACAAACAGTGGGAGAGAAACCCCATTCTGTCTGTTCCCATCAGTCATGGCCTGTCCTGCACTGCCATCCCAGATAGAGGACAACTAGGGACACAGTGGAATTGTTCACTACTTTTCAAATCCTAAACGATTCTTTGTCACATGGGTGTAAATAACATAGTGTCGATTGTTCTGTCAAAGATAATCTGACAGCTTCGGGAAGCAGTCATTTATCTAATGACAGAGTTTCTATGACGACAATCGATGCTTGAAGCAACCAGGGGAAGGAAAATAACTCATCTTATTGAAAAGGCCATCTATTCAGGAAACATTAGCTAAACACAAAACACATTTGCCACGGCTTCATCTACTGTCGTTATTATGCCTTGCATTGACGCACCCTCTTCATCAATCTTTAACCTCCTAAGTCTCCACTGAGCTACCGTATAGCCAAGGATCATTCTTGAGTTTCACCGTCACAATCTACATTATAATACTTGCATTCTTTATGACAGATACTTGAGATATCTGGTGTGAATAGAGGGGAAGATAATGGTTTGATACTGTGATGATGATTCTCGTTGAGTCTGTGTCATGGATTCAGAACCTTCATTCACGGAACATTTGCTGAGTCTCTCTACATTCCTCTTAACATTTATTCCACAGAACAAATGGCAGAATTCCTTTTTTAAAAGATGAAATTGCATTTGTGGGAGGCGGAGGGAGATGGCGGGAAGGGTATTGCATAGTTAAACGGCTCACATCATTTCAGTACTCATCTGTAAATGGAAAGTCTCCTCTCTCATTGGACTCAAAAACATTTAGTTAAATGCTCTCACCGCTTCTTTTTGCACCACATGGGTCAAATGTATTTCTGCTCTGTGCTCTCGATATGGCAGAACAATGGCTATGGTTTTTAGACCGTGGAGTGCTGGGAAAGTGTAGTCTGTAGTATCCCTCCAAAGATGGCCTTGGACTCCTCCATCATTAAAGTGTCCCATTTGATATAAATTCCTCTCCTCAATGCATAGCCTTCACCTTGGGCTAATCACTTGTCCCCCAGGAAAATGAATGGCATTCAGAGAAAGGACTGTGTCTTTATGATGTCTACTGCCCTGGTAATTACATGCACTGCTATACTATGGCTGAAATGCTGAATGTTATGAATGTTGTCAAATGTATTTTGTTATGGATTATTCCTGACTGACAATAAGGGAAAAGGGGGGGGACAGGACAGGGGGGGGGGGGGGGGGGGGGGGGGCAGCAGTGGCTTAGCAAACAATGGCTTAGCAAACCTTCATTTTTGTTGGCTGTTTTGTGTACGTTTTATAGCATGTTTTTAACCATAGCCTGGTTAGCCTTATTTGTACACGGATACATTTTGCAATATAGTATGTCTTAATTTTACTTCTAAAAGCTATTGGGAAAGGGAAAGGGGGATATTAGTCAGTTGTACAACTGAACGCATTCAACTGAAATGTGTCTTTCGCATTTAACCCAACCCCTCTGAATCAGAGCCTATTATAAACTGTGTGGGTCAGGCCCTGAATGCTGATTGGTTGACATCCGTGATATTTCAGACCGTATACGCGTATGACAAGACATTTATTTTTACTGCTCTAATTACCAGTGGTGGAAAAAGTACTACATTTTCATACTTAAGTAAAAGTAAAGATACCTTAATAGAAAATGACTCAAGTAAAAGTGAAAGTCACCCAGTAAAATACTACTTATGTAAAAGTCTAAAAGTATTTGGTTTTAAATATACTGAAGTATCAAAAGTAAATGTAACTGCTAAAAGTAAAATTTAAAATATAAATCATTTCAAATTCCTTATATTAAGCAAACCAGATGCCACAATTTTTTTTTTTTATCATTGACGGATAGCCATAATTTACAAACGAAGCATTTGTGTTTATTGTCTACCAGATCAAAGGCAGTAGTGATATCCTGGGATGTTCTCTTGATAAGTGTGTGAATTGGTCCATTTTCCTGTCAAAATATAACAACTACTTTTGGGTGTCAGGGAAAATATATGGGAGTAAAAAGTACATTATTTTCTTTAGGGATGTAGTGAAGTAAAAGTAAAAGTTGCCAAAAATATAAATAATAAAATAAAGTACAGATACCCCCAAAATGACTTATTTTACTTAAGTACTTTACAACACTGTGCCTAAGAACATCCCTTAGCCGTGGTATATTGGCCATATACCACACCTCCTGGGGCCTTATTGCTTAAATATACCACTGTCACGACTTGTTTGGGTTCTTTTCAAATTATAAAAAGTTGAAATTATCCATTGCTGCTTAATATCAATGTCTTGTTTAACTAATGCCCAGGAATAGTATTTTGACAGGACATTTAAATTGGGCAATGACGTGTGAAAGAAAAGACAAGAACCAAAAAAAGACAAGAAAGAAAACCAGAACCTTGACAAATATCATTCCTAACATTAACATTGCCCCATTGTCATTACGGACAGAGAGATTAAATTTACCTCATCAGACGTGAGTATGACAGGTGCCTCAACAGGCTGATTCCAAGCGCCGAGCCAAGAAGATTAGTAGGCCACTGATATCATTCTTTCCGCCTATCAGGGATTCAGCAGGGAGGCAATTCTAATTTCTAGGCTTATTAGTCCACACTCGGAGGAGAAAACCCAGTGATAAAGCTCCCAGTGACAGCCGGGCATTCCAGAACCAAGTGCTGTCACAGTGACACTTACCAAATGCCAGCATGCCTCTGTCCCTGTAATCCTGCCTAATAGAGATGAAAACACAATACAAAGAGGTGCTCATCAATGATCAAAACAATCCACACATGTTTAAGTTACAAGCCGTTCATATTAGGGAGACGGTAGTGGTAAAGAGATAGATGGTGGAGGGTGGGAGTTGGAGGAGTGGAGGGGTTGTAGGTCTCACATTGCAAATACAGATGCAGTACACACACACACACACACACACACACACACACACACACACACACACACACACACACACACACACACACACACACACACACACACACACACTGGGATCTGTCTGAAAGTTCTCTGGAGGAGAAGTGGAGCCTGGTTCTTGTGCATGCATGGCAGACATCTGTGCCTCCCCATCACACTCCCAGCCCAGCCAGCCTCTACCCTGTAACACAGTGCCAGTCCCAGCCCCACAGAGACCCCTGTTCTCCCCTCATTTAGCCCAGAAGTGTTTGTCAAGCCTAATAAATATTCACCATCGCTTCCTCTTAATCTCCTGACTGTATGTGCATGTCTGTTGGTTACACTTGATGTAAACAATGGATGAGAACTAAGCCTTCTAAAAGACTGCCGCTATCGACGCCCAGGCATGCATCCCCCGTTTCTATGTACAAGTTTGGAAGGAATGCTCTAAGCTAGTGCGACATGGACAAACGTAAAACCCTAAAGCACATAGGCATTACAGTCTGAGCCACCTGAGTTGTCCTCCGGTGAGATATATTCTGGAAATCCAGGCTTTGATGGGGATGCTAGTCTGTGCTATGCTGTTCTGGCCTGAATGAAGATATCTGGAGCTTTATTTGGCAATGT
Source organism: Thymallus thymallus (assembly GCA_023634145.1). NCBI lineage: Eukaryota > Metazoa > Chordata > Actinopteri > Salmoniformes > Salmonidae > Thymallus > Thymallus thymallus. The sequence goes on along the minus strand of CM042405.1, from coordinate 22,600,815 downwards.
GTCTCCTTAATTAGGGCTCATTTGTAGACCAAACAGAAGCTTATCGGTTCACTGTATTTGACAGGTTAATAATCTCTACCCAGGCCTGTGTGAGCGTGACCATGACGATAATATGATTTGCTGTGTTTTGAGAGTCATGGTTTAACAGTTTTATATGCAGGACAGGCGATAACCATCATATTATTGGGGGGGTACATATTTGCAATTTTTTCTTCTCAATGAAAGACATCACTGTGATTGAGTGTATTACAATAACGGTACTGATCAGGATCCCAGGGGATCTAGGGAGGATTTGGTCTCTTATTTTAGCTGCTGACATTTCCCTGCGACCCCTCTCTCTGCAGAGCCACAGCCAGTGTTAAAACAGAGAAATTCTTTCAGATCTGAAATATGTTAGCCTATTTTTCCATTGTCTTGTTACGCTAAACGAAGACAATTACTACTGGTTTTTTTTTCTCTGTTTACTCGATTGCTGTGAAAATGATAACATTTGATATTTTGTGTGTGTAAGATAGAGAGAGAGAGAGAGAGAGAGAGAGAGAGAGAGAGAGAGAGAGAGAGAGAGTGAGCGTGAGTGCGTGCGTGCGTGCGTGCGTGCGTGACAGGAGGTATTGAGATAGAGATGGGTATGCATTGATGGCAGTGCAATTTAATCTACCTGGATTTGCCTTTACCAGCTGCAATTATCATTAAGCCTCTGATGTAACTAGCCCTCTCAAGAGACACCTAAAAGCAGCCGTAGACCCCCACATAATATTATATTAAATGGGACCAAAAAATCGATACACAATGCAAATGAAAAGCCGGAGAAGTATCCACTCAGTATGCATATTTCCTGTCAAGTACACTTTCTGACCCGCTGAACGGCATGCGAGGCGGAACTCAGTACTTTGGAAAATTACAGCTGATCTCTTGTTATGAGCTCCTGTCTGCCTTGCTGGCTGTAGTCCTGATACTGCATACTGTGTGTATGGTAAAAAACGTTCCATTCCAATCCTGAATGAAAAGAGTTTGTCTGTGAACTGAGGAGCATGCACCGCTTATGTCCTTTTTGTATCCAGTAAATGGAAATGTTGATAAATACCTCCTCCCATGAAGCACTTGTTTTGTGGCGTCTGTGTGCTGTACACAACAGAAGAAGAGACCTAATTATGAGCAGTATGACCCGGGGTTATGAGCCGGGGTTATGAGCAGGATGAGCCGGGGTTATGAGCCAGGGTTATGAGGTATTTCTTCTGGGATGTAAAAGTGTATAGAGGGGGGGTAGTGGGTGGTGGTAGACAGTATAATACTCTAGCAGAGGGAATGTAGTGAATGCATCTGCTCAGTTAATGCAAACAGATAAGTGCTTATCATATACCAGTAGCCAGGAGGTTATATCCAATATAGGCAGTCAATTCCACCTACACACTTCCCTGAGTAGAATTTGAAATCTTAACTGGTCTCTACCATTGTGAGCTGAGAGCATTCTGGGTATTGTATTTTCTCAATGTACTCTTACATAGCAGGCATTCTTTCCTTCACTCTCTCACTCCATCCTCTCTCTGTCACACTGTCCCATAGCTGCACACCTTTCACAAGCTTACACTATTCTGGACCTAATTTGTTTGGGTTTATAAGGCTGTATTTCACAGATATCAGAATCAAATAAAGGATAGATCATAGCCAGCAATAGCATGTATTGCTGTATATGTGCAGTCAGATATTCATCTTAAGATAGCTAGGTGCGGCAACCACATATCTCAGTCACTTATGTGGTGTTATTTTAATTGCTGAAGAATATACTGTAATTCCACATAACTGAGTCTCATCGCAAACCCCAGTTTAAAGTACGTTTTACAGTCCCTGTTTCAGTTTTGCAGGAGGATTCCTAGTGTTTATCAGCTCCTCTGTAAAATTAGTTGAAATAAACCTTTCATTGTGTGACATCTTTACCACACCACTATGTCATCATCACAGAGCATTGAAATGAGCTGTTATATAATTAGCCGAGTTTACACAGGGACAATATCACTCACTGATTAGCTCCTTGTTTCTGTTTTTCTGATTAGTTCCTTGTTTCTGTTTTTCTTTCACTCTTTTTTCATTCTTACAGCGTACCTCAGCGGAGGACATTTGTGAATTTGTTTTAGGTCAATGGTTATGATGTGAACTCATTATGGAGAAGGTCAGGCCCATACATAAATGCATTACAGCGGCTGGCTCAGAGGAGGATCTCAGGGTGCTTAAAGGCCTAGCCCTGGGAAGATAGATGGGTAGACCTCACAGGAGGTTCACAGGAGCTGCCCGCCCTCCCGTCAATCCCAGCCAGCCAGCCGATCCCTCTCCGCAGCTCCATTCATTATGCACACTTCTCCAGACTGGAATTGACCATGCTCCACAGGGAAGTGAAGGAAAGCAGGGTTTTATATGGTGGGTATCTAAATAATGGTGTCAGGCCCGTGACTAGGGACTCTGCTATTCCCCTTGGACTGTTGGTTCACGGCCTGTGTGCTGCAGCACTGACTGAGACTCCTCTGTCTCTAATGACCCATGTCAAAGATTACCCACCACACGAATAATGAGATATCATTCCTGGTTATCTGGCTGCCACAGTGCCTATTAAAATCATATAGGCTATGTGTTAGTCGCTACCGTGTCGTACTACTCCCCTGGCAAATTTACATGAACCTGGTGACGAAGGACGTGTGAAGGGTGGGAGCTTGGGGCGGGTGAGTGGCTGGGTGGGGGAGGGGAGAGACATGTCCAACCACACAAAATCCCAATGAGGGATGGCTGGACACACCTAGTGAGGAAACGCAGTATCAATGTTCTGACACAGAGCTCCTTTCTTCACAGAGGTTATTGTCCATTCACACCCTTGGCCCTTAAACAGTCATATCCTGCCCTGTTTGGCTAAAGAACACTTTCTGTCTGTATGGGCCCGTCACTCCCTTCTCATTCATTACAATGGGGGACTTTAAGCTGGGGAGAGGGGAAAGACCACCAGCACACTCGGGCCACAGTGCCCCATGATCGGCCCAAAACAAAAGAGCATTGAGTCTCTCCCCGGTTTTGTGCCACGACCCTTAGGTACCAACACCCATAAGGCACTGGGGCTACTTCCTGTGCCTTCCGTTTTTTCTGTACATTTATTACACCATCCGGACACGGCAACAACACACCCTTCAAACTCAGAGATGGATGTTTGCTGAATGGGTTAACCGTGTGGACATTAGTGGTAATTGGTGGTCTGGACAAAGGAACTTTTTGTTTGTTCTTTTTTTATCTAGGTTTTGGGGTTGTTTCCCCCTTCCTTCCATCTATTTTCCTAAAGTATAAACACCCTCAAGGACATCTTTCACTGAAAGATGTTCTCCTGTTCATCCTGCTACCCCATCCCCATCCCAGCACAGTGTCTCTCCCCCAGCCCAGTGTCTCTCCCCCAGCCCAGTGTCTCTCCCCCAGCCCAGTGTCTCTCCCCCAGCCCAGTGTCTCTCCCCCAGCCCAGTGTCTCTCCCCCAGCCCAGTGTCTCTACCCCAGCCCAGTGTCTCTCCCCCAGCCCAGTGTCTCTCCCCCAGCCCAGTGTCTCTACCCCAGCCTAAATCTGCCTGCCCTGGATGGCTGCAGATTGACTCTTTGTTGGCTGCCGTTAATAGGATTAAAACGGGTTACTAGCCCTATCACAGAGAGCTCCAAACCATCCCTATATTTAAGTATCTCATGGGGGCCGGGGCATTGTTGCGTTATCTGTCCCCCCCCCCCCCCCCCCCCCCCCTCACGACTCTCCTGGCCGGGGCAAACCTTAGGCCTGGTGAGGAGCAGGATGGGGGCAGCCAGGGGTCGGCCTCCAGGAAAATCCCAGGATTATGTCAGCGCTCATTACAATGTACACAAAGACCACAGGATCAGTAGAAGCACAAACGGAGCAGTTAAGTCAAATAGGGTGGGCCAGCGGATTCTCTGCTCCAACCCCACTACTGATTAGCCTTTGTGCACTAGGACTCCCCACATTCAGCCCTGCACTGCTGGGTTAAGGATGGGCTGTGCGTGGAGTCAATGCCAGCAATTGGATATGTTGCTAAGGTCTTCAGCTGCAGTCTGTGTAGGATGCAACATGATTTATATTCTCTCTTGAGGTTTATTGCAAATTATGGAATAGTTCTTGGAAGTTATATTTACTGGCAGGATAAGAGGAAGTCATTCTAGATGTCATGATAACACCAATTAGATTCAAGGCAGGATAGTTATTGTGAATGTTGATAATATGGTACGTACTGCTGCTCACAGCTCACATACATATGTAGCTACATTATTAGACAGTGGAAGAGAACAGCAAGGGATCCATCTATAATAATGTCTGAGGTCACACTCCTCTTCAGAATCTCTGATAATGACCATGGCCAATGAAGTTGTGTCCATTAGTCATGCTGAAGTGTCCAGCAATACATTCACACCAACCTGAGACTGACACAATGGCATACAAAGGCCTCATTTGCATAGCGCTTAAACAAAAAGAGAATCCAAAACAGAGCCGGGATTAATATTCCTGCCGTCACAGATGCACCCTGGGAGGAGTGTGTGCGTGACCACTACAGTGTGACCCTCGAATGCTGGAAACATGAGGGGCCAGCCTCTGATTGATGTTTGTGTTCATTTCAATAGGTACTCAGGAATGGTGCTACTCCCCACACTAGGAACACACACACTCCACACTGTGTAAATGCTCATGTTGCACTGCCCAGTATACACACTGGTGTTAAGATATGCAAAACGGCCATGGTTCCAATTCAGCTCTAGAGTTAACACACTCTAAAGGGACTGTAGATTTACCGCCAGTGTCCACCATGTTGGCATCACTGTCTATGTTGAGGTTCTACAGTCTATATGACTGCTGAGGCAAGAATTCTTCTGGTTGACCAGGAAGTGGAGGTATAAAATAATACAATCTTCTTGCACCTCCCATTCAGTTCAGTGCACAAGCAGATGCTACTCTGCCAGTATAGGCTGCCATACTGTAGTTAAATAACAAGAGGATTGTCGTGAGAGAGAAAAAAAACATGTCATTGAATTGTCACTCAATTCCACTGTACATAGGATATGATACTGTGAAACAATACAATGGGTACATCCATATAGTTTCCTTTAAAAGTAGCTTCTCAATAAATATCGCTGAGGACCTTTAAGAATATTACAGTAAAATATATGTTTTTTTGTATATATATATATATATATATGTTTATTTATTTACCCAGATTAGATCATAAAATCATGAAATTACTCTCAAATTGCTTTTTCGAGAAATCATATTTATTTTATTTTCCCCTTCCTCTCCTGTCAGCGTATTCATAAATGTTGCTGGAGAAATTCTTATTTTAGCAATCCCCAGATAGGCAGTCCCCATTTCCATAGCTTTAAATAATGTCAATCTGGGCAGACCCTGGATTGAAGCCCATGAGCCGGAAGGCACAATTTCTCCTTTTCCTACAGTCTGATAATTTTCCGAGCTATTGGCAAGTTGGGAATTTTGCAGCCTTATCACTAGGGCTCAGCGAAGTTCACTGCCACTAATCGGAGCTGGGATCACTCATTCAAGGATTGCATGATCATGTTTTTCCTCGGCAGTGACAGCTGTCTGCACCAGCATTAGCAATGCAGATGAACTAGCCTAATAGGTTAATGCGGAACACACAAAATTGAGGTGTAATCCCCCAACGAAATAATCAAACATGTTCAAATTCCCTGATGTGGGAACAGAGACATTGCCTGTGACTCAATTAGGTGCAATGCAGATGAAAGCAAATGTACTTAGAATAATCTATGCCCTGGATCCTGTGTGTGTGTGTGTGTGTGTGTGTGTGTGTGTGTGTGTGTGTGTGTGTGTGTGTGTGTGTGTGTGTGTGTGTCTGTGTGTCTGTGTGTCTGTGTGTGAGAGAGAGAGAGAGAGAGAGAGAGAGAGAGAGAGAGAGAGAGAGAGAGAGAGAGAGAGAGAGAGACAGTGAGGGACATGGCAGTGTGCCTGTCCTCATCCACCTGACAGGACTCCAGCAATAACATCCACCTGAGAGGACCCCAGCAATAACATCCCCCTGACAGGTCCTCAGTAATAACATCCACCTTACAGGACCCCAGCAATAACATCCACCTGACAGGACCCCAGCAATAGCATCCACCTGACAGGACCCCAGCAATAACATTCACCTGACAGGACCCCAGCAATAACATCCACCTGACAGGACCTCAGTAATATCATCCACCTGACAGGACCTCAGTAATATCATCCACCTGACAGGACCTCAGTAATATCATCCACCTGACAGGACCTCAGTAATATCATCCACCTGACAGGACCTCAGTAATATCATCCACCTGACAGGACCTCAGTAATATCATCCACCTGACAGGACCTCAGTAATATCCTCCACCTGACAGGACCTCAGTAATATCCTCCACCTGACAGGACCTCAGTAATATCATCCCCCTGACTGGACCTCAGTAATATCATCCACCTGACAGGACCTCAGTAATATCATCCACCTGACAGGACCTCAGCCTGCTTATTTATTCCCTTTACTTAACCCACTGCTCACATAATATCAACACACAACACACACGCATAGGGTGCGTACACACACACACACACACACACACACACACACACACACACACACACACACACACACACACACACACACACACACACACACACACACAAACACATACATTTGAAAATACACAAACCCTGGTGGAACCTGCAGAGAACTGCTAACTAGGAGAGTGTGAGTATCCTCAGTCACAGCAGCAGTGTTTTCAGCCTAATTGAAGCTAAGTACCAGACACGGGGGAGCAAATATATGTGCCGATTCATATGCATGTTTTCAGGTTTGGACCTATCTCTTATTCAAATATCAATTGAATAGGGACCGCTCGGATCCTGTCCAAATGTGGCCACTAATATTGGATTCTGTCGTGCATCGGATACCATGATAAATATTAAATAATCTCCTGCCATGTTTCAGGCCCTATATAGTGGCCCTGTTTTATCACAGCTGTATTAACGGCTATGCTGTGTCTGGGTGCAGCTGCTACTCTGATCCACACAGCCTTCCTGTCTGTCGCTCTGTTATTCTCTAATGTGTCACTCTGAACACAGACACTTTGTTAGAGGACCAAAAAAAAATCCTCACTGCTTCCAGAGGAGAGGTCAAGCCTCATTTCTCAAAGCAGGTAGCGAGTAGCGAAAGACACACTAAGCGTCAACCAATTGGCAATTGAGAGAGGAGAGAAGACTTCAATATAAGCATTGTTTGGGGATGAGAATCGTGGAACGCACCATATACTCCAAGTCGGTCCCCCGAAATAAACAGAAATCAATGAGGACACAAAACTGAACAATCAGCTGCAACCAGCTATCAACGTTGTGGTGGAATATGCAAAAATGCCAATTAAATGTGTTAGCATACGTACACTTTTTCATGATATCGGCGCATCTGTGGCATTAGGCATGGTTCTCTATGTAAAATGGAGGCAGGGAAATGAATACGCAATCTACCACTGTGTTTTCATCATTAGTGCGCTACAAATCCATCTAGGCTGCTCTGAGCCCACAGATGGGAGAGAGAAAAATTGGTGTGCCCTCGGTTGCCAAATTAATTCCTGTCTTGACATCTTAATTCTCAGTTCTTGTGTGTGGTCAAATCAGCCTACTATAGAAAAGCAATCAAGCAATTATTCCTAAATTATATTTGTCCAAGACACACTGATTGGTTATTCTTTTCTTATTGGGTAAGCTCATTAATTCTGAGCAGCTTGCTTGTTATGCCTCTACCATTACTCCTTTCCCCTCTCTTCCTCCCTCCCTCTCTCCCTCTCTTCTTCATGCACACTCACTCCCAGCTCCCCCCTCTCACTCACTTCTCCCTCTTTTTTTTTTTTGTCTCTCTCTCTTCTCTCTCTCTCTCTCCACAGATTCAGCCTATCTGCCGGCACCAGGCTGCTGATGTTGTGAGATGACACACACTACAAAAGCCCCCATGATCTATGGCATTGTCTATTCCTACAATTACTATTCACGTCTCTGATTAACTTTGATGTGGAACCTAATGAGATAAGGGCGATTATCAAGGCAGTGGCTGATAGTGGTCTCATTTATTCCAGCGCCTGGAAGCGGCAAGCGACAAAAACTAACGAGAAGGCGTCTGCCGGTAAAGCCCAAAGAGTTAAGGAGAGGAGTAGAGAGGGGAATCCCCAATAGTAGGACTTCTACTAAAAAAGCAAACTGAAATGGCCTCTGAAATGGTCTGGGTGCAGCGGGCGGCAGCATGGAGACACTCCACGTAACGGCACAGACGCTGCCTGTAAAGGGGAAGAAAAGGAGCCATCTCTCTTCCTTCCAGCATCTCTCTCTCTCTTTAACAGCTACTTCAAGGCTTTAACGGCCATGCTAATTGCTGGGTTTGTTTTGTGCGAGGAGCGTGGAACAGTATACACTCCTTATCTAGGAGCATTAAAGTCTTTCTGCTCCACATCTGGCCGCAGTGTGAAGCCAAATGGCGTGTGGCTGAAAGGGGGGAGAACATGTGCCTGACTGAATGGTCACCATCAGGGACATAACGTACCTATTGAGTATTTGAATTGAAAACCGTCATCTGTGAATGGGGTCTGCACAATAGTCAATTATGTTAAAGGAATGTATACTATACCATAATACCACGATTTTACTACAATAAAATAGTCCAATTCAATTCTACACAATACCCTACAGTATGGTTTTCAATATTTATTAATGGCGTGAACTGAATTCAAATGATCAGTATTTGCTTTTATGTCATTTCTGTTCTCTATTTGACACACTATCATGTCTTGTTGCAAACAATTATTATGTTTAAAATAAACTCACAAAACAATTGTTTTTGATTAAAAAAATGTAATGTTTAATTTAGTTTTTCATTTGAACAAAAGGTGAATACAATGTTTTAGCTCTTCATTAATTTCTCTCTGCACTACATTCGGCTGTACTGTACTGCAAGGCAATGGAATTACTGTTGAACAATGGAATTACTGTTGAACAATGGAATTACTGTTGAACAATGGAATTACTGTTGAACAATGTAAATTACTGTTGAACAATGGAATTATTGTTGAACAATGGAATTATTGTCTATGAAAATACTGTATAATCAAAGGGTTATTAATCTCACCATGTCAATCTAAGTAAAATCCCCATCAAAATCTGTCAATTTAAACTAGAGATATCTGCATGGGCTACGTCTCAATCCATCTCATCCGTCTATGTCGGCCTTCCGCATCTGTGGTGGAAGGTGGCCGAGCTACAGAGGTGTTTGTCAGACCATGAGACATCCCGAAAATCAGTCTTCTCGCAAAAACTTCTGTAGCGTCCCAACAGTTTGGCCACTCTATGAAAAGATGATACTCACGAACACGATGGTGTTCTCCGTTATGCTCTATGACCTCCACAAGCCCCACGGGACTCGTCTGAAGGTAACCCATACAAATGAATGGAAGTATGGAGGTAGTTTTGTGTAAAATATATATATTTCCTGAGATTTTTTATATCTCCTAGATATAGGACAGACACTTCAAGACCTTATTCCGTATGGTTTATTTTTTGACTGTCTTTTTAGCCATTTATGAATGTGTTATTCAATGCTTTTCTATGGACTATAGTATTAAAGACCAAATTCAATATTTGATCAATATTTGTTTTTTATATATACCTTAAGGGGCCCTAAAATTCTAAATCAAATATCTAAATGATCCATGGTATGACCATCATAAACCTTTTAGAGGTTAATATGTTGCATTTAACAATACCATTGTTCATTATAATATAATGGTGCTTCAAAAGAATCCTTTTATTAATAGACCAGCAACATACAGTATTACTGTAATATGCCTTAGGGCAGAGGTGGGTAGTAACGCGCTACGAGTAATGCGTTACATGTACTTAAATATATATTAGTACTTTTCTAGTTACTCTCTGTGGGTTTTACTTGTACTCTTACTCAAGGAAGTAACTTACTTTTTACTTCGTTACATTTTACCAAATCACTTCAGTTACATATATTGATATTATTATATCGTCGCTGTCAGATGAAAACCTCATCACTCCAAATGATAATTATTATTTTTTAAACAAACCCCGTATCTCCACCACAGCTCTTGAAGTGAAGTGCATGTCTTCACTCCTAAAATATTTTTGTTTGTGGGTTATTAGACACATGCGATCAGAGGTCAATTTTAATTTAATTACCGTCTGCCTTTGTAATATTATGTATTTCTGGAGTAAGATAAGTATTTCTCTGATATAATTCTGCTGTTGAAATTATGTTTTGAGGGCGAGTGCAAATGCAATGGCTAGGTAGCTAACTAGCTAGTTTGCTTAGTCTAACCCAGAATCTGACAGAATGTTTAATCTACTGTTTTTAGCTCCCCATATGAGCTCTTCTTGTTGTCTAAATTAACTAGCCACCTTGTCATTGGCATAAAGAGTGAACAGATTAATCAGATGTGTGTGGCGATAGCTACCTAGCTACATTAGGTTGCCACTAGATAAGCTGGCTAAACTAGCTAGCTGCAGTGTCAACCACTAATGTTAGCTAGATTAACCTGTCAGCCCAGCACAAAATCCTCCCACTCCATTGCTCTCCCTCACTGTTTGTGTGTGTGTGTGTGTGTGTGTGTGTGTGTGTGTGTGTGTGTGTGTGTGTGTGTGTGTGTGTGTGTGTGTGTGTGTGTGTGTGTGTGTGTGTGTGTGTGTGTGTGTGTGTGTGTGTGTGTGTGTGTGTGTGCGTGTGTGTCTGTCTACGTCTAAATGTCATTCTGTTTTCATGACAAGGCTTATAAGTACATCTGTCATAGAGTGAAACACCTTAGTAAGCTTTTTGTGGCATATACAGTAGCTTTTTTTGTTGTGTGTTTCTTTTTAGAGCTTGTAGCGACACAACCGAGGGGGAGGAGAACGGGCCAGCCAAGAAAATAAAATACCCTTCAAAGTGGAAAGGAGCGGTTCGGAAGAGAAGGAGAGTAAATCGTACCTTGGCAGGAAAAAGATGATTGAGTTAACAATGGCACTTGATATCTGCATGATTTTTACAAGAATACCTACCTTGATGTTTAATTCCATGCTGAAATGTGTCTGATTTGCATACTAGTAACATGATTGATAGTGAAATTTGCGATATTGACTGTTTTACTTGATCCTCCTTGATATTTCATTCTGAGTAAAAAATGAAATTATTCCAATGTATCGAGTACTGTTGACCTTTTTATGAAATGTATCATATTGATGGATAGTAAGTCAACTGTGAATAAGACCGTAATTGAAACTACAGCCTGCCTATGCTGGAGGACATCTACAAGATGGTGCTGGTAGGCTTAAATAATAAAGGAATGTCAAATTAATTGCACTAAGTTGCTATTTGTTGGCTGTCAAAATTGACCATATGTGTAACTAGTACTGATCAGACACTGTTTTATTCTTACTTGAGAGCTACTTTTACTTTTACTTCAGTAAATTACAATCTAAGTAACAGTACTTTTGCTTGAGTACACATTTCCAGTACTCTACCCACCTCTGGCTTAGGGGAAGTAAAGATACTGAATGTGAAATAAACAGTGAATTCTCCTGCACTGACTGACTGTGTGTAGAGTAGCAGGGAGTGTGTGCCTTTTGATTTGGAGTATAAAAGTAAATAATATTTGTACATCTAACACATACTCGAAGTGAATGAGCAGCCAATGAAAGTGTTTCTATGAGCTAGTGGAGAGAGCTCTACAGACTTTAAAGCCCAAGCCCAATTAAGCCTTGCCTCATTGGGAGAGAGAAAGGAGCTGAAAGCTGAATACATAAGATAATGCTGCCTCGCAAAGGAGCCGACTGCACAGTGCAAAATTAGAAAGAGAAAATCTTGATAAAGGAAAAAAACTGACAGACAGTAGGAGGCGGAGAAGGGAAGGAGAAGTTTCTTTGGGCCAGATTCCTTTGAAACCAGTTAACCAAATACAGCTTTTCATATTCAGCACAATTAATAGTGTCCCTTTCTTGTTCTGACTGCACATCATAACGGGCCGAAGGGAAGCGAGAGAAGAGGATTTCTTTATCCAAATTGTACCCAATTTAGGGACAAAGCAGTGCCCTCTAGCTTCTCAGAAAAGGAGTCGCGGGCATAAAAGAAGACTGACAGTCGACATCCAAATCTCGTTCAAGGACGCAATTTCCAAATGCTAATCATAATCTGCAGATGTTGGCGACTGATACATCGACTTACTTATTTTTTTAACATCATGTCTGTCCCATTTGAAGCTGTGTGATATTTGAAACAAAGAGGGAAAAGCCCTTGTTTTTGAGGTAAGGTGAACACGGTGGATGTGCCAGCCCAGCCAAGCTCCATGCTGCCTACCATAGCTTCTGAAGTCCTGCACACCAGACAGATAGACACACAGACATCTCCCCCCATCCCCATCTTTTCCCTCTCTCTTTACATCTCTCTCTCTCCGAGCCTCTTTTAGAGTACCTCAGATGTGTGGTTTCCATCTGAAAAAAGAAATACTTGACAGAGAACTATAGGAAGAGAGCACTCTAGATTTTTGCCATTCTTTCCACTGCTGCTTCAAAATGAGAAGGGTAAAGAGGCTAGGAAAAGCAACTCAAAATGTTTTTATTTTATTCGTGTCCTTACCTCTCCTTTTTGGAGGCAGACTTGAGGTCTCAGCCATATTCAGACGGGTTCCTCCTTGAATCTGCCTATTGGTATGAGACAAACACTAATTCATTAGATCATATTTAAATAATTCAAACCGGTTACTTTTGACTCTCAGCAACATACAAATGACCAGTTTAGCCACAGCAATAAAAGCTTCACTATAAGCATGTTGCTGATGATCTTGGAACAGAGGAGCCAACCCGGGGTTAGCCTAGAATCCTACCCTAGCCGCAGGTTTTCGGCGGTTCATAGGAAGAGATTGGCTGGAATACTCAGTTTGTGCAAATGCGGCATTTTGTTTCCCATGTCGAAAGTTCTGTATTGGGTCCAATGCTAACACAGACAAGGCCTTCACCCAAGCTGGGTATTCTAACTGGAAGCATATTGTTGATAGTACCAAAGAATTAGCTAGGCACACATCAAGAAAAGCACATTTTAAATGCACTGCACTGTGGAAAGCAAAACAAGTTCGAAGTGCTATGGGAACATTGGTGTCAACACTTAATGATGGCAGCTCCTTGTTACAAACCAGCAACCACTGTGGGGGACATTGACAGATTTTGGGGTCTGAAAATCGCCTGCTATGGCTCCAACGAGGACAAATTAACCCTATTTGATATCCTGCAACGATTCTCTGGGTTTTTCTGCGCTATGCCGACCGTGCTTATTGCACTAAAACATGGATTGACTTTTAGGGTGTCCACAGCTACATGTGAGAACTCATTTTCCACTTTGACAAGCATGTTCAGTCAGCACGGAAGAAGCATGCTACACCCGAGGAAAGCTAATCCAACTGGCTTTTGAGCGAGATCTTACAATAACATTTTTGGGAAAATGGAATGATCGATTACTTAGGAAGTTCCACAGAGCATCAAGGAGGCTGAAACTCGTCTGAAAAGGTAAGAAACAATCTAGCTGGTTGGTTTTTATCAAAATCTTGGTGGTATAGCCGGTTGCGTCATTTCAGCAAAAACCAAGGGTTAGCCTAGGTTTTCAACGGCCTTGCTTTAGTGTGTATAATTCCAATGCAAGAACCCAAATGACGCCCCTGTGTATAGCTACATATGTGTATGGTTTTAGCGTTAATTTCCTGCAATTCTACACATTTAGTAGAAACTGAGAAGATTTAGCAATTATATAACTAATTTCATGCAATTCTACAAATTGTAATATCTGTGTGGGAATGACTAACAAAATCAATGAGGGCCACCATGATAATTCTGAGTTTAGGTAGCTGACCACTAGACCAACTTACCAAGCTAAAGAATTGTAGCTGACTGACAGTGACTGACATGAGAAACAAGAGAAAAACTGCTGAAATTGTACCTTCTGTATTCTAGTTGAGACCCCGATTGACTCCCTAAAAATAAAAAGTTGCTTTAGGCTGTGTGACAACGACAGTTGCACAGTCCTCTGCATATGATCAGACATCCTGACGAGGGATCACTGTGACACTCAGAAATCCATCTCCTTCAATACGTCTCTACAGCATCATTAATAGCCATTCATTAAATAACAGCTTACTGCGAAAGGACCAGGTGTCGTTTGTTTTACTTCGGAGTAGAAATTAATATTCAATTGCTGATCGCTAGCCTATATTTAGTGGGTGGCTTGGAGGAGGGTGTATAGATGTTGCTTTCTTTGAAGATGTTTCTGTCCGTTTCCTGAGCTGCGGTTGGCTCCTCGATCCCTTTGTTGACTTTGTCCTGCCTCTCCCCAATAAACAATCCCCGGGCTGATACAATGCCAGGTTCTGTCTGAAACAATCAGGACTCGTGCCCCTCTCAAGCATGCCAAGCAAAACCCAGGCAGAGACAAACAGGCCGTGCAGCTGTCCTCAGACAAAATAAACCACTTCCGGGCCAGAGGGAAGGACTGGGGTGCTGGGCAAACCCTAAATGGACCATTGTTGTTGCTCTCCCAGAAACACAGCACTCGATTGTGGTGGCAAATAATTATTCCCCCTCTCCTCGCTGGCTCACAAGGCAGAATGGTGGCAGTCTGTAGGGGAAGAAAAGGCCCACCCTACTGGAAATGTGTGGAATGGCTCCAGTCGAGTCTACGACTAAACTCCACAATCAGCAGCCCGAGTGAAGCAGATTCTCTGCATGTCTGGCAGCCAAGGCACTCGACATGCCACAGCAGTTTGACAGGGTGCTGAAAGCGAGTTCCCATTTTAATATTCAGTGCACCAATTCATTAGCGTTCTATTCTGCCCCACAATGGAGACTGGAGATGCTTTGACCCTCCACATTCTCAGATCAAGGTCACTAAGAAAATCAAATCTGCATTCTATTCCTGGCGCTTTATATCTCCCAGCCCTTCCCCCCAAAAAACAACCCCCCCCCTCATAGATGAATACATTCATCATGTTCTCAATGGGGGCACTTCTGAAAGAAAATACCATGTTTTAAAGTTACATTATTTTGATCTCATAATATGAAGGGCAATTTTATGTTAAGGACAACCGTTTTGTGCAGGGCTGCTGTCATTAAATTACCCTGGTAAATTGTGGATTTGTTAAAGGCCAGACCTCTTGATTCAACCCCACGCTCTCACCCCCAAACAGGGCTGTGTCTGAAGCACATGCATTTGGAGTCCACGCCAATAGGGGTCTGGTTTGCACGGCAACCAAGCTATGCAACGTCCCCCAAAGCCTTTTTTGAAAATATACATCCTTGCACATACGTGCAACACACACACACGCACACACACACACACACACACACACACACACAGAAGAGAGAAAATAAATCCAGTCGACGAGTCGATTATGTGATTGGACCCTGTGACAAATGGCGAGCATGTTGCAAACTCGTCCCCTGTCAGTACTGGGTGTATGTGGGCAGACACAAAGCCTAATTAAAATACAGAGACCCAGCGCAGCTTTGGTGGGTAGGAATGATGCTCCATCAAGATGTCGTTACAACGGCCCTGTCCCCACCCACTGGCATGTATCTCCCTGCCACTGTCCCCCTCCCAGGACAGCACAATGGCAGCCTCCTTTATTGCCTGTGTGGCCTGCCTGCTCAGGGGTCAGCCCTAATCCTTGGGGAGTTCTCACATTGTGTTTTACCAACCTAGGGTCAAACTGTTTGAAATGAGGGGGTTTAGTTAAACATCTATTAGCAAGGTCCAATGTGTTGTTGCCTGATTTATGAGAGGCTGTTGTGCTCAGCTGTCCACATACTCCACAGCGTATGGCCAGTATGGCACGACACATGTTATGTGACACAGCCAACACAAAACACACCACACACCGCATACATATACAAATGAACCCTGATCCCATAGTACCCCACTACCCCTAACATGTCATCAGATATAGATAATGTGTTGCATATCATTAAAGAACGTACTGAGCCTGTTCCTAAATAAAGGTACATTTTCTGATGGTGTCAGTCCTCTTTGCCACTGAGAGGCGCCATGCTCTCCAGTGCTTACTAAAACAAGTTGAAAGAGAAACATCTGTTGTGGCGGTTTCTGTGCAGCCTGACTGGTAGCTCGGTTAGTGTAGCTGACATTCAAAGAGAGGGGAGAAACATGGACAACAATCCCAGCAGCCCCTGCTGCGAGAAGACATTTCACATGGTGGCCGTCTCCTTTGATACAGCTCTTGTGATCCCTGCTGGTGTGGCTTTTAGAAGAAAGCCCACACACACACACACACACACACACACACACACACACACACACACACACACACACACACACACACACACACACACACACACACACACACACACACACACACACACAGCATAGGGCCATGACAACACAAGTGCTAATCACTATAAGAAGTGTGAACATGTCCCATTATTTCTGTTACCATGACATGTTCATAGGATTCTTTTTTTATGCTATACAAGACATACCAACTCAGATAAATAATACAAATAACTCAGAAATTCCACTGCAGAGCACGACATAAAAATTATATTTATTCTAGCCTTTTACCAATGTAAACAAATACTCCTTCTCAACTAAACTAGCTACCCTCCAAACATGGATAGAAAGCAAGTCAATGACAGTAGTTATATCTGGGGCCAGAGGACAGTATGGCAGGGCCAGTGAATATAACACCCTCTCAAGACTGGAGGTAAACAAGCTCTTTTAATTACAGCAGCACTACAGCAATTTCCCTGCTCACGCAGGCTACAGAATGGTCCCCTATTACTTCACTTCCAGTTCCAAATGCCTAGGCTAATGACCAGTTACTAATTGGTGCTTATACCTTATATCGGTTCGTGCAGAATATAATTGCAGCTATTATGGTTGTAAAAAATCCTTGAAATTAGCATCTTTTAGCAAAAATACATGCTAAATATTGGTATGGAGAATGCTCAGGAAAGGTTTCGGTCTCGATACTGAAACGGTTGATTTATCATTAACTAGAAGGTTCAGGGCAGAGGGAAAGCCTTTCATATAATATTGCGGTTTTACTTCATCTTCTGTACCAGCGTTAATGGAGACATTAATGTAGTAGAGCTCTGGTGTGTGTGTGTGTGTGTGTGTGTGTGTGTGTGTGTGTGTGTGTGTGTGTGTGTGTGTGTGTGTGTGTGTATATTATTACATGCAGATCACGCTTCCCAGGCTTCAGCAGCTCGTCTTTTGTGTTGGCTCTTCCGTCAGCTGTTGACTCCCTAAGTGTCTCAGACAGCCGTGTGTCTGTCTGCGCCTCTGTCCACTGGCTTGTCCTGGTCACATTTCTGAAGTCCGCTGACTGCTAATGGCCGTGTCCAGACAAAGAGCCCACTCTGTGGCCACTCTGCGATGCTGGGCCAGGGGCCAGGGAGAGCCTAGGGGGCCCGGGGAGCTGGGTGTCGGAAGAGGGTGGGCTGGAGCTGGTCCGAGCACCCGG
Source organism: Thymallus thymallus (assembly GCA_023634145.1). NCBI lineage: Eukaryota > Metazoa > Chordata > Actinopteri > Salmoniformes > Salmonidae > Thymallus > Thymallus thymallus. The sequence continues at coordinate 22,583,249 of CM042405.1, read as the reverse complement.
CACTGCCTGCCTCTCTGCACCCATGTCACGCTTGTGTGACAACTGCTCCTCTGTGCTTGTTTGAACTGTCCCTCCCAATTAGCACTAATAAGTGACTCTGTAAGGATGAGCAAACATAGTGTGTCCAATCACCCCCCACCACACACACACACCAACACACACACACCAACACACACACACACACGTTCTCTCTCACTCTCTCTCCCTCCTTACGCTTAGCAGCCCATGAAAATCCCAGGAGCACAACCTTGCTAATAGACAGAGAAAGCCAAACGCATCTCATTCTGAGCAAACAAGTGCTGGTAAAGAGGCAAATTAATGACAAATCATTTGAAGGGTTTGCCTGAGAATGATTTTACCCCTGTCTTCTTGCCACTGAAGAATTGATTAGACCCTGCTCGATCAAAGTGGCTGAATCAATAAAGAGAGGCAATGAGAGGAGAAGGCATGCTCCATCCAGCCAATTTATTCACCACACTGTTTCATATGAGAAAGAGGAGAAAGAGGAAGGAGGAGAGCCCTAATCTGTCAGCTGGAAATTGGAAGGCCCTGTTAAGACTGAGAGCTAATGACGAGTCCTGGAAGGCAGGTGCACCCAATCCATTTCTCCTTTAAACTAGAGGATCAGACTGTCGCCTGCTACTTAGTGGAGGGGCTATCAGAGGATATGACTACAGGACAGCAGGTTAAGAGCATTGGGCCAGAAACAGAAAGGTCGCTGGTTCGAATCCACAAACTGGATAAGAGCGTCTGCTAAATTACTTAAATGTAAAATGTACTCAGGTCAACTCACTTCACTATACACTCAACTAATAATACAGTAAACTATGTAACCCATAGAGACCCATTACACTATTACCACGTTATAGTGTCTATTACACGTGATATCCTTCAGCTGATAACAAAGTGGAAAAAATATGAGTGTATGAATAAATGTTGAATAAATTCTAGCATGAACTCCTACAGAATTGAAAGAATAGGAGAGTTTTCTGGAAAAGTGGAGAATTGTGGAATTAGTGAAGCTGCAGTGCTGCTTCGCTGTCTCCTTCCCGTCCCTGTTCATTGTTCTCTGGTTGGTTTTGTCATGCACAAGGCAGAAGGCAGATTTCTGTATTGTTTTAAATGTGGCGCCGAAGATTAGAGCGCTTGCCAAACACTGTGGAAACACTTAATTGATTTCCTTTGGACTGTTTACCTTTTATACTGTAGCCTGGTAGAGCAGAGCAGAGCAGCGCAACAGAAGCAGCTCTGGCCTCTCTGCCGCCAACAGGCCTGCCAAGTACCTCATTAGTATTCCCAGCAGTGCCATTTGCCAGCCTGAGCGTTGCCGTGGTGACGCTGCCCACACAAGTGATGATAAATTGTGCTTTCAGATCTACTCCTTCCCATGAAGAAGAGCCGGGAGCTGAGGAGTCCCTGGCCAGGCACCAGGACACAGCACCGAGGCTCCATCACCCAGGCCCTACAGAACCCAGGCCCCAGGCCCCAGCACCCAGCACCCAGAACCCAGGCCCCAGCACCCAGGTCCCAGCACCCAGGTCCCAGCACCCAGGTCCCAGCACCCAGCACTCAGGTCCCAGGTCCTACAGCCTTGAGGCACCGTCGTCTGGGTGCTGCTGTGTGCTGCAGCCTGGCTTTTTGTAGTAGGGAGTAGGGGGAACTACGTGTGTGTGTTGAAGATGGTGCATGCGAGCATGTGCGTGAGCTAAAAGGTAGTGAGTTAGGATAGTGGAATGTTCTCTTTCAAGAGTGTAAAAGTGTGTTTTTGCATATGTGTCATCACACACTGACTTCTACATTCAAGATCCACCTTCGATCCCACATTACATGTATGAGTTCAACTCGGATTCGTTCCTGTGAACACATTGTGATAACAATTAGCACTGATAAAACTAGAGCTAAAATAACAACTTTGCTACGACACAACCTCGCAGGAAGGCAGACTATAGTAATTATCTCCAACACAGAATTTCCTCAAGCTGAGGTAATTGCACTTCATTATAAAGTTTGAACATTTGCATTTTTCATATTTTGTCAAGGTGTCAAAAAGACCAAAAACAATGACAGTTAATAGGCCTGCATCTGCCTGGCACAAGATTATTTCGACAGCGACATTCATTTCGTTCCTCTGTAGGTGTCTCTTATGGAAGCTTCATTTACCTTCCCCTGGGACACCATGTAGAGCTGTGGAGCAGGGAGGGAGTGTGGAGCAGGGAGGGAGGAGCAGGGGGGGAGTGTGGAGCAGGGAGGGAGGGTGGAGCAGGAAGGGAGTGTGGTGCAGGGAGGGAGGGTGGAGCAGGGAGGGAGGGTAGAGCAGGGAGGGTGGAGCAGGGGGGAGCGTGGAGCAGGGAGGGTGGAGCAGGGAGGGAGGCGAGAGCAGGGAGTGTGGAGCAGGGAGGGAGGAGCAGGGGGGGAGTGTGGAGCAGGGAGGGAGGGTGGAGCAGGAAGGGAGTGTGGTGCAGGGAGGGAGGGTGGAGCAGGGAGGGAGGGTAGAGCAGGGAGGGTGGAGCAGGGAGGGAGGAGCAGGGAGGGAGGGGAGGGTTTGTCCCCCGACCATGTAAATCCTCCTTATCCTAGTTAAACAGAGTAAGCTGTATTATTCCCACATTATGGTGCGCAGCTATGTTGGTATTAAGGGCCTGGTTGATGTGAGATTCCAAGGTGCTTTATCGGAAACAGAGTAAAAATATTCATCAGAAGTAGAAGGTTTCATATTTGATATTTAAATCCTTTATTTGGCAACACAAAACGTTTTTTTTTTTAGATAGCATCTTTAGTCAGAGTTTATTTTCAGCACAGTGCTTTGGTGTAGCAACCACATTATAATTGTATTATTTAATTGTTCCATGATTTCATATTTTGTGCTTATTCTTGCTGCGATTTCTTTTTTTACACATCATAAAATAATTATTGGGCTGTTCTGGCTCAGACAAGGCCTACTTACTAAATAAATCAACATAATTCCCATGGCCATCCTTTTCTTACTATCACAAAAATAAACTAATTTCAGAGGTTTCAAAATATACATTTTCAATAGATGAGAGCCAACTATGAATGCCTAGCTGTGTTTATTAGCATAATACAATCTGTGTGAATTTTTCTCAAGGCTCTAGCTTCATTTTGGAGTCAGTGGCAGAGTAGTCCTAATTCATAGTGTCACAGCTGAATACACATCCAAAACTCAATATGCCTCCCCTACGATAACTTCATAGAAGACAATTTGCAAAAGCAATTATAAAATCTCAAGTAATTATGAACCAACTGAGAGGCACACTCACAACCCCTCTACAATATTTATGTGAGGACCTAATGACAGATCTCGTCACTCAATGTTTTTAGTTCACACATCACAATCAGAAAGGAGGAATGTGTGTGGTAAAAACAATCCCAGAACAACCGACCGCTGGAATTATAATTGTTGCATTGACTCAACGGCGAGCATAGTCCCTCACCTCCCTTTTGACGAACTTGAGGATGACCGCTCCTTCAAAGGATGATCTGACCCTCCAAATCAAGCCTGATTACACGTCTCTAGGACACTAAGAAGCGACCGACTTCAAAAAGACGAGAGACAATCGGCGAATATGAACCTCGGTCTGCAGCCCCCTCAGCCCCAGCCAAGCTGAACAGTCTTAGCCAGGGGGCCATAGCTATTAAAAGATAAATGTATTTCCCTGATACATTATTCATGATGGGGCTGAGATGGGGTGGGGTGTGGGGTGGTTGGGGGGGGTGGAGCGGTGAGTCAGAGGCTTAGCGCAGCAGTGGATCCCACTCGGCCGTGTCGGGCCAAGCCCCCGCTGGACCACAGTCTGATATAGGGGACCGCGACAGCTGTGGGGAGAGACAGAGAGAGATGGAGAGAGAGACAGAGAGAGAGAGAGATAGAGAGACAGAGAGAGAGAGAGATAGAGATAGAGATAGAGAGAGAGAGAGAGAGAGAGAGAGAGAGAGAGAGAGAGAGAGAGAGAGAGAGAGAGAGAGAGAGAGAAATAGACCGCTAATACCTACCTACACGCATGCACACACACACACACACACACACACACACACACACACACACACACACACACACACACACACACACACACACACACTTAGATGACTATAGGCCTGCCACAGAGAGGATCAGACTGTGAGACTGCATAACCTCTCAGCCAATGATTGTGTGAAGGGTTTGAGCAAATATTTTGGAGTAATATTGGACAGAAAAAATCGAGTTCTAAGAAAAACTGATCTGAAGGAAAAACAGATTAGGAGGACCTGTGTGTCTGTGGTCACTCATTTAGAGTTTAGTCACAGTCCAGATCAGAACAAACACACTGAAGTGAATGTCAAACAGCCTCAGCTCTTCTCGCCATCCATTCAGCCCTCCTCTAATGTTGGCCCAGATGAAGACAGTGATGAAATCATATCAAGAATATTTTTCGTACAATATTTATTTAATTTAATCCTCTTTAGTCTTGCCTCATAAGCAGACAAAAAAAACACTGCTCAGTGTTTCCCCTAGGATTATTTTCAGCAGCAGTGGCAAAGGTAGCGGGGGGGGGGACGGACATTCTACTCTAAAAGGCATGAAAATTAAATGATGCTTTGCTGCTCCTCTCTCCCTTCACCCGGCTCTTACTGTACCCCAGGGGTGTTAAACTCACTTTGCCCCGTGAGCCACATTCAGTCTTAAAATGTATTTTAAAAAAAGTCCTGTATCTATTGCTTTGGCATTTTGGATGCTTCCTGACTGTCTAGCTTTTGTTTTGATGACTATTAGCAAGCTGGACAGAGACTGTTAGCAAGAGACTATACATGTAGATCCATTATCATTTCTACACAGTTTCGATTTGGTTTTAGTTATTTCAATGTCGATTTTTTTCCCAGAATATATATCGGCCACTGCTAAATGAATATAGGGGAAACACTGACCGTTGCATACTTTGGCTATCTGTCTTTGTCCCAAAATATTTTTTTTATCTCACATGGCTTATGATGAGAGACTGTGGCTGTTCATTTTATATCAAATGCTACCCAAATTGTTTCATAATTGCCTATAATTGAACACACACTGTGCAATTTTGTTGCTTCATGCCAACACCTATTTACTACAACTGTTCATATTATGTTTTCATTATAGGCATCTCTACCAGACAAACGCTCCATCCCTGTTCCTTCCTACATTCATTCATTCATTCTCAAAGACAACACTTTCCCTGTAATATTTTTCATGAGGACAAAGATTTTGATGTTTATTTCCATAAAATATATATTTGTGTTCAAAACTGTTTAAAGTGGTGTGTGTTGGTTGTCTTAGGTGGTTTAGCAAACCACCTAAGACAACCAACACACACCACTTTAAACAGTTTTCTCAAAGAGCAAGTACAACAACAGAGTTGTCCTGTCCATTAACAAGTATTTCCCCTTAGGCACAAGTGGTCTCCATTACTTATATTTACAGATCTGAGATACATTATACTATAGAGAAAAGAAGAGCTACATTACAGAGGAGAGTACGTTCTGAACACATCACTACTCTGGACTTACAGAGGAGAGTACATTCTGAACACATCACTACTCTGGACTTACAGAGGAGAGGGCGTTCTGAACACATCACTACTCTCTGGACTTACAGAGGAGAGGGCGTTCTGAACACATCGCTACTCTGGACTTACAGAGGAGAGGGCGTTCTGAACACATCGCTACTCTGGACTTACATAGGAGAGGGCGTTCTGAACACATCGCTACTCTGGACTTACAGAGGAGAGGGCGTTCTGAACACATCGCTACTCTGGATTTACAGAGGAGAGGGCGTTCTGAACACATCGCTACTCTGGACTTACAGAGGAGAGGGCGTTCTTAACACATCGCTACTCTGGACTTACAGAGGAGAGGGCGTTCTGAACACATCGCTACTCTGGACTTACAGAGGAGAGGGCGTTCTGAACACATCGCTACTCTGGACTTACAGAGGAGAGGGCGTTCTGAACACATCGCTACTCTGGACTTACAGAGGAGAGGGCGTTCTGAACACATCACTACTCTGGACTTACAGAGAAGAGTGCGTTCTGAACACATCGCTACTCTGGACTTACAGAGAAGAGTGCGTTCTGAACACATCACTACGCTGGACTTACAGAGGAGAGGGCGTTCTGAACACATCACTACTCTGGACTTACATAGGAGAGGGCGTTCTGAACACATCGCTACTCTGGACTTACAGAGGAGAGGGCATTCTGAACACATCGCTACTCTGGACTTACAGAGGAGCGGGCGTTCTGAACACATCACTACTTTGGACTTACAGAGGAGAGGGCGTTCTGAACACATCACTACTCTGGACTTACAGAGGAGAGGGCGTTCTGAACACATCACTACTCTGGACTTACATAGGAGAGGGCGTTCTGAACACATCGCTACTCTGGACTTACAGAGGAGAGGGCGTTCTGAACACATCGCTACTCTGGACTTACAGAGGAGAGGGCGTTCTGAACACATCGCTACTCTGGACTTACATAGGAGAGGGCGTTCTGAACACATCGCTACTCTGGACTTACAGAGGGGAGGGCGTTCTGAACACATCGCTACTCTGGATTTACAGAGGAGAGGGCGTTCTGAACACATCGCTACTCTGGACTTACAGAGGAGAGGGCGTTCTGAACACATCGCTACTCTGGACTTACAGAGGAGAGGGCGTTCTGAACACATCGCTACTCTGGACTTACAGAGGAGAGGGCGTTCTGAACACATCGCTACTCTGGACTTACAGAGGAGAGGGCGTTCTGAACACATCGCTACTCTGGACTTACAGAGGAGAGGGCATTCTGAACACATCGCTACTCTGGACTTACAGAGGAGCGGGCGTTCTGAACACATCACTACTCTGGACTTACAGAGGAGAGGGCGTTCTGAACACATCACTACTCTGGACTTACAGAGGAGAGGGCGTTCTGAACACATCACTACTCTGGACTTACATAGGAGAAGGCGTTCTGAAGACATCACTACTCTGGAATTTATGCTGGGGTCATTTGTATTTAGACAAGAGGACACAATGGTGGGAAAAAAGAAGACGGGGAGGCCAGGAGATATGGGAGGTGTCAGGACGAGTGTGGTGTGTGTGTGTGTGTGTGTGTGTTTGGACGTGTTTAACTATACTTGTGGGGACCAGCAGTCCCTACAAGAATAGTAAACCAACAAACATTTGACCAACTGGGGACATTTTGTTAGTCCCCACAAGGTGAAATGCTATTTCTAGGGGGTTTAGGGTTAATGTTAGAATTAAGTTTAGGGTTAGGGTTAGGGAAAATAGGATTTTGAATGGGACTGAATTGTATGTCCCCACAAGGTTACCTGCGCAAGACTGTGTATGTGTGTGTGTGTGTGTGTGTGTGTGTGTGTGTGTGTGTGTGTGTGTGTGTGTGTGTGTGTGTGTGTGTGTGTGTGTGTGTGTGTGTGTGTGTGTGGGTCAGTATTCCTGTTTTCCCCCTACAGCATCCCATCTTAAATTAAACACAAAGACAAAAGCGTTCATATTTATGCTTGCATGTCAAGGGTTACTTGTTCCATTGAATATGTCACCCATTATCTGTGCATCACTCTCTCTGCTCTTTAATCTCTTTCTTGTTTCTGCTCAATGGCTTCCTCTCACTGTCTCCTGTCTAAAATGTAGCCTTTCTCTCCCTTTATCTTTTAACACTTACAAAACTGAAAAGGCCAGGCCTGGGCTTGGCCACCTGGAAGCAGCAATGGAGCTTTCTCCCAGGCCTGGCTCCCTGCCAGTTGCCAGCTGTATCATTGTGAGCGCCCATCTTAGTTAATTCCATGCATCGCAATTGTGCTGGCCGCTGTTTACAACCACCTCCTACTCCGCCTGGGTCCCTTTCTGATTGTCCCGGGCCTCCCTTGTTTAATACTGTTTTGCAAGTTATTAAGCCCTGGAAGTCCATTAATCACAGTTCATGGGTTGTGTAAGCCCACACAACGCAAGGAGAGGAGGGGGATGGGGAGGCACACTCGCTCCCCTGAATGGGCTTAGACGGTGGTCCATTCAGATCCCTAACGAGATCATTACCGCTAACTAAATACAAACCTGACCCCGCGACCTGCTGGGAAATTACGTAGGGCCCCCGGTGCAAGACATTAATATGCCGTTCCTGCCCCCGCCCCTTTCTTGCACTGCTGCGCAAACGCCCACCTCCAACTCCAACTCCAACTCCAACTCCAACAACCCCCACCCACCCCCTAACCTCACCCCTCCCTCCTCCATTTTCACTTTCTCTCCAATGGACAGAAAACTAAACCTGTCATCAAAAGAAGCCTAATCACTGCTGTGATTGTGGTAAACCAAGCCTGACGGACATTTCACTGAGGCCTCAATGGCCACATCAGTGCCACCTCCCTGGCCAGCCCCTCTCCTTACCAGGCCCCCAGCCAATGAGCAGCGAACACCCGGGGCTTTTCAGATTACTTGACACACTGTGTCCACTTTTCTGGGACCACCTGGTAAGCTCATTTTAATACAAAACCAGTTCAGTCTTCTCTCCTTTTTTCTCCTCTAATTCCGCCTCTCAAGCCAAGCTACCACCATGAATTCTGTATAATCCATTGACCCCGCGGAACATTCCTGGTTTACACTCCTCGGAAGAGGCTGGATTTGGGCGGATTACATGGTTCCAGTTCTGTTTGGAGGCACCTGCGACTGGGAACTGAGGGGGGAACAATCACGGCCACGACGGAGAGAGATTCCCTTACCTCCTCCTTTTCTTCTGTCTCTTTTGGATCATTAGCAGTCACCTTCCCTAATCTCTACCTGTAACTTTCATATTGTGGAGACCGTGCCAGGGTGTCACAGCTACTCAGCATGGCTTCAGTGTGGGCTGCTGGGAGTTGGAGTAGGGGGTGGCAGGACAGGAGGGGTGAAGGGGGGATTGGTTGGGGGTGAGCACTGACTTTCAGTTTCCCCTCAGCTTATGTTAGGATGTTGTCACTTTCAGCATCTCAAGTGTCCACTTCAGAAGCTGGAGCTTAGCTGTAGCACAGGGAGGAGGTGGGGGAGAGTCTGGGAAGAGGTCCTTGTTAAACAAACACACCGTTAAACTTTGTCACGTAATCACCTGACGAGCACAACTCCCTTTTCACCATTTCTCAACTTCCCCTCTTTCTCCCTCGCCCTCTCTCTCTTTCTCATTGGCACACACAAGCTCTCTCCCTGTGGATCTCAAGGACTCTTAAAGTGAATGCTTCCTCCCAACGGACAGTCAAGTTTCCCTGCAAACTTCATGATTATTTATTTTTAATTTTTTTGCCTTTTGAGTTTTTATTGTAAGCGTGGATTCTTAAGATGTGAATGATAGGCAGATATGCATATTTTTTATTATCCTTGATAAGATCTCAATTGTTAGACGATCTGAAATGGAGATGTGGCAACAATTGGGTCTAAATGAAATAGAAACCTTAATTTACCTGGCTATTATCCTCCTATGAAATATAATCACTTGCTTGATAACTGAGGACACCAGCTAATTCTTATAATTGACTCTCACGATTGTCATGGAACATGTTCCAACACAAAATGTTAACATCTAGAGACAGATTAGGAAAACACACATTTACATGATCACGCCGGCAAACACACTCACACACTTAGAGAATTGCCACACCAAAACCTAGACCCTACACACACACACACACACACACACACACACACACACACACACACACACACACACACACACACACACACACACACACACACACACACACCAGGCTTGTGAAGTGTCTGCCCGGAGCTGTGTTGATTGTTGATTGTTACTCAACATTGACCAATTGTAATCTCATAATGATGATCTCTGGCATTACAAGTGATTTTAACCTGCCAGTGGGCCGCCCCCGCACGTAGTCACAGAGCACAGATCAGCACCCCGAGGTAAACAAAAACATTAGGATAGCGTTCCACATTTAAGAGCACACTAATTACAGTAATTCCTATCTGAAGTACTTTTTTTGTGCATTTTTTCTCAGATCACCAAACCTCCAATCCCTCTCAAAGAAATATTCCTATAACAAAGAGATAACACAAATAATGCAACATACACTGTGAAAACTCGCTGAGGGGAAGACCTGAAGAAGGCTTTAAATAGCATCATGATACTGTACAATGTGAAGCTTCAAGCGTCAGTGTTCTCCAGTGAAGAATAATTCTACAGTGTTGTTGTTGCGTTCATTCAAATATATACGCACCTAACAGGGCCGAAGGTATGTGGACACCTGCTCGTCGAACATCTCATTCCAAAATCATGGGCATTAATATAGAGGTGGTCCCCCCCTCAGGGCGGCAGGTAGCCTAGCGGTTAGAGCGTTGGGCCAGTAACCAAAAGGTCGCTGGTTCAAATACCTGAGCTGACAAGATGAAAAACCTGCCGATATATCCTTGAGCAAGGCACTTAACCCTAATTTGCTCCAGGGGCTGACCCTGTAGGCTTTAACTGACTTGCCTAATTAAATAAAGGTTAAATTAAAAATATATAATAATATTGCTGCTATAACAGCCTTTCCACTAGATGTTCGAACATTGCTGTGGGGACCATTCAGCCACAAGAGCATTAGTGAAGTCAGGCACTCATGTTGGGTGATTAGGCCTGGCTCGCAGTCGGCATTCCAATGGGAAGGCCAGTCTAGTTCTTCCACACCGATCTCAACAAACCATTTCTCCAAAGTTGGAAGCACGTCTAGAATGCCATTGTATATTGTAGCGTTAAGATTTCCGTTCACTAGAACTAAGGAGCCCGAACCATGAAAAACAGCCCCAGACCATTATTACTCATCCACCCAACTTTAAGGTTGGCACTATGCATTGGGGCAGGTAGCCCCATATTTCTCCTGGCATCCAAAAACCCAGATTCGTCCATCGGACTGCCAGATGGTGAAGAGTGATTCATCACTCCAGAGAACACATTTTCTACTGCTCCAAAGTCCAATGGCGACGAGCTTTACACCACTCCAGCCGACGTTTGGCATTGCGCATGGTGATCTTAGGCTTGTGTACGGCTGCTCTGCCATGGAATCCCATTTCATGAAGCTTTCGACGTTGCTTCCAGAGGCAGTTTGGAACTTTTTTTGCGCGCTACGCGCTTCAGTACTAGGCGATCCCGTTCTGTGAGCTTGTGTGGCATACCACTTCGCAGTGTTGCTCCTAGACGTTTCCACTTCACAATAACAGCACTTACAGTTGACCAGTGAAGCTCTAGCAGGGCAGAAATGTCACGAACTGACTTGTTGGAAAGGTGGCATCCTATGATGGTGCCACATTGAAAGTCACTGAGCTCTTCATTAAGGACATTTTACTGCCAATGTTTGTCTATGGAGATTGCATGGCCGTGTGCTCAATTTTATACACCTGTCAGACACAGATGTGGCTGAAATAGCTTAATCCACTAATTTGAAGGGGTGTCCACATACTTTTGTATATATAGTGTATTAACATCGGAATAACAAAATGCAGATCAACAAACCTGTAAGAGACATCTTCGAGTATTATGCTGTTGTCTCTGCAATAGTCTTTGTCTGAAGACACAATCTGAACTCATTCCATATTGAACACTTCCTGACTGAGCATAACCTTTCTCTATAGGCTCTAGTTCCAAGAATCCAGGGGAGACATGACTTATGGATGGCTAACTGAGATGAGCCCGACAGGTGTAAAGGAAACCATCACCCCCAGCCATATCCTGATACCCAGCACATGATTACCTCACCGAGCTCTGCGGCTCATGCTGTAGTCAGACAACCCTACTTGTCTTACCTGGTCTCATCCTCTCACCTCTGGCCATAGAGATGGATCCTCTGGGAGCAGATGGGGGAGGCAGGGGTCAGTAATTAGAGCAGCCCAAAGCCACACAGACCTCCAGGTGAGTCTATGTCTCTTTATTGGATGTCTCTTTTACGAAATTAATCAGAAATAAGGGAGTGTTTGTTTTCCCCAAAAACATTCACGCCGGCCTCATCAAGGTTGAGCCTTGCAGACGTCAAGTGTTAATTTAACGCTCCCACCGAGCATGAGGTTGTCAACAGTTGGCTTGGAGAAGGGAGGTGAGCTGTTGCAGAAAATGACCCTTATGGTCTGATTGCCTTATGGGTCCAGACTAGCACTGAGAAGAGTCAGAGAGATGTGGTTGAGAGCTAAAGCCCCTCCTAGCAATTAGAGAGGCTTACCTAACTGCAATCACACACACAGACACACACACACACACACACACACACACACACAGACAGAAACACGCAAAAACACACACAAACACTTAACGATTCACATATCAAAAGGCATAACCCTGTCTTACAAACTGACTCTCTCTATCACTTTCCAAGGCACTCTCCCTCGTTCTCATCATTTCTCTTTCACACACTCACACAATCACCCTTAACAATCACAGCTTGTTACCTGCACCCAGTCCCACCGGTTGGCCTCCCAGTACCTTTTAGTCCGGTGATTAATTGGACTGAGCTAAGATAGTTCAACCCTTTATTCTGTGAAACTTAAACAAAAAGACGGGACTCTCAAAAGATTACAGCAGCGTATTAACCACAGAATGAACCATGAAATTGCTTTTTCCCCTCCCGCAGTGTTCAGACATATTGGTCACTGCCAGTCATGGGGAATGTGCACAGCCATTAGTGTTACACCACTGACGGATAACAAAACAACCACTCAGGGAGGAGCTTCTTCCTCCAATGCATGTCAGCTGACTGAGAACAGCCAATGGCATATAGCCATGAAACGCATGTACGGAAATATACTTTGCATTCATTTTGGCTAATCTTCAGATAATAGGGTAATGTGCTGTTATACCGTAGGAAAGTCAAGTTTTCAAGAGAGACTGGGGACATCAAATTCATTCCAATAAAAGGGGTTTAGGAGATTGGCGCAGCCGAGAAAGATGCTAATTCCTTAATTATTTCAATACGAGAAATAAATAATATATACTGTACCTTTGCCGTATCTATCATTGAATTAATTCGTTTTCTTTTCTTCCAACCAAATTCAACCACTTAAGGTCATCGGTCTGTGTTATGCAAATCTCACCTGCTGCGATTCAACCCATTTAAACACCTGGTTCACCTCATGAGCGAGAAAAAAATTAATGATTCTTCCATTTCAATGTGTCTGCCTTTTCTTCTAACCACACAGTATCAAGGCTACATTTTACATTGCGTTCTAATGTATTTCCCCCTTGCACAATACTCTTCTCAGTTTAATAAATGAATAAGGGCAGTGACCCTCTATTTCTTTGTGTTTTTCTACAGCTGCTGCTGCCTCAGTGGCGGGGCTGGGGCTGGGATCAAAGATCATGGACACTGTGTGGATTTAGAGGAGAGAAAAGGCCATATCTGTCTGGGGATAGCCCTTGATACCTTCAATCCCTGTGTATGGAGGTGGGGATGTTTCAAGCCGGAAGTCCTTTGCTATGCTATTGATCAGTAACCACTACACTACTTACCGTGATAAGAATTAGTCATTCTTTACACAATCATAGTCTATTGGGGTTTCCTATTCATTGGTCAGAGCAAAACAAATCAACCAAAATTAGCCACAGACGTGCAGTATATAGGTCCAGAGGTACCAATGCAACATCACCATCACAGTGTTCTCTGATTCATATCAACGCATTTAATTCTTAACTGCCTTTAGGAATGCATACACCAAGCAGTAGCTAATGAAGTCACAATGCTATTGTTGGCTAAATATACAACTGTATGTATCTATATGTATATAAAAAAAAATCCCTCTGTTCAGAGTTTGATTGACAGCAAGTCCATGTCTTGGAGGCATGCATATTACACTATTATCCCAACTCAGCATCAACCCCAGACCTATGCAGCCCCAGCCTCAGCCCCAGGCCCATGCAGCCCCAGCCCCAGCCCAAGAGCCAGGCCCAGCCCCAGGCCCATGCAGCACCAGACCCAGCGGGAAGCTAATAGACTGGGCCAGAGGAGACCCCTGAGGCGTAGGGCATTGTGTCAAGGCCTTGTCTACTTCACACACATTAAGGATCACATGCCTCAATTTCACAGTACAGCGGGGGACCAGCCCCAGCCCACCACTGATTGGCCATTGAGTTAAATGGTGTTGACAGCAGTGTAGCATATTAACAGGGAGGTCAAGGTTGTTTCTGCCGTTGCTGTCTATTTAAGTATAGCATTAAAGGTCTTGATGATGAGAACATGTTGATTATCTATAGCAGAGAAGGGCAACTTTGATGGGGGTGGGGCCACACATTTTCTTTACTCATCTTGAGGGGCCGCAGTAACCACTTCTATAAACCCCCCCCCAAACATTGTGAGCAAAACATTTTAGTGGCCCCCCTCTTGACAGCAGGGATAAAAAAATATATATATTTTTTTAGTTAATTTTGTGGTAATTCTAGAACTTTTGCCATGGGGTGTAAAGAAAATGTTGCAAATTTAATGCAATTCTACTCACTTTGCCATGGGGTGGAGAGAAATGTCTGTGTGAGACTGACAAACAAAATCAATGAGGGCCCAGGTGGTAATTCAACCATAATATCATGTTTAAATAGCCGGCCGTTAAACTAACTTAGCAATCAAAATAAATGTTAGCTGACATGGGCTAATTGACTGACTATCAGTGACTGACATAACAAGAGAACAATTGCTGGTGCACAACCACACTTTGAAATTGCACCTTGGGTATTCTACTATTCTTACTGACTGTGTTGATTCGAGGGCCTTCAAAAGGGCGCAGGCCGCTAGTTGCCCATCCCGGATATAGGCAGCACAATAGAGAATGCTAAATTCCATGTCTAGTATATACAGTATGCTTCATTCCATGTCTATATACAGTACATTCAGCATTCCATGTCTATACATACTGGGGGAAAATGTGTTGTTGCCCATGCAGTGTCCTGCAACACGTGAATTTTTCAATATCCCACTTCAGGTTGGATATTTTTCCAGCGACTGCAGTACGTGGCAAGCTGAATTGTGTGTTATTACCCAGCTGGAGACAATATCATTACCACATATTTGCTGTCAAGGGTCTGCAAAGAATAGTGCTGTCTTGGGCCTCACTGATCTAACAACCTCACACAGTGATCCTGAATTACCCACTCCTGTCGCAGGGAAGTCAAACTACCAGTTAGAGAGGTGAGTGAACAAAAGAGGGCTCTCTCTCTCTCTCTCTCTCTCTCTCTCTCTCTCTCTCTCTCTCTCTCTCTCTCTCTCTCTCTCTCTCTCTCTCTCTCTCTCTCTCTCTCTCTCTCTCTCTCTCTCTCTCTCTCTCTCTCTCTCTCTCTCTCTCTCTCTCTCTCTCTCTCTCTCTCTCTCTCTCTCTCTCTCTCTCTCTCTCTCTCTCTCTCTACAATTGAGTACTGTACCACACTGCACACTGTTTCTATGGAGCCATGCACACTATGTGTATCTAAGACCAATAGAATTGCTCTCATTTTCTTTTGTGGACAGTTTATGCATACTGAGTGACAAAACCATCTATTTCCCTTCGTGAGAAAAAAATGACGATATGGACCCTGGCAATTGAACAGCAAATGAGGGGAAACAATTCTCCAAACTTCCATTCTCATCCAGTTTCATTTATGCAAGCAATAGAAAATATTTGATTGCACTTGCATATCTGTTCATGTTTACAAGGCACAAAGCGCTATCTGACCCAGCAGAGCAATGTATAGTCTGAAACAGAGAATCAAACTCTTCATGAAGGAATCATTAAACATCCCTACGCCTGCAGAATACAGCAATAGAGAGGAAGAAAGGAAGCACTCTGAAAGGCTCTTCCACAGCTTTGAAGATGTAAACAGAAAGACGTTATTGAAGTACAGATGAGGCTACACCTCTATTCTATTCTGGAGCAGGCGAACCCATCACCATGGCAAGAGTCCTTGATTTCTCAGAACAATGGGTCCAAAGTACCCTGGGAAAATACTTTTATATTCATGATGTGAACATTGGAGTTATAAGCATACTGGTATCATTTGGGTTGGAAGTGCTAAACTCCAATGTTGGCATTACAGTGCATCTACTGCTATAGTATGAAGTATTTAAAAAATCTGTCAATACTGAATGGCTTTTCAACCACACTGACCACATACAATATAAATACTGCAAGTTATATCCCAGATTAGGAATCAGTAAGATACTATATCTGACATAATCATATCAATTGACTAAATATACTCCTACAAACACCGAGCACTCAAAGACACCAGGGTATTTTCACCAATTTGGTGTCTTTTGAGAAGTGTAACTTTGTCCCCAAAATGTTTTAACATTCTGTCATAAAGAGCACATGTTAAACTTAATTAAAAAAAATACTATAGTGCCTATTAAGTGCCAATGACACAACGACAGATATGCGGGACCCAAAAGCGGACACGGAGGCAGAGATATGATTGACTGTTTAATAGGAAGTATGGGGCAAAACAGGTTCGTAATTAATGACAGGCAATGTTCGTAACCGGGAGTCTGAATGGCAGTCGTCCAATAAGGGGAGTCAGGCTCGTAGTCGTAGTTCAGGCAGCGTTCGTTACCGGGAATCAGAAGGCTGGCAGTGCAGAGGAGTAGACAGGCTCGTAATCCGTAAAGCAGGCAGAGTTCGTTTGGCAGCAGATCAGATGGTCGAAGGCACATGAGGGGGCTAGACAGGAACGTAATCCAACAGGCAGGTAGAGGTCCAAATACCGGGAAACAGACTGGCAGAGTTAATAATACGAGAGAGTGCTGGAAACGACTGACTAAGCAAGACGATCTGGCAAATGCCAACAGCACCCAAGAGACTAAATACCCACACTGATTAATGCTGGTGATAGGGTGCACCTGGTGTGGGGAGGGGACAAACACAGACAGGTGAAACATATCAGGACATGACAGTACCCCTCCCCCTACGGACGCCACCTGGCGGCCGACCCGGGTGCATACCTGGCTGACCGGGATGTCGCCGATGAAAGTCAGCGATGAGCTCTGGGTCGAGGATGTCCCTGGTAGAGACCCAAGACCGCTCCTCCGGCCCGTAGCCCTCCCAGTCAACCAGGTACTGGAAACCCCGGCCCCGGGGACGGACTCTCAGGAGGCGACGCACCGTCCAAGCAGGTTGGTTGTCAATAACCCGAGGAGGAGGGGCAGGCCTGGGAACAGGAGAAAAAGGACAGTGAGAGACAGGTTTTACACGGGACACATGAAAGGTAGGATTAATGCGGAGGGACCGGGGCAACATGAGGCGTATAGCTGAGCGATTGATAACCCGGGAGATCTGATAAGGGCCGATGTAACGGGACGAAAGCTTGCGACTTTCCACCCGAAGGGGCAGATCTCGGGTGGACAGCCACACCCTCTGGCCAACACGGTAGTGGGGAGCTTGGGTCCTGCGACGGTCGGCCTGCCGCCGATACCTGGTATTTGTTCGTAGAAGAACAGCCTGGGCCTTTCTCCAGGTCCGACGGCAGCGTCTAACAAACAGCTGGGCCGACGGGACGCCAACCTCCTCTTCCTGCTCTGAAAACAGCGGAGGCTGGTAGCCCAAGGAGCACTCGAAGGGTGAAAGCCCTGTAGCGGAGGAAGGCAGGGTGTTGCGGGCGTATTCCACCCAAACGAGTTGCCGGCTCCAGGTGGTGGGGTTGTCCGAAACCAGGCAGCGTAGCACAGTCTCTAGATCTTGATTTGCCCGCTCTGATTGGCCGTTAGACTCTGGGTGGAATCCTGAGGACAGGCTGATAGAAGAACCAATAAGGGTACAGAAAGCCCTCCAGAACTGGGAAGTGAACTGAGGGCCCCGGTCGGAGACGATGTCAATGGGTAATCCGTGGATCCTGAAAACGTGCTGCACCATCAGTTGGGCCGTTTCCTTGGCCGATGGCAGCTTAGGCAGGGCGATGAAGTGTGCCGCCTTCGAGAACCGGTCCACAATGGTGAGGATAGCGGTATTGCCGTCAGATTGCGGCAGGCCTGTGACAAAATCCAGGGAGATGTGCGACCATGGACGATGAGGGACCGGAAGAGGCTGTAGGAGACCAGCCGGGGCCTGGCGGGGCGTCTTGTTTTGGTTACACACTGTGCATGCAGAGACAAAAGAGGGAACATCCACTCCCATGGTGGGCCACCAAAACCTTCGACGAATAAATGCCAGGGTCCGCCGTGAGCCGGGGTGGCAGGTCAGTTTAGATGAATGACCCCACTCCAGGACTCGGGACCGGACGGAGTCAGGCACGAACAGGCAGCCTGGCGGACCCCCTCCGGGGTCAGGGCTCAACTGTTGTGCGTTACGCACATCCTCTTCAATACCCCAGACCAAGGACGTAGCCAGACAAGAGGCAGGGAGAATGTGCTCACTACCTTGGGCAGCAGCAGGACTGAACACACGGGAGAGGGCGTCCGGTTTAGTGTTCTTAGAACCAGGTCGATAAGATAGGGTGAAATCAAAGCGGGTAAAAAACAGAGCCCACCTGGCTTGTCGGGCATTGAGCCTCCTGGCTGAGCGTAGATACTCCAGGTTTTTGTGGTCTGTCCACACAAGAAATGGCTGTTCCGCCCCCTCCAGCCAATGTCTCCACTCCTCCAATGCAGTCTTGACCGCCAGCAATTCCCTGTTGCCGACGTCGTAGTTAACCTCAGCAGGTGTCAGACGACGAGAGAGGAATGCGCAGGGGTGCAGCTTCTGGTCGCTGTCCGACCTTTGTGACAAGACGGCCCCCACACCGACATTGGAGGCGTCCACCTCCACCACAAACTGCCGGGCCGGATCTGGATGAATCAAAATCGGGGCTGAGGTGAAGCGCTGTTTGAGGGCAGCGAAAGCCTGGGCGGCTTGGGGGGACCATACAAAGTTCACCTTAGTCGAGGTTAAGGCAGTGAGTGGGGCTGCCAAAATACTGTAATTACGTATGAATCGCCGATAAAAATTGGCGAACCCCAGGAAACGTTGCAGATCCAGGCGTGAAGAGGGTTGTGGCCAATCCGTGACGGCTTGGACCTTGCCTGGATCCATTCGGATGCTACCCGCAGCCACTATGTAACCCAGGAAAGGAATGACAGATCGATGGAATTCACACTTCTCTGCTTTCACAAACAGTTGGTTCTCTAATAATCGCTGAAGGACCTGTCTTACGTGTGCCGTGTGTTCCTGGGCTGAGTGGGAAAAAATCAAGATATCGTCCAGATACACAAAAACAAAACGATTAATCATGTCCCGGAGTACGTCGTTTACCAGAGCCTGGAAGACAGCGGGAGCGTTAGTCAACCCGAATGGCATCACCAGGTATTCATAGTGTCCACTAGCAGTGTTAAACGCTGTCTTCCATTCATCCCCTTCTCGTATCCGTACCAGGTGGTAGGCGTTTCGGAGATCCAGTTTAGAGAATATTGTGGCTCCTTGGAGCAGCTCAAAGGCGGAGGCGAGCAGTGGAAGTGGGTAACGGTTTTTTACCGTAATGTCGTTCAGGCCCCGGTAATCAATGCATGGGCGTAGGGTCTTATCCTTCTTGGCCACGAAGAAAAACCCCGCCCCAGCAGAAGAGGATGATGGCCGAATAATCCCAGCCCTGAGGGAGGTTTCCACATAATCCGCCATGGCCTTAGTTTCCGGACCGGACAGGGAGTACAGACGTCCACGGGGGGGTGATGTGCCTGGATGGAGGTCTATGGCACAGTCATATGGCCGATGAGGTGGTAAAGAGGTAGCCCGAGACTTATTGAAGACCTCCCTTAGATCCCAGTATTCGGAAGGGACAGACGACACATCGATGTCCTCTGTGGAATGTGAAACCTGTCTGTTCAGAACATGCAGAGCAGCCTTCAGACAATGAGCAAGGCAAAAAGGGCTCCAGTTAATAACAGAACCAGTAGTCCAGTCGATGTGAGGGTTGTGCTTGACAAGCCAAGAATGGCCTAACACAATCGGAGTGTTAGGAGAATGTAAGGGCAGGAACTGGATCTCCTCCCTGTGGTTACCAGACAGGATTAGAGTGACGGGCACCGATATCTGAGACATCCGCCCAATAGAACGACCGTCCAGGGCAGTGGCCTCGATGTGCGTGTTTAGAGGGCGTGAGGGAATGCCTAACTTAACCAGAAGTGAACTATCAATGAAGCAATCGTCAGCCCCTGAATCCATAAGGACATTTACTTTCAGGGTTTGGGAACCCCAAATAATAGTGGCCGGAAAAGGAAAACGAACCGGGGATACCCACGGGGTTTTAGTTTGACTCACCCGTATTCCTGCTGTTACGGATGAGCCCGCCCTTTTTAAAGGACAACCGGCTGCATAATGTCCTTTCTCTCCACAGTAGAGGCAGCTGTGACTGTCTATCCTGCGTCGACGTTCCTCGGGCGTCAGCTGTGCCCTCCTTATTTGCATGGGTTCAGACGCAAGGACCTCGGACGCCCTCGGTGGTTCCCGGAAGAATTCGGGTGATTCCGGCAGTCCCGGTGACGCTCTACCACCCGGTCCGCCGAAATGCGGAAGTGCCTGAGCAGGACGACGATTTTCTCTCTCTCGATTTCGTTCCTGAAGTCTACTTCCTATACGCATGGCAATGGAGATGAGGCTGTCTAAATTGGGAGGCACCTCTCGGGCGGCGAGTTCATCTTTGATGGGATCACATAATCCGTCATAGAAGGCGTCGAGCAGAGCCTCGGAATTCCATGAGCACTCCGCTGCCAGGGTACGGAATTTAATAGAGTAATCCGACACGCTGCTAGTCCCCTGTCTTAGATGTAGCAGCTGACGTGCCGCTTCTCTTCCGGATAATGGAGCATCGAAAACTTTTTTTACCTCCGTAGTGAACGCTGCTAGACTGAAACAAACGGGAAGCTGCTGGTCCCATATCGGCGTAGCCCATGCCAGGGCTCGCCCCGTCATCATGGTTATCATATAGGCGACCCGTGACTTCTCTGTGGGAAAAGAGGATGGCTGCAGTTCGAAGATACGCGAGCACTGGGACAAGAAAGGACGACAATAACTCGAATCACCAGAGAACCGTTCGGGGGCAGGTAAGTGCGGTTCTCTAAAGGATACCGGGGAAGGTGTTGGGTTGCTGGGTATAGGTGGGACAGGAGACGGGAGGGAAGCGCTCTGTGCCGGTAGTGCCAGTGTTAACCTCTCCAAGTGTTTGAGCAAGCATTCGGTGGCTCGCTGCTGGTTCTCTCTCTGCTCACTGAGTTCCTCTGCAATTGAACGTAGCACCTCCTCGTGTCGACCCACAACAACCCCTTGGTGGGCTATTTCGTTTTGCAGATGGGTCAACTCCGCTGGGTCCGTCATGGCCAGATCGTTCTGACACAACGACAGATATGCGGGACCCAAAAGCGGACACGGAGGCAGAGATATGATTGACTGTTTAATAGGAAGTATGGGGCAAAACAGGTTCGTAATTAATGACAGGCAATGTTCGTAACCGGGAGTCTGAATGGCAGTCGTCCAATAAGGGGAGTCAGGCTCGTAGTCGTAGTTCAGGCAGCGTTCGTTACCGGGAATCAGAAGGCTGGCAGTGCAGAGGAGTAGACAGGCTCGTAATCCGTAAAGCAGGCAGAGTTCGTTTGGCAGCAGATCAGATGGTCGAAGGCACATGAGGGGGCTAGACAGGAACGTAATCCAACAGGCAGGTAGAGGTCCAAATACCGGGAAACAGACTGGCAGAGTTAATAATACGAGAGAGTGCTGGAAACGACTGACTAAGCAAGACGATCTGGCAAATGCCAACAGCACCCAAGAGACTAAATACCCACACTGATTAATGCTGGTGATAGGGTGCACCTGGTGTGGGGAGGGGACAAACACAGACAGGTGAAACATATCAGGACATGACAGCCAAATAAAGTAACAGGGTTGACCGTAACAGGGTTAATGATTTATTTTTAAATCAGACATAAATTCCCTTGTGACCGGGGAAATGGAAGCTTGTTGTGTGCAACAGGGAGTGTCAATTGAATTCAACCTTCACAAAAACAATGACATTGGAAAAACCTTTCTAGCCTGTCTATCTACACTCTTAGAACAAAAGGTGCTATCTAGAACCTAAAATTGTTTTTTGTCTGTCCCCATAGGAGAACCCTTTGAAGAAACCTTTTTGGTTCTAGGTAGAACCCTTTTGGTTCCAGGTAGACTATTTTTGGGTTCCATGAAGAACCCTTTCCACAGATGGTTCTAAGAGTTTATTGGTAACAGGCTTGACGTGTTATGCTCGACATGCTCAATTCTCCACCACAAAAAGGTCAAAAAGAGTAGAACCAGCACACCTGCTTTTACTCTATGATTTGACTATTAGATGTTCAATGTTTCTTTGGAAAAAAATATTTTAAAAAGGAATAGTTTCACCATATTATAACGAGAGTTCAGTTCACGTAACAGGGTTGATCTTAAAATGAGGGACAGACGTAAATGAATCATTAATCACATGAAATAAATAATAATCTTCAGAAATGACTTTGTCGGAGCAAAATAACTAGGGCTTTAGGGTGAAAACTTGGAGAAATTTGGCGATTAAGTGGGTTAAAATCTTCCTAGAAGTGACAGGGTTGATGAAGGGAAATGTCAAAATACAGAATTTTGGCACTTATGAAGCCTGATTTATTAAATTCTCCATATGGTCTCTATTAAAGGGCACTTCATTTAATATAACATACTTTTAAAATTCAATATTGGTGCACAATTTCTACTTAAAACATCAAAGGGATGCAAAAGGCCCTCATTTCGTGGAATGACCCACCAGCTGATGTGGTGATATGAAGAGGTTTTGAAAATGTTGCCACCAAATTAACCTGATTCTAATAGGATTCGAGGTAGATAATACGCCAAATGTATGTTTTCTTTTCAAGCCAATACACTAAATGGAAACTGCTACAAATTGACTTCCATTTTCTCCTAGCTGCCTTCCCCCAAATACATTTTACTCCTTTATTCGAGATGAGGAGAAAGAACATGAATATTCTCTTGTCACATACTATAAAATTATTGGAGAGGATATGATTAGTTTAACAATGGCATGAGAACTTGCTTTATGGAAGCTATCCAGCGTCTGTGACAAAAGGAGTGAAGCAGTCGCAGAGTGGGACAGATAGCCAGGAAGAAGACTTGTCTTGATGGCAGTCAATGCCCTTGTCTCTGGATCTTGATACGTACAGTGGGATATGTAAGAGTCCATGAGTTAACGATACATCCATGCCCATCGGTGCTACCCATTCACACATTATTACAATTGTATTATTGTTTATAGGCCATTTAGGAAGGAGGAAGACAGTCCTGAGCCAATGGCAAAGGGCTGCTCTTTAGCGTTGTGTTTTGGGCTGGTTAAAAGCACCATTAAGCCATTTAAAATTAGCTCCACCCGTCAGGGGCCGAAAACGAACGTGGCTTTCTGGCTATCAATGGGCACCACTTAAAAGAAACAATGCTCTGTCGAGGCCCACCAGTTTTCTCATCAATGAACATCAAAGATGAATGAGCCCTCACTGACAGCTTTGTTTTGACTTTGCTACCCACAAAGCCCTGCTCAATATCATCCTGGGCTGCTCCACTGTGCTCCCCTAACAGGTGCTCCCAGCTCCTCAATGCACCGTTTGAGGGGATGCAGGGGGGCCCCTGGACTGCATCCGCCTTAATCCATCACACTATAAAACACATTGAAAAACAAACGTTTGTTTGGCCAAAGTCAAAGCCCTGGAGGCCGGCTAGCTCGTCCGTCTGTCAGGCAAGGCTTTCTGCTCTTTATACCAGGGCTTTTGTCAGGGCTTCAGCCCTTTTTCCCTGATCGTTTGAACAGGACATTAAATGAGACCCGGGAGGATCCGATTCCCAGCCATTTCCCAGAAGAGTAACACCGGCCAATTGTCTGGATTATGACAACAGTGCCTGGAGGAGAGGAAAAAGCCAACAAGCGAACAAAGAAACACTGGCCAAATAAACAGCATAGAGAGAGGAAGATCAAACCAAATGTATCATTCAAGTTATTCTTTAGTAGGGAAGCGTTGTAAGATGGCTAATTTTCAGAGCAAGATGGTGGGAAAACTTGAAATAGATAGGCCTAGCTACTTCATGGGAGATTAGAAATACACTCAGGGATAGAAAGGCCTTCAGCGGAGGAGAGAGAGAGAGAGCCAGTGTTGAGCATTTTAATCTAAAGTTGTGGGAGATAAGATGCAATGGCAGATCAATATGTGCTCTATGGTGGCAGGTCCCCAAGACCTTGTCTCTCTGTGCCGGGAGTGTCACCGATGCTGCAGTTAGGGAGGCATACTGACTCTGCATAGCCTGCCCCATGGCTCCATTTCTGCATGCAGCCATCATCTACACTGTCTTCCACTGACACACAAACTGACATATATAACCCTAGCACAGCAATCAACAGACAGGGATTATCTAAATGGGATCCTTAGAAATTTCTAAAGATAAATCTCCCGTTAAAATATTAGATATAACATCAGCCCCGTCACCTTAGGGAGAAAATGATAACAGATATTCATGGGGGTGATTAGATACAAAATGCTAAACTATATTTTGATTGTGGGAGATGCATTGCAATGGTATGTGTACATGTGTCATAGCTGTGACTAAAGCGAGGTATGCAGACTGTCAAGTTAATTTGTTCTCCTTCACATTGCCATGGCATTCCATCATTTCAATAATATCAGCTCTAATGTCTACATGAATGGCTTGATGACAAATAAAAAACCTGTGCTACCAGTGCTTTTAAAAAGGTTTGGTGTGAAAGTGATCCACGTTGAAGTCCTTTCATTTCCAGTCAGATAGCACCTTTCTAAGAGTGTAGCCTATCTAGAAACTAAAAGGGCTCTTCGGCTGTCCCCATAGGAGAACCCTTTGAATAACCCTTTGAATAACCCTTTCCCCAGAGGGTTCTACATGGAACCCAAAAGAGCTCTGCTTGGAACCAGAAAGGGTTCTACCTGGTACCAAAAAGGGTTATTCAATGGGGACAGCCGAAGAATCCTTTTGGAACCCTTTTTTGGGTAAAACACAATGTGCTATTGTGTTTTAAGGAGACGTTTCCGGAAACTCTCATCCACATCAACTCAAAAGCCTCTTTCCTCTCCATCCCATATTGCTCTGTGTGTGTATTCTTGTTCTTCCGATTTCATCGGCTTGTAGCCTCTGAAGTTTTTGACACCGTGTCCTAATAGTATACAATAATTACAAAGAATAAGCTATTGTCATTGCTCGATTTTATTTTGGGCAGCAGTTCAGGTACTGCCAGGGTACCAAGCTAAGTCATCTCTGACCAGCATCCCTAACAACCTGCTAAATAGAGCAGTGAATAAATATACATTTTTGTACATAATACTGTAGACGATGGCAGTGCTGGGGGTTTGACAGGATTGGACAGGGTGTGTGGGGTTGGGGAATGACAGCAGAGCTCGCTGAGGAGGACTAGCAATCACTCCATTCAGTGCCTGCTGCCACACAGCTCATATTGTCACTTCCCAGTTTAAAGAAACCTTGAGCGGCTTCAAAGATCTTTTCAAAGCCTTAATCCTAATAGGTCGCGGTTTGTTCTGTCACATCAAAAGGGAGAGAGGGAGGGAGAGGGAATAATGTGTTAGGGACTGGCAGAGATTCTTCAGGGGAGAAGATTGGCAGAGGATTTGCGGTGCGGGAGGACTGAAATCTGAAATATCGTCCTGCAGAATGCCTGCTGTAATAGATATGAAATAGGTCTTCTCAACACCATGAAAGGCTGACATTTCCCCAAAAGTTTGTAATGAGAAGGCCCTTTATTCCCTCTCGTCTATCAGTGTTTGTACTGCCACCTTGTCCGCGGTGGAAACTCACAAGTGTCACTCTCACACGTTAGAGCAGGATTGGACATTATCCATTTTTTCTTTCTTTGAATGATTTGAATTTCTAGTAAGAGACCAATTCAGTCAGGGGCCATTTTAGAAAACTGCTTTTCCACAGCACTCAAGTTAAGATTCAGCACAGAGCATCTGTTTCCTGGTTAGGAGGTTGACCCTGTGTAGTAGTAACTACTAACAGTTATGACAATGCACTGTTTACTATAAGCCTTTACTGTATTTTATAGAGATGCATGAAATAGGCCAAATAAATCTTTCTCCTCAATCAAATGTATTTTCAATCAATCAAATGTATTTAAAAAGCCCTTTTTACATGAACAGATGTCACAAAGTGCTTGTACAGAAATCCAGGCTAAAATCCCAAACAGCAAGCAACGCAGATGTAGAAGCACAGTGGCTAGAAAAAACTCCCTAGAAAGGCTGGAACCTAGAAAGAAACCTTGAGAGGAACCAAACTTCTGGCTGTGCCGGGTGGAGATTATAAGAGCACATGGCCATTATGGCTAGATTGTTCTTCAAGATGTTCAAACGTTCATAGATGACCAGCAGGGTCAAATAATCATCACAGTGGTTGTAGAGGATGCAACAGGTCAGCACCTCAGGAGTAAATGTCAGTTGGCTTTTCATAGCAGAGCATTAAGAGGTCAAGACAGCAGGTGCGGAAGAGAGAGAGGGGGGGGGGAGGGGGGGAGGAGTCGAAAACAGCAGACAAGATAGCACATCCGGTGAACAGGTCAGGCAGGGTACCATAGCTGCAGGCATAACAGTTGAAACTGGAGCAACAACACGACCAGGTGGACTGGAAACAGCCAGGAGTCATCAGGCCAGGTAGTCCTGAGGCATGGTCCTAGGGCTCAGGTCCTCCCGGAGGGGAGGGAAAGAGAGAATCTTTCTCCTGTGTATAACAATGTTGCAAGTAGGACAAAAAAAAATATGAACCATGAATAACCATTAGTTATCCTCCGAAAATACTGCCATAAGAAAATACCATTAAAACAATGACAATGAATTCTAAATCTGGGCATGTCAAAGCAAACAGTTACTGTCAGGCGTACTAGCCACTATGACTATCACTTGTGTGTTTATGCCTAACCTCCCTGACTCTTTATCTGTTATTCAGTGTCTCTCATGCATTTATCCTGATACAATCAAGAGACAAAGAGATGGGACCCATGTAGCAACACGGCACAAGTGTCTTGTTAATTAGCTGCCCATGGGAAAACAGCCATTGATTTCCTGTCAGCACATTTAGAAACACGGCTGTTTGTCTTTGCAATGAAGCATTGGATGCCATTGATAACAGCGATAAAACAGGTTTCACTCAACAGGAGCAGGAAACAGCAGCAAAACAAGCCGGACACACATCTATCTACCTTCTCCCGTGGGAACCAGAATATACCCATGGTCTCTAATTGTGTGACGTTTTGAGAAATAAAAGTCGCAAATAGAAGGTGGTAAAACACAATTCACTACAATGGACTGACTTTTCAAAGACAAGTATAGTTCTGTATATTCACTTTGGTGACGGTTCATATTTGTAGACATGTTTGATAGTGAGACAAGTGAAATCCCTCTAGTGCTTGTTATATCACACACCTGTGGCTAGGATCAGGGCCAGTCACTGTACAGCAAACACACGGGAGAGAAGAAACTTTGGTACTAGTAGAGAACTCGGCTAATGATCCCCCAACTCAGAATCCACACGCTGGCTTTCCATGGCAACTCAACAGGTCAGGTTGTCCTATGGATCTCTCATTACTGTTAGCTGTACAACACAAAGAGAAACACACACTGAGCAAAGTAAATGAATATGAAGACAAACACGCTCATCACTACAGGGACTGAAACATTGAAATTCCACACATTATCTCCGTACTTTGAATGGTACTCTATACTCAACGCAGGAAGCTATTATCTGGGAGTAATAACATGTACAGTAGAATCATCTCTGATCATGGTGCCAGAGGGCTGTTGATCCAACAATACACAGTTAAAGACAGACTCTGTTGCAAAGGGCAGTTAGCCACTGCAGGTATGGGCATTCACTGCCAATGATCCAATCACAGGCGGAGAGAGGAGCTGCAGGTTTGATCCAATCACAGACGGAGAGAGGAGCTGCAGGTTTGTCTAGTATAGGGCCATGTGGAGGCTGGTGTATGGGCTGAGGTGGGAGGGTAGGGGCACTGACATAGCTAGGGTGAGGCAGAGGACTGTCTCTAACTGAGAGGTCACTACAGCCCTACCTCTCACGTGCATGTCACCCTCCCCTTACCACACATATCAGGGACAGGGTGGGCTTCTGTACAGGGATATCATGATTGGGAACTGCATGTCATTAGCCATGCTAAAAATAGCTTGTGGATAAATGCCAAACGCCATTTTGGTTGAATGTCCTTTTACACATCCTATAGTATGACTGTGTATATCATAACAATGGTGGATGGATAACATCATTGGGGATAAAGAAAAACTAGCACTTGAATAATACTTACAGGAGCCTGTTTAAGAGGAGCACAGTCTCTCAAGCACTTTCCTGTATGTCAGATAGATGTCAGTCTTTGAAATACAAGGCCATAGATTTAATGATGTGTCTTTCATTTTAAATTCAAGAATGTTCTTATGCTACTCCACACTGATATGTACATGAATGGGCACATGATGTCAGCTCCTTAACTGTTGTACAGTAGAAACCATGCTATGTTGAGCTTAACAGATAAAATATTCTCATTCAGAAGGTAATTTTACATCTAAACGAATCCAATTAAATCCTGGCCATTTCAATCAAAGTTCTCCTCGCCTGTTGCTGTAAAGTAGACCACAATTTGAATTGGAATCAGATTACGAAGTGAAGAATACTGCAAAACTATTTTTCAGCATAGCATGGTATATATGATACAGACCCCTGCCATGCACACAGTGAAAAATATATTTTTAATCCACAATAATGGTTTAGTTCTCTTATTATTATACATTTTACCAGGGGTGCAACTTCCACTGGGGACGGGGGGGGACATGTACCCCCCACATTCTGAAATTGCATTTGTGTCCCCCCCCCAGCTTTATCATTGGAATGTGATACAAAACGAGACAACGGTGTGCTTTAGGACCACGCAGACGCCTCCGAGCGGTCAGCTAGGCTGTTTGGAGTGTTTATCCGACTGGATTAAAAAGATAATAATAATGTGTTATGTCCCACCCATTTATAAAACTAAAGTTTCACCCCTACATTTCTCACCTGATTATCTCCAGAGATACAAGATGTTGTCAGTATAGAGTTTAATTAAGTGTTTGGTATGTTTCTATGAGCCGTTTATGTTCAACTCTGACTTATAATGCTCTTGTTTTAATTATTACAGAGTGTCTCTCATTAACCTCATAAAATGTGCTCAGAAGTAGCTATCCATTACAAACACTAGAGAAATAGATTACTATTCATCCACTGAACTAGGCTACTGAACTATGCTCAAACATATGACTGGAAATCATATAGAAATATGAATTCTGACTGTAATAAACAGGAGGGCTACTGATAACTACTGTATCATGCATATTTTCCCAGACCCAAAAAACATTTTCACTAGAAAAGAAAACCATTCAAACATATATCTGTTTCTAAAATGTTGATGAAATTACAGTAGGTCTAAAGCAGTGTTTTGCATTCATCAAATTAGACAAATGGATAGATAAATAGGCCTAATAAATACTGTAGGCCTACTTTAGACAGGTTACTTAAGGGCACCACGACGACCCCTGGTGGTGGAGCGTTGGAAGTAGATGGAGGATAACATTTTAGCCTTAGCTGTTCCAAAGAGAGCTTGTTCTCTGTATTGTCGGCCATCCTCCATGCTCCACCACCATCCCACTGCATTCATGACCTGAAATTAAATAAAATGTTAAACAAGTAATTAATTTGTAATTTAATTATTTAAAGTTAATAATTGCATTGTAGGCTAACGGAGGCCCATAGGCTAGCCTGCTGTAAATACATTTCTGAAACTCGACCCGTTTTCTATTCAGGCACAAATTCTCTTCTACGCATGTGATCTAATTTTCATCTTCACACAGTATGACGTTTCATAGTTCTTTCTGAAGAAGTTGTGGGTGGTCTCTCACAGCTAGAAAGTAGTTTTCCTGTCGGTAACAAGCCTTAGCCTTCTATCTAGACCTATGAATCTGTCCCCTATGAAGTTTATGGAATGTTCAGCAATCCCATAGTAGGCCTATATTTCTATTCAAAATGACATTGTCAATGTTTAATTGTGTCATTATGCTCAACACCTCAATATGTTTTAATGGGGTACATTAGCTTTTAATGGCACGTACGTGTACAAAAATGAAAACCATAACCATACAAAGAGAAAAGTGTTGTATTTCCAAGGTCTTTGTAAGAATACTTTAGAGCAGACAGACCAGTGCTTTTCAAACTTTGGACTGGATTCAGTCAGGCTGCCTTGTCGATTTGAAAACATTTGTTGGGTTATAGTGCCACCCTCTGTTAAGCACGTTAACTGCACCTTCATTTATTCATTTCAGTTTTGAGAACCTTAACGATCATAAAAATAGACATTTTTAAAAGGATTAGATTTTCTGAAGAATTGTAATTGTATCACTACAGATGTATAAAGAAAAACTGTAAAATAAGCCCAGTCCCTTTTGCTAAGATATTGTAATGATGGTTACAGTAATTAGAGGGGAGGATGATGCCCATCTCCAATAAGGGTGTGTGTGTGTGTGTGTGTGTGTGTGTGTGCGCGCGTGCGTGCGTGCGTGCGTGCGTGCGTGCGTGCGTGCGTGTTACATTCTTCACTCCAAACAACAGGGTTTGTGTAATCAACATCTGTTGTGACAGGCAACCTCCCCTTTTCTTAGAATGGTCCAATTCAGATAATGAGTGTCATACCAAGCTGATAGCCCATTGGCTGATTACACTCCTTCTCTTTGACCTCCACACTCCATGCCCTCCGTTCCATCACCTGACATTCAATGGATGTATTGAGACTTGAAGGAAACCTTGGGAAGGAGAGACGGTCTCAAGTACAAGCTGTGCCACACAATACAGTGCTTCAGGTACATCGAGGTGACTGTGCTAGAGAAATAAAGATCTTGTGTTGACCTTCTATGAGCATTACTTTTCCTGCCTGCCTTGATAGAGTATCTACTGCAATTCTTGTGAAAATAGGTGAGGTGAAATATATTACGTGTTTGTATGTAACAAAAGATCCACAATAAATGCACATAGTAAAACATGAGTAGTTTATGTTGTATTATTCAATGGTCCTACTGTATACTCTGCAGAGCATGTGTTCCACTGTATGGCAACAGTGGTCCGAGGCTAAGGAAACTACTGGCTACATGAGATGTATTTTCTATGCTCTGCAATTTTGCAGTTAATTCGTAACTTTGTTAAGGTCCTTTTAGTGACTTTTGCACTTTAGGATTCTGGTCTGTCATTCGTGTGTAGCCAATGCCTAATCTATGCCCTTGACAAAGCCTTGAGAAAGTGACTACTGCTTAGAGAACATGTATTACCTCATCTTTACTCCATCCGCAAATGGATTAATAATATCAACAGTGTCTTGATGGCCTTCTGAATAGGCTCTTTGTCTCATTTATCTTTAATTTCAGAGTGAAGGTCTTTCCATTTTCATTGTCTGCACAACTGGGAAATTGGATTCCTATTCCCCCACGGTGCATAGGTAAAACATGTCATGGCCTTTTCAGGAGATATGACAAGTCTACCACAATAGCGTTGTCATTGTAATTGTTCTACATTTTCTCCTCTCAGAGGTCACATATTTTTGTTAAAATTAAAAAAAAAAAAAAAAAATAGTTTGACATTTGATCATTTGTTCTAACTCCAAGGAGACACAAACAGAAAGGTTTGGAGAAAAGTTTGAATGAGGAGTCTTTTGTTTCTGCGCCACCACCTGGCCATTTCGGTAATCTTTTCGCAACCTTTGCTGTGACCTTAGCTTTGAGTAAATCAGTTAATCCATTATGAGAAATAGGCATTAAACTCTGATTCTACCTCGTTTAGCTATTGCATTGTGAGGACTCTCTCATATTTGACAATAAAACCTAAGAGTGCAGGGATTGTGTGATTGCACTGAATTTAAATGTCAGTTTTGATATTCATTCTCATTTCGAAAATTCTATTCCAACGCATTCTACTTCCAAAATATTAATTTGCCACAATGCTTATCATTAAAAAAAACTCCATTAAAATCTCACGGTGTACCCTGCCTAATGCAGCATAACCTTTGGCTCACTTAACTGCAGGAGGCCTGTCTTCTATAAAACCATGTCTTTATTGAACGGTAAAAGCTTCCAGTTAACAGGCAGGGAGGAGAAATAAAGCAGTGTTCCCACTGGGCCCAGACGTCAATTCAACGTCTATTTCATTGAAATGACGTGGAAACAACATAGATTCAACCAGTGTGTGCCCGGTGGGTTGTAACACTTTGACCTTTGTCTGTGCCAGTCCTGCTGGGTGTATTATGCCAAGCATAAGGCCATCCTTTCTCTTCTGTATTGCTATGTTCTTTAGGGTCACTTGGATGGCCAGATCAGATGTGTCCCTATGACATAGTGAGTCAGAGGCCTACCACTATTGCATGCATCACAGGTGTAATCAGTCTGAAGTATAAAAATATGATGGGGACATCTCCTGTAGAAAAAGAAACATGGCCTTCTCAGATATTGCTTGGGTGTTGCTTGGAGTTGCACTAAAGCACTCCTCCATCGACTCTTTGACCAAATGTACATTTCACATAAGGAAAACCTCAATTGCACACTCCTCATGTCCTCTCGCCTCTCTCCTTGTCAAAACCCATTGGAGGAGAAGGTCAGAGGGGCGGGACCTCTGTCTTTCTCATCCAATGGGTTTTCAGAAGGAGACGAGGAGAAAAGACAGAGGAGTGTGCATTTGAGGTCTTTCCATAACCTAGGCCTGGGGTGTGTTCAGGTCGGTTGAATGTTTGTGGAATGGTTTGTACTGACCGTCACGTTTCCATAAAATGTTTTTGAACAGACTTTGAGGTACATTTGCTTCATTTGGTGGGTGTGCCAGGGTGTGACTGACGTATTTAAAGGGCAACGGTGCATTTTAAACCCACAACCCAACCCTCCCCGTGTTTCAACTGGCAATGTTGTACAGTGAACGTTCTATTACATGTGTATGTACTGAATGCAGCCCTGGGCACATTATCCCATTGAAATGCGAGCGTGTCAGCCAATCGGACAATTGTTTGATTTGTTTTGTTCAATAAGTATACACAATCTATCGATACATTAAATACACCGATCACCTCTTTAGATATTTATGAACGTAGAGCATATTCATTTATAATTACTCGTTGTATTTTGTTTCGAGGAACTAGGTGCATTCGAGAAAAATCAGTCGCCATAACGTTGCCTATTCACTGCGCAGGAGCTACTATGTCCATCCAATGGAGAGGTGGAAGTTGGTGTATTTTCATTTCACAAAAATATTTTGTCATAGTTTACATTTAATGGCCAGTATTTTCTTATCGAGTGATGGTTTAATAACGGCTACAACAATGTAAAGGAGAAACATTGCATTATATGCTAAAAGGACATTGACGTTAAAATGTATATTTCCCGACTCACCTGCTGTTGGAATCTTCCTTCCAGGTACAAGATGGAGCCATATAGACAGCTTTTCTGCGTGTTTGAAAAAAGAGAGTGTTGTTTGAGTCAAGTCATGGAAGGTCATAGTGCTGATCTGTCGTCAGTATTGTGGACGGAATAATAATATAATGTTAAGCAGGTGTCTGCATGCACGTTAATTTTGAGTGAACGCCAATATGTCAGAGAATAAGTTGTTTGTAAAAAGAAGGGTAGTAGCCTATAGCTGAGGCCAGGCCACTGCTAATACCTATTGTTGTATTCACCCTCTGGTGAGATTGCCAATCTGGGTATAGTGTTCTGCAGGTTTGTGCAGTTATTTCAGTAAAATGTATATAAAGATATAATCCTTAGTTGCTACATCCATTGTATTGATACATTAATTATATACACTCCCCTCCATATATATTTGGACAGTGAATGCATTTTTATTTTATTTTACTCTATCTATACTCCAGCATTTTGGATTTGAGATTAAATGTTTCATATGAGGCAACAGTACAGAATGTCACCTTCTATTTTAGGGTATTTTCATACCTATCAGTTTTACAGCGGTGAATGATGATTGGAGACATTTTCTTTCTAAGTGAGTAGATAAGATGTTTCAGAACACTTTTAAATTTATCCGTATAATGCCATGATAAAAAAAATAAAAAAGTATGATTAAATCATGAATAATAATGAGTAAGATGCCATTCAGAGACTACAATAAAACATGCGAACCTCTCACCATTACCAATAATAGGGGAGGTTAGCATTCATGATTATGCATAATCATGTTAGCAGCCACATGAATGTAAAAGTGTTCAGAAACATCTTCTATTCGTGCTTACAATAAAAGTGACTGAAAAATGGCACAAGACATTATTCACCATTCAGTTGCTGTTGGGCAAAACATGATGTAAACAAACTGCATTTATGAAAATACCCTCAAATAAAAACTGACATTCTGTACTCACTGTCACCCATAAAGCTGACATTCTGTACTCACTGTCACCCATAAAGCTGACATTCTGTACTCACTGTCACCCATAAAGCTGACATTCTGTACTCACTGTCACCCATAAAGCTGACATTCTGTACTCACTGTCACCCATAAAGCTGACATTCTGTACTCACTGTCACCTTATATGAAACATTCTATCTCATATCTAAAATACTGGAGGATAGAGCCAAATAAAAAAATGTAGCTTCACTGTCCAAATACATACTGTATGGATGGGAGTGTATACCCGTTGATTCTTGAAGAATATAAGTTGTACTTTTGATATCATCAATGGTTAGTACTTGCATCCATAACTCTGTCTATGAATTTGAGAGTGGTTTCTCCAGGCTCGTCCCTCAGCTTTTTACCAAAACAGGAGTCGCTTTGTTATTGTTTCAATTAAGGATTTTAGCTTTAAGATGATGTTTATATTTAGCTTAGCTTTTTTGATGCTACAAATGTATTTTTTTATTTTAAAAAAAGAGACTTTGTTTCCCTATTGCTCACTGGAGGTCCTACAAGAGAAAAATTTAAACCATTATAGGCCCAGTGCAGTCAGAAATGTGATTTTCCTCTGTTTTGTATATATTTCAACACTATGAGTTGTAATAATACTGTGAAATTGTGATAATTATGATAATGCCCTTTTAGTGTAAGAGCAGTTTGAAAAGACTGCCTGAAACTTCTGCCTGTTTTGGTGGGATGGAGTTTTGGCCTACCTGGTGACATCACCAGGCAGTAAATGAGTAAATAGACCAATAAGAAAGAGTTCCAAAACTCTCTGCCAATAACAGCTATTTTTCAGTTTTCCCCTCCCCACTCAGACCAGCAGGATTCTTGTTCAAGAAATTGCTCTTAGCTAAGAAACTATTTTTATTTTGTTTTTGACCATTTTAATTGTTAACACTCACAGTAAGGTACTTTATTGTTACCCAGAAATTATTTGATGTTAAGATAAAAACAGCTACATTGGACCTTGGATATCTGGTGTCATGACTCTTCCACCACCAACACGTTCTAGCTGCCAGTGTCATCCTAGAATAGAAAGACTGATGCCCTAAAGTCTCTTTCTTACAGATATATTCCTTATCTTGAGAATACATTCATTTCAATAGGATAGGAACATATACTGGAGAAAAAGAGTCGTACTCAGATGTGGCAATACATACATGATTAAATGTTTCTACGTAAAAAATAATATATTTTTGATATAATAGATATTTACACGTATTTATATTATTTGATGTATTAATAAGACAGGTCCATTACAAGAAGGTAATTCACACACACTCATTACTGACGCCATAAACGTACACGCACACACCCCCTCAAACCTTTGCTGCTGCTAAAATGATTATTGATTTGATTTATTACTACCACTACGCTGCTGGATTTCCATTACCATTAGTATTCATCTATTTATCCTGCTACTGGTCACTATTACTCCTATTTACATTTATATATTACTATTAGTATATTACCATAAGTATTTGTAATTTATATACACTGGGGGCCAAAAGTTTGAAGGGTTTTTCTTTATTTGCAGTATTTTTTACATTGTATAATAAAAGTGAAGACCTCAAAACTATGACATAACACATATGGAATCATGTAGTAAACAAAAAAAGTGTTAAACAAATCAAAATATATTTTATATTTGAGATTCTCCAAATTGCCACCTTTGCCTTGATGATACCTTTGCACACTATTTATTTGGGCTGCAATCTGAGGCTGGTAACTCTAATGAACTTATCCTCTGCAGCAGAGGTATTTCTGGGTCTTCCATTCCTGTGGCGGTCCTCATGAAGCTGGTTGAGAGAATGCCATGAGTGTGCAAAGCCATCATCAAGGCAAAGGGTGGCTCCTTTGAAGAATCTCAAATATATTTTGATTTGTTTAACACTTTTTTAGTTACTACATGATTCCATATGTGTTATGTCATAGTTTTGATGTCTTAAATTTTATTCTACAATGTAAAAAATACTGCAAATAAAGAAAAACCCTTGAATTGAATTAGTAATATTCCAAACCTTTTGCCCCCAGTGTAAATATTACTATTAGTATATTACCATAAGTATTTGTATATATTCCTGCGAGCAGTCACTTTCAGCCCTGTTCACATGTATATTCTACTACCAGTCACTTTTTTAAGTATAAACCTACCTCAACCACTCCAGTACCCCTGCACATTGAATAAGGTACTGCCACTGTTATACTTGCATTGTCGTTTCTTTAACTTATATCATACTTCTTGTGTTTTTTAATTCTATATTTTTTCATTATCTATGGGCCTGGTATTATGATTATAACTGCATTGTAGGGAAACAGCTCTCAAGTAAAAAGTTCACTGTACTGTTTTACACCTTGCATCCTGTGTACATGGCAAATAAACAAGTAGCAGCATCTTTAGCAGTAGTACCACAAATAAACACCAGGTGATACTTTGGAGTTTACTTACCATTCTTATATCATTTTCTGTAAGGTGACATATCTCATATTTATCCCAATTTTATTTAAATTCTCTTTCCTGATCCAGGGGTGCACTTTTTGTTTTAGTGGGGCGGACATAACTTGGTGGTGGGTCTATGGGGCATATAAAGCTTATTTGCTGCATTTCTACACAATCTAATATGAACCATGGCCCTTCTAGCTGTCTCTATTTAGAACAACAAAATGTAAGCAAAAATGCCCACAGTCATCAAGCTAAGAAAGATATCATTATTAAATATGTTTAAGTGATTGATAAGACTGAACTAGATCAATGATAATTCAATAATAAATGCCTAACAAATAGCCTAACAAATAGTCTTACAAATAAAGTACAAACACAACTTTATTAAGACAATTTTTTTTATGTCTCATGGGAAAGGTTTGGAAAGCAAATGTTTAATAAAAACACATGTACACTTACACATTAACACACAGAAACAGTACATCCTCCATATCATTCATATCATAGGCCTAATAGAACTGTAGAGCTCTTTTAACTTGATAACAGTCACCAGTATCAACATTTCCAAGCAAACAAAAACAGGGAGAATCTGTAGACATGCTGAGATAAAAGAACATAATCTTTGCCAGAATTCAGCCAGCCTTCCCAAAACCATAACATATGCAAATATGTCCCCTTTTGTGTTTTACATGATAATCAGTTTCACTGGCATATAGTTAGTTCTATGGATGGTCTTACACTGCTGGCATTTACAACATGACTGGGCATTCTAACATATCTGTATCCATTCCTGGCCATCATGGATAATGTCACCCACCCTCTGCATGTCATGGTTATGATGCAGAGGAGCACCTTCAGTCACAGACTGATCCCACCACGGTGTGCCAGAGAGCGCTACAGGAGGTCCTTCCTGCCGGCGGCTATTACACTATTTAATGCATCACCTGGGTGCCATGCCGTCGGCAACATAGACCTGGAGATGTTGGGGTGTTAGGACCTAGTTTAACAATTAGGCATCCATCCATCCGTGAGTAACCTTCTGGTCTGTAATCACTCATTTACTCAGGACTTATTCATTCAGCACTCATTCATTCAGGACTGTTGATACATATTCATATACAGTTGTTATATCATATCACGTACAATATTGTAAGTAATTATTGGACTGCACTTATGTAGTCATTCATTCAGGACTGTACATTAGTATCCTGTCAGTAGTATATTTTTTTCATTGCATATAGTATATCAGATGTACAATACGTGCATTTATCTGTAATTGAACCCTGTACTAAGGACTGTATTTTAAGGGAATTATTATTATTACCCTAATTTATATCATACACACATTTAGATATTTAAGTATCTCATCCTGTCATTTACCTGTACAGTTAATGTAACCATGCAAATATTCCAATATTAATTTACCTGTATATTTAACCAGACTGTATATTAAATAAACTGTTATTACCCTCATTTTAATCAAACGCACATTTAGCTATTTAAGTATCTTTTTCTGCCATCTACCTGTATAGTTAACCATGCAAATATTATTTATTTATATCAACTTGCAATAATTGTATAATTTTTTCACCTAACACTCTATAACAATGTATAGTGTACATATTCAGCCATTCACCCATACTATGTAATGCCTTTCTATAGCTTTTTGCACTCCAGCCTTCCTGTATTTTTATACTTTTTCATACTGCTGCACTATGTATCATGTATTGTGTATCTGTCTTTTGTGTATTTCGTTTTGGCATTTTGCACCTGTTTTTCGTAGCTACTTGACAAAGAAATTTCTCCTCAGGGATCAAGAAAGTATCTATCTATCTATCTATCTATCTGTTCCTCAACTTTAAAAGTTTGTCAGACTGCCTTAAAGTAGTTTCGATATTTTAAGCTTATTTCTTGTCCAGTGTTTGCTGCAAAGAGAGCATGTTGTATCTGCAAAGGTTCATCTTCATCACAGACTGGTCTTCCCTGGTCCCAGGTCACCATCTGATCCTGCTCAGATGAGGCATGGCAAATAATTACCTAGGTGTACATTTATACATTATATTATCCAAGAATGGAATCAATGGTTCAATAATTGAAACTACCATTATTCCCAGATCCCAGACTGTAGCCTACCAATCAACTCAAGATGGAACTCTGTATCCATTCACTGATTGGTATAGCTAATATACTGAAAAATTCACCTGAGCTCCGTAGACTGGTATCCCCTGGCTGTCTGACCCTGCAGGGACACATGTCACCATCTGATCCTGCTAACACATGATGAGCATAGTGTTGTGTACTGACTGTGCACCATGACAGTGAAGCCTGTAGAGCTGTTTATACCGTGTCAGTGTGAAAAGTAGGGAATTACCTAGGGACACTGACAGACCGATAACATTACATTGCTATACTGACTAATAAAAACTTGCATTGCGCTGAAAAACATGTCAGAATATCAGTCCTCAATCGTTTGGCTGCTGGTTTAATTCGGGTCTAGTGTGATTGAGGCAAAAAGAATAGCAAATGTTAGTGAGCTAGCTATATAGCTAACGTTAGACAACTTTTGGATAGCTCTAGCTAATGGTACAATGGTACATCATCAAATTTACTACTGTGGAAAGGCTACAAAACATTTCCATACAGCTGTTAGATACTGCTACCTGACATATACACTACATGGCCAAAAGTATTTGGACATCTGCTTGTCGAACATCATGGGCATTAATATGGAGTGGGGCCACCCCTTTGCTTCTATAATAGCCTCTAGTCTTTTGGGAAAGCTTTCCACTAGATGTTGCAACATTGCTGCGAGGACTTGCTTCCATTAAGCCACAAGTGGCCAGAGCCTCCGCCGACACCGGTGTCCCGCCCCTCCCCCCTTGGGTGTTCCTGGTCTTGCGGTCGGGAGCCCGCACCTTGGGAGGGGGGTACTGTCAGGTCCTGCGTTGTCTCTAATTGGGGATCCTATTTAAGTTGCTCATGTTCCCACCTGTTTCTGGTTCATTGTTTATGCTTTCTGCATAACTAGTCGTGGTTGCAGTTTCTCCTTGTTTGTTGTTTCTGAAACCAAATTAAAGGAATGTCTTTATACTTCGGCTCTGCCTTCGCACCATGACACGAGCAGGACAGAAATTTGACAAACTGACTTGTTGGAAAGGTGGCATCCTATGACGGTGCCATGTTGAAAGTCACTGAGCTCTTTGGTACTTTTTTGCCAACTTTTACTATTACTCCACTATATTCCTAAAGAAAATAATGTACTTTTTACTCCATACATTTCCCCTGACACCCAAAAGTACTCATTACATTTTGACAGGAAAATGGTCCAATTCACACACTCATCAAGAGAACATCCCTCGTCATCCCTACTGCCTCTGACATGACGAACTCACTAAACACAAATGCTTATTTTTTAAATTATGTCTGAGTTTTGGAGAGTGTCCCTGGCTATCTGTCAATAAAGAAAAAATAGAAAATGGTGCTGTCTGGTTTGTTCTAGTCCCTGTTTTCTAATCCTCCCGGTTCTGACCATTTCTGCCTGCCCTGACCCTGAGCCCGCCTGCCATACCATTCTGCCTGCCCTGACCCTGAGCCCGCCTGCCATACCATTCTGCCTGCCCTGACCCTGAGCCCGCCTGCCATACCATTCTGCCTGCCCTGACCCTGAGCCCGCCTGCCATACCATTCTGCCTGCCCTGACCCTGAGCCCGCCTGCCATACCATTCTGCCTGCCCTGACCCCGCCTGCCATACCATTCTGCCTGACCTGACCCTGAGTCCGCCTGCCATACCATTCTGCCTGCCCTGACCCTGAGCCCGCCTGCCATACCATCCTGCCTGCCCTGACCCTATCTGACTCTGACCTGGTTATGAACTTCTGCCTGCCCTGACCCTGAGCCTGCCTGCTGCCTTGTACCTGTTGGACTCTGACCTGGTTACGAACCTCTGCCTGTCTTCAACCTGCCCTTTGCCTGCTTCCTGTGGTTTAATAAACTACTCTGTGTATTGAACCTTCCGTCTCCTGTGTCTGCATCCGGGTCATATCCTGAGTCATGTTAGTGTTAGCTGTGTTGTTGGCTAGTGCCTCTGAAAAACAGTGTCCTGACGAGAGAGCACATTTTCTATGCCAGGCGAAGGTCATCGTTAGGGATGTGTCCAAATAAATGTCACTAGAAAACAGCTTAAACAAATGCAAATGCAGCTACTGTTGTTATTCTGGCTGCACTGTTTGACTTGACTGTAAGTTAACCGTAATTAACTGGGTTGCATCCATAGATACAGAACAAAAAAGACAATGAATGGGTCGCGTCTCTGGCAACCGAACCGATAGAACAAAAGAACAGCTGGCTTGGGTAGCAACCATAGATTTATTTTGGGACTATATCTTGTGGAAGGATGAAATAATATGAATACATTCATCAAAATAAAATTCTTAATTAAAATATGTAAATCATTATTTAAATATGTTGGTAACCCGTTGTATAAAAGTGATAATGCTCTTGAAGCCGGTGTTTGAAGGCTATATTGGCACGGTTTGCCGGCCCTCAACTTTGTCTTGGGCCTAACACCGGCTTCTCTGGCATTATCCCCAAAACATACACTTAGTATTACTTTCTTAGTTACAGTATACATATCTCCCTGGCATATTACGTAATTTATGCAGCCACATACAATACATTTTTGGACTCACCTTGTTGTGCTGTGCTCACTTGAACAGGAAGGTGGCCCGGCAGTCCTTCTTGTGGGCAAATTTTGTCAACAAACTTTGTCATCAAAATTTGTCATTCTCTGGATTTATGGTGCTTTCAAAAAAATAAGGTTGAATCATGACGTCAGTGATCTTCAGGTTGGAACTCTAGAAAGAGGCCCAAGTTCCTGACTTGGAATTCCAAGATGGACGGACCATTCAAACATATTTTCCCAGTCAGAGCTAGTTTTTTTTTACGAGTTTCCAGTTGTTTTGAACGCAGCAGAAGTCATGCTGGATTGACAGCATGGCCAATGTATTCAACTTTTTCTGGCACATGGTGTTGCATGGAAAAGAGACCCCTAAACCCAGACTTGGACCACACACCCTCTCCACCGAACAGCACAGGCTAGTGATTGCTTTGCAATGCTTACAGTTAGCCACTGATTCCTTCCAAACCAGTCATTATTAAATTGTTGAATTTGCGATTTCCAACTTCTTGTGTAATGTTTATATCCAATGGCCGATGCTTCTATCTATAACTTATCTTCATATGACAAGGATTGAAAAGAATTTGCCAGTAGATTGTCGACTTGATTCATGATGATGACTACTTGTCTTGCTTACTAGCTAATATTTTTAAAGTATGATGTGATTTGAAGTCATTTTATCTGTAGTCAATGGCCTTGAGACTTGTAATATTACTCATTCAAGAGTTTTTCTTTATTTTCTACATTGTAGAATAAGAGTGAAGACATGAAAACTATGAAATAACACATATGGAATCATGCAGTAACCAAAAAGGTGTTAAACAAACCAAAACATATTTTATATTTGAGATTCTTCAAAGTAGCCACCCTACACCTTGATGACAGCTTTTGCACACTCTTGGCATTCTCTCAACCAACTTCATGAGGTAGTCACCTGGAATGCATGACAATTAACAGGTGTGCCTTGTTAAAAGTGAATTTGTGGAATTTATTTCCTTGTTAATGCGTTTGAGCCAACCAGTTGTGTTGTGACAAGGTAGGGGTGGTATACAGAAGATAGCCCTATTTGGTAAAAGACCAAATCCATATTATGGCAAGAACAGCTCAAATAAGCAAAGAGAAACGACAGTCCATCATTACTTTAAGACATGAAGGTCATTCAATACTCAATTTCAAGAACTTTTCTTCAAGTGCAGTCGCAAAAACCATCAAGTGCTTTGATGAAACTGGCTCTCATGAGGAACGCCACAGGAAAGACACAGAGTTACCTCTATTGCAGAGGATAAATTCATTAGAGTTATCAGCCTCAGATTGCAGCCCAAATAAATGCTTCACAGAGTTCAAGTAACAGACACATCTCAACATCAACTGTCCAGAGGAGACTGTGTGAATCAGGCCTTCATGGATTAATTGCTGCAAAGAAACCACTACTAAAAGGACACCAATAAGAAGAAGAGACTTGCTTGGGCCAAGAAACACGAACAATGGACATTAGACCAGTGGAAATCTGTCCTTTGGTCTGATGAGTCCAAATTTGATATTTTTGGTTCCAACCGCTGTGTCTTTGTGAGACGCAGAGTAGGTGAACGGATGATCTCCTTATGTGTAGTTCCCATGCTGAAGCATGGAGGAGGAGGTGTGATGGTGTGGGAGTGCTTTGCTGATGACACTGTCAGTGATTTATTTAGAATTCAAGGCACACTGCGGCATTCTGCAGTGATACGCCATCACATCTGGTTTGCTCTTAGTGGGACTATCATTTGTTTTTTAACAGGACAATGACCCAAAATACAACTCCAGGCTGTGTAAAGGCTATTTGACCAAGGAGAATGATGCTGTGCTGCATCAGATGACCCGACCTCAACCCAATTGAGATGGTTTGGGATGAGTTGGACCACAGAGTGAAGGATAAGCAGCCAACAAGTGCTCAGCATATGTGGGAGAAAAAAAAAAAGCATTCCTCATGAAGCTGGTTGAGGGAATACCAAGAGTGTGCAAAGCTGTCATCAAGGCAAAGGGTGGCTACTTTGAAGAATATCACATATATTTTGATTTGTTTAACACTTTTACATATTACAGTACATGATTCCATATGTGTTATTTCATAGTTTTGATGTCTTCACTATTATTCTACAATGTAGAAAATAGTACAAAGAAAAACCCTTAAATGATTAGGTGTGTCCAAACTTTTGACTGGTACTGTATATATACAGTGGGGAGAACAAGTATTTGATACACTGCCGATTTTGCAGGTTTTCCTACTTACAAAGCATGTAGAGGTCTGTAATTTTTATCATAGGTACACTTCAACTGTGAGAGACGGAATCTAAAACAAAAATACAGAAAATCACATTGTATGATTTTTAAATAATTAATTTGCATTTTATTGCATGACATAAGTATTTGATCACCTACCAACCAGTAAGAATTCTGGCTCTCACAGACCTGTTAGTTTTTCTTTAAGAAGCCCTCCTGTTCTCCACTCATTACCTGTATTAACTGCACCTGTTTGAACTCATTACCTG
This sequence comes from Thymallus thymallus, assembly GCA_023634145.1. Lineage (NCBI taxonomy): Eukaryota > Metazoa > Chordata > Actinopteri > Salmoniformes > Salmonidae > Thymallus > Thymallus thymallus. The sequence continues at coordinate 22,539,149 of CM042405.1, read as the reverse complement.
TATAAAAGACACCTGTCCACACACTCAATCAAACAGACTCCAACCTCTCCACAATGGCCAAGACCAGAGAGCTGTGTAAGGACATCAGGGATAAAATTGTAGACCTGCACAAGGCTGGGATGGGCTACAGGACAATAGGCAAGCAGCTTGGTGAGAAGGCATCAACTGTTGGCACAATTATTAGAAAATGGAAGAAGTTCAAGATGACGGTCAATCTCCCTCGGTCTGGGGCACCATGCAAGATCTCACCTCGTGGGGCATCAATGATCATGAGGAAGGTGAAGGATCAGCCCAGAACTACACGGCAGGACCTGGTAAATGACCTGAAGAGAACTGGGACCACAGTCTCAAAGAAAACCATTAGTAACACACTACGCCGTCATGGATTAAAATCCTGCAGCGCACGCAAGGTCCCCCTGCTCAAGCCAGGCATGTCCAGGCCCGTCTGAAGTTTGCCAATGACCATCTGGATGATCCAGACGAGGAATGGGAGAAGGTCATGTGGTCTGATGAGACAAAGATAGAGCTTTTTAGTCTAAACTCCACTCGCCGTGTTTGGAGGAAGAAGAAGGATGAGTACAACCCCAAGAACACCATCCCAACCGTGAAGCATGGAGGTGGAAACATAATTCTTTGGGGATGCTTTTCTGCAAAGGGGACAGGACGACTGCACCGTATTGAGGGGAGGATGGATGGGGCCATGTATCGCGAGATCTTGGCCAACAACCTCCTTCCCTCAGTAAGATCATTGAAGATGGGTCGTGGCTGGGTCTTCCAGCATGACAACAACCCGAAACACACAGCCAGGGCAACTAAGGAGTGGCTCCGTAAGAAGCATCTCAAGGTCCTGGAGTGGCCTAGCCAGTCTCCAGACCTGAACCCAATAGAAAATCTTTGGAGGGAGCTGAAAGTCCGTTTTGCCCATCGACAGCCCCGAAACCTGAAGGATCTGGAGAAGGTCTGTATGGAGGAGTGGGCCAAAATCCCTGCTGCAGTGTGTGCAAACCTGGTCAAGAACTACAGGAAACATATTATCTCTGTAATTGCAAACAAAGGTTTCTGTACCAAATATTAAGTTCTGCTTTTCTGATGTATCAAATACTTATGTCATGCAATAAAATGCTAATTAATTACTTAAAAATCATACAATGTGATTTTCTGGATTTTTGTTTTAGATTCCGTCACTCACAGTTGAAGAGTACCTATGATACAAATTACAGACATCTACATGCTTTGTAAGTGGGAAAACCTGCAAAATCGGCAGTGTATCAAATACTTGTTCTCCCCACTGTATATACAGTTGAAGTCGGAAGTTTACATACACTTAGGTTAAAGTCATTAAAACTAATTTTTCAACTACTCCACAGATTTCATGTTAATAAACTATAGTTTTGGCAAGTCGGTTAGGACTTCTACTTTGTGCATGACACAAGTAATTCTTCCAACAATTGTTTACAGACAGATTATTTCACTTATAATTCACTATAACACAATTCCAGTGGGTCAGAGGTTTACATACACTAAGTTGACTGTGCCTTTAAACAGCTTGGAAAATTCCAGAAAATTATGTCATGGCTTTATAAGCTTCTCATAGGTTAATTGACATCCTTTGAGTCAATTGGTTGTATTTCAAGGCCTACCTTCATACTCAGTTGCTCTTTGCTCGACATCATGGGAAAATCAAAAGAAATCAGCTAAGACCTCAGAAGAAGAAAAAATGTGTAGACCTCCACAAGCCTGGTTCATCCTTGGGAGCAATTTCCAAACGCCTGAAGGTACGACGTTAATCTGTACAAACATTAGTACGCAAGTATAAACACCATGGGACCACACAGCCTTCATATCGCTCAGGAAGGAGATGTGTTCTTTCTCTTAGAGATGAATGTACTTTGGTGTGAAAAGTGCAAATCAATCCCAGAGCAACAGCAAAGGACCTTGTGAAGATGCTGGAGGAAACTGGTACAAAAGTATCTATATCCACAGTAAAACGAGTCCTATATGGACATAACCTGAAAGGCAGCTCAGCAAGGAAGAAGCCACTGCTCCAAAACGGCCATAAAAAAGCCAGACTACGGTTTGCAGCTGCACATGGGGACAAAGATGGTACTTTTTAGAGAAATGTCCTCTGGTCTGATGAAACAAAAATAGAACTCTTTGGCCATAATGACCATCGTTGTGTTTGAAGGAAAAAGGGGAACAGGCTTGCAAGCCGAAGAACACCATCCCAACCGTAAAGCCCGGGGGCTGGCAGCATCATGATGTGGGGGTGCTTTGCTGCAGGAGGGACTGGTGCACTTCACAAAATAGATGGCATCATGAGGAAGGAAAAGGATGTGGATATATTGAAGCAACATCTCACGACATCAGTCAGGAAGTTAAAGCTTGGTCGCAAATGGGTCGTCCGAATGGACAATGACCCCAAGATTACTTCCAAAGTATACTTCCAAATGGACAATGACCCCAAGTATACTTCCAAGTATACTTCCAAAATGGCTTAAGGACAACAAAGTCAAGGTATTGGAGTGGCCATCACAGAGCCCTGACCTCAATCCTATAGGAAATCTGTGGGCAGAACTGAAAAAGCTTGTGCGAGCAAGGAGGCCTACAAACCTGACTCAGTTACACCAGTTCTGTCAGGAAGAATGGGCCAAAATTCACCCAGCTTATTGTGGGAAGCTTGTGGAAGGCTACCCAAGTTAAACAATTTTAAAGGCAATGCTACCAAATACTAATTGAGTTTGTAAACTTCTGACACACTGGGAATGTGATGAAAGAAATAAAAGCTGAAATAAATAATTATCTCTACTATTATTCTGACATTTCACAATATAAAATAAAGTGGTTATCCTAACTGACCTAAGACAGGGAATTTTTACTAGGGTTAAATGTCAGGAATTGTGAAAAACTGAGTTTAAATGTATTTGGCTAAGGTGTATGCAAACTTCCGAATTCAACTGTATATATATATATATTTTTTTTAGCTAAACAGGTGGGTATCAAAACCTGCCCTGAATGATGGGTCGACACTGCAATTGAGTACTCTTACACCACTGACTTCCAGCACCTTTTTGTAGACATTTGGCATAATAAGACTAAAGTACACAACCAATATTCACTTAATTTTAGTATTTTTAATTTCCTAAAGATTCAGGGCTTAGAATAAGTCTTCATTACATTATAATTGGTTTGCCTTTAGCCAGTGCATATGAGAATACGTTCTTAATGGAATAAAGGTTAAAATGGTGCAGATACTGTATATATGGGGGCATGTTCTGATTGGAGGCATAATTTCATGGAACTGTTCCATCAGAAAATGCCTTCCTATTAGAACATGCACCCCCCTGCGTGTTCTGATGTATTCCATCAAATGGCAGGCCTATGCCTCCTCATAAATCATGACCCCCCCCCCCTCTTTCTAGCATTGTAACCTACACACAATAGTTGATTTAGTTAGTCAATATGGTTTGTATCTAGTATTTATTTAGTATGTATAAGAAGTGTACTTGCACGCAGTGTTGCAGATTCAAGTCCTATTCACTGTAATCTTTGGCTGCAGTTTAGACAGACAGCCCAATTCTGATCTTTTTTTTCACTAATTGGTATTTTAGCCAATCAAATCAGCACTGAAAAAGAAAAATGTGATTGGTCAAAAGACCAATTAGTGGAAAAATGATCAGAATTGGGCTGTCTGTCTAAACACAGCCTAATTTTCTATATTGGTGGGAACTTGGCAAGTGCCCTGAAGACTAGGGTGTCTATGAATTTGAGAGAGTGGTGCATTTCTCCAACATCATCTCTTGCCTCATTTAAGTTTACCAAACAAAGTGGCGGGGTCAGGGGTGTATTCATTACGTCTTGCAACGGAAACCGTTTACTGTTTAAGAACCAAACATAACAAAATGTGGGTTTTTTTGCAGAACGTTTTTCGTTTGGAGAAAATTATTTATGTTGCAAAATGTTTTACAACAGAAACCATTTACACCAAATGGAAAACGTTTTGCAACATAAATGAAATTTATGCAACATAAACATTTTTTGCAACATAAATGAAATTTCCCCCCCGGGGGATCAATAAAGTACCTATCTATCTATCTATCTATCTATCTATCTATCTAAAAGGCTGCATTCTGCAATAGGGACGGGAGTACATAAAACAGTGCTACCATGCTGCTCCTTTTACAGTTTTAAAAGTTCAGCTGAAAACGTTGTCCCTCTCCATTCAACCCACTTGATTCCTTACATAACAAGACCAATCATATGCTTCAACGATCCGCAGTGCTGTGGCAAGACAGGACAACGATACAGGTTCCTCTCGTGATGTTACATCGAAGGCGCAGATGCTCCAATTTCAAAACGATTTGGAGGCAGCACAGTTTAAAAAGTTAACGCACGGACTTATTTCGAAAAATAAAAGAAGTCATTTGCAAGGCGTCAGATAGAAGAGGTCTGGCACATGAGAAGAGGGTCAAAAACGTGTCTCACAGGCAACATGTGAGAGTAGGCAGCTCTCGAAGACTGTGGCGACACGTGCGGAAAAGTTGTAAGCGCGGGGCAAACACTCGCGCACTTACAGTCTACGTCCTACAGGGGGCGTGGCCAGGCTACGAGCGGCGCTTCCGTGTTTACACATCCACGAAAAAGGAGGCGACTAGAGGCGCAAAGTATGTTCACCGAGCGAGCATAGAGCGTGGTGAGGGAAGTGACGGTCTCGCAGCACGGGCTGACTGTATGGTAAAGCAGAGGTAACTAACTATAGGTTTCACAATTGCGTTTTACAGCGGAATGTTCACTCGAAGGGGCCATGGAGACGTCAAGAAATCTACACAGAAAGTTCTGGACCCAAAGAAGGATGTATTGACCCGACTGAAGCACCTCCGGTCACTGTTAGGTGAGTGAAATGTCATCGAGCTTTGATGCAGCACTGAACAGTCAGTGTGTCGCTCGCTTGATTATCGATGGTGCCTGCCTCCCTATAGCTAGCTGTCTAATCTTTGAGTCCAATGTTGTTGTTTTTTTTTTTAACACCTCGAATATATGTGGCATCATGCAACCTATACATGGAGCTGGCTAACGTTAGTTATCTAGCTAGCTAAGCCACCCTTTGTGGCTAGTGGCGCGTCTGTCTAACGTTAGCTTGCAAGCCACCAGTACAGTAGTTTCATTGTAGAACGGTTAGCCAGCTAGCTGATTAGCATGCCAGTCAGCAGCAGGCAGGTTACAGAAATCGAGCCATCTAGCTAGCTTTGTGCTAACAAGGTGCTTAGTTTGACGTCCTAGGTACTAACTAGATGTCCCGTTTTGTTTGCAAGTTGGCTGCTTGCTTGCTAGCTATCAACCTCCAGTCATTCAAGGGCTTGCTAGCTGACATAGCCGCTGGCACTGTCTAGTTTGCTAAACTCAATGAAATTAATATTGCTAGGCTAGCTAGCATTAGCAATAGAGGCATTAAGTAACGTTAGCCAACATTTGGAGATGACATCTGAACAGAATGCACATGACACTTTGTTGAAACAGGTAACTAAATTAGGTCGCTAGACTCTCAAATTAAATTAGCCTTTGGCTGTACTTTACGTAACTAGTTATCTACATATTCAGTTAGTATTGCATAATTCATAGGTGGTTGTCACATGACATGGCTACCTATTCTTATTGAATGCAATGTATTTTGTCCTTAGGCGAGCAGTAGGAAATTATAGGAATAGCTAGCCTAACAATTAGGAAGGTTTTTTTTCTTCTATTAGCTGCAAGTAAAATATCTAATCAGTTGTTTGTTTGAGACATTAGTCTATTTATCAAAAACAAAGTGAAAATAGAAGTATTGAATTGAAGACACCTGCCTATTGTATCCTACCTAGAGTTTCAATGGTCAATATTGTTTCTATCACTCATAAATAAATAATTCCTTTATTCTGAGCTATATTGTATGCAAAACATTTTGGGGGAAATTATATTATTTTATACTAATACAATTGCTCAGAGAAAGATTTTGGTTAACAAGTAATACAAAAAAAATCTCAAAATAGTTGTCAGAATATTGCCACCCCTGTTTTCAATATTCTAGCACCCTCCCGTTTGCAAGACACTGATTATTTTTCTAAAATGTTTTTTGAGATTGGAGAACATGTTGGGACGGATCTTAGACCATTCCTCCATACAGAATCTTTCCAGATCCTTGATATCATTTGTCTGCTCTTATGGACTGCCCTCTTCAATTCAAGCCACACGTTTTCAATGGGGTTCATGTCTGGAGACTGAGATGGCCATTGCAAAATGTATATTTTTGTTGCCAATTAACCATTTCTTTTTTTATTTTGATTAGTGCTTGGGGTTTTTGTTTTTCTGGAAGATCCATTTGCGGCCAAGTGTCAGCCTCCTGGCAGAGGCAACCAGGGTTTTTGGCTAAAATGTCATGATGCTGTTGACCTTAACAAGGGCACTAGAACCAGTGGACGCAAAATAGCCCCATAACATCAAAGATCCACCACCATAGGTATGTATATGCTTCTGTTTTTCAGCGCCAAACCCACCACTGGTGTGCATGGCCAAAGAACTCTGTTTTCCTGTCATCTAAGCATAGCACCGGCATATGGTCAGATGACATGAAAATAGAGCTCTTTGGCCATGCACACCAGTAGTAGGCCCAACGTGTTCTCCAATTTTATAAAAATGCTCAGTGTCGTTATCCTCGCAAGGGTATGGTGCTAGAGTATTGAAAACGGGTGCCAATAATGTTTTATCACTTAAAATAATATAAATTGCAAATGTTTTTGAGCATACAATATCTTTATCAAGGGTGCCAAAAATTATGGACCTGACTGTAAATCGAGGACATATATTGACGCCTCATTATATTACCATCTTTAGACGTCCCTTTCACATAGCATGCTGTTAAAAGTATCCTCTCCATTTATTTACAGACGGGACTCTTCCAAACAAAGCCCTGTCTGTTGACCTAGGGTCTACCTTTGAACAGGAAGCGTAATTCTGTGTTGTAGGCCTTGGTTATATGCATACTGTAAGGTAGTTTAGCCTAATTTCCCTCTGCATCAGTATCTTCGTATCGCTCCATGCAAAACAACCAGAAATATTGCCAGACTCCAACTGTCTTCATATGGTGTCTTTATGAAGTTCACTGTGAAGCGGTGTGTTAGTTGGACCGTTTAAATTGACTCGCCTTGCCTGAGTCCTTCTTTTAACAGGCTCGCTGACCTGTAGAAAACCTGTATCTGGGACATGCCCGCTGTCATTTAGGCACTACCTATCAACCACTTTCCACTGTGTCTGTGTTCAAATCTCCATCTCCAAAAAGTGCTGAACTTGCGCAAAGTTGGTTAATGTGTCAAAAGTCAAGCCTATCAGGGTACTTTCCTGCTGACGCTGCACATTCAAGGTCAAGACTTGTACGGTCAAGATAGAGGTCAACAGTGGTCCGAGGGAGTCTGTTACTTCCCTACGGCTTTTCTTATCCTTGTGTGTGGGCAAAGATAAGGCAGGTCTGTTTGTGCAGCAGCTGATAGCTGAGCCTCCATATTGATGTCCGTTGGCCACCCCCCTCCTCAGTGTTTTCAGCATTGAAGGATTTCCTCCTGGCCTAGTGCTGGCTGGTTCCTGTGTGGACAGGAAGTGGGGTGAGTGATTGGGTGCTGGACATAGCAGGGAGTCTAGGGGGAACGTTGACATCCTTTTATTGTGCTGCTATAAATCATGGCGAAGCTTACAAAGCTATGTGGTTTGTTCAAATGTTCAAAAGGCATATTTTGATGTGAATTTTACACACACACTGACCAAAAAACACAGGCAAATGCCACTCGCTCCAAAAATAAAACATGCCACTTCCGATGTTTTTGATATCAAGATAGGAATTATATTAAAGGTCCTTCTAAATGTCAGGGACATCCTGAAACCAGTGGACTATGTCTCTGGTGCCCCCTTCCATGTTGATTCAGCTTGAACAGTGTTTTCCACAAGTACATGGAGTAACAAGCCAAATAGAAAAAGTAGCCGTGCCGGGGTTCAGAGTTTGTTTGGCAAAACAAATCTCGATTTTGGTGGCGTCTGATACATTCTAATGCCTTGATTCCATCTGAAATACATAGTGAAATTATGTAATACTTTATTGAGTTTACCTTCCAGATTGGAAAAATGTTTTGTGGTATTGTGTACAATTTAAATGACAGAAAATGTATAAATTCAGTGTCCTCCGAAATACAACTCCGCCAAGCCGCACTGCTTCTTGAAAAAATGCACGCTTAACCTGGAAGCCTGCAGCACCAATGTGTCGGAGGAAACACCGTACACCTAGCGACCGTGTCAGCGTGCATGGGCCCGGCCCGCCACAGTAGTCGCTACAGCGCGATGGGACAAGGACATCTCGGCCGACCAAACCCTCCCCTAACCCGGACATCGCTAGAGCCAATTGTGTGTTGCCTTATGGGTCTCCCAATCACGACCGGCTGCGACAGGCCGGTATCGAACCAGGATCTGTAGTAATGCAGCTAGCACTGTGATGCAGTGTCTTAGACCGCTGCACCACTCGGGAGGGCACTTTTTCAAATGGAAAAATGGGTCCTTAAAATAAACAGACAGATGCTCAATTAAGTTCTGGGTCCATACATGTTAAGAGGAGAGAGAACGATATCAGTTAAATTAGTGAAAGAATTTCAACAAGTCTTTTCAACTCTCTTTGTGATTTGCAGTATGACATTTTATTTGAGAAAATACTTGTTAAACAACTGACCCACAGATTTCTTCTTAAAGAATATTGTAAGAGTCTGCTGACTATCTGCAATACAGGTATGAAGCAGGTCTTAATCTTGGGCTTGGTACATCGAAAGCAACAGTTGACTACTCCATTGTAAGTATCATTAGCTTTTAAAACAAGGTTGTCTCTCCACAAGCAGTGAGGAGGGTTCACCATATTCACCGAATGTTTTTATAATTTATCTGCAGATAATTGCCAAAAAGCCTACCAGTATGTAAATTAGGGAGCCAAATGGGTAGGGCAGAACAGGCTAAGTGGATTTCGACTCACCGTTACCTCTAGCGGGAGAGGATTTGCCAGACTTTTGGGGGGATTTGCGAATTGAAAAGTAGCCTAGTTAATTTAAGTTGAAAAACCGGCTGAAAATTGCTGTGTACAGTCAGCGCTAGTGGAAAACACTGCTTTATTCAAGTTTGATTTAGGCCCAATATCACAGCATGACATGACAGCATCAGTAGGCTATACCAAGGTCTATGGTCAGGAAATAGTCACAGCCCTAAAATGGCTGTAATACTTTCCTTCACTCAGGAATGCATATTAGTATCCTGTCAGTTGCACCTTTTCTCATTGCTTTTAGTATATCGAATGTGCAGTTGTCTGAAATTAAACCCTGCGCACTAAGGACTGTATTTTAAGGGAATTACTATTATTACCCCAAATTATATCATACACACATTTAGCTATTTAAGTATCTCTTCCTGTCATTTACCTGTACAGTTTGTGTAACCATGCAAGTATTCACTTATCTGTAAATATAACTGTATATTTACCTGTACAGCTAATTTAACCATGCAAAATATTCACTTACCTGTTTATTTAGCCAGTCTGTCTATTAAGTAAACTATTATTACCCTCGCTCATATCATATGCATTTTTAGCTACTGAAGTATTTCTCTGCCATCGACCTGTATAGTGTAGTTAACCATCCAACATCCACCAATGTGTACATATTCAGCCATCCACCCATACTATGCAATGTCTTTTTATAGCTTTTTTTGCACTCCAGATATCTTGTATTTCTATACTTTTTCCATACTGCCGCTCTATGTATCATGTACCGTGTATCTGTCTTTTTTGTGTACTTTCGTTGTGGCATTTTGCACCTGTGTTTTGTTTTAGCTGCTTGACAAAGAAATTTCCCCCTCGGGGATCAATAAAGTATTATCTATCTATCTATCTATCTATCTATCTATCTATCTATCTATCTATCTATCTATCTATCTATCTATCTATCTATCTATCTATCTATCTATCTATCTATCTATCTATCTATCTGCACACACTTACAGTGCCTTTTGGAGATTATTCAGACCCCTTTACTTTTTCCACATTTTGTTACGTTACAGCCTCATTCTAAAATGTATTAAATTGTTTTTTCCCCTCATCAATCTACACACAATACTCCATAATGACAATGCAAAAACATAAGTATTCAGACCCTTTACTTAGTACTTTGTTGAAGCATCTTTGGCAGCGATTACAGCCTCTAGGCTTCTTGGGTATGACGCTACAAGCTTGCCCTGTCTTGGCTGTGTGCTTAGGGTCATTGTCCTATTGGAAGGTGAATCTTCGCCCCAGTCTGAGGTCCTGAGCGCTCTGGAGCGGGTTTTCATCAAGGATCTCTCTTTACTTTGCTCCGTTCATCTTTCCCTCGATCCTGACTAGTCTCCCAGTCCCTGCTGCTGAAAACATCCCCACAGCACATTGCTGCCACCACGCTTCACAGTAGGGATGGTGCCAGGTTTCCTCCAGACATGACGCTTGGCATTCAGGCCAAAGAGTTCCATCTTGGTTTCATCAGACCAGAGAATCTTGTTTCTCATGGTCTGAAAGTCTTTGGGTGCCTTTTGGCAAACTCCAAGCGGGCTCTCATGTGCCTTTTACTGAGTGGCTTTCGTCTGGCCACTACCATAAAGGCCTGATTGGTGGAGTGCTGCAGAGATGGTTGTCCTTTTGGAAGGTTCTCCCATCTCTGTCAGGGTGACCATCGGGTTCTTGGTCACCTTCCTGACCCAAGGCCCTTCTCCCCAGATTGCTCTGTTTGGCCGGGCAGCAAGCTCTAGGAAAAGTCTTGGTGGTTCCAAACTTCCTCCATTTAAGAATGATGGATGCCACTGTGTTCTTGGGGACCTTCAATGATGCATACCTCTTTTGGTATTTCATAGCAAAGGGTCTGAATACATATGTAAATAAGGTATTTCCGTTTTTTTTTCTTTCATATATTTGCAAATGAACATTTCTTCCATTTTAGAATAAAGCTGTAACATAACAAAATGTGGGAAAGGTAAAGGGGTCTGAATACTTTCTGAATGCACTGTATGTCTGTGAGACTCTACTTGCACTCTACCCTCTCCATTCCCTAGGGATATAGGCTAACATAAAAGTCAAGGCTACAATTCAGAGAATTTGGCTTCTCTTTATTATTTGAATAACAACTTGCTTAACCTTAAACTGCAACAATGGTAATAAAAAAACAGTGTGTGCTCAAGAGAGAGGAGAAGACAGAATGTTGGCCACAGTGTCACTTCATCCTCTTCCCTCTCTCCATGCTTTTGCGGTGAGTGATGGTGGGGGTCAGGGTCAACTAGGATGCCTGCTGTTAGGAGGTAAAGCTCTGGGGAAACAATCACTGCCACATCGGGAAAACAACTCAACAAAGTCCTTTTCCCTGCTGTGTCAAGATGACCTTGACATGTAATTCTCACCTTTTCAAAACACTGGATATATTTAATCCCTGTCCACAGTGTAGCCTACTTTCAATCACTTGCCCACGTTCAGTGTACCATAGATTAACGCTGAGATGTTGCTCATGCGTCACAGTTTAAATGCACATTTTAGCTAGACTCAATTCAGAAATGACAGTCAGAGAGAGGTCTGAGTGAGACTGATTTCTTAATCCCGCTACCGCCTGCACCCGCAGCTTTTCATACCGCACATGCTGGCTTTCTGTCCGACTCCCACCCGCTACCGCAAGAACTGGTCCCGAACCCAACCGCAGTTATGTTATTTTAGACATGTGACAAAGTTCACTTGCCAGCCATGGTCCCAGGAATTTTGCCCCCTATAGGCGATATCAAAATGCGCAAACATACCTTAAGAAATAGCTTAGGTTAAACTACCAGAGATTCTCACGTGCCCCGTTTATATTAAGCTATCGGTATTACTGCGCTATATCAGCCAATTAGATAGACGTAGTTTGAGAAGAGCAGAGGCAGTCTACTCCATTTCATTGAGACCACCCATATACTAGGCAAACTTGTTCTCACACGCCCAACTAGAGAGAGAGAGGCTACTGGAGTTGAAACAGCGAATTCTGAGAATGTGTGAATAATTTGACAAATGTGCTTTTAATATAATAGGTAGGCTAACGCATACAAAGCAGAAAGGTGACAGTTTCCAAATAAACTTGTGTGCAGGACAACAAAAATATTTTCATCCCAAAGTTGTCTGTCTGACCGCCCTTTTCAACCCTCAGTATGAAAAATGCTGACCAAATGTAATCTGCCCTTTTGGTCTGATGTGTCCAGATTTGAGAATTCTGGTTCCAACCGCCGTGTTTTTGTGAGACGCAGAGTAGGTGAACGGATGATCTCTGCATCTGTAGTTCCCACCGTGAAGCACGGAGGAGGAGATTTGGGGGTGCTTTGCTGGTGACACGGACTGTGAAGGCACACTTAACCAGCATGGCTACCACAGCTTTCTGCAGCGATATGCCATAGCAAGTCTCCAGACCTGAACCCAATAGAACATCTTTGGAGTGAGCTGAAAGTCCGTATTGCCCAGCGACAGCCCCGAAACCTGAAGGATCTGGAGAAGGTCTGTATGGAGGAGTGGGCCAAAATCCCTGCTGCAGTGTGTGCAAACCTGGTTAAGAACTACAGGAAACGAATGATCTCTGTAATTGCAAACAAAGGTTTCTGTACCAAATATTAAGTTCTGCTTTTCTGATGTATCAAATACTTATGTCATGCAATAAAATGCAAATTAATTACTTAAAAATCATACAATGTGATTTTCTGGATTTTTGTTTTAGATTCCGTCACTCACAGTTGAAGAGTACCTATGATAAAAATTACAGACTTCTACATGCTTTGTAAGTGGGAAAACCTGCAAAATCTGCAGTGTATCAAATACTTGTTCTCCCCACTATATATGTATGCATTGTTAATGTTGTAAATTACTATTGTAGCTGGAAACGGCAGATTTATTTATGAAATTTCTACATAGGCGTACAGATGCCCATTTTCAGCAACCATCACTCTTGTGTCCCAATGTCACGTTGTGTTAGCTGATCCAAGTTTATCGTTTTAAAAGGCTAATTGATCATTAGAAAACCCTTTTGCAACTACAGTTGAATTCGGAAGTTTACATACACCTTAGCCAAATACATTTCACAATTCCTGACATTTAATCCTAGTAAAAATTCCCTGTCTTAGGTCAGTTCGGATCACCACTTTATTTTAAGAATGTGAAATGTCAGAATAATAGTAGAGAGTTATTTATTTCAGCTTTTATTCCTTTCATCACATTCCCAGTGGCTCAGAAGTTTACATACGCTCAATTAGTATAGGGTAGTATTGCCTTTAAATTGTTTAACTTGGGCCAAACATTTCGGGTAGCCTTTCACAAGCTTCCCACAATAAATTGGGTGAATTTTGGCCCATTCCTCCTGAAAGAACTGGTGTAACTGAGTCAGGTTTGTAGGCCTCCTTACTCACACACGCTTTTTCAGTTCTGCCCACAAATGTTCTATAGGATTGAGGTCAGGGCTTTGTGATGGCCAATCCGATACCTTGAATTTGTTGTCCTTAAGCCATTTTGCCACAACTTTGGAAGTATGCTTGGGGTCATTGTCCATTTGGATGACCCATTTGTGACCAAGCTTTAACTTCCTGACTGATGTCTTGAGATGTTGCTTCAATATATCCACATAATTTTCCTTCCTCATGATGCCAAACATAACGATGGTCGTAATGGCCAAACAGTTCTATTTTTGTTTCATCAAACCAGAGGACATTTCTCCAAAACGTATGAGCTTTGTCCCCATGTGCAGTTTTAAACCGTAGTCTGGCTTTTTTAGCAGTGGCTTCTTCCTTGCTGAGTGGCTTTTCAGGTTATGTTGATATAGGGCTTGTTTTGCTGTGGATATAGATACTTTTGTACCTGTTTCTTCCAGCATCTTTGCAAGGTCCTTTGCTGTTGTTCTGGGATTGATTTGCACTTTCACACCAAAGTATGTTCATCTCTAGGAGACAGAACGTGTCTCCTTCCTAAGCGGTATGACGGCTGCGTGGTCCCATGGTGTTTATACTTGCGTACTATTGTTTGTACAGATGAGCGTGGTACCTTCAGGCGTTTGGAAATTGCTCCCAAGGATGAACCAGACTTGAGGGGGTCTACAAATTTTGTTTCTGTGGTCTTGGCTGATTTCTTTAGATTTTCCCATGATGTCGAGCGAAGAGGCACTGAGTTTGAAGGTAGGCCTTGAAATTCATCCGCAGGTACACCTCAAATTATGTAAATTAGCATCAGAAGCTTCTAAAGCTATGACATCATTTTATGGAATTTTCCAAGCTGTTTAAAGGCACAGTCAACTTAGTGTATATAATTGACAGTCGTTCCACCTCAAAAAGCACAAGAAAGAGGATTTCGAAACCCATCAACTCAGATTGTTATGAAACCGTTTCTGTAGTTGGTAACATATACAGTTAGTTATTTTGTTGAAATATAATTTGATCCCTGAGAAATGTAAGTTAATTGATTGCACCCAAATTGGCCATTTTAAATGTATAGGATTCAGATAATATTCAATAAATGTAGTACCCAGCATCCAATTTCAACCGCACTCCTTCCCACCAAACAACAGGAATCAAAAAAAAATTATTCCAAAAGCCACACACGGACCACATGCCAAGCCCACCCCAACAACCAGTATACGTAATCAGTTCTCTAAGTTTGACAAGTAGTATAAAGCTGTGGCTTATAATATTGATTCTACGTACTATGTAATGTATTCCCTGTGAATCTGGAGATGTTTTTTTTGTTCAGAGAAATTAGTTATGGAAGTCACTTATTTACCATAAAGTAGTGTCAATGTACCAGGTTTTAACCAAGAAATGCCGCTCCACGGCAGTCTTATGTTTTTCAATCAAATTGATTTGTTTGTGCAATGGTATCTTCTAAATCAGAGAAGAATAGGTGACGCATGAATGTTAGCTAGCTGCATGAGGTATGTAAAATCTAATTAGGGTAATCTGGAAACACTCTCCCAACACTTTTGTTCCTACCCTGTTAATTCCTCCCTGGCTTATTCATTCATTTTCATGTCAAAGAACAATGTGTTAAAGGTGCTGCCCACTATATTCCAACCAGTGTTAATTTCGTCAACAATAACTACGACAAAAAATACTCGTCAACAACCTATTTTTCCTGACTAAAATTGATGGTAACGAAACAGGGTGCCCTAGGAAAAATTAACTATTACAAATTGCTTTTCTTTTTAGTTGACAAATGTGATGATAATTCCACATGAGACTAATGCACATTTAATTTGACAAACTCCTTTTCATCTGTTTTGTCCAATATTAGGAGTATAGTAATAGTTCTGGCATTTTTGTCAAGTTTAAATTCTCCCATTTTCAAGGAAACAACTGTTATTTACCCCCTTGACGGCTATGATGGGGAGAACATCTGAGCTGTAAATTGTTTAACTTGTAGCCAAGGCTTTTATAGCCTATATGATTCATTAAGGCTGGCATTGGTTACAGCCTCATGTAGCTGTTTGTCCTTTTTTAATAGCCGGGCAACAGGACGCATTTCAGCAAATACTGCAAACGGCTGTTTAAAATAAACGCTAGGTCTAAATTAATTGTTTACGAGGTTACCATGAATTGTTTGAAGTTTTAATATTCGATTTGTTATATTAAATAATTCAGTAATGACTCAAATGATGGAAATCATCCATTTTTATTGCCAGTAAGAAACTGCTAGCCATTGGCTGCTAACATCTGAGAACTGATAGCAAACTGGCAATCACAAAAACCGTCAACAACTTCGGGAGAACAGACCCCCAGAAATCATCCGATCGCCTTCTAGTGGCAAATGTAAGAACGGCCCGAAAAGAGGCATACTAAAAAAAAGAAACGTGCAGGAAATGAAGAAATTGATTAAAATGCTGGAAGTGAATGCTGGGATTAAACTATGCAAATGAGCAAAAGCTGTGTGCATTAAGGAAATAGACACCTGGCTCAAATAGAAACTTGTCTCTAATAAGTGCCTGATGTGTTCAGTGATTTAAGCCTGGGCTATTAATTGAAGTTTTAGGGTAGTTGGACAAGGTTATCTTAATGTGCACATGATGAAAGTTAGAGGTAACCTAAATGTGAATTATTTAATAGAAAACAATGAACTGACTTATGTGACTAAAATAGCGATGACTAAAACTAGACAAACATTTTTGAGTTTTAGTCGACTGATAATAACAAAAAAACGAACAAAGTACTAAAGTATTTCAAGACAAACTAAATCAGCTGTGAAAAAACACTGATTCCAACTATAATTAGATGAATCATTCTATTTTGGCAAACTTCAGACGGGCCTGGACATGCGCTGGCTTGAGGAGTAGTGTTTTACTAATGGTTTTCTTTGAGACTGTGGTCCCAGCTCTCTTCAGGTCATTGACCAGGTCCTGCCGTGTAGTTCTGGGCTGATCCCTCACCTTCCTCATGATCATTGATGCCCCACGAGGTGAGATCTTGCATGGTGCCCCAGACCGAGGGAGATTGACCGTCATCTTGAACTTCTTCCATTTTCTAATAATTGCGCCAACAGTTGTTGCCTTCTCACCAAGCTGCTTGCCTATTGTCCTGTAGCCCGTCCCAGCCTTGTGCAGGTCTACAATTTTATCCCTGATGTCCTTACACAGCTCTCTGGTCTTGGCCATTGTGGAGAGGTTGGAGTCTGTTTGATTGAGTGTGTGGACAGGTGTCTTTTATACAGGTAACGAGTTCAAACAGGTGCAGTTAATACAGGTAATGAGTGGAGAACAGGAGGGCTTCTTAAAGAAAAACTAACAGGTCTGTGAGAGCCGGAATTCTTACTGGTTGGTAGGTGATCAAATACTTATGTCATGCAATAAAATGCAAATTAATTACTTAAAAATCATACAATGTGATTTTCTGGATTTTTGTTTTAGATTCCGTCACTCACAGTTGAAGAGTACCTATGATAAAAATTACAGACCTCTACATGCTTTGTAAGTAGGAAAACCTGCAAAATCGGCAGTGTATCAAATACTTGTTCTCCCCACTGTATGTGTTGCTACCCTAGTGTCATGAACTACTTATAAAGCATATTTTGAACTTTTTATATAAAATACTGTCAAATACAATTGTAGATGTGAACTGTGCTATACAGGTTTGGTGACACTAGATAGCCATTAGCAGGTATGTGTCTGTCTAGTGTTGCCCATTAGGATGACAGCTTCTGTCATTATCACCCTGACTCCGCTAGCTACACACTTCTCTCTTATACTGTAGTATAGTTGGCCTCAGGTCTGACACTGGCTCTGTGGGTGAGACTGAGGGACCAAAGAGAGAGCAGCCTTGCCTGATGTCATGTAGCCATTTCCTCCTTGCCACTCCCATGGTTGTCCGAGGAAAATATGTCATTTAGGGAAGTGTTATTGGGGGGAACAGTCTGTTCCTGTGAGATTCACACAGGGCACTATAAGCCTCACCTCAGCCTAGTGATGAGATTAACATTTATCATACGATGAGCTAGAATAGTCTATTAGCCATAATTCTGTTCTGAATATATGTGTCATTACCTTAAGATGAGGGTCAGCTCAGTCCACTGCTATTCCTGCCAGTGAGCTGGCTGGCCGGTGTGGGTGTGACTTCCCTAAGCTGGGTATAGCACCAAGATAAGCATCTGGCAGTATAAAGAATCACTGTGCCATGATCAGTGATTGCAAACAATGGCTGCAGTCCAAACACTTTATTTTTACCCCCTTAGCCCTAGTGCTAGCAACTTTCCCTCATGGGAATCCCTGTCGAAACCGGATGCATTTTGATTGTCATCTTAAGTGGAGGTCCAATTCACTTACGTTGCCCCCTCGGCCTTTGATTTAGCTCAAGGGAGCGAGTGAACAACTTTTGTCACTTGCGGGGTTGATTTGACCCACAATTCAATGCAAGCTATAGTCACATGTCGAACTCTGGTGTCCGTGAAGTGTCAAATTTAATCAATAAGGCTGCATTTTCGGCATGTCAGAAAAAATTAGGATTGCTAAAAAATATATATAGACATTGATTTAAGCGTTGGCCAATTGGCTTAGTCTCGTAGTGAGGAGCCTATAAAACGTAGCTAGATTCATAAACATTTTTTATAATACAGAAATGTATTGCAATAAATGGCCAAACTATAAAACTAGCTAGCTAGGTATGGGTAACTGCATCTAGCTACCTGACAATAGTGCTAGCTAGATACGTTAGCTTACTAGGTACATGAATAGCATTAGGTTGGTTGTTTTTAGGCTCAACTTCCAGATTTCCACCAAGGACGTTGCCTCTCCGATCATCACTCTCCCTCGCTTTGGCAAGGGACATTTAAGGTGCACTCGGATGTGACGATGTAAAACGTCATTCAAGGGCTGAGGGTTTAGGGCCGAGGGCTGTCTACTTTGAATTTGAAACAGTCAATGTATGCCATGATAAAAATGCAGCTTGCATACACCTGTTTAGCCACACCTCACACAGCTCCAGTGTCAGTAATGTTGGCCTAGATGGTCTTCTGTCAAAGAAAGGGCTTGGTATTTCTGGATTCATGATATCATGTGCAGTAGAAAAACAATGTGATATCTTTTTTGCTAAACATCAGATTACTAGGCCCATCTGTTAATGCAGATTCAGCTCTGACCTACTGGTTAAATTAATATGTACGACAACTGTGACATGCGGTAGAGAGCGTGATGTCCAGCTAGATGCTGTGTTTTGGCCAGGCTATCTAGTCCCTATCTTGGCTGTGGTATACAGGCTAGATGATGTATTCAGAGATCAGGTCAGTGCCCTGGGGCTGCAGAGTCAGGCTCACCTCTCGCTGCATGGCCTGAAGCTGATGATGGCTGGTGTTTGTGACATAGAAGTCAACATCAAACCAGTGGTCTATAGTTCAGTTTGGCCACGACCATTTCTATGAAACTGACATATTGTTAAAGTGCGGCAAGTCTACCAATGACACTGCATATAGGGGAAACTCTGAACAAAAAGTGTGTTGATAGATCCATTCACTGTGTAGCCTATATTTGTATGTCCTGATTTGAAGAGAAATTGACTGTGTACCTGCAACTTGTTTATTTGGAGTCCCGGTATTGAATCCTTTATAAAAGGTCTCAAGAATGAGCCCATAGACTTCCCCTAATGGGTTGGAGAGGATCAGTACCTGTTACGACTCTCAACGGAGTCCCGCAGGGAAGAAGCTTTGGGTTTGGGAAAATACTGATGCTCAGTAACCTGGCTGATGCAGCCCTTTCAACTGTCCTCTCTCATCTGCATTTCTTAGTGTGTGTCACTCAATCTCTGTTTATCATTCTCAACTACAGTCAAACTTTGAAAGAAAAGAGAAGTGTGTTTGAGGAAAAATAGTGTTGCCGACTTGAATCTCTGTATTCTGAGCGTTAGGATTGTAGAGCGGACTTGAGTGAAGACTGGAGAGACATGGTTCACTTGACTTTTGAAATGTTAGTAAAAATGATGGTGAATGTTTGGCAGTCTTCAGAAAGTGTTTAGTGTCTCCTCTCCTTGGTTACTCAAGGTCTTACCTTTGTCTTATAGCCTTGGTCGCAAGTTCAAATAACAGAATGTACTGGTTGGAGAGTTTATTCCAGGATGTTTGGAACACCTGGGAATTCCTACAGGTATGTGTTGCCCCAGTACCCAACCCTGGTTGTCATCTCCATTAAAATCTTTTTTTTTTTTTTCTGGTGAGGTAATCAAAAAGGTATGGAGCGTAGACTCCGCATGGCTCTAAGGTAATAACTAGATCAGTGGTTCTCAAATGGTTTTGCCTCGGGACCCAAAATGAACCAGGTTGTCTCGGTCATAACCCAATATTTGCATTGGGAAAAAGAATCTCCAAAATACAATCTGGATATATTTTTTTAATGCTATATTGATATTAAATGTACCAATTATATGACAAGGGAACACCATTCCCACCTATTTCTTGATAAAGAATGTTCATAATCTCACAAAATAGTGCTGCTAGTAGTTCTATATTGAATTGTTCAGAGATTAAGTTATTGACAAAAATATATATACATTCATTATCTGTACATACTTTATACCTGGTTTAAGTTCAGATTGGAGTTTTTAATTATAATAAAAAAGACCCATTCCAAACCTCCCGTGACCCAATTTTGAGCCGCGACCCACCAGTTGAGAATCGCTGCACTGGATTGCCATGCTGCTAAGAACAAAATTCGTAGGCCTATCGTCAGAATTGATTAACAAGAACATGAGCTAACCCATTTGCTCTTAATTTTGGGTTAGAGGTAGTGGTAAAATCTAATTTCTTAACTGTCCTTTGCTGCCTGGCCAGATAGTGAGAACTGGGCAGCAGCTTGGCTCTTGCCTGCTGCTTGCCATCCCGGGTTAATTAAGGGAGGTATTTGAGGTCGATCTCATGAGGAAGAGAGGCAGTTTAGCGGCTTCCTGATCTGTGAACACAGACAGACTGTCCTGAGGTCCGACTGCATCCAGCCGCTGCTACTATGTCTGTTAAACGTTCAGTCCGTTAGATAATCCTAATAAAAGGCCTAGCAGGTTGAAAATATGGCCTTTCATTTGTCGAACGTTGACTTTTATATTAGCAAATTGCAATAGGCTAATACTAAGGAGCTGTGGCATGACATGCTTACAGTAGCTGCCAAGATCACACCTCACTGCCTGTGAGGTGTAGCAAAGCAAAGGATGCCACATATCAGCTGTACCACTACCTCTGCTCTATTCACAGAGAGCTACTTAGCCCTGTGGCTTTACCCAGACATTCAGGAGATAATCACACACTAAATACACTGCTTACAGAAGATGATGCATGTTGCTCAGGCTGTTATTGGTGTCTTCTACCATAACAGCCTCTGTCCGTACGTTACTAGGACCTGCCATTTTCTGGCTGGCTGGCTGGCTGCAGGCTGAGGGCTTTATCAGCTCAACAGCTCCATGCATCAGTCTATAGAGTCAGCCCTGGTGATGGCTCACTGAATGGACTCCCATTGACCTCATAAGGGACCAATTTGACACAGTGGGATCAATTCTGATTGACACATCATTTACTGGCAGTGTTATCAAGGCCTGTGGATGAGCCTGCTCCTGCTATCCTTCCTTTGCTTCCTAGTACTAGCCTTTCCCTCCCTGTGAATTGCATCGTGTGACAGACGGCAGTGATGTTTCCCTCGCCGCAGCTGGTTGCCATGGATTTGTCATTAACCTCGTACCGTGGTCCAAAGTCAGTGACTCAGCGCTGCTCTCAGATGGCTGTTGAGTGAGAGCTCAGAGCTGGGCTGCTGATGGCTGCTTGTAGCTTTGGGTTTTTTCAGACACTCCCCTCATGCTTCTCTCAGGTTGGTTTCCTGGTTCTTGGTGAGATTATGATGTCTTAGCTGTTAGTACACTCAGAGAAGATGAGGAGGAGGAGGAGGAGGATGAAGAGGGGAGCTAGAGCCTGCTGTGCCCTAATGTTGCCCCCCCCCCCCCCCCCCCATGAGGTGCTGCTGTGGATGGACCAAGGTGAAAGAACGGGTGCCTGCTATGTAAGGTGTATGGAATTAATTGTGGCTGTGTTGGCTAGTGGTTCTGCTCAAGGTTTCCTTGACTGAGGCAGTGACACAGTGACTGAACTGAACTGCAGCACAGTACTGCCTGGCCTGCCTAGTGACACAGTGACTAAACTGAACTGCAGCAAAGTACTGCCTGGCCTGCCTAGTGACACAGTGCCTGAACTGCAGCACAGTACTGCCTGGCCTGCTTAATGCCACAGTGACTGAACTGAACTGCAGCACAGTACTCCCTCGTCTGCCTAGTGACACAGTGCCTGCTGCCTAGCCTACACTCCTCCAATCCTCTCTCTGGCCCAAGGCACTGAATCAAAACCACAATGTCGCTGAGAGAAAAAAGTCTGTTGTTTTAAAATACAATTATCCCAGTCTCTTTATTCTCTCTCTCTCTCTCTCTCTCTCTCTCTCTCTCTGTGTCTCTCTCTCTCTCTCTCTCGTGTGTGTGTGTGTGTGTGTGTGGTGTGTGTGTGTGGGCCAGAGTGATAGGGGTTTCAGGTAGCTAACCCTGCATCCATCCATCAACCTCCACATTAGCAGCCTCCCCCACGTCTCTACTCAGTGTTGTTGCCCCCCAGGCAAGTTAGCGTGGTTAAAGACCACTCTGTGTGCGTGTCTGCTCTGAGCCTCGTTGCGAGAGAAAGCCTCACTCTCTCCTTCCACCCCATCTCTACTCTCTCTCTCCCCCTCCCCCACCTCAGTGTGCTGCACCTTCAGTGTCAGGTCTGTATCTCACTCCTCCTGACAGGCAGCCAGAGCAGAAACAGAGCTAGCTCTAAATGCTAATGAGAGTCTGTCTGTCTGGTCAAAGGCTGATTTAACTAGGCCCTCTTGTATGAATGTGACGTAGCATATTAATGACTCCATGTGGTGTGAATGGCACCCATTTAGCTCCCTGCAGCTAGGGAACATTTGACATACTTTTCTACAGTAAACGGCTTGTTATTATGCCTTCAGGAAGTGTTGTGTGCCGTTTCAGTTTGAACAGGTCAAGAGTTGTTCGCCAAGTGTCTGGATGTTGTTACAGTACAGTGTAAATATGCGTGCGGCTTCAGATGACTGGATGACCTTCACCAGTTCAACATGACTGACTAGGCCTAATGCACACACCAGTGCTCTCTCACAGTTGAACGTTAATCAATTAGACCATAGTCTAGATGTAATGTAGTTACAGTAAAATGCACAAAACATTCAGTGGTCTAGAATGTCAACCATGCAGGCTTCCCACCCAATACACTTACTCCACCAAATACATTCACATTTTGTCTCCAGCCTAGTTTTGTACCAGAGGCATGTCAGAGTGGTCTTGTACTGCACATGAATCACTGGCCAGTGTGCTGGAGCCCCAGTTTAACAGTTTTAACCGTCGATGGCACCGAGGTCCCACTGACGCAGACAGGACTCCATGTTGACGTGATGCCATGTGACATCCCGAGACCTAGCGGGCCAAACAGTCGTGATTTTTAGATCTTATCTGCCATTTTAGAGCCAGCCGTCTCCTTATCCTTACCCTGAGAGAAAACGGTGAGACCTACATGTTGTGTTTCTCTTCCTGAGAACCTCTCTTTGAATATTTAATATGGCCATCAGGCATATTATCCTCTTGCTGTTGCAGGTGTTTATTCTCCAGCTGCGTTTCCCGTGCGGGGACTCAACAGCTGCTCTGCTCTGACGGGCATCAGGAGATTTTCTTGCACGCAATCGAGAACGGTCAGGATTCCTTTCCTATTCCGTTCTGAATTGTGGGGGTTTCTTTTTCAGTGTAGAAGACTTACTCAGGTGACCCACTTCTCCACTTCTCTGGGATATGGCCTGTATTCTTGTTCTTTGCCCTACAGAGTGACTCAATAGTACTCTTGTGGCTTACTATCGTTTTAAGATACAAGGCATTAGCTCTGTGTCCGGTCTGCCATTGCCAAGAGGCGGATTAGCAATTGGCTGAGTGGAATTTCAAATAAACTGTTTGGAATAGCAATTGGGCCCGGGTCTGTTCTCTGCTGTTGAACTTGGCCAGACTCTCTTAACCACACTTACACCCTCTGCTGTACTGAGAGAGGTGCTATTGTGTCAGGATCAGTGAAATGTTGGCACTTACTCACTTCCACAAACAGAGAGGGCTCTCTGAGAAGTAGGAGCAGGGATCAGCACTATCGGAGCAGCGGCTCCTCCTCCTGTTCCACTGAGTGGACAACAAAACATCTCCTCTCCTCGCATATCTATCTGCCATATCTATCTGCCATAACAGTCAGCGCTGTGTGAAGATGACAGGTGAATGGCTGGTGTTTTCCACATTCCCTCTCCTGTTTCCCCATGCAGTCAGGCAGCTGTAGGAGGGAGGGATGAGGAAGGAGGGGTGTCAGAGCAGAGGAGGTACACGGGTGTTGTGTTTTCTGTAAAGGATACAATATAATATCAGCCTCCTGCATTCCCCGGACCTGCAGAACCGGTTCTACGTCCATTGCCACGGCAACAAGAGAACTGAGAGCCTATTGAGTGGGGGGGGGGGGTCCCAGAGGGTTAAATTTTAAAGCCCTACCAAAACACATGAAAGCACTAACGGTGCAAAGGAAGTCCATTTGAAATGCACCAGTGTAAATAGCAGATCAACAGTACTGTATTGTCTGTTTAGAAGATCTCTTGAGAATTCTTCCCTCTGTCCAGAAATCTTCCCTTCTTCTCTGTACACTCGTCTCTTGCTCCATCCGTCGCGCTCCACAACCTGGCTAGAGGAATTTGAGCAGATGGAGAGGTGTGAGTCGATGTGAGGGTAGAAGGAGCCGGATGACAGGCTCTGATGGGTCTGGGACAAGCAGCAGGGCAGGACCTCGAACAGAAATGATCCAGCTCCACACACGCAAAACAAAAAGGCACGCACATACGCACGCACACTTCCTCATGTTCAAGGTATTGGAGTAAACACCGCTATACGTCAATGTATCAAATTAACAGGTTGATGGACAGACGTAAACTAATTCCCCTCTATGTTTGTTGTTGATTAGAAGTTCAACATTCCAATTTCCAAGCACACAGGATATTATAAAAAAAAATTCTAGCATTTTATTAGATAGGAACTGAGATGGGAAGAAACCGCTAGGTTGGCTAGTTGTTAGAATAACATGTTTGTAAGTCCTTGTGTATTAAACCACTGTGTAGCTACTTTGTTGTCCAAGGAAGAATAACCCTGAACAATTAAGGCTGGTCTGACAGCTGTGGAACAGGAATATGGGAGGAAGTGACCTGGGGATGGCCTTATCACCTGACCAATGACCCTCTACTCATTTCTCTTTTTATACTCTCTCTTTCTCACACACACACATGACCCCCAAGCCCTCCTGTTTCTCTCCTTCCCTGAGGATGTGCCTGCTGGTCCTGTGTTCCCTCCCAGCAGGCTAGTGGGTTAGTGGGTACTGCTGCTGATGAGTCAACATGTTTTCCTAAGCGGCAGGCAGGAAGCACTCCAACACAATGAGCAGTGCTGAAAAGTGGACCATGTGAGGGGCTGAGATAAGAGCCCTGCCCAGGCCCTCGGTACTGGGTCTGTACTGTCTTTCCTCACTGGACCTCCTCACTGGGAATAGGGCTGGTAAGGTGCAGTGCACAGTGTTTGTGATTAGTCTACCCCCTGTCTGAATAGACCTTTGGATTTTCACCTTCAGGTTATTAGACCTGTAAGTTATTCATTACACCTAGTAGCCTAAGGCTATCTAAAATGCTCAACGATTTAGCTGGCTCATTGGATCTGTTCCTAGATCTACCACTGATTTGTTGTGGCTTGTAAAGGTGTCCGCATGCTTCGGTTCGACTGGCGGCTAGCCCAACTCGGCTAGGCGAACCAAACTCCCTTAAAAGACATTCATTGAAAAATGAAAAGTGGCAATAGTACTGTTTGTCCATTTTAAGATACCGTAGCCAGTAAACATTTCCTCTATAGTCAGAATTCATCTGATAATTAAAGAAATCTGTCATTAATTTTGAAGTTTTTGCGTGCAGATGAGATCTTAGTCGCGCAATTTTGCATCTGACTAGGATGGTTGGTGCAGTATTTCTCAAGTGAAAAAATGTGCATGAGGACGAGTCATCTCTCGTTGAATGAGAACAAGTACATTATTGAAGAATTCCTACTGTTGACCAATCACTGATGGGGACATAGACTTCGGCTAAGAAAAAAAATGTGTGCGCGAACAACCGGAAAAAGCCTTGCCGAAGTCCAAAACGAACAAAAACGTCATCATAATATATGCACAAACTGTTCCGAACTTTTTCGTCCGGGAAGCATGCAGACGCCTTAAGGCAGACAGTGAGTTTTGTATTGATGGGCTGAGGGGGATGTGTGTGTTGCATGCTTCCCAGACGTGACAGCGTGGTGTGAACTAAAAGTAGTGTGTGATTAGCTCAGTGACTGCATACCAGCACCAGCATGGCAGATGAGGGAGAGAGGCAGTGACAAGCCCCCCCCCCTCCCAAATATTGAAAAGTCAAACTTTTTAAAGGCCGTTCTGTAGCCTACTCACCGAGTCTGGGCTGGCTCATGAGGGGCCTCCGCTCAGTCAACTGCCTTCTCTATTAGAGAACAAAAGACATAAGCTCAAGCATCACTCCCATCACAGATCATGCACTCAATGATTCACAATCTTTCAAAAGTGCTTAGTGTGCTAGTGAACGTGTGCAGGAAAGGGTATTATATCAGTGTGTTAATAGGGTCTGAATGGAATTTCCCTCCTATTTGATACTAAATCCAGCATTGTTAAGAGGATTGTTTAGGGAAATATTACTGTGAAGGAGACTTATCTGCCATGCTGTTGTTTTTGGCACACAGCTTAGGGCAGTCAGGTCACGTCTAATGTTTAACCTGATTGAGTAGTCTATTATTTTGTAAACATTAAGGATTTGGAAATCTGTTATAGCTGGTAGGGATCTGCAGGCTGTAATGAATGGACTATGCAGGCTGGAGAATGGTCACCTCTGCTCTACACTTTGTTGTTCTCCCTCCTAGTCCCAACATTTCAGTGTTGTATGTGCTACTGTGTGTTTTTCCCTGTCTTGCTGCTGGTATTAAAAGGATAATGTCACATGGGAATACTGCCATATGAAATAGGCTACTCTGCTTCTTCTGGCGTTGTTGTTCTTATGGTTTTACATTTAGCCTAGCGTTGCATATTGTATTGCATGTGGTCCTGCAATTCCACTCTCTTGCAGATGATTGTGATGAATGTTCTAATATCAGGCATTATTCAATATTCAGATCCAATCAGATCAGAGCTGCAATCAGATTAGCCTGAGAACAAAGGACAAGACCAGCTCCTGTCTCATCCAGCTCCTGTCTCATCCAGCTCCTGTCTCATCCAGCTCCTGTCTCATCCAGCTCCTGTCTCATCCATCTCCTGTCTCACCTGCTCCTTATTTGCCTTTAACTGTTAACCGGTTAAAATCCTTTTACAAGGGCGATAACCATGATTCTTCATTATCTGTGTTTTAATCTGTGGGCTAACATAAATCACCAGACAGACAGTCACTGTCCCACAGTGGCTGGCTGGATACAACTACCAGCAGTCCCCCTGAGCCAATTACTGGAGACTAGCTGGGCTGGGTTTGGGCCCTTGTCCAGTTGGCTGGTGGTTGAGGGTGTATTGAACGGAACTGAGGACCAGGACAAACTAGAGCCACAACAGAAGGTGAATCTTAATTGCTCAATTAGGGGGAAGATGTCTCCCCCTAGAAGAGAGGTTATGTGACTGATACCAAGCCTGATTCTGGATTGGTTTACATACTAATAGGAAAATAATGACATTCTAGCCTGGTCGCAGAACTATGTGCTTTTTAGTAATCTTTTGCATGTTCTTACACCATTCATACCATACATGTTTAGCATGCTAACAAAGAGGAATTGGCTGAAGAATAGATCTGCTAGCATGTTAGAGCTAGCCAATACCTACTGTGTGTGTATGACTGCTGCTGGTCCTGTTCCCCCAGGCATCACCTGAGGTCAACATGCCTCGACCTGGCCTTGAAACCTCTACACTCCCTCTCCATCTCCATAACAGATCACCCCCAATCACTAGCACAGCACAGCTCACACACGACACATGGCTAAGTGTTTTTACATTATGGTGAGGTATTAGTTTTATTGTAATTCATTTAACTAAAAACAAAAAACCCATCTTTGAATCAAGGTGTTCTGCAGAGGATTGGAGAAGACCGTATATAGGCTAAAGTAACGTTGTCCCAGATTCTGGAATTGGACACAGCTTGCGCTAGTGAAGTCCCATTGACAGATGTGTAATGGCCCTCTCCCCATAGAGAGATGACTACATTCTCAATTCAAATTCTATGGCTCTGCCCTCCCCTGTACCTCAGAATGTCCCTGCTCATCAGTGATGCTCCTGGGGATTCCATTCTCCTCTCATCCATGTGCATCCCTCCCTCTCAGATCTGCTGAGGACCACAGGATTTTAATGATCTGCACCATTTAAACAGACAGCATCCTCCTCATCCACTGAGTTAACCGCTTTCTTTATAACATGTTGGGCTAGCCTAATTATAGACGTTTTCCCTCTCAAAGTCCTTGGTGTGCTGTTATGTAAATCCTCACATCTGTTGATTTACCAAGGATGTTTAAGCTTATGATTATGTATGACAACATATGTTTGTTTGAGACATGGGAGAGAATTATGGATAATTGTCTCACTGGAATTTTTCATTGTTAGACGGTAATGGCAGCCATTTTACGTTTTGCCCAGTTGTTTCACAAAAAAAAACAATCCTTGTATTTATATTCCCCCCCCTTTTTCTCCACAATTTTGTCATATCCAATTGGTAGTTAGTCTTGTCCCATCGCTGCAACTCCCGTACGGACTCGGGAGAAGCGAAGGTTGAGAGCCGTGCGTCCTCCGAAACACGACTCCGCCAAGCCGCACTGCTTCTTGACACCCGGAAGCCAGCCACACTAACGTGTCGGAGGAAACACCGTACACCTGGCGACCGTGTCAGCATGCATGCGCCCGGCCCGCCACAGGAGTCGTAGAGCGCGATAGGATAATGACATGCCGTCTGGCCAAACCCTCCCCTAACCCAGACGACGCTGGGCCAATTGTGCGCCGCTTCATGGGTCTCCCGGTCTTTGGCCGGCTGCGACACAGCCTGGGATCGAAACCAGGATGTGTAGTGACACAGCTAGCACTGCGAGGCAGTGCCTTAGACCGCTGCGCCACTCGGGAGGCCCATATTTAGTTTGTCTGGCAGGTGAAAATTGATCTGACGATGTGTGTTTCTGTCTGCTTCCTTTGCAGATATCATTGAGAAGAGTGAATTGAAGACCTTCTTCGAAAGCAACTGTTCGCAGATTTATTTTATCTTCTATGAAAATTTCATTACACTGGAAAGTAACTTAAAGCAAAAAGGTAAGGAAGGGTGTGCTGCCTGTGTGTCTGTTTGGCTACTACCCCAGTATCCACCCCAGTAGTGAAGTGTATCACTTGTTCAGGGCTTCTGCAGGGGTTGTAGTTTTCATTCCAACGACTTCCCTTAGCTGTTTAAAGCCATTTAGATGAACATTAATTGAGATCTGGTATTACATTGCAGCAGTGACGTTATTTGAGTGCGCAACCAAGGAATGTTCAGTGATTTGGGAAAAAGACAACTAGCAAGACAAGGACAAAGCCCCAAATCAAGCTTTATTTATATAGCACATTTTCAGACACAAATGCAACAAAGCACTTCACAGGAAAAAACATAAATAAAAAAAACCATAAAAATAGAAAAATAAATATTTACTAGACAACAAACATAAGAGGATAAAAAAAAAACTAAGAATAACAATAAAAACGGAAAGACTTAAAAGCACCCTGAGGAAAACCAAAGCTAAAAAGGTGTGTTTTAAGATGTTCAGAGCCTGGGAGCATAGTAACTAAAGGCTGCCTCTCCATGCCTCTTGGTAAAGTTAAGGCCAGTGCCAGAGGACCGGAGGTACCTACTGGGTACATAACTCAAAAGCATGTCTGATATGTATCATTTGATTATGTAGAGCTTATGTACTACATTTTCAAATTAATTTCCACAGTGGGGATTCTGGGGAACTATGGGAATGTCATTATTTTAGGGTTTGTTTCATATACAGTGCATTCGAAGTGTTCAGACCCCTTGACTTTTTCCACGTTTTGTTACGTTACAGCCTTATTCTAAAATGGATTTTTTTTTAAATGTATCGTCAATCTACACACAATACCCCATAATGACAAAGTAAAAACAGGTTTTTAGAAATGTTTGCGAAGTTATAAAACATTTTTTATAATATGAAATATCACATTGACATAAGTATTCAGACCCTTTACTCAGTACTTTGTTGAAGCACCTTTGGGCGGCGATTACAGTCTCGTGTGTTCTTGGGTATGACACTACCAGCTTGGGACACCTGTATTTGGAGTTTCTTCCATTCCTTTCTGTAGATCCTCTAAAGCTCTGTCAGGTTGGATGGGGAGCGTTGCTTCACTGCTATTTTCAAGTCTCTCCAGAGATGTTCTATCGGGTTCAAGTCCGGGCTCTGGCTGGGCCATTCAAGGACATTCAGAGGCTTGGCTGTGTGCTTAGGGTCGTTGTCCTGTTGGAAAGTGAACCTTCACCCCAGTCTGAGGTCCTGAGTGCTCTGGAGCAGGTTTTCATTAAGGATCTCTCTTTACTTTGCTCCATTCATCTTTCCCTCGATCCTGACTAGTCTCCCAGTCCCTGCCGCTGAAAAACATCCCCACAGTATGATGCTGGCACCACCATGCTTCACCACCATGCTTCACCGTAGGGATGGTGCCGGGTTTCCTCCAGACGTGATGCTTGGCATTCAGGCCAAAGAGTTCAAGCTTGGTTTCATCAGACCAGAGAATCTTGTTTCTCATGGTCTGAGAGTCCTGTAAGCAGGTTGTCGTGTGAGTTTTACTGAGGAGTGGCTTCTGTCTGGCCTCTCTACTATAAAGGCCTGATTGCTGGAGTGCTGCTGAGATGGTTGTCCTTCTGGAAGGTTTTCTAATCTCTAGAGGAACTCTAGAACTCTGTCAGTGACCATCAGGTTCTTGGTCACCTCCCTGACCAAGGCCCTTCTCCCCCGATTTCTCAGTTTGGCCGGGCGGCAAGCTCTAAGAAGAGACTTGGTGGTTCCAGACTTCTTCTATTTAAGAATGATGGAGGCCACTGTGTTCTTGGGGACCTTCAATGCTGCAGAATGTTTTTGGTACCCTTCCCCAGATCTGTGCCTCGACACAATCCTGTCTCTGAGCTCTACGGACAATTCCTTTGACCTCATGGCTTGGTTTTTGCTCTGACATGCACTGTTAACTGTGGGACCTTTATATAGACAGGTGTGTGCCTTTCCAAATCATGTCCAAGCAATTAAATGACTCCAATCAAGTTGTAGAAATATCTCAAGGATGATCATTGGAAAGAGGATGCACCTGAGCTCAATTTCGAGTCTCATAGCAAAGGGTCTGAACACTTATGTAAATACGTTTTATTTTATTTTATTTTTTTGTACCACTGAAGTGAAATTAACAACGCATTTCTGGCAGTTTCCAAACCACAATGTTGAAATTTCTTTCCTCTTTTATGGGTGAAACTGACTCTCTTCTCTCTTTCAGGGAACAAATCTCAGAGGGAGGAGCTGGACTCCATCCTCTTTATTTTTGAAGTAAGTTGCTGTACCTTTCTGCTCTGAATGATGATGATTCCCTGTCTGATGTCTAGTGGCAGTTCCAACCATAGACATGGATCAGGTCTGTCTCTGTCGGTACAGCATTTCAATTTGTTTACTCCGCTCTGCATTCAGAAGGGAGGGGCCAACACTGTTTCCATGGTGCTGATTTTACCTGCATGCCTACTTCCTGAATTCACCTCAAATCGAGAAAGAAAGAGGGTTGTTAAGGAATAAATAGACCCAGCTTGATTGTTTTTCACCAGTGTTGAAGGCAGCACACAGATATGGCAGAAACCTTGATGTGACCTGTATTCATTTGTAGTGTTTTTGTTCAGTAGAGGTGAGTGTTGTGTGGGCTACATAGTTTAAAAACAACTTGACTGATGTCCTTCTCCACTCTGGTGCTTCTCCTGGAGGTTAAAGTCCCCCACCTTGTTTTCCCACCTGATTCAAACAGCAGCTCCAGTTTCCAATACAAACAGGCAGTTCTCCAGTAACATTTGCTCATGGCAAGGCCAGTCGGGCTGGCAGTCTCTGGATCAGGAAGAGAGGCGGAGAGAGGAGAGCATATGTCTGGTCTTTTCAGTGGAAATTGAGTCTGTGTGAGGGGAGTGTTCTTCTCACTGTGTCGACAGAGGTCATTCTAGCAGGGCAGGACAGAGGAAGAGGAGCCCAGGGCTGAGGTCTGGACATGGGTCTCTCAGTGTGAGATCTAGGCTAGACAGTGTCAGCAGGCCATACACTGTACTCCAGGGATGGACAACTGGCAGCACCTGTGGCTCCTTAGGATGAGTTCAGATTTTTTTGTTGCCCCCACCCCCATCAAAGCTGCCCGTCCCTGCTCTACTTTGTCAGAGAGCTACCCAGGCATCTTCAACGTGTCCCATATTATCATGTTACATCTAATTTATTGCCGTATGTGGACTGCATTTGGCCTGTTATTCGCAAACTTACTGGTGTGAGGTGCAGAACATGTTATATGTGTTGTGCTTTACAGGTGTATGCAATATCCTGTATGTTATTGTCAAAGTCAGCTGCTTACAGTCTTTCTCCTGTATTGACTGTTGAGTGAGAACTTCACCAACTGTGTTTATGATACCTCACTTTCACCTGACTGAATTTCTCTCTCCATACATTTTGAAACCTGGGCTCTAGTCAAGCTGACATCCAGCCTGGTATTGACAGAAAAGTGCTCTCTGTCTGTTCATGTGGAATTAAGCTAGGTTTCAGTCTGGTTTTCTCAGCCTCACTCCACAGCATGTGAAGTCTGTCTACCAGTCTCTCTGTCTACACACACACACACACCCAGTCATATGGCCTCAGATACCACATGCCTTTTAAATATTTATAGGGTATCCTTTGAAAAATAACTAATATTGAAAGCAGCTTAACCCTAGTGTGTCCCCTTTAGCCCCGTGTACTTTTACAGTGTGCTGAGAAGATAAACTCACTGAGTGGTGTGTACAGGACTGATATGGACAGCTCTGATCCACAGCCGACACATTGTGTTCCCCTCTCTCTGAGCTGGTAGATTAGACATGTTGGATGGTACATGGCTGTTTATACAGTATGGATTTGATATCCAGGTCTACCTGCGAGCACACACTTGGCACTGTGATCGTTTTGTGTTCCCCCTGGAAAGGATTCCCTATACAGTGTAAGGGGATACATTGTACAGTAGAACAGGCCTGGAATAAGCTCATAGAAGAAGGTTTCGAAGGTGTGCACATGTTTAGTTCCATCTGTTCTCAAGGGAGGGCATGTGCCTGTTGTCGGGCCCTTACGTCTGGGCTGTGTCTTTGTACTCGTACATTTGCATTTGGATCAAATTCAAATTGGCAACATCCTTGTGCTGTGAACTGCGATGCCCCTAGTAGCAGCGGCAAGTCCGTATCATTTTGTTTTAGTTAGGCTCATCAGTCAACCATAAAAGAAATAAGCACCAGCCCCAGACAGCACAGAGCTGTGTGTGTAACTGGATGTCTGCAAGGATAAAGCCATTAGTGACTCCTCCACGCTTTGTGACACACTTTAATGCGGTTTGACAGTTGGGCTAAGAATAAAGATTCTCCCTGCCTTCAATAAACCACTTCATGAATTCATCCCTGGAAGTCTCCAGATACCCCACTAAAGGTATCAAGCTACTATCTCAAATTGTCTCAGTTCTCCAAGGAATGAAGTGAAACTAGGCTACAGGCTCCCCCTCCATCGAACTAAGACTCCATCTCTGGGCCTGCTTGATGTGTCTCCAGTGTGTTATTGTTTTGACCTTGCTGTGCTGTGGAGTTGACCTTACTGTCACCTTGGTGCGGTATGTGAGCCCCCTTTCTGAGTGTGGTGGGGGGGGGGGGGGGGGGGTCATCGTCTGTGTAGCGGAGCCTGCTAGAGGAGTAATGGGTCTTTTGTTCTCCCTCAACCCAGCACCCCCACCCCTGCCGTCGTCACCCGCCACCTCCCTGCTCTCTTTGTGTCTGGTGGCATTGAGACACCCGCCACAACAGCTTGCGTTCTGTGTTGTGGGGTTACACCACAGTATGATGAGGTGCAGAGCCAGTGTGCTGCCCGTCGAGACACCTCATAACCCATGCTGTTAAAGAATTCAATAACCAGCCTAATCAATACCTGTCCCCGACAATAACAAGCCGATGTCGGTTTGTTCAGTCCGGTTTATTCAGTCCATGTTTTGAACAACCTATTAGTGCTACAATCAATGCCTGTTTTCTCTTGAATGATCTCACTCACTGATCTAATGCACAACAGAAACCGACTGATTCCTCTCAGCCAGGCGCATCACATTAACAGTGTATCACACATTCAAAGGCAACCATCAGAGGAGATGCCACAGCGTGACATAAAAGCTGAGGACAGAGGGCGGCGAGGCTGCACTACACGTTGTATGTTTGCTAAGTCATGCTGTGAATACCACCTCTGTTCAACTTGATCAACCCTGGCTGCCTCCCATGAAACCCTTGCCTGCCTTCACTCTCAGATTGGCAGTGGGCATAATGGCTGCTTTCTCCCAGCCCTGGCCTGCTCTCCCCATCACTTCCTCACTGCCAAGAGGGAGCAGGCTTTGGCTAGGCCACTGCAGCGGACACTACGAGCTTTAGAGTAGGTACACGCTGACTGCACAGTGTCTGTATCAGTGAATGACCATGTCCTTGCAGTAGTTCACATGACGAGGCCGCACTGGATTTAGGTGCTTTAGGTTTTGTGTGTGTGGAAGTGAATGTGAACTTGAAGACTTTACAGAATTACTAGATTGCTGTTAATATATTATAATAGCTACACTGAGTGTACAAATAATTAGGAAAACCTTCCTAATATTGAGTTGCACCCCCTTTTGCCCTCAGAACAGCCTCAATTCATTGGGGCATGGACTCTACAATGTTGATTATAATGCTTCCCACACTTGTGTCAAATTTGCTGTGTGGTGAACCATTCTTGATACACATGGGAAACGGTTGTGTGGAAAAACCCAGCAGCGTTGCAGTTCTTGACTCACTCAAAGCCGTTCAAACCCCGTTCAAAGGCTCTTAAATCTTTTGTCTTGCCCATTCACCCTTTGAATGTCACACATACACAGTCCAAGGCTTGTCTCAGGGCTTAAACAATAGTCTTTAACCGGTCTCCTCCCCTTCATCTACACTGATTGAAGTGTAATGGCAACAATAATGGAACATAGCTTTCACCTGGATTCACCTGGTCAGTCTATCATGGAAAGAGCAAGTGTTCTTCATGTTTTGTACACTCAGTGTAGATACAGAACATCAACATCATAGGTAATGAAATCATCTGTCTTCAGGCTACACACTTTTCAATTAATTACAGATTATTTGACAAATTATTATTATTCTGACAAATGTAATCAATTTTGAGTAGGCGGATGAGGAACAGTTGGGAAAAGCTGTGGAAAAGAGGCACTAATTACAACAAGCGTACGTAGGTGGGAGTCTTACTGTAGAAAAAGTGTCGTCATTGTCACAAGACAAGCTCTGTGGTCACATGACAGGAGTCCCAGACCCACTGACTCATGGTTATTTACCTTCCCTCATGGCAGAGGTGACGGGTCAGTGGACAGCACATCATTGGAAATTCACGAGGCACACACAAAAAGTACGTTATTTTTGTGGGCAGTACACGAGTTTCAATCATAGATAAAGACCGTTTTGTTGATCTCGGGGTTGTGGTACTGGCTGTGGCCCTGTGGTTCTTACCATGTTAGGGGTTGTGGGGACTGGCTGTGGCCCTGTGGTTCTTACCATGTTAGGGGTTGTGGGGACTGGCTGTGGCCCTGTGGTTCTTACCATGTTAGGGGTTGTGGGGACTGGCTGTGGCCCTGTGGTTCTTACCATGTTAGGGGTTGTGGGGACTGGCTGTGGCCCTGTGGTTCTTACCATGTTAGGAGGTTGTGGGGACTGGCTGTGGCCCTGTGGTTCTTACCATGTTAGGGGTTGTGGGAACTGGCTGTGGCCCTGTGGTTCTTACCATGTTAGGGGTTGGGGGGACTGGCTGTGGCCCTGTGGTTCTTACCATGTTAGGGGTTGTGGGGCTGGCTGTGGCCCTGTGGTTCTTACCATGTTAGGGATTGTGGGGCTGGCTGTGGCCCTGAGGTTCTGACCATATTAGGGGTTGTGGGGACTGGCTGTGGCCCTTAGGTTCTGACCATGTTAGGGGTTTTGGGACTGGCTGTGTGGCCCTGTGGTTCTGACCAGGTTAGGGGTTTTGGGACTGGCTGTGTGGCCCTGTGGTTCTGACCAGGTTAGGGGTTATGAGACAGGCTGTGGCCCTGTGGTTCTGACCATATTAGGGGTTGTGGGGACTGGCTGTGGCCCTGAGGTTCTGACCATGTTAGGGGTTTTGGGACTGGCTGTGTGGCCCTGTGGTTCTGACCAGGTTAGGGGTTGTGAGACTGGCTGTGGTCCTGTGGTTCTGTAACCAGGGGACCTCAGAGGGAAGTGTGTGTATGCTTCCCCAGTCTCTGGGCTGTGACCTGACTCTGTCCCCAGCCATCCGTCATCCAGCTCCTGACTCACCACTCTGAGCTCAGGCCTGCTCTGACCTCCAGACTGGGAAAGCCCCAGTCTGTCCAGAATACACTCATTCTTCAGTAGGGTAGTGCTCAGTGTTAATATACCTTATATGATGCAACGTCTATGGCAATATTCCTTTGCGTAAAAGAGAGTAGTCAGAAAAGTCTGCATCAAGTGTTACGTTTCTTCACTATATTTGGATATCAGACAGCGACTGAATACTCTATGCTTTCTGTGTGTAGACCCTTAGGACTTATGAGTAGGCCAGCCTACACTGCAGTCAGTGCTGTAGTAGTGAGACAGGACGGCAAGCATGTTATGAAGGAACGAGGACATGGACTAGGGGAAAGCGCTCGGCTTCCACAGCTCTCATTATTTACTGTGCTAGTCTCTGCCATCGCTCACGGGGACAGACAATTGGCCGTGACTGATGTCAGTTTAACACGCTCGCTGCAGAGCCGAACCATTTTAAAATGCTCGGTATGTAAATGTTCCAAGCAGGTCATGAATAAAATAATGTCCAACATGTATCGTGGCTGCCCATCAGTACCTCTCCTCTGTGTCTCTGGGTCTCTGGGTTAATGGCCTCATCTTCCCCTTGGTGCGCATCAAGGGTGGATGAGCTTATTTTCTACCGTCCTTCAGGAGCATGAACATGGCGCCATTGTGTTTTCCTCCTCCTGTTTGGATTAGGATTGGCAGCTCTTCTGCAAGACTGTTGGTGTAAATATAATTATTATTTTTTTTTTTCTCAACTGTCTTGCGTGGCTCATTCGGTCGCGCATTGGTTCTTGCAAAGCCAATGGTCGTGGGTTCGATTCCCGCCGGAGCCACCCATATGTAAAAAGGTATGCACGCGTTGACTGCAAGTGGCTTTGGATAAAGTGTCTGCTAAATATAATGAATGTAAGCCTTCACCTCTCCATATTAGGGAGTTTAGATTTGTCATGTGATGCATTGCTGTAGAGTAGTAGTCTAGGCCTTCATTTTGTAGGTTGCTATTATTGTCTAAACTTCTGGGCATCTATTAGGCACCCGTCACTGTGTTTGCCTTATTTGACTACTCAGCCTTACTGTCAGTGGGTTGAACTTGTATTCACTGGCCCTGTCAAAAACAAATCCTAGCTGATCATTAAAAGGTGATTTTTAAGACATGCTATGAAATTTAAGGGTCAGTGAATTCAGGTTGCTTT
Organism: Thymallus thymallus; assembly: GCA_023634145.1. Lineage (NCBI taxonomy): Eukaryota > Metazoa > Chordata > Actinopteri > Salmoniformes > Salmonidae > Thymallus > Thymallus thymallus. Next base: position 22,501,660 of record CM042405.1, on the reverse strand, counting down.
GACTTTGAGAAAAGTGGAATATGTGAATACTGATCAGACTGGTAATCGTTAGCTTGAGGAAGAGCTGCAGTGTATTGTTACTGCCATCTACTGGCCAGAGAGTAGTATGAAGACATTTCATAAATGCCTTTATGGTTACGTGAATGCTACATTGTCTGAAACTTATTATGACCAAATTTAATGAGCAAGCAAAAAATCAATTTAATAGGCTACTTAACCAATCTGATCAAAACCATATTAGGCCTACATCTATTTGATAGGCTATAGGCTATTATGTCATCAGGTGAGCCCAGTATATAGTTCTACAAACGGCTGGTGATTTTGGTTTCCATGTAAATGAGTAATCCACTGTTTACACTGTGGGGGTTGGCATGGAAACATTTTCAGTCTTTCACTGTATGACTGGACATTTTACTGTCACATGTTGTCATCCAGGCCGTAAACATTTGAGTTACTCCAACATTTTCATTGCAGGTTCACGGGGTAGTTTAATAAATGACAGTGAACTGTGACCCTGCTCTATTCGCCTGCTGTGATGGTCACATGCCTGCCATGCCATTCACTCAAACTCCACTGTGACTGACTGACTGACTTCCCTATAGAAACTAATGTCTCTGGCTCATATATGGCTGGTTTAAGAAAGTTTACTCTTGTTTTCTGAAAAGTAATCTCGCTCTTAACATGAGTTAAACTCTGCAGAATCCTGTTGCATTATTCACAAACTTTCTCATTGTTGCGTCAAAACAAGGAGAAGCGACTCCACAGGTGCAGTGTAACGTCCTACCAAAGTGAAGCTTAAATCGGTGGGCTCAATGACAAAAACAAAGTCTTCAAAGTTCTCCTGAGGGTGTCTGTGAGCGTTGGGAAGCCCTTGTGGGACACCTCTGGTCGAAGTGTATTCCGAGTCATGTACGCCCTGTGGCTGGAAACCTAAGTACGGATCATGTAAATGTGGTTGGAGTTGTACGCGTCCCTCCGTAATGCCCCATCTTTATGCCTGGAGTAGGGCTCCAGATTAGAGGAACTCAGTCAGCCCGCTCTGCTCAGCCCCTTTGTCAGGCTTACAGCGCTTCATATCAGCCAGTAAAGTCCCATTGTTGCGGCTGCCATTCCCACCACCACAGGGAGTCTCCCTGCTTTTGCTCCTCATTCCCTGCTTTCCCCTGGATGAAGGGTGGGTGTTTATTACACACACACACACACACACACACACACACACACACACCCTCTCTGGAAACCACACAGGCTTAGACTGACCCCCCACTGTTTCACCACCTAGAATAATGTGTCTGCTTCTCCAAGGAGAGCATCAGTGCTGGGAGCTGGGGATGTCTAATCCCAGCCGGGATCAATAGAGAGGGACACATGTATCATCACGCTCTGGATCAGAGAGGAGTCAACCGGGACACGGGGACACAGTCCCACAGGCAGGCACCAGGAGTGATGGCTGTCTGTCAGATTTCTGTTTCTATCACTGAGAAGGAGAGAGATTTGGACAGAGAGAGGAGGAGACACGAGGAGAAATGCACAGCCAGAGAGTGGTGGAGGAAAGAGAAGGGGGGGAGAGATGTGTTGTACTCTAAACATGAGATGAGTTTTGGAAGCCACTCAGTCTCAGCATAATGTGGTGTGGCTGCTCTCCTCTTGGCCACTGATCTAAGCTCTGGTCTCTCTCTCTCTTTCTCCGGCTGTGGAGATGTGCTCTGCATGTGTGGACTCTTCCTTCAGTCTCTATTTCTCAAGACTCACTGCAAATTCAGTTAGCATATATAGCTACTGCTGGTGAGGACTTAATGTTCAGAGCTCTCTCTCAGAGCAGAGCTCTTCATCATGCAGGCCAGGGTAGGGTTGATCTACCAAGTGGTTTGTCAATTACCCACAATGCACTGGCCATTATCGGACCAGCCGCCACACACTGCGCATTCCACATTGGTGTCCTCTCTTCTCCTCCCTCCATACATCCCTCCATCCCCCCGGTCTCTCTTTCCTCCCTACCAGAGGTACCCAGTTTTAACCCGTCCCTCAGTGGAGGAGTAATTCTAGCCTGCTGAAAGGTCACATGCTCTAATTGAGTTGTAAGTCCCATGGTTGGCGAGGTGATGACATTTCCAGAGTTGTTCCGTGTCACCGGGGCCACCCCTATAGCAGGCAGGAGACACACACACACAGGAGGAGGATTGAAGAGCAGTGAGTACTGGTTGACTGACGAGTAATTTTCCATGGGAAGTTAAGCCCTGGAATTTTGGGAATTTTGCTTAAATCCATCAAAAAAGTTAGCTTATAACAGTGAACCTTTTTTTTGTGGAAACACATAAGGGAATTCTAGGTCTTGTGGCATATTTTGGTTAAACTATCCCTAATTCAATGGAATTGCAACCCTCTGCATGCACAGTGCATTCTTCCATCACATGTACAGCTGATTCTCAAGATCTTGGCCACTAATGAGATGCTATTGAGCCCACACTACTACACTGTCTAAGCCAAGGACTACATGCTTTCTGGTAAGTTTTGATTACAATACTGGATGGGGTGAATATATTTTATATGCCATACATAAATTTATGTTAACTAGAAAATAGTAGCCTACAGCAAAGTGAGTTTAAATCATTTCTAACTTGTTAACAATTTTTTTGTGGGTTTTAGCTTGCTTGAGCCTGCTAACTGAGGAATGTTAATTCACCTGTTTCCATACATGTTTCATTTTAAAAAATGTATCTTACAAAGTAGTTTAATCTAACTGCTTAACTATTTCTTTTACAATTGTTTTCCTTATCTTTACAGGAAAATGCCATGGGCACTATCTGATGTGTGGAGACATTTCACTGCAGCTAATGTAGAAGGAAAAGCTGTGTACATTTGCAAATACTGTGCCAAATCATATGTGAAGAATGCAACAAAGATGCAGAATCATCTGGCCAAGTGCATTAAGTTCCCTCAGCGCTCACAACAAGCAACCTCTGACAAAAGTCTCTCTACTTCCTATTCGTGGTGAAAATGATGAATCAGACACCTTATCGATAGCAACAGCTCATGGTCCTCCTGGAATCAGAATTTTTTTTGACTCAATGGAGGAACGTAGTCAGAGAAATGCTGATGAATGTATTGCTTGAGCTGTGTATGCAACTGGTTCACCTCTGATGCTCACAGGCAATGTGTATTGGAAGAGATTTCTGAATGTTCTTCGCCCAGCATACACCCCTCCAACCAGACATGCTTTATCTACTCATTTGCTGGATGCAGAGTTCAACAGAGTTCAAGTGAAGGTCAAGCAAATCATAGAGAAAGCAGACTGTATTGCAATCATCTCTGATGGATGGTCGAATGTTTGTGGGCAAGGAATAATTAACTACATCTCCACCCCTCAACCAGTATTCTACAAGAGCACAGACACAAGGGACAACAGACACACTGGTCTCTACATTGCAGATGAGCTGAAGGCAGTCATCAATGACCTTGGACCACAGAAGGTATTTGCATTGGTGGCAGACAATGCTGCGAACATGAAGGCTGCTTGATCTAAAGTGGAGGAGTCCTACCTTTACATCACACCCATTGGCTGTGCTGCTCATGCATTGAATCTGCTCCACAAGGATATCATGGCACTGTAAACAATGGATACACTCTACAAGAGAGCCAAGGAAATGGTTAGGTATGTGAAGGGTCATCAAATTATAGCAGCAATCTACCTCACCAAGCAGAATGATAAGAATAAGAGCACCACATTGAAGCTTCCCAGCAACACCCGTTGGGGTGGTGTTGTCATCATGTTTGACAGTCTCCTGGAGGGGAAGGAGTCTCTCCAAGAAATGGCCATATCACAGTCTGCTCATATGGACGACCCCATCAAGAGGATCCTCCTGGATGATGTATTTTGGGAGAGAGTGGTAAGCAGCCTGAAACTCCTGAAACCTAAAGCAGTTGCCATTGCACAGATTGAGGGAGACCATGCCATGTTCAGACTCTGCTTGCAGATGTAAGAGAAGAAATCCGTACTGCCCCGCCCACTTCACTGTTGCTCTAAGCAGAGGAAACTGCAGTTCTGAAATGCATCAAAAAGCGTGAAGACTTCTGTTGGACCTCAAGTATGCTGGCAAGAGCATCCTGTCTGGTGCAGAGATCAACAAGGCCTATGGTGTCATCACTACCATGTCTCACCACCTTGGCCTGGATGAGGGCAAGGTTCTTGGCAGTCTGGCGAAGTACACTTCCAAGCAAGGAAGTGCCAACATATCTCATCGGCCACCTGGTGGAAGAGACTTTGTGGATCTGAGGCTCTTTCCCCTGTTGCCTCCATCATCCTCCAAATCCCACCAACATCAGCCCCCTCAGAGCGCAACTGTTTCACACACCAAAGCACGCAACAGGCTGACCAATACAAGGGTTGAAAAATTGGTGGCCATCCGGGCAAATGTTTGGCTTTTTGAGCCTGACAATGAGCCATCCTCAACAAGGTTGGAAAGTGACAGTGAAGATGAGGCCTCAGAGTCTGATGTTCAAGATGTGGACATTGAGGAGGTCCAGGGAGAAGACATGGAAGCCTGAGAGGAAGACAACCAAAGCTTTAGTTTCTAGACTATCATTTTACAGATGTATGTTGAAAATGTTTTTGGGGAGATATGATGGATCATTGGGGATCATTCAATATTCCCTTTCTTTTGTTGTTCAGTGAAATCATCCCATGTGAAGAGTCAAGTCATTTAATTAAATTTAAATTCGTAACTAAATGTTCTATTTTTTTTTTCTATTGGAAGGATGAATAATTTGCAATTATGTCTACTTAGGTAAATGGTGTATGTTTGTCTCCATATGATATGATAAATATATCCAATGCAAAAAACATCTGCATTTAAAAGGTATTAATATTAATTTGCATATATTTCAGTTAATTCCCATATATTCCTGTCAATTCCCACAGAAAGTTTCCACCTCTTAATATTCCCCAAAATGAGCAACCCTACTGACGAGGCTGCTATGCTTCTTTAAGTGGGCTCTGTTTAGGATGTTTGGCTGAGCAGCTTAGCAACATGGCCCAGTCTAGAGTGTGGTGTGCAAGTTAGTGCAAAAGTGTCCCACTTTTGGATCGAAGTACCAGTCCATATTGAGTTGTTTAAAGCCTATCGAGCAAATGTTTTCTGTCCTCTCTCTATCTGGTGATCAGGTTTCTCTGCTCTGTCTCTCTGTCTTCAGGTTTTCACTGATGTTGCCTGATTTGTCTGTTTGGAGAATGACACCTCACCTCAGCCATTTGTGCAAATGTTTTACACGTTCTTTCCCATCTTCTCTAGAACATTCTGCAACTTCTACCAGAAAGAATCTCCAGTCGATGGCAGTTCCATAGTATAGGTATGTACCAATGAACAAGCTGTTTCTAAATTGGTACTTACTCTACTCTCCTTGAATAGGCCTACAGTGGCAATATTTGCATTCTTCTGCATGGGTACAGTAGTCAAAGGCCTGTTCCCTCCAGTGTTACTACAACCACCAAAATAAACCACAGCAGCATAGATTACCAGCACAACCATGCTTTAACGGTTTCTGTGAGAAGAAAATAATTAGTCGCGGAAGGAGAGGTAAATGAAAAATGCAAATGAGAGCTTCATTGGAAATGCAAATTGGTAATTGAATTATGCGTCGCTCGGTTTCAGCCTCGCTAGCAGGAGGACCCTCGCAAGCAGCGATAACCTCAATTATAATCTTCTGTTTGTCAGCCGTTTCTCTAAAGCGACGAGGCAGAGATCACCGCCGCCGATCACCCCTTGGGCTTATATGGTCGGCTCCATCCTCCCTCGGCAGTCCCCAAACGTGCGCCCTGCTCCCTGGTCCACAAGTCACCAGTTAAAACCTGTACCTCCTTCCCTAGCCTCATCCGTATGGAGTCACCTCACCTAGACAACTGTTGCCTAACATTGACCCTAATGCCCAAAGTAGGTAGAGAACGAAACTCATTAGCAACACTGGCGAGGAACGCCATAAACTGTGGAACTCCTAATCAGATGCAGTAATACAGGCCCTAGTGGTGTCCTTTAGTTATTCCTCCCCTAGTTGAAAGAAGCATTCGAAACTCCGTCACCTGGTGGAAAATGGATCTCTGTCTGCGTTTCTCCTTATGTCTCATTTCCAATCTCTTGGAGCCTAGGAGTTGGGATTGGAAGCAATTTATTCTTCCTTCATTTTTTCAACACATTGGACCGTCATTGATTTAACCTGATGAGTGGAGAAGCAGGCGTTTAGCAATCAGAGCAATGTCTCATTTGATTACTGCAGACCTGATTGGCTTCATAAATGCACACCAGGCAATTGATGTGCATTTTCATCAGGAAAATGAGCAGCCTTCCCTCCCTGACTAGTTTGTCACCACCCCCCAAGGTCAATATGTACTGATGGAACAGACAGACATGCTTGTCTCTCTGTGTTAAGTGTAACTATGTGCAGAGTAGTGTGTAGTATCTCTAGTGCACATCAGGTGGAAGGCATATCTGTTCTGGTGGTGTCAGGGTTGTCCTCTGTTGTTCATGCTCTCTCACTTTCCGTTGCAGGTTCTATTCTGAAAAAGCTTTTGCACACTGGAAACTCCTTCAAGGTAAGACTTGTGCGTTTTTTCTCACACAAACTTGCACATCTTTCTCCCACATTACTGTGAAGGAGACGGCGCCGTCTGATCCTGTTCCGTGTACAGTAACCTGTCCCCTCTCCTGCATGTAGATCAGATGTGAGGGCATCCGTCTGTTCCTGCTGTGGCTGCAGGCCCTGCAGAATAACTGTGCAGAGGAGCAGTTTCTCATCTTCGCCTGCCTGGTGCCAGGCTTCCCTGCTGTGCCCTCCACCAGAGGACCCTGCACCCTGGATACCATCATCTACAACCCTTTCTCCAACCCGACCGATGGTGAGACCCCTCAACATCTCACACACACATTGGTTTTACTATTCTTGTGGGGACCAAACAATTGATTCCCATTCTAAATCCTGTTTTCCTTACCATAACTCTAAGCTTAACCCCAAACCCATAACCCTAAACCTAACCTAAACCTAACCCCTAAGCCTTTTTTTTCCTTGAGGGGACCGGCGAAATGTCCCCAGTTGTCAAGAATTGTCCTTATTTTATTGCCCTGACTTCTGGTCCCTACAAGGATGGTAAAACCAAACTCACACGCTCACCGCCCCCCCAAGGCTCACTGTGCTCCGTCTTCTGGTCCTATGTACCTACAGTTGAATGTGTACTAGCTTGTTGTTAAGAGCCGTTTCAGTGCCATCTGGAAGTTGTGCAATTTGAGCTGGGGCAGTTGACTGCGATTGTCTGGGTCCTGGGGAATTACACTGATTAGGAATCATGGAACATGCTGTTGGAGTGAGATGAAGGTCGTCTTCATCCCTCAGAGAGTTTAGAGATCTGTTCCGTTATTAAAAATACGGTGCTCATGGTGTTCATCAGTGTGTCTCTGTTTATCTTTCATTCCCTCTCTCTGTTTCTCTCTGTGGCTCAACAGCCAAGGTGGTGCCTGAGGAGATTACCCCGCTGGTGCCAGCTGTGCCAGGGGAGAAGCTGGCAGACGACCAGACCTGCTACATCCTCCAAACCCTGCTCAAGTTCATGGTTGTCCAGGTGAGGCTCTTGCTACAATACAGTCTTACCTAGACAACACCGGATCACACTGTGTCCTTGATCGAATACTTTCAAAATACATGATCCAATCAAATGAGGCCATTCTTTCCTGTAAAGAAAAAGTTATGGATCCAGTACAAAGCTTGTGTTGTGACTCAATCTGTCTGTTTGTGTCTGAAAGGTGTCCAGTTTAGAGTGGAGGAACAAAGTCAACCAGGACACCGGCTTTAGGTTTCTCTTCAGTCTGTTCAAGAAGTACTATCTTCCCCACCTCTTCCCCTCCTTCACCAAGCTCACCAACCTTTACAAGCCGCTTCTAGGTAGGGGTAGCAAATTTGGTATTAGTTACTCTCCTTAGAAGCAGATTTTGGGGGAAGTATAATAGCGTGCTCCTCTATTGAACCTGGCAAGTCAGAAGTTCTAATTTGTAATTGCAGCAACGGGTCTTTGCCAAATCAAAAACATGACCCAAAAGCTAATTGCTACAGTCGATGCACACACATTCCTGAGGCCAGGCAATTTAGATGTCTTGTCGTGAACCTGAAGCTTTTCTCCATTTCCCCTGTTGTAATGATCTACTCTCTGTCTGAGAGTGAATGACTATTTTTAGCTAATTGCCAGTTAATTCAAAGGTATTGGACCCATGTTTAAATGAGGTTTCATGAATTATAGATATTAAAATCCTTTGAAACATTAACCTGGTCCATGAGGCTGTGGTTCACTGTAATTATTAGGGTTGTTCAAGTCAATTACTGAATTAAATAGTCATATTATGGCCAGTAATGGCAAAAACTGATGTTGATTGAAAGAGCAGCGTATTTAGATCCTGTGTAAATTTCCTTATCTGTCTCTAACTCCTACTATGTGTCTTTCATTCTCATCTTCCGTATACCCCCTCCCCCCTCCTCTCCCTACCTACCCCAGACCTCCCCCACCACAGACCAAAGCCTCTGTATGTCCCGGTGACCCGTAACAACGAGAGCACGTTCTGTACGAGGGACCAGTACCTGGCTCCCCGTGTGGCCTTCATCACCTGGCTGGTCACCTTCTTCCTGGAGAAGAAGTACGTCAGCACCGCCGCCCCCGGCACCAAGAACGGGACTAATGAGGTCATCCCCAAACTCATCCAGGTAGGTCCGCTGTCAAACATGCTAGTTGATACCCATAAAGATAGTATCCACAAGTTCCTCTGACTCGGGAGAAGTAGATAAAGTAAAAAAAAGTAAAGATAAAAGATAAAGGTCCTCATTGCCAAAATCACCAAGTATCCCTTTTATGCAGGGTGGATTGAATGGTCAATTCCAAGGAGAGGTCATTTTATTGTCAATTTGGAATCATTTTAGTCAACCAACAGTTACTTCTGTGTTTGTCTTAGTCTTTATAATTTATACTGGAACCCAGCCCTAAACCCTCTCACTGGTACCCTGTCCAACCTGCTGCCTGTGCTGTGTGTGCTCAGACGGTCACTGCAGGCAGTAGCAGTCAGGAGAAGGAGAGGGAGAAGGACTGTGGTGGTGAGGGGGAGCCCAACGGCCCCACGGACCCAGAGAAGAGCCACTCTAACAGTAGCACGCTGTCTGACCGGCGGCCCAGCGACTCCAGCCTGTGCAGCATCGATGAGGAGCACCGCAGCGTCTATGACATGGTGCACGCAATCCTGCTCTCCACACGGGACAACATCAACTTTGTCAACGAGGTCTTCCACCAGGTACAGCCCGCAGAGAGGATAACAAGTGTTTCCAAGTGACTCAATGAGAGTATTAGCTACACTTTTCCTCTGCAAGAGCAGTTTTAGTTCTGAAGCTGATTTCCTCTGGTATGCCACTAGCTTTGGAACATGATGCTGAATAGGAAACCATGTTTTTATGTGTTGTGGTGGGTTGCCCTCTGGTGGAAAGACACCATCACTACATCAAAGCGATCATCTTCGAGTTGGATCAAATTCAATAAACACTTGTAACATTCAAGTCAAATGTACTTAGCTACCACATCTGCTTTGTGCCATTTAGCAAACACCTTATGATCCTGAAAATAAATGTATTCATTATCCAATACCCATTATCCTATTTTCTCTTCCATAATACTGTGTAATGCCTCCAGGCCTTCCTGTTGCCCTCCTGTGAGGCGTCAGCAACCCGGAAGGTGATCAAGGTGTACAGGAAGTGGATCCTGCAAGAGAAGCCAGGCTTCATGATGGAGCCGGAGAAGAGCAGACATGCAGAGGTGGAGGAGAACCCAGAGCAGCTGCTCATCATTGAGACCGATAGCACACAAACACAGGTATTGACAATGACACACAAACACACACACACACACCCACACACCCACACAGGGCGGCAGGTAGCCTAGTCGTTAGAGCGTTGGGCCATTAACCGAAAGGTCACTAGTTCGACTCCACAAGCCGACAAGGTGAAACATCTATCAATGCGCCCTTGAGCAAGGCACTTAACCCTAATTGCTCCAGGGTCGCCGTTGATAATGGCTGACCCTGGGTGTGACCCCACTCTCCGATGGTGTTTCAGGGGGATTTGGGAAATTGAAAAAAACACATTTCCATTTCATGCAAGTGTATAAAACACAAATATAAGTACTCATCTAATTATTATTTCATACTCACCATGCTGACTGCACGGTCGTGTCCTCCTGCAGACGTTGGAGAGTCATGGTCATAAGCGCTCTTCCAGTTGGGGCAGAACATACTCCTTCAGCAGTGCTATCAACCGGGGCTGTCTCACTGAGGAACAGAACAGAGACATCAAGGCTGGCATCCAGCCCACCCTGCAGGTATGTGTTTTGTCTTTTGAAACCTTTTTTTTTTTGTGTGTGTCCAGATGTGACTGTATCTCGTAAACCCTGACCAGAGTTTATTTCCTTGCTCTATCCCCAGGTGTTCCTGACCAACTCGGCCAACGTGTTTCTGCTGGAGCCGTGCCAGGACGTGCCCAGACTACTGGACAACCAGGTGGAGGTGTGCAAGGGGGTTCTGAGCATCTACCGCCACATGATCATGGAGCACTCTATGGACACGCAGACATGGTACGTCAGTCAGCACCTCATACACTTCCATACTGATATACACTGAACAGTGCAGTGTCTATAGGTCGTTGTCAATAAAACGTCACAATAGCGTTTGATTTGGCTGCTGGGGCCCCCGGTGAGGGGGAAAGGAGACCCCCAGCTCCGCTAAAACCTTTGACAACCACGTGCTGTTTTCAAGGGATTGTTAAATAAATGTTATAACTATTTGTAGCTCGCTAGCTAACGCAAACAACGTGTAATTTGGCTTGCTTCATCAGTGATTAGGCTTTTGGAAAGAGCTTGACATCGTCCTGGTGAAGTTGTCAGTTGGACTACTGTCATCACCGCTATAGATGGCTAGCAAATCAAACAATATTTAGATATAGTCATCTAGTTTATCCACTGAAAGTTAGCTTGATTGACGTGATCTGTTATTAGCTAGCTAGCCAATTTGACGTGGTCCATCAATCAATGTAGCCTATCATGTTTGTCAGCAGCAATCGTGACTAAACACTATTTTAAAAAATGTTTGAAAAAGGGATCATGCTAGCTGAATTCGCTAGGTAGGCCTACGTCGGTAAAAAGTACATTATGTCTACTTACCGCTATGTTTAGCCAACTGTACAACGTTTCTACCGGTAGCTTGCAAAGTAAACATTATCAGCTAACTGTAACGTTACATCGGCAATTGCGCCCTTCTGCTTCTTGACAGGCATTTCCCACTCATACTTGTCAGGTATAGTTCACTTTTATTTTATGTCACTCAGATATCCAGTTAATGGTGGCCAATATTGAGAGATATCGTAAGGCTACCCTCACGTACCTGAAATTACATGATCGATTGATGTTTACTGATCATGAAAAGCATGCAGTTTGTTGCTGTATAACTCTGATGATAGAGCTAAATGTGGAATAATTCGGAAATGTGTCAGACTATCCTCTTCAAGATGTGATGATATTACAACCAAATAGTTATAACATTTATTTAACAATCCCTTGAAAACGGCACGCAGTTGTCAATGGTCTCCTTGCCCCCTAGAAGGCCAATCGAACGCTCTGCACCTTATTGTGACACTTTATTGATAACAATCATTTATACACCCACAGGTTTAAATAGGAAAACAAATTCTAAACCAAGCGGTTGCTTTTACCTGAAGGACTGCATTATCAGACAGACCTGGACAGTTATCTACTGATACACAATGATGGATGATGGACTAATTATATCCTCTGTGTGTGTGTGTAGGGAGCAGATGCTACAGGTGCTGCTGAGGATAACTGAGGCGGTAATGAAGAGGCCTCAGGAGAACCATAGAAAAGACACCTTTGCTGAGAGTCTGGCTGCCATCCTTTTCAGGGTCAGTCAGCCTCTTACTGTTAGAGTTGTTCTGATGCCTCTGTTAGAGGAAGTCCTACTAGGCTACTGGAAATGAGCTCCCGAGTGGCGCAGCGGTCTAAGGCACTGCTTCTCAGTGCAAGAGGCGTCACTACAGTACCTGGTTCGAATCCAGGCTGTGATTTGTCACATCCGGCTGTGATTGGGAGTCCCATAGGGCGGCGCACAAATTTTTAAATGGTTGTTGCCCATGGTGTTAATATAATGTGGAAACGTTAATGTTACAGCTCTAATGGCTTGTTGTTAGTGTTTTGATTACAAGCCAATAAGAACCAGCTGCCTGCCTATGGTGATTAATGAGATGTTCTGTTTCGTCCTCCTGTCTTTGTGCCCTGTACATCCTCCCCCAGACGATCATTGTGGCGTGGGTACGGGCCAACCTGTGTGTGTTCATCTCCCGGGAGCTGTGGGACGAGCTTCTGTCTGTGCTGTCATCTCTGACAGGCTGGGAGGAGCTGGTGACAGAGTGGGCCAGCATCATGGATTCTCTGACTGGGGTCCTGGCCCGCTCCGTCTACGGCCTGGACATGAGCAACCTGCCTCTGGACAAACTGAGTGAACAGAAGGAGAAGAAACAGAGGGGACGGGGTGAGGAGGCAGGGGAGAGAAAGAGAGATGGAGGCACGGGAGAGGGATGGATGCAGGGGGAGAGAGAGGGATGAAGGCATGGGGAGAGAGAGGGATGGAGGCATGGGGAGAGAGAGGGATGGAAGCATGGGGAGAGGGAGGGATGGAGGCATGGGGAGAGAGAGGGATGGAGGCATGGGGAGAGAGAGGGATGGAGGCATGGGGAGAGAGAGGGATGGAGGCATGGGGAGAGAGGGGGATGGAGGCATGGGGAGAGAGAGGGATGGAGGCATGGGGAGAGAGGGATGGAGGCATGGGGAGAGAGAGATGGAGGCAGGGGGAGAGAGAGGGATGGAGGCAGGGGGAGAGAGAGGGATGGAGGCAGGGGGAGAGAGAGGGATGGAGGCAGGGGGAGAGAGAGAGGGATGGAGGCAGGGGGAGAGAGAGAGGGATGGAGGCAGGGGGAGAGAGAGAGGGATGGATTGAGGCAGGGAGAGCGAGGGATGGATTGAGGCAGGGAGAGCGAGGGATGGATTGAGGCAGGGGAGAGAGATGGAGGCAGTAGGAGAGAGAGGGATTGAGGCAGGGGAGAGATGGGGAGAGAGAGAGATGGAGGCAGGGGAGAGAGAGAGATGGAGGCAGGGGAGAGAGAGAGATGGAGGCAGTGGAGAGAGAGAGAGAGCGATGGAGGCAGGGGAGAGAGAGAGAGAGAGAGAGCGATGGAGGCAGGGGAGAGAGATGGAGGCAGGGGAGAGAGAGGGATGGAGGCAGGGGGGAGAGAGAGGGATGGAGGCAGGGGGGAGGGAGAGGGATGGAGGCAGGGGGGAGAGAGAGGGATGGAGGCAGGGGGAGGGAGAGGGATGGAGGCAGGGGGAGGGAGAGAGAGAGAGGGATGGAGGCAGGGGGGAGAGAGAGGGATGTAGGCGGGGGGGAGAGAGGGAAGGGGGAGAGAGAGGGATGGAGGCAGGGCTCTAAAGTGCAACCCTTTCAGTCGCATATGCTCCTAAAGGTTTTAATTTGGGTGCTCCTAGAAAATAAAATATATTATTATTAGGCTTAGCTGTATTGCTGTTTAGGAGTTCCCTAGAGAATAATCACAGATTTGTGACCGTGGTGGTTGCACCATTACTACAGAGAAAGCCACTTGTCTCCAGCCCAAACCATTCAAAAGTTGTGACCCATATTTCCGACACTAGGCTTTTTTTGCCTTCCATTGCGCATTGGCGACTCTGGATGTATTTCCATTGGCAGTCCGTATTTTTAACATTCGTAAATCATGTCGTGGGGAGTTCTGAAACGATTCTAAAACACCTTGTTCAGTCATGTTACCTCATTATCTAGCTAGCTAACAACCTGGTAACTTTACCAACATATCCAAACATTTGGCGGCATGGAAAAAGGGATAGCTTAGGAAATGTTGCTTTTTAAATTACTTTGTAATTTCAATGACAGGTATTTGTATCAACATTTTAGCTTTTATAATAAACAAATGTATTTACAGGCTTATTAGTTTCTAGGGCACGATATGTGCTTAAAAAGTAGCTAGTATTCATATAATCCCTGTATCTCAATTTATTGTCTGGTGCTCCTAAATTTTATGTGGTGCTCCTTACTTGTTGGGAGCGCCAACGCTACCAACACATTTTTTGAAATTGAGACCTCTGGATGGAGAGAGGGATGGAGGGATAGAGGGATAGAGGGGGATGAGAACAGCAACAATGGTAGAAGAGTCAGTTTCTCTTGTAGATTCTGTAATTAGATTATTTGCGTGTGTCTGTCTCTCTTGTCTGTGTCAGGGGTGATCCAGGACTCTCAGAAGGCAGCAGCGGTGGCCAGGTCCTTCTCTCTGAGCTGGAGGAACCAGGGAGACCAGCATGGGGTCCAGGAGCCCATGAGGTTCCGCAGTGCTACCACCTCAGGGACGCCCGGCGTGGAGAAGGCCCGCAACAACGTCCGACAGAAAGCCACAGGTGAACACACACACACACACACACACACACGCTACTGTAATGAAGTGAAATTTGCCAGTGCCAGATCTTTTTAATCTCAGAGTCCCTCTATGACACTACACTGTAGACCAGACTCTCCATAGACTCCACAGTGAGTGTATATAAAAGCAGGGCATGTGTATATTCGGCCAGGTGCTGGTGATAGGCTCAACACTATGCACAAAGAGACAGCAGATGGTCTCTATTGTTCCTGTCTGATGTCATTGGCCAATGTCAACATGTTTCTGTGTCAGTTCTCCAGCACACACACACTCCCCTGGTGACATGTTGGAGACTGGCGTTGTTTCTTCATTGTTGAGATACAGTGAACAACAATCACTTATCTGATGGAGATGTTTGTCTAATGATCAGTTTAGCTCTCAGGCTATCCAGAGCAGAGCGGCGTTGTTATGCTTTCTCTAAACTAGCTAATCCCTAACGGAGGATTTCCTCACCCTCCTCCTCCTCTCTCTCTCTCTCTCCGTAATGACTGATAGCATCTCTGCTCGCTGAAGAGCTTGTTGAGCCTGGAGCAGATTTAGTTGGGCCTGAAGGAGGACTCTTAAAAGCTTCCTGTGTGTGTGTGTGTGTGTGTGTGTGTGTGTGTGTGTGTGTGTGTGCGCGAGTGTATATCTGTATGCAGACAGAGACTGACATGAAACGCCACCGCCTCAAATTCTTCATGTTCTCTCGCCTAATTGGATTTCTCCCACATTGATCTTCAAACGTCCCGATATCCCTCCTCCTCCTCCACCCACCTTCTCCTTGAGAGAGGGCCCACACACATCAATCCGTGGACGTTTTTGATAGTTTCATTAAGAGTGTAATTAATGCTCATTAATATGCACAAAACGGGTAACAGTAGCGGAGACGATGCTATCTCCATATGAAAGAGAGTAATTAGTGTGGTGTAGGCAGAGAATAGAATCCTCCTTCTCTTTGCAATCCTCCTATCTACTTTAGATTCGTTCTGAAGTGCTCGCCACACACACTACCCCAACGCCTTATCTTGGAAAACTGAAAATGTGTGTAATATTTTTTTTTTACCTTTGTTTAACTAGGCAAGTCAGTTAAGAACACATTTTTATTTACAATGACGGCCTACACCTGACACTGGGCCAATTGTGCGGCGCCCTATGGGACTCATCAAACCAGGGTGTCTGTAGTGACTCCTCTAGCACTGAGATACAGTGCCTTAGACCGCTGTGCCACTTACTTGGCAATGTTTTTCTGATGAGCATTTCCTGTAGGTGTAGAAATGACTGGGAAATAATGATAAATATGGTCATATTGCCCTATTGACTGACTACAGATGTAGGATCTTAATTTGAGCCAGTTTGCTACAGCAGGAAAATAATCCCGCAGCAACAGGACATTTGAATTATTATGTGGATTATAAAAAAATGTACATTTTTGTAGGGGTTGATCCATTTTTCGTAAGGGAAAATCAAGTCTGAAATTTCAAAGTGGAAATTACAAACTTCAGAAACCTTTTAAAACCTCTATTACACTACACATTTAATATGTCCAAATGTAATATCCTACATCTACTCATTTAAAACCAGTACGTATTCTAGTTATGGAAATAATGTACTATAATGTAATATCTGCTACACATTAATTGTATCACTATAAAAGCTTGAGTGTCCCAGCCTTTGATTTTCTTTTTGTTCGTGTATTTTAGGAGATAACATTACAAAGTTGTGTGTGGATGTCTTTTCTGTGATGCACTCAAAGCCAGTTGTATTTGTGCTCTTCAGTCATGTGCATAGAGAACTAATTAATCTGGTCTTCAAATAAATGCAACTCATTGCATAAATTGAATCTCTCAAATATAGACTGGTTAGTTTTTTATGTTTTCTTTTAATGATAAAATATATATATCCAACAACAAATCTGTTAGAGCATTGTCTTTGTTTAGGTGATCAGCCCTCAAGTGTCAAATTAATACAAGCTCCAGCCTCGGGTTTAGGCTTTAATATATTCAATTTATATTCTATTTACACTGAAGTCTCAGTTTTTAGTTCTTAATTTCCTGTCTCAGTAACTTCACTATGCCTGTTTCACTCTTAATGCCTTAGGGCTGAAGTTGGGGGGCTTACAAAAAAACATTTTCGAGCAAGTTGACATGAATGACAAATCAAGTTACACCCGCAGATCTCAAATTAATCTTCTTTAGTAGTATTTTTCTTAAAAAAAATGTCCCTCTTACAATATTAATGCAAATGGTAAAATGTATTTGCCAGTGGTGTCCTTCTGATATTCTGCACTATATGCTCTTATTGACTTCTCTCTTCCTCTTTTTCCTCCTGCCCTCGTGCACTCTCCCCCCCCCCCCCTGTCTCTTTGTCTCTCTGTCTCTGTGATGGAAGCTAAGCGAAGCCAGTCTATCAGCAACTGTGTCCATCTTTACGAGGCTTTGCCCGCTACTAAAAGTGTTCCTATGCTGCTTCACACTGTGAGCTCTTTCTTGCCTGGTATCTCCTCTTCTTCCGGTAACTCTTGCTCTCACAGGCTTTCAGGTAAAGTGTTCTGAGAGCTGTCTGTGTGGTATCCTCCTTTCTTCACCCTGTCTGTCTCTTCCGTCCGTCTGTCTGTCTCCTATTCTCCTGTCAGTCCCTCACTGTTTTTATTAACACTCAGTGAAGTGGAAAGCCTTGTTGTTTCTCACGGCTACTTACTGTCGTTTTGGTTTGATTGAAAGTAAAAAAAAAAAAAAAAAAGGACAATTGTCTGAAGAAAATTCTATACTCATCTGTTCTAATGTATGTTCTAATATGTATAACTATGTTCCTATCCCATCTCACTATGTAGCTAAAACAATGTTACCATTTTATCATTTTAAAGGTGCTAACACAGGATTTTCTCAAATTTTTGTAAACATTGCCTGTGCTCGATGACGGTATACACCTGTCAGCAACGGGTGTGGCTGAAATAGAATCCACAAATTTGAAGGGGTGTCCACATACTTTTGTGTATATAGTGTAGCAGAAATAGCTTATTTCCTGGTTGCTAAAAAGCTACTCAATTTCAGTTTATGTGGGAAAACAAGCACTGAATAGTTTAGGGAAACCGTTGTACCATCTAAACTGCTGTGGAATATATTTCAAATAACAAAAAATATCCTTTTTACAGCTGTTTGAAGCTGGTGGACCAAAACTAAAAGTAACTTTCATTTTGGTCCAACAGCTTGAAACAGTTGTAAAAACTATATTTCACGCATTTTAGATGGAATGTTTCCCTACACACATAAACTGAACTTTAGCGAACAGTGTAGAATTTTAGCAACCAGGAAATGATAAAACAAACACAAAGTCAGAACAATTTTCCCAGTTTGACAACAGATGCCACTCCGTCGGGAGAAATCAAAAGCCGAATATCACAGCCAATCACAACACTGGCGTGTAAGAAATACTGTGAAACACTATAGATAGCTAGATAGATACTTTATTGATCCCCGAGGGGAAATTTCTTCGTCAAGCAGCTACGAAAAAACACAGGGCAGGTGCAAAATGCTTGAACAAAAATACACAAAAGACGGATACACGATACATGATGCATAGTGCGGCGGTATGAAAAAGTATCAAAATACAAGAAGTCTGGAGTGCAAAAAGCTATAAAAAGACATTTCATAGTATGTCTTTCTACTATTAGCGGCATATATAGATCGATTTTTTTCAGAAATTACAATGCAAAAATTCAAAGATATCCTATGTGTAGCATCTTTAAGTTGGCCGAATGCTGTTTGGTAGAGCATGATCATGTGTAGTGTGCTGTATATGAGATGAGTCTTGCCTGATGCATTGCTCTAACACTGTCCTCTCCTCCCTGGTGGTGGTGCTAAGACGTGGAGGAGGGCCAGCTGTCAGAGTGTGGTGGAGACGGGGAGCTGGAGGCTGGAGACAGCCCTCTACCACGCAGCAGCAGCACATCTGATATCACACAGCAACTGGCTGACACCTTCCCAGGTATGGATACACCAATGAGTGTGCAAACACACAAAGCATTAGGGCATGTTCTAACAAAGGCCATTTTTGCTGCCCTCTAGTGGAAGTATCTATACTGTTGCTAACAATGTGTCCCATCTATATACAGTGATTGATGTGCTTTGAAGTCTACAGGCTACAACAGTGGTTCCCAGACTAGAACAGTATTTATGACCAGAGCAGACTGGCTGTCTGCTTTTTGCTATGTGTGTGTGTGCAGTGTAATTAAGTCACTGTGACCTCCAGGCCACAAGAGGGAGTACTCCCCCAACAACTCCTGTGGCTCCGATGGCAGGGCGTCGGAAACGAGGACAGACGGCAACCCACCAGTGGTGAGAATCACACACCTGATGCCCTGCTGAAATAACATAGATTTTGAGGCATCTCTGAAACACCCACTGATGACTTCTTCCTCTGTGCTCGCAGATTCTGATCCGGCGGAGCAGCAGTCCAGCTGATCTGGACTACTCTGTAGAGGGACACAACACCTACGCAAGGCCCAAGCTCCAGGAGAAAAGTGTGAGTGTGAGCAGCGAGACGTCCAACGGCTACTTGAACGATGCTGACGGCAGCCTGCTGGCCTGGCAGGCCTTTGAGGAGGAGGCAGACACCCAGTCAGCCCAGATAGATGTCACAGCAGACACCGGGAGCCAGAGGAACCTGCTGCTCAGCCACAATGAGGCCCTGGCAGGTACTGAACTGGACTGGTTAAGGGGGGCGTGCAGGGGTGGGAACAGGTCTGGGGGTTTCTTGGGGGATTGATGTTGGTAAACAAGACTTGAAGGGGATTGATTTATATGGGATAAATACCGTAGCACATGGCCTTCAGGTTCAGGAGATGTTTATTCTGTGTGGTTTGTCAGGTTCACCTGAAGTGTGTTTGTCCGTGGGTCGTGATGGGATTTATCTTAAAGCAGCCTGACCTTTCAGAGGATTAGCATAAGTATCTTCTTCCCCTGCCTGCCCTCCCTCACCCTGGCCTCTGAAGCTCTGTAAAGACAAAACGCTCCCTCTCTCTCCACCTCCGGTTTTACCACCTGCTCAGGGGTCTTTATTCAGCAGGCAGCTGGGCCCTTTGTTTATTTAGCTGTGTTTTGGTATTAGGTTAACGCCTCATGGCTATTGAGGGAGGGTACATAAAGATGGAATGGTTACCACTGTTACATGTTTACTGGGCAACGTTAGGTGAGAGCCTCCTTGCTATTAAGAAACGTTAGGTAGGTCTTTGGAAAGCATCTCAAAATATTATTGTGGTTCAGCGGGCCAATGCTCCCCTGTAGCGTGGTTGAATATATGGAAAAAAAACTGCTAGGCTAATAGCTGTCAATTCTTGTCAAATGAAAGAATACCTCAGCTGGAAACCCTGACTCTTAGCGTAACCCCTGACCCGACACCATCCCCACCTCCTCTGTGCTCTTACACTGATTCATTGTGAATTCTCTGTCCTCTTGTCCCTGTGCTCCGTCAAGCTCCACTGTCTTCTGGTTGTCCCCTTGTTTTAGGTCCTGACAGGGATGCAAACTAGTCACCTTTCTGCGAAATTGGTTGGGGGGGGATCACTACTGTCTGTAAGCGAACGAGTGATGCGCGTTTGGAGCAATACTGCCTGTATCCAAGGCTCAATCGTTCACATAACAACAGAATGCAGCACGCGACTGAAGAGAGAAGTTACAACCAATTTGCTAGTTACAGCATACAGCTTTCTCTCTGGAAAGAGCGCGCGCTCTGGACACCAGAGAGTAGAAAGGCAGTTAGAACTCCGCGTCCCCTGAACGATAATGAAGAGGTGGGTGAGAAGCCTGACCACGGAGACGGGGCTGAGAAGGTGATGAAGCCTACTTGACGAACTGTAACCGAAAGTGTGGTGGAACAAGTATTATTAGCATTGTTAAGACGTAACTTGCTAGCTGGATCGAATTCTCCGTTAGCTAGCCAGATAAATGTTGAGCAACATTAGCCAACTTAACGGATCAAATAATTGAGTTTGTGAATTTATGGTGTGAAAATCAGCTGGCTAATAAAGTCAGACAGCTAACGTTACAACATCAGATGAACTAACGTAACCTAACCAATTACCTATAGTATTAACTGGTAACGTTATACGACTCCTTGCCGTTCCTCAAGTTATAACGGGTTAGTTGCTTACTGGACCCTGGCAATCTGTGTGAAATGTTAACTAGCGAACTAATGTTTTCCCTCTACAGTATGTGGTTGATTTTTAGAATGAGAGAATTAGGTGAAAATTAGGTGTTGCTTGTTAAACAAGGGGATTCAGGGATGAAGTGTAGCTGGTGCTGGGCCTGGCTTAAACTGGATGCCACTATAGATATGAAAGGAACACACACTCCCTCTTTCTCACTTCTCACCCAGGTGTACTCTCTGCCTGAAATAGATCAATTATGCCAACAAAGGGTATCATGCTCTGCTGGCACATTGTAGAACAGATGTCCACAGGCAGAAAGTGTACAATGTAATAATGTGCAGTGTAGCCCAAATATATTACTTTTGCCGTGTTGAACTTGACAGTAAGACTTGTGTGTGAGGAAGGGGGGATTATTACATCCTTTACTCAGTGAATGTTATTTACACATGTAGCCTTGTGCACTTGATCGACGTCTACTATAGTGGCCAACATAATAGAGCAAAAATAGAATGCCTGAGGGCCTCCCGAGTGGTGCAGTGGTCTAAGGCACTGCATCGCAGTGCAAGCTGCATTACTACAGATGCGGGTTCGAGCCGCGTCTGTGTCGCAGCCGGCCGCGACCGGGAGACCCATGAGGCGACGCACAATTGACTCACGGCTCTCAACCTTCGCCTCTCCCGAGTCCGTACGGGAGTTGGAGCGATTGGACAAGACTGTAACTACCAATTGGATATGACAAAATTGGGGAGAAAATAAAAAAAAATAGAATGCCTGTTTGTTTCATTCTATTTCAACTTTTTTTTCCCCCCAAGTGCAATATTTAGATGTGTGTTGTCACAAGCGTTCTATTATAAAGGCTGTCATGGCTAACTGCAATATTAGTGTATTGTTTTTCTTCAAGACTTGAGTGTCATTTGCAGTAAAGTCTAGGCAACAAATAACATTGGATTGCTTCCTTTACATTTTTTTAGCTGTGCGTTAGGTTCACATTAACCACTTTATTTTACACACAGAGACTGATCATGTAGATCATATTCTTTGTTGTTTAATTGGTTAAAACCTGTATTTCCCCCTAGCATGTTTTGGTGCAAAATAACAGTGTCACCTTTTTGGGCCCTCACCAGTTTGCATCCCTGTCCTGAGTGTGTCCTCTCTCCCCACTCCACACCCCTGTCCCACCACCAGTAGCTCGTGCACACTGAGTGCCGGGACTGCCCCCAACCCCTGGAGGACACCATGCATCAGTCTGTGTTACACATGCCTCAGGACCTGGGTACTGCTACTGTCCCTACACACACCCTTTTTGGCCTGCTCTGCCCACCACCCTCTGTGTTGCACTGCGTTAATCCTATACCCAACCCACCCACACCCCCATCACACCCATCATATATGTGTTCAGCTGTGTGTGACTCTGGTGACAGGCCAAAATCAATCGCTGTGTTGAATCACCTCAGTGTCCGGGTTGTGGACATGCCTAGAGTTATAGTGTTTTACTATAGAGTTTATACAGTAGTAAGTCATAGTTCTCGTTCTCTCTCTCTCTCTCTCCTCCTGCTCTATCTGTTCTTGCAGACAGCAGTGAGTGTCTGACTGATGATGTCAGCATCATCGCAGGCGGGAGCCTGACAGGCTGGCACGCCGACTCCGCCTTTGTGCTCTGGAGGAGGATTCTGGGTATCCTCGGGGATGTCAACAGCATCCGCTGCCCCAGGATCCACGCCAAGGTGTTCAGTTACCTCTACGACCTGTGGCACAAACTGGCTAAGGTAAGCACTGCCCAGCCTCCGAACACTCTTATCAGCCCTGATGACACGTCATCTGTTTAGTCATGTTACAGGGAGTTTCTCTCAGTATTTTGTTCTGTAGCTTTTCAGTCTGGCTAATGCAGTAATGCACTAATTGCAGATCCGGGACAACCTGGGTGTCAGTGTGGATAACCAGTCGTCTCCTCCCCGGCCTGTCTTCATCCCTCCTCTCAGAATGCTGGCCTCCTGGCTCTTCAAGGTGACTCAGCTGTTCAGAGGTCCACTGCTTCTACATACATCAAAGCCATGCATGTGACTATATCGGTGTGACCCGGTCTCTCTCTCCCTTCTACCTCTCTCCTTCACTCCCTTTTTCCCCAGGCCACCATGCTGCCAGCAGAGTTCAAGGCGGGTAAGCTGCAGGCCTATAAACTGATCTGTGAGATGATGACTAGGAACCAGGACGTGCTGCCCAACAGTGACTTCCTGGTCCATCTCTACCAAGTCATGCACAAGGGCTTCACCAGCGAGGACCAGGTAGTTTTTGTTTTATCCTAAGCAGGTTTGAACTATTCAATAAGAGTGGTTCATGTGAGACAGGTAATGCCAAGAGGAAGCCTGACGAAGATCCACAGTGGTCGAAACTTTGCCTCTAAAACCCTTAGAGCACCTAAACTGTGCTGTCATTCTCCTGTTTTCACGTGCTGTTCTATGTACCCTGTATCCGTGGAAACGACTTGATGTAGATTCCATGAACTAAGTCCAGAAGAGGGAGCCACTGTCAAACACAGCCATCTGCCAATAAACTGTAACGCTTGGGTATGTTGCATTGTGGCTGTACTTCCACTCATAACCACTAGAAAGGGCTATAATCAAAGGCATCTTAGCTTTGTTGCATTGTCCTCTCGTTAGAGGTGTAGTATGATGAGAGGTACGGTTGCTCGTACATCATTATTGTCATGTCTTGACATGTGTCCTGCTCATGATGACATTGCTTATGCTTAATCTTTACCCTCCTAACTTAATCTGGGCTGGCTGAGGTAAATGTGAAGTTGATGAATCTGGTGAAGTATTATATTGCGTGTTGGTATGGGTCACCTGGGTTCACGTTGGTGTAATTAAGTGTTCTCCAGACCTCTCTCTCTCGATCTCTTCGGAAGGACTGCCAACCGGTGGTGATTGTGATGGCACACTGTTTTGGCATGTTGTCTCCGCTCAATACAGCATGGTCCTCCTCTAGCTAGCTACACCCTGCCTAGCTGGCTGGCTGCTCTTTACATTTGGCGGAGGTCCAGTCCAGCCTGCTGAGTGGGAATAAAACCGGAGCCCCCCCCCCCCCCCCCCCCCCAAAAAACAAAACAAAACAAAGACAGGCGAGTGAGAGAGAGAAAGAGATTGATGAGGAAAAGGGGGGGAACTGTGAATAAATTAATTTGTTTTGTATGTGCATGCTCTGCCCACGGGTTTATATTGCGCTTTGGCAAAGCAACAAGCTTATTAGAATGTTTTCCATGTCGTTAAATAATGTTTGAGCTCCTGCCGTGTATACGTGATTAATTAAGGATTGACGTCTGTCGCGCTCCGTTAGTGACACCTTGGCTGGGGCTGAAGAGAACCGGGAGGGGGAGACTGGGGAGGAGAGGGGGGTCCCGGGGAACGCGCTGTGGAGAAATGAAGGGGCCGGCACAGAGGGACAGCGTGGCATTCTCCAGCTTTTGTTGTGCCTAAATATAATATGGGGCCCGGGCCCGGCAGTGTTGAGCTGGCTGGGCGCTGGAGCGTGCTCAAATTGGCCGGAGAAGGACTCCTCATGCCACACAATGGAGGGACAGCCCAGCCGCACGCCTGCTTTACATAAGAAAGTGCCTCTTACTCCGTCCCCCTCCCTGGGGTGTTAAACTAATTTATGTTATTTCCTTGCCGTCAAAATTAGCTGAAGATAGTCCTCCATCCATCGTTTTTGAAATGTTCGATACTCCCTGTCGTTCCTGGCTGTCTAGCTTATTTCTTTATGGTTATTAGCGAGCTGGGCAAAGTCAAGAAACGGTATAAATGTAGATCCATTATCATTTCTACACAGTTTTGATTTGGTTTTAGTCATTTTAAAGTGTATTGAGTTTGCAAATATATAACATGGCAACGTTTTCCCTGAAAAGGAAGGCATGTACAACCTCTCCTCCTGGCTGGTATTGTCCAGGCTCTCTCTGTCTCAGTCCACTGAGTCCGCAGCCTTCAGTGGCACGGCCACGGGACAATTGGCATGGCCTTGGGCCAATGGTAGTAATCTATTTTATAAGAGAGCTGTAAGTGTGCACATCAGCCTACTGTGAAGGGTTGTTGCTTGTGCATCAAAATGGCCCTTCTAGGGCTGTGTGTTTGGGTGCTGGGTGTGAGCCAGTCAGTAAACGTCTCTCTCACACCTGCTCTCCCTACGCACAACCATAGGTTTCTTTATTCACCTCCACTTATCAGCGAAGAGAAAAACCGGGATTGTTTAATCTGTGTAACAGATGCCTGTGGAGAGGGAGGGAAAATGTGACAGTTGAGTTCTGTTGCGGTTCAAAACCCAGCGGCTTTAGTTGATGATTAAACCTTTTAATAGGATCTCTACACCTTGACACATTAACAGGAGGGGTCTATCTATTAGCCTGGACTGGGGAAAACCCTATTTTACACACACTATCTGTGATAAGAACTTATAGTAATGCAATAATGGACCAGTAAATTGTGAAGTATTTCATTCCATTTAAGAACAGTCTTATACAGTTGCCTTCAAAAAGTATTCACTCCTCTTTACTTTTTCCACATTTTGTTGTTTTACAAAGTAGGATTCAAATTGATTTAATTGTAATTAATTCTACACAAAACACTATGTCGAAGTGGAAGAAAAATTGTAACGTTTGTAAAATGTTTATTAAAAAAATGCATCACTAATGCAGTGCCTTCAGAAAGTATTAATATCCCTTGACTTATTCTACATTTTGTTCTTATCCTGAATTGAAAATGGATTAATATTTTAAAAAATCTCACCCATCTACACACAATATCCCATAATGACAAAGTGAACAAATATGTATACAGTTGAAGTCGGAATTTTACATACACCTTAGCCAAATACATTTAAACTCAGTTTTCACAATTCCTGACATTTAATCCAAGTAAAAATTCCCTGTCTTAGGTCAGTTAGGATCACCACCGTATTTTAAGAATGTGAAATGTAAGAATAATAGTAGAGAGAATTATTTATTTCCGCTTTTATTTCTTTATCAGATTCCCAGTGGATCTGAAGTTCACATACACTCAATTAGTATTTGGTAGCATTTCCTTTAAATTGTTTAACTTGGGACAAACGTTTCGGGTAGCCTTCCACAAGCTTCCCTCAATAAGTTGGGTGAATTTTGGCCCATTCCTCCTGACAGAACTGGTGTAACTGAGTAAGGTTTGTAGGCCTCCTTGCTCGCACACGCTTTTTCAGTTCTGCCCACAGGGCTTTGCGATGGCCACTCTAATACCTTGACTTTGTTGTTCTTAAGCCATTTTGGAAGTATGCTTGGGGTCATTGTCCATTTGGAAGACCCATTTGCGACCAAACTTTAACTTCCTGACTGATGTCTTGAGATGTTGCTTCAATACATCTACATAATTTTCCTTCCTCATGGTGCCATCTATTTTGTGAAGTGCACCAGTCCCTCCTGCAGCAAAGCACCCCCACAACATGGCGCTGCCACCCCCGTGCTTCACGGTTGGGATGGTGTTCTTCGGCTTGCAAGCCTCCCCCTTTTTCCTCCAAACATAACGATGGTCATTATGGCCAAACAGTTCTATTTTTGTTTCATCAGACCAAAGGACATTTCTCCAAAAAGTACCATCTTTGTCCCCATGTGCAGTTGGAAACCGTAGTCTGACTTTTTTATGGCGGTTTTGGAGAAGTGGTTTCTTCCTTGCTGAGTGGCCTTTCAGATTATGTCGATATAGGACTTGTTTTACTGTGAATATAGATTATTTTATACCTGTTTCCTCCAGCATCTTTACAAGGTCCTTTGCTGTTGTTCTGAGATTGATTTGCACTTTTCGCACCAAAGTACATTCATCTCTAGGAGACAGAACGTATCTCCTTCCTGAGGGGTATGACGGCTTCGTGGTCCCATGGTGTTTATACTTGCGTACTATTGTTTGTACCTGGTACTTTCAGTCGTTTGGAAATTGCTCTTAAGGATGAACCAGACTTGTGGAGGTCTACAATTGTTTTTCTGAGGTCTTTGCTGATTTCTTTTGATTTTCCCATGATGTCGAGCAAAGAGGCACTGAGTTTGAAGATAGGTCTTGAAATACACCTGGACCCCTACAAATCAGCTGGGCTAGACAATCTGGACCCTTTCTTTCTAAAATTATCCGCTGCAATTGTTGCAACCCCTATTACTAGCCTGTTCAACCTCTGGAAAGCTGCCGCGGTCATCCCCCTCTTCAAAGGGGGAGACACACTAGACCCAAAGTTACAGACCTAGATCCATCCTGCCCTGCCTTTCTTCGAAAGCCAAGTTAACAAACAGATCACTGACCATTTCGAATTTCACTGTACCTTCTCCGCTATTCCATCTGGTCATGGGTGCACCTCAGCCACGCTCAAGGTCCTAAACGATATCAAGGTCCTAAACGATATCATAACCGCCATCGATAAAAGACAGTACTGTGCAGCCGTCTTTATCGACCTGGCCAAGGCTTTCAACTCTGTCAATCACTGCATTCTGTGATAGACTACATCCAAATTGGATTTAGTCTATCACAGTGTCATCCGTCTATCACAGTGCTACCACTGCGACCTGTATGCTCTCGTTGGCTGGCCCTCACTACATATTTGTCGCCAAACCCACTGGCTCAATGTCATCTATAAGTCTTTGCTAGATAAATCCCTGCCTTATCTCAGCTCGCTGGTCACCATAGCAACACCTACCCGTAGCATGCGCTCCAGCAGGTATATTTCACTGGTCATCCCCCAAGCCAACACCTCCTTTGGCCGCCATTCCTTCCAGTTCTCTGCTGCAAATTACTGGAACGAATTGCAAAAATCATTGACGCTGGAGACTACCATCTCCTTCAATAACTTTAAGCATCAGCTGTCAGAGCAGCTTACTGATCACTGCACCTGTATACAGCCCATCTGTAAATAGCCTACCCTACTACCTCATCCCCATATTGTTATTTTTTCTCATTTGCACCCCAGTGCCTCTATTTATCGTCTGCACGTCTATCACTCCAGTGTTAATGCTAAATTGTAATTATTTTGCCACTATGGCCTATTTATTGCCTTACCTTCCTAATCGTACTACATTTGCACACACTGTATATAGATGTTCTATTGTGTTATTGACTGTATGTTTGATTATCCCATGTGTAACTCTGTTGTTTTCGTCGCACTGCTTTGCTTTATCTTGGCCAGGTCGTAGTTGTAAATGAGGACTCAACTGGCCTACCTGTTTAAATAAAGGTGAAATAAAAATAAATACAATTTTACACCTCCAATTGTCTCAAATTATGTCCATTAGCCTGTCAGATCAGAGTCTTTCTGGGTAAGTCTCTAAGAGCTTCCCACATCTGGATTGTGCAACATTTGCCCATTTATTATTTTCAAAATTCTTCAAGCTCTGTAAAATTGGTTGTTGAATATTGCTATACAACCATTTTCAGGTCTTGCCATAGACTTTCAAGCAGATTAAACTGTAAGTTCCACTCAGGAACTCTTCTTGGTAACCAACTCCAGTGTAGATTTGGCCTTGTGTTTTAGGTTATTGTCCTGCTGAAAGGTTAATTAATCTTCCAGTGTCTGGTGGAGAGCAGACTGAACCTGGTTATCCTCTAGGATCTTGTCTGTGCTTAGCTCCATTCCAAATCTTTTTTTATCCTGAAAAACTCCCCAGTCTTTAACAATTACAAGCATACCCATAACTTGATGCAGTCACCACTATGCTGGAAAATATGCAGAGGGGTACTCAGTAATGTGTTATATTCAATTTTCCCCAAACATAACCCTTTGTATTCAGGACAAAAGGTTTGCAGGATTACTTTAGTGCCTTGTTGCAAACAGGATGCATGTTTTGTAATATTTTTATTCTGTACACGCTTCCTTCTTTTCATTATGTCTATTAGGTTAGTATTGTGAAGTAACTACAATGTTGTTGATGCATCCTCAGGTTTCTCCTATCACAGCCATTAAACTCTGTAACTGTTGGCCTGTTGGTGAAATCCCTGAGCGGTTTCTTTCCTCTCCAGCAACTGAGTTAGGAAGACACCTGTATCTTTGTATTGACTGAGTGTATTGATAAGAATGCGTCCCTGGTCTTTAGAATGCGTCCCGGGTCGTTGTAGTTTAACCTGTGTTTGAAATACACTACTCGACTGAGGGATCAGCGATTTCTCATATTGCACCTGTTATATGCAATATGCAGAAAGTATTATGAGTATTCAACAAAGTGGTTGAATACTTATTGACTCAATACATTTCAGCGTTACATTTTTTATTAATTTGTAAAAACACAATTCCACTTTGGCATTATTGGGTATTGTGTGTAGGCCAGTGACAAATATATATAAATGTAATACATTTTAAATTCAGGCTGTAACACAACAAAGTGGAAAAAGTCAAGGGGTGTCAATACTTTCTAAAGGCACTGTAAAGACTGAGGCTCCTTTCCTGTGTGCTGTGCCTTCAAACAAGGCACAATGAAGTGGTTAAGAAGGCTCCTGTCAGGGTTGTGTTAATGCACCTTTTGTTGAGTAGATCTGAGCAGGCCAACCCCACTGCCAACCCTCAGCCCCACCACACAGGACCAATTCCCATCTCTACTACCACACATTAATTTCACAACCAGCTCCCTCTACTTACAGGCACAATGGAAATGCTTTGTAGGTTTGTCGCTTGCCTTAAAATGCTCATTTCAGGCAATCAGCCGACAGTTTGTTGGCAGCTAATTGCCACAAACTGTTCTCCACATTACGCATCTCAGAGGTCAATTACGGCAGAAAGGCTGGTAAAATGGGCCTCCAAACCCTAATGCTCTAAACCAATTTTGGGCTTCTGCCGGCACTGTGTCTGTTTTGACTTGTTCCTTATTGCCTGCGTGTTTTTATATTCCTCTTTTGTTTCCACCGCTCTGTGTTTACAAAGGCTTCATTTGAGGTGATTAATGTAGCGGGTGGGTTGGGAGGGGCAGAGCGGGGGCGGAGGTGTGTGGAGTGTGTCGGGTGTTTGTTGAGGTGCACTGGGGTTTAGGACTCGGGGAGACACGGCCACTGTTTGAACGACCTGATTTTACACACATTTACAGCTACTCGGAAGGCAGGTGTTCCCAGCCTGGATCTTGTCTGTGTACATAAACATATACACACACACACACTGGCTTAGCAAAGATAAGCGGGCAAACCAGTCTCCCCTTATGTAGGTTTTTATGTTCTTATCTCATAAAGAATTTCAGTTCACTCCTGACATTCAAGGCAACATGACTGTAGTTTTACATCAGGGTAATAAGATGGCCGTGGTTATCATGGAGCTGTACTATCTGGCCACGTATAGAGATCCGTCTTTAATACAGCTTATGTCAACACCCATCTGGCACAGAGAGCACACTCTGCACCTGAACAATACCTTATCCCTGGCTTTAATTACGTGTGTGTGTGTGTGTGTGTGTAAAGTTGCAAGTCTTTTGTTCTGCCATTTCCCCTCCATTGTGCTGTGATCAACCCATCTGCTGCCTCTTTCTCCCATTCCCCTCTCTTTTCCTCCATCCCTCGTTCCCACTCATCTTTTGGTTTTGTAAAAGATGGACTGTGATATTCTGTGCTGTCAAGGGTGCACTGTTGTCATATTTGTACCAATTTGGGAAGGACTACTATGCTATCATTCCTTTCCAGAGCTCAGTGCCTGTCCATTCCCCAAAAATAAAGTAACTCAGAAATACATGCGACCTGCTTACCATATGTATTTTAATGATCATTCAATCAATCAATCCATGGACCTGACCACCATCTGTGTGGCGTGTGTGATCCCTCCCAGGACGTTCTGAACACGGTGATCCGTTCCTGTTCCCCACGCTTCTTGTACCTGGGCCTGCCTGGCTTCACCATGCTGGTGGGAGACTTCATCACCGCTGCAGCACGCATCCTCAGCCACGACTCCTCTGAGGTACGCAGGTCTACGCACGCACACACGCATATACATATGCGCACACACACATATACATATACACATGCGCACACACACATATATATATATATATATATATATATATATATATATATATATATATATATATATATATATATATATATATATATACACATACACACACACACACACTATGGCAAGTTTTACATTGCATTAGCTACAACTGA
Organism: Thymallus thymallus; assembly: GCA_023634145.1. Classification (NCBI taxonomy): domain Eukaryota; kingdom Metazoa; phylum Chordata; class Actinopteri; order Salmoniformes; family Salmonidae; genus Thymallus; species Thymallus thymallus. The sequence goes on along the minus strand of CM042405.1, from coordinate 22,470,832 downwards.
ATAATAATGCATTATATCAGTTGACTAATGTAAATATTAAAACGCAATATCTGATGTAATAACATTTAGGGCCATTAAACATATTATACTAAACTTCATTCTGAAGATCATATTAGAGTGTGTTGAATTTACTGCGCTGAATTCAACTCAAGGCCATAATGCAGCCACTCTTGGCCGATTTTTCCTGGAAGCATAATGTTTCATGTTCTGTTGCGATGAGATGACGAATGGGTTTTATTTTCCTCGGAAAGGCTCCAAGGATAGAAGCACAGACTGTCCTTGGATCGCTGGTCTGTTTTCCCAACCTATACCTTCAGATTCCAGTACTGCAGACCGTTCCCGGAACTGATAACATCGTTGTCGGGAACGAGGACATCAAGGTATTGAGAGTTCTTCCATGTTCTTTTGACATTTTAGTAAATACTCAGACACCAAACAAAAAAAAAAAAAATTGTATAGCAGTTCCCTGTAGTTACAATTCCTGTATTTTTATGCATAAAATGGAACGTTTGGATTGTATGTGAAGTGGATTGATCATCATTTATGTCTTCTCTCCGCCCTCTGCCCTTCAGGACTATCTGGTCAACATCTTACTGAAGACTGCACGGAATGAACCCTGTGAAGCGGCCAGGTATGGAAGGGATGGGGGTGGAGAAGAGTGGTTGTTTGGAAGCAATGGGACTGATTTGTATTCAGTGGATTAAGGTTCACATTTCAAAATATTTGATACATTTGTGTAATGTAAGAAGAAAATGTCTAGAGGGGTAGTGAAATTTAACAGAGATACAACAAGAGTAAGTGAGTATTTGGTTCCATAGCGTATATCAGTGTTCCCACTAGTCTGCTGTGCCTTCTAGGTGCATGGCTGTATGTAGTCTGGGCCTGTGGGTATGTGAGGAGCTGATGCAGCAGAATATTCACCCCCAGGTCGAGGATGCCATCAACGTTCTGGGCGTAACGCTAAAGGTGAGTGTGTTTATACATCCGCGTCCGCGAGTGACAACGTGCTCAGTGCTGTGACTCAAACAGATTTTTGAAGACCTCTGCTCCCCTGTTTATCAGTGGATAGATGCAGAGAGAACCAGTGCTTTCTGAAGGTTTTGGGGAAAGAGCTCGTAATTTCCAGGCCACTCGCTGTCAGTGGATGCAGGCCAATTTAAGGAACCACATCTCCCCTCTAGTGCCGTCCTTCCCTCTAATGGAGCAGTAATCAGCCCACAGCCCAACTTGACACACACGTTCAGCCGGCCCAAAATAAAGGGGATGTGGGGGGTGGAGGCGAGGGAGAGGTGCTTTTGTAAAAGCAGGTGCTAAACTCTCAGGGTCTCTTTTTGTGTTGGGTCATTTCTGCATGGTCTGCCCTTGTTACATGTCAAGAGGCTTTCAGCCAGAAAACGGGGGAAATTCTATTTCTGTGCCAATCATTCCATTAATGAACTGCAGTTTGAAAGAAAGGCCTTTGCGGAACCAATACTTTTCATAACTTTTTCTACTCATCTTAAGACTTCCCAGTTTTTAACCCAGATTGCTTGTTCTCCTGTCCCCTCTCTGGTCAGTTTGGGAACAAAGCTGTGGCTCAGGTAGCCTGTGACCTGTTTCAGCTCCTCATCTCTCACTGGGAACACCTCCAGAGGCTAGAGCGCTCTCTCCCAAAGAAAATCATTGAGGTAGGATGACACAGCTCTCCCTCACCTTCCTAATATCAGACATACTATCCACTATCACTTGTGGAATACATATCGTCAAAGTATCCCCATCTTTCTTTCCCACACAGATCTTTGTGGCCACTATAGCATTTCTGTTGCCGAGCGCAGAGCACTCGGCGGTGGAGGCTGACAAAAAGGTACAGGAAATTGAAAGAGCATAAAATGGCTGAAGTCTGAAGGACCCTTTTTTCATAGATGTAGCAAGTGCATTTGCACAGGAATCTTGTGTGCAAATGCACTCGCTACGACCCTTCGACCCTGGTTGTCCCCCCTTCCTACTATTTTAATCTATTTTTCTCTCTCCAGCTCTTTTTCTCCCTCCAGCCCTCACTCTTACTTTCAATCCCTCCCCTTCTCTCTCCCTCCCTCCTTACCTCTCTCCATTGCTCATCTCCTCCCTAGCTGCTTTACTAATTATCTTTGCCTGCAGTAGGCTTCATTGTGTGTGTGGAGGGCACTGGGCTAATGGAAAAGCCTCTCATCTCTTTGTGTGACTCAGCTAATGGTGTCTTTGCTGCTATGCCTGCTGGACTGGTGCATGGCCATGCCCTTGAGCATGCTGCTGGAACCCATCACCATGCCTGTGCTGGAGGACCCCACATCCCACAAGGCCCCACTGCTTGACTACGTCTACAGGGTGGGTAACAGAAAAAAAATGGTCATAGTTATTTGTTTTAACCCCCCCCCCACACACACACACACAGCTCTCTGCAGAAGACCTAATTTGCATTTAAAGTGTGTTCTACGTCGCATTGGAAATTAAGTTTTCAATTTTGGTTTCTACTGTTGTGTGAGAATGTCCACCAAACCACCCCCTGTTAGTTAATACACATGTGATACTCAGAAATATTTATAACAGGCAAGTATTTTAGCAGACTTTTTTTTCTTGCCTTTTTTTTTTTCCCGATTGGGTGTTTAGTGATTAAACGCAGAGGAAGAGGCTGAGCATCAGGCTAAATGAATGAGGTATTATTCAGTGGAGGTTTGACAGATGCGGTCAAAGACAAACCTTTATATGGATGTCACCCCTCATAAGAAATGGTCAAATTATTTAAATATGCCTTTGTCCTCGTGATAAGCCTGGATTTAAAAGCCTGTCTAGATTTGAATTGAATATCTCTTAATATGGGAGATACTGCAGCTGCTATGTAGGAAATAAATAAATGTCATTGGTTGTTCTATTGTGTACATAAAAGCAACGTGTCACTTAATTTCATCATAGGTAAATCAGCGTTACACTTAATTTCATCATAGTTAAATCAGCGTTACACTGATCTTAGTGAAAAGCTTGTCCTCTTGTTATATATCTTGTTCTCAGATATTTATAATGTGAGGAGTAACCTATTTGAACATTAATCTAATAAAACCCCAAAAAATATCACGCACACAGGAAGTATACTTCTCTACTGGTCTCACATACCAAATGGACTTCAAACTGTACTCTCCAAAAAAACGCTTTTCTTAAAAATATTTTACACTCAGTCTTTTCAGCTAGGCACTCATTTACATACCAGTAAACCTCACAAAATGAATAAAGCGATTTTGTCTAGTTTTGGATTTGTTATACGCTGATGAATAAAGATGGGACATTTATGCACCTCTGCTATGGATTTGAGCTTGGTATTTGGTGTGTTTGTGTCTAACAGCGTGAGGCTGGTCTGTGCGAAAGGCATGATTGCTCTGGACCTTATTGGTTCACTGGACCTCCATGCCGTGTCCTCCATCTGCTCTCTGCCTGCCTCAGCAGCTGCACCCTCAGTGTGTGTGTGTGTTGTGTGTATGTTTGCTTGCTTGTGTGCATGTTTTTGTGCGTCTGAGTGAGTGTGCATATGTGTCTACACGTATCCATGTTTGTTCCGGTGTGTGTTACCTTCCTGGAACTGTTGCTATGCGAGGTGCAGCCACTTAGTCGTCAAGCAAGTAGAAGCTTTTTTTTCTCATCCACTGAGGAACCACTTTGGGGCTTTGGTGTGGCAGCTGTTTGGTTCTGGTCTTTTCACCGTAACCCCCCCCCCCCCCCCCCTCCCTCCATGCCCAGAGGACTGTAAGGCATTATAATCCACATACTGTCTGCATTTCCCAACACAATACTGTTTCAGATGACAGGACCTGCACCTCTCCTCTCTGGGCCTCAGCCAAGTGTGCATGTGTGTGTTGAATGGGATTAGCCATTAATTTACATAGACCAGCCTCCACAATGGGTTTACCAAGTCCACCCACTCGGTGTGAGAGGCCCCACAGTTTGCTATTGTCTGGTATGTCAGGCGTAACTTACAAATGTTACAATAAACCAAAACCTACATAGACAGAAACCAGTAGACAACACATTTACGTACTTCCAAATACTTCACTGCTTACAGTGCGTGCGTGCGTGCGTGCGTGCGTGCGCGCGGCAACATGACCAGAAGGATAAAGTCTTAATCAAACAGGTAAACCTGGCCAATCAGTGTAATCAACTAGCCTAGCACGTCTTATCTAGTCCTGCCAACCGAACGGACGGATGCCGCACCATCTGTTATGCAGATCGATACTCACTCATCACAGGAGAAATGGATTAGTAGCAATAAAGCCTCTCCTCCCTCAGGTGGAGGCTCGCCCTGGTAAACAGACCATATAGTCCCTTTGAATGTTCCTGAACCATTCGATGCTCCATTCCCTACTCAGAACCTCTGCGTTTGAGGTTACTGTATCATTTTACATTGACTTGCCTAGTTACTTCCTTACTCTGTGTTTCAGTTACTGTAAGGTCAATGTTGTTCAGCTGTTCGCTGGCTCCCGCTGCCGGCCAGTGCCACCACTGTCAAATAGTCCCCACTGATATTCTGTAACTTTCAGGCAGACTGGGTAGTGTCTGTATAAGTGTGAAATGTATCTAATTTGTGAGTACCATGTGTTTGCTGTGCAGCCAGCCACACAAAGAAACAGTAGCAGTGACTGTATGCAAGGTTACCACCGTCTTTCTCCTGCAGTGTTTTTAATCCGCTAGGTGTTGACTCCTATTTTCTGTCCCGTAGGTGCTCCACTGCTGTGTCTCTGGCTCCAACCTGCACACCCAGCAGAGTCACTACCTCCTGAGTCTGTCTGACCTCTCCACTGACTACGACCCCTTCCTCATGCTGGGCCAGGTCAAGAGCTCAGAGCCCTCTCTCTCGCACACCTCCGCAGACGTTGGCAGCCTTCTCACCGTGGCCGAGGGTGAGGAGACCGGCGACCTCACCGCCGTCACCGGCCTCACTACTGTCACCAACACAGCATGAGGCAGTGGGGAGACGAGGCGCCACCCATTTAATACCTGCTGTGTAGGAGATTGCGCTGGGCCAACGGAGAAATGGAAGGAGGGCTGTGTGTGTGTGTGTGTGTGTGTGTGTGTGTGTGTGTGACTGAGAGAGGGAGTGTGAGTGTGATAGAGAGAGGGAGTGTGAGTGTGATAGAGAGTGTTTGTGTGTGTGTGTGTGACTGAGAGTGTTTGTGTGTGTGTGTGACTGAGAGAGGGAGTGTGAGTGTGATAGAGAGAGTGAGTGTGATAGAGAGTGTTTGTGTGACGGGGGGAGAGAGAGAGAGTGTGTGTTTCTGTGATAGAATGCTTGTGAGTGCCCTGTCATCCAAGGTGTGTGTGTGTGTGTGTGCCCAGCTGCCACTGCTTGTTTTCTACATGACTCTTCCAAACCACCTGAGAAATGGGCAGTGGTGAACTACAGGGAGATGTAACCTTTTAATATGTTCCCATCCATTTGGAGGTAGCTACTCAATTAAATGTAAATGTTTTTAACTAACATTGACTAGACTAACGCATGGAATGGAATGTTTTAAGAGGAAGGCATTAGTGCTCGGCTCCAGGGAGAGGACCCATTTATAAAAGAGACGTCAACAAAAATATTTTTATTAGTGACCTTGCAGTGTCAATAGGTAACGTATTAGAGTATTTCTTTACAACAGCCATTTCCTCTACTGATCCAGAAGTCTGTTTTTTCGACAACAAGAACATACCCATTGATACAATGTTGGCTAAGCCTAGCTGAAATATCTAGCTTATGTCATTACTTTTCTAGGTAGAAACAACAAACGGCCTCAGAAGACCAGCCAAAGAGCACTATGCATTTCCCTTTAGATCATATTGATTAAGTCTCATCAAAGGGCCTGTGTATCTCTAATGCGGCGGACCGGCCGCTCTCTAAAGAGCTTTCTCCACTTTGATGAGGCATGATGGTATTGATAGCACTGTCACTATGCAGAGCTTGTCTTGTTTTCCCTGTATTGTAACATGGTATCCCTTTCATTTTGGAGAGGTCCTGAGCGTGGGGATCATTTACATAGATCTGATTCAGGGAGTAGCGCTCTATTCACTGTGCTTTAAAGTTGTGGTTATCACTTTGCCAGTCCTCCCCCCCGGTAACGGACTCAATGACCTTTTCAAAGTTGTCTCCTGTGATTCGATGCCACCTACTTAGGGCAGAGGTGTGCCATTGTGAGAAATGAAAAACGGCCCTTTTAGTGATTTTATAATGGATAAGCTAGCTTTGTGTGAAAAGGTGAGCGAGTTGAGAACATGTCTGCACATGGTAATGTGGTTCAGAAAGATGGCGGCCCAAGTTCGAGGTGTTAAATTCTGTATCTTGACTTCACTGTATGAAATAAACTGATCACATCTGGTGACTGTACGCTGATTTTGAATTGGTTTGTCTCACAGGCTGTCTTCAGAATGTCTTATTAACTCCCGTTTATGTCCTCCACACTACAGAGAAAAAAAGGCGGAATGTGGAGCTGATCCCTCTGACGGCACGGATGATTATGACACACCTTGTGAACCACCTGGGCCACCATCCCCTCAGCGGTGGCCCCGCCCTCCTACACAGCCTGGTCAGTGAGAACCACGACAACCCCTTTGTGGAGTCATCAGAGCTTTCCTCTGAGGTGTTCAAGAGCCCCAACCTGCAGCTGTTTGTGTTCAACGACAGCACCCTGGTGTCCTACCTCCAGGTGCCCTCGGAGCCCTCTGGTCCAGGGGAACCCCACCACAACTCCCCCCAGGTACGCGTCATTGTCAGGGACATCTCTGGAAAGTACTCCTGGGACGGAGGGGTTCTCTACCGCACCCAGGAGGGAGTCAACGGGATGCATCAGGGGAGTGAAGACTCTTCCAACCTCTCCACCACCAAGCCCACCTTGCCAGGGACCTCTGAGCGCTCCGACCCCCCAGGCTGGGACTCCCAGTCAGGCTGTGAGGAGGAGGAGGTGGATGTCCTAGACCAACTCCTGGAGGACCTGGGCTACAGCAGCCCTGAGTGCCTGCCCCAGCCCCGGCTGAGGCTCAACCAGCCAGCCCCCTCTCCCTGTGGGATGAACCTGGAGCAGGAGACGGTCATCGTGGAGGCCATCCTCAGGCAGACACAGCAGGAGGAGGAGCAGGTGAAGAGGTGTAACGCAGACGTGAGCGTCAAGGCCACCGGCCAGAGAGAACCCACTCACCAGGAGCCCAAAGCCCCCTTCTATTTCTGCAGACTGCTACTCAACGACCTGGGCATGAACTCATGGGACCACAGGTACAGAGCAGAGCACAACAACACCACATCCACAGCTGTAGACTAGTTAGAAGAATACCTCACAGAGGGAGAACGTGGGAAAGAAAAATAATGTCCGGAAAGTCATGGCAGGGTGTGTAGTCTGTTAAATCTGCTCTTCACGGGGCAATTGTGCCCAACTGTTTTCACTCAGGTCCACCTTGGCAGTTGGTGCCTTCTGCTGAATGAGAGGCTCACACCTCTGGGGAAGGAAGCGGAGACCCCCTCCAGTAGATTAGTAATGTCTCAGAGCCCAATTTAAACCTCTATACCTGTTACTCCTCAGACCAAAAAACCAATCTAAAACATGAGACTTTCTTATTCTACTTTCAGTCTGTGTTTTTTACCCTTAAAAAAACGACAGGCACAAGCTTTGCATTGGTCAAGTGCCATCTGGTTGATAATTTGACATTTATAATAATTGTCAATGGATGCATTCAAGTAAAATGTTGTTTTAATCCTTTTCAGGAAAAGCTTTCATCTCCTGAAGAAGAACTCCAAGCTCTTGAGAGAACTGAAGAATTTGGATTCCAGACAGTGGTATGTTCTTACACACTAATGATTTAGGGCCTCTTCAGCACACACTGTATCCCTAGATAACGTTGACATACATTATGTGCTTCTTGTTAGGTATTTTAAAACACATTTACTGAATGATGTATCGTAGTGTTTCATTTCTAATGAAGACCTTTTTAATAAACCAACCTAGATTTCAGCTGGGTATATTCTAGTTAAGCCTGCATTCCATATCCGTCATTACACTGAACCTAAGCTCACTAATGAAGCTTCCCTCTAAATCAGTAAAGATTACACTCTCAAGGCGACACGTATTAAAACAGCTCCACACTTCCCTCCTCCTCTCCTCCTAATCCACACCATCTCAGCCTGATCACAGCTCGGCAGCACTCACACACACACACACACACACACACACACACACACACACACACACACACACACACACACACACACACACACACACACAGCGATCAATAGGCACTCCACTCTGCTAATGACTGGGGCTTATTAAAGAATGCCCCCGGGATTGGGCCTTACTCAGACCATACCTGGGCCGCTCATGGCAACCTGTGTCTAAACATGCAAAATGCCCCCAATATAACACAGAGCCACGCGCCACCATGGCAACACTGAAGCGCAGGGGTGGAACTCTGTCTGCTATTGTTTTGTTTGTCACATGAGGAGGGGGATATGGGGAAAGTAAACAAACACAGACACACACGCTTCTCGCTCTAACATTAGACCATACATTTTGCACAGTTGTGTGTGGAGGTGTACGCCTCAATTAGCCTAGCTAGATTCTCTATGCTACTCGGGTCAAGACAGACAGGCACTGTTATATGGAAAGATAAATAACATTGTGGCTGCTACAAGTTAGCTAGTCTTGGTTGTATCCCAGTAGCGTTTCTCTCTCTGCCTCCATCTGCTAGCTCCCATCTCACCAGCCGCTCCACAGCTGCGGCAATAGAGCGAGAAACTCACCCTCGAATAGTGAAACGATTTCAAACCTCTATCCCTATTGTGGGGGTAGGCCCTAACATCATTAGGTCTACTGTTCTAACAACAGGTCTTGTGTGTTTCTTACAGCAGGGAGACGCATAAGATTGCTGTGTTCTACATCGGAGAGGGTCAGGAGGATAAGTGCTCCATCCTGTCCAACAGCACAGGCAGCCAGGCCTACGAAGACTTTGTGTCTGGCCTGGGATGGGAGGTACACAAACGCATACCCTATCTCTCTTGTCTCTTGTCTCTTTCTCACTCACTCACTCACTCACTCACTCACTCACTCTACTCACATCACTCTCCTAACCGTGTTGTGTGTCTGTGGCGTCCGTTAGGTTGATCTGGCCACACACTGTGGCTTCATGGGAGGGCTTCAAAGGAACGGCAGCACAGGACACACTGCTCCGTACTACGCTACCTCCACGGTGGAAGTCATCTTGCATGTGTCCACGCGCATGCCGTCCAACTCTGACGACTGTCTCACCAAAAAGGTACTATTACTCTCTGTAGATCCAAGAACTAAGAATCAGAAAACCCTGCAAAAGGGAAGACAATCAACAACCAAAACTTGTTTGTTGGTTTGCCATTGACTGAAAAACCTACACGGTGTTAATAATGTAGCAAGGTCCACGGTTCTTCAAACAACGTAACTTCTGCATACAAAACCAGACTCCAAACACAGTGTTTACAGAGTGAAATGGCCTGAGAGCCATGCTCTGTCTATCTGTGTGCTGTCTTGGCTCTTCACTCTGTGCTAATCTGAGGTCATGTGGTGTGACTCCTGGGTTCTGGGACTGATTAGTAAACCCTGGGAAGACCTAAGGAATAGAGAGCGGATCAGGCGTGTATGAAGGGGCATGTGTGGCTACGGTAATGACCGTGATTCCCAGACCTGGCCCCCCCCCCCCCCCCTTCCTGGGTGCTGTGACCGGGGCACAGATTCAGCAATTAGCACAGGAGCCGGGCAATGCCGTCAGGACGTTTTTATCCCATTCCGGCCGTGACAGCGGGAGCGATCGATGGACGCTTCAGCGGTTTCCCTGGCTGTAGCACACCAGTTAGCATGGAGAAATGAGCCACGGGTCCCCTGCCCGAGCCGCCAGTCTTCTCATATGGTGTCCCACGGAGAGAGGAAATTCATCAGTCCATCCTCATATACCCCCCCTACCACCACCATCAATACGTCTGCCCCTTGCGCTCTTCAAAAAAAACAGCCCTGCACCGACCCCATACTGAACCTGTGCTCAGCGGCTGCTGAAATTAGTTTGATTTTGGCTAGCTGGTGTGAGGCGCTGGAGGGGCGGTCCAGCCTTGGCTGGAGTGTGCCTTCGGCCCGCTTCGATTCATTTGACTGGGAGCCCCTGTAATTGCACTCCTCTCTTCCCAGAACCCTGCGCTAGCCAAAAGCGAGACAGAAATTGGCAGCTTGGCGGCGCGTGTGGAGGCTAACGGGGGTGGGAGTGAGGAGGGTGAAAAAGAGGCTTTATCGGCGTCCAGGCAGGAAGTTTCTCTGTCAATTTACAAATAAAACTTTCAGCCTCGCCGACCGCCTGCTCTTAAATGCATACTGTGTTTTGGGTGGGGGAGGGCAAGGCTTTCGCTGGCCAGATTGTCTGTCTGAGGGAAAGAAGGAAAAAGGCCCCCAGCTATACCAAAAAGGAAAACGAAAAAAACATAAATTCCTCCAATCCAATTGTGGGCTTGAGAGCAGAGTGGTGCAGCGCCTAGCAGCAGCAGCTGGCTGTAGTAATGCGGTTATAGGAGCGACCTGGGAGGTGGGGGTCAGGCCATGTAGGGTCCTAATGTCAGAGTGAGGGGCGCTCGGCCGGCCCCACACTCACAACCAGCACCAGGGCTTAACGGAGCTGATGCTCTGTGTTTTTAGAAGGGATCACTTGTGCTGCCGAGTGGCCTGCTGTGCTGTGTGTTAGTGTGGATGGGAGGTCACTGAGGGCTAATTGGACAAGGGCCTTTGACTGAGGACTTCTAGTGCCACACATCGCTACAGTACTGTGTAGTATGGACAGGGATCTGATTCTTCCCCCGATTTAATCGGAATTTCCTGCCTTTCTCGCATCCTCCTCTAGTCATATATCATTGAAATCGACCTACACACAAACCCAAAATCCTCCTATCCCTGACTTTCCATGTTGTCCTGACTCCTAATCACATCCCCTAGTCTTGGAGAGCTTGGTGCAGGAGACTACAAAGAGACATTATCGTTTACCCAGACAGTCCTGCCTCTTGCTTCAAATCGTTCAACTGAACAAAAATATAAACGCAACATGTAACAATTTCAAATATTTTACAGAGTTACAGTTCATTTAAATAAATTTGTTAGAGCCTAATCTATGGATTTCACATGACTGGGAATAGAGAGCTGCATCTGTTGGTCACATATACCTTAAAATAAATGGGCCTCACAATGGGCCTCAGGATCTCGTCACGGTATTTCTGTGACCGATAAAATGCGATTGTGTTCGTTGTCCGTAGCTTATGCCTTTCCTTACCATAACCCCACCGTCACCATGGGGCACTCTGTTCACATCATTGAAAACAGCAAACGGCTCGCCCACAGGAGAGAAATGAGACCATAAAATAATTTGCCAACAGCTCTGGTGGACATTCCTGCAGTCAGCATGCCAATTGCACGTTCAATACTTGAGACTTCTCTGGCATTGTGTTGCGTGGCAAAACTGCACATTTTAGTGTGCCTTTTTATTGTCCCCAGCACAAGGTGCACCTGTGCAATGATCCTGATGTTTAATCCGCCTCTTGATATGCCACACTTGCCAGGTGGATGGATTATATTGGCAAAGGACAAATGCTTACTAACAGGGATGTTAACACATTTACATTTGAGAGAAATAAGCTTTTTGTGTGTATGGAACATTTCTGTGATCTTTTATTTCAGCTCATGAAACATGTGACCAACACTTTACATGTTGCGTTTATATTTTTGTTCAGTCTAATATTCAAATGTTAATTAACATCCTTAGGATTTTTGTGGGCAACCTCGACATGCATATTCAACATTCTTGGTTAATTTGTGCCTGTCTGACCTGCACTGGAGCCATTTATCCCTATACAGATGAGATGAACCAGTGAGCACAATGTTCAATCAGCGTGTTGTGGATTTGTTTAACGTTATCTCATTAGCATAATTAAGGGCTTATAATAGAATGTGCTAATTGCATTTTTTTTGGTGGCGAGGGCATGTTTTCTTAATGGCTCATTAGACCAAAGTACATTGGCAGATGTTTTCCTCCTCTCTCAGTGAGTCAATCGGTGAGGAGGCCCAGCCTTGATGTTGCCACATAATCAGGGACAGGAGTTTTTTCTAACCTCGTCACCTGAAGAGGAAAAACTCTGTGCCCTTACTAGGCCCAGTTTATCCTTATCCAGGTCACATGGTCATGAACGAAAACGGGTTTCCCCACGAATGACGGGTGAAGGCCAGTGGTGTTGGAATGGCCACCCTTAACCCATCACTCAATGTCCATGTCAGCCACAATACTGAGGGAAGACTGTTCTTTTACTTTCCCCTCTGCCTTAGATAATGTAACACTCTTTTTCAACCACATGCCAATTTCCTGTCATTTGTGTAATTTCTGTCCTGACTTCATTTGTATTTATGGAAGAACATGGAAATTGGATGCAGTTGTATATTTTTGGAGTGAAGTTAATTTCAATGATTGTTTTTAAAATGCTCAATTTAATGTTTTTTGTTGTTTGAATTTCTAGTTGAAGTTCAAGTTATAAGATGTTTTATTGTCACAACACACAGAGCTGTGGTTATAGCTAGCCTATATTAAAACCTTTTTATAGCAATAACAATGTTTTTTGGTCGGCATAGCGATGTCTAAACCCTCTGAATTGTTCCGGTGCAGCTGCGTCACCTGGGAAACGACGAGGTTCACATAGTGTGGTCGGAGCACAGCAGGGAGTACCGCCGCGGCATCATCCCCACCGACTTTGGAGATGTGCTGATCATCGTGTACCCCATGAAGAACCACATGTTCTTCATCCAGATCATGAAGAAACCACAGGTACTTTTGGAGCTTGTTTCTGCACTTGCTTGATTATTTTCCACTAAATCTATGTCTGTAATGGATGGTATGTGGTACACTATTTTACTAGCTGTCTTTTTAACATTAAACAAAAATAATGGGACTCCCTCACCATTACACTGCTTCAGCATATCCAACTCTTTGTTTGGAAAAAGGTATCAGCTGTCTGATCTTCACTTAGAGAACCCTTCTCCTTACTCGTGGCCCTCCAGACTGTCTTGTTGGTTGAGTGGATTACCTGTTTGTCTGTCGGTCGGTCTGTCTGCCTGTGTGACTCTGAGATGGACGCTCTAATGCCCTCTTCTTCCACTCCAGTCCATTACCCTCACTGTGGGTATGTGCTCTGAGGCAGGCAGTGTCGCTCAGCTAGCTTTCATCTTGGTTCTGAGCCGCTGCACACAGAGCTCTGGATAGACTGACTGTCTGGGTCAAAGAGTACAGGTCACAATGTAACTATCTACAGTAGGCTGGGTTATTATATACAGTGCCTTCAGAAAGTATTCAACACCCCTTGACCTTTTCCCCAAAATGTTGTTACAAAGTGGGATTAACATTTATTTAATTGTCCTTTTTTGTCAACGATCTACACAAAATACTCTAATGTCAAAGTCAAATAGCTGAAGTCGGAAGTTTACCACTCCACAGATTTCATGTTAACAAACTATAGTTTTGGCAAGTCGGTTAGGACATTTTACTTTCTGCATGACACAAGTAATTCTTCCAACAATTGTTTACAGACAGATTACGTCACTTATAATTCACTATATCAGAATTGCAGTGGATCAGAAGTTTACATACACTAAGTTGACTGTGCCTTTAAACAGCTTGGAAAATTCCAGAAAACAATTAACTTTTTGACCTTCACAAGTCTGGTTCATCCTTGGGAGCAATTTTCAAACGCCTAAAGGTACCACGTTCATCTGTACTAACAATAGTACAGCAAGTATAAACACCATGGGACCACGCAGCCATCATACCACGCAGCCATCATACCACTCAGGAAGGAGACTCGTTCTGTGTCCTAGAGATGAACGTACTTTGGTGTGAAAAGTGCAAATCAATCCCAGAACAACAGCAAAGGACCTTGTGAAGATGCTGGAGGAAACAGGTACAAAATTATCTATATTCACAGTAAAACGAGTCCTATATCGACATTATGTGGATATATTGAAGCAACATCTCAAGACATCAGTCAGGAAGTTTAAGCTTGGTCGCAAATGGGTCTTCCAAATGGACAATGATACTTACTTCCAAAGTTGTGGCAAAATGGCTTAAGGACAACAAAGTCAAGGTATTAGAGTGGCCATCGCAAAGCCCTGACCTCAATCCTATAGAACATTTGTGTGCACTACTGAAAAAGATGTATGTATGCATGTATAGCTATAGAAAAAGCAAGTTTTTTGGTCCATTACAATAACATCAAATTGATCAGAAATACAGCGTAGACATTGTTAATGTTGTAAATTACTTGTAACTGGAAACGGCTGATTTTTTTTCTGGAATATCTACATAGGCGTACAAAAAATTGCTCTTCTTTCAAAAAACAAGGGCATTTCGAAGTGACCCCAAACATTTGAACGGTTGTGTGTGTGTGTGTGTGTGTGTGTGTGTGTGTGTGTGTGTGTGTGTGTGTGTGTGTGTGTGTGTGTGTGTGTGTGTGTGTGTGTATATACAAGGTACACTTCAACTGTGAGAGACGGAATCTAAAACAAAAATCCAGAAAATCACATTGTATGATTTTTAAATAATTAATTAGCATTTTATTGCATGACATAAGTATTTGATCACCTACCAACCAGTAAGAATTCCGGCTCTCACAGACCTGTTAGTTTTTCTTTAAGAAGCCCTCCTGTTCTCCACTCATTACCTGTATTAACTGCACCTGTTTGAACTCGTTACCTGTATAAAAGACACCTGTCCACACATTCAATCAAACAGACTCCAACCTCTCCACAATGGCCAAGACCAGAGAGCTGTGTAAGGACATCAGGGATAAAATTGTAGACCTGCACAAGGCTGGGATGGGCTACAGGACAATAGGCAAGCAGCTTGGTGAGAAGGCAACAACTGTTGGCGCAATTATTAGAAAATGGAAGAAGTTCAAGATGACGGTCAATCTCCCTCGGTCTGGGGCACCATGCAAGATCTCACCTCGTGGGGCATCAATGATCATGAGGAAGGTGAGGGATCTGCCCAGAACTACACGGCAGGACCTGGTCAATGACCTGAAGAAAGCTGGGACCACAGTCTCAAAGAAAACCATTAGTAACACACTACGCCGTCATGGATTAAAATCCTGCAGCGTACGCAAGGTCCCCCTGCTCAAGCCAGCGCATGTCCAGGCCCGTCTGAAGTTTGCCAATGACCATCTGGATGATCCAGAGGAGGAATGGGAGAAGGTCATGTGGTCTGATTAGACCAAAAAGCTATTTTTTCTCAACTCCACTCGCCGTGTTTGGAGGAAGAAGAAGGATGAGTACAACCCCAAGAACACCATCCCAACCGTGAAGCATGGAAGTGGAAA
This sequence comes from Thymallus thymallus, assembly GCA_023634145.1. Taxonomy (NCBI): domain Eukaryota; kingdom Metazoa; phylum Chordata; class Actinopteri; order Salmoniformes; family Salmonidae; genus Thymallus; species Thymallus thymallus. Next base: position 22,455,453 of record CM042405.1, on the reverse strand, counting down.
CATCATTCTTTGGGGATGCTTTTCTGCAAAGGGGACAGGACGACTGCACCGTATTGAGGGGAGGATGGATGTGGCCATGTATCGCGAGATCTTGGCCAACAACCTCCTTCCCTCAGTAAGAGCATTGAAGATGGGTTGTGGCTGGGTCTTCCAGCATGACAACGACCCGAAACACACAGCCAGGGCAACTAAGGAGTGGCTCCGTAAGAAGCATCTCAAGGTCCTGGAGTGGCCTAGCCAGTCTCCAGACCTGAACCCAATAGAAAATCTTTGGAGGGAGCTGAAAGTCCGTATTGCCAGCGACAGCCCCGAAACCTGAAGGATCTGGAGAAGGTCTGTATGGAGGAGTGGGCCAAAATCCCTGCTGCAGTGTGTGCAAACCTGGTCAAAAACTACAGGAAACGTATGATCTCTGTAATTGCAAACAAATGTTTCTGTACCAAATATTAAGTTCTGCTTTTCTGATGTATCAAATACTTATGTCATGCAATAAAATGCATATTAATTACTTAAAAATCATACAATGTGATTTTCTGGATTTTTGCTTTAGATTCCGTCACTCACAGTTGAAGAGTACCTATGATAAAAATTACAGACTTCTACATGCTTTGTAAGTGGGAAAACCTGCAAAATCGGCAGTGTATCAAATACTTGTTCTCCCCACTGTATGTATGTATGTATATATATATGTATGTATATATATATATATATATATATATATTGATATATTGATATAGATATAGATATATATATATATATATAGATATATATATATATATATTTAGAGATTGAATGGGCCATCTGTCAGTTTGAAGTGCGCTCTAATTATTGAAGTGGAGGGACTCTGTATAATGAGCTATGCCATGTCGTGTAGACAGCAGGACTTATGGAGAGGCTCTGACACTCAAGTCACATTCCAGGTCAACGATCATTCAACTCAGCACATTTAAGATCTCCCCGAAACGCATGAACAAATGCATGTGTCACTCACACACATATGCACGCTGCTCTCAAACACAGAGCGCTCCCACTGTATTTGTTCAATAGTTCAAAGTATTTTCTCCAGTATTGATTTGCATGTGATTGTTATGCTAAATAATAGCAAAACTAAATCACTCAAACCTGAATCTAACCGTGTGCCGATATTAGATGTTGTTCTGGGAATTGATACTTGGGTACCAACACGATATATAGCGATTTTCACGATTCTATAATGTATTGTGATTCAATACTGTGCTTTTACTTACGTATTGCCCTCTGTATGTTGGCTGCAGAGAGACGAGACAGCATTTGTTTTGATCAGTCATGGAAATAAAAGTGCTGAAAACATGTTAACTCACTATTTAAAAGAAGATTGAGAACAAGCTATAGGATGAAAAATACTAGAGTTTTGGCACAGGTACAGCCCACTAGCACTAGCTAATGCTGCTTAGCCCAAAATTATAATAATAATATATACAATACCAGTTAAAAGTTACTATTTGTTATTATTTGTACTAACTATGAAATAACACATATTGAATCATGTGTTAAACACATTAAAGTATATTTTATATTTGAGATTCTTTAAAGTAGCAACCGTTTGCCTTGATGAGAGCTTGGCACACTCTTGCACGCTCTCCTTAGTAAAAGGCACATGACAGCCCGCTTGGAGTTTGTCAAAAGGGACCTAAAATACTATAACCATGAGAAACAAGATTCTCTGGTCTGATGAAACCAAGATTGAACTCTTTAGCTTGAATGCCAAGCGTCACGTCTGGAGGAAACCATCCCTACAGTGAAGCATGGTGGTGGCAGCAACGTGCTGTGGGGATGTTATTCAGCAGCAGGGACTGGGAGACTAGTCAGGATCAAGGGAAAGATGAACGGAGCAAAGTTCATAGAGATCCTTGATGAAAACCTGCTCCAGCACACTTCGGACTAGGGCGAAGGTTCACCTTCCAACAGAACAACAACCGTAAGCACACTGCCATGACAACGCAGGACTTGCTTCGGGACGAGTCTCTGAATGTCATTGAGTGGCCCAGCCAGAGCCGGGACTTGAACCCGATTGAACATCTCTGGAGAGACCTGAAAATAGCTGTGCAGCGACTCTCCCCATTCAACCTGACAGAGCTTGATAGGATCTGCAGAGAAGAATGGGAGAAACTCCCCTAAGACAGGTGTGCCAAGCTTGTAGCGTCATACCCAAGAAGACTCAAGGCTGTATCCGCTGCCAAAGGTACTTCAACAAAGTACTGAGTAAAGGGTCTGAATCCTTTTGTAAATGTGATATTTCAGTTTTAAAAACCATTTTTTGCTTTGTCATTATAGTGTATTGTGTGTTGATTTATGAGGGGGACAAAAACAATTTAATCCCTTTTAGATTAAGGCTGTAACGTAACAACATTTTGAGAAAGTCAAGGGATCTGAATACTTCCTGATATGTAACTATATAGATCTGTTCCCCCATCACTAATTGGATGTCTCATGCATGTCTCATGTGAAATGATTGCATGACTTCAGTAGGGATGTGATGGTCAAGTTATGAACGTTTGAAAAGCATTTTAATTTTTACTACGCACATTTTCTCCTGCTCTCAGCTCCTGACTGCATGTGCTTATGCTGCATGGAGGGGAGCGTTGCCTAGGCAACCAGACTGGTTTGCTACAACTCCTTGCTTGTTTCAGCACAGAGCAACCTTGCAAGTTTCATCACGTTGTTAAGAGTCCATGTAACAGCGGAAACGGACTCAACCGATGGCGCCCGACTCAGTCAGCTGTTATGACGGTTATTTAAGATGGTAACGTTCTCCCTCCCTCTCTCCTTCCCCTCGTAGGTCCCCTTCTTTGGGCCTTTGTTCAACGGCGCCATCGTCACAGGAACGCTGCTGCCCAGCCTGGTGCGTGCCACCTGCATCAATGCCAGCAGAGCTGTCAAGTCCCGCCTGACGCTCTACCAGAGTTTGTATCCTTTGTGTGAACTCTTTACTCTGTCTTCCATACCCTTCTTACAGCCCTGTCTGCCTCCACAAGGTAAACAACTGACCACAGAACTTCAGCAGGTAGGCCGTGCAAGTTTTTCCAGGGAAGGTTATCTTTTTATACATTTTCTTTTTTATATATGTATTAATGTTATTCTTCACAATCGGATGATGTCATATGTGAAAAGATTTCCCTTATAAACGGGTTGATTGTTGTGATAACGGCATTAGCCCTTCCAGTGGTTTGCATGGGTGGATTCACATGTGTACTGTAGCGTGTTGGGTGATCTGCATGGTTGAGCGCTGACACCGATCTTGATGCGCTGGCTGAAATGCATACAGCGATTAACAGCGCACCGGGTTGAGGTGTTGCGGTGTGTTGCGCAGTCCGTAGGAACATGTGAGGACGAAATGTCTCTGTAATGGGGATCTTGTGTAACCTCTCTGTCGTCTCGTATCACGCAATGGCTTTAGACGACAGCAGCAGATACATGACCATCATTAACCCCTCCTCCCCTCCAACCCCGTAACAGCCTGCCTGTCGTTAAAGGCCTGATTTCCAGCTCTACATGTCAGTTGGTTTAAGACGAGCGTAATCAGTGATGGAGATTAATTTGCATGTGAATAAGTTGACGCCTGAAAGAAGGGAGGGACGGTTTTTTGTAGTGGGCCCCGGTGGGAGAAATCTGATCTCCCACAAAGCCTTGCCGCTCCGCCTCTCCCCGGACAGGGACAGGCTGTACAGGGGGGCCTCGCCGGGACCACAGTAGCGCTCTGCTGGTAGCCATGGTAACACCCAATCTCCAGGTTTTGAGGTTGGACCCAAGTCATGCGCCCCTCTCAAAATATTTTCGGGGCATCGCGGCAAAGCTCATTGGTTTGCGGTTTGTAAGGAAAGTGGCATATAGTATGTTTTTAAGATACTAATATGCACTAAACTTTGGCTACAGTTGTATGTGGCTATACATGCTGTATGTCCCACCCATCAGCGAGCCTCATATCAGCCCCTCTCATGGTCCCTGGGGGCATCAGTGGGACAGCAGAGAGACAGATGTCCGTAACCCAAAGCCAAGTGAATTACTCCAGTGTGAGATGGGCTGAGCTGTCAGTGGGGCCTAGCTTCCACAGACCAGCCTGCACTCTGAGCCAAGGGGGAAGGGAGCCAGCACTGGGCCAGGCCAGACCTAGCCTACCTGGCATTCCTTAGCAGGAAGAGAGCGGTACGACGGCCTGATCTATGAGATGAGCGCTGGCTGGGCTGGAGGCCCCACATACTGCAGATCTGGATGATGAGCTGACAAATGGATGCTCCCAGCCAATTGATGGTGTCTGTGTGTGGGCCATTTTTATGGATGGCTGTAGGATTACGTTTAAACCAAGAAATAGTCATAAGTCATGGAGGCGACCATTTTGATCAAGATAGGGTGCACACACGAACGAAACACAAGCTATTTTGTAATTCAGAAAAATGGCTTTGTTAAAATAAAAAAAACTCCTACCAGTAAGTAAAGTTCCGACTGTGTTTCGAAGAATGTTTTAAGATACAATGCTATTTGAGGTTTATTACCTCAACAAAGAGCAGGAATACCAATGATATGTCTAGACTTGACCCACAGGCGTGACCCATTCCTCCTCTTGTGGAATGGTTGCGGTATTGTACCATTCCTCCGTTTAAGTTCCCTTCTCTTCCTCATCTCATCTGCCTCATCTTCTACAAAATGTAGGTATTTTATTTTGGGTTGGAACAATGACCTTGGCTCTTTTCAGAGCGGGCTGTTTTTGTAGCAGAGATTAAATCCCTATCCGGCGGCGCTCCCCAATCTGCTGTCTGTAGCCAGGCCGCGCTCCAAGGTAATTAGTTTAATGTTTCTACAAAGAAAAGCCACATGACCTCAGTGCGTCCACATAAAGGCAGGCCTGGCGCTGTGGCGCTCTCCTCTGTGGTGTCCTCTCCCCCACTCCCTCCGCCACAAAACTGAAGAGGTCTCCAGGAGCCAGGCGCTCTGCTGCACCATCACTCCGGCTAATTGGATTTGATATTGAAATATGACCACCAGCCACATCGCCGGAGAACACACACACACACCAATCCTGCCTTCCTCTACAATCTGCTGTTTGGCTCTTCACCATGGTACATGGTTTTAGTGTGTAGGTGTATGTGTGACACAGTGCTCAGTGTTTAGATGTCCATCCAAGTGGGTTTACGTGTGTCGTTCTCCTCCAGGTCTACAGTATTCTGCTCTATTCATTGACAACACAGTGATTTTATTTTGGATGCCCTCAGCGCTGTTGGGATATGAAAGAGACAGTCCTGACCCCACAGACATTATATTTTCAAGGCCGTCAGAAATCGCACATACTGTGTCATCTATTATTAATCTGACCCTATTGGAAGAGGCAGCTGCCTTGGCTTTGTGAATCCTAATAGTCACACTGTATGAAGACTGAGCGGCTGGCTGCGGTCTACTCCACAGCCAGAGGGAATGAATGCACACTCACTGTGTGTGGTGAGGACATGACATGAGGGAGGAGAATACCCTTTACTGCCAAGCTCCCACTATATATGTAGCACTACATATATCAAGAGAATATCATCCAATGTGTCATTAATTCTCAACCATGTGGTCTTCTGTAGTTGTTTGGGAGAGCATGGCGCTTGCAACTCCAGGATAAAAGTGTCTGCTAAAATGGCACATTTCTTTATATATTCTGAAATGGCTGTAGCAGAGTGGACTTCCTCTGCTTCCACATAGCCCGTCGGGTTTCTGACTGGAGACTTTATCCAGTCGCTGAGTATTATTCTCTCTCATAAACAAGCACTTGATGGGCCGATCACTACTAGTAAGTGTGTGCGTGTGTTTAGGTGGCAGGAGCCTCTAATAGGGGGAGACGTAGTAGAGCTGACCTTCATTCTGAAACGCAGCTTCCCCGCCGGACAGAATCAATAGCTTTTGCGCGCTGCCCTAGTGCCCTTACACACACACACACACACACACACACAGAGAGAGATCCATCTCCAAGCTGCAATCAATAGCCATAATCTGTTCCTGCACATGGCCAGTCATGCGAGCCAGGCTTTTAGGTGGCATTGTGGGAGAACATGCAGTGTAGTAGCAGGGAGAGGAAGAGGTTTCGTCTTCTCAGTGAAACACACAGAGCCCAGTGTAACCTAGGGCTGCGACTAACCTCGGAGCCAAGAGGTGCAGGCCCTGCCTCATATAGCCAACCGTCTACCAGCTCTGTAGCTCAGCCTTCTACACTCTCATGAAAACATCATATGTGGGACTCTTGCAATTGATATTGGCCTACTGCTTTGTGTTTTGTCTAGGGTTTTTCTTCTCCCTGGTGGCCATGCATGTTTAATTAGGGTTGTGGTACTATTGAGTGTTGTTTTCTCATTACCTTCTGAATAAGGCTTTGTTTCTCTCTCTCAGAATCGTCTTGTACTAATGTAGGGACAACAATGTGCTCTTTAGTACAGAAAGATTCTTTACCTAGTCAAGAGGAAAGCATATTTCGGAGTCTTTGAAAGGAGGTTATGAATGGGAGCTGCCATGTTAATGTACTGTAGCTGAACATGTATTATTTACCATTGCTGATCTTATTGGCCAGCTAGTGTGCCATAACACTCACCAGTCTCCTGTAGCCATCTCGAGGCCGATGAACTGAATGCTTGGCTTGGTACCGTGAGAATGGCGAGCTGAGCCAACCTCCCTCTTTCATAAGCCTCTCAGTGAGAAGGGATGTGTACAGCCCTAACTCTTCTGTGTCTTAGGTTACGGTCTTGTTCTATGTCCAGTCCAGCTCTTGTCACAGTCCAGCTCTGTTACAGTCCAGCTAGAAGCTCTGTCACAGTCCAGCTCTGTTACAGTCCAGCTAGAAGCTCTGTCACAGTCCAGCTCTGTTACAGTCCAGCTCGAAGCTCTGTCACAGTCCAGCTCTGTTACAGTCCAGCTCGAAGCTCTGTCACAGTCCAGCTCGAAGCTCTGTCACAGTCCAGCTCGAAGCTCTGTCACAGTCCAGCTCGAAGCTCTGTCACAGTCCAGCTCGAAGCTCTGTCACAGTCCAGCTCGGTTACAGTCCAGCTCTCAGGGACGTCCATTCCCAATGAACCAACCTGACCCAATAGGACCTCAGACGTCTGTGGCAGGGTGGATTGCTAGACAGGGTGTAGGTGGGTGGGGTTGTCAGAGGCGGTTTGGTTGGAAACTGTTGTTGGCTGAAGCAGGGCTTGGGTGGCGTTTGAGTTTGGTGGGGGCCGGAGAGTGGATGAAAGGGGGGCTATGGTCGGGGTTTATGACATTTTCGGAAGGAGGGAGTTTCCTCTACTGAATGTTTTAACCTAATCCCATTATCAGTGTAGCGCACTGCCTTCCCCAAACCCCTCCACTCCTCCGCCCTCAACCCGCCCCCACACCTCTCCAGCTGACCAGCTGTTCCTGGGGCTCACGACAATGTCTGATGTGTTCACATCACTGAGTACCCCCACCCCACCCACACACCACCACCACTCCACGGCCGCTCCGCAGACAGCTCTGCCGCTGGGGCCTAGAAGGGCCTGCGGGGGCCAAGGGAGAGGGGGGACACACTCACAGGCCTGTCAAACCCAGCCTTCACTCAGGAGGCAGCCTGGCCGGATGGCATATGGCGTCTATCTTCATACAACATGCAAAAGTATTCCCCCCGCTGCTAATGCAGAACGACTCACAGCATTATATTTTTTCCCCTCCCCACCCTGCCTCTAACAAAAGGCATCCCCCCACACACCCTCACAGTAAAAGCCCTGGGGGCCGGTGGCTGAGCGGTGCAGGGCCACTCTTAAACACAGGTAGAGCAGAGATGGGAACAGACGGCTGATGGCAGGGGCTGAGGGGCTCGATGACAGCACAGGGCCCTGAAAGACCTTTAAGACACTGTTTGTGCACTGATCCTGGAGATGAGAGGAACACAGGGAGAGATTGAGGAGGTAGCGTGGTTTTGTCGGAAGCATTGAAGTGCTATCTCTTTGTGTTTTTTTGTTGGTTGTACTAAGGTTGTTGAACTGTCAATAGTCTCCAAAGATGAGAATGCTTCCTATGATTTTATCTAATCGTTGTCCACTCTTTACTTTAATTGTGTGCCATTCAACATTGTGATTTGTGTTACTCAAGGTAATATTAAATGGGTCTTTTGAAAGTTGTTAGTTTAAAATCGATTCGCCGTCCACAGTTGCAGAACAGACACATTTTTTGTTTTCAATACATGTGCCACCCCATCACTAAATATTTCAGATCCCGGGATTGTACACACAACATTACAGCACAGCATGTGACTGAAAGAATGTCATGCTCCGTGTATCTTTAAACTTGCAGGCCCCTGCCCTCCCCGCGCCGTCTGTTATGTATTCATGCCTGACATCTGTCTGTTTGTAAGAGTGCAGTGAAAGGCTGAGAGGTTGCCAGGTTTGCGTGGGATCCCCCCTTACTCTCCCACTATCCAGCCAGCCAGCCCCGGTAGGGAGGTGTCAGGTAGCGTTACTGGGATCAGACTAGCTGTATCATTATGAACCTGCCAGGGGTGAAGCCACAGAGGTGTTTGGTAGCCAGCCACTAGACACCCCTAGTTCTAATAACTGTGAAAGCTGTCTCTGTCACCAGCCATCAAACCCTTGGCCATTCTTCCATGTCTTGTTGTTATGGAGATAATTTATATTTTTATTTGTGGAGGAAACATACTTTGAAGAAATCCCTGGTTGAAAAGTATTTATGTGAGAACATTGGTGTTGATGGATTCTTCATGCTACGTGTTTTGACTTTGTAAGCGGTCATAACCTTGGACAGCAGTGGTGCTACTCTGTGCACTATGCGTGCGTTCCACTGTTTCACTCTGTGAATTGTCAAACCCCAGCGTTAGGGGGCGTCAATACTTTTAGCCCTTGGATATGGAAAGGCCATCCGCTCTGCCTATCACAGACTCCCGAACTGACTCAAGTGCCGGTAACGCAGTACATTTTATTTAAGAGAACGTGTTTATAGGGATTGATGTGTGTGTGGTTCTACTGAGGGTTGTAAAACCTCTCTGTCTGCTTTAAGTGATTATCATCCAACTAGCCATCCCATCTGTTCCCCTAGCCCTGTTTAATTAATGACAGCCAAGCACAACTAAAGGAAAGCTGTTAGCCCTCTCAGGTTATCAAAATGGATGCTTGTTCTTGTTTCCCCTACAATGGCTGCGTTGTTATTGGGTTCGTTCGGCTCTGTTTCCCCCTCTCTGGTTTTTTTGAGGGAGGGTTAATGAGTTTCCCTGCGAAGCCTCCGCACTTTGAATTTAGAAATAGGAGTAATTTTAGTTTTAAACGGGGCAGGTGTGCACCTCCGTGTGTGGCATATGTGTTCATGTGTGTCTGTGTGGCTATTTCTGAGTAGGATGGGGAAGGCCTTGACGAGGGAAGGGTCCTGGGAGTTTTCTGGTGTTGCTAGTCCATTATTCCTCATCAGAAGCAGAGGGCCTGGAGCACTCAAACACTGGGCTCTGTGCCCCTCCCTTCTCTAGTCTCCCGTCTCCTTAGGCCTGACATCTTGTAGGAGATGGAGTAAAGAATATATGTAAAACCCCTCTTTCCTCTCTCTCTCTCTCTCTCTCTTTTGCCTTTGTCCACATCTACCTTCTTTGTGTGCACAGCCTTTTTTTTTTTTTTCTCCTCTTGCTAATCGCTGTGGTCGTGTGCCGGTGTTTTAGCCCATATTTCACGCCCCGCTCTCCTTTTGTCTGACGCCTGCCCTGATAAGGATCCCAGTTCTAGGGCCGCTCTGATATTGAAATCCTCCAGCGTCGCAGAGAGAGCCTTCAATCATCCATTGTCTGCGCTCCAGTGATTACCATTCAATCTCTGTGTCCCTCGTCATCACCGGCCAGAGCACTGAGACTGTCCCCTGAAAAGACCAGGGCTCTCTCTCTCTCTCTCTCTCTCCTGTCACATTCAAGCATATCCACAGATATTTCTGTCGTCGTCTCGAGACAGCCCGTGTTTCAATGCTACCGGGAAATGTCAGCAAAATGTCACTCATCACATACCCCAGGATTCTCCGTCTCTGTGATGTGGCCCTGGGTTAGGGACTTCTTTTGTCAAGAAACCTTTGACCTTGCTCTGTTTTGTCCTAATATTGGCATTAGTCTAGCTTTTCCATTATTTTATCATAATGAGACTAGAACCACCGTGTGTCTGAAGATTTTCTTCACATTGCTTTTAATGTCACAGCCTTAATTGGTTATTTTAATGAGGAATTGATTAGTTGATTATGTATAAGTTGCCTCTTTAAACAGTTCAAAGGCAGCGCCTGTTCCTCCCCTGGCCCGTCTCCATTGTTTCACCGTGGATGATGTCCTTGTCCTGAGCATTTTTGCATTAAATGGAATTTTCCACATAGAGAGACAAGCAAAAGCAAAACATTAAAGTGTGTATAGTGCATTTTCTGCCCGTTCTTCCAGAAAGTGCCCTTTGATGTGGTAATGCAGGGAGTATGTGTACGTTGTCAAGTGGCAGCCATTGATTTGGCCATAGTGCAACATACTGTACAGTAGGCCTTTCTGTGATTGCCTTTTGTCATATGGTGGCCTGCATGTGTTTGCTGTGCTGCTGCTGTTGCTCTGGACAAAGAGAAAGCTCGGTTGATTATGTGCTAATCAGCTCTAGATTTATAACCCTTAGTCTCCTTCTTAACCTTTAGACTTTGACTTTCGACTCGCTATCGCTGTAGATGTTCCTCTCTCGTTTTTTTTCCCCATTTTAAATGTCGACAGAAAACCTTGTTTACCAGACCTGCACTCCTCTAAAAGGCTTTGTCAGGAAAACAAAGGCCCTGAGCTCTTCAGCTTTATGTGCTGTACACATCTTCATTAGTTATGTATAGCCACTAATTACTATTGATGAGATTCTAGCAGTTTGGGCTACAAATCTATATGTATTGTCATTGTAATGAGCGTTATTTACTCTCAGATCTCCAGCCCTGGGGGATATAGATGGAATGGCCTTTGTGGAGGCAGATATGGCCCTTGCTGCTATAGTCTACACCCACTTGTTTTTGTATCTGCCGACTTTGACCAAATCCAGTTTCCCTCCCCCTACTTTGTTGCGGCCATCTGCAGAGATGTATAGCACTTCCCAGCTCCTCCATCTGTTTTTGTGCATCCATGAAAAGGCCCATTTATAATCTCTCGCTGTATGTGGACGCACCGCGAGTTGCTAAACAGGATGGGCCACCGCGAAACGTCAGCCAGGAATCCTAGAGGTCTCAGTCCATCGGTTAATTATTTGAGCTCCCTCTTCGAGGTTTTCATTTTAACAGGTTTTCTAAACAACATTGTGTCCTTACGTCCCCATAAAAAGACAGCCAGTCTGGGATGGGGCTGAGGCTGCTGAATGGGCTCCATGCAGCCATGCTAGGCCAAGACAGGCTCCTGATTAACTCTTGAGTGACTAGCTAATGTCGTTGAAGTAGGACCACCTGGCGATGAGACTGTACAGTCAGCTGCCAGTAGAGTGCCAGAATGGGTAGGACCAGGTGTTAGGCTCCAGCCTCCTAATTGTTGCAATGTAATAGCCCGCTTGACTGCACAGTGTGGCCCCAGGGCTAGGATTAGAAAAAGCTGTTGCCAACACATCAGTTGTCTTTCTGCCCAGTTTATCCCTACCTCCTTTCTTGCCATCCCACCCCCACTAATCATTCCAGGTAGTAGGGAGGCTCCCCATCCCTCCCCCACCTCATTCACTCCAGGCCTACTCCACAACCGGCTGTGCTTTCAGGCCTGGGGAGGTGCGGTGGGTGGGTCTGGGGAAGGCTGGAGAGAAAGACAATGGAAGAAAAGAGGGGGAAGAAAGAAAATGAAGAAAGGGGCGTCAGACAGAGCTGGGAGTTTCTCTGGTATTCCAGGAGGTGGTAATCCCAGGTGAACAGCCGTGTCCGTGTCTGTACGGGAGCTTTGGGAACGCCATCTGCTCCTCCTAACCCTTCACACTGTAGACTAGAGGAGGGCACCATGCGCTACCCTCGTGTGTCATATACTTTTATCACACTTCCTGTCCTCCAAACTGACGCCCGCTCACATCCGTATTATTACCGTACTCTTCCTGTCCTCCAAACTGACGCCCGCTCACATCCGTATTATTACCGTACTCTTCCTGTCCTCCAAACTGACGCCCGCTCACATCCGTATTATTACCGTACTCTTCCTGTCCTCCAAACTGACGCCCGCTCACATCCGTATTATTACCGTACTCTTCCTGTCCTCCAAACTGACGCCCGCTCACATCCGTATTATTACCGTACTCTTCCTGTCCTCCAAACTGACGCCCGCTCACATCCGTATTATTACCGTACTCTTCCTGTCCTCCAAACTGACGCCCGCTCACATCCATATTATTACCGTACTCTTCCTGTCCTCCAAACTGACGCCCGCTCACATCCATATTATTACCGTACTCTTCCTGTCCTCCAAACTGACGCCCGCTCACATCCGTATTATTACCGTACTCTTCCTGTCCTCCAAACTGACGCCCGCTCACATCCGTATTATTACCGTACTCTTCCTGTCCTCCAAACTGACGCCCGCTCACATCCGTATTATTACCGCACTCTTCCTGTCCTCCAAACTGACGCCCGCTCACATCCGTATTATTACCGTACTCTTCCTGTCCTCCAAACTGACGCCCGCTCACATCCGTATTATTACCGTACTCTTCCTGTCCTCCAAACTGACGCCCGCTCACATCCGTATTATTACCGTACTCTTCCTGTCCTCCAAACTGACGCCCGCTCACATCCGTATTATTACCGTACTCTTCCTGTCCTCCAAACTGACGCCCGCTCACATCCGTATTATTACCGCACTCTTCCTGTCCTCCAAACTGACGCCCGCTCACATCCGTATTATTACCGTACTCTTCCTGTCCTCCAAACTGACGCCCGCTCACATCCGTATTATTACCGTACTCTTCCTGTCCTCCAAACTGACGCCCGCTCACATCCGTATTATTTCCGCACTCTTCCTGTCCTCCAAACTGACGCCCGCTCACATCCGTATTATTACCGTACACTTCCTGTCCTCCAAACTGACGCCCGCTCACATCCGTATTATTACCGCACTCTTCCTGTCCTCCAAACTGACGCCCGCTCACATCCGTATTATTACCGTACTCTTCACATCCGTATTATTACCGTACTCTTCCTGTCCTCCAAACTGACGCCCGCTCACATCCGTATTATTACCGTACTCTTCACATCCGTATTATTACCGTACTCTTCCTGTCCTCCAAACTGACGCCCGCTCACATCCGTATTATTACCGTACTCTTCACATCCGTATTATTACCGTACTCTTCCTGTCCTCCAAACTGACGCCCGCTCACATCCGTATTATTACCGTACTCTTCACATCCGTATTATTACCGTACTCTTCACATCCGTATTATTACCGTACTCTTCACATCCGTATTATTACCGTACTCTTCACATCCGTATTATTACCGTACTCTTCACATCCGTATTATTACCGTACTCTTCACATCCGTATTATTACCGTACTCTTCACATCCGTATTATTACCGCACTCTTCATATCCGTATTATTACCGTACTCTTCACATCCGTATTATTACCGCACTCTTCACATCCGTATTATTACCGCACTCTTCACAGCCATATTATTACCGCACTCTTCACATCCGTATTATTACCGCACTCTTCACATCCGTATTATTACCGTACTCTTCACATCCGTATTATTACCGCACTCTTCACATCCGTATTATTACCGCACTCTTCACATCCGTATTATTACCGCACTCTTCACATCCGTATTATTACCGCACTCTTCACATCCGTATTATTACCGTACTCTTCACATCCGTATTATTACCGCACTCTTCACATCCGTATTATTACCGCACTCTTCACATCCGTATTATTACCGTACTCTTCACATCCGTATTATTACCGCACTCTTCACATCCGTATTATTACCGTACTCTTCACAGCCGTATTATTACCGCACTCTTCACATCCGTATTATTACCGTACTCTTCACATCCGTATTATTACCGTACTCTTCACAGCCATATTATTACCGCACTCTTCACAGCCGTATTATTACCGCACTCTTCACATCCGTATTATTACCGCACTCTTCACAGCCGTATTATTACCGTACTCTTCACATCCGTATTATTACCGCACTCTTCACATCCGTATTATTACCGCACTCTTCACATCCGTATTATTACCGCACTCTTCACAGCCATATTATTACCGTACTCTTCACAGCCATATTATTACCGTACTCTTCACAGCCATATTATTACCGTACTCTTCACAGCCATATTATTACCGTACTCTTCACAGCCATATTATTACCGTACTCTTCACAGCCATATTATTACCGTACTCTTCACAGCCATATTATTACCGTACTCTTCACAGCCATATTATTACCATACTCTTCACAGCCATATTATTACCGTACTCTTCACAGCCGTATTATTACCGCACTCTTCACAGCCGTATTATTATTATGAATGCATTGGAGAGCCAAGGTTAGTTACAGGGACAAAAGTGATAATACGGCTGTGAAAAGTACTCACAGCCGTATTATTACTGTAATCTTTACAGCCGTATTATTATCGTTCTCTTCACAGCCGTATTCAAGGAGAACGATGTGGAAACGATTCTGAGAGGACAAATTGGCCAGCGATACGGTCTGCTACAGGTTGTCATTTTTTGATAAGAGCCCCAATTTAATTATGATTATAATGGCATTGATTAGAAAATGGCTTTAATGCAGAGATGAGGGCAAATTAATTCACTTTTGTCCCTGTAACTAACCTTGGCTCTCCAATGCATTCATAACTGAATGATAACTGTGATCATCTGTAACCCTGTGCTAATCATTAGCATTCCCGCTAAATGCCTGCTGTTTTGCATAAGGCTAGAGAACTCTATTTACCTTTTTACCGCGAGGCTAATGTAGGGGCGGGAGAATGCACTCTGGAGCATGAATCCAAACACGGGTCAGAAGCAGATGCCGACTCCTCACGTTAACGCATAGCAATCATTTCCCTGCACATAAAAATTTCAGGGGCTTCATCCGTGTGGTAAATATTTCATTAGCGTTCTGTGGAACACTGTGTGTTATCGTTGGGTTAAACCAAAACCCTTTGGTATAACACATTGTAGTTTGTGGCCCCGCAGGCTATTAGGATATCAGAATCTCTCTGGAGTGGGACTGACGTGTAAAAGGGGCCAAAGACTGTCTCACTCTGCTCTGTTGCTGGTTTGGGACTGAAGCAGGATACATGTTGAATATATGTCTGAAAATATTAATTTTGGTCCGTGGTTTCAAATTGTGTATGCATATCATGGACATGCATTGTTCAAAGTCATGTCCATCCACCCTTACACTGCACATACATATTCACTTCCACTGCTCTGTTGAGGCCCACCATTATTTCAGCCAAACAAAGTGCTCAGGCCATGGAAGCTTTCATCCAAACCTGATTACCTCAGGTCAGATTGGACCACAAAGGACAACTTCAAAGGTTTCTCTGACCACCCATCAGCCACTTCTAGTCTCTATATCCTTGAGCATGTCAGTCAGGCACTCTTTTATAGCTCATCTTATTATAACTTTCTGTTAATGTGATAGAGCCCTGTGACTGGCCGCTTTTAATCTCTTTGAGTTTGATTAATCATGTCTCCGTTGTGCTCCACATCTAAGGCTGATACGTTACTGGCTCTGATCAGTAGACGGCCCTTTGAAAATTAGATTTTTTGGAATACTCATCTGAATACACAACCAGCCTGCACTTTGATGGCAAACAGTCATGTTGGAATAACCAAATGACAATGTCATAATTTTTCTGATAATGTAATAAATTATCTTTGTTATCCATTGATTTATAAACTACTTAGTTACCCATAAAGTATGCCTAATTGTAAAGTGTTACCATCTCAACACTAAGAAGTAGTCTCTATGTCCCACCATCCCCAGTTGACCCATCACTATGGCATAGTTTTTAGCCCAGTCGACCATAACTCTGGTATAGATTACGATCATTTGATTTGCTATGAAGTGCTAATCGATTTTTAGTGAGCCTCAGGGAATTGTAAGCTGGCGGCGACATGGCATGTTTGAGAAAATGGGCGACTTCTTCACTGTGGTCCAGTCATAAATAAGGGTCCATGCCAGCTAGCAGACACAGCCCTCTGTCTGGATTGGTGCTACTGGCTACTGTAGAAGTGATGTCACGGGTTAGTAGTGATGTCACAGCCATAACTCCTCGTACCCCTGTCTCGCTCTCAGATGGACGGTGGTGAGGTGTGGAGGTTGGCTTGAGAGGCTGACACCGAGGGAGACTCATCCACATGACCTTAATGCCAGTGTAATCCCATGGGCTTTTGGGGCTCTGGTCTTAATTAGGCCGCTTGTTAAAGCTCCTGTAACCTGCCATTATATTACAGACTGCAATACAGCTCAATTTTTTGCGTCTAAGCCAAGTCGTTTTTGGATTCACATCCCAGGTGACAGAATAGAGATCTATTTTTCTATCTTTCTCTCTCACCCACTCCTTTCTGATTCTCACAGGAACAATCTGTCTAATGAGACACCAGGGCTTGGATATCTTCCTATGCATTATGGGTACTTTGAGTACTTACCTTGCTGAGTAGTTTCTGGAATACGCTCTCTCGCACTCTTTATCCCCTCTTTGTATATTCCGACAGTATTCCTCTTTCTGCCTCTCTCTACCTGAAACCAAATTGTTCTCTGAAGCAATCACGCGTCTCTCTCTCCCTCTCTCTCTCCCCTCCCTCTCTCTCTCCCCCTCTCTCCTTCTTCTTCTCCCCCTCCCCCTCCCTCTCTCTTTCTTTCTTTCAATTCAAAGGACTTTATTAGCACGAGAAACATACAGTTGAAGTCTGAAGTTTACATACACCTTAGCCAAATACATTTAAACTCAGTTTTTCACGATTCCTGACATTTAATCCTAGTAAAAATTCCCTGTTTTAGGTCAGTTAGGATCACCACTTTATTTTAAGAATGTGAAATGTCAGAATAATAGTAGAGAATTATTTATTCCAGCTTTAATTTCTTTCATCACATTCCCAGTGGGTCAGAAGTTTACATACACTCAATTAGTATTTGGTAGCATTGCCTTTAAATTGTTTAACTTGGGTCAAACGTTTCGGGTAGCCTTCCACAAGCTTCCCACAATAAGTTGGGTGAATTTTGGCCCGTTCCTGCTGACAGAATTGGTTTAACTGAGTCGCACACGCTTTTTCAGTTCTGCCCACAAATTTTCTATAGGATTGAGGTCAGGGCTTTGTGATGGCCACTCCATTACCTTGACTTTGTTGTCCTTAAGCCATTTTGCCACAACTTTGGAAGTATGCTTGGGGTCATTGTCCATTCGGACGACCCATTTGCGACCAAGCTTTAACTTCCTGACATGTCATGATGTTGCTTCAATATATACACATAATTTTCCTTCCTCATGATGCCATCTATTTTGTGAAGTGCACCAGTCCCTCCTGCAGCAAAGCACCCCCACAACATGATGCTGCCAGCCCCGTGCTTCACAGTTGGGATGGTGTTTTTCGACTTGCAAGCCTCCCCCTTTTATCTCCAAACATAATGATGGTCATTATAGCCAAACAGCTCTATTTTTGTTTCATTAGACCAGAGGACATTTCTCCAAAAAGTACAATCTTTGTCCCCATGTGCAGTTGCAAACCATAGTCTGGCTTTTTTATGGCGGTTTTGGAGCAATGACTTCTTCCTTGCTGAGCGGCCTTTCAGGTTATGTCGATATAGGACTCGTTTTATTTTGGATATAGATACTTTTGTACCTGTTTCCTCCAGCATCTCACAAGGTCCTTAGCTGTTGTTCTGTGATTGATTTGCACTTTTCGCACCAAAGTACATTCATCTCTAGGAGACAGCACGCGTCTCCTTCCTGAGCGGTATGGCGGCTGCGTGGTCCCATGGTGTTTATACTTGCGTACTATTGTTTGTACAGATGAACGTGGTACCTTCAGGTGTGTGGAAATTGCTCCCAAGCCTTGAAATACATCCACAGGTACACCTCCAATTGACTCAAATGATGTCAATTAGCCTATCAGCAGCTTCTGAAGCCATGACATAATTTTCTGGAATTTTCAAGCTGTTTAAAGGCACAGTCAACTCAGTGAATGTAAACTTCTGACCCAGTGGAATTGTGATATAGTGAATTATAAGTGAAATAATCTGTCTGTAAACAATTGTTGGAAGAATTACTTGTGTCATGCACAAAGTAGATAGCAAGTCCTAACCGACTTGCCAAAACTATAGTTTGTTAACATGAAATCTGTGGAGTGGTTGAAAAATTAGTTTTAATGACTTAATCCTAGGTGTATGTAAACTTCTGACTTCAACTGTATGTTTACATTGCCACAGCAAATGGAATAGATAAACAATCAAAATGAACAGTAAACATTAACTTACAAAAGTTTCAGAGGAATAGAGACATAATGTCATATTATTGCATTTTACAGTGTTATAACGATCTGCAAATAGTTTTTTTTTTTTTCAATGTGTCAAGTCATTATCTTTTTGTTCTAGTGCCCTTGCCAATTTGTTGAAAAATATGTTGAAGAGGGTGGGGCTCAAGCTGCATCCCTGTCTCACCCCACGGCCCTGTAGAAATAAATGTGTTTTTTGCCCATTTTAACTGCACACTTGTTTGTGTACATTGATTTTATAATGTTGTATGCTTTTCCCCCAAAACTGCTTTCCATCAATTTTTATAGCAGACCCTCATGCCAAATTGGGTCAAAGCTTTTTTAAATCAGCATGAGAAGACTACCTGGTCTGTCGTATGACATTTGCTCAGATCAATATTTTCACTGAGGAAATGTACGAGTCTGCTTTTAATGATAATGCAGGGGGTTTTTCCAAGGTTGCTTTCCACGGTAGTTATTGGGGTTAAATTTGCCTCCACTATTGATTCTTCATTTACATTGAGCTGATTTCTGATGTGCTGTTCCTTCTTTTTCCGTGGTGTATTTCTGTTTTGTTTTAGTGATTCACCATAGTGAATGCGTAGGCTCAGGTTTTCTGGGTCTCTATGTTTTTGGTTGGATAGGTATCTCAATTTGTTTCTTGGGTTTTTGCATTTTTCATCAAACCTTTTTGTCATTATTTTTTTTTTCTTAGATTGTGTTCTTGAAATGTTTTTATTTGATGGGAAGCTGAAAGGTCAAATATACTGTTTAGGCTTTTTACTGCCAAGTTTACACCTTCACTATTACAGTGAAATGTTTTGTCCAGGAAGTTGTCTAAAAGAGATTTAATTTGTTGTTGCCTAATTGTTTTTTGGTAGGTTTCTACACTACTTTCCTTCCATCTATAGCATTTCTTAAATTTTGCTCAGTTCCTTTGGCTTTGATGCTTCATGATTGAGTATTGCTCTGTTCAAGTAGACTATGATTTTACTATGATCTGATAGGGTGTCAGTGGGCTGACTGTGAATGCTCTGACAAGACTCTGGGTTGAGGTCAGTGATAAAGTGATAATCTACAGTACTACTGCCAAGGGATGAGCTGTAGGTGTACCTACCATAGGAGTCTCCTCGAAGCCTACCATTGACTATGTACAGACCCAGCGTGCGACAGAGCTCTCGCTCTCTATTATAAAGGGCTTTATTGGCATGGGAAACATATATGTTTACGTTACCAAAGCAAATGGAATAGACCGTAAACAAAAGTGTAATAAACGAATATAGACATTTAAAATGTCTCTCTGTCCCTCTTCCCCATAATCACCTCACACATCTGGGGCTTTCCACTGGGACAAGCTTCACACCATGGCCCGCTCTGTAACAACCGGTACCGCTGGCCTGCCTGGCACTCACCGCCCAGGCCCTGTCCAATCAACACCTGCAACTCTCTCTCTCTTTCTCCCTTACTCTCCTTCTCTCCCTCACTCCCTCTCCTTCTCACTCTCCTTCTCTCCCTCACTCCCTCTCCTTCTCTCCCTCCCTCTCTCTCCTTCTCTCCCTCCCTCTCTCTCCTTCTCTCCCTCCCTCTCTCTCCTTCTCTCTCTCCCTCCCTCACTTTCCTTCTCTCCCGCTCTCTTAAACATCTCTCTACTACTCTCTCTGCCTGTGTAATGGCTGGTGGCTCCTTTCCACCTCTCCACACCATTTATTTTTAGGAGATGACGCCTTGACACTTTAGTCATTTGAATGTCTTAATGCAATGTCATACAAACCTCCCTGGACCAAATTAATGATATGTACATAATCCATATTGATTGATAGATGGTGTGTGTAAGGGGATAGGGGTGGTGAATTTAATTCAGGAGGAAGGAGTCGTGTGTGTGTGGTATTCCTGTTCATGCACCACTAACATCCCTGAAGTATCAGGCCTTTTTCCCCTCTTAACAGGCCAATTATGTGACTGCTGCTAGTCAATGCGGTGGCCGCCCCCACACTCCTACCCTCTCCTCTCCTCAGGAAGGTCAAGCTGATTGGCAGAGATTAATGGGCAGGTCTAGGCAAGAGAGGGTGAGAGTGGGGGGTCAAGCACCCACAGGCACTCTACCAACTCTCCACCTCGTCTTCAAACTGCGAGAGGCCATTTAGCAAAGAGGACTTTTATACCAACAGGATTAACCTTGGCTCTTCATCCTCAGCAGTTACTTACTATCTAGTGTTGTAGGAGAGTCAGAATTCTCTGTGTGATTGTGTAATTACCTTGTTGGTACAGTGTAATACATGAGGTAATGCAAATAATAGATGGTGATTGGTTGAAAAGGATTGTGAAAAGGTACCAAACTACTGTCTACTGACTGCTTAAATAGAGCCGTTTCTTGGGTCAATCCTTCACATGTATCATAGCAGCTCAGTGGGGTGTGGGGTAGCAGCTCAGAGCTGAGTGTGATGTGCTCCGAGCAAAGACAGCCTCTCCTCCCCATAGAGAGAGGCCAGAATCTGGCCACCTAGATCCTTGATCTCCCCTCAGGCTCCTGCTCTGGAGCCCTATAGTCTAATGTTTCTAACCTGGCTCCCAGTCAGTCAGGTTGAGGGGACTCTGGCCACTGCTTATGCTCCCCGCTGCAGGCTCTGAGTGGAACTTATTGACCTGTATGGCTCCGGTCTAGCCTGCGAGAGGGAGACCTCAGGATGGGGTTTTAAAGCCCTTATCTCTTCTGGCCTCTAATACGGTGGTGAAGAGACCCCTGCTGTGAGGCCCTCTCAACAGATTAACCTCTTGGTGTGTTTCCTGAACTATCACACTGCCGTCTCCCATCCCACAGCCTAAAATTATTTTTTCCATTTGCTTTGTACAATTCTCAGAGGATGAGAAGACTGCTTTCCAGTCCACTGAAAGTTACAGTTGACAGAAAAGGGAATATTTGTTTCCACTCTGCGTGTTTTTCTGGTGGACTAATAATCCTAGTCCTTTGGCTAGTATAATCCCAGATGTATGCGTATGTCTCTCCCTACTCTGTGTGTGGAGCAGTATGTGTGAGTGATGTTGTACAAGGTAGAGGTCTGCGCAGGACTAATTGAATCATCCCTCACCCGCAGCTTTTCATACCGCACCTGCTGGCTTTCTGTCCGACTCCCACCCGCTACAGCAAGAACTGGTCCCGAACCCAACCGCAGTCCTGCTCACTTGCCAGCCATGGTCCCAGCAATTTTGCCCCCTATAGGCGATATCAAAATGTGCAAACATAACCTAAGAAATAGCCTAGGTTAAATTACCAGAGATTCTCACGTGGCCCATTATACACTACATGACCAAAGGTATGTGGACACCTGCTCGTCGAACATCTTGTTCCAAAATCATGGACATTAATATGGAGTTGGTCCCCCCTTTGCTGCTATAACAGCCTCTACTCTTCTGGGAAGGCTTTCTACTAGATGTTGGAACATTGCTGTGAGGATTTTCTTCCATTCAGCCACAAGAGCATTAGAGGTTGGGCACTGATGTTGGGTGATTTAGGCCTGGCTCGCAGTCAGCGTTCCAATTCATCCCAAAGGTGTTTGACAAACCATTTCTGTATGGACCTCGCTTTGTGCACGTGGGCATTGTCATGCTGAAACAGGAAAGGGCCTCCCCAAACTGTTGCCACAAAGTTGGAAGCACAGAATCGTCTAGAATGTCATTGTATGCCGTAGCGTTAAGATTTCCCTTCACTGGAGCTAAGGGGCCTAACCCGAACCGTGAAAAATAGCCCCAGACCATTATTCCGCATGTAGCGTTCTCCTGGCATCCGCCAAACTCAGATTTGACTAACAGTTCTTGTGCTGACGTTGCTTCCAGAGGCAGTTTGGAACTCGGTAGTGAGTGTTGCAACTGAGGACAGACTATTTTTCCATGCTACACGATTCAGCACTGGGTGGTCCCGTTCTGTGAGCTTGTGTGGCCTACCACTTCGTGGCTGAGCAGTTGTTGCACCTAGACGTTTCCACTTCACAATAACAGCACTTACAGTTGACCGGGGCAGCTTTAGCAGGGCAGAAATAGGATGAACTGACTTGTTGAACGGTGGCATCCTATGCCAGTTGCACTTCAGTAAGGCCATTCTACTGCCAATGTTTGTCTATGGAGATTGCATGGCTGTGTGCTCGATTGTATACACCTGTCAGCAACAAGTGTGGCTGAAATAGCCAAATCAACTAATTTGAAGGGGTGTCCAAATACTATTGTATATGTAGTGTATTAAGCTATCGGTATTACTGGGCTATATCAGCCATTAGGCTAGACTTAGTTTGAAGAGAGCAGAGTTGGAGAGACTTGCTTTCTCTTGAACTATTTTTTTTATAGCCTTCCTTTTAGGAGTGTGAAGATTTTCAGATGGAGACAAATATGGGTGATCGATATGTACTTCTAGGCAATGTAGTAAACTATAGCCTAATCGTATTTAAGAAGTACATTTCCTTGGAAAGATAACTGCCAGTGATTCTCCGCCCATGCATAGGCAGTCTACTCCAAACTTGTTCTCACACGCCCAACTAGAGAGGAAGGCTGCTGGTGTTCGAGCAGCGAGTTCTGAGAGCGTGTGAAAAATGATTTACAATAGGCAGGCCTAGACTATCGCATACAAAGCAGAAAGATGACCATAATCTGCGGAACCCCAAAAAATATGTATCCCGAAGTCCAGGGTCTAAACGCCCGCTTCCACCCGCAGCATTAAAAATGCAGACCGCGTCGCAATGATCTCTGTCGTCCCGCGGGCGTACAGCCCTCTAGTACAAGGGTCAGGGGGCAGTGAGGCCTTCTGTCAGCAGGGTGCAGGGGGACACAAAGAGAGAAGGGGTGGAAGGCAGGCAGGCCTGCTCAGAATGCCTCTCTCTAAAGAGATAGAGGGGGGGGGGGCACTGAGGTTCAATATTATGTCCCTCTGGACTGGGAGGGTGCAGAGAGAGACTGAGGATGGATCCCTCTAGAGGGAGGGAGTTAGAGAGAAGGGGTGTAGGGGTCCCAGGCCAGAGCAGCCTGCTAATGAAGAGCCATCTGAGGCACTATTCACCTTGAACATGGCCCATTGCTGCTGCTACTGCTCACTGCTGCTGCCTGACCTTGGCTTTGATCCACAAAGGCGCTTGACCCTGGATTCCCCCTTGGCCACCCTGCCATCTGGACATTACGCAGACACACACACACGCATATGCATCATGCATTACCACATGCACGCACACGTGCAGACACACATGAACACACACGTGCACTATTGTGTGCGCCCTCTGTTTCAGGGAACACACATCGGCTTGTTTATAAGAGTGCCAGAGTTCTTAATGTGTGGAGGCTTCATGTGAATTGTACACACACACACACACACCTCATCCAACAGCCACACACCGTCTTTATCTGAGCCATAAGTCACTGCCTTTTGTCCCACTGAGCACCATGGGGGCAGAGTTAGGGGAGGGGAGGGGCTTTTGTAGGGCTGGAGGAGGACTATTATCTTCTAAATGCCTACATGTTGTTGCCATTGTCAAATGTGCTTTTTTAGTCATAACCAAGCCTTTGTGATTTCTCCTTCTCCCACCGTTTCTTCTTTTAAAGGCTGACCTGTTGTTGAGTGAGGTCAGAGCATTATTTTACATTGCGGGTTGTTTCCAATCTCGTCTGACTGAAGAGGTTTGTCAGTTGCTCACACAGCGTTCTGACACGCTTCACAGACATGATATTCCCACTCATCTCCTCTCCTCTCCCTAATGGGAATGTGCAGCTGCTTGGAACTTGGGGGAATATTGGGAGGTTCTTAGTGGTAGAAAATGTTTCTCTGGAAGCCTCTCAACCGCTCTTTTTTACTTTACAGTTCAACTGTAAAATGTGTCATTCTACGGATGACTTGTATTGCGTTTATACCACAGAAACATATTGTTGTTTTCATCCTGCCATGCTCCCTGTAGTTAGTATAGCTTCATGGTTTTTGAGTGCCAGAGACACAGCCAGAGGCCTACAGTAGCCGGGGGCCTACAGTAGCCGGGGGCCTACAGTAGCCGGGGGCCTACCGATAAATAACATACCGACATAGCCATCTCTCGAGTAATGGCCGTTCCACCTGAAGAGGTAATTCCTTAACAGATATGTGTTGCCACAAAGACAGTTTTTGACCCAGGGAAGGAGGGTCAGTGGGTTTGGCGAACGCGACATGGATATGCTTTTTGCGTCATTGGCCCTTGATTTAATTACTGGCAAGCAGGAACGGAGGAGGGACAACCATGTAGGGGAACATCCTGTACTTAGCCTATAGGCATTAGAGACAAAGACGGAGGGAGGGACAACCATGTAGCGGAACATCCTGTACCTAGCCTATAGGCATTAGAGACAAAGACGGAGGGAGGGACAACCATGGAAATAAAATGACTAATTCAACATTACCACTCATATTGTATCTAAGCTTTTATAGGGATTTCTGTGCTACAAGTGTAAAATCCACAGAAGCCATGCATTTACTGATTGCAGTCAATCTGTTCTCTTTCCTGATCTTTCGCTTCGTTGGCTATACTGGGTAAAGGAATCGACAGAGTGTAGGGTGGAGGAGAGGCGTGTGTCAGAGGAGAGCGGAGGGCCACCCCAGCTGGAGTCAATATTTGCTTTAGGAATCTCAATAATAGGCCGGGACACAGTCATCTGCATCTGATAATGGACAACCATATGGCTCTGTTGGCCCAGTGGACTGGAGTTCTGTCTTTCTCTCTCGCTCTCTCTCGATTTACACATTTTCGCTCTTTCCTGGGTTGTATTGTGACCTGGGTTGTATTGTGACCTGGGTTGGGGATCTGGAGGCAGGTAGAAAATGACCGGTAGCCTTACTGGCTGCCTTACTGGCAGCCTTACAGGCAGCCTCATTGGTAGCCTTACTGGCAGCCTCATTTTTTCATATCCAATTGGTAGTTAGTCTTGTCCCATCACTGGGGGACAAGACTAACCCGTACGGACTCGGGAGAGGCGAAGGTCGAGAGCCGTGCGTCCTCCGAAACGCAACCCGTCGAGCCGCATTGCTTCTTGACACAATGCACGTTTAACCCGGTAGCCAGCTGCACCAATGTGTCGGAGTCTCTACAGCGCGATGAGACAAGGACAACCCGGCCAGCCAAACCCTCCCCTAACCCGGACAACGCTGGACCAATTGCCTTAGATCACTGCGCCACATGGGAGGCCCCAGCAACCCTGTTCTCTCTCCCTCTTCCTCCCTCTCTTTCTCCCTCCTTCCCTCCCTCCGTGTGGTGAACAGCTTGCCTGTCCTCAGGCTGGCACAGGCCCTAGGCTCAGGTGCCCGTCAGCCCCAGTTTGAAACGGCTGCCTTTCAGCCATTCGTCATGCCTGCCTCAACCCCTGCTGTGCCAGCATGTGCCTAGTTCATTCCATTTCAGCCAACCCAGCTTAGTCCAGTCCATACACATTCCCTGTAAAGTCCAATTCCAGTGCCAGCCCTTCTTCTCTCCACCACTTTACCAGAGCAGAGGGCCCCTAGCAACAGCCTAGCAACACTTACTACAAGCAGCAGTCCCTGAGAGGGGAATGAGCCCAGTGGTTTCCTCTATTGGAGGGCTATAGTAGATGCCTGTTTTGGTCCACTCTTGACGTGCTGTCTGACTGGCCATTTGTTAGGTGCAGTTATCTGGAAGGAAAGGCAGAAGCTGACAGCTAGCATAGTTAGTGCCATATTCTAACACACACAGCATGTTGAGCACTTTTTGTTATTCTGTTATTATGTTCTAACCTGGCTGACTGTCTGTATCCATCCGGCACCATGCTCCCAGATTGCTCTCCCTGCCTGCCACTCTGAATTTCCAATGTCTCCAATTTTCCCCCTGACGGGTTGGAGAAGTGCCAGGGTGGGAGGGATGGAGGGATGTCCGAGAGCATCTCTCTGCCTCCAGCAGGGGTTCCATTAGAGTGCCCAGGGATGGGGCCCAGCATGGAGAGGCGAGGGGAGGGTCATGCCTGTAGTGTTTTTATTTGGTGACTGCTTTCCCATTTGTGGCTGTGTGGGCAGGCTGGTTGTCCTCTCCAGTGGTCTGGTTATTACTACTGCTCGGTCTACTACTGTTGTTGGTCAGAGAGGCTCATTTCTGTATTATGTGATGGTGTGGTGGGTTTTCTTCACGTGTTGTTTTGTCTTGATTGACTTTGTTTCTCCATTGATGAATTGAGGGTTTTGATTAGAGTCATTGCTCTGTCAGCCCTTTTCTATGTTCTTCCTCTGTGGTTTTCCTTAACCCTGGCCCCAGCTATGAGGAGCGGGCGCTGTACCTGGAGGCCATCGTGCAGAACCACCGGGAGGTCATGACCTTTGAGGACTTTGCCTCGCAGGTCTTCTCCCCTTCACCCAGCTACTACCCAATGAGTGGGACAGGTAAGAATCCCCCTCTCCTCTCTTCCTCCACAGCAGCACACCTGTTAGCTCTCCTCTTCAGGCCCCTCCATCTGTGTCCTGGTCCTTGTCCCCTCACACCCACACTCTGATGAATATCAAAGGCAACAAGGCCAAGCTCTCTCCACTCTGTCTGAGCAGCAGCATCAAAGACTTCACCGTGGCTCAACAACTTAGTCTGGCCGTGCTCCTTGTCTCGCCGTGTTCTGTTTCATCTCACCTATCTGTTTTTATCTGCCGCTCATTTAATGAGCCTGATCGAAATATACGTTACATGATTGAATGTGGGTCAAGCCCTGCGTATGTGATCGGAGTCTTTTTATCAGAGCCTCCATCCCCTTACCAGAGATGTGTAGTAACTAACAGTAGACTGTAAACACTGGGATCACACTGCTGTCCTCCAGAGGTCAGGAAGAGGGGAGACAGAGGGGGACTTCATTAAACGATGTCTCCTCTTCCTGTCCTGGGTGTCCTAGATCTGATGGGTCTAAAACAACAACAACACGGCTAACATACAAACAATACAGCAATGCTCTCATGCACTGTGGTAAAACTGGACACCTCTGCTGTTCTGCTTTGGTGTGTGCGTGCGTGCCCCAGAAGGCAGGGTTGATAAGCAGACTAGTCAGATCTATTAACATAATTACAGTCTGCTCCCTTTACTGCAGAGGTGTAAAGAAGTCCCAACCACACCTGCACTCTGTTTTTATTATTTATTTATTTTTTATCTGTATTGTTGTCTATCACTTTATTTTTTGGGGCTTGCAAATAAAAGAAGTCCCAAACTGACCTCTATTGACCTTTCATCAACCAGAATACTAAACGAGAAGTATTCTGCAGGGAGAGGGGAAAATGTGAAAGAGAGGGAGAAAAAGATAGGGGAGAGGGAGGAAGTGGGAGGGAGCGATGGAAAGGCAGAGATTGAAACAGAGAGAGAGAGGGAGAGAGTGATACAAAGGGATCGAGAAAAGGGGCATTCATCCTCTGCTGTTGTGTGTTATTTTTGGGGGGCTATTGCTTTTATTTGTCTGTCTATGTAAAAGTGTCTGTGGTGAATGCCTACATATACAATATTAAATCCTGGTACACACACACACGCACGTACACACCTACACACACACACACACACACACACACACACGTACACACACACACACACACAAGTACACACACATACGTGCTCGCAGCTTCTTCCAGTGATAAACCAGGCATTATGTGTTTTTTGTCAACATGTTTTCATGTATTTATAGCAGTGGTGCGGATAATGTACAATACATGTATGTTCATAACATATAGTCTGTTTATGTCCTGTGTATGGTTCTATGCATCAACAAGTGGTCACTAATATATACAGTTGAAGTCGGAAGTTTACATACACTTAGGTTGAAGTCATTAAAACTCATTTTTCAACCACTCCAGATTTCATGTTAACAAACTATAGTTTTGGCAAGTCGGTTAGGACATCTACTTTGTGCATGAAACAAGTAATTCTTCCAACAATTGTTTACAGACAAATTATTTCACTTATAATTCACTATATCACAATTCCAGTGGGTCAGAAGTTTACATACACTAAGTTGACTGTGCTTTTAAACAGCTTGGAAAATTCCAGAAAATTATGTCAAGTTTCTTATTGGCTAATTGACATAATTTGAGTCAATTGGAGGTGTACCTGTGGATGTATTTCAAGGCCTACCTTCAAACTCAGTGCCTCTTTGCTCGACATCATGGGAAAATCAAAAGAAATCAGCCAAGACCTCAAAAAAAGAATTGTAGACCTCCACAAGTCTGGTTCATCCTTGGTAACAATTTCCAAATGCCTGAAGGTACCACGTTCATCTGTACAAACAATAGTACGCAAGTATAAACACCATGGGACCACGCAGCCGTCATACCGCTCAGGAAGGAGACACGTTCTGTCTCCTAGAGATGAACGTACTTTGGTGCGAAAAGTGCAAATCAATCACAGAACAACAGCAAAGGACCTTGTGAAGATGCTGGAGGAAACGGGTACAAAAGTATCTATATTCACAGTAAAAACAAGTTCTATATCGAAATAACCTGAAAGGCCGCTCAGCAAGGAAGAAGCCACTGCTCCAAAACGTCATAAAAAAGCCAGACTACAGTTTGCAACTGCACATGGGGACAAAGATCGTACTTTTTGGAGAAATGTCCTCTGGTCTGATAAAACAAAAGTAGAACCGTTTGGCCATAATGACCATTGTTATGTTTGGAGGGAATAGGGGGAAGCTTGCAAGTCAAAGAACACCATCCCAACCGTGAAGCACGAGGGTGGCAGCATCTTGTTGTGGGGGTGCTTTGCTGCAGGAGGGACTGGTGCACTTCACAAAATAGATGGCATCATGAGGAAGTAAAATTATGTGGATATATTGAAGCAACATCTCAAGACATCAGTCAGGAAGTTAAATCTTGGTCGCAAATGGGTCTTCCAAATGGACAATGACCCCCAAGCATACTTCCAAAGTTGTGGCAAAATAGCTTAAGGACATCAAAGTCAAGGTATTGGAGTGGCCATCACAAAGCCCTGACCTCAATCCTATAGATAATTTGTGGGCAAAACTGAAAAGGTGTGTGCGAGCAAGGAGGCCTACAAACCTTACTCAGTTACAACAGTTCTGTCAGGAGGAATGAGCCAAAATTCACCCAACTTATTGTGGGAAGCTTGCGGAAGGCTAGCTGAAACGTTTGACCCAAGTTAAACAATTTAAAGGCAATACTACCAAATACTAATTGAGTGTATGTTAACTTCTGACCCACTGGGAATGTGATGAAACAAATAAAAGCTGAAAGAAATAATTCTCTCTACAATTATTCTGACATTTCACATTCTTAATATAAAGTGGTGATCTTAACTGACCTAAAACAGGGAATTTTTACTAGGATTAAATGTCAGGAATTGTGAAAAACTGAGTTTAAATATATTTGGCTAAGGTGTATGTTAACCTCCAACTTCAACTGTATCATCACAGCAGGCGCCTTAGTTTTGTACCTGTGATGTTTACTATCCTCTAATACAGGTTTCTGAGCAAGAAAAACAACATTGTTGAGTATATGACTGTAAAAACACAAGCAAATCAGCTCCAAGTGATTTTAATTTTGGAAATCTGCTCTAAAGTATTCCCACGCATAATAGAGATATGCACCACCAGTCAAAAATTTGGAATACTACTCGTTCAAGGGTTTTTCTTTATTTGCACTATTTTTTACGTTGTAGAATAAAAGTGAAGACATCAAAACTATGACATAACACATATGGAATCATGTAGTAACCTAAAAAGTGTTCAACAAATCGAAATATATTTTATATAGCCACCCTTTGCCTTGATGACAGCTTTGCACGCAGCCATTCTCTCAACCAGCTTCATGAGGACCGCCACAGGAATGGAAGACCCAGAAATACCTCTGCTGCAGAGGATAAGTTCATTAGAGTTACCAGCCTCAGATTGCAGCCCAAATAAATTCTTCACAGTTCAAGTATCTCAACATAAACTGTTCAGAAGAGACTGTGTGAATCAGGCCTTCATGGTCGAATTGCTGCAAAGAAACCACTACTAAAGGACACCAATAAGAAGAAGAAGACTTGCTTGGGCCAAGAAACACGAACAATGGACATTAGACCAGTGGAAATTTGAGATTTTTGTTTACAACCTCAACCAAATTTAGATGGTTTGGGATGAGTCGGACCGCAGTGAAGGAAAAGCAGCCAACAAGTGCTCAGCATATGTGGGAACTCCTTCAAGACTGATGGAAAAGCATTCCAGGTGAAGCATCTTGACACAACTGTGGGAAGCATTGGAGTCAAAATGGGCCAGCATCCCTGTGGAACGCTTTCGGCACCTTGTAGAGTCCATACCCCGACGAATTGAGGCTGTTCTGTTTAGGTGTTCCTAATGTTTTGTGCAAGGGCGGCAGGTGGCCTGGAGGGTAGGAGCGTTGGGTCAGTAACCGAAAGGTTGCTGGATCGAATCCCAGTCGAATCGAGTTTCAGTTGAATGCATTCAGTTGTACAACTGACTAGGTATCCCTCCTTTCCCTATCTTATATCTTCTTGCGGTCGATTTACAAATGATTTGTAATTATGTTCTGACCATGTGCTTGAGAACAGACTGTCCTGCTTGTCACTCATGTTCCATATGCTGCAGTGTGTGTGTGTGTGTGTGTGTGCTTGTCAATACTCCTGCTTTGCCTCATTGCTCCACTAACATGTCATCCATGACGTGCAGCGTGCAGGCGTTGGCCGGGGATGGTTTGGGACGTGGAGTACCCCTGGGCCAAGCTGGACTGTAAGCCTACTTACTGCCTGTTTCCTCCACTAGGCATGATGCCCATTGTCCACCCTCCACCGCAACATGAACCTGATCTTCATCTCTGACCCCACAGCTATGCCATCTCAGTGAACCTCATTCACCCTAACCCCTACCTCAATCACCTGAAACTGCCTGCCCCCCGCCCTTGCATGACCCATGTATTAACACACAGTAGATTGCTGTCATCCTGAGGGCCTGCAATGTCACTCACTAGAGGGTTGTGCTCTGTGTGTCTGTCTGAATTTAGATGTATGTGGTTTGAGTGTTTGTCGGCATGTTTCAATTTGCACATGGACTGTGCGTTTTCCTATGGAGTTCTATACTGGCTGCAATAATTGTGAAGATGGAGTTCCATATGATAATTCAATGGGTTAAATGAATGTGGATTTTAAAAGAGGTAAACAACTTCTCTCATGAGAGACCAACCTGCCAATGGATTCAAACTGAAGAGCTCTCAACTCCCCACTCGGTCTGTCTGGAGACTACAGCTCTAAACCTGCTCTCCTCGTCTATCTGTGCTATAACTGCATCGGTTGGCAACTGAAGACCCTCTGGCTTTTACCATGTGTCGGAGAGGTCAACGTGATCGGTGGTTTTTGTTTGATCACGGGACAGCACACTGTATGTTCTTCAGTGCAGATTAATTGTGTTATCGGTTGACATACACAAGCACTGTTTCAGCGGTAAGTGGTATATTGAATTGTAGAACACAGATATGCTAATATGGTGGCTCTTTCGCATGTTTTAATTTTTTTTTTACTCCAGCACTGATCTCTATCTCATGGTGTTGGGAACTGGTTCAGAAGCTTTTCAGATAATTCAGTCCGCCATATTCTTATTTTATAATAAGCACTCATACCAACCTATGCAATGTCAAGTTACGGAAATCATTTACTGATCAAGGGCACGCTAGAGACTCCAACCAGCACTAAAGTGCACGTCTCGCTGTCTGATAATGGTGCCGTCTCTTCACATATTAAATGCCTTTTGTCTTGTATGATGTCTTATTGAATGCCTCGTGTTTCCTTGTTTCTTGTAGCACTGTGATCCTCACAGTGACAATAAATAACCACACAGGCTGTCTGAATGTCCCCCTCACCTCCCTCCCTAACTGTCTGTCTACAGCAGGGCTGTGTTGTGGTGACTGTCTTAATGTGACGCTCTGTCTGTTTTTCTTTTAGATTAAAAAATATTAAAGGTCTCATTACGGTAATTGAAGAAGGTAAGCCTCAAGCACCGACCGAAAGCTTGTGTGTCGCCCCAGGCCCTACCCCTACTCGCCCGTTCACACATCTCTGGTTTCTCCTATATTTGGTACTAACACGCTTTATTTACCCAACTGACCGCTTTTTAAAGGAACATTGCTATAACGTTGTACGGGGGGGGGTTGTGTTCTCTATTTAGTCAGGCGGTAATTGCGAGTGACGCTGCACGGTTCCAGACAATTAGCACCTGACTAAGTAGTAGCATGAACAACACGGGCTCACTTCTATCTGGATAAGCATCTGCATGTCACGCCGCTCGCCTTCTTATTTATCTCCCCAGCGGTTTCTTCCTTCCTTCTTTATTTTTCCTCCTCTTCACTCTTCTCCGAGTGTGGCAGTTCGCCTGGGGAAGAATGTGATACTAACACCTCCTGCACTGGAAGAAAACAGCTCTCATTGAAGCTTTGTTTGTATTTCTGCAGGGGAACGATGGGGATGAGGCCCATTTTCCTCTTCTTTTTTTAAAAACCTTCTTTCTCTCTCTCTCTCTTTTTCTTTCGTTCTTTTTTTCATTCATGCTAGTAGATACCATCGACTTCCAGTCGTTGCGCTAACTCTAGTTGGCATTGGCTCGTGAAACTACCTCGAACTTCCTTGATACTGGATGCAGAAAAATAAAAATGTGTCTGACTCTGGGGAAGTATCCCTTTCAGTGGGAGCTCAGAGTGGAATGCCCTTGGTTGCTCTAAGTCTTAGTGTGATGGTGAACCAGCCAGCCACCGCCAACTCAAGTCTTGAGAGATTTTTGTTTCACCCTGGAGTTGTGTTATTTTAATAATCAACTTAAATTAGTGTCATTTTCATGCGTGATATATGCAGGCCAAAGTACTGCATTGTTTAAAGGGTATTAAACTGATCCCTCTGTTTATATAAGTGTCCATTGCTTGGGTTGGTTCTAGGGACTATGCTGGTGGGCTAGTAAATGTGACGTCTGTGTGGAGCCCTTCATCTGAGAGGGTTATCTTATCTGTGGCCCAGCGGCCCACTCCCCAGCTGCCCTGCCCTGCCCTTCTCATCATCCAACAACTATAGGAGAGGGTGGAGCTTGGCAGGGCCAGTGGGGAAGTTCCTAGTTCAAGTTGGTGGAATGGTCAAAGTGGAAGCTAGTAGAATTCTGGAGTTGGAGTGGGCCTGTAGGGTTGGACTTGGGTTCGGCCTGCCCATACGTTGACTCCCGGCCCTCCTCTATTCTTTTCATATGCATAATGAAGATCTATTCTGCCAACACACACACACACACACACACACACACACACACACACACACACACACCCTTAACCCCTCCCCCTCTACATGAGTGGAAGTCAGGGATGCTTGTGTCCACTAGGCTGAGTGTCTGTTACAGCAGCCATCTGCTGTGCCTTTTAACTGCAGGAACTTCAGAAAGAAAATAGGCAACCAGATGCCATCTTGACAAAGCAGGGAAGTTGTTTAAACTCGAGACATCGCTAAGATAGGAGGGGGGGGGGTTGGGGAGGAAAGGAAAGAGTTGTATGCAAAATATGCTTGCTCTCACCGGCTTTCCCCTCACTTATCACTGCTTGCAGTCTGTAATCATTGACTTGGATGTTTCTTTGGAATCCACAATGTTGAACAAAAGCCATCTCTCCACATGCTCATGATGTGACTGTCCAGTAAACATAATGTTCAATTCAGTTTTTACAACATTTTAAGACATGAATAATCTATCACATCCGCTTTATGCTGAACAACAAAGGCAATTTTATTCTTAGGACCGTGTGGCTTAAAATAGGTTGCCTTTTTTTGCCCTGCTCATGGAAGCATCTGCCCACCCAAATATTCAGCTTCTCTCCTTATTAGCCTCTAGTCTTTTCAGTCAAAGCATGATGATCAATCAATCTATACACCTGTTTTCTTTTGGTATTATACATTTGGTGAGTGAGAGAGTGAGAGTGAGTGGCATTTTGGGGTGTCTGCTTAGGGGGACGGGGAGCGATTACATGCATGGCAGTCAGAACGTGCTAGAGTATGCCGGTTTTATCAGTGTTAGCTTGCCACGTCTCACTATTTATCTCTTATCTTATTCCCCACTCTATCCCCTCCCTCTTGCTCTCTCTAGGCTCACTCAGCGGCAGCACAAGTGCTGAGCTCAGTGTTTCTGTAGCAACGGACCAGGCAGACCAGGTCTCCCCCACGATTCCCCGTGCCACAAAGAACAGAGTTTCCGGAAAACTCCGCCGATCAGCCAGCGCGATAAGCAAATCTTCCAACTGAGCTCGCCCAACCCACCTCCCAAACCTCCCCTGCGTCACCTTTACTACTGGTCCTGTTTTAAAACCTCACACCTAACCCTCATGACTGCAGTTTGGGTGTGTGCATTGTTTCCTTTGTATCTCGTTTAAACATATAACTGGAGCATATTGCTTTTTTTAAATTGTATTTATGTGGCAATTAATGATACTTTGATACATTTCCAATTGTTTTGCTGTTAAACTGCATGTTTGACCTGAAGAAGAGATTAAGCTATTGAAGTTTGTTTCGATGTGGCTGCATTTTCTGAAAGAATCGTAGCTTTTTAATTCATGTACTAGTCAGTACAGTGATATAAAATAAGAGATTTATAGACAGGGAATTGAGTGAACAATCGTGTCTGGCAGCTTGAAGTCCACATATCATCAACATTTCAATATTCCCTTTCTATGTCACAACCAGGATCTCTGGTTGTGACATATAATCATCCATTTTGGTAGGGGTCTTTCCACGAAATGAGTCCCTTTTGCACCCCTTTGATATTTTAAATAGAAATTGTGCCCTAATATTGAATTTTAAAAGTTTAATAGCAGGTTCTAGGTGAGCTGGTTCTCTTTTTGACAATTTTCTAGTGTTTTGTGGTGGAGAAATTAGCGGGTTAACACATTAACCCTGTTACTGATATATAGACAAGCCAGAAATGTTTTTTTATTGTTATTATCTGAAATGGTGAAGCTTGCATTCAATTGCCCCTCCATGTCTGTCGCACACAACAAGCTTCCATTCCTCCTGTCACAAGGGGATTTATGGCTGATTTAAGATGAAATCGTCGACCCTGTTGGGGAAAACTATTTCTTTATTAAGTTGAACATGTGTTCTTTATGACAATGTTACAAATATGTGTTTTTCACCAAGTTACACTAACCAAAAGGGACTTATTTCACGGTTTTCCCATTGACCCCCCTTGTGATTCTGCTGTGTAAAACACTGATGATACTCTTGCGTGTGATGTTGTTTTGTCCTTGGTCTTGAGCCATGGAAGCCTTTGTGTCTGTTTGGACTATACTTGTCCTCTTGTTGTGGAAAGGGCTGTGACATAGGAGGTGCTGCTCTAGCATAATGCTGCACCATACCACACACTTCCTGGTTGAGTGCTCTGAGCCAGTGCAGTAGGTGTCTGTTTTTAATAGTTATGAACCTGGAGTTCACAATCAACTTTCCAACCCCGAGGTGAATCAACGTGTTTTTTTTGTTCTTGTCGCTGTAAGGTCCTTTTTTAAATGAATTCCGATGGATTTAGGCGTTCTTTGATTTATGCAAATCTGCTGGAAATGAGAAAAGAATGCATTTGTAATTTGTTTAGTGATGTTACCCTGTGTAGGATTGTTAAACCTGGGTCCATAACCTGTAATCCAATAACTTCCATGTGTCTCTTCCTCTGCCATTGTTTTCTCGTGTTGTAAAGCTAAGAATATGACATTCCAATGTTCCTACAAATGGTCTTTTGCACTCACTGTCATTGATAAACTAGCAATGAATGTGTATTTTCTCTCTATTCTTGGATGTGAATTGCTTTATTTGATCGATTCTTCGTGTACATACAGAGGCATATTTAATGATTGATTTTTGCTGTCGTGTTGTATAATGTATACATGAATTGTTTAGAGGAAAATGCCACCGGAGCCTCAGGTGAATCTTAACTCCATGCACTGGTGTGTGTGTGTGTGTGCGTCCATGTGTGTGTGTCTGTATGGCTGTGTGTGTTTGTTAAGGAGTTTCTCGCAGTGCCTGTGTAATATCTGTCCACCAAGATCCGTCCCAAGACCCCCACCACTGTAAACCACTGTTAGACATCATTAGAATTATTTTGTTTATTTTCTTCATTGCAAGAGCCAAACGGAGGACAGCTAGCCTTGCCTTCCTGTCTCATGTCTTTGTTATAGAGGGAGAGAGAGTTCCCCACCCTCATGTGACAGAAAAGGTCAGTGTCTTGTCCTCCTAGTCCTCACACGTTTTATATGAACAGATTGACTGGGTTTGGCCCACTTGTTTTAGTCTTTATCTGAGGATGTGCTCTTCTCCTTTCTCTTGTAATTGGAATCAAATGGCACCTACTCCTCCTATTTCCCATGATGCACCCTGAGTAACCTTGTGAGGCCACAGTGGAGGGTTGGGCTCTGGAGAGTTAGAAGGCATACCAGAGTTGAGCTCTGGCGACCCTCCTAGCAACAGGCAGGCTGGCGCTATGCTACCCACGCCTTCTCCTCACCCCCAACCTGCCTCTGGGTTGCCATGGAAGCCAGGTGTTACGCACACATTATGGAGGGTTCCACCCGAGCTGCAACACTGTCCCTGTCTGTTGCACTACTTTGCCTTACCTGTACATCCTTTTGTGTCCCTTTCTTTCCCAAGCACTGATGAATAACATAGGAGGCACGAGCGGAGAGAGTTCGTTCATAAAGAATGCATTTGAAGAATGTATGTAAATACTGACCTGAGTCAGATCAATGCTTTCACCTTCCCAATAGCCACTGTAAAGAACTACCCAGATCTTTTTACTGATCTTCTTATGGAGTCTAGATTGTAGATTGGATGTTGTGGATGGGATCCCTGTTATATATGGGAGTTAATAGACGAAAGGGTTGATTTGACCAGGGCAATGATTGTGTCTTACTCATACTGGTTCAACTCATGTGAAGCAACAGAGTTAGTGTTAATTCTAGATTTTGGTTTAGGAAATTGTGTCAAATTGAGGGTTTCAGTCCTTACCAATATAAATAAATGAATGCCTGTAATATAATCTTTGTATGAGAGGAAGAGGAAAAAGGCTTAGATTTCATCATTACTTGTTAACATATCAAACTGTTTTTAATGACTGAAGTCATGCTATCTTTATTAGAAATGTGAAAATCAAATGTTTCATTAAATCAATTTGAAATTCGACTTGTCTGTGATTTTCTTTTTGTTTGGGCCTATTGATTTTTTTTTCATAGCACTGGAGCGGAACTAGAGAATGTTTCCATTTCCTTTAAGACTGTCATTACAGAGATGTGTACTAGCCTAACCCTGTCACAGTAACACCTATCCTCCATAAATCATCTTGTGAAAATCTGCTGCTTTTGCTGCAATGGCAGGTTGACTGTAACCTCTGGCTTTGGGGTAAAGGGGGAGGTCGATGGTGCTGTTGTCTTGGTTTTTCAACCCTGGCCCAGAAGCAGCAGCAGGGGTAACCTGACCCCCTTCCCATCTGTCCCCCTGCTGCTCCGTGCAGCTCCAGGAGAGGAGGCTGGGATAATGGGCCCCCACCCAAGGTACAGGTGCAAAGTTTACAGCACCTAGCCTACATTGCATCTGCTCTGCCCTGGCTGGGAGGGATTGTTAAAGACTTAAGACGAGCACTTGGCGATAATTGGTTGTGTGTGTGTGTGTGTGTGTGTGTGTGTGTGTGTGTGTGTGTGTGTGTGTGTGTGTGTGTGTGTGTGTGTGTGTGTGTGTGTGTGTGTGTCTCTTGCCTGAACCTGTCCCTTTGGACCATCTGAAGCTCTCATGCATTGGGTCTACATTGTGATTTGAATATTCACAAATTCAGAAAGAAAAATAATTATGATATACAGTAGGTGTAAGTTCAAGACACACTGAGTATGCCAACCATTAGGAACACCTTCCTAATATTGACCTTCAGAACAGCTTCAATTTGTCGGTGCATGGACTCCACAAGATATCGAAAACTTTCCACGGGGATGTTGGCTCATGTTAACACCCTCTGAACGGCACACACACACAGTCCATGACATATCAAAGAGTTCCACATGTCTGCTGACTACTGTCTAGAGGCCTGTCCTCATTAGTGAACTACATGGCAGTATCCACAGTCATGACCCAGCAATGATAATTAACCCCTCATGGGCTGCTGAAGCCACACACATGCTTCTGGAAGTTGTTACAAATCTTTGTCTCTTTTCATGTGGACTGAATGTGAACCTTTGCTGTTCAGCCTACACAGTCAGGCAGCCATTTAAAAAGGGGAAATCGAATTGAGTCCTCAAGAGAAGACAAATGTTCTTCTGATCTAGAGGTGAGTTGTGTGGCCATCACCTCTTTGTTCTGCTGCAGTGTTCTGACCAGGCATTATGGCAATTTATGACTGGAAGCTAAGTGCTCTGTCTCTTCTTAATAGAAACCTACCAGGCTTTTGATACCCTGCTGTATTATACTGTGTGGCATGAATCATCATATCAATAATACATCGACAATCAATTTAGGGTATCTTTTCAGTTGCCTAGAATAAATTACTGGCATCAGGGATGCAATCATAGTTAAATGAAAACTGAAAAGGGTCTATGAGGAATTAGTTTGGTATGTTTAGAGGAGTATAGTCAGACTTGAAAAGTCTCTGATGTCAGGTGTGCTCCTTTTTCGGTCCCTCATCCGGGCACACCATTGTAGAAAGGATGCATCCGCAGTGAGTATGCCTGCATCATGGCTTGAGTATCCATGGTAATTAGGCTATTACTCACCCTTTACTAATTACCCACTTGAGTAGGCTTCATCTACATTTTGTTTTGAGCTTTCACAGAGCCTTAATATTCATACAAATAGCCAAATGAATTCATGTTGTGAAGCTGATGGAAATAAAGTATGATATTTTGTTGAGTAGGCGAAGTCCAGTGAATAAATTGAAAGAATACGAATGATTTTCAAGATAACTTTTTCCCCATACGCACCCATTTCCCAATAGCCTACCATTTAGAATTATTCGGCTGAACATTATGTCTCTTGAGTTTATACACTGATGGATTTCCATAATATAGGATTTACACACTAAAAATGTTATATAAATGACAATTATTTCTGACAAACATTTTAGTTAATACTTCCCTATTGGGACATTTTTTTTTATTGTTGTAGTTATAACTAGAAGTCAGATAGGGCGTACAGACCTGGGTGATGTAGGACTAGTATTATTCAGACTTTGTGTCAATGTCAAACTATAGCAAAAGAAATGATTTCATTTTGAAAATATTTTTTATTTCGATGTATAGATAGATGACAACAGTGTACACATACAATCAAAGCGCTATAAAAGCCAACATTTAAGAAAATAAAAATGTTCATAGAAAAAGATTGCATCTAAGGTAAGAGCTTTACGTTTTACAAGAGCTGTGGAGATTGAAGATTTAGACCGATACACGACAATTATCACAACTCATAATTTTGACAAAACATTTGGCTACCACGTGAACTGCCAGAATGACACAGAATAATCACACAACACAACAATAAATTACATAAGAGAATTGCAAATAGAATAAATAAATAAATAAATACAAGTATTATAACGAAACAATATTGCAACAATTAATAATAAAATATGTGCCAGCATTCAAAATTAAAAGAATAATGATGTTGACTTTTTTAAGGCAGTTGTACAGCAGAGTTTAGATGTGTTTAGGCTATATTCTAAAGGCATTTGTGGTTCTACTAAAAGGGAATGTTTTGATATTTATACGTTTTTAAGACAAAGTTGATAAGTCTGTCCTGTGACTCATAAGTTAGCGTAAAGCTTAATGAAACAGAAATTCACAGTCTGTGAATTAAAAGGCTTTTAGGAGGGAAAATACCCATAGAAAATGAAACAGTTCTTAGGTCTAGAAGCTATTAGGCTACTTGAGCACGTGCGCAGCTGTCCTAGAAAAATACCTTTAACAGTCAAACTAACACTTTGTTTTCTTTCGATAAACTAATTTGAGAGAAATCTCAAAATATATGCCAATTTTTTATTTCAAGAAATAGATAAGCATTCAACAACCATCTGATTGGCATGGATAGGACACCTCTCGTCGAACACACAATCTAAACATAAAGTTGCCCTGTCTTTCAGAAGTGTAGGCAATTAACTTTTTTTTCCAACTCTCCCTTTGCTCCAGTCGAGGGCACGCGTTTTCTTGTGTTCAGCAAGCGGGGCGCACGGGCATTTGAAGCAGGATCACCTGCCTATTTTCCGACGGATGGCATTTGTTGATGTGCCTCGTGAGTCCCGGTGAGCTGTAGAAAGTGGCAGAGCAGTACTTGCAGGAATACACCTGGGAGGAGTGCATGAGACGCAGGTGTCTCTCCTGGCTGGCCCTGTTGGGGAAATTCTCCCCACAAACGGGGCAGAGAAGGCAGTCCACGGGGCTTAGATTCAGGGGACTTTGGTTAGCATTTTCCTCTGAGGATAAGGTGGACACTGGCACCTGCTCTTCCACTCTGTCGCTATTTTGAAACGCGTGGTCCTCGAACATTTTATTGTGCAAGGCTTGGTGTCCGAGGATATGTTTTCTTAGGTATGCTTGGCGCTTAAACCTCTTCCCACAGTATTGGCAGTCGTATAAACCGTCTTCTGAGCCCGATTCAGACATACCCGGGCTGGGGGTGTCTCTGTCACTCAGTAGCTCGATTCTTGGGTCTTTGGCTTCCTCTGGGGTGGACTTGACACCGGGGAGCATTTTGGCGATTTCAGATTTGATGATCGGGGTAGACAGTATTCCGGCTGCACTCTGCGCTCTCGGTTTGTGCCAGCGCCGGTGAGAGGCGAGGTTAGCCGGGCAGCTGAACATCTTATCACACTCAGGACACCTGTACTCAACTCTCACTATCCTAGAGCACTTGTGCTGGGCCAAAGAAAATGGATCCGCGTATGCTTCCTTACACAATTGGCAGACAAACTCTCCTAAAGGCTTCCCACCTGCCGATGTCTGCGTTCTGGGTTTAAAGTCGACAGGAGCCTCTTTGATTTTCAGACCAAGTACCGGAGACGTTGTCATTTCGTCTTCAAAATTCAGTTTTCTGATGGCTTTGGGTTTCTTGGAGGCAGGTTTGCTCTTGCGCTCATTGTCGGATGCAGGTCTCTTGGTACCGCCCCTGATGGCTGCAGCAGGGATGCTGCCAATGGTGCCGCTGCGGTTGCTGTTGCTAGTGCCTATTTTCAAATCCACGGGGGCGAACAGGAGATGATCTAAGCTGCTGAGGGAGGCAGGTGTCGGGAATGACTCAGCAGAAATTGGCGAACCTAGATTGAAACTTCTTTCGTAATATCTCCTCTCGTGGTCCTTGCTTATGGGCCTGGTGGGGCTGTAGAGTGCTTGGTACAGCGCCTCGGGGTTGCCAAACTGAACCCCTTTAGCATCCAGACTGGGGACCGGGGCATCTGCTGCGATCTCCGGCGATGGAGCTGCGCGATCCGGACTGGACGCAACAGAGACAGGCGGAGATGAGTCCACCTGACTCTGAAAGGCTCGGATGTGATGCTCCTGCTCATATTCATCTGTACGAGTCCTGTAGGAAACATGTGCTGATTTCTTGTTTCTTTTTACCAGGAATCCTTTGGGCATCTTTGCGAATGACAGAAAGGCACTTTGGAGAGGTGGGCGAAGTCTCGGATGATATCCAGGTTTGTGGAATTACAGTCACGCCAGGAGCCTCGGTTTATAACTTATATTTTCGCAAAGCTATTGATCTCTGTGTTGCTGAAATGTTTTCGCCTCCAAGGCATAGCTGCACTGTTTTTATGCTGGAATGATGCTATTGTTCTCGCCCCTTGTTGCCGCATCCTCAACCAATCAGACGAAACGAAGATCCCAGTGGATTTGGATGTGGGAGGGTTCAAAGCCTGCGTTTGGTGGATTTCGTTGAATGATGTGTAGATAGCTTAGCAGATGTACTTGCGGTTTATTACATTAATATGTGGGCTCGGCCACTCCCTAACAGAGGCACACGCCGGGCCCTCCTCTTTTTACGGTTTGATGGTTCTCTATACAAATGCACACGTGCCACGGCTTTGTGCCTCTCCTTTGGGGGCCACCGAGCTGCCAAAAGGAAATGTCCGTCACTGCCACAATCGTCAGGATTGTGAATTAAGACAGGGACTGGACTGGAGAAGGGTCCGGTTGCATTAATATAATTAAATATAACACATTTTAAATCTAAAATCTTGGGAAGCAAGTGATGTCAGTGGCAATAGGAAAGCAATGATTGTTATTGCCAAAAGCAAGCTTTACGCACGTACCTCAAAGGAACAATATAACAACATGTGTGTGTGACATTGGTATTAGGCCCTACCTACGAATATTCGATAAGTAGTTTTATTATTTTACACAAACAAGGCAAGACTTGTTGAAAATAAACATTATTTGGTACGAATGTATTTATTTGGGCATGCGTCTGTCTCGGCACTTTAACTGGAGTTATAAATCAGACATCTCATTAAATACTTAAGAATAAGAAGGGTTCTGGTCTTGGTACACAATAGCCACGGGAACGTCTGCCAAAAGCTGGATATCCCGTTTTTGTTTGGAAGGCAAATTGACCCCCTTCACTGTGAAATAGGACTCACGACCAATCTGGCCTAGAGATAGGCGCGTGCTGTGTGTAATCAGTGCTCCAAACAAAGAGGGCGAAGCCCGAATGTCAGCCCGAGCGCGACCGGTGCTGCTCTGTATGGAATGTGATAAGACAAGTTTTATTATGTCTCTAAAAATATCCCTTTGCAAACAGTTTTTGTTTGATATTGTCCCATTCTTTTAAAAATCAATTCAAACATCTTTATGCTAGTATTCTTCATTTTGTGAAATATTAGTTGGTTTTGAAAGTTTTATTTGAAAGTTTACATTTGGAATGAATATTTTGTCTCCCGTCTTCAAATCAAGATTGGTTTAATGTTTTTAATTTGGGCACTTTATGTTGCATGTAGGTTACTATGAAATACTTTCAGAAAAATCTGAAAGTCTTGCATGTTTAAACTCTTTGAAAATGTATTTCCAAAGTATATGTAAATTGAGCAAATTTTGTAGTCAGGGTTATTTCAGATCATTTATTGTCAGTGTTGTGCATTCATTGCATTTAAATGTAGGCCTATACAATTTTACAGCCATCTGGTTTATAGAGCAGGCTATATGCTTACAAGGTTGATCATCCACGATTATTTTTGTCTAGTAGGCCTAGAGTTATGGTTGCCTGCGTTTTATCGTAATATCTTCAGATGAGTGTGCCACTTGGCAGAGCGTGCTTTCTCTTTCTCTGCATGGGGAAACAAGGCACGAATAGTCTCCATCATCGGGCAGGCCTATTGTTCTCCTAATTTGAATAAAGCTGCTGTATGACCAAGTCAAATAATTACACAATCCTTAGTTGAGACATGCGCCCTTTGAATGGGATCTGTTCTGATGGACATTCGCTTGCTTGAATACAAACCGTTAGCTTTGTGCAATTCACATTTGTCTCTCTTAAATTATACATATATAGCAATGCCTTTCTACGTTTAACTTTCAACATTAACACGTTTAAAATGAGTTTTCTCCCCTTATCAGGCCGAAGTGTTATACAAATGGTCTAGGCTACTGGTCAGTCACATTAGAGGCCCACGTAGGCCGACAACAGTTAATGCATCTGCCCTTATAGGTTTCTGCTGCAGTTATATTAGTCGTGTTTCGTGTGGCTACACGCTTTGATGGCATTTTAACGAGTTCCTCTTTCCCCGGTGATAATTTCTAAGAGCGCGTGGGCCGGTATGGTGGGGGTTTCAGCGGATGCATGTGCGTGTTTGCTCAGTGGCGCGTGCTGCCCTGCAAGAGTGGAAGCACTGAAGGATCGGCGCATCATTAGCATACAGCTGCTGTT
Source organism: Thymallus thymallus (assembly GCA_023634145.1). NCBI lineage: Eukaryota > Metazoa > Chordata > Actinopteri > Salmoniformes > Salmonidae > Thymallus > Thymallus thymallus. The sequence goes on along the minus strand of CM042405.1, from coordinate 22,411,127 downwards.
CCATCCATCCATAGTGTACACTTCATCCGCCCCTAAACAAACTTTATCTTTGGAGCCCTGAGCCCTACGTCACAACATCACTGGTTTAATGCCTGGTTTAATGTTGGGAAGGTGGTCTTCTCTCTTAAACGTCAAATAATGTTTAGTGATGTGGGGAACCATTTATGTCCATAGTTTCTGCTTGTTAGTGCTGCTCTTTTGATTACTGATGCAGGCCTATTTAACATAATTCCCTACATTTAAATATCAAACATTGTATGTCACTTTTTTACAGCATGATGATAAAGGCCTACAGCATTTACTCAGAAGTAACCTCTTTCTGAGTTAATTCACTTCACAGTCTGCCTATTGTATTGCACCACCTACAGGTGAAAGAAGGATGCAGAACTTGAAGGAAGTGGGATCACCCTGAATAACTGTTGGCTCTCTTTCTGGTCAAATCCTTTTTGGTTGCCAGATATATAACAGAATACAAAAATATTGCAAGTGTACAAAACATTAGGAACATCTTTCTAATATTGGGCTCCACCCCTTTTGTCCTCAGAACAGCCTACATTCATCAGGGCATGGACTCTACAAGGTGTTAAAGCGTTCCACAGGGATGCTGCACCATGTTGATGCCAATGCTTCAAGTTGGCTGGATGTCATTTACATTACATTTACCTCATTTAGCAGACACTCTTATCCAGAGCAACTTACTGTATTGAGTACATACATTTTCATACTGGTCCCCCGTGGGAAATGAACCCACAACCCTTGGGCTACACAGGACAAGTCCTTTGTGTGGTGCACCATTCTTGATACACACAGGAAACTGTTGAGTGTTACTAACCCAGCAGCGTTGCAGTTCTTGGCACACTCAAACCAGAGCGCCTACTACCATACCCCGTTCAAAGGCGCTTAAATGTTTTGTCTTGCCCATTCACCCTCTGAATGGCACACATACACAGTCTCAATTGTATCAAGGCTTAAAAATCCTTCTTTAACCTGTCTCCTCCCCTTCATCTACACTGATTGAAGTGGATTTAACAAGTGACATCAATAAGGGATCATAGGATTCACCTGGACAGTCTACTGTATGTTATGGAAATATAGTTTACGTCCATATGATATGTCTCTTGCAGAATGCAACAGTCTGTATGGCCAACATTTGACATTCATTGTTTTGTATTGGCACTCCTTCCAGCACAATAGTAGCTATCATATGGAAATGGTTCCCTGAAACATGTCTCCAAGCCCTATTAAATTCACTCATCTAAAACTTCAGGGAGCTGCTCAGAAATCTCTCCAGTCCATTGGCTGTATTCCGCCAGAGTCTCCTGTCACCAAGCATGCCCTGGAATGTTAAATGCTAATTCACCTCAGAGCGCGGAGGTAGATAAAGTGATTGTTCTATCTGGGATGATTAAAATGTGCTGCTCTGTCTCTCCCCTCAGTGTTCACCTCTATCATTCCACACATTCATTTCTCTATTGAAATAAACAACAAAGAGCAAGTGGTGTGGCTGCTGTGTTGCAGATAATAAGGACAGCAGGCACCAAGCTCCCCATTGCAGGTTTTCTCTCTGCTCCAGCTCATTCAATTACCTGACAAGAGTTCTTTGAGACAGAGCTGCACTACGGGGGTTCAGAGAGGCAAATTGAGGTACACACGTGTGGAGACACACACACACACACACACACACGATCCAACCATTCTCCACATAGATTTTCTTCCTGCAGATTTCCTTCCCTCGTGGATTCTATTAACATATGTTTAGTCATGGCTGTAGGTGTTGTTGTCTCTAGTGCAAGAGCATGGTGACCTACTGGATTTTTTGGGATTTGTTTTAATGACTGTGTATTTCTTTTCCTTTAAGATCAGAACGTAAGGTGGTGTCTTTTTACACCCCAAGTCACGAACAACCAACCATAATGACTGCAGTGACTCAATGTACAGAAATTAAACCAGAAACGTCGCTCAAATTAATTATATTATGAGGCCACCATTATCTTGATGAAACTGCTGAAGACAGATGCATCATCAAGAAAAAAACAAGAAAGATGGCCGCTCAGAAACCTAATGAGCCACATCCTCCCTCGATTGAGAAATTGAGCCCTCAACACTTCATTTTACAATCTCCATTGTCCAGTAACCCATACATCAACCGCCATCCCCTTTCATAACCTGCCAGATAATCAGGTCACAGCTTACCCTACCCCACTGAAGTTGACATTTAAAATGGTACGGTAAGGGTTAAGTTTAGGGTTAAAGTTAGGGTTGGGTAAGGTTATAGTTATGGTTAGGGTTAGGCTAGGAGTTAAGTTTAGGGTTAGGGTTTAGGGTAGGGATGCCCAAATGAACCTGGATAATTCTTTATCATATCGGATCTGAATACAGACAAATCTAAAAGTAAAATAATGGAATTAAGAAATATATAAATTTGAGCAATGTCAGAATGGCATTGACTAAAATACAGTAGAATACAATACAGTATATGTATATGAAATTAGTAAAGCAGTATGTAAACATTATTAAAGTGACTAGTGTTCCATTATTAAAGTGGCCAGTGGTTCCATGTCTATATAGGGCAGCAGCCTCTAAGGTGCAGGGTTACGTAACCGGGTGGTAGTTGGCTATATGAAATAGAATCTGTTTTTCAGTCTCTCTGTCCCAGCTTTGATGCACCTATACTGACCTCGCCTTCTGGATGATAGTGGGGTGAACTGGCCGTGGCTCGGATGGTTGATATCCTTGATGATCTTCTTGGCCTTCCTATGACATCGGGTGCTGTAGGTGTCCAGGAGGGCAGGCAGTGTTCCCCCGGTGATGCGCTGGGCAGACCGCACCACCCTCTGGAGAGTTTTGATCGATATCGGAAACTGTTGGTATTCGTTTGTGCTCTGGACAGAGACATCCGTTAAGCTGTTAAAGGCTAGAGTAAAAAATGTAACTTCAGAACCCTATGGATGGAGAGTGGCACTGTGGTAGCTGTCCATGGTGCTGAATCTTAACTCATGACTTAGAATGCAGAATTCATCTGGCCTTTTCAGAGACAATTCATTTCTATGTAACCATTTTTAACCAGGTAAGTCCATTGATAACCTGTTCTCAGAGTAGACAGAAGACATGACTGGGTGTGTGCTGTAGGATATGATGTCAGTTAGTCCCATCCATTTGGGTGGCAGGTAGCCTAGTGGTCAGAGTTTTGGGCCAGTAACTGAAAGGTTGCTGAATCAAATCCATGAGCTGACAAAGTGAAAATATGTTGATGTGTCCTTGAGCAAGGCATTAACCCTAATTTGCTCCAGGGGTGCCATACTACTATGTCTGTCCATGTAGGTAGTGTCGGGACTCTGGTTTGATCATCAGCCTTTCTGTTGTATTTGTCTTAATTGTCAGTTTCTCTCACTCTGCCATCACAGCTGCACCTCATTCTAATCAGTGCTCGTGCTCTCCTTACACACACACCTGTCTCCCATTTTGCATTGATTTTCTCCACTACTTATGCTTCTCTTACTTTGCTTCTCTGTCAGTGTGTCTTGGTTTCTGTCCGTTTCACTACTGTCCTAAACCAGTCTTGATCTAGTTGTGCCTAGCTTACATTCTGTCTGTTTATTTAATCTTGTTTTTTCCCTCTGATTTGCCCAGTACCTGTACTCAATCCTGTTTCGGCTTGCTCACCCGGTTTTGATCTTCTGCTCTTGTTTTGGACTATTGACTTGGCTCTACCCCCCGGGCTGTGGATCTGCCTCTGGTTTTGACCCCTGCCTGCCCTGGGATTTCGTCTCTGTCCTGCCCTTCGCTCGGTGGCTCGGCTGCAATTTATATTTGTGTTTTGTTTCTTTTCTTTTCTTTTTGGACAATAAATTGAGTTATCTGCTAATCTGCTCTTGGATCCCTTTTTATCCCAGCACCCGTAACAGGTAGGCCCTCATTGTAAATTAGAGTTTGTTCTTAACTGACGTGCCTAGTTAAATTTATAAATAAATGATAATTTACCCTTAGGTGATTATTATGCTTACCATTTTTCTCATCTGAATATGTAGCATTCATTTTGTCATTATGATTTACAGAGGGGAAACCCCTTATATCAAATGAGTCTAAATGACTTTTGCAGCTGAGAAAAGTATGAATGTTTTATGTTGATTAGAGTTTTTCCTAACGTATCAATGTGATGATTTATTTATCTGCTTTGTCATGAATAATTTGTAAATCTGTTCCAAACTTGTCATCCTTTGTTAATTAATTTTTTCTCCCAGTAAGATGTTCTTCAATGCATGAGAAATGCAACAATTGGATGGAATAATTTGAGACTCAGTCAGTCCTCACATACACACAGCGTGTACACACACAAAAAAAACAAATGGCAATGTGTGAAGAGTTTTGAATGTCACATTTCCCAAAGCTTTTCCAAAATTGACACAGTCCTGATTTAGATGGCATAATTAGCATACTGTCACAATTGTGTTTCTTCCTTGATTATTAAATGATCCCCCTAATTAGTCACCATTATAGGGTTAATCAGACTCTGCTCATCACACGTATTATTCTCTCTCAGAAAAAAACAACTTCATTAATTATATCAATCTTTTCATCAGCAAGGTTACCATCCCTCCCTCCGAAATTAATATAATGTTGTAAATGGAAGTAAGGAGCAGGCCGGACCCAGACAGATGAAAGACTTCGCTCATATTAATTAAGTTCTAATTATACAGTGGGAGTTGGGAAGCCTTTTGCATAATAAGCTAGATGAGATCAGTCATGGAGTGGCCTGTGGAGTTGCCACACAGACGTACCCTCCGGATGCTCCGAGACCCCCTCTACCCCTACTACCTCCACCACCTACCCCTGTACTCTGTGACCCTGTAGAGGCTTGTCAGGCAGCCAGGAGTGATGCTGTGTTAGCATGGAGCTGGCTAGTTCAGCTAGTTGGGCTTCTGATAGTATTAGGTAGGGTCAAATAACCTGGAGGATATTAATAGTTTACATACAGTATATATGTCTTTCAATTTATTTTGAGTGGCTTGAGGTCCTCCTTCAAAACAATGCAATGTTCTGGGCACGGGGTAGTGTACCTTACTGTCACAAACACCCTGCATGCATTTGCCAGAGGATTAAAATACCCCAATACTGTGTGCACTGGGGGTCGGCTGTGGCTGAAATAAACTCTATCTCATAAATGTGTGGTTAATCAATGCCACTCAGTAGTGTATGGACTTAGGCTCCTTGAGCTGATTTGCTCCATACTCCCAACAATCAAGTGTTGTGTGATTGGAGTCTACAGTCATGCGTTGCCCTCCAAGGCCGAGTGGGCTTGCAAAGGGTATGATTAGTTAATCAAATCAAGATCCCCCACTCTCTAGATTTCTGTCCTTTCTATGTTTGTGTGTACACCTTATCTAAATGGAAACTATACTGCATTGCACTTCAGGGAGGTTGACTTTGCATGTGAATGATGATAACAGGCAACATACAGTGGTGAATATACAATAGAATCTATCACTCTCAATCGTTGTGTTATGGCATCATCCTCCTACAGTTTAACTACGCAATAATCCATGTTATTCACAATTTAGGACTCAATCAATGGTCAAGCAAATCATCATTTACGAGAAAAACTGCTCTTCAAATGTACGCGATAATACCCAAGTCAGAGAAAAACAGAGTGCAATACGTCAAAAGACAGGGCCATTTGTAATTCTAAGAGCACAAAATAGCACGTGAAAGACATACAATAGGTTGGCACTGTACTCAGCTCAGGAACATCATGTTAATTCTGTTATATTGGTGTGTACCCCTGGGGTTCAGGACAGCCTGTGGCGTCCAGGAGAACAGGCAGCTATGTCAACAGAGAAATGGGGTTCTGTCCAGTGCCTTCTCATATTTCCTTCCGGGGGCAGTTGACTTGACCTGAGCACCATGCCTGGGACCAGCTCTATTATCTACCAATGACAGAAGCCCATTGTGTGAGCGTCTTTACCAAGAAGACACAGGGTCGTGGATGCCCCTATCCATCTCTGTCCGGGGGGGGCGATTGATTGTGACTTGGGGTAGGGGAGATTCCATTCTGATGACTGATGGGAGGACTCTTTGACTCTCAGCACATGGTGAGCAGAGGCAGGGCTATGATGAGGGGTCAGGGCAGCTGGTGGGGGTAACATGGGTTGGATAGGGGGTGGGGGTTGGACAAAGCACCCCAGCCAACCCCCTGAGTCTATCAGCCACCCCATCCATCACCCGCTCGCTTTGTGATTAGCCTAGCGTCTGCTAATCGTTTCATCATCAGAGGGATGTAATGGTGATGACAACAGACGCAAGCTGACAGTTAGGCCTTGCTAGGAGTGTCAGTCCACGGGGCCCTAAGTACCCGCAAGGTGCCGTATGCCAGCAGGACAGCTGTATTTAATGTGTGCCACTGTTTGCTTTCTTCCTGGGGTTTCTGGCGACTGAGAGTCAGCGCTGTAGCCACAACTGAATTGACAACAGAAGCAGGGCAGCTGTATTAAATGTGTGCATTTATGACCAGATAATAGGTCATACTGTATTGTGTTTGAAGAGGGGGTTAATGGTTACACAAGAGGCCGACATAGGTATCTATTAAGTTTGGGTATTCTGAAATGAAGACCTGCTTGTTCAGTCCGTGTAATCACTGATGAAGCATTGCTATGGTGTTTTTGTGTTTCCCGAAAATAAATATTTAATTGAAAATCAAATTTCATAGACAACATTGGGAAATGAAATAAAGATGATCTCTAAATCTCATTACACATGAGCAGTGTTCCAGCTTGTCTCCTCCTCGTCCTCCAGTGCTCCCACCAGTGAGAGTATGATATTTGAGTTAACCAGAGGAGAGAGGCTTGGGAAGGTTGTTAAACCCAGTGTCAGGCTCTGACCATAGGGAAGCCTCTAGCTTTGTCTATGGCTGTCAAGGTCAGGGCCTGACAGGAGAACTCTATGTATTTCTATGGTGCTTTTGTGTTGGTCCCCAATTAGAGGCAGCTGCTAGGCATTGTCACTAATTATGGGCCATATTTAAGTTGTATTGTTTCTCACTGTTTTTGTGGATTATTGTAGTGTTTGGGTTCAATGTGAGCACACACTCAAGTTACCGTTGTATTTACCTTATCCATTTGTTGTTTTCGTGTAAATAAATATGTCGAACTTCAGTAACGCTGCGCTTTGGTCATTTCTAACACCCGATCGTGACAGAATAATCCACCAAACCAGGACCAAGCAGCGCATACCTGTGGAGTTGGATATACCGCCGAAGCAGGGGCAACGGCCACGTCGTCGGGGTTCACGCCGGACAGCAGCCCCAAAGCAACCCCAAGTAAATTTTTGTGGGGGGGCTATGGGGGTGGTCTGGTAAGGAGGAGGAAGCACCAATACCACTCTCCATGTGGGACGAAGAAGAGCCAGAGCACGACTGGGGGTCGAAGTTGGTGGAAGAGGAGGAGAACTTAAAGGAGAGGATGTTGGAAATGCTGGAGCAACGCCGGCAGCATGGGGAGGAGGAGGACGTATACGACAAAGCGGAGCTGGAGCTAATGGTGCCCGGAGTGTGCATCCTCAGTCCGGGTCGCACTGTGCCAACCTCCCGCGCCGGATATCCAGCCCCCTCTTCAATCCGGTACGTCCTGTGTCCGCTTCCCGCACTGGACCTCCAGTGCACAGCTCCAGCCCAATCCGTCCAGTGCCAGCCTCCAGCACCAGGCCTCCAGTGCATCTCCCCAGCTCGGTACGTCCTGTGCCGGCTCCCCGCACCTGACTTCCAGTGTGTGTCACCAGCCCGGTGCATCCAGTGCCGGCTCCCCGCACCTGACTTCCAGTGTGTGTCACCAGCCCGGTGCATCCAGTGCTGGCTCCACGCACCAGACCTCCAGTGCGTGTCACCAGCCTGCTCCAGTGCCTGAGCCACCTGCCACACTGGTGCCCAGTCCGGGACCAATATAATAAGGAACGGCACTACTGTGCCAGTTAACAACTAAAGGTGCTACTAAACACTAGGCAACCGCCTAGAGCACAAAACCACAAGTAAATATAAACTCTGATGCGAAGAACAACATGCACATACACTGCCACAATAAACAATAACCGACAAGGACCTGAGGGAACAGAGGGAACATATAACATGAAGTCATTGGGGGGAATGAGAACCAGGTGTGCGTAATGACAAGACAAGACAAATGGATAATGAAGGAGGGAGCGGCAGTGGCTAGAAAGCCGGTAACGACGATCGCCGAAGCATGCCCGGACAAGGGGATGAGGCAACTTCGGAGTCGTGACAGTTGTGTGCGTGTTTTGTTGTTCATCTGTATAACATTTTTTTTTTTAATTCACAGACATTGTTATGCGTATTATTAATATCAAACAAGGCAGTTTCTAAGCTGTCATTGTAAATAAGAATTTGTTCTTAACTGACTTGCCTAGTTAAATAAAAGTAAAATAATAATTAATTAATTAATTAATAATAACATATCAACCCCAAAAGGTTATTTGAGGATCCATTACAAGGGGTTATTTGAAGAACTTATAGGGGTTCCCCCACAGGAACAGTCTCATGGAGTGTAGGCCTACATTGAACACCACGTCTTGGCTGCTGAATGATAGAATAGCTATTGCCATGTTAAAATGTTATGGGATGCATTTTCTCTATTGTTTTTGATGATAGGCCACTCTGCTAGGCCTACATTACGATCAATAGCCACAGTAGCCTACTTGACCACTGTTAAAACTAACTTAAAGCGGGTACAGCCTCATTGTTCACAGTAAACGGGCGCCGGAAGTTGTACAGAATTTTCACAACATTCAAGTTTGCGCTCAGCAGACCTGAAATTTGCTCAGTGCAGAAAAATAATTGAGGGAAGTTACGGAACATTGTTTGTGATATTATAATCATATAATTAACCCGGTACAAGTAAATATCTTTCAGTATACGTAATTATATCACAATAAAATATGTATTAAACGCATGCCTGTTCAGTTAAAACAATGATACAGTAAATGGAATATTTGTGTGAAGGCACTGCCAAACATGGTCAGTCTATTTCTAATAACAGGAAGTTGTGTAACATATTGAGAGGCCACCCAGCCAGGTGAGAGCAGGGTGAGATGAAGAGTTCCAGAATGCCACAGGAAACCTGATCTGATGTTGACAGAAAAGGGACAGGTGCTCTAAGTCTGACTGAACCCAATTCATATATGCTGCAAACAGGGCCAACCTTTTGGGGGCACTATGCAAGATTTGGTCGGGGGGACCCCCCACCTTGTGGGCAAGACATTTTAGTGGGCCCCCCTCTTGATGGCGGAGAGAATTCTTTAGTTTTAAAGTACATTTCCTGTAATTCTACACATTTTGCCATGACATGTCATATTAATATGATATCTGAGTGAGAGCGACTAAGAAAATCAGTGACGGCCCCCTAGAGGTCAGGGCCCCTGGGCACGTGCCCTTCTTGCCCGGTCGGTAATTTGGACATGATTTCTACAAGTTTAGATAGCTGGGTAGACTAATTTACCAATCAAACATTATTTTTTTTGCTAACAGGGCTAATTGAGGGACTGTCAGGGACTGACATAAGAAGAGGAAAACTGCTCATGCACAACCATATTTCAAGATTACATGTCACGAGAGGGTGCATACCTCGACCAAGACGCAGCGCAGGGATTATAGTTCGACATGTTTTATTTATTTACTATGTATATATTTTTCAACTGAACGAACTACACAATACAAACAAACACGATAGACAAAACGTCACGTTCACCAAAACAGACAAGAATGAACGGACGTAACAACTCAAGCACACGTACTGTCACCGTGACTGCGAAACATACGACAACGACCCACAACCCAGTGTGAAAATTACAAACCTATGTAGGATCCCTAATTAGAGACAATGCGCAGCAGCTGCCTCTAATTAGGGATCCAACGCAAACCACCACCAGATACAGAAAGAATAGACCTATCAGACTCTGACCATGGTTACATAGAGAAGCAAATAGGCTTCTCTATGGCAAGAGCCTGACATTACACCTTGTGTAACAGTAAGTTGAGACCCCGACTGAATCACCCCCCCCCCCATCAAAACTATAAAATAACACATATGGAATAATGTAGTAAACCAAAGAAGTGTTAAACAAATCAAAATATATTTTGTATTTGAGATTCTTCAAATAGCCACCCTTTGCCTTGATGACAGCTTTGAACACTCTTGGCATTCTCTCAACCAGCTTCACCTGGAGTGCTTTTCCAACAGTCTTGAAGGAGTTCCCACATATGCTGAGCACTTGTTGGCTGCTTTTCCTTCACTCCGCGGTCCAACTCATCCCAAACCATCTCAATTTGGTTGAGGTCGGGGGATTGTGGATGTCAGGTCATCTGATGCAGCACTCCATCACTATCCTTCTTGGTCAAATAGCCCTTACACAGCCTGGAGGTGTGTTGGGTCATTGTCCTGTTGAAAAACAAATGATAGTCCCACTAAGCACAAACCAGATGGGATGGCATATCGCTGCAGAATGCTGTGGTAGCCATTCTGGTTAAGTGTACCTTAAATTCTAAATAAATCACAGACTGTGTCACCATCAAAGCACCCCCACACCATACCACCTCCTCCTCCATGCTTTACGGTGGGAAATACACATGCAGAGATCATCCGTTCACCCACACTGTGTCTCACAAAGACACAGCTATTGGAACCAAAAATCTCAAATTTGGACTCCAGACGAAAGGACATATTTCTGCCGGTCTAATGTCCATTGGTCGTGTTTCTTGGCCCAAGCAAGTCTCTTATTCTTATTGGTGTCCTTTAGTAGTGGTTTCCTTGCAGCAATTTGACCATGAAAGCCTGATTTACACAGTCTTCTCTGAACAGTTGATGTTGATGTGTCTCTGTGAAGCATTTATTTGGGCTGCAATCTGAGGCTGGTAACTCTAATGAACTTGTCCTCTGCAGCAGAGATAACTCTGGGTCTTCCTTTCCTGTGGCGGTCCTCATGAGAGCCAGTTTCATCATAGCGCTTGATGGTTTTTGCGACTACACTCAAAGAAACTTTCAAAGTTCTTGAAATGTTCCGTATTGAATGACCTTCATGTCTTAAAGTAATGATGGACTGTCGTTTCTCTTTGCTTATTTGAGCTGTTCTTGCCATAATATGGACTTGGTCTTTTACCAAATAGGGATATCTTCTGTATACCCCTCCTACCTTGTCACAACACAAATGATTGGCCCAAACACATTAAGAAGGAAAGCAATTCCACAAATTAACTTTTAAGAAAGCAAACTTGTTAATTGAAATGCATTCCAGGTGACTACCTCATGAAGCTGGTTGAGAGAATGCCAAGAATGTGCAAAGCTGTCATCAAAGCAAAGGGTGGCTATTTGAAGAATCTCAAATATAAAATATATTTCGATTTGTTTAACACTTTTTTGGTTACTACATGATTCTATATGTGTTGTTTCATAGTTTTGATGTATTCACTATTATTCTACAATGTAGAAAATAGTAAAAATTACCTTGAAAAAAACCCTTGAATGAGTAGGTGTGTCCAAACTTTTGACTGGTACCGTATTTGTGTATGTTTTTTTGGGTTGGCGCCCCCTTAGCGGCTAGACCTACTGTAGGTGATCGACAGTATTTCAGAGCTCTGAGACTCCCCTCTGTTCTACCTTGCCAGTCTGGTTGCCATGATACCACATTGCAGTAATGTTTATTTACCTTATGTTCACAGTGGAGAGTTCTTTGAAACATGAATAAGGAGAATGACTGGACTCGACTCGACTGGAGGGGTATAACACAGGTTGAAACTATGGGAAATAACTGGTTAGTCACCCATTTCTAATAACTATTGTATTTACTTGATTAACTTAAGAGAATTTGTGATAGTTAAAGGGACAGCTTCCCAGCATGTTCCATTTTTTTGTTTGTTCAATAGGCCTACAAATCTGTTTGTAACATCCAATCATATTGAGATCCATCAAAAAAGATGAAGTCTTGATGGCATAAATAGTCGATGGGATAAACCTTGACAAATCTCATGATCAAACTCTCTTCCCTCTCCTTCCATTATCCCCTAAACAGTTCCATATGCCAAACAAAGGTTAACAGGCAGAGATGTGACATCTGCTGTGTCCTGATTGGCTGATGGGGATATGATATGCTGCTCACCTGTTATCCACACACCAGTGCATGGTAAACACTCCCTGTCCGACCTGTAGGAGAGACCATCTGCTGCAGCACATTAAAACCACCTCTTTAACAATGGCTTCTGGGAAGGGAAAAGGGCAGATTGCACCACAACTCACAATAAAAAAAAATGCTATGCATGACATTTAGCTCCTAATACAAGGCTTTAGCTCCACACAGGTTGCACTGTACACTGTGCTCTACCAATAAAAGACAGGCAATTTCAGAGAGTGCAGGTTGCTTTGTGTAAAAGTCTGTTTTAGTCATGGATACCATATTTTTTCTTTTTGGGGATGGCGGAAGATTATACAAGTAAAGGCAGTTTATGGGATGATTCTGATGTTGCTTTCAAATACACTTCAGGTGATCTAATAGCCAATAGGCTTCGTTACAAAAGGCAAATATCATCATATTCTTAACTTAGTTGACCCATTCTGAAAATCACAAGGTACAATAAAGTCAAATGAAATGACATGCATTTACCCAGGTGTGTGGTGTTTTGATAACTGAATGGTGAATAATGTGGTCCTATAGGTGGACTCTATGTCAAATACAAGTCTGTGGAATTGTACCTGTTCTGCAATAACATCAGGATGTTGCTATTGCAGAACAGTGCACTCAATGGTAGTTTCTTTTGTCAGTAGAAGATGTTGGACAAAATAATGATCAAATTCTAAATAAAAGCTGAAAATATGACCCATTTCAGCCTCATCTCATGGTCAATCTAATCTAAACCCTTTGCACGTAAGCCACCCAAAGATGGGTTAAAACTCTCACACACAGAGCAGTACATTTCCGTGTAGAGAAATACACTGTAACACATACACACAAACCAACATAACAGAGATGCCAGTGTCTGTCAGTGCAGGGGATTCTGAAATTGTTGAGTTTTAAAGAAACATCATTTCTGAGGATTTGGCAAATCATGTCAGTATGAAGACCAACACAGCAAAAAACCCAGAGTCAGTCCAAAAATCAGATAAGAGAGCAAAATAGCATTATAGCCTTCACATTTGTATTTGTGAGCTGCTAAAATGGGACGGAGAAATGTTTGAACAAACATCCTTGTGGGTTGCAATATTGTCCAATAGATTCATGTTCTATGTTATTTTCTTGTATTTGTGAAGTCAGTATAGTTTTCATTATCATGAAATAGATTAAGACTAAAACCATGGGCTGGTTGCCCAGGACACAGATTAAAAGTCCTGGACTAAAAAACAGAATATCCTGTGCTTTTCCGATGAAATACTTGGCCTAATCTGTGTCTGGGAAACCAGCCATATGAGTTTATCAAGTCTGTAGCTCCACTCCAACCATGTTCAGTGACGCAGGGGCTGTGTCCCAAATGGCACCCTATTCACCATGTAGTGCATTACTTTTGACCGGAGCCCTGGTAAAAAGTAGTGCAATACATAGAAAATAGTGTGCCATTTGGGACACAGCCAGGTTAAATGTGTGTAGCGTGGAAATGTCACCTTTCTTTCGGAAGTTCTCAAAATAGGCAGGTTTCTGTGTACTGATGAAATAACTGATAGACTCACAGCTTCTTTCAGCAAACTCAACCACAGCTTCCTGCCTTGTTCCAGGTAACTTCTTGCAGGAACAAATACAATGGTTAGAGACCAATTATATCAACCTGACTAAAGACAGAGAACAGCTACAGACCAGTTACAACAACCTGACTAAAGAGAGAGATCAGCTACAGACCAGTTACAACAACCTGACTAAAGAGAGAGATCAGCTACAGACCAGTTACAACAACCTGACTAAAGAGAGAGATCAGCTACAGACCAGTTACAACAACCTGACTAAAGACAGAGATCAGCTACAGACCAGTTACAACAACCTGACTAAAGAGAGAGATCAGCTACAGACCAGTTACAACAACCTGACTAAAGAGAGAGATCAGCTACAGACCAGTTACAACAACCTGACTAAAGAGAGAGATCAGCTACAGACCAGTTACAACAACCTGACTAAAGAGAGAGATCAGCTACAGACCAGTTACAACAACCTGACTAAAGAGAGAGATCAGCTACAGACCAGTTACAACAACCTGACTAAAGACAGAGAACAGCTACAGACCAGTTACAACAACCTGACTAAAGACAGAGATCAGCTACAGACCAGTTACAACAACCTGACTAAAGAGAGAGAACAGCTACAGACCAGTTACAACAACCTGACTAAAGAGAGAAATGGGTGGACGGAACCCCACTGACCATAGCGTAAGAGATAGTAACCTGTTTTCATCACATCAACAAGTCTTTTTACACATGATAAGTTGAAATATAATAATCAGTATGGTTTGCAGGTTCTGGTATTCTGGAGAGCCTAATAATGGAGGTGTGAAAGGAGAGAACTGTGTCAGCCTTTACTACCATACCAATTCTGTGCTGACTAACTGTAATGACCTAGCAAGTAATTGACTGATCCTATTTAACTAGGCAAGTCAGTTAAGAACAAATTCTTATTTCCAATGACGGCCTACACCGGCCAAAGCTGGACAACGCTGTGCCAATTGTGCGCCACCCTATGGTCCCAATTACGGCCGGTTGTGATACAGCCTGGAATCGAACCAGGGTGTCTGTAGTAACGACTCTAGCACTGAGATGTAGTGCCTTAGACCGCCCCGACACTTGGGAGCCCAAGTGTAGCTATTACTACTGTAGCTATTACTACATTTAAAAAGTATATGTTGCATTTTAGCATGCGATCTCAGAGTAAAATCTAACAAGTCATATTTTTATGTATAAAGAAAATTTTAGTGAATGTAGTCCCTATCTGGTAATACTTGACATTATAGTGCCCTTATTACGGTGTAACTACTCAGGTAATTACAGTGTAACAAGTAATGTAATAATTATTACACTATACTTACAGCAGTAACACTAACACTAACCCTAAAGTATCTATCTATCTATCTATCTATCTATCTATCTATCTATCTATCTATCTATCTATCTATCTATCTATCTATCTATCTATCTATCTATCTATCTATCTATCATCCATCTATCTATCTATCTATCTATCTATCTATCTATCTATCTATCTATCTATCTATCTATCTATCTATCTATCTATCTATCTATCTATCTATCTATCTATCTATCTATCTATCTATCTATCTATCTATCTATCTATCTATCTATCTATCTATCTATCTATCTATCTATCTATCTATCTATCTATCTATCTATCTATCTATCTATCTATCTATCTATCTATCTATCTATCTATCTATCTATCTATCTATCTATCTATCTATCTATCTATCTATCTATCTATCTATCTATCTATCTATCTATCTATCTATCTATCTATCTATCTATCTATCTATCTATCTATCTATCTATCTATCTATCTATCTATCTATCTATCTATCTATCTATCTATCTAACCCTAACCGGGTAGCTCTGACTCAATTGAAGCACTGTATGTACAACACAACACCCCCTGCTCCCTCTCAGACCACTCCTGTTCCACACCAAACCTCATTAAGCAGATGGGCATTCAGGCAGATGGAAGGGAGTGGGCAAAGGCATCCAACATTTCCCCCTCGGGGATCAATAAAGTATCTATCTATCTATCTATCTATCTATCTATCTATCTATCTATCTATCTATCTATCTATCTATCTATCTATCTATCTATCTATCTATCTATCTATCTATCTATCTATCTATCTATCTATCTATCTATCTATCTATCTATCTATCTATCTATCTATCTATCTATCTATCTATCTATCTATCTATCTATCTATCTATCTATCTATCTATCTATCTATCTATCTATCTATCTATCTATCTATCTATCTATCTATCTATCTATCTATCTATCTATCAAATATTAGAATTATAGGGTGTAGATATATCAGTTCAATTCAAAGAGCAATATCCCTCAATGGACGATAATGCTGGGCAACATATCTGGTTTAAAAATATAGATATTTTGTATATGTGTGTTACTATAAGTTAAATAGAAGGTTTGGTTATACCCGCTGAGATCTACTCCTCAGATGAGTATTGGTGTACATCTGTCAGGGGAGATCTAATGAGAGAGATTGGGGTGGGGTCTGAAGGACTAGCCACACTGAGCTCTCTACAGCTGTTGTCACTAATGAGGATAATTACCACAGTAATGACATTACCGTATCTGAGGGAATGGACGTGAAAACAAGTGGTAGTGTGTGTGTGGGTTTGTCACTAGTTTTTTCCTGCTTTGAATTAGAGCAAATTGACATAACTCTCTCTCTCTCTCTCCATCTGTATATATCAATCATTCTCTCTCTCTCTCTTTTGCTATCTCTTTCTTTTTCTTTCTTGCTCTCATTCTGTCACTCGCTCCCTTAATCTCAATCTGTCTTTATTAGCCTGCAGTAATTGTATTTGTGCCTCATATCCGCTATATCAGATTCTAGTTTGTACAAGGTAATTAGCAGAGGAAGGGGAGCCTCCACACCAAGAGGAAATGTCTCATCATGACATCATCTTTTTGCACGCAATCGGAAAGGATGCTTTTCTATCCGGCTGGTCCCATCAGAGATGAGCGTGTCAATGAAAGGTGGGAGAATGGATGTAATGAGAAGAGAAAGGGAGTTAAGATTGGATGGACTTTGTCTCCCCTCACGTTTCTAATCTCTAATCAGCAATGACTAACATAGACTGCTGTGAAAGGTACTAAGTGCTAATGCAGGCTGCCATTCAGAATATGCCTCTGTATCCAGCAGGGACCAGTGGATGAACTGAAGAGAGGAGAGGATTAACAAGCCAGGCAGGGAGAGGCATATACACACAGTCCCTCTGGTTGGTCACATATTTCAGTCCTTCAGTCAGTCAGTCAGTCAGTCTGTCTGTATCTCTCTCTCTCTCTCTCTCTCTCTCTCTCTCTCTCTCTGTCTCTGTCTCTTTGCTTATATTTCTCCCAGCTTTATGTCAGCTTGATCTTATTTACAGCAGCTAACAACTGCTTGCCATATTTCTTGAGTGTGTGGAGAGAAAGAGAAGGATGGCCAGCCTATCGGCTGGAAAATATAGACTGCGTCCTTGTTTCAACAGCACCACTATGTCAATAGTATCTCAATGTAAACACATATAGGACCTAAACAAATATCAGGACTTGGAACTACGGGAAGGGACCAGTGATTTGCAAACTCCCAGTGAGAATGTATTACATGGGTATAGCACCCCCTGCTGCTGTGATTCGGAACAATATGCAGAATGCATGCAAACGGAAACTGTTGCAATTCAATGATGTTGCAAATAATGACATACAAACATACAAAAAGTTAACCACCGTGTTTTATTCTCTTCATGCTATGATAATGTGTGCCATAGTATTATACACTAATATAAAAACTAGTCTATTGATATGTGGTATTCTACGAAGTATGACGATATTTTGTTAACAAATGTCATGCTCAGACTACAAGCTCTTGCGCCTCCTAATACTTCTCCTTTGGTCAGTTTGTTCATTTTCTATAAGATAAACACTGTTGTTGTTGTTATATAAACCCACAGCTCATCCCAGGTAGTCTCCTGACTCTGGCTGCCCATCATCGCTGCCTTCCTCAGTGTCATCATAGTAATACTCCTCTTCATCCTCCTCTTCATTCAGATGGCCTTTCAGAACCCTCAGCTCTGATGTGGAGACAGATCGAAAAATGAAAAAGCCCATGGTGAAAACATGAATTTCAAATCATATGCAGTGTTTCTTACAGATTGAATGCTTTATGGATAGCATTTGCTGCCCTGTCTCACCCTGTCTGAGCACTGTGAGACGGGCGGATGCAGACGTCTCCCCCAGTGCATTGTGGGAGATGCAGGAGTAGATCCCTGCATCTGAGAGGTGAAGATTCTGTATCTGCAGCCAGGTAGAGACTGTGTACCTCTGGGGACCACCTCGAGCCTGGGAGGAGGAGAGGGAGGGTGGAGTCTGGGTATATGGGACCAGACACAGGCCACATAAATACACCAGATGTCATATGCAAGTCCAACTTCAATAAGGGAATGTAAACTTCAGTAAACCTATACATACAGTGGGGAGAACAAGTATTTGATACACTGCCGATTTTGCAGGTTTTCCCACTTACAAAGCATGTAGAAGTCTGTAATGTTTATCATAGGTACACTTCAACTGTGAGAGACGGAATCTAAAACAAAAATCCAGAAAATCACATTGTATGATTTTTAAATAATTTATTAGCATTTTATTGCATGACATAAGTATTTGATCACCTACCAACCAGTAAGAATTCCGGCTCTCACAGACCTGTTAGTTTTTATTTAAGAAGCCCTCCTGTTCTCCACTCATTACCTGTATTAACTGCACCTGTTTGAACTCGTTACCTGTATAAAAGACACTTGTCCACACACTCAATCAAACAGACTCCAACCTCTCCACAATGGCCAAGACCAGAGAGCTGTGTAAGGACATCAGGGATAAAATTGTAGACCTGCACAAGGCTGGGATGGGCTACAGGACAATAGGCAAGCAGCTTGGTGAGAAGGCAACAACTGTTGGCGCAATTATTAGATAATGGAAGAAGTTCAAGATGACGGTCAATCTCCCTCGGTCTGGGGCACCATGCAAGTTCTCACCTCGTGGGGCATCAATGATCATGAGGAAGGTGAGGGATCAGCCCAGAACTACACGGCAGGACCTGGTCAATGACCTGAAGAGAGCTGGGACCACAGTCTCAAAGAAAACCATTAGTAACACACTACGCCGTCATGGATTAAAATCCTGCAGCGCACGCAAGGTCCCCCTGCTCAAGCCAGCGCATGTCCAGGCCCGTCTGAAGTTTGCCAATGACCATCTGGATGATCCAGAGGAGGAATGGGAGAAGGTCATGTGGTCTGATGAGACAAAAATAGAGCTTTTTGGCCTAAACTCCATTCGCCGTGTTTGGAGGAAGAAGAAGGATGAGTACAACCCCAAGAACACCATCCCAACCGTGAAGCATGGAGGTGGAAACATCATTCTTTGGGGATGCTTTTCTGCAAAGGGGACAGGACGACTGCACCTTATTGAGGGGAGGATGGATGGGGCCATGTATCGCGAGATCTTGGCCAACAACCTCCTTCCCTCAGTAAGAGCATTGAAGATTGGTTGTGGCTGGGTCTTCCAGCATGACAACGACCTGAAACACACAGCCAGGGCAACTAAGGAGTGGCTCCGTAAGAAGCATCTCAAGGTCCTGGAGTGGCCTAGCCAGTCTCCAGACCTGAACCCAATAGAAAATCTTTAGAGGGAGCTGAAAGTCCGTATTGCCCAGCGACAGCCCTGAAACCTGAAGGATCTGTATGGAGGAGTGGGCCAAAATCCCTGCTGCAGTGTGTGCAAACCTGGTCAAGAACTACAGGAAACGTATGATTTCTGTAATTGCAAACAAAGGTTTCTGTACCAAATATTAAGTTCTGCTTTTCTGATGTATCAAATACTTATGTCATGCAATAAAATGCAAATTAATTACTTAAAAATCATACAATGTGATTTTCTGGATTTTTGTTTTAGATTCCGTCACTTACAGTTGAAGTGTACCTATGATAAAAATGACAGACTTCTACATGCTTTGTAAGTGGGAAAACCTGCAAAATCGGCAGTGTATCAAATACTTGTTCTCCCCACTGTAAATAAATAGTGGTACACTTGTGACATCATCAGACCTGGACAGAGATGTGTGGATCGTCCCCTGGCAGGAAGTTGTCACTACCCTTCTTCCTCCAGCTGAGGTTGGGCAGAGGGAAGGCAGAGACCTCACAGCCAAACACAATATCGTTCCCAGTGTAGTTGGACAGGTCTCTGGGGGCTCTGGAGATACGAGGGGCTGAACCAGAGAGGAACGCCATGTAGAGACGAGAGTTTACATTATGGCTCTTTTCACAGAACATATCCACATGCCTTTTTTTTATTAAATAATGTAGTGAATCTAGAAATATGATACATAGCTATTTAAATATATAGCTCTTTTAAGACCTTAAACCCATTATACAGCAACAGACTCTCTACTATTTTCTTAAACCAATAGCTTTTACCTGACTGATGCTATAATAAGAATTGCGTATAGTCACCAGAGTAGCATGGTCCCTGTCCAGCGAGCCTCAGAGTGGTTCCTTTCCGGCTGGCTGCCTCTCTCAGCTGACACAGGTTGGGATAGGTACGTCCATCAGAGCCACACACAGAACCCTGTGCCTCACACACACACTTAGGTTCTGGTTCTCCCCTGCGGCCCCTCTGTCCTCTCCTGGTTCTCCTCTGGCAGACTAACCCCACTCCACAGCTCCCGTAGAACTCCTGCGCCCCATCCGGGTCACACTGCTGCCCCTCCACGTTTCCACACTGCTCACAGCAGCCGCAGCTGTCCTGCACTCGCCCTGCTGGACAGTTAGAGGGCGCCAGAGGGCAGTGCTCCCTCTCACACTCCCCACAGCCCTCGCCCTCCTCCCATAGACGCAGCCAGCCGCGGTGCTGGGGGGGCACCCCAAGGGTCAGATGGACAGATACACTCACACCAACACACATACACAACCACACCCCAGCCCAGGCCATGGTATGTGCTTCCCACAACAAACACACAAGCACAAATGCTCTCTAAGACAGTCACTGACAGAGCAATTTCTCCTTGGAAACTTACAGAGAGAGGAGACACTGCAGAACCCCAAACCAGCACCAAACTGCAAATGGGTCGTTTCTGTAGAACCCAAACCCCTGGCTCGGTCCAAAGCTTGAGAATGTTGATCTGGCTGTTATTCTGTAAAAGTCTGTGGCTCTTGTGTTGTTCTTCTCTGAGCTGAAGTTATATAATAAATGTTCCCTTCTGTTTTCAGTGCCCCGTTGGGTTGGTCCTCCTCTGGATTGTTGGATTTCTATTTCTGTTTATCTGTGTTTGTTCCAAATGCCTTCTTCTTTTGTTAACCTTTCTCAAATATTGTCTCCCCGTTTGTCTTTCTCCAGTTTTAGAGAATTCTGCAAGCAAAGGAGGAGGTGTGAGGAAATTTTACCCACCAAATACTTCTCTCTTCTCCCCTCTTCTCTCCTCCGTCACAATGGCTGCCTTTCTTCGTGTGCCAGTGTTCCTCGGCAGGGCAGGAACTGTGCAAAGGGTTTCATAAATGCCACAACATCTAAAAGAATGCCACTAAATGTATATTTCACATAGGCCTCCACTCCTACAAATCTGTAATCTGCACAGACCATAAGTAATCTCCCATATAGATGATACACTGAAACATGCATCTACAATAAGATGGCATGTAAATGTCAATTTATTTTGACATCATTTTGATTTTATCATCCTTCTCTCTCTCACTTTCTCTCAGAGCCACTCTCTCTAGCGGAGCAGTGTGACATTCCTGGGTCTGGCAATGCTTTGTGCCTGCCAGTGAATCTATCTGCATTTTGGGAATACATGTGAAAGAATGTTATTTAATATCTCTCAGTTATATTGTGCAATTTTGAAACGCATGTTTTTTATTATTATTTGGTAAACAAATTGTTTTAAGCTGAGACTGAGATACAAAGAGACATATTGTTCTGCCTTAAGAGTTTCAGGTTTCATTCACAAGGAGATTATGATGCACTGTGTGTGTGTGTGTATGCGTGCGTGTGTGTGTGTGTGTGTGTGTGTGTGTGTGTGTGAGTGAGTGGGAGGGGGGGTTGAGAGAGAGAGAGAGAGAGAGAGAGAGAGAGAGAGAGAGATGTTAATTTACTGTAGGTAGGAGACTCCATTCTATGTAAATTACTTACTGTAACAGTAAAACACACATACAATATTACATCCTATTGGATAAGAGGGTGGCTTGAATCATGTCCAAATTAGAATGGAAATGTCTATTTTTTGTATTTTTGGATATCTGTTCATAATGATGATTCGTTATTTTCTTCCCACAAAAATGTTTACAGTGCTTGTACATTTTCTTAAAAGTACTGTGTCAGGGTAATATTTATTTATTTAATCTGAAGTTTCTGTTCCTTGAATGTGGCCATAGCTGGCCAGTGGCCAGTGCACAAGCTCATTGTCACCACAATCACTGTACTGTCTGTCTCTAAATAGTCAAAGGCATGATTTTCATCCAGTGATTTCTGACGTCGGAGCATGTGAGGCTTCCCGGTTTGACGCCGTCCACTTTTCAGTGCCAAGAAGTTAGCGCAAGTTGTCCGTAGATTTTCCAACTGAACCGGGTGACGCTACAAAAATAAAAGTCCTCTCTGATAAATAGCAATACACAAATATGACAATTTCTGATAATACAATTATAACATCTTAAGTCTATAAGAAAATCAAGCACTACTGCATGAATTATATCAGCTTAAAAAGTCAGGAAAAAGCACACAATTATTATTGATTGCGCAAAACATGTACTTTAATATGAAAGAACCGTGCATACGCTACCGGATGTAGTATCTGATTGTTCTGACTTTACGCATACTACACATCTCTGAACAGGAAGCAGGAAATATGTCCAAACAACTGCAGTGGACAAGGGAGACTTACTTCAGGTGATAGATTCATGTTTTCTTGGCAGTCATTTACACACTCTCTGTACTATATTCTTCGGACGTCATCTTTCCCGGGAAGACAATTCCTTTGGTGTAAAATACGTTCAAGTAAGTAGTTTCATTCATGCATTATCTTCTGGGTGAATGACAGTGGTAACATGTATCCAGTGGTGACTCAATCAGAAGAGTTTAATGTGAATGTCTAGCTAACTTTAGCATGTCATTAATGTTCTTGTTTAAGGCCGCTATAAACTGTATAATGGACTTCAGACTCTAGTGGCTGATGACTTACAGGCAGGATTGTCAAGCATAAAATAGTAGTTCAATGGCATTTTTAGAATTCAATGTGCTGCTGCTGTGTCTTGAAAAAAATGCCAGGGCTCAGTCATATTTAGGTGATGTCATGGAGTTAATTGCAACTGCAGTATAATGTGATTTGTGGCACTGCTTGTTCTTCAGAAAGTTTTCAAATGTATTGAAAATGAAATAGAGAAATAACTAATTTACATAAGTATTCAAACCCCTGAGTCAATACTTTGTTGAAGCACCTTTGCCGGTGATTACAGCTGTGAGTCTTTTTTGGTACGTTGTTAAGATCTTTGCACACCTGGATTGCACAATATTCACCCATTATTCTTAAAAAAATAATAATAATCAAGTCAAAACTGTAACACTCAGGAACATTCGATGTTGTCTTGGTAAGCAACTCCAGTGTAGATTTGGCCTTGTGTTTTAGGTTATTGTTCTGCTGAAACGTGAATTTGTCTCCCAGTGTCTCCCAGCAGACTGAACCAGGTTTTCCTCAAGGATTTTTCCTGTATTCCATTTATTTTTTTCCCCCCCAAAAAAATCCCTAGTCCTTCCCGATGAAAAGCATACCCATAACATGATGCAGCCACCACCATGCTTCAAATTATGAAGAGTGGGACTCAGTGATGTGTTATGTTAGATTTGCCTCAAACATAACGCTTTGTATCCAGGACAAAAAGTTTATTTCTTTGCCACATTTTTTTTCAGTATTACTTATGTTCCTTGTTGCAAACAGGATGCATTTTTTTGAATATTTTTTTTGTGTACACGATTCCTTCTTTTCACTCTGTCATTTAGGTTTAGTATTGTGGAGGAACTACAATATTGTTGATCCATCCTTAGTTTTCTCATATCCCAACTATTCAACTCTGTAACTGTTTTAAAATCAACATTGGCCTCATGGAGAATTCCCTGAGCTGTTTCCTGCCTCTCCGGCAATTGAGTTAGGAAGGACGACTGTATCTTTGTAGTGACTGGGTGTATTGATACACCATCCGAAGTGTAATTAATAATTTCACCATGCTCAAAGAGATATATTTATTTTTAGATAGATAGATAGATAGGTACTTTATTGATCCCCGTGGGGAAATTACTTTGTCAAGCAGCTACGAAAAACACAGGACAGGTGCAAAATGCCATGACGAAATACACAAAAGACAGATACACGATACATGATACGTAGTGCGGCAGTATGAAAAAGTATAAAAATACAAGTCTGGAGTGAAAAAAGCTATAGAAACGCATTGCATAGTATGAGTGAATGACTGAATATGTATACTATACATTGTTACAGTGTTAGGTGAAAAAATTATACAATTATTGCACGTTGATATAAATAAAATTAAAAATGACATATTACCAATCAGTCAGCCCTTCTTTGTGAGACATTGAAAAACCTCCCTGGTCTTTGTGGTTGAATCAGTGCTATAAATACAATAATCGATTTGAGGGACCTTTACACATAATTGTATGTGTGGGGTGCAGAGATGAGGAAGTAATTCAAAAATAATGTCAAACACTATTATTGAACAGGAAATGAGTCCATGCAACTTATTATGCGATTTGTTAAATTTTTACTCCTGAACTGATTTAGGCTTGCCATATCAAAGGGGTTGAATACTTATTGACTTGAAATTTCAAATTTGTTTAACATAGAAAATGTTCTACCAACAAAATTCCACTTTGACATTATGGGGTATTGTGTGTATATCAGTGACACAAAATCTAAATTTAATCAATTTTAAATTCAGGCTGTAACACAACAAATGGAAGAAGTCAAGGGGTGTGAATACTTTCTGAAGGCACTCTGTTACCTTTTCTTCCTCAGTATCCTGGCCGTACAGGTGCACTAAGTGGTGACGTGGGACTGTGGTTGAGCTGGGACACTAAAATTGAATAGTTGAACCACATACCTCTTTCCATTTATTTTCTAGCTTTACAAGCCCTCCAGGTTTTATGGGTTGTTCTCTCTAAGACAAAAGGTAACCTGGGCTGTCCTGAAATACTATGACAGTCTCATTAAATACTATGACAGTCTCATTAAATACTATGACAGTCTCATTAAATACTATGACAGTCTCATTAAAATGAATAGCCAGACATTGATCTGAGGCAGAGCACATCTCTAGTATGTTGCTGTGTGATTGTTGTGTGTTGCTGGTGTGTGAAAGTCTTTTGTCTTTGTAAGGCAGGCGGTCGCGATGGCACAGAAGGTCCTGGTGACAGGGGGAGGAGGCTACATTGGCAGCCACTGTGTGGTGGAACTGATTGAGGCAGGATTCTGCCCTGTGGTCATAGATAACTTCAGCAATGCTGTCCAAGGTAAGTGTCCTTAGTTTGCTTTGCGAGTAGGCTAATACGGCGTATGGCCCCCATATCTTTTTGACAGTTACTGTTGGTTTTGTGTGTGATGCTGATAAGTTACAGTAAAGGTGTGTTTGTCTGATCATTGTTCCACACCCTTTTGTTTTGTGGAGGAGAAAGGGTTGTCCCTGAGAGCCTACAGAGGATAGAGAAGATCCTGGACACCAGCATTGAGTTCTATGAGCTGGACCTGCTAGACCGCACAGGCCTGGAGAAGCTCTTCAAACAGGTTTCAAACTACAAACGTATCCCTGCTGAACAGTGTTCATACGCATAGGCTTTAACTAGGCCCCAGAGTTTAACCTCTTCAGGTCATGGAGTCAGGGACAACTCCTAGTATTTTTGCTCGAGACCATTGTCTTTGTTAGGTTTTTACTTGTTTGTCTCTGTCTTAATGTCCTAACAGCATTCATTCAGTGCTGTAATGCACTTTGCTGGTCTGAAAGCGGTGGGCGAGTCCGTTGAGCAGCCATTGAGGTACTATCGGGTTAACCTCAACGCAACCATGAACTTGCTTGAGGTAAGTGAGAACACCTCAATCTTAGCTTGCCTTGCATTATTTGAAGTGACCTGTTATGTAGCGGCATTCACTGCTGCTTGCCTAGAACTGCTACCTAAGTGCATGAGTGCTTGTGGGTTGATTTGATAACTTTGTAGCACTGTACTTGTCTTTTACTTTTTAACCAGCTACTAGTGTTTAGGTGTTGCTTGCAATAATCTCAACCCGCTTCCTGATGTTAGTCTGTATGCCTAAGCGTGTGTGTGTGTGCTTTAGATTGCTGTCTCAAGGGCTGCTGTCTGTCCGTGTGTGTTGTGTGTGTGTCGTGTGTGTGTGTTGTGTGTGTGTCGTGTGTGTGTGTGTGTGTGTGTGTGTGTGTTCATCTGCATGTCTCCCAGGTGATGCAGACTCATGGCGTGCACAATCTGGTCTTCAGCAGCTCGGCCACGGTGTATGGAGACCCCCAGCGGCTTCCCATAGACGAACAGCACCCTGTTGGGGGGTGTACCAACCCTTACGGCAAGACTAAGTTCTTCATAGAGGAGATGATTATGGACCAGTGTAAGGCAGAAAAGGTACCTGTACCTCCCTACCCCAGCTTCTCTATTCAACATCACACACCCTGACCATCTGTCACATACGCCCCATGCATGATAGATGTCCTGAATAACAGTGTGTACAACGATAATAATGCCCATACTACTGTATGTATTGACAGGACTGGAACGCGGTGCTGCTGCGCTATTTTAACCCTATCGGGGCTCACTCCTCTGGGCTCATCGGAGAAGACCCTCAGGGCATCCCCAACAACCTGCTGCCCTATGTCGCCCAGGTAACCACAAACAATGTTTATCCACCTTGAATGACGTGATATACCACTTTTGAGTTATTCCTTTTCTTATCTCTGTTGTTTTCACCGGGATGTGGTATTGTAATTGACTTAACTTGAGGTGCTGTGGCTCTCTCTTCTCTAACCCAGGTGGCCATTGGGAGGAGAAAACACCTAAATGTGTTTGGGAATGACTACGATACTATTGATGGAACTGGTAATGATGACTGACTTTATGCTTAAACAAAAGAGGGTTGATTGACATTGATTGACACTGGCATTTACCACCGTCTGATGGTAAATGCCAGATCATCATTTTTTAGTGAATAATCCTCCTCTTTCTCTCAAAAGGAGTTCGAGATTATATCCATGTTGTGGATTTGGCCAAAGGACACATAGCTGCCCTCAAGAAACTGAAAGACAATTGTGGGTGCAAGGTACAGTATACCGGCTGCCTGAATTACCTGAACACACTATAACCGTAGTGATCTTTCCTGTCTTTCCTCATTGTCACAATTTCTCTTGTCTCATCCATTTTCATATAGAAAGGTGACATTTTCCCCCTCTCTCCCTCCCTCTATCTCACTCTCTAGGTGTATAATTTAGGAACTGGAACCGGTTACTCTGTGCTCCAGATGGTAAAGGCTATGGAGAAGGCCTCAGGGAAAGAAGTGAGTGACTTGACTCTTTTAAAAACGGCAGCGCCTTCATTCATCAGTATTCCTAGATTTATTACCTCTTAATTACAGGGAAGGGATTTCTGTTTTTAGATCTACATGTGTAGAAAGTGGCTACTTCAAGCAATACCTGTCTGACGGCTAATTTCAGACCAAACCATTTCACGTGAGGGTGGTTGTACTGTAATGATTGTCTTTTCCACAGATCATGTACCTGATCGCCCCCCGGCGAGGAGGAGATGTAGCATCCTGTTATGCTGACCCCCGTCTGGCTGAGAAAGAGCTGGGCTGGAAAGCTGACTTCGACCTGGAGAGAATGTGTAAGGACACCTTTATTGAACTACGACCCCTTACTTTCACTGTTACTGAGTCTGTACATTATTTGTCAACACAACACAACAGCTCCAGGCCTCGGTACAATGCACAATCTTGGTTACATAGAGCAAATGTTTTTTCTCATAATGTCATGCCTCTGGTTGTCTCCAAAGGTGAAGACTTGTGGCGCTGGCAGTCCAAAAACCCCACCGGATTCACCAATAACAGGCCGTCTTCAATATGATGTCATCCAATGCTCATCTCATCTTCTTCACTTCCTCCTAAGTTACTGGACCAAAGCAAATCATAAAGTTCCTAATTGTTCTATCACATTTACCCATGAAGAGACCTCAAGACAAAATTTATGATTTATATTTCATAATGATTTAATATTATAATGTTGATTCCATACAGCTACTTTCACTAAGGCTATTCTCTAATGCTTAGGTGAAAAAGACCATGTCTTGTCATTTGTATGTATTGTCATAGACATTTTCTCTAATTATATAATAGTTGAGTCTATAGACATAATTGGTCAATTGTGTCATTGTGTTTTGATTTCATTGGTCACATCAATCACCCTGGTAAGAGATGCTGTGGTGTATGATTTAATCAATTGTTTGAGTTAACCTTATAACTTGAAGTGGTAGCTATAGGACTACAATATATATGGGAAGGCTATGTTTTTGGAACAATCTGTTATAAATTGTTGTTAAAAATGATGAGGATTGGGTTGGCCTATTTTAGGAATGGCATTATTTCATTACTCCCAAATGTCAAACCCTAAAAAAGGAGAGTATAGTCTCTAAAAGTTAATATCGATACCTTTGTTGTGGTAGAGCATTGGCAGAGACCGGGGCACGTATAAGCAGTCTATGGGGTATGGGGAGGGATTCAGACCAAAATTAAGCCTAGGCAACAGTACCACCATTTGGCTGTCGTCGACCATTGAACGTCCGGCTGACATGAGGTCATACCAACGCCTTACTAACTTCTGTGTGACGCCTGCGTGTTAATAAAAATCATAAGGTGTATAGTTTATATTAATTAAATCTCAACAATAAATGTTAGAAACGTACCGTTTTTCCCGTGCAAGACAATATTCTGATGTATCAAGCCTCGTTGAGCCATAGTGTTGCCTACAGCTTGTGAATTTCTGGATTTTAAGGCCTAGAAAAGATGACGTCCAATCTATAGGTAATCTGGCTTTCCCTCAACACTTCATGGGATAGTATGTTATTTTATCTCTCTGTATACAGATCTAAACGTTGTTAGCCAATCACAGACTGTGTTGCTACCAGTTCCCAGTATGTCAGACAAACAATAAGAGTTGTGCCCAATGACTTTCAGTCGAAATAGACCAGTTCATAGGATTTTGCAGAGGGTCCATGCTATCCGGGATGCTTTTATGTCCCTACCTCAATCAAATAAAAATGTAAAGGGGTTAAGGTAAGGGTTAACTTTAGTGTCACTGGGGATGGGATGACATGCTCTACAGGCTTCACTGTCATGGTGCACAGACAGTACACAACACTATGCTCATCGTATGTTAGCAGGATCAGATGGTGACAGGTGTCCCTGCAGGGTCAGACAGCCAGGGAATACCAGTCTACGGAGCTCAGGTGAATTTTGCAGTATATTAGCTATACCAATCAGTGAATGGATACAGAGTTCCATCTTGAGTTGATTGGTAGGCTACAGTCTGGGATCTGGGAATAATGGTAGTTTCAATTAATGAACCATTGATTCTATTCTTGGATTATTAGATTGATTGTTTACCTAGGTGTACATCTGAGCAGGATCAGATGGTGACAGGGGTAACAGCAGGGTCAGGCAACCAGGGAAGACCAGTGTGTGACTGCGCTGAAGTTAACTTTTGCAGATGTAACACTTCATTCTCTGTGCAGCAAACACTGGACAAGCCAGAAGTATGAAAAAAGGAGTCTGTATTGAAAACATGCGCAAGTCAGGGGAGATACAATGTATATATGCAAAAATATGTGGGCACCCCTTCAAAATAGTGGGTCGGCTATTTCAGCCACACCAGTTGCTGTCAGGTGTATAAAATCGAGCACACAGCCATGCAATATCCATATTAGATTTTGTAGAAATGCAGGAAATTAGCTTTAGATGGCAAAAAAAAATCGAAGGGAGGACCCCAGACCCTTGCAAGGTTATGCCCCCCCACTTCTAAAACCAAAGTTGCGCCCCTGGTTAAAGTTAGGGTTCAGGGTAGGTACATCCCAAAGAATCCGGATAGCAATGACCGTTCATAGAGTAAGAGACGGGCACGGTATTTTAGAGCTCGCCAGCAACCCAGACGCTCATTTGTTTGTTTCTTTAACAGGAAGAACTATGGCAAAGAAATGGTACACAACCAGCGACAGACGCGATTTACGAGTGTCTGCCCCAGATAGTTTCCTTAGAGAAGAAGACAAATAATTCACAAGATGTCCTAGATCCGATTGAGGAGTGAGTATATTTAAGTTATGATATACATATTTAGGCCTACTGTGTTGATAAGGCAAATGTGGTTCATTTGAAAATAATTACTTTTTGCTCAGTTGGTAACGTATTGTCGAAGGCACGTAGACAATATTATTTACTGTGTCGATAGGGGAGTAGGCTAGTGTACAAAATAATGTAATTTAATGTCCTAGTATTATTTATTAATGATAGGCTAGTATTATTTATTTAATGGATTCATTCAATTGTAAATTAAAATATACAAACTGGGTGCTATAGGATATATACACATTTTACATTGTAATACACTACCCCCACATGCCATGTGTGCTGAAGCTATGGGACATTCACACCCGCACTGAATTTAATGGGGGGATGCGTAACTACTTTTCCATGAAGGACGCAAACGAGGTACAACATACAACTTCGATTGAAGACTTAAAATCACGGCAGTATCATAACGACGGTATCCGATTATAGTGTGGATACAGGAGTAGCCTATTCTACAATAATGTAACTGTATGTGCTAGCATTATTTATCTAATTGATAAATTAAATTGTAGTCTAAATGTGGATGGGTACGCTACTTCATTCAATGATTACAGTATTGTACACGGTAGTTACAGGAGTAGCCAATAATCTACATAATAAAGTAATAGAATGTGCTATAGTATAATTGATTTATTTGAATAATTAAATTGTAAGTGGAGGTGGGTAGGCTACTTCATTCAGTGAAAACGGAATGTATTGCTATCTCTGGGACCAAGTTAATGAAGTATTTTCAGCTATTGAACTATGGCAATGTCAAACTCATTTCTAAATCTGTCTTTTTTTTTTTATTCAAGAAGATGTCGACTAATTTGCAGCCACACAGAAAATGACTGTACATACCTCTGGGCCCATCTCAGTGCAACATGATCCATCCAAGGCTCATTTGGATGCCTAAAATGTGAGAAATGTCAACAAGATGTGTATGGATGGATGGATGTCAATGTTGAAATGCCATACATGGAAGTTGGCAAAGGAGATGTGAGTGATAGCATATGAAAATAAAGACCCCTTGGGATCTAAAATGAATGTGGGGTGCCATCCTGTGTCTCCTTTTTGTCTATTTGAGGACGCTACAGTCACCTGTGGCCAAAGCCAGGGCTATCCAGAGCATATCATATGCAGCAGCTATTAAACGGGTTGAGGGTTTGAATGGTGCACTTGAAGTGTCCGTGGTGGTGGATATGCCTTCACTCTAGGATACAGAGGTTGCCTTTCACCAGAATCCTGACATTTTAAAGGTTACGAAGGTGGACTTTGTGGCCTTTATAGCTATGGTGATAAATGCCACTGCCATTGGTGGAGAGAAGGTCCAGGAAGATAGAAATCATTGGGGAAGTGACGGAGTGGTTCCTGGGGCTGAACGATTTCTTACATGGAATATTGTCACAAGCCGTACCAGGCTCTAGGGTCTGAGAAGGGAGATATGGAGAATTGAAAGAAGGAAGAAGTGGGAGTTTTGTTTTGTCAATGTACTATTTTTATTTGGGTGGATTAAGTTAATTTCCCTATCACGTATGGATTTTATTTTTACCTTGTTTTGGTTTCCACCCGTCCAGTTGGCGGCGGCAATACACCTTTTGGGGTTGTAGTCCGACATAAAAACCCCAGAAGAAGAAGAAGACGTTTACGTCAACGCTTAGGTTAAGGTTGGACGAACATGGCGGCTGTCATGAGGTTTGTCAACAGAGGCCGTTTTGGTTCTAGAATGGGTCATCAGTGTTTATCCTTGAGTCGCCCAGCATCAGTGGCAAAATCAGTAAGTCCGTGTGTTTTTCCAATGTCTCCTCAATGCAGTGTCTTGCTTTTTTTGACTAGCCACATTT
Organism: Thymallus thymallus; assembly: GCA_023634145.1. NCBI lineage: Eukaryota > Metazoa > Chordata > Actinopteri > Salmoniformes > Salmonidae > Thymallus > Thymallus thymallus. The sequence goes on along the minus strand of CM042405.1, from coordinate 22,379,117 downwards.
GATTGCGAATGAGTGCCTGTTAGTCTACGTTTGCTAGCTTACACGTTACTAGTTACAGTACCAGTATATTTGATACTAAGTTAGCTAGCTATCTATTTTTGATAGAATGTGTGCGATACTATATTTTGGTATAACGAGCAATGTCATAGCCATAATGCGATATGGTTTGCCTTAATCTGAGCGTGTGTGTTTGCTTGTAGCTACGTACACCGTCACTGACATTCACAACACTCTGCTCTGTTAACAGGTTCAGGATGGCGCATCTGCGTGGAAAACTCTCCCAGAGAGGGTAAAGATAGTGGAGGTGGGACCCAGGGATGGCCTGCAAAACGAGAAGGTAATATTCCACTTTATTAGGATTTGATCGTTTTAATCAGTCCTCCAGTGAATTACATATTTGTGGCGGTCCATCGCATTGCATTGGATTGAGCGGGTGGGCGTGTCACTCAAATTCATGATTGAAAAGTTACACATTAGTCATTCCAGATATGTGGAACTGGGTCAAAAGCTACCTGGTTGCAGATGTTATTGTCATAACTCATGTCTCTCTCCTGTTGGCCCTGTCAGACTGTCGTCCCTTCTGAAGTTAAGATTCACCTGATTGACATGCTCTCAGAGGCGGGTCTTTCTGTCATCGAAGCCACAAGCTTTGTCTCCCCAAAATGGGTTCCACAGGTGAGCTTACTAGAATGATTTGGGACCACGATTTGGGGAATTTTTATGAAATGAAATGCCATAGAAGGGTCCTTTGGAAGGATTGTTGACATACATTTTACATTTGTATCTTAATTGAGAAATAATTAATTGAAGTTGGAACATTTGTGACATTTTTACCCAGGCCTCCTTGTGTTATAGAAAGGAAAAATGTGTATCATATGAAGCTTTAATACTTGCTCTGTTATATGAGTAGTATTTTGATTCCAATAACAATTTTCTTACATTCATATATGAATGTTGAGAAACATAATTATATAAAAATGTATATTGTTTAACATATTATGCTCTATGGGCATATCAACGTTTCAGAGTGGGATCTCTGCTTGTTTTAAACTTATGACCCATTTTATACAGAGAAATTGGCATTGTAGGCAATCACAGCCCTCCTTTTACTTATATATATTTTTTAATTATCTTTATTTTACCAGGTGAGTTGACAGTTACAGGGGAGAAGAGGGGGGATGAATAAGTCAATTGGAAGCTGGGGGTGATTAGGTATGAATGCCATATTGGGAATTTAGCCAGGACACCTGAAAGACGGCACCCTACACAGGGCAATGTACCCAATCACTGCCCTGGGGCATTGGATTTTTTTTTTTTTTACCAGAGGAAATAGTGCCTCCTATTGGCCCTCCAACACCACTTCCAGGAGCTACTGGTCTAAGCAGGATCAAGGCAAGTCAGCAGTGGTATGCTGCAGGGTGGTATGCTGCTGGATTGTATGCTGCTGGATTGTATCATTGCACATCCTGCAAATCACCAGCAGAGGGTGACTAATTTTAATCCAGTTTCACATTCCCTCTGTTGGTAATGCTTACAAATTGGATCATAACTCAAACTAGCAGAGATCCCGCTTTGGAATGCCTGTACAGTAAATCATGCTCAACATTGTATTGACAAATTAGACAAATCAAATATTCTATATTTTCAATATCATGTTTATTTTTCAATATGGATACATTGTAAGACAATTATTGAAATCAAAATACTGCTCATATTACAGCAAGCGGTAATTTGACATCCATTTTTCCTTTATGGCATATACAGATGAAATGATATTAAACTCTGGCTGTTCAGGAGACTCAAGTGTGTTGTGGTGGACTGTCATTACAATTGCTTCACAGGAACCTGGTTAAATTAAGTTTGAAGTGTGCCTAACCACTGGATGGGTCTAAATGCACTGTCAGCACGCAGTCAAAGCTACTAACCACTTCGAGCTACAGTGCCTTCAGAAAGTGTTCCTACCCCTTGAGTTATTCCACATTCTGTCTGGTTAGCAAGTGGACTGAGGGAACACACTAAATGGGTAAAGTGTTATGAAATGTAATATTAAAAATGATAAATAACTGCCTTAATGTTGCTGGACCCCAGGAAGAGTAGCTGCTGCCTTGGCAACTGCTAATGGGGATCCTTAATTAATAAATAAATACATAGAAAATAGTATATTAGAAACAGTTTGAGATCATTGTGAAGGGATTTTGCCAGTGGATGAATTGGGCTTCCGGGAAAAATGTTGTCCAAGGGGCTTAGCGAAGGCTCAATTGCATAGTTTGTGATGTGTCCTCGGAGACGGAAGATGAAGCAAGACATCACACTCCCTAATTTCTTCGAGTTCATATACAATCAATGAACTAAGAGCAGACCCAGCTGTTAATGCATCAGTGTCTATGGGAGAGCAGACGGGAACTTACAATTTTTTTAAATGTTAAACTGCCTGAGTGGGACATCTTCATTTATCCATCATCTGGTGTCTTTTCCCCCCTTATTTGCAGATGGCAGACCAGGTGGAGGTGATGATGGGGATCCACAGAAGGCCAGGTGTGTCCTACCCTGTTCTGACCCCCAACCTCAAGGGCTTCCTGGCAGCTGTAAGTTCCTACCTGGGCTCCTTGCCACTCTGCTTACGTCACCTTAATATCATATCCATACACAAATAACTTAAAAGAAGTTGGAGTTACTAATGTTTTGTGAATTCCATCAAGCCTCATCATATACTGTTGTAAAAGCAGTGTCCTATTTTTATACTGTAGGTATTGAGCAAGTATGTTGCTGTTTATTTTCCCAGGTGAAGGCAGGAGCAGCAGAGGTGGCCATATTTGGTGCCGCCTCGGAGCTGTTCAGTAAGAAGAACATAAACTGCTCTGTGGATGAGAGCCTGCAGCGCTTTGAGGAGGTCACCAAAGCAGCCAAAGAGGCTGGCGTGCCAGTCAGAGGGTAAGAAGGTTGAAGAAGTTGAGGAGCAATGATTGTGGATGGAGAAATGCTGTAGGGTTGTTCACATTTCTCTTAAGACATCAAGTTGTGTAACTCCAGGCTATCAGTCTCATCTCCTTGCTCTGTTCCCTCAGGTATGTGTCATGTGTGCTGGGCTGCCCATATGAGGGCAAGGTGTCACCAGACAAAGTGGCTCAGGTGAGTTCCTCCACGCCCAGCATTATTTCCCTTTTCACTGAGAACTGGCTTATCTTCCCTTATGAATGCCATTGTAGTGTGTATGTATATGTATATGTATATGTATATGTATATGTATATATGTATATTGAACAGTGTCATTGAGCTTTAAATCTGGATTTCACTTGTGACAGGTAGCCAAGCGTCTGTACTCCATGGGTTGCTATGAGATATCTCTAGGCGACACCATAGGCGTGGGCACACCGGGCGGCATGACTGAGATGCTGGAGGTGGTGAGCAGGGAGGTGCCCGTCAACGCTCTGGCAGTCCACTGCCATGACACCTACGGTCAGGCCCTGGCCAACATCCTCATTGCCCTGCAGGTACTGTATAGTCCCAGATGGCATTAGATAGAACATCACTCACCTTGGGGGAGAAAACAACCCTAGTTACCCCATTTGGCTCACAGCAAAAAACTTTTTTTCAAATGCAATTATCTTATTTTCTGCTTGTTCTAGTCAATTACAAAACTACATTTTAAGAAAGGTATAACATGTCTAAAGATGACTTTTCAACATTGCCTGCTCTAGAGCGTTCTCACCTCTTAGAAAAGTGTAAAGTTGTAGGGCTTCCCTCATGCCTCTTAATGACAGCGCCAGCAGCCACACTAGTGCTAGCTAGCTACCGACAAGGACATTAAGCTAGCCAAGACCAACAACAGACTATACAGCCACGCAAGCAAGTGCTAGCTTACTAACAACAACAACATTGAGCTAGCCAAGACCAACAACACAGACTATACAGCCACGCAAGCAAGTGCTAGCTTACTAACAACAACAACAACAACAACATTAAGCTAGCCAAGACCAACAACACAGACAGACTATACAGTCACGCAAGCCAGTGCTAGCTTACTAACAACAACAACATTAAGCTAGCCAAGACCAACAACACAGACTATACAGCTACAATAGTGAGTGGAATTACAAACACTGTACTAAACAAGTTAAATGTCTTAACTGTGATTTAAATGTTTTCTACACACATAGCTATGTGTAGCCTACTTGGACACTGGGTCCCCAAATTTCCCTCTCTCCTAATCTGAATACCCTGAAGCCACAGGCCTCTTCTTGCAGGCTCTATTTCCCTACGTGGGAGAATTGCAAACCATGTATCGGGATTGTTTTACCTGGTTACATTTACTGTACATTGAACAACCATATAACCAAAAAAATCTACGAGGTTGCCTGTTTTACAATCGGGGTATGTTTTCCCAAATTTGTGGTCTATGGGATTTCCTTCATATGACGTGAATATCGACTCGGAGCATAGACCTGAAGCTGAGTGCAATATAGAGGAGGACTCTGATTTGCTGTATGAATTCTACTGGCATGCATTTTGAAGAAGATGCTGTTTGTTTTTGCAGATGGGCATCAGTGTTGTGGACTCGTCAGTGGCTGGCCTGGGCGGGTGTCCATATGCACAGGGGGCCTCTGGGAATGTGGCCACAGAAGATGTGGTGTACATGCTGCATGGACTTGGCATTCAGACGGTGAGCATTCACCTCTTCCCTCTTTCACTTCCTCCCTCAGTTCAATGGAATCTGTCACGAGATAGTGTTCTACTTTCTTTGTATTGAAAGCATCATTGTCATCTGTGTTTACTTCAACACAAAGTGTTTGATCTGTAGGAACCCAGTTAACTTTTTAAACTGGTCAGTGCACATGTGTGAGTTCCCTGTTTGTGTGTGTGACACTATCCTCCTGTTCCCTCTGTCTCAGGGAGTGGACCTTCCGAAGCTGATGGATGCTGGAGCTTTTATCTGTCGTTCGCTGAACAGAAAGACCAGCTCTAAAGTGGCCCAGGCCACCTGCAAGCTCTGAACCTGAATCCACAAAGGCCTAGAAGAGGGATGTCACGAGGGATGCCTACAGACAAGGCTAAAAGGCATTACTAAGGCAACACACACCTGTGCCACCGAGATGTAATATACTTTGATTTAGCTGTAGATGAAAACGTGTGTGTGTTCTATTTGAAATGAGTCAAGTACCTCGCTTATAAATGAAGAATTCTAAGTAGTTGGAAAGCCTTGCTCAAGTGATGCCTTCTCGTTCTTATCATGTCCTCCATAAACTGGTGCCTTGTCCACTTCCTTTGTGTGTTACATGATTATTTAAAATACACCATTCATGAATGGAAACGGTATTAAAAATAAAGTATGCCGTTTTAGTATAATTTTAATCAACGAAGTTAAATGAAGGGATTGCCTGACTTGTACTTCCATTGCTTGGTGTACAAAAGGCCTTGTCCGTATTTGTCAATCATTTATGTTTAGCCAGTTGTCATAACAGTAGCAAAGGGGTTGGGTCATGCCAGTGTATTGCAGTAGGTATCCTAAACCGATCTTGATGTTCATAGAGTGGAATAGAAAATGCATCTATTGATAAGAATCAACAAATTGACCATCTTGTTTTCTATTATGGGACAGGGAGAGACAGGATTTAGTCATTCTGTTGTTTATTTCCATTTAACAAAACTTCCAGCTATCCTTACTTGAAAACCACTTGGGATTTGCAAACCTACCATATTAGGACAATAGTCTGCCATTCCTGCAGTTTGAGTGGAATTTTAATCTTTTCCTTTTCCTGTTTGATTCTTGGTCTCATTGTAAATATTTATTGTAAAAGGTTGCACTTCTGAATTGAAGCCATTTGAATAGTTTGTCTCAAATCTAAGGAAGCAAATTTTTTTTGCTGTATTTTCAAAAAATAAATACCTTTTAATTAATGTGTTATGCATATTTACCCAGCCAGTGTCTGACAGCTACAGAAGTGTAGCCAAAAAACACTGCCCATCCCACTAGGGATCTGGTACATAAATACGCCATCCTGTATTACATGGTTATAACAGGATGTCTTTGCGCTGTGATCCTGTATGTCATGTGGGTCTGTTTTAATGTCCTGACTAGAGCTGTTCTGATCTAGTTAGTCAGGGTCATCTGGGGCCAAAAGTTTAATGTTACAGAATACTGAGTAACAAGTACTTGCCTAGAATCTAGAAAATAAATAAGTCATCAGTAATGCCAAATAACAACTGTAACATGAATGCGACCGAAGTAAACATTTTATTTATCAAAATAATGTACACAATTTGAAGCTGATTTTGAAGGTTCTGCTCCTGACAATCCACACCATGTCCATGAGGAACGCTAAGGCTGAGATTTTATACACTTTCATTGTCAACCCTGTTCTTCATTGCTTCCGTGTGCTCCAGCTTTCCAAGGTTTCAGGGTTTACTTGCATATGTGGACTTGATCAATTAAACAACAGCGTTCCTTGTCCCTCATTTGAATCAACATAGACCTTGTATGAGGATTTTGTTTACAAAATTTGTTTACAAGCATGTAAAAACACACGCAATCTGTTATAGCGTTGCAACATAAACCTGAGTGTAACCATGCTAATGTAGTCTTGCAATGAAGTAAAAAAAAAATGATAGAGGTGCTTCTATTAGAATAAATGCTGTAAATAAAACAAAATAAATGACTAATTATGTTAGTGCGTCAAGTACTGGTAAGCCACTGTCCGTTGTAGACTCATCTTGCATCAACACTAAAGGCCAAAGCAAAGAGATTTTAATCATATTTTTTATTTAACTAGGCAGTTTCCTAGTTAAATCAATTCTTATTTACAATGACGGCCTACACATCATTCTGTTGTCCTGATATTAAGGTCATAAAACAGAGTAAACTAACGTCTTTGAGGCTAGTGACAACAGAGCACAGTAATTAATAAGCACATTTAAGCAATGCATTTACTTTTTTAGTAGTCCCTGTTTCTAGAGAGCGTTAGCACACCTCCAAAGGATGGTGTTCCGCAGATAATTGAGGGCTTTTCGCTCCCAGCAGCTAGGCCCTACTGTCTGCAGTGCACCAATAGTTTTCATGCACATTTTTTCACTTGAGAAGCACTGCACCAAACATCTTAGCTAGGTATAAAATTGGGCGACAGAGATCCTCTGCAAAAACATAAACATTTATTACAGATTTCTTGATTTATCTCAGACTATTTTGAAGATGTGTTACTGACTATGATGTTTCTATGGTGGCTCAAGAGGGACAAACCGTAATATTGCAGCTTTTTTCTTATTTTTTCAAGCGCAGGTCTTTATGGGGTATGCGAACACAGATGTTTGCTTCGCCTAGCTGAGTTCTACTATGAGCAAACCAAATCTAGTATGCGGGTGCCTTTTCCATTGGCAAGAAACCCGAAAGTAATGTAACAATTATGCATCCATCCGTGAGTAACTCTGGTCTGTAATCACTCATTCACTCAGGACTTATTTATTCATTCAGGTCTGTATATACATATTCATGTACAGTTGTTATCATATCACGTGCAATATTGTAAGTCATTCTTGGACTTAATTTACATAGTCATTCACTCAGGAATGCATATTAGTATCCTGTCAGTTGTATCTTTTTTTCATTGCTTTTAGTATATCGAATGTGCAATACGTGCATGTATCTGTAATTAAACCCTGCACTAAGGACTGTATTTTAAGGGAATTACTATTATTACCCTAAATTATATCATACACACATTTAGCTATTTAAGTATCTTTTCCTGTCATTTACCTGTACAGTTAATGTAAGCATGCAAATATTCACTTACCTGTTCATTTAACCAGTCTGTATATTAAGTAAACTATTATTACCCTCACTTATATTATACGCACTTTTAGCTATTTAAGTTTTTCTCTGCCATCGACCTGTATAGTATAGCTAACCATGACCCATCCACCAATGTAGTGTGAATATTTATAGCTTTTTTGCACTCCAGACTTCTTGTATTTTGATACTTTTTCATACTGCCGCTCTATGTATCATTTATCTGTCTTTTGGGTATTTTCGTTCTGGCATTTTGCACCTGCCCTGTGTTTGTTTCGTAGCTGCTTGACAAAGAAATGTCCCCCTCGGGGATCAATAAAGTACCTATGTATCTATCTAATCTATCTATCTATAAAAAAATAAAAATTAAGTCAAATGTTACAGGAGATAATTATAGATTTTTAAAGAAAATATTCAGTCTGGCAGTGGGAGTTGAGTTGTATAAAATGGGGTGTGGCTCACGACAGGGTTGTCTAGACCCAGGGTCAGGAATATCAGTACAAAGCCATGCTCCATGGCAGTATAGTCTTTGAGAAAAACCTGTCTCCCATACAGTCTTAAAGGAGGACAAGCATGAGCATACTTGATCAATAAGGTGAGACCTGGCTCCATAGGCATACATGATTGTGGTTGAATCTTGGGATAGTTCGGGCATCCTATACTGCAGAGGACAGGTTAGGGGCAGACGCACGCATGTGAGCCGGTAAAGGGGCTTGAAGGTGATCTTAAGGGTTGTTTCTCCAGCTGAGACATGGGCAGAGTGCAGTTGATGCAGGAATTCTCCTTCCTGTACCGTTCATGCAGGGGTATGGTGCGCTTTTTTCTCTTCATAGTTTGTGCTATGTGAGCGACACGCTGGGAGACAAGGTAGATGATCTCACAGACATTGAGCACGATGCAGAGGGCTGAGGCGGCCACCATAAAGTAGGTGAAAACGTTCTTCTCTGTGGGGTGGCCGACGTAGCAGTCCACCTGATTGGGGCAGGGGCTGACCTCACACTTGACCAGCCGGGGCAGGTAGAAGCTGTCATAGACTTTGTGGAGGATGTAGAGGAAGGAGATCTCGATGCCCGTCTTGACGAAGAGGCTGAGCATGTAGGTCCACCAGAGGCCGCCGTGCCTTTTCCCTGTGTTCTCGTACAGCTTGTCTTTGTTGCCGTTATTGGCGTACTTCCGCTCGCGTTCATCGCGATACGCCACATGCATCACCACCATGAAGGAGGGGCAGGTGACGAAGATGAGCTGCAGGGCCCACAGGCGGATGTGGGAGATGGGGAAGTAGTGGTCGTAGCAGACGTTGGCACAGCCGGGTTGCTTGGTGTTGCAGTCAAAGTCCTTCTGGTCATCACTCCAAACACGCTCCGCCGCCACCACGTACACCATCACCCTGAACACAAACACCACAGAGAGCCAGATACGACCAAACGCCGTAGAGTACTTATTCACCCCACTCAGGAGGGCTTGGAAGGTCTTCCAATCCATGGTTGAGGCTGGATGTTGACAGTCTCTTTTTCAGAACTTGCCTTCTTTTGTTCAATTGCTATGGATCACTGGAGCAACCTGAGTAGATAAAAGAGAATATGGGTGAGTTATGGCATCAACGTAACCTGGATCATGGTATGAATTAATTGCACAATTTTAATTCATATGACGTAAATATCGTCTCGGAGCATAGACCTGAAGCTGAGTGCAATATAGAGGAGGACTCTGATTTGCTGTATGAATTCTACTGGCATGCATTTGAAGAAGATGCTGTTTGTTTTTGCAGATGGGCATCAGTGTTGTGGACTCGTCAGTGGCTGGCCTGGGCGGGTGTCCATATGCACAGGGGGCCTCTGGGAATGTGGCCACAGAAGATGTGGTGTACATGCTGCATGGACTTGGCATTCAGACGGTGAGCATTCACCTCTTCCCTCTTTTTACCTCTTTCACTTCCTCTCTCAGTTCAATGGAATCTGTCAAACTGTTACGAAATAGTGTTCTACTTTCTTTGTATTGAAAGCATCATTGTCATCAGTGTTTACTTCAACACAAAGTGTTTGATCTGTAGGAGTCCCAGTTATCTTTTTAAACTGGTCAGTGCACATGTGTGAGTTCCCTGTTAGTGTGTGACACTATCCTCCTGTTCCCTTTGTTCCCTCTGTCTCAGGGAGTGGACCTTCCGAAGCTGATGGATGCTGGAGCTTTTATCTGTCGTTCGCTGAACAGAAAGACCAGCTCTAAAGTGGCCCAGGCCACCTGCAAGCTCTGAACCTGAATCCACAAAGGCCTAGAAGAGGGATGTCACGAGTGATGCCTACAGACAAGGCTAAAAGGCATTACTAAGGCAACACACACCTGTGCCACCGAGATGTAATATACTTTGATTTAGCTGTAGATGAAAACGGTTGTAAGAACTGTGTGTGTGTTCTATTATTTGAAATGAGTCAAGTACCTCGCTTATAAATGAAGAATTCTAAGTAGTTGGAAAGCCTTGCTCAAGTGATGCCTTCTCGTTCTGAGTAGATAAAAGAGAATATGGGTGAGTTAAGGCATCAACGTAACCTGGATCATGGTATGAATTAATTGCACAATTGCACAAAAATTGTATGATTCAATCCACACAAACAAGAGGAGCTTTTCAGCTTGTTGGATGTAGGCCTATGTTTATGTCTAAGCCTCAACCTAATGCATTTTATAGCAACCAGAAGTACAATATCTCTTATTTGAGAAATTAGGTGTTCTTCATTGACTGCCATTTTGTTTCCCTTTTTCAATAGATTTTTTATCAGTTTACTTCCACATATCCCTATTCATTTTTTTCTCCTTGTAATATTCAACAAATTAATATCTAAGGTTTACACAACCTTAATATAAGGTAAATGTGACAATTAATACATTTTAAAAACTGTTGACAGTAGATGAGAATTGGTTCAGGTTCATGCAAATTAAGATATATGCTACTATAGAAGGCCTTGAAATGACACACCGTTTACCACACACTGACTAGGCTATAACAGTTGGGCTGTCTGGGATATATTGGATAAGTATAATTTCCCAAATAAATCAGAGCTTTACTGTGTGGCTGTACAGGGATGGACATCGATGCCCATCATGTTTATTTTTTTCTTGTTTCTACTTATTGTTTATGTCTGCTTATACATGTTACATTTTGGAATAAGGTCAATATGAACTGTTTAAAAAGTATCCCTAAGAAAGGAATTGATACAGTTGAATGTACAAGACCATGATTCTTCGTCAAAATACTTTTTATGCATAGGCCTACCTGCTCTTCTTATTGCGCATATTCAGGTGGCTGAGTAACCTATAAACTTTATGATATGTCAGAACAGAGTAAATCTCAGACTGTTGTCAGAACAGAGTAAATGAAATAGACTATCAGGCTACGCCAAAACTTTAGACTACAATTCAACATAAACGCAGTAAAACAATAAAAGTACATTTTTACACCCTGCTCCCGTCATCTCATCCACACACTAAGAGTAAAGAACTGATACATTCATAAAAATATTTTCACTCACTTAACACAGTTTAATCCAATGTTTGTGCTTCAGTTCATAACCCGTTTTATTCTGTTTTCTGTCGTTTTTTCGTGGCTTAATTCGTTTTACGCAGAGATTATCCCCGCTCAACAGGTAGAACGCTGTTGTCATGATAGATGTGTCTTTGGCGTTTGCCTGTGGGTGGGGTTTAAAAAATAAACTTCTAGCCTACCAATTGAGGCCAAGATGTTTTCTTTCCTGCAATAGGCCTACACCACACTGTAAAACATTTCCTGTAAAATGTACAGTAGCTTACTGGCAGCAATTCGCCAATAAGTAACTCATTTATTTTACAGTACAGCTACTGTAATACATTTTATGGTACCAAAAATGTTAATGAAATCTAATTTACAGTAGAAAGTCAGTTACTGTAATCTAATTCACAGTACCAATTACAATTACAACACGTTACTGTAATTACCCAGTAACATATTACCAAGTGTTTTTTCAAAGTTTTCATTTTTATATTTTCATTTACATTTTGGTCATTTAACGGGCACTCTTGTCCTTAGCAACTTACAGTTGGTGCATTCAACCAAGATTGATAAAAAAAACATAATAGTCATAGCAAGTCAAACGTTTCTGTAACCGTTACTGAAAATTTACATATTAAAGCATATTAATGAATACTTGGGTGTTTTATATCACTTGCAGATCTAGAGGCCTAAGCAAAGGCTTCCAAACAGACACAGTAAAATGGTCAACAGTTAAAGGTTTAACACCCATTACCGCTCTGATCTGTCCCCAATATACATCTACTTGGTGGGGGAAGTAGTACAACATATCACTTAAATCACAAAAAGCTTATTTCTCTCAAATGTTGTGCACAAATTTGTTTACCTCCCTGTTAGTGAGCATTTCTCCTTTTCCAAGATAATCGATTCACCTGACAGGTGTGGCATATGAAGAAGCTGATTAAACAGCATGATCATTACACAGGTGCACTTTGTGCTGGGGACAATAAAAGGCCACTCTAAAATTTCATACAACACAATGCCACAGATGTCTCAAGTGAGGGAACGTGCAATTGTCATGCTGACTGCAGGAATGTCCACCAGAGCAGTTACCAGATTATTTAATGTTCATTTGTTCATTTCTCTACAATAAGCCACCTTCAACAACGTTATGGAGAATTTGGCAGTACGTCCAACCGGCCTCACAACTGCAGACCACGTGTAACCACGACAGCCCAGGACCTCCACATCTGGCTTCTTCACCTGCAGGATCATCTTATACCAGCCACCCGGACAGCTGATGAAACTATGGCTTTGCACAACCAAAGACGTTCTGCACAAACTGTTAGAAACCATCTCAGGGAAGCTCATCTGCGTGTAATTATATACAGTGGGGAGAACAAGTATTTGATACACTGCCGATTTAGCAGGTTTTCCCACTTACAAAGCATGTAGAAGTCTGTAATTTTTATCATAGGTACTCTTCAACTGTGAGTGACGGAATCTAAAAAAATCCAGAAAATCACATTGTATGATTTTTAAGTAATTAATTAGCATTTTATTGCATGACATAAGTATTTGATACATCAGAAAAGCAGAACTTAATATTTGGTACAGAAACCTTTGTTTGCAATTACAGAGATCATACGTTTCCTGTAGTTCTTGACCAGGTTTGCACACACTCCAGCAGGGATTATGGCCCACTCCTCCATACAGACCTTCTCCAGATCCTTCAGGTTTCGGGGCTGTCGCTGGGACATACAGACTTTCAGCTCCCTCCAAAGATTTTCTATTGGGTTCAGGTCTGGAGACTGGCTAGGCCACTCCAGGACCTTGAGATGCTTCTTACGGAGCCACTCCTTAGTTGCCCTGGCTGTGTGTTTTGGGTCGTTGTCATGCTGGAAGACCCAGCCACAACCCATCTTCAATGCTCTTACTGAGGGAAGGAGGTTGTTGGCCAAGATCTCATGGCCCCATCCATCCTCCCCTCAATACGGTGCAGTCGTCCTGTCCCCTTTGCAGAAAAGCATCCCCAAAGAATGATGTTTCCACCTCCATGCTTCACGGTTGGGATGGTGTTCTTGGGGTTGTACTCATCCTTCTTCTTCCTCCAAACACGGCGAGTGGAGTTTAGACCAAAAAGCTCTATTTTTGTCTCATCAGACCACATGACCTTCTCCCATTCCTCCTCTGGATCATCCAGATGGTCATTGGCAAACTTCAGACGGGCCTGGCTTGCGCTGGCTTGAGCAGGGGGACCTTGCGTGCGCTGCAGGATTTTAATCCATGACGGCGTAGTGTGTTACTAATGGTTTTCCTTGAGACTGTGGTCCCAGCTCTCTTCAGGTCATTGACCAGGTCCTGCCGTGTAGTTCTGGGCTGATCCCTCACCTTCCTCATGATCATTGATGCCCCACGAGATGAGATCTTCCATGGTGCCCCAGACCGAGGGAGATTGACCGTCATCTTGAACTTCTTCCATTTTCTAATAATTGCGGCAACAGTTGTTGCCTTCTCACCAAGCTGCTTGCCTATTGTCCTGTAGCCCATCCCAGCCTTGTGCAGGTCTACAATTTTATCCCTGATGTCCTTACACAGCTCTCTGGTCTTGGCCATTGTGGAGAGGTTGGAGTCTGTTTGATTGAGTGTGTGAACAGGTGTCTTTTATACAGGTAACGAGTTCAAACAGGTGCAGTTAATACAGGTAATGAGTGGAGAACAGGAGGGCTTCTTAAAGAAAAACTAACAGGTCTGTGAGAGCCGGAATTCTTACTGGTTGATAGGTGATCAAACACTTGTGTCATGCAATAAAATGCAAATTAATTATTTAAAAATCATACAATGTGATTTTCTGGAAGAAATTTCCCCTCGGGATCAATAAAGTACCTATGTATCTATCTAATCTATCTATCTATCAAAAATAAAAAATAAAGTCAAATGTTACAGGAGATAATTATAGATTTTTAAAGAAAATATTCAGTCTGGCAGTGGGAGTTGAGTTGTATAAAATGGGGTGTGGCTCACGACAGGGTTGTCTAGACCCAGGGTCAGGAATATCAGTACAAAGCCATGCTCCATGGCAGTATAGTCTTTGAGAAAAACCTGTCTCCCATACAGTCTTAAAGGAGGACAAGCATGAGCATACTTGATCAATAAGGTGAGACCTGGCTCCATAGGCATACATGATTGTGGTTGAATCTTGGGATAGTTCGGGCATCCTATACTGCAGAGGACAGGTTAGGGGCAGACGCACGCATGTGAGCCGGTAAAGGGGCTTGAAGGTGGCCTTGAAACTGGGATCTTAAGGGTTGTTTCTCCAGCTGAGACATGGGCAGAGTGCAGTTGATGCAGGAATTCTCCTTCCTGTACCGTTCATGCAGGGGTATGGTGCGCTTTTTTCTCTTCATAGTTTGTGCTTTGTGAGCGACACGCTGGGAGACAAGGTAGATGATCTCACAGACATTAAGCACGATGCAGAGGGCTGAGGCGGCCACCATAAAGTAGGTGAAAACGTTCTTCTCTGTGGGGTGGCCGACGTAGCAGTCCACCTGATTGGGGCAGGGGCTGACCTCACACTTGACCAGCCGGGGCAGGTAGAAGCTGTCATAGACTTTGTGGAGGATGTAGAGGAAGGAGATCTCGATGCCCGTCTTGACGAAGAGGCTGAGCATGTAGGTCCACCAGAGGCCGCCGTGCCTTTTCCCTGTGTTCTCGTACAGCTTGTCTTTGTTGCCGTTATTGGCGTACTTCCGCTCGCGTTCATCGCGATACGCCACATGCATCACCACCATGAAGGAGGGGCAGGTGACGAAGATGAGCTGCAGGGCCCACAGGCGGATGTGGGAGATGGGGAAGTAGTGGTCGTAGCAGACGTTGGCACAGCCGGGTTGCTTGGTGTTGCAGTCAAAGTCCTTCTGGTCATCACTCCAAACACGCTCCGCCGCCACCACGTACACCATCACCCTGAACACAAACACCACAGAGAGCCAGATACGACCAAACGCCGTAGAGTACTTATTCACCCCACTCAGGAGGGCTTGGAAGGTCTTCCAATCCATGGTTGAGGCTGGATGTTGACAGTCTCTTTTTCAGAACTTGCCTTCTTTTGTTCAATTGCTATGGATCACTGGAGCAACCTGAGTAGATAAAAGAGAATATGGGTGAGTTATGGCATCAACGTAACCTGGATCATGGTATGAATTAATTGCACAATTGCAATTCATATGACGTAAATATCGTCTCGGAGCACAGACCTGAAGCTGAGTGCAATATAGAGGAGGACTCTGATTTGCTGTATGAATTCTACTGGCATGCATTTGAAGAAGATGCTGTTTGTTTTTGCAGATGGGCATCAGTGTTGTGGACTCGTCAGTGGCTGGCCTGGGCAGGTGTCCATATGCACAGGGGGCCTCTGGGAATGTGGCCACAGCAGATGTGGTGTACATGCTGCATGGACTTGGCATTCAGACGGTGAGCATTCACCTCTTCCCTCTTTTTACCTCTTTCACTTCCTCCCTCAGTTCAATGGAATCTGTCAAACTGTTACGAAATAGTGTTCTACTTTCTTTGTATTGAAAACATCATTGTCATCAGTGTTTACTTCAACACAAAGTGTTTGATCTGTAGGAGTCCCAGTTATCTTTTTAAACTGGTCAGTGCACATGTGTGAGTTCCCTGTTAGTGTGTGACACTATCCTCCTGTTCCCTTTGTTCCCTCCGTCTCAGGGAGTGGACCTTCCGAAGCTGATTGATGCTGGAGCTTTTATCTGTCGTTCGCTGAACAGAAAGACCAGCTCTAAAGTGGCCCAGGCCACCTGCAAGCTCTGAACCTGAATCCACAAAGGCCTAGAAGAGGGATGTCACGAGTGATGCCTACAGACAAGGCTAAAAGGCATTACTAAGGCAACACACACCTGTGCCACCGAGATGTAATATACTTTGATTTAGCTGTAGATGAAAACGTGTGTGTGTGTGTTCTATTATTTGATATGAGTCAAGTACCTCGCTTATAAATGAAGAATTCTAAGTAGTTGGAAAGCCTTGCTCAAGTGATGCCTTCTCGTTCTGAGTAGATAAAAGAGAATATGGGTGAGTTAAGGCATCAACGTAACCTGGATCATGGTATGAATTAATTGCACAATTGCACAAAAATTGTATGATTCAATCCACACAAACAAGAGGAGCTTTTCAGCTTGTTGGATGTAGGCCTATGTTTATGTCTAAGCCTCAACTTAATGCATTTTATAGCAACAGAAGCACAATATCTCTTATTTGAGAAATTAGGTGTTCTTCATTGACTGCCATTTTGTTTCCCTTTTTCAATAGATTTTTTATCAGTTTACTTCCACATATCCCTATTCATTTTTTTCTCCTTGTAATATTCAACAAATTAATATCTAAGGTTTACACAACCTTAATATAAGGTAAATGTGACAATTAATACATTTTAAAAACTGTTGACAGTAGATGAGAATTGGTTCAGGTTCATGCAAATTAAGATATATGCTACTATAGAAGGCCTTGAAATGACACACCGTTTACCACACACTGACTAGGCTATAACAGTTGGGCTGTCTGGGATATATTGGATAAGCATAATTTCCCAAATAAATCAGAGATTTACTGTGTGGCTGTACAGGGAAGGACATCGATGCCCATCATGTTTATTTTTTTCTTGTTTCTACTTATTGTTTATGTCTGCTTATACATGTTACATTTTGGAATAAGGTCAATATGAACTGTTTAAAAATTATCCCTAAGAAAGGAATTGATACAGTTGAACGTACAAGACCATGATTCTTCGTCATAATACTTTTTACGCATAGGCCTACCTGCTCTTCTTATTGCGCATATTCAGGTGGCTGAGTAACCTATAAACTTTATGATATGTCAGAACAGAGTAAATCTCAGACTGTTGTCAGAACAGAGTAAATGAAATAGACTATAAGGCTACGCCAAAACTTTAGACTACAATTCAACATAAACGCAGTAAAACAGTAAAAGTACATTTTTACACCATGCTCCCGTCATCTCATCCACACACTAAGAGTAAAGAACTGATACATTCATAAAAATATTTTCACTCACTTAACACAGTTTAATCCAATGTTTGTGCTTCAGTTCATAACCCGTTTTATTCTGTTTTCTGTCGTTTTTTCGTGGCTTAATTCGTTTTACGCAGAGATTATCCCCGCTCAACAGGTAGAACGCTGTTGTCATGATGGATGTGTCTTTGGCGTTTGACTGTGGGTGGGGTTTAAAAAATAAACTTCTAGCCTACCAAGATGTTTTCTTTCCTGCAATAGTTCTACACCACACTGTAAAACATTTCCTGTAAAATGTACAGTAGTTTACTGGCAGCAATTCGCCAATAAGTAACTCATTTATTTTACAGTACAGCTACTGTAATACATTTTATGGTACCACAAATGTTAATGAAATCTAATTTACAGTAGAAAGTCAGTTACTGTAATCTAATTCACAGTACCAATTACAATTACAACACGTTACTGTAATTACCCAGTGACATATACCAAGTGTTTTTTGAAAGTTTTCATTTTTATATTTTCATTTACATTTTGGTCATTTAACGGGCACTCTTGTCCTTAGCAACTTACAGTTGGTGCATTCAACCAAGATTGATAAAAAAAACATAATAGTCATAGCAAGTCAAACGTTTCTGTAACCGTTACTGAAAATGTTGTCGTAGTTAAGGATATACTAGTCTTCAAAAAAATTGTAATTACAACAAGATATCTTATGATATACTTCTGGCTATCTCTGGATAGTGCCAATACATTACTGAGATATTCATGGTAACTGGATGCCAGCTTCCTTTAAATTACTATAATGTCAAAGCAATGAAAGACAGTACAATACTGTAAAAGGGACTAATAAATGTTAAGAAAGTTATTTTTACATTACGTTACTGTAATTATATGGGACTGGCGCAAGCAGGTTGGCTGAGCCATTTACATATTAAAGCATATTAATGAATACTTGGGTGTTTTATATCACTTGCAGATCTAGAGGCCTAAGCAAAGGCTTCCAAACAGACACAGTGAAATGGTCAACAATTAAAGGTTTAACACCCATTACCGCTCTGATCTGTCCCCAATATACATCTACTTGGTGGGGGAAGTAGTACAACATATCACTTAAATCACTACAGAACCTCTCAATAACAACTATAGCCTCTATAGAAAACATACCTCAAAATATGTTAATGAGCCAGCGATTCTTCCCCTACCAGAATATTTTTCCACAATGCATTAAATATACAGCAACAACTGTTCAGCAATTGCAAATAGTGAATATTTATACTGAACAAAAAATATAAACGCAACATGTAAAGTGTTGGTCCCATGTTTGATGAGCTGAAATAAAATATCTTAGAAATTTTCCATATGCACAAAAAGCTTATTTCTCTCAAATGTTGTGCACAAATTAGTTTACCTCCCTGTTAGTCAGCATTTCTCCTTTTCCAAGATAATCGATTCACCTGACAGGTGTGGCATATGAAGAAGCTGATTAAACAGCATGATCATTACACAGGTGCACTTTGTGCTGGGGACAATAAAAGGCCACTCTAAAATTTCATACAACACAATGCCACAGATGTCTCAAGTTTTGAGGGAACGTGCAATTGTCATGCTGACTGCAGGAATGTCCACCAGAGCAGTTACCAGATTATTTAATGTTCATTTGTTAATTTCTCTACAATAAGCCACCTTCAACAACGTTATGGAGAATTTGGCAGTACGTCCAACCGGCCTCACAACCGCAGACCACGTGTAACCACGACAGCCCAGGACCTCCACATCTGGCTTCTTCACCTGCAGGATCATCTTATACCAGCCACCCGGACAGCTGATGAAACTATGGCTTTGCACAATCAAAGACGTTCTGCACAAACTGTCAGAAACCATCTCAGGGAAGCTCATCTGCGTGTAATTATATACAGTGGGGAGAACAAGTATTTGATTCACTGCCGATTTAGCAGGTTTTCCCACTTACAAAGCATGTAGAAGTCTGTCATTTTTATCATAGGTACTCCTCAACTGTGAGTGACGGAATCTAAAAAAATCCAGAAAATCACATTGTATGATTTTTAAGTAATTCATTTGCATTTTATTGCATGACATAAGTATTTGATACATCAGAAAAGTAGAACTTAATATTTGGTACAGAAACCTTTGTTTGCAATTACAGAGATCATACGTTTCCTGTAGTTCTTGACCAGGTTTGCACACACTCCAGCAGGGATTATGGCCCACTCCTCCATACAGATCCTTCAGGTTTCGGGGCTGTCGCTGGGACATACGGACTTTCAGCTCCCTCCAAAGATTTTCTATTGGGTTCAGGTCTGGAGACTGGCTAGGCCACTCCAGGACCTTGAGATGCTTCTTACGGAGCCACTCCTTAGTTGCCCTGGCTGTGTGTTTTGGGTCGTTGTCATGCTGGAAGACCCAGCCACAACCCATCTTCAATGCTCTTACTGAGGGAAGGAGGTTGTTGGCCAAGATCTCATGGCCCCATCCATCCTCCCCTCAATACGGTGCAGTCGTCCTGTCCCCTTTGCAGAAAAGCATCCCCAAAGAATGATGTTTCCACCTCCATGCTTCACGGTTGGGATGGTGTTCTTGGGGTTGTACTCATCCTTCTTCTTCCTCCAAACACGGCGAGTGGAGTTTAGACCAAAAAGCTCTATTTTTGTCTCATCAGACCACATGACCTTCTCCCATTCCTCCTCTGGATCATCCAGATGGTCATTGGCAAACTTCAGACGGGCCTGGCTTGCGCTGGCTTGAGCAGGGGGACCTTGCGTGCGCTGCAGGATTTTAATCCATGACGGCGTAGTGTGTTACTAATGGTTTTCCTTGAGACTGTGGTCCCAGCTCTCTTCAGGTCATTGACCAGGTCCTGCCGTGTAGTTCTGGGCTGATCCCTCACCTTCCTCATGATCATTGATGCCCCACGAGATGAGATCTTCCATGGTGCCCCAGACCGAGGGAGATTGACCGTCATCTTGAACTTCTTCCATTTTCTAATAATTGCGGCAACAGTTGTTGCCTTCTCACCAAGCTGCTTGCCTATTGTCCTGTAGCCCATCCCAGCCTTGTGCAGGTCTACAATTTTATCCCTGATGTCCTTACACAGCTCTCTGGTCTTGGCCATTGTGGAGAGGTTGGAGTCTGTTTGATTGAGTGTGTGAACAGGTGTCTTTTATACAGGTAACGAGTTCAAACAGGTGCAGTTAATACAGGTAATGAGTGGAGAACAGGAGGGCTTCTTAAAGAAAAACTAACAGGTCTGTGAGAGCCGGAATTCTTACTGGTTGATAGGTGATCAAACACTTGTGTCATGCAATAAAATGCAAATTAATTATTTATAAATCATACAATGTGATTTTCTGGAAGAAATTTCCCCTCGGGATCAATAAAGTACCTATGTATCTATCTAATCTATCTATCTATCAAAAATAAAAAATAAAGTCAAATGTTACAGGAGATAATTATAGATTTTTAAAGAAAATATTCAGTCTGGCAGTGGGAGTTGAGTTGTATAAAATGGGGTGTGGCTCACGACAGGGTTGTCTAGACCCAGGGTCAGGAATATCAGTACAAAGCCATGCTCCATGGCAGTATAGTCTTTGAGAAAAACCTGTCTCCCATACAGTCTTAAAGGAGGACAAGCATGAGCATACTTGATCAATAAGGTGAGACCTGGCTCCATAGGCATACATGATTGTGGTTGAATCTTGGGATAGTTCGGGCATCCTATACTGCAGAGGACAGGTTAGGGGCAGACGCACGCATGTGAGCCGGTAAAGGGGCTTGAAGGTGGCCTTGAAACTGGGATCTTAAGGGTTGTTTCTCCAGCTGAGACATGGGCAGAGTGCAGTTGATGCAGGAATTCTCCTTCCTGTACCGTTCATGCAGGGGTATGGTGCGCTTTTTTCTCTTCATAGTTTGTGCTTTGTGAGCGACACGCTGGGAGACAAGGTAGATGATCTCACAGACATTAAGCACGATGCAGAGGGCTGAGGCGGCCACCATAAAGTAGGTGAAAACGTTCTTCTCTGTGGGGTGGCCGACGTAGCAGTCCACCTGATTGGGGCAGGGGCTGACCTCACACTTGACCAGCCGGGGCAGGTAGAAGCTGTCATAGACTTTGTGGAGGATGTAGAGGAAGGAGATCTCGATGCCCGTCTTGACGAAGAGGCTGAGCATGTAGGTCCACCAGAGGCCGCCGTGCCTTTTCCCTGTGTTCTCGTACAGCTTGTCTTTGTTGCCGTTATTGGCGTACTTCCGCTCGCGTTCATCGCGATACGCCACATGCATCACCACCATGAAGGAGGGGCAGGTGGCGAAGATGAGCTGCAGGGCCCACAGGCGGATGTGGGAGATGGGGAAGTAGTGGTCGTAGCAGACGTTGGCACAGCCGGGTTGCTTGGTGTTGCAGTCAAAGTCCTTCTGGTCATCACTCCAAACACGCTCCGCCGCCACCACGTACACCATCACCCTGAACACAAACACCACAGAGAGCCAGATACGACCAAACGCCGTAGAGTACTTATTCACCCCACTCAGGAGGGCTTGGAAGGTCTTCCAATCCATGGTTGAGGCTGGATGTTGACAATCTCTTTTTCAGAACTTGCCTTCTTTTGTTCAATTGCTATGGATCACTGGAGCAACCTGAGTAGATAAAAGAGAATATGGGTGAGTTATGGCATCAACGTAACCTGGATCATGGTATGAATTAATTGCACAATTTTAATTCATATGACGTAAATATCGTCTCGGAGCATAGACCTGAAGCTGAGTGCAATATAGAGGAGGACTCTGATTTGCTGTATGAATTCTACTGGCATGCATTTGAAGAAGATGCTGTTTGTTTTTGCAGATGGGCATCAGTGTTGTGGACTCGTCAGTGGCTGGCCTGGGCGGGTGTCCATATGCACAGGGGGCCTCTGGGAATGTGGCCACAGAAGATGTGGTGTACATGCTGCATGGACTTGGCATTCAGACGGTGAGCATTCACCTCTTCCCTCTTTTTACCTCTTTCACTTCCTCTCTCAGTTCAATGGAATCTGTCAAACTGTTACGAAATAGTGTTCTACTTTCTTTGTATTGAAAGCATCATTGTCATCAGTGTTTACTTCAACACAAAGTGTTTGATCTGTAGGAGTCCCAGTTATCTTTTTAAACTGGTCAGTGCACATGTGTGAGTTCCCTGTTAGTGTGTGACACTATCCTCCTGTTCCCTTTGTTCCCTCCGTCTCAGGGAGTGGACCTTCCGAAGCTGATGGATGCTGGAGCTTTTATCTGTCGTTCGCTGAACAGAAAGACCAGCTCTAAAGTGGCCCAGGCCACCTGCAAGCTCTGAACCTGAATCCACAAAGGCCTAGAAGAGGGATGTCACGAGTGATGCCTACAGACAAGGCTAAAAGGCATTACTAAGGCAACACACACCTGTGCCACCGAGATGTAATATACTTTGATTTAGCTGTAGATGAAAACGGTTGTAAGAACTGTGTGTGTGTTCTATTATTTGAAATGAGTCAAGTACCTCGCTTATAAATGAAGAATTCTAAGTAGTTGGAAAGCCTTGCTCAAGTGATGCCTTCTCGTTCTGAGTAGATAAAAGAGAATATGGGTGAGTTAAGGCATCAACGTAACCTGGATCATGGTATGAATTAATTGCACAATTGCACAAAAATTGTATGATTCAATCCACACAAACAAGAGGAGCTTTTCAGCTTGTTGGATGTAGGCCTATGTTTATGTCTAAGCCTCAACCTAATGCATTTTATAGCAACCAGAAGTACAATATCTCTTATTTGAGAAATTAGGTGTTCTTCATTGACTGCCATTTTGTTTCCCTTTTTCAATAGATTTTTTATCAGTTTACTTCCACATATCCCTATTCATTTTTTTCTCCTTGTAATATTCAACAAATTAATATCTAAGGTTTACACAACCTTAATATAAGGTAAATGTGACAATTAATACATTTTAAAAACTGTTGACAGTAGATGAGAATTGGTTCAGGTTCATGCAAATTAAGATATATGCTACTATAGAAGGCCTTGAAATGACACACCGTTTACCACACACTGACTAGGCTATAACAGTTGGGCTGTCTGGGATATATTGGATAAGCATAATTTCCCAAATAAATCAGAGATTTACTGTGTGGCTGTACAGGGAAGGACATCGATGCCCATCATGTTTATTTTTTTCTTGTTTCTACTTATTGTTTATGTCTGCTTATACATGTTACATTTTGGAATAAGGTCAATATGAACTGTTTAAAAAGTATCCCTAAGAAAGGAATTGATACAGTTGAATGTACAAGACCATGATTCTTCGTCAAAATACTTTTTATGCATAGGCCTACCTGCTCTTCTTATTGCGCATATTCAGGTGGCTGAGTAACCTATAAACTTTATGATATGTCAGAACAGAGTAAATCTCAGACTGTTGTCAGAACAGAGTAAATGAAATAGACTATCAGGCTACGCCAAAACTTTAGACTACAATTCAACATAAACGCAGTAAAACAATAAAAGTACATTTTTACACCCTGCTCCCGTCATCTCATCCACACACTAAGAGTAAAGAACTGATACATTCATAAAAATATTTTCACTCACTTAACACAGTTTAATCCAATGTTTGTGCTTCAGTTCATAACCCGTTTTATTCTGTTTTCTGTCGTTTTTTCGTGGCTTAATTCGTTTTACGCAGAGATTATCCCCGCTCAACAGGTAGAACGCTGTTGTCATGATAGATGTGTCTTTGGCGTTTGCCTGTGGGTGGGGTTTAAAAAATAAACTTCTAGCCTACCAATTGAGGCCAAGATGTTTTCTTTCCTGCAATAGGCCTACACCACACTGTAAAACATTTCCTGTAAAATGTACAGTAGCTTACTGGCAGCAATTCGCCAATAAGTAACTCATTTATTTTACAGTACAGCTACTGTAATACATTTTATGGTACCAAAAATGTTAATGAAATCTAATTTACAGTAGAAAGTCAGTTACTGTAATCTAATTCACAGTACCAATTACAATTACAACACGTTACTGTAATTACCCAGTAACATATTACCAAGTGTTTTTTCAAAGTTTTCATTTTTATATTTTCATTTACATTTTGGTCATTTAACGGGCACTCTTGTCCTTAGCAACTTACAGTTGGTGCATTCAACCAAGATTGATAAAAAAAACATAATAGTCATAGCAAGTCAAACGTTTCTGTAACCGTTACTGAAAATTTACATATTAAAGCATATTAATGAATACTTGGGTGTTTTATATCACTTGCAGATCTAGAGGCCTAAGCAAAGGCTTCCAAACAGACACAGTAAAATGGTCAACAGTTAAAGGTTTAACACCCATTACCGCTCTGATCTGTCCCCAATATACATCTACTTGGTGGGGGAAGTAGTACAACATATCACTTAAATCACAAAAAGCTTATTTCTCTCAAATGTTGTGCACAAATTTGTTTACCTCCCTGTTAGTGAGCATTTCTCCTTTTCCAAGATAATCGATTCACCTGACAGGTGTGGCATATGAAGAAGCTGATTAAACAGCATGATCATTACACAGGTGCACTTTGTGCTGGGGACAATAAAAGGCCACTCTAAAATTTCATACAACACAATGCCACAGATGTCTCAAGTGAGGGAACGTGCAATTGTCATGCTGACTGCAGGAATGTCCACCAGAGCAGTTACCAGATTATTTAATGTTCATTTGTTCATTTCTCTACAATAAGCCACCTTCAACAACGTTATGGAGAATTTGGCAGTACGTCCAACCGGCCTCACAACTGCAGACCACGTGTAACCACGACAGCCCAGGACCTCCACATCTGGCTTCTTCACCTGCAGGATCATCTTATACCAGCCACCCGGACAGCTGATGAAACTATGGCTTTGCACAACCAAAGACGTTCTGCACAAACTGTTAGAAACCATCTCAGGGAAGCTCATCTGCGTGTAATTATATACAGTGGGGAGAACAAGTATTTGATACACTGCCGATTTAGCAGGTTTTCCCACTTACAAAGCATGTAGAAGTCTGTAATTTTTATCATAGGTACTCTTCAACTGTGAGTGACGGAATCTAAAAAAATCCAGAAAATCACATTGTATGATTTTTAAGTAATTAATTAGCATTTTATTGCATGACATAAGTATTTGATACATCAGAAAAGCAGAACTTAATATTTGGTACAGAAACCTTTGTTTGCAATTACAGAGATCATACGTTTCCTGTAGTTCTTGACCAGGTTTGCACACACTCCAGCAGGGATTATGGCCCACTCCTCCATACAGACCTTCTCCAGATCCTTCAGGTTTCGGGGCTGTCGCTGGGCAATACGGACTTTCAGCTCCCTCCAAAGATTTTCTATTGGGTTCAGGTCTGGAGACTGGCTAGGCCACTCCAGGACCTTGAGATGCTTCTTACGGAGCCACTCCTTAGTTGCCCTGGCTGTGTGTTTCGGGTCGTTGTCATGCTGGAAGACCCAGCCACAACCCATCTTCAATGCTCTTACTGAGGGAAGGAGGTTGTTGGCCAAGATCTCATGGCCCCATCCATCCTCCCCTCAATACGGTGCAGTCGTCCTGTCCCCTTTGCAGAAAAGCATCCCCAAGGAATGATGTTTCCACCTCCATGCTTCACGGTTGGGATGGTGTTCTTGGGGTTGTACTCATCCTTCTTCTTCCTCCAAACACGGCGAGTGGAGTTTAGACCAAAAAGCTCAATTTTTGTCTCATCAGACCACATGACCTTCTCCCATTCCTCCTCTGGATCATCCAGATGGTCATTGGCAAACTTCAGACGGGCCTGGCTTGCGCTGGCTTGAGCAGGGGGACCTTGCGTGCGCTGCAGGATTTTAATCCATGACGGCGTAGTGTGTTACTAATGGTTTTCCTTGAGACTGTGGTCCCAGCTCTCTTCAGGTCATTGACCAGGTTCTGCCGTGTAGTTCTGGGCTGATCCCTCACCTTGATCATTGATGCCCCACGAGGTGAGATCTTGCATGGTGCCCCAGACCGAGGGAGATTGACCGTCATCTTGAACTTCTTCCATTTTCTAATAATTGCGGCAACAGTTGTTGCCTTCTCACCAAGCTGCTTGCCTATTGTCCTGTAGCCCATCCCAGCCTTGTGCAGGTCTACAATTTTATCCCTGATGTCCTTACACAGCTCTCTGGTCTTGGCCATTGTGGAGAGGTTGGAGTCTGTTTGATTGAGTGTGTGAACAGGTGTCTTTTATACAGGTAACGAGTTCAAACAGGTGCAGTTAATACAGGTAATGAGTGGAGAACAGGAGGGCTTCTTAAAGAAAAACTAACAGGTCTGTGAGAGCCGGAATTCTTACTGGTTGATAGGTGATCAAATACTTATGTCATGCAATAAAATGCAAATGAATTACTTAAAAATCATACAATGTGATTTTCTGGATTTTTGTTTTAGATTCCGTCACTCACAGTTGAAGTGTACCTATGATAAAAATTACAGACTTCGACATGTTTTGTAAGTAGGAAAACCTGCAAAATCGGCAGTGTATCAAATACTTGTTCTCCTCACTGTATGTAAAACAAAAAGTGAACACTATCCAGCTTTTAATTCCAATGTATAATGCCTTCGGAAAGTATTCAGACCCCTTGACTTTTTCCACATTTTGTTACGTTACAGCATTATTCTAAAATTGATTAAATAGTTTTTTCCCCCTATTCAATCTACACATAATAGCCCATAATGACTAAGCAAAAAAAGGGTTTTAGAAATTTTTGCAAATGTATTACAAATAAAAAACGTAAATATCATATTTTCATAAGTATTCAGACCCTTTACTCAGTACTTTGTTGTAGCACCTTTGGCAGCGAGTCTTCTTGGGTATGACGCTACAAGCCTGCCACACCTGTATTTGGGGAGTTTCCCCACATTCTTCTCTGCAGATCCTATCAAGCTCTGTCAGGTTGGATGGGGAGAGGTGCTGCACAGAAATGTTCAGGTCTCGCCAAAAATGTTTGATCGATTTCAAGTCTGGGCTCTGGCTGGGCCACTCAAGGACAATCAGACTTGTCCCGAAACCACTCCTGCGTTGTCTTGGCTGTGTGCTTAGGGTCGTTGTTGGAAGGTGAACCTTCGCCCGAGTGCTCCGGGGCAGGTTTTCATCAAGGATCTTACTGTACTGTACTCAAATACTACTTGAGTAAAAGTCTAAAATTATTTGGTTTAAAAATATACTGAAGTATCAAAAGTAAATGTAATTGCTAAAATATATTTAAGTATCAAAAGAAAAAGTATAAATATAAATCATTTAAAATTCCTTGTATTAAGCAAACCAGATGGCACCATTTTCTTGTTTTAAACATTTTTGGAAAGCCAGGGGCACACTCCATGTGTGTTTAGTGAGTCCGCCAGATCAGAGGCAGTATGGATGACCAGGGATGTTCTGTTGATAAGTGCGTGAATTTAACTATTTTCATATCCTGCTAAGCATTCAACATGTAATGGGGGTCAAGGAAAATGTATGGAGAAAAAATGACATTATTTTTATTATAGAACGTGGGGAATGGTCGGAGGCAAGCTATAGAACTCTAATGTTGTTTTGTTTGTTATTTTGTGATGTCATTAAACATTTTATAAAGAAAATACTGTACCTTGGAAAGTATACCCACTACATGTACGAAGTGTCCATCCTATATGTTGTGCATGTAATATGACAAATTATTCAAGTATTTTTGTTAAGAGAGGGATGCGATTTAAGATGGGAACCCCACTGGGAACCATAGATATGGCTGGCTAGCCTATCTTCAAAGAAGCTACATCAAGAGTGAATGGAAGGAGAATCAATTCTGTAGTTCTATTCAGGACTACATGACAAGTTACCGGAGACCGGGCAACTACAGAGGACAACAACAGAGCCTTACAAGCGTGCCGCTAGAAGGCCCAACTCCCTTTCCAGGGCGGTGCTGTCCACCGAGAGAGATACACAGCGAACCAGGCATTTCACGTAAATACATTCATGATTTCTTACTTGTGTGAAAAGTATATGGTTACTGATAGTGAGAGTAGTTTAAAATAAGTACCAATGTTAAGTGTCTCTGTCGCTCTCTCTCCCTGCCTCGCCATCTCTTTTGTAACAAGCAGCCATGTTGCTGTTATTTCACTAGGGACCTGTTTTCATCGTATTAAGTTTCCAGTCAATAACCAGTAAAGTGTGTGTGATTATCCTGTGTTCCCATTTAATTAGCTAGTAAATAATTAAACTAATTTGTGTAGTACTGAATCATAAGTAAGGCTAGGGTTTTTGCAGATGCAAGGAGGTTACGACTGTTCAGGATGATAATATGATACGAGGTTATGATTAATAAGTGGACTGTTTATAGATGTGATAGGTAAAGACCTTTTAGAGTTTAATTCAGGAGATGGTAACTCTTTAAAGAACCGCTCTCGTGGTGCCCCAGATCCTAATTAGTTAATTGTTACATGATTAATTGAATCGGGTAACAATTAAACATAGTTAGTTAATTAGATAATAACTGTCTTCAGATTAATGTTAAAGTCTTGTCACGACAACAGATACCCCAAAAAATTACTTAAGTATTACTTTAAAGTATTTTTACTTAAGTACTTTACACCACTGGTGCTAGGCAACTCTCTACTGTTGGATGGAGAGGTGGGGCAGCGAAAGGGGTGAGGCAGTGGGTGAGAGGGAGGGGGGCACCTTCAAATCAGCAAGAGAATTAATCATTTCAGATTTTTCAATAAAGGCATAGCAATTCCTTATCATAATATCTGGGTTTTTTTTAAGTTACCAGATTTTTCATTGTGTTTCTCTACCCTCTTTTCATAGAGCAAACTTTCCTTTTACTTTTGTTTGTTGCATTGACATGCATTGTGTCAGGCTCTGGCCATAGGGAAGCCTTTGGCTCTTCTATTTAGCCTGACAGATCTATAATTCTATTTTTAGGTCTATGGTGTTTAGTGTTGGGTCCCCAATTAGAGGCAGCTGCTAAGTGTTGTCTCTGATTGGGGGTCCTACTTAAGTTGTTATTTTGATGTAGAGGAGTGTTTGTGCCTACATTAGACATACTGTAAGTACTTTTGTCTTGTTTTGTAGTTTCGCATTAAGTTGAATTATTAAACTAATATGTCGAACTACAACTGCGCTGCGCCTTGGTCTGCCTTCACACCACATCGTGACACAGAGACCTTCCTTTGCAACACAATATTAGGAAGGTGTTCCTAATGTTTGGTATACTCAGTGTATGTGGATTTGGCTATTACAGCCACACCCGTTGCTGACAGGTTTATAGAATCGAGCACACAGCCATGCAATATCCATAAACAAACATTGGCAGTAGAATGGCCTTACTAAAGAACTCAGTGACTTTCAACATGGCACCGTCATAAGATGCCACCTTTTCAACAAGTCAGTTAGTCAACTGTCAGTTTCGGCCCCGGTCAACTATAAGTGCTGTTATTGTGTAAACGTTTAGGAGCATCAACGGCTCAGCCGCGAAGTGGTAGTCCACACAAACGCCACACAAGCTCACAGAAAGGGACCGGCAAGTTCTGAAGTGTGTAATAATCGTCTGTCCTCAGTTGCTACACTCACTACAGAGTTCCAAACTGCCTCTGGAAGCAATGTCAGCACAAGAGCTGTTCGTCGCAAGCTTCATGAAATGGGTTTCCATGGCCAAGCAGCTGCACACAAGTCTAAGATCACCATGCGCAATGCCAAGCGTCGGCTGGAGTGGTGTAATGCTCACCACCTTTGGTGAATCACGCTTCACCATCTGACAGTCCGATGGAAGAATCTGGTTTTGGTGGATGCAAGGAGAACGCTACCTGCCCCAATGCATAGTGCCAACTGTAAAGTTTGGTGGAGGAGGAATAATGGTCTGGGGCTGTTTTTCATGGTTCGGGCTAGGCCCCTTAGTTCCAGTGAAGGGAAATCTTAATGCTACTTCATACAATGGCATTCTAAACGATTCTGTGCTTCCAACTTTGTGGCAACATTTTGGGGAAGTTCCTTTCCTGTTTCAGCATGACAATGCCTTCATGCACAAAGCGAGGTCCATACAGAAATGGTTTGTCAAGGTCGGTGCGTAACAACTTTACTGGCCTGTACAGAGCCCTGTCCTCAACCCCATCGAACACCTTTGAGATTAATTGGAACCCGGACTGCGAACAAGGCCTAATCGCCCAACATCAGTGCCCGACCTCACTAATGCTTTTGTGGCATGCAGCAATGTTCCAACATCTAGTGGAAAGCCTTCCCAGAAGAGTGGAGGCTATTATAGCAGCAAAGGGGGGACCAACTCCATAATAATGCCCATGATTGTGGAATGAGATGTCGAGCAGGTGTCCACATACTTTCGGTCATGTAGTGTATATACAGTGCCTTTCGGAAAGTCTTCAGATCCCTGAGAGGGAGAGCCTAGGCCTTCTCCCTTGATTTACGACTGGCGTGAGTTGTTAACCCCCACTAGTCCTGCAGGTGAGAGGGGGTCTGATTGAAGTTATTAGTTGCAAACCTGATCTGACCTATTTTGACTCTCGTGGACAGTCATGACACTGTACTTTAACTATTTCAATTTTGGACAACTTTTACTTCACTACATTCCTAAAGAATATAATGTACTTTTTTCTCCATACATTTTCCTTGACACCCGTTACATTCTGAATGCTTAGCAGGACAGGAACATTTTTAAACAAGAAAATGGTGCTGGTTTGCTTAATATATTTGTCCTGAGTTTAGTTAATAGAGAGATGTCCTATCAGTAATATGATAATACCTATTTATTGTGTATGTAACTTAACATGTGTAAGTAGTATAGTATATATATATATATATATATATATATATATATATATATATATATATATATATAAAGGTATATTTATTTGTGTTTTACAGTGCCTTCGGAAAGTATTCAGACCCCTTGACTTTTTCCAGATTTTGTTACGTTACAGCCTTATTCTAAAATTGATTAAGTTAATGTTTTTCCTTTATCAATTTACACACAGTACCCCATAATGACAAAGCGAATAACTATTTAAAACAAAAAATACATTTAGATCAGGTGCATCCTGTTTCCATTGATCATCATTGAGATGTTTCTACAATTTGATTGGAGTCCACCTGTGGTAAATTCAATTAATTGGACATAATTTGGAAAAGCACACACCTGTCTAAATAAGGTCCCACAGTTGACAGTGCATGTCAGAGAAAAAACCAAGCCATGAGGTCAAAGGAATTGTCCGTAGAGCTCCGAGACAGGATTGTGTTGAGGCACAGATCTTGGGAAGGGTACCAAAACGTTTCTGAAGCATTAAAAGTCCCCAAGAACACACCTGCACCTGGCCTCCAGAAGTTTGGAACCATCAAAACTGTTCCTATAGCTGGCCCCCTGGCCAAACTGAGCAATCAGAGGAGAAAGGCCTTGGTCAGGGAAGTGACCAAGAACCCGATGGTCACTCTGATAGAGCTCCAGATTTCCTCTGTGGTGATGGGAGAACCTTCCAGAAGGACAACAATCTCTTCAGCACTCCACCAATCAGGCCTTTATGGTAGAGTGGTCGGACGAAAGCCACTCCTCAGTAAAAGGCACAGCCCGCTTGGAGTTTGCCAAAAGGCACCTAAAGACTCTCAGACCATGAGAAACAATATTCTCTGCTCTGATGAAACCAAGATTGAACTCTTTGGCCTGAATGCCAAGCGTCACGTCTGCAGGAAACCTGGCAGCATCCCTACTGTGAAGCATGGTGGTGGCAGCATCATGCTGTGGGGATGTTTATCAGCGGCAGGGACTGGGAGACTAGTCAGGATCGCGGGAAAGATGAACTGAGCAAAGTACAGCGAGATCCTTGATGAAAACCTGCAACAGAGCACTTAGGACCTCAGTCTTGGGCAAAGGTTCACCTTCCAACAGGACAATGACCCTAAGGCCCAGCCAGAGCCCGGACTTGAACCCGATCGAACATCTCTGGAGAGACCTGAAAATATCTGTGCAGTGACGCTCCCCATCCAAACTGACAGAGCTTGAAAGGATCTGCAGAGTAGAATGGGAGAAGCTCTCCAAATATAGGTGTGCCAAGCTTATAGCGTCATACCCAAGAAGACTCGAGGTTGTAATCGCTGCCAAAGGTGCTTCAACAAAGTACTGAGTAAAGGGTCTGAATACTTATGTAAATGTGATATTTCCATTTTATTTATTTTTATACATTTGCAAACATTTCTAAACGTTTTTTGCTTTGCCATTATGGGGTATTGTGTGTAGATTGATGAGGGGAAAAAAGACAAGCGGTCTTAACAAAATGTGGAAAAAGTCAAGCAGTCTGAAACACAAATAAATACAGCTATATATATATATATATATATATATATATACACACACACACACACACTACTTACACATGTTAAGTTACATACACAATAAATAGGTATTATCATGTTATTGATAGGCCATCTCTCCATTAACTAATGTCAGGACAAATGGAGATAAGGAAACAGCAGATTGTTTGAGCTTGTTTTGTTTTTGTGTTGTTCGTTGCAATCTACTGTTTCTATGCACAGTCCTTTCTTCCAGTTGAAACTTGTTCCAGAATGCTTTCAGCCCTTCACTAACCACCACACCCAGAGATGAAAATGAGTTTTTGTTTAGCTGCTGTTCGTCACACCTGATTGGTGGAAAGCATCAAAGGCTTACCTGGTGCTAGGCAACTCTTTATTGTTGAATGGAATAGTTGGGCAGGGAAAGGGGCGAGGCAGTGGGTGAGAGGGAGGGGGCACTTTCAAATCAGCAAGACAATTCATCCTTTCAACTTTTTTTCAATAAAGGCACAGCAATTCCTTATCATATTACCTGTTTTCGAAGTTACCTGACATTGCGCAGCGGTCTAAGGCACTGCATCTCAGTGGTAAAGGCGTCACTACAGACACCCTGGTTCAAATAGGGGCTAGCGTCGTCTGGGTTTGGCCGGTGTAGGTGGTCATTGTAAATAAGAATTTGTTCTTAACTGATTTGCCTTGTTAAATAAAGGTTAAATAAAAAATTGAAATTAAATAATATTGTAATTGTGTATCTCTACCCTCTTTTCATTGAACAGACTTTATTTGTACTGTTGTTTGTTTGTTGACATGTGGTCTCTTTATTCCCGTCTTCTTCATGGTCATTGAGAGGCCAGGGGTGGACTGAACTAGATGGTTTTTGCTTACTATGGAGATCATCCCAAATCCAAATCTCCAAGGAAATGGACTGTGGCTCATTTCTCCTTGATACCACCAACAACCACCCACTTTTATGGGCAAACTTTGGAGATAAGCTTTTATATAAGTTCACAATGTCTTTTACTGGATGGCTTGTTGATGTTCCCAGGACAAAGAGTATCAGTATCTTTTCAGATGGCCATAAGAGTATTTTTGTTGAGAGACTATTTATGGGCAAAAAAAAAAACTCTGGTGAATGGAAAAGAACATCAAATGTATGCTTGCGGCAATTCTCCATACAAGTCAGAAC
This sequence comes from Thymallus thymallus, assembly GCA_023634145.1. Classification (NCBI taxonomy): domain Eukaryota; kingdom Metazoa; phylum Chordata; class Actinopteri; order Salmoniformes; family Salmonidae; genus Thymallus; species Thymallus thymallus. The sequence goes on along the minus strand of CM042405.1, from coordinate 22,345,288 downwards.
AAATCAGCTCTATTCAACGCCCTCGCGCTACTATACAGTATGTCCCCACACATGACACAACAACAAAGGCAGAAAGGCTTATTTAAGATGAATGCAGAGTTCCTATATGCACATCGAAATGTATTGTGTTTGAGTGGTATGTATTTGTGCGTCCATGTTTTCAAACAGACACACAAATACACCTGAGCTATTGACATATTTTATATTTCATACAGGCTGATATGTACTAATGCTGCAGGATTATAACACACTGGGACCACAAGTATGTATCCATGGGATGTGAACAAAAACAACTTTCTTGATTTCATTTAGAACCTCTCTCAACTAGTGTTTACTGCTATCTGCTTTGCCCAGAGGTCTCAGCTCAGTGAATGATCAATCTCCCCCACATTCCTGCCCTTGAGCTGTTTTCTATTTTTCTGTCTAATGTTCTCATCCACCAAGGAGAAGTATTCTACCTCTATTCACATTCCACAGGATATTCCTTCCCAATGACTCATCCAATAGATCATTACAATCCTTTAGTTGTTCAATCAAGGGCTGCGTTTTGATCCAGGCTGTTGAACGGGCGCACCTGATGGAATGCACCCCCATGACTCAACCGCCGTGCATTGCGTGTCTCCACATGCTGAGAGAATAGAACAGGAAAACTACTACAATGTTCTGTGTCTGTACACAATGTTCTGTGTCTGTTTAAGACAGTGAAAGCAGCAGGGGTAAGTGCAAACAGAGAAGATGAGGAGCTGGGGCAAAACTAACATACAGTCCTATACAGTCTTGCTACTGCAAAGGTGTGTTCTTTTCTTTGTCTACACAGTAAAATACCCACAAGTCCTGATTCAAGAGGCTGAATAGAGAGAAAGGATACAGACATATTACATTCACTGTGGCAACAGACAAGGTCCGTCCTTGGTTCCTGGTTGATTATTACAGAAGACAAAAACATACACTTGAACAACTTAAATCCCCCGTTCTGGAATACAAAGTAGGAGAAATGTGTTTGATTTCACCTCACAGCTCTGAGTTACACATATCAATCCTTTTCTTATCTCTCATTTTCATATAAAACAGAGGAGATAAAGTACCCAATTGTCATACTTAAGTAAAAGTAGACACCTTAATAGAAAATGACTCCAGTAAAAGTGAAAGTTACCCAGTAAAATACTACTTGAGTAAAAGTCTGAAAGTATTTGGTTTTAAATATACTTCAAGTATTAAAAGTAAATGTAATTGCTAAAATAAAAAATGTCCAAAATAAAGTTATAAATCATTTCAAATTCCTTATATTAATCAAACCAGACAGTACAATTTATTTATTTATTTTTATTTATGGATAGCCAGGGGCACATTCCAAAACTCAGACATAATTTAGTTTAGTGAGTCAGCCACCTCAGAGGCAGTAGGGATGACCAGGGATGCTCTCTTGATAAGTGTGTGAATGACATTTTTTTGCATTCAAAATGTAACCAGTATTTTTGAGAGTCAGGGAAAATGTATGGAGTAAAAAGTACATTATTTTCTTTACGAATGTAGTAAAAGTAAAGTACAGATACCCCAAAAACGACTTAAGTAGTACTTTACACCACTGACAAAATGGACAGGTCCTCTTATACAATGAGAGGGTTGTTAATACATTCTGGTCCCCATATAGAATGAGTTTCATGAATAACTTTTGTGACCAATGCACTGGTGATGATATGGGACTAATATCAGCACCCAGAACCAAACCATCAAAGGCTATCACAAGAGAGTAAAATGGGACTGATACAGTATAATTCTGAAATTCGGATTAATCCTAAATAAATGATCTTTCATACCATGCTTGATCCTTATCTAAGAATCTTTGAACAAAGATTAATTTGAATACTGTCTCTAACGAATGAATGCAGGCGCTCCCATAGAGAAATGTACTGTATAGGAGCATTACTCTCAGCACCAAGCAATGAGCATGCATTTTTTTATGTTATATATAGTGTATGGTGTAATTTCTCCAGCTTGTGTGTTACATGTGCACTTCAGCCATTGTATTTATCAAAATTATTTGAAAAAAACATAAATGTGTTGTATAAAGATACAAAAAAGTGAAATAGATCAAATGCACTTATATAAAAAAAAAAATATGTAAATATACCTATATATGGACTACACTGTTTACATCAACAGCTATGTTAACTGAAACACACTCAAAGGTGTCAATGTAAATAGTCCGGGTGGCCAATCAAACCGTAAGATAAGCTTGTGTGTGCCACAGTTGTTTAGGACAAAACTACTTAATCTGCAAATAAAAACCTTTCAAGAACATTGTGGCCTTGTGATAACCATGTGTGTGCATTTGAAACACAGCATGGCTAGTACACATCATTTAAAGATTAAAAAAAATGTATCTCCAAACCCATCTGTTCATAGTCACATTTTTGGGAGGGGGAAAATCACTGTTAAGTAAACAATGCATACAGAAGAACAGTGAAGAACTCTGGCCAAGGTTTGCCTTTCCAGAAGAGAAATGGAAGATATTTCTCATTGCCTCCAGATTCGTTAATCAACCTCTCCTTATTTTTGGTGTGTCATCATAGAGGTCGTTCAGTTGTGGTCAGACTCGCTCAGGTGGAACAAACTTAAACTTAAAACCTTTTTTCAATGCTGAATTGAATGTCACTGAGAAAACAGAAATGTGCTCTTGTATTTTTTTTTTCAGAAATCTTTTCTAAATGTAATCTTTATACAATATTTGTGCTGGCAACATAACCAATTACAGTTTTTTGAAATCAGGTTACATGTGACTGATTATATGTAACCAGTTACTCCCCAATCCTGACTATAACATGGGGCTGAGGAATCCTTGCTGGGCAACTTTAGTGAGTTGGACTCCATTCGATTCTTGCCACTGATCACCAGTGAGGTAGCCATGGCCACCTGGCGTGACTGAATGGTGGATTTGTGTGATTGGCGTACGCGGGTGAAACACTCTTTACATCGTTTCCCCACTAGATACAGGATCTCGAATAAGGATAGCAGGATACAGACCAGGCTGGTGACCACCATGAAGATGGTGAAGATACGCTTCTCTGTGGGGCGTGCGATGAAGCAGTCCACCTTGTTGGGACAGGGCTTCTGCTCACATTTGATGAGGGAGGGGAAGTCATAGCCCTCGTAGATATGGTAGATTAAATACACAAAGGTGGCGTCCACGGCTATCTTAAAGACCAGGGTCAGTACGTAGGTCCACCACAGCCCGCCACGCTTTTTGCCGGTGTTCTTGTAAAGTTTCCGACAGCCCTCACCATATTTGAGCATGTGTTTGCGCTCACGTTCATCTCTGTAGGCCACGTGCATCACAACCATAAAGGAGGGACAGGTGACGAAAATGAGCTGCAGGGCCCATAGGCGGACGTGGGACACAGGGAAGAAGTGGTCGAAACAGACGTTATGGCAGCCAGGCTGGGCCGTGTTGCACTGGAAGTCCTTCTGCTCGTCACCCCACACCTTCTCTGCCGCCACAACAAACACCATGACCCTGAAGAGGAAGACAATGGATAGCCACACACGGCCGAACGCTGTGGAGTACTTGTTCACCCCACTGAGGAGGCCCTGGAGGAATGCCCAGTTCATTGTGAAGCTGACTCAAAATCTACACCTCTGACAGAAGTTAAGATGAGGAAGGTGTGAGAAACACTTTTCGGTTGGAAACTGTTGGTTGAGATCTCAAGTCAAATTCTGGAGTGTTCCTTACTTTCAGCCATCTATAGAAAAAGAGAGAGGGAGTAAGGGGAAGAGCTGGCCCTTGAGTATGAGTGAACAAAAACATAACTGGTGTTTTTGTTTTTTCCCAATGATTTATATACAGTTGAAGTCGGAAGTTTACATACACTTAGGTTGAAGTCATTAAAACTCATTTTTCAACCACTCCACAGATTTCATGTTAACAAACTATAGTTTTGGCAAGTCGGTTAGGACATCTACTTTGTGCATGACACAAGTAATTCATCCAAAAATTGTTTACAGACAGATTATTTCACTAACAAGTCAGAAGTTTACATACAGTGAGTTGACTGTGCCTTTAAACAGCTTGGAAAATTCCAGAAAATGATGTCATGGCTTTAGAAGCTTTTGATAGGCTGATTTACATAATTTGAGTCAACTGGAGGTGTACCTGTGGATGTATTTCAAGGCCTACCTTCAAACTCAGTGCCTCTTTGCTCGACATCATAGGAAAATCAAAAGAAATCAGCCAAGACCTCAGGAAAAGAATTGTAGACCTCCACAAGTCTGGTTCATCCTTGGGAGCAATTTCCAAACGCCTGAAGGTACCACGTTCATCTGTAAAAAAAATAGTACGCAAGTATAAACACCATGGGACCACGCAGCCATCATACCGCTCAGGAAGGAGACGCGTTCTGTCTCCTGGTGCGTACTTTGGTGCGAAAAGTGCAAATCAATCCCAGAACAACAGCAAAGGAGTGTGAAGATGCTGGAGGAAACAGGTACAAAAGTATCTATATCCACAGAAAACAAGTCCTATATTGGCATAACCTGAAAGGCTGCTCAGCAAGGAAGAAGCCCTTGCACCACCATAAAAAGCCAAACTAAGGTTTGCAGCTGCACAAGGGGACAAAGATCATACTTTTTGGAGAAATGTCCTCTGGTCTGATGAAACAAAAATGGAACTGTTTGGCCATAATGACCATTGTAATGTTTGGAGGAAAAAGGGTGAGGCTTGTAAGCCGAAGAACACCATCCCAACCGTGAAGTACGGGGGTGGCAGCATCATGTTGTGGGGGTGCTTTGCTGCAGGAGGGACTGGTGCACTTCACAAAATAGATGGCATCATGAAGGAAAATGATGTGGATATATTGAAGCAACATCTCAAGACATCAGTCATGAAGTTAAAGCTTGGTCGCAAATGGGTCTTCCAAATGGACAATGACCCCAAGCATACTTCCAAAGTTGTGGCAAAATGGCTTAAGAACAACAAAGTCAAGGTATTAGAGTGGCCATCACAAAGCCCTGACCTCAACCCTATAGAACATTTGTGGGCAGAACTGAAAAAGCGTGTGCGAGCAAGGAGGCCTACAAACCTTACTCAGTTACACCAGTTCTGTCAGGAGGAATGGGCAAAAAAATCACCCAATTTATTGTGGGAAGGTTGTGGAAGGCAACCTGAAACGTTTGACCCAAGTTAAACAATTTAAAGGCAATGCTACCAAATACTAATTGAGTGTATGTAAACTTCTGAGCCACTGGGAATGTGATGAAATAAATAAAAGTTGAAAGAAATAATTCTCTACTATTATTCTGACATTTCACATTCTTAAAATAAAGTGGTGATCCTAACTGACCTAAGACAGGGAATTTTTACTAGTATTAAATGTCAGAAATTGTGAAAAACTTCGTTTAATGTATTTGTTCTAACTGGGATCTATTTTCACACTTCAGATTAGTTCTAAACATCAACGGTCACGTTCTCGTTTTAAAACACGGACAACTACAGTACTTAATTCCCCTATTGTTTGTTCTAGTGCGTGCGCTGAATAATAAAGAACCGAGAAAACGTTTCCAAAATGCAGTCTCTTCAACCAACGAAAAGTAACCCAAACTGTCTCTATCGTAATATTTACCAAATCGAATAACCTTACACTACTACTATTGATACACAGGAGGAAATGTAAACAAATCATGTACTTACACTTCAAAATGTCTATGACGAAAGGACCATATACTCAGTCGGGGAAGTTGCAGTCCGTACAGGAACGGAGAAACACCCTTTGAATGCGACACCAAAATCTCTGATGATTTCTCAACCCATGAGTGTGGGTGGAGTAGTCAAACAGCGATGTTGTCATGCAACATTTAACGTGTTCAGGTGGGGCTCGTGAACCATGCAGATGAGCGGTTTCAATGTACAACAACAAAAATATAACCATGCATTAATTTAAAATATTTTGTTGAGTTACAGTTCATAGAAGGAAATCAGTAAATGTATATACATTAATTTGGCCCTAATCTATGGATATCACATGACTGGGAATACAGATACACGCATCTGTAGGTCACAGATACACTACATGACCAAAAGTATATGGACACCTTCTCGTCGAACATCTCATTCGAAAATCATGGGCATTATTATGGAGTTGGTCCCCCTTTTGACCACTTTGCCACATGCATCGTGGAAAATCTCAGGCTGTTAGTTGTGGCCTGTGGAATGTTTTCCTACTCTAAACCCCAAAAGTGATGCATTTCTCAGGGAGAAGTCACTGTTTCCATTTGCTAGAATGTATGCATCAAATATTGAGGACTTGGGGCTGAAGAATTTTACAAAGGAAAATACAGAGTGGCATGCAGAGACCCTCCAGTGTAGTAGAGCTAGCATTATTCATTGAGCCTTATAAATACGTTTTTGTGCACTTTTTTTTATTTTATTTAACATTTATTTAACTATGCAAGTCAGTTAAGAACAAATTCTTATCTACACCGGCCAAACTCGGACGACAATGGTGTGCCACCCTGTGGGACTCCCAATCACAGCCGGTTAGTCTGGATTCGAACAATGTTGTCTGTAGTGACGCCTCTAGCACTGAGATGCTGTATCTTAGGTTCACAATATCAGATGAGAGATTAAGCAATTTAGGTGTATTAAGTATTGAATCAAGGAGGGCAAAGGCCTTGAATCTAGATGAATGTGCTGATCTTTTTGCAAGAAACCACAAAAACTGTAGAACACAGTTGATGTAACTGATACTGAATATGTCATGCAAATGTAAAAATGTAATGTAAATAATAAATTGGCCCCAGCCTGGCCCCCCCAGTTGAAATGGTCTAGAACCGCCACTGCAAAGGTGAGCATTTGCCCACTGACACGGCCGGCGTGTGCGTATAGGCAGACTAGGCAACCGCCTAGAGCGGCACTTTGGAAAGGCGGCAAAATGTGGGCCTATAAAAAATAATTTCATTTTGCCGCCTCTTGTAGTCCATTGGTGAGGAATGTGTGTCTGTCAATCAAACTCACCAATCAGCTATGCAAAACCTAGCATTTAGAGGCAGCACAGATAGATTGTTTGAGCATAACAATGGCAACTTTCTCAAACTAGTGGAGATGATCAGCCTTTTTGACAGCATTATGGCTGAACATATAAGGAGAGTAACTTTAAAAGAAACACATGTTCACTATTTTGGCAAAGACATTCAAAATTAAATAATTCTATGCTAGAAAATTCTTACGATGCTTAAATCAGCTAAATACTACATAATTTTGGATTATTCTCCGGATGTGAGTAGAACCGAACAGATGGCGGTGATTGTACTTCTCGTTAAGACGCAGCCAAGTGTGGAGATCAGAGAGCATTTCTGAAAGATAAGATAAGCGTTTTAGTCTCTAGTGGTTATAAGCTGTGAATCTGCTGCTGATTGTGTTTTTACACACACAAGGTTTTGTATATAAATATTTTCAATATTATTACAGTCACTATTTAGATTAGTTGAAATTGACACTTTGTGCGTTCCACTTGTCTATTTGCGTGATGTGTATATTGGCGTTTTTTGCTTATGGCTTGTATTGGCTGCGTGTTGTTGGTTTATTGTATGTTGAAAATAGAGCGGTACTGCCCACTGAAGTCAGTTACGATGTCAAACCGCAGTCAGGTCAAGACCTTGGTGAGGACTACGAGCACGTAGATGCGCTTCCCAGAGACGGTTTTTGAGTTTGTGCAGAAATTCTTCAGTTGTGCAAGCCCAGAGCTTTATAAGCTGTCCGGGTGGCTGGTCTCAGAGGATCCCGCAGGTGAAGCTAGATGTAAAGGGCTGCCATGGTTACACCTGGTCTGAGGTTGTGAGGCCGGTTGGACCTACTGCAAAATTCTCCAAAACTACGTAGGAGGTGGCTTATGGTATAGAAATTAACATTAAATTCTCTGGCAACAGCTCTAGTGGACATTCCTGCAGTCAGCATTCCAATTTCACACTCCCTCAAAACTTGAGACTTCGGTGGCATTGTGTTGTGTGACAAAACGGCACAATTTAGAGTGGCCTTTTGTCCCCAGCACAAGGTGCACATGTGTAATGATCATGCTGTTTAATCAGCTTGTTGATATGCCACACCTGTCAGGTGGATGGATTATCTTGGCAAAGGAGAACTGCTCGCTAACAGGGATGTAAACAAATTTGTGCACAAAAACAGAGAAATAAGTATGGAACATTTCTGGGATCTTTTATTTCAGCTAATGAAACACTTAACGTGTCATTTGTGTTCAGTATAATTCAGACTGCAGCTGCTAATCATCGGCTTTTATTTCAGACATTATATAAAAAATTGCGGGGAAAATAATACATGACCAAAACATTTTTGAAAGATAAGAAAAAAAACAATATCTAAAAACTGGTCAATTTTATAGTGAGTAGATGTAGGTAATTCACAATACTGTACCAACAACAAAAACATTTTATTTTAAATCTGGAAAAGATTAAGCTGTTCATGTTCATTATAAAAGTGTAGGTAATATTTACATCACAGAGAGGGTGAGACCAACAGGAGCAATCCATGTACAGCAGATGAGTCATGGGCATCTGCAGTACATGATACAAAACTAGCATGTTTTTACAATTATGCAGTCTTTCTCACACATTCAGTCACACAGAGAGCTACACACACATAGAGTCACACAAAGAGCTACACACACATACAGTCACACAGAGAGCTACACACACATACAGTCACACAGAGAGCTACACACACAGTCACACAGAGAGCTACACACACAGTCACACACAGAGCTACACACACATAGCTACACACACAGTCACACACAGAGCTACACACACATACAGTCACACACAGAGCTACACACAGACAGCTACACACAGAGAGCTACACACAGAGAGCTACACACACAGAGCTACACACACAGAGCTACACACACAGAGCTACACACACAGAGCTACACACACATACAGTCACACACAGAGCTACACACATACAACGGCCAATCTTCTGTGCTTCAACTCAAACATACTCTCCACAGTCTGAAATGATAACTTTTTGCTTTGGCTTGCCTTCTTTTGTTCCTTGTGCCTGTGGGGACAGAGAAAACATGACATGAGTCTTGGTACACAACTTTTTCACAGTCTGTAGCCACCTAAAGGACCATTTGTCCTCCATGCCTGTCCTTCCCCTCCTCTTACCTCCATGCCTGTCCCTCCCCTCCTCTTACCTCCATGCCTGTCCCTCCCCTCCTCTTACCTCCATGCCTGTCCCTCCCCTCCTCTTACCTCCATGCCTGTCCCTCCCCTCCTCTTACCTCCATGCCTGTCCCTCCCCTCCTCTTACCTCCATGCCTGTCCCTCCCCTCCTCTTACCTCCATGCCTGTCCCTCCCCTCCTCTTACCTCCATGCCTGTCCCTCCCCTCCTCTTACCTCCATGTTTTTCACCACCTCCATGCCCTCCATCAACTCTCCAAACACCACATGTTTGTTATCCAGCCAATCAGTTTTGTCACAGGTGATGAAGAACTGCGAGCCGTTGCTGTTTGCTCCAGAGTTAGCCATGGAGAGCTGACCTGTTACACACAAGAGAGAAGGGGGGGCGCATTAGGAAGCCATCCTCGTGTGATCAGAAATCGTACTCAATCAAATCTGCATATGGCAATGCCTCGTGCACTTCCTCACCACTCAACATTCATTCACAGACAAACTGCTATTTAGACGTGGACAGGGACGTGTCTCACCTGCAGCAGTGTGTTTGAGGACAAAGTTCTCGTCGTCAAACTTGCGCCCGTAGATGGACTTGCCTCCAGTGCCATTGTGGTTGGTGAAGTCTCCTCCCTGACACATGAACTGTGGGATGACGCGGTGGAAACTGCTGCCTTTAAAGCCAAAGCCCTTCTCATGTGTGCACAAGCAGCGGAAGTTCTCTATAGGAGATATCAGGGCGAGAGAGTTGTAGATTTTAGGGGATGCTGTTTCTATTTATCAAGCATACAATACTGCAAACTTGAGAGACTTCATTGGCTGCATGTTTCCAGCTTTACATATGATATCTGCTTGGATAAGTCCTAATACCTAGTCACTTCACCCCGCCTTCATGTACGGTGCCTTCAGAATGTACCTAGTTTTCCTTTAGGATTTAGCCTGTGGTTGGTACCGGTTAACCGTATAGCCTCGTTATTGTGTTATTTATTTTACATTTTTTTACTTTAGATATTTTGTAAATATTTTCTACACCCGTTGTATTCGGCGCATGAGACAAATACAATTTGATTTGATTTAGCTCCCCAGTCCTTAACGATTACAAGCATACCCATAACATGATGCAGCCACCACTATGTTTACAAATATGGAGAGTGGTACTCAGTAATATGTAGTATTGGATTTGACCCAAACATAACACTTTATATTCAGGACAAAAAGTGAATTGCTTAGCCACATTTTTGCAGTATTACTGCAAACAGGATCCAGTTTTAGAATATTTTTATTCTGTACAGGCTTCCTTATTTTCATTATGTCTATTAGGTTAGTATTGTGGAGTAATTACAATGTTGATCCATCCTCAGTTTTATATCACAGCCATTCAACTCTAACTGTTTGGCCTCATGGTGAAATCCCGGAGCGGTTTCCTTCCTCTCCGGCAACTGAGTTAGGAAGGACGCCTGTATCTTTGCAGTGACTGGATGTATTGATACACCATCCAAAGTGTAATTAGTAACTTCACCATGTTCAAAGAGATATAGATTTTCTGCTTTTTTTATTTTTACCTATCTACCAAATAGGTGCCCTTCTTTGCAAGGCATTGGAAAACCTCCCTAGTCTTTGTGGTTGAATCTGTGTTTGAAATGTACTGCTCTACTGAGAGACCTTACAGGTAATGAATTGTATGTGTGGGGTACAGAGATGAGGTGGTCATTCAAAAATCATGTTACACACTATTATTAAGCACATTTTTACTACTGAACTTATTTAGACTCAAAAAAGGGGTTGAATTCGTATTGACAAGACATTTCAGCTTTTCATTAATTTGTAAAAACACAATTCCACTTTGATATTATGGGGTATTGTGTAGGCCAGTGACAAAATCTATATGTAATCCATTTTTATTTTTAAACACTGCATCTTTGGGTAAGCAAGCATTTCACTGTAAAGCCTATACCAGTTGTATTCGGCGCATGTGACAAATACCATTTTATTTGAATATCCCTAAAGAATACCTAAAGTTTAATGACTAAGTGTTCTATTTTCAGAAATGTCCCTGGTACTTTATAACAAGGAGGAGCATGGATACCTGCTGTCATAGGAACAATGTCTGCTCGGAGCAGGAAGCGCAGTCTCCCTGCTGGCTTGTTGCCAATCTTGATGTCCATGTAAACCTGGGGGTTCGTCCTGCCCTTCTTGGCTGGGGGCTCGCCCTGCAATCAATGATAATATATTATTGTGTCAGGCTTTTACAATATAATACTATACAATGTAGTACACAGTGTACTACACTCACAGAGACAGGCAGGAACACACACACACACACACAGTCAACTTACATCTGCTGTTGTTGATTTGTCTGATTCTCCAGTGGACTCCTTAACCTCAGCCTCTTCAGCAGTCGTTCCCGAGAACTTCTTCAGCCAATCATCATCCGACCAAACTGCGAGGAAATGGCATACAGTTAGCGGTTTTACCACATCTAAAAGCAAATGGGACAGTTTGAAGTCTTTTTAGAGAGACTAATGCATATCATTCACCTGGACGAGAAGAGCCCTCTTTGATCCTCATAGGTTTTGCAATGTTGACCCGGATGGTTCTTCCAAACAACTCTGACTCATTCTGTCAATAAAAGAGAGGGAAAATATGCCTCAGTGAGAATTGTCCAATAGCACAGCGTTGGAACATGTGAGTCACTGTCTCACACTAACAAAACTGGGGATAATGTTAGATAAACCAAACTGACTTTAGTGGGAAGCAAACACTCACCATGTTATCAATAGCAGCAGCAGCATCCTGTGGAAGATGAAGAGGATGAAAGGATGAAAGACAATCACAGCAAACCAGTACAACACAATCACCACGATAATCCCACAATGTCAATAATGTGGTTGTCATAATACATAATAAATAATCTGAAAACATGAATGTGGAAATTGTTAACCATGTCTAAAAATGACAATCCTGTACGTTATGATATTTACGTGATATGACCCGTAAATATCTGTAAAATATGACCTGTAAAGTGCCGTGCTTAGACGGCACTTATCCTTCTGTGTTACAGTACAGGCTTGGTGAGAAGTGTGTGTCTGTTAGGCTGTGTCTGTGTGTTTTAGTGGGGATGCTGTGTAAATGTGTGGGTATGCTGTGAAGTCTGTATTTGGCTGTGTGTTGGTGGGGGTGAAGTGTGAGTGTGTGCATGGGTGGTACTTTACTCCATAGTGTAAACATGATTAATTGCTGAACCTGAGCAGGTGGAATACCCTCACATTGTTAAGTAGCTAGCATCTCCAACATAATATTGTATACTTGCATTGAGGTTTTGATTAAACTTACCTCTGCCAATTCAAATTCAATGAAAGCGAATCCTCTGTGCTTCTCTGCAAAGTAAACAATAACATTAGATATTAACTTCTGCTCTAAACTTCAGGGTTTTATCTCCAGACAGTAGCAATTTGCGCTGGCTAAGTAGATAGGAATAATATATTAACTGATTCAGCTGATAGTTTACCCCAAACTCTGAAATTGTAAAGGTATTTATTCTGACCTGTTTCATAGTCTATTGGAATCTGAATGTCTGTGACATCCCCGAACGGAATGAATGCCGCGTGCAGCACTTTTTCGTCCACCTCCTCTGTGAGACCACCTGTCAACACAGCATGCACAAACAATCAAGTTAGTTTACTACGAGCTGATTCAATCAGATAAACGTGTCTTTCAAGCGTTTAATACTAAAGGCGTTCATATAATTACATGAATGGGGCTTTACAACAACCAGTACGTTGATTAACGTTAGCTAACTTGCTAACGTTACAGTACACACTTGCTGCCTGCAACTGGCTAACTTTATCTAGCCAACTTATTCACAGACTGTTACACTTTAAAGGTAAATAATGTAGCTTAATTGCCAGGCGACTATTAACATATGTTTATTTCAACTGCACAGTAACTACGTATTGAAACTTTTGCAACGCGTAGCCAACTCACCAACATAAAGCACTCGTTTGGTCGACGCCATCTTGTAACCTTTAACCCTTGAACCCAGCAAGACTTGTGATTGGTGCATTACAACCAAAGCCCGGCTCTCTGGTGATCCACTTTTGAACTCTGGCGCCACCTGTCTTTCCCGTCTAAACATTATCGCTCAATCTTAACCAGTGGGATATGGAACGCCGTTTTGGGTCTTTGTGTGTCAACTAGCACTATTCCACGCATCAAATAACGCATAACAATATGCAAACTATATACAAATGTTGGCCAATCACAATAAGGCGCACGTGAAGAAAGCTATATGAAAAACACCTCCTTCATCATCACCAACAAATGAATAAGTCATGTCTAACCTTGAAAACATGAGAGACAGCTTTTAAAATTTTGCCAGCCAAGTACAACCACCTTCACAACCACCCCAGGAGGATTCGGTGGTTCAACGGTAGGAGGGTCATTCTTGGGCTCGGGTAATATTTCAGTCCCTCTGACTTTTTATATTATATTTTGGGTCACCAAAAACGAAATGTTAAAAGATTTTGTATATAAATTGAAATGCCCAGTATAACGAATTTAAATAAATATAGCATTAATTATTAAAAAATCTTATTTTTTAACTGACACTAAGAATTAAGTAATGTCCCCCAGGCGTTTCACATAATTTTTACTTGGGAAATTAATATAAAAATGTGCACGTAATGAATAACTTTAGCCATTAATGCAAACATATACAGTATGTGTGTTCTTTTGTTGAGAAAGTATTTTTACAAAATAAATGCATGATTATTGATTAAAATCACACAATTTAGCTCTGTCCCTCAGTCTACACTCAACCCCGTCACGCCAACCAAACTCGGCCAATAAAAATGGTCAGTCCACCCTTATGTGCCATCATTAACAGGAAGTGACATCATTCAACCATTTTCAACTGCATGGTACATAAACAGGCAAGTAATCACATTCTTTTATATCTGTATTTTGTTGTTTTTTAAAGTCACGTGGGGATCGTCGAGCTGACCAACTCAACCCTGTTACATGAAATAAAGATGGAAAACTAGTACTTATCAAAATTATACTTTAACCTATAAAAATATACAATCTATTAATTTCATGCACATCATATGGTCTCCTGTCCTTCACCACACGAGGAGCAGAGGCCATTTTGAGCCAAAAAACTCAACCCCGTCACGTTTCATTGTAACAGGGTTGTAAACCTGTGACAGGGTTGAGTTATTTACTTTATTTATGAATATTGCATCTAAACAAATGAATTATTCAATATATTATACATTATATATATATATATATATATATATATATATATATATATATATATATATATATATATATATATACAGTATATATTATTTTTTTCAACTTTATTTAACCAGGTAGGCCAGTTGAGAACAAGTTCTCATTTTCAACTGTTGTTTATATTCACTAGATAGATAGATAGATAGATAGATAGATAGATAGATAGATAGATAGATAGATAGATAGATAGATAGATAGATAGATAGATAGATAGATAGATAGATAGATAGATAGATAGATAGATAGATAGATAGAGTGGGGAGAGCAAGTATTTGATACACTGCCAATTTTGCAGGTTTTCCTACTTACAAAGCATGTAGAGGTCTGCCATTTTTATCATAGGTACACTTCAACTGTGAGAGACGGAATCTAAAACAAAAATCCAGAAAATCACATTGTATGATTTTTAACTAATTAATTTGCATTTTATTGCATGACATAAGTATTTGATACATCAGAAAAGCAGAACTTAATGTTTGGAACAATTAATATTTGGTGCAATTACAGAGATCATATGTTTCCTGTAGTTCTATACCAGGTTTGCACACACTGCAGCAGGGATTTTGGCCCACTCCTCCATACAGATCCTTCAGGTTTTGGGGCTATCGCTGGGCAATACGGATTTTCAGCTCCCTCCAAAGATTTTCTATTGGGTTCAGGTCTGGAGACTGGCTAGGCCACTCCAGGACCTTGAGATGCTTCTTACGGAGCCACTCCTTAGTTGCCCTGGCTGTGTGTTTCGGGTCGTTGTCATGCTGGAAGACCCAGCCACGACCCATCTTCAATGCTCTTACTGAGGGAAGGAGGTTGTTGGCCAAGATCTCGCAATACATGGCCCCATCCATCCTCCCCTCAATATGGTGCAGTCGTCCTGTCCCCTTTGCAGAAAAGCATCCCCAAAGAATGATGTTTCCACCTCCATGCTTCACGGTTGGGATGGTGTTCTTGGGGTTGTACTCATCCTTCTTCTTCCTCCAAACATGGCGAGAGGAGTTTAGACCAAAAAGCTCAATTTTTGTCTCATCAGACCACATGACCTTCTCCCATTCCTCCTCTGGATCATCCAGATGGTCATTGGCAAACTTCAGACGGGCCTGGAAATGCGCTGGCTTGAGCAGAGGGACCTTGCGTGCGCTGCAGGATTTTAATCCATGACGGCATAGTGTGTTACTAATGGTTTTCTTTGAGACTGTGGTCCCAGCTCTCTTCAGGTCATTGACCAGGTCCTGCCGTGTAGTTCTGGGCTGATCCCTCACCTTCCTCATGATCATTGATGCCCCACGAGGTGAGATCTTGCATGGTGCCCCAGACCGAGGGAGATTGACCCTCATCTTGAACTTCTTCCATTTTCTAATAATTGCGCCAACAGTTGTTGCCTTCTCACCAAGCTGCTTGCCTATTGTCCTGTAGCCCATCCCAGCCTTGTGCAGGTCTACAATTTTATCCCTGATGTCCTTACACAGCTCTCTGGTCTTGGCCATTGTGGAGAGGTTGGAGTCTGTTTGATTGAGTGTGTGGACAGGTGTCTTTTATACAGGTAACGAGTTCAAATAGGTGCAGTTAATACAGGTAATGAGTGGAGAACAGGAGGGCTTCTTAAAGAAAAACGAACAGGTCTGTGAGAGCCGGAATTCTTACTGGTTGGTAGGTGATCAAACACTTATGTCATGCAATAAAATGCAAATTAATTATTTAAAAATCATACAATGTGATTTTCTGGATTTTTGTTTTAGATTCCGTCTCTCACAGTTGAAGTGTACCTATGATAAAAATTACAGACCTCTACATGCTTTGTAAGTAGGAAAACCTGCAAAATTGGCAGTGTATCAAATACTTGTTCTCCCCACTGTAGATAGGTACTTTATTGATCCCCCGGGGGGGAAATTTCATAAAATGTCACTATTGTTTATATTTACTTGTTTATATTCACTTGTTTATGTTCACTTATGAAACATGCTGTAATGGGTTCCATGTGAACAAAACAAATGTTTTAAGGCAGGTAGCCTAGTGGTAGGATAGTTGGGCAAGGCTCTTAACTTCAGTTGTTCCTTTAAGTCGCTCTAGATCCTAAATTACTCAAGGATTATAGTGTATACACGTATATATTCTAAGAATCTTTGATTTAACGTTATCCATTGAAACATCTAGGGATTTTTTATTTGTATTTTTTTTGTATTATTATTTATTTAACCAGGGGGGAAACACATTGAGACCTAGGTCTCATTTACAAGTGTGCCCTGGGAACACAACCAAACAAATACAACGAAGGGCACTATGATAAACAGAGTCGAGGTCTCTTCAGGTGGTTACTGTTGCACTTTGGTATATAGTATCTCCATAATCAAGAACAGGTAAAAAAGTTGATTGAACAATTCACTTCCTACTAGACAGAGAGAAGCAGGATTCTTTTCTATAAAAGAACCCAACCTTACATGTAAGTTTCTTAACAAGCTCAGCTATGTGTTTCTTAAAGGATACATCACTGTCTATCCAAATGCCAAGATATTTGTAAGCAGGTACAAGTTCAATCATAGTACCATTAATTGAATGAAGATGCATCATATTTGCAATAGGTTTATGGGACTTTGAGAAAATCATGTATTTTGTTTTCCCAGTATTTAAAAAAAGCTTTAAATTTGAAAGGACGACTTGAACATCTATAAAATCCGACTGCAAGCTCGATACTGCTAGGTAAATAGTCGGAGCAGTAGCATAAATAATAGTATTGTCAGCATACAGGTGATGAGCACAGGATTTGACAGTTTGCCCAATATCGTTTATATATAAAATTGATCCCTGTGGAACACCTTTACGCACCTCAAGAAAATCAGACATAACTCCATCAGACAGTATTGCCTGAGTACGGTCTTTGAGATCAGTCACTAAACCAGGTACAAGCATCAGGACTAAGACCTATTTGGGACAGCTTTTCTAATAGAATACAATGATCAACAGTGTCGAAGGCCTTTGATAGGTCAATAAACACAGCAGCAACACTCTTCTTAGCATCTAGGGCATTGATAATATCGCTCACAACTAATGTAGTTGCTGTAATAGTACTATGCCCTGGTCTGAACACAGACTGATTAACATTTAAAATACATTTCTCACTTAGGTAAGTACGGAGCTGGTTATTTACCAATTTTTCCAAAACTTTGGCTAAACAGGGAAGCCTAGAAATTGGCCTGTAGTTGTCAAGATCGCTGCAATCTCCACCCGTATGTAGGGGCAACACATAAGCAGTTTTCCATATTTTAGGAATGAATCCTAGCGTTAGAGTCAGATTTAAAATATGTGTCATTGCACCGGCTATATGGGAAGCTGCACATTTTAATAAACCTGGGTCCAGATTATCAGCCCCCATAGATTTCCCAACATCCAATGTAAGCAAAGCATCAAGTACCTCCCCAACAGAAAATTGTCTGAAGGAGAACCCCCGACCAACATTATCCACATTATTCAAAGAGTCTCCACCAATAGCATCTATACTGCAATGAGGCAACATCGAGCCAGACTGAGTCCGGTTTGGCTGTGAAATTTTATCAAAACTATATCCTGCAGCAATAACATGTTGATTGAATGCATTAATGATATCAATTGTATCAGTAATGATACCAGAAGCTTGGTTGATTTGGTGAGGAAGAGACATTGAGTTACAACCCTTCAGTGAATTCATGATTTTCCAGAATTTATATGGATTTTCTGCACAATCAGACAAAGCTGTAATGAAGTAATCAGATTTTGTCTTCCTGACAAGTTTCACATACTTATTTCTTAAACATCTAAATGACTGCCAATCAAAGTCTAGATCAGTGAATCTAGCTTTGGCCCACGCTTCATTTTTTGTGTGAAGGGCATCAGACAATTTGGGGCTAAACCATGGATTGGATTTAGTTCTCACCTTTATCCTTCTATAGGGAGCATGCCTATCTGCTATTGAAGTAAAAATACGGGTGAAATACTTGAGAGAAAGCTCAGCATCCGGTATATCAGAAATGCTGTCAAGGTTACAGTTGCTAACCTCTTGCAAAAAAGCTTGTTCATTAAAATTCTTAAAATTTCTCTTAGCAATAATACATGGAATTGTCCTAGCAATTCTGACATCTCTGACACATATAACTGGGCAATGGCCGCTTATATCTAAGGGAAACACACCACTTGCCAAATATTTATTGGTCAGCATTGGTCAGAATATAATCCATAAGGGTAGAGTTTCTCGGTTCTTTTGGATTTGGCCGTGTTGGCTTAGTAATTAGTTGTGAGAGATTCAATTCATTACAAAACTGCTTTATACTGTCTGCTTCATGGGATTCCCAATTTAAATTAAAATCTTCTAGAATAATTATTTCACTTGAAATAAATGTGGCTAATAGTTCAGTTAGGTGTTTTAGCATACCTTTTGTAGCAGAGGGGGGGCGATATACACCAATCAGTATAATATTACAGTTTTTTTCCAGTTCAAGGGTCAAGGCCAGGAATTCAAATCCTTTTGGAACAGAACTAGTGTTCAACACCGAGACCTTGAGATGGTGTTGGGCAAAAATCGCAACACCTCCTCCTTTACTAACTCTGTCAGATCTAAAAACATTATAGCCATCAAGGGCAACATCTGCATCAGATATTTTCCCCGATAGCCAGGTTTCAGATAGAATAAGGAAATCTGGGTTATTCTGGTCTACCAGGATCTTTATAAAGTCCAAGCTCCTTACATTTAAATGTATAAATCCAAGCCCCTTGCGCTTTTTAAAAACATGAGGGTTATCAATACAGATACAGAGTTCTACTAGCAGTTTCAAAGGGCCGGATAGGATATTGTATAGGAACTGTAGTCAGATTTTGCTTAACTATCCCAATTGGCCTAGGAAAACATACATTGGAGGGCTGACGCAGTCTTATAGAAACATGACATGGAAACAAGCAAAACGTCAGTTAATGATTTAAAATCCTCCTTGAGATTCTCAGACCGCTGTAGTTAAATGTCGTTTGACCCGACATGCACAATAACCGTTGAGACGGAGGAATGCTTGCTAATTATTGGTGGTAGCAAAGCCTTTAGATCCGAAGTCCGGGCGCCAGGATAACAGTGGATCTCCGATTTTCGAAAAGACACGTTCCGGACCATGGATGAGCCCACCACGAGGACAGAAGGACTGCCACTAGGTTGTCCCCTTGAGTAGCACGGACTTTCCCTGGAAATCCTCCTTCTAGCTGGTTGCAGGGGACCAGCAGCAATGACCGGAGGCCTGGAGAGGGACACGGAACACCGCCGCATGGGCACATCCCTCCGACAGCAATCAGTGGACGTCTCCAGGTCTTCCAGGACCCGGAATCTGCCTCCCAGCTGCGGCTCCGAAGGCGTAGAGCAGGCCTGGCGTTTAGGCTTTGCACCTAGTTCCGGCCAGGGATCTTCCATCGAAACCAAAGGAAGCCTCCCAGCCACCAGTTCCCCAGTACAAGCCGATGTGCCCAGCCAGGGGCAGGTGACGTCAAGCTGCCCAGCTATGGGGGTGTTCGACGCGACCATGGAGTCCAAGAGAGCCTCATCCTCCCTGATTTGATGAAGGACAAACACTCTCCCCTCCAACTCAGCGACTCTCTGACTCAGGAGCTGGCAGGAGATGCATCCATTAGCGGTGCCATTGAGAATCCGTCTCAAGGTGAAAAGGCAAGGTTTGTTTTTAGCCTAGCGGCTAGCAGGCCGCAGCCCCAATTAGCTAAGAACAAAGTTTGTTTCCACGCCGTACAACTCAATATGTTTGGTATTATTGTTAAGAAAAACTAAAACAGGACTTGACTTGCCTAGTTAGATAAAAATTAAATAATGTTGATAACGTAGCCTACTTATCCGTGTGCCAATGTAACCACGTTGATCCAACTCCAGCAATATCTACATTCTGAATGCATAATTCAAGCACTCCCATACAGTACTGTCTGTCTGTCAATCATCCTCTTCCAAAACAGAAAGGGAGACGGGAGAGAGGGAGACCTTGGAATTACGGAGCCAGATTATGTGTTTCTCCTCCACTGTAGGTGTAAATATCAGATTCAAAAGAAAGAGAAAGGAAGCGAGGGAGGGAGGAGAAGGAATGATGGAACCCACAGCAGCAGAAAGACTAAGGTATTGTCGAACACGTCAAAATGCTGACCCAGAAAAAAGGGAACAATACCTTGAGAGAGAGAGAGCGTCAGAGATGGAAAAGAAATGTTGAGGCAAGGAAAAAGAAAAAGATCAGTGATTTAAGTGAGAGAGACCAAAGTCAGAAGCGTAAACAGTGGAGAACAGCATACAAAAGAAGCAAAGAGAGGAAAGGAGCACTGAGGAAATTGACCACTACTCCACAAAGTCCAGATCATGTTCCAGAGCAGTCCCCACGGCCAGGAACGTTGAAGAGAACGGCTGACAGGTTGGTGGCTAAGGGCCGTGATATCAGTGATGCACAGGAGCTTTACAAAGGCCTCTGTGAGACGAACACGTCAGTGAAGCTGTTGTGAAGAGTGCCAATGTTGAACGTGCAATGGAGATGATGCCAAGCCCAATAAAAGCGGTGCCCTCCACCATGAGAATACACCCAGTCATCACCCTTGCTCCTGGTGAGATGATGTCTCGTGATGTCAGCTGCCTTTGTTCAACAAAGAAGGGCCTAAACTGTACATGCTTTAAAACACAGCACTTCCGTTTGAGGCAGAAGGTCCTGGCTGCTCCAGAACAGCCAGCCAATGAGGAAAATCCACAACCTGTGTACAAAATCCAGTGGGGAAATCTACAGTGGGGAGAACAAGTATTTGATACACTGCCGATTTTGCAGGTTTTCCTACTTACAAAGCATGTAGAGGTCTGTAATTTTTATCATAGGTACACTTCAACTGTGAGAGACGGAATCTAAAAATCCAGAAAATCACATTGTATGATTTTTAAATAATTAATTTGCATTTTATTGCATGACATAAGTATTTGATCACCTACCATCCAGTAAGAATTCCGGCTCTTACAGACCTGTTAGTTTTTCTTTAAGAAGCCCTCCTGTTCTCCACTCATTACCTGTATTAACTGCACCTGTTTGAACTCGTTACCTGTATAAAAGACACTTCTCCACACACTCAATCAAACAGACTCCAACCTCTACACAATGGCCAAGGCCAGAGAGTTGTGTAAGGACATCAGGGATACAATTGTAGACCTGCACAAGGCTGGGATGGGCTACAGGACAATAGGCAACATTTCCCCCCCAAAACAATTTGTGTGTTTTTTTTAAAAATGGAAATGGAAGAAGTTCAAGATGATGGTCAATCTCCCTCGGTCTGGGGCACCATGCAAGATCTCACCTCGTGGGGCATCAATGATCATGAGGAAGGTGAGGGATCAGCCCAGAACTACACGGCAGGACCTGGTCAATGACCTGAAGAGAGCTGGGACCACAGTCTCAAAGAAAACTATTAGTAACACACTACGCCGTCATGGATTCAAATCCTGCAGCGCACGCAAGGTCCCCCTGCTCAAGCCAGCGCATGTCCAGGCCCGTCTGAAGTTTACCAATGACCATCTGGATGATCCAGAGGAGGAATGGGAGAAGGTCATGTGGTCTGATGAGACAAAAATAGAGCTTTTTGGTCTAAACTCCACTCGCCGTGTTTGGAGGAAAAAGAAGGATGAGTACAACCCCAAGAACACCATCCCAACCGTGAAGCATGGAGGTGGAAACATCATTCTTTGGGGATGCTTTTCTGCAAAGGGGACAGGACGACTGCACCGTATTGAGGGGAGAATGGATGGGGCCATGTATTGCGAGATCTTGGCCAACAACCTCCTTCCCTCAGTAAGAGCATTGAAGATGGGTCGTGGCTGGGTCTTCCAGCATGACAACGACCCGAAACACACAGCCAGGGCAACTAAGGAGTGGCTCCATAAGAAGCATCTCAAGGTCCTGGAGTGGCCTAGCCAGTCTCCAGACCTGAACCCAATAGAAAATCTTTGGAGGGAGCTGAAAGTTACGTATTGCCCAGCGACAGCCCTGAAACCTGAAGGATCTGAATGGAGGAGTGGGCCAAAATCCCTGCTGCAGTGTGTGCAAACCTGGTCAAGAACTACAGGAAACGTATGATCTCTGTAATTGCAAACAAAGGTTTCTGTACCAAATATTAAGTTCTGCTTTTCTGATGTATCAAATACTTATGTCATGCAATAAAATGCAAATTAATTAATTAAAAATCATACAATGTGATTTTCTGGATTTTTGTTTTAGATTCCGTCACTCACAGTTGAAGAGTACCTATGATAAAAATTACAGACTTCTACATGCTTTGTAAGTGGGAAAACCTGCAAAATCGGCAGTGTATCAAATACTTGTTCTCCCCACTGTAGGTCTTCTTGAGCAGTGGTGTGTAATGGAATATGATGATGACCTTTATCCAGGCATCATCCTCGGCATGGATTAAATTAGTCTACAAGTGAAATGTTTGCATTGTGTAGGACCAAACCTTCTTGAGACAACATCCACTAGTATCAGTTTGATTAAGTCCTTGAGATGATTGCACCCCCACAGCGTGTGACATCCCACCACGCAGAGGTTGAGAGAGATGTGTGGGCCAGACTCTCAGGAAGAAAACTGTGAATTAATTAATATGGTGCTCCTGAGAAGAAGGATAGTCATGCTGACACTAGTGCTGTAGTCACAGCTGTTCTAGCGTTCTAAATGCCCTTGGAAAATTGTCCTACAGTTTGATGACACGTTGAACTTTTCTGATGAAACCTGTTGAATGTTATTAATTACCCTAATGCCTGATGTGTTTTTATTTGTTTCGATATTTACTGCAGTTTGGTTAATAAAATCCAGATTATTCTAAATATATCTAATATCCTTATAACATGGTTGCATACAATGAAATGCAGTGTTTTGGGGTAAATCTTGGAGGGATTTTGATAGTAAACTAAACTAGTTTATATGAAAGCTGATGTGTCTCTTCAACCCCGTTACAGTATTGAACCTTGTCACCCTAGTCTCAACCCCGTCACATGACAATATTTGTTAAATAAAATGGTGAAGATTAATAAATATGAATTGAATGTTTTCTGATCTCAGTCTGAAATGTTAAGGACAATCCCAAGAAGATTAGATTTATGTTAAAATTCTGAATTGAAAGCATTTCTTTATTTAAATGATGAGTCCGCTGACACATAATGTCTATTTTAGGGTTTAATATAGCAAAATTCTGAGATTTTACATACATTTTATATTTATAATAATTGAATTGGTTTGGGGGACACATGAGCATTAGGTAAATGTTGATTTTATAACAAGTATAATTTATAATCATATTCAGACAACTTCCATATTGTCTGTGGCAGGGTTGAAGGTAAATGGTATCCATATCAGACCAAAATGGACAATAAGAAAAGGGCTTTAATGCCTGAGGTGGAAAATATGTTTTCTTGAAGGTTTAATATGTTCTTAATGTTGTGGGGTGTTCAGAAAAAGCATTTATTCTAGTAAAAAAAATATTACCGCAGCCCAAGAACTACCCAGGATTAATTATTGTAGGTAATACCAGGCAAAAGTCAACATTGACCGGCACAGCTACCTGACATGCTGACCACACCCCACGCATTGCGTGCACCAAGCGTTGCAAAATGAATTTACACGTAGATGTTATTCATTCATTGCACCCACACTGCTGGCGCGTCAAGGAGCGTCTGCGTTGCCAGGCGCTAAAATAGAACTTGGTTCTATTTGTGACGCTCAATGCTCTGCAAGGCCTGCCTCTCCCATCTCCTCATTGGTTTTTAGGAGCTTATACCCACGTGCCATCTCCTCATTGGTGTTTAGGAACATATGCCCATGTGGGCGATTAAAAGATGAACTGAGGTCCACGCTACAGTCGGTTGTGGTAATGCACCTTGTTAAAGTTGGTTGCCAACCGCCATATAAAGTCCAAAGAAGAAAAAAAAGCCTGATGGAAGGAGGAGAGATGACTAGAAACGAATTTGGTTGACCATTTTATCTGTAAATTAATTGTTGAAGTAGAGGCCCTTGTTCATTTCAGGTAAAATAACAATCCAATGTTTATATCCCAGGACATATTAGCTAGCAACAGCAAGCTACAAATAGGATAAATTAGCTAGCAACAGCAAGCTAGCTAGCTAAATTGCCATACATGTTTAATGCTATTCGACCTGTCCCCAAATAAATAAAATTGGTTCAGAGTTTGTTTTGATATTTCAACCTGCGTGCCCTGATCACGTTTGGGGTGGGTGGACAAAATCAACTTGCGCGCGATGGCGGTCTGGTCAGCATGTAACGTTAACAGTAACGCTCCCCCCTTTCCATTATTAGCCTATCTAGCTAGCTATGTTATCGTTTGTTATTTAACAGTATGTCCGGTTTAGTAAACTAGGCCTTTCTATTGCGGTTATGTTGTTATGATTTTGTTTACTTTTATTTCAAATATCGCTTGAACATGAAGCGTCATTGGACTGGTCTGAACTAACTAGCTAGCTAACAATTTCAGCAACTAGTGTGGGGTACACGAGAATTCTTATTTACAATGACAGCCTACCAACAGGGTCAGCTATAGTAGTACGGCACCCCTGGAGCAAGTTAGGGTTAAGTGCCTTGATCAAGGACACAGACAGGTTTTTCACCTTGTCGGCTTAGGTATTCGAACCAATTTGCATATACTCCAGAATGTCATGAAGAGTGATCAGATGAATTGCAATTAATTGCAAAGTCCCTCTTTGCCATGAAAATGAACTTAATCCCCAAAAACATTTCCACTGCATTTCAGCCCTGCCACAAAAGGACCAGCTGCCAACATGTCAGTGATTGTCTCGTTATCACAGGTGAGAGTGTTGACGAGGACAAGGCTGGAGATCACTCTGTCATGCTGATTGAGTCAGAATAACAGACTGGAAGCTTTAGAAGGAGGGTGGTGCTTGAAATCATTGATCTTCCTCTGTCAACCATGGTTACCTGCAAGGAAACATGTGTCGTCATCATTGCTTTGCACAAAAATGGCTTCAGGATATTGCTGCTGTTAAGATTGCACCTAAATCAACCATTTATCGGATCATCAAGAACTTCAAGGAGAGAGGTTCAATTGTTGTGAAGAAGGCGTCAGGGTGCCCAAGAAAGTCCAGCAAGCGCCAGGACCGTCTCCTAAAGTTGATTTAGCTGCGGGAACGGGGCACCACCAGTGCAGAGCTTGCTCAGGAATGGCAGCAGGCAGGTGTGAGTGCATCTGCACGCACAGTGAGGCGAAGACCTTTGGAGGATGGCCTGGTGTCAAGAGGGCAGCAAAGAAGCCACTTCTCTCCAGGAAAAACATCAGGGACAGACTGATATTCTGCAAAAGGTACAGGGATTGGACTGCTGAGGACTGGGGTAGAGTCATTTTCTCTGATGAATCCCCTTTTGTTTGGGCCATCCGGAAAACACCTTGTCCGGAGAAGACAAGGTGAGCGCTACCATCAGTCCTGTGTCATGCCAACAGTAAAGCATCCTCAGACCATTCATGTGTGGGGTTGCTTCTCAGCCAAGGGAGTGGGCTCACTCACAATTTTGCCTAAGAACACATCCTCTGAGAGCAGCTTCTCCCAACCATCCAAGAACAGTTTGGTGACGACCAATGCCTTTTCCAGCATGATGGAGCACCTTGCCATAAGGCAAAAGTGATAACTAAGTAGCTCGGGGAACAAAACATCGACATTTTGGGTCCATGGCCAGGAAACTCCCCAGACCTTAATCCCATTGAACTTGTGCTCGATCCTCAAGAGGCGTGTGGACAAACAAAAACACACAACTTCTGACAAACTCCAAGCATTGATTATGCAAGAATGGCCTGCCATCAGTCAGGACGTGGACCAGAAGTTAATTGACAGCATTCTATTTTATTTATTTTTATTTTACCTTTATTTTACTAGGCAAGTCAGTTAAGAACAAATTCTTATTTTCAATGACGGCCTAGGAACAGTGGGTTAACTGCCTTGTTCAGGGGCAGAACGACAGATTTTTACCTTGTCAGCTCGGGGATTCGATCCAGCAACCTTTCGGTTATGGGCCCAACACTCTAACCACTGGGCTACCTGCCGCAGGGCGGAGGTCTTGAAAAAGAAGGGTCAACACTGCAAATATTGAATCTTTGCATAAACTGAACGTCATTGTCAATGAAAGCCTTTGACACTTATGGAATACTTGTAATTATACTTCAGTGTACAATAGTAACTACTGACATAAAGATCTAAGAACA
Organism: Thymallus thymallus; assembly: GCA_023634145.1. Taxonomy (NCBI): domain Eukaryota; kingdom Metazoa; phylum Chordata; class Actinopteri; order Salmoniformes; family Salmonidae; genus Thymallus; species Thymallus thymallus. The sequence continues at coordinate 22,318,569 of CM042405.1, read as the reverse complement.
CTGAAGCAGCAAACTTTGTGGAGACCAATACTTGTGTCATTCTCAAAACTTTTGGCCACGACTGTAGAGGCCTTGTATCCAGCTGTAATCAAATCAGCTGGGCTAGGGAGGTCTGCCCTGTACTTAAGATTGAAGGTATTTGATAGCTTATGTGTTCGGAAGGGGGAGGTAGAATTGAGCTTTATGTCACGTGATAAATGCCAGAAGTAATGAATTAATTTGAAAAGAAACTGGATTTACCTCTGTATACAAAAGTTATAAAGTAATTGAGCAACTAGTGATTTCATGTATTTTTATGTTAAAAGGAAACTGTAAGGGAGTAGACAACCTTGGAGGCAGAGACTCCTATGGAGATAGGCCTCCCTGTTGCCTTACCTGTATTGATTTCAGTCTCTAGAGGAAATGCGGGAGATACGGCGTCTTCAATACGAGGCCTACCATCTCTCTCTGGCAGCAGACCAGGAGAAATTATGAATATAATATAGCTTAATAAATCTGTTCAAATCACACATCTGCATTCCAACAGGAAACACTTACTTTTTCATACACAAAACAGATTAATTCAATACTTATTTTTTGCCACAGGAGATGAAACGTCTGAGGAGTGGGAAATCAGGCGGAGGAAGGTAAGGGATTTCACCAAGTTGATATCATCTCTGTATTATGTAAGGGATAATCGCAGACATTCTGTACATTACCTAGGAATTAATGGACAACGCAGCGGGACAAGGCGATCATTTTTTTCAAGGTAATGTACAGTAAGGAGGCATTTATCCTATTTATACCACAGTTGGCAAAGAAAATAATACTAAAGCACACATTTATCGGCAGAAATCCTGCTGCTGCTACTATGCGCTGGCTTCTTGCTCCCACCACCACCCCAGCCTCCACCTGTTAGGTTCTGTGTTCCTGCCAGGGGCATTGGTATAGCTTACTGCACTCACTGCCTGTAGGCTATTTTATATTGACGCTTTGCTTGGGCTCTGACCTATTTCACCAAGATGTGCATTATTCATTGCTTAATAAATGGTTAAACGTATTTCTACGTGCCGTTTTCTTTCTGATCTGGTTTTAATGCCCCTTCTAGAATTCAACAATGCTGTGGTATAAATATATTTATAACTTAACACTAACAGAAATGCATATTGTAGTCAATAGAGGAGAGAAGACAGAGGGTGATCTCTCATCCAGAGCAGCCTGATGGAGTGCCCTTTAAGATCAAATACCCGGATGGAAGGAAGTGGATTAGGAGATTCCGTCTCTCTGAATTCATTCAGATAAGTAATTAATTCACTTGTTGATAAACTCAGTACTATAAATGTACATTTCAGGTTTGATTTTGTGGGGAGGATAATGCCTCGAGTGTGGTTCTTACCCTCCAGGCAGCAGCGGGCTTCACAACCCTGAAGAGCACGATTAACGGGTCATTGGAAGAGCATTACATTCACTGTATGTTGTATGTGGAGGATGTGCAGGTGACTAGCATGACACCACTTAATAATATATTTGAAATCGGACTACAGTGGAACTATTTGATAGTTATAACCTTTGTTATTTGACCTGTATCTTTTTTGACAAAGACCCAAATGCTGTTCCATAGTATGTGGGACTCTCAAAAGCTGAAATCTTACAGCTCATCAACTCAAAATACAGTATAGTACTTTTTTATCACTGTTGCTGGCTAGTTGATATAATAGTGTCTTAGTTCCCCAAACCAATTTTTTTATGGTCCTTTTATGGTCTGGAAGAAAGGTAGCTAGTGTTATTCATGTAACGTTATTAATTCGCTTTTTGGTTTTGTGAAATTAATTAATAATTTGATCAATAATCTAATCTTTATTCAATGCTTCACTTGAGCAATGACATGTACACACTAGGCATTTTCACACTGAATTGTTCTTAGCCCCGGGCTGGACAAGCTTATCCACTTCCAACAAGCATTTGTTAACCCAGGGCTAAACTTTAACTCTGGGGTAATGTGCAGTGTGATCACGCCTACTATGGGGCTATGATAGTATGTAAAATATAGTGGAAAAGACATGGTCGATTTGATATATTCATCCCTTTATTGAGAATACCATATACCACACCACCCATGATAACAAGATGGGATGGAGGAATCCAATTGTTCAAATCAAATCATAAAACAAAACTTTCAAACAAAGAATAAGAGCAAAGCTAATTTTCCTCAGAAAAGGGGTCAGTCCTGGCCACAAAATAAAGGGCCTTATTTAGTTGGACATTTAGCTTTTGGTAAAGTTTAAAATCATCACAGAACTAGACAAATTAAGTACTGTAATATTTTTATATGTTTTTAAAATTGTTTTTTTTTAACCTTGTTTTTATTTATTTTTGCATAGGATTTTGTAGAGATGACCCAGGCATTTGAAGCCAATGTAGTGATCGCTCCCCATCTTTTCTCAGTTGTTTGTCTCCTAGGGGGGGAAAAAAAACGTAAAAAGCATTGGATTGAACCAGTCAAAAGCAATGGATTAAGTTCCATTTGCAAATCTATACACCATTAATTTATGTTGCCAAACCGTTTGATTAGACACCATTATCAGTGCTGGGGCAAAAGCTTGTCGTTGGGCGATATCATGGCTCACATTGTGTCATCAATTAACAATACTAATCTAACATATTTAGTAAGCACTCTTACACATCAGGAAGTAGCGGCAGCAGCGGTGGTAGTGATGACTCCCACTTTCTGTGTGGCATCCTTCTTTGCCTGGTGGGCCTGGAGCACGGCAACAGCCTCCTCCACCTGCACAAACACAGAGAAATAGGAGAAAGAATCAGAGCCTTCGACAACACTATATGACCCTAGGTCCCTTTTTATGATCCTATCCTGATATTATCCTGTTGCTGGTACCTTAGAGCGCAGAGATTCATGGGACTCCAGCATGTGCAGCAGCTCAGAGTTGTCGATCTCAAGCAGCATCCCAGTGATCTTCCCTGCCAAGCTGGGGTGCATGGCCTGGATCAGGGGGAACAGGCGCTCCCCTGAGAGAGAGACAGGGAGGGTTAAGAATGGTTCCAAATGTTATATAATTGCACCTTATTGCAAGGATGTTCAAAATCCCTCCAAAAAGGGTCTAGATTCTAGAATTCGGCATTGAACTGCCAAGGCCCAATATGACACGCCACCAATATGTTCCAACACTCACCCAGCATCTGCTTCTGCTCCTGAGGGGGTGCAGAAGCCAGCATGGAGGATGTGAGAGGCTCCTGACCCTGCACATGTACAGCTGGCTGAGCCTGAGGAGAAAGACAGGCAACAAAGGGGTTAAAACGAGGGAGTGATGGAACAGAAAAATAGTGGAAGGGAAAATAGAGATTTGAGTGAGGAGAAGAGAGGCAGTTTTAACTATGCCAGGTTGGTGAGATTTACCTGCTGTAAGGCGATGGGCTGCACCACCTGGGGGTTAGTGTTGCGTATGCTGGTGGCGTACTTGTAGGGTTGCATGGCACGAGGGGCAGGGACTCCCATGGAGGGACGAGGACCCATGGCCTGGCCAGCACCTCCTAATGGTAGGGATGACACATAAGGACGTATGATGAGCCAAGTATATTACGTTTGATGAGGTAATATTTCCACAATGTAAATTATAGTCAGTTGCTATCAGATATACTGAGGGCATCCAGTCTTACCAACTCTCTGAGCTCCAGCAGGACCCATGCCTCGTGGGCCCTGGGCGCTGGCGTTGGGAGCCAGGTGTCTCAGGTTGGCACGTGGACCAGGCTGGCGTAGAGAGTTGGGCATCCCCTGGAACCCACCTAGAGAAGAGGGTTATTATTGGACAGTGGTTCAAGTCACCATAATAATATGTCACCAGGACATATAGTACTTGAATAAACATAGCCTGGATACAGTGGGGAGAACAAGTATTTGATACACTGCCGATTTTGCAGATTTCCCCACTTACAAAGCATGTAGAAGTCTGTAATTTTTATCATAGGTACTCTTCAACTGTGAGTGACGGAATCTAGAAAATCCCATTTTATGATTTTTAAGTAATTCATTTGCATTTTATTGCATGACATAAGTATTTGATACATCAGAAAAGCAGAACTTAATATTTGGTACAGAAACCTTTGTTTGCAATTACAGAGATCATACGTTTCCTGTAGTTCTTGACCAGGTTTGCACACACTGCAGCAGGGATTTTGGCCCACTCCTCCATACAGATCCTTCAGGTTTCGGGGCTGTCGCTGGGCAATACGAACTTTCAGCTCCCTCCAAAGATTTTCTATTGGGTTCAGGTCTGGAGACTGGCTAGGCCACTCCAGGACCTTGAGATGCTTCTTACGGAGCCACTCCTTAGTTGCCCTGGCTGTGTGTTTCGGGTCGTTGTCATGCTGGAAGACCCAGCCACGACCCATCTTCAATGCTTTTACTGACGGAAGGAGGTTGGTGGCCAAGATCTCGCGATACATGGCCCCATCCATCCTCCCCTCAATACGGTGCAGTCGTCCTGTCCCCTTTGCAGAAAAGCATCCCCAAAGAATGATGTTTCCACCTCCATGCTTCACGTTGGGATGGCGTTCTTGGGGTTGTACTCATCCTTCTTCTTCCTCGAAACACGGCGAGTGGAGTTTAGACCAAAAAGCTCTATTTTTGTCTCATCAGACCACATGACCTTCTCCCATTCCTCCTCTGGATCATCCAGATGGTCATTGGCAAACTTCAGACGGGCCTGGACATGTGCTGGCTTGAGCAGGTGGACCTTGCGTGCGCTGCAGGATTTTAATCCATGACGGCGTAGTGTGTTACTAATGGTTTTCTTTGAGACTGTGGTCCCAGCTCTCTTCGGGTCATTGACCAGGTCCTGCCGTGTAGTTCTGGGCTGATCCCTTACCTTCCTCATGATCATTGATGCCCCACGAGGTGAGATCTTGCATGGTGCCCCAGACCGAGGGAGATTGACCGTCATCTTGAACTTCTTCAATTTTCTAATAATTGCGCCAACAGTTGTTGCCTTCTCACCAAGCTGCTTGCCTATTGTCCTGTAGCCCATCCCAGCCTTGTGCAGGTCTACAATTTTATCCCTGATGTCCTTACACAGCTGTTTGATTGAGTGTGTGGAGTCTGTTTGATTGAGTGTGTGGACAGGTGTCTTTTATACAGGTAACGAGTTCAAACAGGTGCAGTTAATACAGGTAATGAGTGGAGAACAGGAGGGCTTCTTAAAGAAAAACTAACAGGTCTGTGAGAGCCGGAATTCTTACTGGTTGGTAGGTGATCAAATACTTATGTCATGCAATAAAATTCAAATTAATTATTTAAAAATCAAACAATGTAATTTTCTGTATTTTTGTTTTAGATTCCATCTCTCACAGTTGAAGTGTACCTATGATAAAAATTACAGACCTCTACATGTTTTGTGAGTAGGAAAACCTGCAAAATCGGCAGTGTATCAAATACTTGTTCTCCCCACTGTATATAGCCCATAATAAATTGAGTCATTATACATAATGTCATCTCTAACCCTCACCTTGGCCTCTGCCACCCTGCTGCTGCCAGCGGGGGTTGGGCCTCATCTGGGTCAGCTGATTGGGTGCATAGTAGGTGGTCCTGTTTTGGCCCTGGGAGACACATACAGTTAATGACAGACGTGTAACCACGTGTGCAATAATGTTGCACATGATTGAAGTTCTACATCCTACTCGACGTAAACTGACTCACTTGTTACAGTGCCAAACATCTTACTGGCATTTGCACAGCAGTATTTATCGTATCCTATGTCAGAACCCTGACATAGATGTTGTGAAGGGCATTTCCAGTAAAGCCCACATAACTTTCTCTCAAACCCATTTTAACCCTCCCACACTAACCTGTGGCACTGCAGGCATGAAGTATCCGCTGGCAGGCTGGAACTGGTTGATGATGGCGTTGGCAGGCATGGCCCTCATACCAGTGATGCGCTGCATGTACTGGTTAGTGAGGTGGGCCTTGCGCTCTTCTTTGCGCTGAGCCAAGGCCACGTAGAGGGGCTTGGAGCCCACGATGCGCCCGTTCATCTCAGTCACAGCCTTGGTTGCCTCCTCAGGAGAGGAGAAGCAGACAAACCCGAAGCCCTTGGACCGCCCCTCCTCCAGCATCACCTGCAGTGAGAGAAGTCAGCCGTGTTATATCTGGATAACACACTCCAAATACACAACTGAAAAGGGTAATTGTGGTGCCTCTGCTGCACTCACTCACTTTGGCACTGGTGATGGACCCGAATGGAGTGAATTCCTTGCGCAGTTTCTCGTCGTCAATGGTGTCGTCCAAGTTCTTAATGTAAAGGTTAACGCCCTGAAACCAGAAGAACACTGTCATGACCCACACACACACACACACATATTCAGCCTGGCTTGTTCCCTTAATGGATGGGTACTATGAAATAAGATGTCAGGTTGATTGATGGCATTTGGTTGTAATCAGTGTTCTATTAGACATAGTGGTGCCAGAGGAGGAGTGGCATGCTGGATGACCTGGTAACGGCTGATCCGCTCCTGTTTCAGCATCTCAAACTTCCTCTTCAGCTCCCCCTGCCGTTCCATCTTCTTCTGAGCGCGACCCACAAACACCGTCTTCCCGTTGAACTCTTGGCCGTTCATCTCCTCACATGCCTGAGTAGAGATTTATTTATTACAGCCAGTCTATATGCTGTAAACCCATAAGTTAACAGAATGTGATTATTAGTGTGATTGTCTGTCTTTTTCCACCAACCATGAAAGCCTGCTGGCTTGTATTGACATAACTGTATAATAGTACCTTGTTAGCGTCCTCGTGTTTCTCGTAACTCACAAAGCCAAAGCCTCGGGATTTGCCACTGGGGTCGGTCATAACCTTCACGCTGAGAATTCTACCTGGAGAGAGAAAAAGAGAACAAATGGAACTCATCTAGAGGAGTTTTGAGAAATGCAAGTCTCGTTTCCTTGGATGGATTGTAAGACAAATGTGAAAAATAAAAAACGAAATAAAAAATGAACAAACTCATACGTTATGTTTCAGTCACAGCTTACCGTATTGGTCAAACATTTCCTTTAGCTTATCATCGTTCATGTCATCTCCAAAGTTCTTGATGTAGACGTTGGTGAACTCTTTTGCTTTGGCCCCGAGTTCTGCTTCCCTCTCCTTCCGAGACTTGAAACGTCCAACGAACCTAAACAGCGCGAGAGAGCAATGACACAACTCTTGTAAAACAGTCCTGAGCAGGTGGGAGAAAGGGACCGTGATCCATCTCTCACGTTTTTCCATCTGAGATTCATGTTTTCAGCTTCAAGCAGGTTCACAGCACTGACATGGAGGATTCCCAGACTATTAAATGGAAGGAAGCACGTTGTAATAAGACAGCAGCACAGTGAGTCAAGGACCTGTCAAGGACCTGTCAAGGTCCTCTCAGGAACAACATTGAACAAACTTCTTCTTCCACTGTTTACGGCACCACAATCAGGCAAACTGAGCATTCATGTTATACCACCCAGAACACACCACAGACACAATGACGTTTCCTGGTCCAAGACTTGAGGGAAGGAGGGACAGAGGTCCATAAAGAGGAAAGCTGAAGACCAAACGAGGTTGATAGATCATCGTCCTCTACTCAGACTGTACCTTGCTATGCAGACCTCTCCCAATCTGGCTCCAGTATTGCATTCCTGCATTCGCTCCATCACTAAAACACACAAGCGTGGTTACACACACACACACACACACACACACACACACACACACACACACGACAGGCAGGTGGACGGGTGGACAAACGTACAGACAGACGGATGCTTAGCTGATACATGGAGTGAGGTAACCACAGAGAATGGAAATGTGTTGTTGTGTAGGTTTAAAGTCAAATTTCCCAGTAAGCACTGCAAAAAACATTCACTGTTAGTTGTGTAATTCACGCAAAACCACACAGAAAGACAGGGTGTATGGGGACTGAGTTTGGGGAAGTGGCTTGTTATTTGCATCTACAGCAGGGATGGGCAAATTTGATGGGAGAGGGGGCAACAAAAAAAGACATAAGCGGGCCGCCAGTTGCCCATCCCTGATTTACAGGTTACTGTTCCTCTGCTCACCTCACCTTTTGCCATGTCACAGTATAGGCCAACAGATGAGCTACTACTTCAGACTCTAACCATGTACAATCCTCATCAATATCCTAGCTGCCCTTGATTGATCTAAACGGTTAACTTTCTACACAATGATATAACTCCAGTTCAGCCCCTTCCCCACACCTCCCCACCCCCTCTTAGTTGATCAGACACTCACACCTTGCGGTCGTTCAGAAGCATGCCGTTCATCTTTTCGATGGCACGGTCGGCTGCGTCCTGTGTCTCAAAGTGCACAAACGCGTATCCTTTGGATCCATTCTCATCACACACAACCTGTTTGAGAGACAAGTTGATGCGTTTTTTAAAAAGTACACAGTATATATATACACACACGTGTACGGTCATGCACATGTCTATGGTCAGAAACACTGCCATCTTACTTTGCAAGACAGAATGTTCCCAAAGGCAGAGAAGGTGTCATAGAGGGCCTTGTTGTCGATGGTCTTGTCCAGGTTCTTGATGAACACGTTGCCCACCCCAGACTTCCTGAGGGAGGGGTCTCTCTGTGACCACATGATTCTGATTGGCTTCCCTTTCACCACATCAAAGTTCATGGTGTCTAGGGCTCTCTCGGCTAGAGGGCAGGGGGGAAAGAGGTCAGAGTCAGGGTGTTAACTTACAACAGAGCCTAAAAACATATCAGCCACCGTGTACTGCACACCACCAAACACCATGTTGTTTATGCTAAATAGTGTCTACTTCAAATCATACACACCACACCATGCTGCATGCTACACCATATGCCTCCCAATAATTCACACTACCACATTGTGTCGTGATGGATAGGACCAGCAGTTATGCCTAGTCAAGTCATGTGGTCAGGAAAAACTACAAAGAAACCTTGCTACTATTGGCCTGTCCTAACTACTACACCGCCGCCTGCCACCACACTGAGCAGCTGTTAGTGGGAGGGTAGCTCCAGTTGGCTAGGCAGGAGAACCTGGCGCTCACACACAGATAAAATGGGACCAGAAGTGCCTTACAAGTCATAATAGTTTATTCACCCTCTCATAATGAATAGATACAATGGCACACATAGTGCATGTACATATATAATTCAAATGAGGCAAATGGCTGTTAAACTTCACATTCTCTTAAAGGTTTTCTAATAAATACCAGCCATTGTATTATTTTTGATGGTCCATACTACATATGCCAGTGTGCTGTAACTTTGATTTACGTTTCCAGATCTGCCTATCGGGATTTCTGGTGTGCCAGTTCTCATTTTCCTGCCCTCTCTCTCATATATATATATATCTAACTGGGTACACATGCCAACCAGAGAGCTCCCCTTTGTCCAGTCACTCCACAGCAACCCACACCCGGGCTTTAGAGCTGAAACTGTCCGGTAAACAAAACGGAGCTCTCTTGAGTCTGCTGGCATCAGCAGTTTGCTGTGCAATTGTACTTCACACAAACCAGCTCAGAGGTGTGTGATGGTCACCCTGTCTGTCTAGTTCTGGAAGGTTCCCATGGCCATGTTTGATGAAAGAAGTATGAGCACCATGTGGAGCTGAGATTGCTCAATGGATGAATAGCAGAGGTAAACACATGATGAAATCAAATAAGAGGTGAAGTGAATGTAACACACAAAAAACAAGTGAACTTCACAGGTCAGTGTGATGATATTATACTGTAAATGTATTTTGTCATACAACTGAAAACTGGATAGTTTATTCTAGGTGAGGCTGGTAGCCACCCTGATTGATTCTGTCAAACATGACCCTTATGAAGGCTTTAAAACATTTTAGATATTATAGGCAGGCAACATTTAGACTGCCTGAGAGAGGGACTATATTTATAGAAGGGGTCCTGAGAGGTATGTGCTGGTGTGGAGTGTGAGTTTATCATTCTTTTCCATTGATGGATGGAGACACGTTCAACAAGAATGTTCAGATGAGCAACCCCAGGTCTTGCAACTATTTACAAATGCAGCTGTGACATGCTGAAACCCAAGTGGAGATGGTCAGCCAAAGCTACTTTAGTCACATGAAGGAATACAACTCTCCTCAAATATGTGGTTGTAGTTGTAAGCCTAAATCGGTGGTAGTTGTACAACACTTTTACTTCCTGACATGTTATATTGATTGTGTACAACTTCCAGGTTATATTGTGACCATGGACTTCTCTAGCTACACTGGCTCAGACTGAGTCAGATACATGGTGGCAGGTGTGAAATGAAAACAACCCAACAGGCCCACACTGTTTAACCAGTTGGCAGACAGACACTTCGTAGAACACACACCATATGCTACAGCTCAATCCTGTCAGGTCACACCCCATAACAAATTCATGATCCTACTGCACATAACTCTACTTTGGACAATTAAAAGAAGAGTGATTGTTGAATCGTCTGGTAAATCAAAGTGTGCAATTATATGTTATGGTTCAGATTTCTTACAATAGGAGCAGGGGCTTGGATGCAAATGTTGGAAATTCCTCCAGCATGTACCCTGCAAGCATGTACATTGGAAGCCACTACAACCTGAGCAAAATATTACAGATTAACATGTAGAGGAGAGAATGTGAAGATGTGAATGACACTGACCTTCAACAACTACTCAAGAAATCCAACCATAAAAAGTTGTTAAATTCACATGAAAAGTTTCAGCAGAAATGTATTTGCTGAAGCAATCTATTCAGACTTATTCTCTTCAGATCAATCTATTCAGACGTATTCTCTTCAGATCAATCTATTCAGACTTATTCTCTTCAGATCAATCTATTCAGACTTATTCTCTTCAGATCAGATGACACACACATGCATGACATCACATGATCCCCAGAAAGCAGGAAAATGCAAGAGTTAGGTTGTGTTCCCCTGCTTCGTATTTTAGGTATCAGCAAACCACATATGTTTTAGCACTCTGGTGCCCGACTGCACAGTGGATAACGTGGTACGCAACCGTTGGTTGGTGCATGCAACCTCTAATCATAGGGAACGCAGCCTCATAGTTCAGCTGTGCCTCTTCTTCCTCTGTGTGGAAGGCAGCAGGGAAGGTATTGGGAATTAATGTCACTACAGAACAGTTCCCTGATGCCCCTTTAAATAGGAAAATAAATGGGTTTGGGTTAGGCAGTGTGGAGCAGTACTCTGGAGCAGAACTGCAGCCAACCATTCAAAAGGTAGAGGCAGAATACAGAGAGTAGTCTGGCTACAACATGTCAAAAGCAGGAGTCCAGGAGCATATCCAGGTCAATCCTCGAACAATGACACACGGAAGAAGTGGGCCACCATCGCTATATGGGTCAAGAGATACTATCTCAAATGTAGTTAGAATTCATTCTTAACTGACTTGCCTAGTTAAATAAAAGGTTAAAGTTTAGAAATAGTCCATGAAGGGCAAAAATAATTTTGAGAGTCCAGGCTGCATGTATGCTTGGCTCAGTGTTTACTTTAGTCCAAAGTGAGGGTTGTATGGAAACCATTTCTCTCCCACTATAGTTTTTAATTATGTTACTTACAGAGATGGGGCTTAGCCTAGACCTCTTCTTAGATTGCCTGTGTATAGGTATGTTTGTACTATGTAGTAACCACTGGGTTATATACAGGTAACAGGTGTGAATGCTGTAGATACTTTAACATGAAATCACATCACAATTGATATTGACTCAATAAAATCAAGATGTGCTCCTCTTTAAGACAAATGCACTGAATAACACGGTTGACATGCTCAAATAAATCCAACCAACTCATTACTTTAGCCTAATGCAAACTGACGCCGTTATTTTGGAGGTATGCTTTATTGCTTACCGTCCGTGGGTTGCGAGAAATTCACATAGGCATAACCCAGAGAGCGTCGGGTGATCATATCACGACATACTCGAATAGACAACACCGGTCCTGCTGGGCTGAATTTCTCATACAGCATAGCCTCCGTGATATCAGGGTGCAGATCGCCAACATAGAGAGAAGCCATTGGATAACTCCCCGTAGTCGCTGTGTTCATTTCTTGGAGTGCACAAAATGTATGAATTCTTCCTTCACGCTTTAACCACGGGAATTGTTGATAATACTTGTTCTCAGGGCCCGAATCTGTGAGTAATGTGTGAGTAAAAACGCTCAGAATGTGACTTGTGTTCCGATCTAAGTTTCAAGTCGCTGACAAGGAAAAGTGACAGCTAAAAACAGAATGGAATTTCGGCGTATTCTCCTGATAAATGCAATTGTCCTAAACGTCGGGTTAAGCCCGAGGCCTCCTGTTAACAAAATTAAGTTTTTTTTTTTTTCGTATATTACGGTAGGCCTATTTATTTTTAAGATTTTATATATTTTATATTTTTTATATTTTTTTGTTTTTTAAAGTTGTTAAAGAACGGTGAGTTAGACACTCACGGTTGTTTTGTGACCGGGGAAAGAGACTGCGTGGGAAAAGCATGGTCACTTTATAGACAGTGCAGTGCGCAGAGGAAATAGACAGGGTCAAACTTGGAATAGAACAAATCTGCGCATGCGGTGTAAAAGGGAGCGCTACGGGTGTTACAGTCACAACTACCCAGCACAGATCCCTACAGCGACATCTGGGTGTGACTACGTGGGGGCCATTAAAGTTGGGGGTCATTATAGTAGGGGCTCACTATTGTGAATAGGGGGCCAAAAACGCCATAGTTACAAGACAATGGGAGAACATTTTGGCCAAAGTACTCAAATATCTTAATTGAAAAAGTTACAATAACAGTAATAGCAGAAAATACTAAGCACATTTAGTTACATTAAGTTTATTCAATTATAAAAACGTGTTCATTGACTACTCCAACTTGTTCATTGGACTAGGCCAGCTCCCTAAAGAGAAATTATTAAAAAGTTATTCATGAAGAAATTTCAGTGGAAATAAGTCTTACACTAACTAAAGGATACAAGTGGAATGAATAACTGAAATGGAACCATAGTCAAAAAGGTACAAATTACCTCATCAGATCCAGGAGGGACAACACCAGGTTCCTCTGCCCAGCCCCCAGCCTCTTCACTGGGAACCTCTCCTCCATGCCAAACTTTCTGATCCCTGGTTTCTTCTCTCTAGGCCTACTATCCTCTTCGTAACTGAGTGTCAGAGCCATTGGCAGCTTGGGACAACTGCAGCTTGGTATGGACCACGGACTGGGAGTGTTGCTTGGTCACCCCCTTTTCAGTCTGCTGACTACAGACCCCATCAATGGCAGAATTCAATAGAGAGGCTTTCTGTTCAGTGGCTTCAGAGTATACTTTGGGAAATGGGCTCTTCTCTAGGACATCATTTTGGAAAGAGGGACTCTGGATCCATGGTGCATCACTGTGCATGTAAGAGTCGACATCTGAATGTACCTGCACCTGTCCTGATAGCCACAGTTGGTGAATCTCCCTGGTCCTGACTCAAGACCATCAGTCCCTCTGCCACTACTGTGGGAGCAAGCCAGGGGCCCTGGGGGAGCAAGCCAGGGGCCCTGGGGGAGCAAGCCAGGGGCCCTGGGGGAGCAAGACAGGGGCCCTGTGGGAGCACGTTTGTTTCCAGAGAGCGACCAGAGACAGAAGCCCCCGATGCCATCAAGTTTAGGGCCACTGGGGGCTGCAGAGTCGAACAGTGGCACTAGAGAGGACTTCTACCTATACATTCCTGAATCACTAGAATCAGACTGGACATAGTTGGACATCTGAGGGCTGGAGGAGAAATCCGGCTGATGGGCTGAAGCTTGGCCTCTCCATCCACAACTATCAGGGGACCACTGCTCACAATGGCTTTAGCATTTAAAAGGAGACAATATAAGAGCCTTAACACCTGGAGCCACAGCAGCTGGACACCTCAACGTCACCACTAAGCTCCTCCCATCTATACCAGACGGGTCAACATCCATTAAAGCTGAATGTAATGGAATACATCATGATGCCCAGATACCTTGATTTGATCTTGTTGTTGTTGTTGCAGGACTAAGCATCTGGAGACACCTTGGTTAGAGTGCACATAGGTCTAGGAAGGACAGATTCATTCAGGATGGAGTCTAAAGTGGACAGACAGAACTTAGTCCTTCTACATTTACTCACCGGTGAATGCAAAAGAGTTGTGTTGAGGATTAAATTAACTACATTTGCTCCCCTGAAGGCCACAGCATGCTGGGATGCCACAGAGAAAATATTCATCATAATGTACCCCAGTGATACACTGATACATGGTGATCTACCCCTATCCATGCTGTTGACCCTTTATTTAATATGGCCCATGATGCAGTCACCCTTGTCCTGGTGACTGCATCAGGGGACGTAGAAGCAAAACTGGACTGAATGAAGAGCTGCTAGTTAGGGGCAGGCATGGTGGACACAGATGCCTGAAGGTGGATGATTTGCTCTATTTGATAGATATTTGTAAAGAGATTAGTAACAAAAAACTTTTTAAAAAACTATACATTTAACAGTGTCCCCTTTATCATGACTCACGGTTCATCGAATTCACAGAAAAGCCCCAGCTCTTGTGGACTCCAGTCTTGTGAGCTGGTGTTGAAACAGGTGTAGCGGGACTCGCCTCAGACTGGAGATATGACAATATTATAATAAACCCCCATTACTTAAACATAAATGTAGAAGCTTTGAGACAAAACTCTGTGGCGTGCAGGAGATGGGCAGTACAAAAGGATTCAGCCACCAGGCGAGAGAGTTCCTAGTGTTGAAGTGGAGGGCATTAGAATAGGTCTCAAATCCATTGTGCGTCTGGAGAGGAAAATAGAATGTTATACACATCTTGAACTCATTTGAGAGACACATTTTATTGGAAAGTATGGTTGTCAGAAGGGCATTTGGGATAGGCTACTCACTTCTCAGTCAGTTCCACACTGGGTGAGTTCATAAATGAAGAAAAATATATTGCCATGAGCTCCATTGCTCTGGCACCCTACACCAAACACAAACTCCTCACCACAACACCATTAAACTGCTGATCTACCTGCAGGCTTAGCAGTGTTCCACTGCACATGATCTGAATTCTAGGGAGATTAATATGTGGAGGTAGTTCTGCAAGCATGTGGAAGTTCAGCGCTCCAGCGAGCCAAGAACTGAAGCTGATGTCATATGGGATGTCATTATGTGGGGCACCATCAGAGAACATCACTAGACAAGTCCCTATGGTAATCCACAGGACTGCTCCAATCCTGCTCTATCACAACCACTCTAAACCGCTCTCCAATCTGACCTATAGTTCTGGTAAAGGCCCTCTGAATCAAATACTCTCCGATGGCTCTATTTGTAGCTTCAGGTTGGCAAAGCACAGGTGTTGATAATTTGTTAATCAATGTGCAATCAGTAAGCACCCTAACCTTACTGCATTTTGCACTACATTTGCACTCTGTATATAGATTTTCTATTGTGTTATTGACTGTACGTTTGTTTATTTCCCATGTGTAACTCTGTGTTGTTGTTTTTTGTCGCACTGCCTTGCTTTATCTTGGCCAGGTCGCAGTTGCAAATGAGAACTTGTTCTCAACTGACCTACCTGGTTAAATAAAGGTGAAATAAAAATAAAATAATAAAAAAAGCGCACACAATTGAAATGTTAATTCTTTCCATAATTTTGCCTAATAGGGTGGAAATGTATGTGTGGTACATACAGAAACATGGACAAATAGATAAAGTGTAGCTTTGCACCATTGTTTTCCCACCAAAGAAATGGACACTTCCTGAATGTGGTGTCATTGTAGGAAGAGGTTATTTTCTTAAATGGAGAATTTCAACAAACTAACAAGGTGGAAAGTGATATCAGAGACATACAGAAAATCTTTATAATAAATACAATAAGACTATGAAATAATGAAATATTTTATGGCTTATATTTCTCGTGGAAGTTGATGAATAACACAGGGGCATAGCAAAACCACTTACATACACTGAAAAAAAACACTTACATACACTAAATAAGAAGTGATATTTCCTGGGGACAGGAAAGGCACAACCGCATACTAGGAATGATCCAACTATGAAAGATCCATACTTGATGAAGTTACAGCTTAGCTTATACAAAACACCAATGGAACCTAAGTCACAGAAAATAGATGTGGTGGCAGCTGCAGAGAAGTACTTGGGGGTACAAGATCTGACTTCAGAAGAGTTACAACGTGTGTTGAGTGGTAGTGTCCTGTCATCTCAGGCTGTTGGCCTGGGGTAGGATCAGATAGGGTTAAAAGTAGAGGAATAAGGTGATGGGTTTTAATGAGTATAAGGTTAGTTGGTAGGGTAATTAAAATACATGTATATATTTTTTTATTTCCCGGTTCGACTTTTCTATCACAAAGTGTAATGGATCTATACTATAGTTCAGTTGGGAGCGGTAATGCAACATATTGGATGCCAAATGCTGTTAAACTTCACCAAAGAAGAAGAAGAGCATGTCAGAACAGAAATTATACCATGAAGTCCAAGGAACTGTCCATAGGTTGTCACAGTGGTGTGTATGAATGGACCAAGGCGCAGCGCTGTAGTCATACTTTATTAAGACTATGAAAAATGGAGAAAACACCACCGAAACGTGTGTGTAGGCACAAAACAAAATAATATCCCACAATGCAGGTGGGAAAGAGGGCAACTTAAATAGGGTCCCCAATTAGCTCCTCTAAACCCCATGAGGATAGTGTTGCTGGTGCCTCCTCGACTCACCCAGACCCCCCCCAAAAAAAGTTGTTTAGGGGTTCGTTAGGGCTGCTTGCCGGGTCTGCCTCCTGCCCTGCCGACGTGGGCCCGTCGACGTCGCTGCTGCCCTGGATCCTGCTGTGTTTCCAGGGCTGCACAATGAAGGTCCTCCTTCATGTGGAAGCACTGCTTGGTCCCATGTTGGTGGGATATTCTGTCACGGTGGTGTGTATGAATGGACCAAGACGCAGCACTGTATAGGTTAGTCATACTTTATTAAGACTACAAAAAACACAATAATATCCCACAATGCAGGTGGGAAAGAGGGCAACCTAAATAGGGTCCCAAATTAGAGACAACGCATAGCAGCTGCCTCTAACACAAATCAACCACATAGAGTTCGATAGAACTGTCAGGCCCTGACCATGACAACATAGAGAAGCCATAGGCCTTCCTAGGGTCAGGACCTGACAAAGAAAGAATTGTGATGAGGCATACATGTGGAAGGGTATAAAACAATGTATAGCGTTGAAGGTTTCCAAGAGCACAGTGGTCTCCATCATTGGGGAATTTCTGTTCAGGCCAGTCAAGTTCTTCCACACCGATCTCGACAAACCATTTCTGTATGGACCTCACTTTGTGCACAGCATTTTGCGTGCAGCTGCTCGGCCATGGAAACCCATTTCATGAAGCTCCCGACAAACAGTTATTGTGCTAATGTTGCTTCCAGAGGCAGTTTGGAACTCGGTAGTGTGTTGTGACCGAGTACAGACAATTTTTACACGCTTCAGCACTGGGCGGTCCCAATCTGTGAGCTTGTGTGGCCTACCACCTTGCGGCTGAGACGTTGTTGCTCCTAGACAAGTTGTTCCCAACCAGGGATACATGGCCTAGCCACATGGGGTACTTGAGAAGACTTATGAGACCATATCACCTACTGGTAAAATGCACGAGGGTGTACTTCAGAGGTACTCCAGGCAGGGCAAAATTCAGTTGGTGGAACAGTAACCTAAAAAGGTTGGGAACCACCGTCTTAGACGTTTCCACTTCACAATAACAGCACTTACAGTTGACCGGGGCAGCTCTAACAGGGCCGAAATTTGACAAACTGACTTGTTGGTTAAGGTGGCGTCCTATGACGGTGCCACGTTGAGTCACTGAGCTCTTCAGTAAGACCATTCTACTGCCAATGTTTGTCATGGAGATTGCATGGCGGTGTGCTCAATTTTATACACCTGTCAACAATGGGTGGTTGAAATAGCCGAATCCACTAATTTGAAGTGGTGTCCACACATAGTGCATTCGGAAAATATTCAGACCGCTTCACTTTTCCCACATTGTTACGTTACAGCCTTAATCTAAAATGGATTAAATTGTCATCGTTCCCCCCCACAATCTACACACAATACCCCAAAATGACAAAGCAAAAACAGGTTAAGAATTTTTAACAAATGTATAAAAAAAAACGTTTAAGTATTCAGAGTCAGACCCTTTACTCAATACTTTGTTGAAGCACCTTTTGCAGCAATTACAGCTTTGAGTCTTCTTGGGTATGACACTACAAGCATGGCACAGCTGTATTTGAGCGGTTTCTCCCATTCCTCTCTGCAGATCCTGTCAAGCTATGTCAGGTTGGATGGGGAGCATAGCTGCACAGCTATTTTCAGGTCTCTCCAGAGATGTTCGATTGGGTTCACGCCCAGGCCACTCAAGGACATTCAGAGACTTGTCCTGAAGCCTCTCCTGCATTGTCTTGACTGAGTCTCCCAGTTCCTGCCGCTGAAAAACATCCCTACAGCATGATGCTGCCACCACCATGCTTCACCGTAGGGATGGTATTGGCCAGGTGATGAACTGTGACTGGATTCCTCTAGACGTGACTCTTGGCATTCAGGACAAAGACCTTGGTTTCATCAGACCAGAGAATTTTCTCATGGTCAGAGTCCTTTAGGTGCCTTTTGGCAAACTCCATGCAGGCCAGCCTGTGCCTTTTACTGAGGAGTGGCTTCCGTCTGGCCACTCCACCATAAAGGCCTGATTGGTGGAGTGCTGCAGAGATGTTTGTCCTTCTGGAGGAGGAACTCCAGAGGGCTGTCAGTGACCATAAGGGTCTTTGTCATCTCCCTGACCAAGGCCCTTCTCCCCAGTTTGCTCAGCTCTAGGTAGAGTGTTGGTGGTTTTTAACTTCTATTTAAGAATGATGGAGGCCACTGAGTTCGAGTTCTTGGGGAACTTCAATGCTGCAAAAATGTTTTGGTACCCTTCCCCAGATCTGTGCCTCAACTCAATCCTGTCTCGAAACTCTACGGACAATTCCTTCAACCTCATGGCTTGGTTTTTGCTCTGACATGAACTGTCAACTGTGGGACCTTATATAGGCAGGTGTGTGCCTTTCCAAATCATACCCAATCAAGTTATAGAAACATCAAGGATGATCATTGGAAACAGGACGCATCTGAACTCAATTTCGAGTATCACAGCAAAGGTTCTGAAAATGTATGTAAATAAGGACAAAAATAATCTAAAAACCTGTTTTTGCTTTGTCTTTATGGGGTATTGTGTGTAGATTGACAAGCGTAAACAACTTAATACATTTTAGAATTAAGCTGTAATGTAACAAAAACTTCCCTAATTGTGTATATATAGTGCACGTTAACTTCTCTGCCAGATGTTTTTGAATGAACATTTAAATTACATAATATATTTCTGTAGATAAATAAGACTAGTAGACTTTCATAGCATTGTTTTTATTGGTTTCTAAAAGTAGTCAGATTGTATTTGTATGAAATTTGCAAGCAAAGCTTCTTGGGAAGACATTTTCTATTTAATTTTTGCAGAATAAAATCAGGTATCTACACAACACTGAATGTGTTGATTTTTGCTTGGCTA
Organism: Thymallus thymallus; assembly: GCA_023634145.1. NCBI lineage: Eukaryota > Metazoa > Chordata > Actinopteri > Salmoniformes > Salmonidae > Thymallus > Thymallus thymallus. Next base: position 22,298,996 of record CM042405.1, on the reverse strand, counting down.
ACTTTATTAAAGCATTACCAAAATACTGTTGAACATACCGTTGAAGTGAAAAATGCCATGGGTCATAAACAGTCATGGGTACTAAACAATCACCTCTGAAAATACCAAACTACAATACATGGATGGAAGTTCTTCACAATTGTTTTGTTTTACCACATACTGTACTGTAGGAGCAGTATTCTATATTGCTCATCTGGGTAATACAGAATGAATACATATTTGAGAAGTGGACCTAAAATGTCATGTTGTTTCCAAAGGCACATGACAACAGTGGGGTTATGGGTGTACAAGAGTTGCCAACATTGCCATGATTTAAATAAATTAAATCCAAAAGATGTATAAAAGCATCTTTAATATAGACTACAGAATTGTTTGAGTTAGGAGAAGCAGTTTTCATAGAATAAAGATTCAGAACAAAAATCGGCATACAGAAAACAGTACTTACAAAAAAGGTTCACTCCATTTGACGTTCAGCAACATTTGTGTTCAAGAAAATACATGTTAAGCCCATTCCAATTTGAAGGAGCAGGATCTGTCATTAAAATGTATAGTCCTTCAGGGATATTCTACGCCGCAGCCTGCTCTGAAAAACAGAACCATTCTGAACAGATACGATCGCTTTAAAGAGAGCTAGGAACTCCTCACGGTGTCTTGGACTCCTCTTTTGGCCTGTTGAATATAACAGGGAAAATAAGTTGTTTTTTTATTTAAACAAACAATATTTATTGATGACCATCTGATACGACACGTGTAAAATGATGTTTGAAATGTTAGCTCACCCCTTTGTGGTTGTGTCCATTTTCTCCTCTTCTGGTACCTTTTCTTCTTTTACCTCTATAAGAACAAAGAAGCAACACAAATAATCATCCTCAAAGTCACATGCTCAATGGGACATGGTATGTCTGACAAGGAAGTAATGATTGTGATACCTTTCTTCTCGTCACCTGCTTTCTTGTCTTCTCCATCTTTGTCTTCTTCAGTCTTTGTCCTCTTCGCTTTCTTGAAGCTGGCTGCATTTCGGCGTCCGCCCCCTTGACCCTCAGCCTCGTCCTCAGAGTCGGAGAACTCCTCGTCACATGCTATCCTCTTGTCATGGGCACGGACTGCACAAGAGAAGACAGGAGTTTAAGCGTGTCAGTGTGTGACAGTAACGCACATACACGCGCACAAACTGCCTCACACTTCATACACCGGGCAGGTTACCGAATACACTTCACAAAAATATAAACCTAACATGTAACATGTTGTTCCCATGTTTCATGAGCTGAAATAAAATACCATATTTTCCATACGCACAAAAAGCCTACATCTCAGATTCTGTGCACAAATGTGTTTTCCCATAACTGTTAGTGAGCACTTCTTTGTCAAGGTATTCCATCCACCTGACAGGTGTGGCATATCAACAAGCTGATTAAACAGCATCATTACACAGGTGCACCTTGTGCTGGGGGACAATAAAAGGCCTCTAAAACGTTCAGTTGTCACACAACACAATGCCACAGATGTCTCAAGTTGAGGGAGTGTGCAATTGGCATGCTGACTGCAGGAATGTCCACCAGAGCTTTTGCCAGAGAATGGAATGTTCATTTCTCTACTATAAGCCACCTCCAACATCGTTTTAGAGAATTTGACAGTAGGTCCAACCGGCCTCACAACCGCAGACCACGTGTAATTATACCAGCCCAGGAGCTCCACATCTGACTTTTTCCACTTGTGTGATCATCTGAGAGCAGCCACCCAGACAGTTGATGAAACTTTGCACAAAATAATTTCTGCACAAACCATCTCAGGGAAGCTCATCTGCATACTCGTCGTCCTCACCAGGGTCTTGACCTGATTGCAGTACGGTGTCATAACCAACTTCAGTGGGCAAATGCTCACTTCCGATGGGTTTGTGTTCTTCACGGATGAATCCCGTTTTCAACGGCACCGGGCATAGCAGACGTGTGGGCGAGCGGTATGGTGATGTGTGGGCGAGCGGTTTGCCAATGTCAACATTGTGAACAGAGTGCCCCATGGTATGGGCAGGCATAAGCTACGAACAAACACAGAATTGCATTTTATCGATAGCAATTCAAATGCACAGAGATACCGTGACAAGCTCCTGAGGCCCATTGTCATGCCATTCACCCCCCCCCACCCAATCACCTCATGATTTAGCATGATAATGCACGGCCCCATGCCGCAAGGAACTGCACACAATTCCTGGAAGCTGAAAAATGTCCCAATTATTCCATTCCCTGCATACTTACCAGACATGTCACCCATTCAGCATTTTTGGGATGCTCTGGATCAACGTGTACGACAGCGTGTTCCAGTTCCTGACAATATTCAGCAACTTCACACAGCCATTGAAGAGTGGGACAACATTCCACAGGCCACAATCAACTATGCGAAGCAGATGTGTAACGCTGCTTGGGGCAAATGGTGGTCGCACCAGATACTGGCTGAGTTTCTGATCCCCGCAGCTAACGTTTTAAAAACAGGATATCTGTGACATATCCGTATTCCCACTCATGTGAAATCCATAGATTAGGGCCTTATGAATTTATTTTAAATTGACTGAATTCTTTATATGAACTTTAACAAAGTAAAATCTTTTAAAATTGTTGCATGCATTTATATTTTGGTTCAGTGTATTAGCAAACTGGGAAAAGTACTTAAGTGGGGCTGTGCATCATATCTCAATACAAAAAAAAATGTAAATACAAAACTTACTGGAGATGCGTTTGTTAGGGTCTTCCTCCTCCTCGTCTCCACTGTCCTCCTGCACAGCGTCTTCTGGGATGGCCTGCATCTGAACTCCCGGGGCGTGGGGCAGCATGCGCAGGTTCTCAAACAGACGCTGCCTGAAGGGACACACATACAGCTGACAATCTACACGTCATCACCTCAAAACAACTATGATAGTGTATTTTTGGCACTATCATATGACACATCTCAAGGATCATATGTAGTGCAGTAATATGACCTTTTTGGTAAGTGAAATTACCTGATCAACATCTATAACTACACAGCCAAAGGTATGTGGACACCCCTTCAAATTAGTGGATTCGACTATTTCAGCCAAACCGGTTGCTGACGGGTGTTTTTTTTTTGTTTTTTTTGCAAACTGCCGTGCAATCTCCAAAGACAAACGTTGGCAGTAGAATGGCCCGTACTGAGGAGCTCGGTGCTCTTTCAACGGAAATACATCATCATAAGATGCCACGTTTCCAACAAGTCAGTTAAATTTCTGCCCTGCTAGAGCTGCCCCGGTCAACTGTAAGTGCTGTTATCGTGAAGTGGAAATGTCTAGGAGCAGCCGCGAAGTGGTAGACCCACAAGCTCACAGAACGGGACCACAGAGTGCTGAAGTGTGTAAAAATCATCTGTCCTCAGTTGCAACACTCCCAAACTGCCTCTGGAAGCAACGTCAGCACAAGAACGGTTTATCGCAAGCTTCATGAAATAGGTTTCCATGGCCAAGCAGCTGCACACAAGTCTAAGATCACCATGCACAATGCCAAGCGTCGGCTGGAGTGGTATAAGCTCGCTGCCATTTGACTCTGGAGCAGTGGAAACGAGTTCTCTGGAGTGATGAATCACACTTCACCATCTTGCAGTCCAACATACGTATCTAGGTTTGGCGGATGCCAGGAGAACGCTACCTGTCCCAATGCATATTAACACATTTAATAGTTTGGTTGACAAAGTATAATGGGCTGGGGCGGTTTTTCATGGTTCGGGCCCCTTAGCTCCAGTGAAGGGAAATCTTAACCCTACAGCATACAATGACATTAGAGGATTCTGTGCTTCCAACTTTGTGGCAAAAGTTTGGCCATGTAGTGTAGCGAGAGACGTTACTTCATCATGACTAATACAGTATTATAGAATAAGATTTCTTCCTGATGATGTACAGGACTAAAGAGCACAGTAAAAGGTGTGGCCAAGGACTCACTTGATCTTTTCCAGGTAGTCGTTGGTGTTCTGGTTGGTCATGTTAGAGGGGCTGATGTGCAGTTTAAAGTCTGGCCCAAAGTACTCAAAGTAATCATTGTATGGAAGCTCTGTGGAGAAATATGAGTGTTATCAACACAGCGGGCAGTGACATGTCTTCTTTAGTGGAAGCTATCCTTAAACACACTCGTGCCCCTCTGACGTGTCAAATACAACTGTAAAGATAGTAACGCTAGAATGTAAAAGTAAACAAACTCAATGGTGCAGCAGGAGAGCTCACCATTGGGTATGGAGTTGTCCAGAGCCACGGCTGTCTCATAGGTCCAGCAGCGGGCCACGTTCCGGATGGTGTAGCCTCCACCACCTAGCATCAGCAGGGGCAGGTTGAAGCTCTTCATGTACTCCACACACTTAGCATGGCCTTTGATGGTGAGGTTAAAGCAGCCAAGCCTGTCTCCTGAGAGGGAGTCGGCTCCACACTGAAGAACCACTGCACTAGGCTGGTACATCTCCATCACCTTGGCCATGATCTACACACAGATATAGATGACAAGATATGGTTGGCTAAATGGAAACAAGGATAGGGTCTAGCTACACCTGGGTCTGTGAGTTACATGGAGGAAAGATGAGATACAGTAAAGACCAAAAAATGAGTAGACTTACAGGTTTGAATATGGCTTCGTAAGACTCATCGTCTATCCCATCTCTCAGAGGGTAATTCACAGCATAGTACTTGCCCTTCCCGGCGCCAATATCCTTGAGGAGAAATAAGTCAGTCAACTACAAATGTGGACAGTTTTTTTTTTTAACCCTTATTTTACCAGGTAAGATGACTGAGAAAATATATTTTACAGCAACGACCTTGGGAAAGAGTTACAAGGGGGAGGAGAGAAAAGTCAACCAATAAAGCAAATAGGAAACTACAATCAACAGGCCATGAAGTTTGAATTCAATGTATCCTTTGTATGTCCTTTAATAAACAATGCCCGCCAATTCTCATCCCATGACAACATGGCAAACTTACCCTCAGGTCTCCAGTACCGGGGAAGTACTCTCCGTACTTGTGGAAGGACACAGTCATGACCCTGTCTGTGGTGTAGAACGCCTCCTCCACGCCATCTCCATGGTGGATGTCAATGTCTATGTACAGAACTCTCTGGTGGTATCTGGGGGAGAGAAGATTCACCATCAACAGATTGAATGATACTTCTCCTAAATGTTGTGTGCCTATGGAGTCCCAATGTGAAGTTACTATTTCATTCAGTAGGTTACAACATTTCCTACATAAACTTGATTAAATGCTGTGGGGCTGTTTGACTCACTTCAGTAACTCCAGAATGGCAAGCACAATGTCATTCACATAGCAGAAACCTGACGCCTCAGACTTCTTGGCGTGATGGAGGCCTCCGGCCCAGTTAATGGCAATGTCTGTCTGCTGTTTGTTCAGCTTCACAGCTCCAGCTAAAACACAGGGGAAGAGAAGCCAGTCAATCAGCGAATCAGTCAGAGAACATGAATCTATAGCTATATTCCTGTAATTGACCACCACAGAAGAGGACAAGCAAGCTTGAAAAATATTCCAACTAATCATAGGAAATAATTCACCAGGAAGCATGACTTGTGTGGCGATAGACCTAGCTGGTTGAGTTGCGGCTGTCAGTGAAAAGCATCTTAACACGTGTGAAGATAATGTGTCTTGAGTATATTGAGACGAGGGAGGGGGGTGTAGTCAAGATATAAGAGTCTCTCTCCAGAATGGCTCAGCTGTCTCCAGCCAATTCTTGCACATTCATTGTGTGAATTGTTCGCCCTTTGATTGTTGTCATTTCTTGAGTCGCCAATGGATCACAGTGCATCAATATGAAATAAAACATTAAACTTTGTTTTTAAAATGCATACTGCCTGCAGCTCACATCGTAAAGTGGTGGGTGACTTGGTGATATCCTGTTGCCTGCACTTGAATGGTGAATGGGAGGCCTGCTTCAATTACCAGGTGAGAATTTAAAAAGAAAATAGTAGCTCTTCTTAAATCGTGCCCCAAAACTGTTTAACATGCGATTGCATTTATAATTGTTGCGCAATGAATGGGCTTATAAAAATCATGTTTTAATCCAGCAGAAACCAGTTGAGGAGCTGCAGAAGAAATCCCACTCAAAATAGGCTCTGTGTGAAAGATGCATGACGACTAGCAACAATACACACGCCAATTTAATTCCACTAAACTAGGCAAATTAACCTTTAGACCGATAAGCATAACGGTCAAATGTATTTCCATCAATTAATACATTATTTTTCCCTTCTCCGGGTCATTTTGGCAACAGTATTATTTATCGTTTTTTTTGTTAGCCAAAAGCCAGTACTTGCGGCTAACAGAAACCCTGCTACACGCAAATATGTTAATACAGATTAACTTACCAACAGAGCCTCCTGTTGAGAGCTGGCAGAACTCAAACAGGCCATCAAACACAGGGCAATCCTCTCCAACGTTAACTGTGTGGGAATTGCAGAAAATGAGTTAATTACAATACATGACAGCCACAAAAACAATAAATGCTTTACCGAAAAATTATTTATCTGTAACTTTTCATGGGCTACTGCTCAAATGTATAGTTATATTGAGACATGACATCATCTCTGCCACAAACTCACATCTCTGCATCTGTTTGCTGTACTCTGACATGTTGTCTGGCCGAATGGAACGCAGGAACTTGATGTAGTCATCACTGTGATACTTGGTCATCTCCTCTCCATTGGCTTTGTGAGGTCGCTGTACAGACATGGAGAAGACCAATTAATGACACCTTAAAAACCAGGCTTTACATTTTCAATTGGGAACTATTGAGCTTGCAGGCTTTCTGCTGTGCTTACGAAACATTTCAAGGTTTTCAACATACGTATATCTCCATCTTTCTGTAGAGACCATAGTTCAGCAAGAGGTTGTGTGTCATGCGGATACGGTGTGGCTTCATGGGATGCCCCTGGCCATAGTAGTAATTCCCAACATCACCTTTGAACGAAGAGAGAGGAATAAAGACTTCAGCACAGACATCCAACGAATGCATTATCCTAGCTTTTTGCTCCGCCTGGCTAGATTGTAAACTTTTAAAAGGCAACATTGCAATACCAAAACACATACACATCCGAGGACAATGGACGGCCACTAACGCGCAAACAATCTGGCGAGTGCAACGGAACTGGGCTCATTTATTTGTAGAGACTCACTATAATGGTGTCTCTTATTACATCCAGGGACTGAAATAAGTTAACGTCAGTTAGTAGTAGCTAACGATGTTCGCTATTAGATAGCGAAGCTTGCTAGTAATAGCGCTACATTAGCTATACTATCTTATGCTTCGTGGATTCCAACGCTTGCATAGCTAGCTAATGTGTTCTCCCTTTGTCCAAGCTAGCTAACTAGGTAGCAAGCTAATCGACGACATGATAATAGGGGACAAGTAATCGGACGTTATTACACATTGGATGATAATATGTGCTATTAGTGAACATTCCCTGAAAGATCAATGTACAGAATTTGGAAATGCCTCGCTCTTGCAAAAACTCAGGGATGCTGCACGTTTGAACATCGCCGGAGCTAGCTAACGTTAGCGGTCAAATCTGAGCACAAATTGAACCATTTGCACCACTATACCAATGCATCGTACAATTACTCAATGTATAGGCAAATCAGTACTTACCGTCATAATAGTAACACACTTTTTTCTTTGTTCCTTGAGAACTCAGCGCCATTTTACCTTATTTTACAGCACAGACTACAGTGGACGAAAAGGGGTGGATACAATCGGATAATTTGTAGAACATCATTTGAACCAATCAAGTATCAGCTTACAATGTAGAGGGGCGTTGCAGACAGATCCCGCCACAATAAGCACCGTTTTGGATTTCAGGTAGTCAACATGTTTACAGTCTTTTTTATGCTTTACATCACTTTTTATTGCATGATCATCATCGACTATTCATATGCATTTCGTGTAAGAAGAAGTATCAATGGCATCAACAGATAAATTAACAGAGTAGGCCTAACATTTGTGTTTTTGTAAGGACATCATCATCCATGGATTTATAGTCTTCAAACGCATAGAAAAAATATACAAATAGAATATAGAAACATCTAAACAGTACAAATCGAACAAAAAACATGAAATTACAAAGAAATGCAGAGGATACAAAAGTACAGTAGCATCTACCTTGAGCTTTAAAAAATGTGACACTATAAATGCTTAGGTGTATATTGAAAGGAGATCAGGCGTGGTTATCATAATAACAGTATCAAAAGCAAATAAACTGGGACCATATCCAGTGGGGTAAAGTACTTAAGTAAAAATACTTTAAAGTACTACTTAAGTAGTTCTTTGGGGTATCTTTACTTTACTATTTAAATTTTTGACTACTTTTACTTCACTAAATTCCCTTAAGAAAATATTGTACTTTTTTTTTTTTACCAGTGGTGGAAAAAGTACCCAATTGTCATACTTGAGTAAAAGTAAAGATACGTTAATAGAAAATGACAAGTAAAAATGAAAGTAACCCAGTAAAATACTACTTGAGTAAAAGTCTAAAAGTATTTGGTTTTAAATATACTTAAGTTTTAAAAGTAAATGTAATTGATCAAATGTACTTAAGAATCAAGTATCAATTCCTTATATTAAGAAAACTAGACGGCAAAGATTTTCTTGTTTAAAAAAAAAATTACGGATAGCCAGGGGCACACTCCAACACTCGGACATAATTTACAAAGAAATCATGTGTGTTTAGTGAATCTGCCAGATCAAGTAGTAGGGATGACCAGGGATGATATCTTGATAATTGCGTGAATTGGACCATTTTCCTGTCCTGCTAAGCATTCAGAATTTAACTTTTGGGTGTCAGGGAAAATGTATGGATTAAAATAAAATACAAATCTTTAGGAATGTAGTGAAGTAAAAGTTGTCAAAAATACTAAAGTACAGATACAAAAAAAAGTATTTTTACTTAAATAACACCACTGCTTTTTACTCCATACATTTTCCCTGACACACAAAAGTACTCATTACATGTTGAATGCTTAGCAGGACGGGAAAATGGTCCAACTCACACACTTATCAAGAGAACATCCCTGATCATCCCTACTGCCTCTGAACTGGTGGACTCACTAAACACAAATGCTTTATTTTTAAATTATTTCTGAGTGTTGGAGCCCCTGGAATAAACAAGAAAATGGGCCTTCTGGTTTGCTTAATTTAAGGAATGTTAAATGATTTATACTTTTACTTTTGATACTTAAGTATATTTTAGCAATTACATTTACTTTTGATACTTAAGTATATTTCAAACCAAATAATTTGACTTTTACTCAAGTAGTATTTTACTGGGTTACTTTCATTTTTACTTGAGTCATTTTCTATTAACGTATCTTTACATTTACTCAAGTATGACAGTTGGGTACTTTTTCCACCACTGGCCATATCTCTCTGCGTCTTAACAGTTGGAGTTAATGTCTGTCATGACCTCTCCTCTTCTGTCCCCATGTCTGTCTGTCTTATGGCTGTTCCTGGTACTGCCCCTCAGTGGCTGTGAAGAAGTCCTCCAGAACGCTTCTCAGGTACTCAAAGGTTGGCCGGTTCTCTGGGCTCTCCTTCCAGCACAGGTTCATGATGTCGTACAGACCCTCAGGGCAGTTCTCAGTTCGGGGCATCCGGTAGCCTCTCTCCAGGTTTTGGATCACCTCTGGGTTACTCATTCCTGACAGTGGGAATAGACAAGAGATAGGGATGCAGACTTGTTATAATGTGGCCAATGTGTTTGGGTTTTGTGGGAAACATTTTTGTAGAGAGTATGTGATGTTTGTGGACTATATACAGTGCCTTTGGAAAGTATTCAGATCCCTTGCCCCGTCGATGAGAATGGGGACGTGCTCAGTCCTCTTTTTCCTGAAGTCCACAATCATCTCCTTTGTCTTGATCACATTGAGGGAGAGGTTGTTATCTTGGCACCACACGACCAGATCTCTGATCTCCTCCCTATAGGCTGTCTCATCGTTGTCGGTCGTCAGCAAATTTAATGATGGTGTTGGAGTTCAGCCTGGTCATGCAGTCATGGGTGAACAGGGAGTACATGAGGGGACTGAGCACCCACCCCAGAGAGGCCCCCGTGTTGAAGATCAGCACGGTAGATGTGTTGTTACCTACCCTTACCACCTGGGGGAGGCCCGTCAGGAAGTCCAGGATCCAGTTTTAGAGGGAGGTGTTTAGTCCCAGGGTCCTTAGCTTAGTGATGAACTTTGAGGGCACTATGGTGTTGAACACTGAGCTGTAGTCAGTGAATAGCATTCTCACGTAGGTGTTCCTTTTGTCCAGGTGGAAAAAGGCAGTGTGGAGTGTAATAGAGATTGCATCATCAGTGGATCTGTTGGGGCGGTATGCAAATTGGAGTGGGTCTATGGTTTCTGGGATAATGATGTTGATGTGAGCCATGACCAGCCTTTCAAAGCACTTCATGGCTACAGACGTGAGTGCTACGGGTCGGTAGTCATTTAGGCATTTACCTTACTGTTCTGTCAACTGTGGGACCTTATATAGACATGTGTGTGCCTTTACAAATCATGTCCAATTAATTGAATTTACCACAGGTGGACTCCAATCAAGTTGTAGAAACATCTCAAGGATGATCAATGGAAACAGGATGCACCTGAGCTCAATTTTGAGTCTCATAGCAAAGGGTCTGAATACTTCTGTTTATTATTTTTATACATTTGCTAAAATAAAATCAAAACTGTTTTCGCTTTGTCGTTCTGGGATATTGTGTGTAGATTGCTGAGGATTTTTATTTATTTATTACATTTTAGAATAAGGCTGTAATGTAACAAAATTTGCAAAAAGTCAAGGGGTCTGAATACTTTCCGAAGGCACTGTAGATGCTATGTGGAGAATGTGTGTATGTGGAGTCTACATACATTGCATATGAAATAGACATATGCATGAACCTGTGCTTATAATATTGGATTATTGTGGAGGTGCATCAGTGAAATACCTGGATATGGGATACGGCCATACGTCACTATCTCTGTCAAGAGGATCCCAAACGACCACACATCTGACTTGATGGAAAAGGTTCCATAGTTTATAGCTTCAGGTGCTGTCCATTTTATGGGGAATTTGGCACCTGATAGGGGAAGGTGAAATAGGTTTAATTTGGGGTTAATTTTCATTTCAAAAGCACCCAATGGATTCTACATGAACACTTGGTGGGGCTATAGTATGGAGAGAGTGCATGGTTTTGCAGAATGCACTTAGAACATTCAAGCACATCCATTTTTTCTAGTGTAAAAGAAAGTCATGCTACCCTCTCTTGCTGTGTACTCGTTGTCCTCGATGAGTCTTGCGAGTCCAAAGTCAGCGATCTTACAGATGAGCTCATCAGACACCAGGATGTTTGCTGCTCGCAGGTCCCGATGGATGTAGTTCTTTTCTTCAATGTAGGCCATTCCCTCAGCCACCTGCAGGAGGCAGTACATCATAAGGAATTAATCATACTTGTTTCAAATTTCAAATTGTATTAGTCGTATTTACAGTATAGGGTACACATGGTATATATACACTGTCCAACGAAATGCTCACTACCTTCTCGACAATGCAACAACAATAAGAAATAATATAAGATAAGAATACAAACATAAAGTGAATGTCTCAGTAGAATAGAATAAACATTTTGGCATAAGTATAATACACAATTTAAGAAGGATACATACTGTGTGTGTGCGTGTGTGTATAAGAGACAGACATGGCAGAGTTAGATTCCTGTGACAAGGAGGTTCCCACTTCCCCAGTTCAGATCTCTGCTCCTCACCTCGGTGCTCCACCCAGTTTTCACAGGCAGGTTATGAACCCCTAACGGCCAGCTTTCTTTCCGGCCCAGCTGTGCTGTAGACATCTCTTTTGTGTGTCAATGTGCGTATGTGTGTGTGTTTAGGCGGACATTGGTGCATATTTCAGACGTAAGAATCTCACAGATAGGCGTCATTGGAAAACCAAGAGGTGGTGTGTCTTATGAACTTCATATATAAATGTCTCCATTTTCACTCACTAGCAATAGGGGTCATGTTGTTTCAGTGTTCTTACTCACTACATGTATGGTGCTGAATGCCATCAGTGTTCTAGCCATTGCTCAGGAACCATCCATAGAGTAGGCTCTGAGTGTACTCTGAGCTTGGTTAGTTGAAATCCCTGTAACCCCATTACACATTCATGTGGCTCAATTTCCATTACTGTAAATGAGAGTTATATAATTTAACCATAACATTATGTTAGTGTAGCCCAATTAGATAAGATGTTGGTGTAATTAGATGTTCTCCCATCTTTGACCCGATATTTGGCCCCCTCTTTGGCTGTAAACTACTCTCAAGCGAGTTGTTCTTCTAGAACTAGAGGCTCGAACAGCAATTTAACTGCTTTCCTGATCTTATGATGCTTGGTGCAAGTGTGATTTAGAGTAGGCTATAGGTTGTTGTTTTTTTGTCACTTTGATTTGTGTTATTGTGCATTGTACTGTGATAGGGGTGAGCACCTCAGTGGTAATGACACGGTTAGATTTGTGACAAGGTGTATAGACTTATGGTGTGATTGTAAACCACACACAGGGGTCTCCATTGTTACCGGGAGATTATAGTTAGCCTCATAATAGCAAGAGCTGTTTCCTGTAGATGACGATCACAGAGAGTGAAAGAGCGAACAGAGGGGAAAGAGTGAGAGAGAATTTTGGAGACAGACAATAGTTAAAAGTGTAGAGAGCTATTGGGATTGATGTAAAGAGCAGGGGACTTACCTGAGAGGCCATATCTATGAGGGTGTTGATGGGTATGTTGGATCCCTCAGTCGACTTGAGAAAATCTACCAGAGCGCCTGTAACAAAATGTGATCAAGTTATTAAAATGACAGCGGCATTACATCAGATCTCCTTTGTTTAATTATGAACAGATGTTATCAGTTACCATTCGCCAGCACTTTATGCAATATTGATGGAGGTGGAATTATTTTAAGATACAAATACTTTTAAGTTAGAAAACTCTATGTTCAGTGAAATGCTTTGTGCCCGCAAATGTTCTATAGGATTGAGGTCAGGGCTTTGTGATGGCCACTCCAATACATTGACTTTGTTGTTCTTAAGCCATTTTGCACAACTTTGGAAGTATGCTTTGGGGTCATTGTCCATTTGGAAAACCCATTTGTGACCAAGCTTTAATTTCCTGAGTGATGTCTTGAGAAAGTGGATGTCCTAACCGACTTGCCAAAACTATAGTTTGTTAACATGAAATCTGTGGAGTGGTTGAAAAATGAGTTTCAATGACTTCAACCTAAGTGTATGTAAACTTCCAACTTCAACTGTATGTCTCAGACATAAATAGCTGACCTTAGACCCAGAATAGATGTTTATATTAGGAAAATAACATTCTCAGGAAGTGCGTTCACCGTCAGTCAATGTGATGCATGGCCTCTATTCGACAGGCCATGGCTACTCCGTCTCTACATTGAGTTTGATTAAACCCGAACAATACCACAGGACCTCAGCCAGCCAAGGCAAGCAGCAGGAAATGCCTTAAGAAAAGAGGAAAGACTCTTCCAGGAAAGAAGGGCAACAGGCTCCTGTGCTTTAGTAAAGAAGGACTCCTTTGATGTCTGTGTGGCAAGGGAACGGTATAAGCCAAGGTTGCAAGGTTAGTTAAGCATGCCACGCCTGTTATTTTCTAGTTGTATTGTCTTTAGTGATAGAAATGAGGGACAAATTGAGAGGATGGGAACATCAAGCCTTCCTTTCTAGTGACAACAGAGGCAACAATTGTGTCTATGTATGTGAATCACAAACAAAGAGACAGCTCATGTTAAGGCACAGTTGGTGCTCTACAGGCTTCTCATAGAGGACAATACAAAGGCCCCCCATTCATTGGCTCGGTGCACTTACATACTGAAGCTGTTGTTGCGCCAGTGACAGTGTCTTTTCAATGTGTTTTGTTGTTGTCCCTCCTAATGTCAGGTATTCAGTAACTGTAGTCAGAGATTGTGACCAAGGCTTTTGGAGAGAACATACTGGTATCAAAATAAGTTGTTGTATTAAGCAGGGGCGTAGGCACGGGTGGGCCAGGCCCACCCACTGGAGAGCTAGGCCCAGCCACTCAGATTGAGCCCCCCCCCCCAAAAAAAATGCTTAATACAACAAAAGTTTGGAATATTACTCATTCAAGGGTTTTTCTTTATTTGCACAATTTTTTACATTGTAGAATAAAAGTGAAGACATCAAAACTATGACATAACACATATGGAATCATGTAGTAACAAAAAAAGTGTTAAACAAATCAAAATATATTTTATATTTGAGATTCTTCAAAGTAGTCACCCTTTGCCTTGATGACAGCTTTGCACACTCATGGCATTCTCTCAACCAGCTTAATGAGGACTGCCACAGGAATGGAAGACCCAGAAATACCTCTGCTGCAGAGGATAAGTTCATTAGAGTTACCAGCCTCAGATTGTATCCCAAATAAATGCTTCACAGAGTTCAAGTAACAGACACATCTCAACATCAACTGTTCAGAGGAGACTGTGTGAATCAGGCCTTCATGGCCGAATTGCTGCAAAGAAACCACTACTAAAGGACACCAATAAGGAGAAGAGACTTGCTTGGGCCAAGAAACACGAGCGATGGACATTAGACCGGTGGAAATTTGTCCTTTGGTCTGGAGTCCAAATTTGAGATTTTTAGAGTTCCAACCTCAACCAAATGTAGATGGTTTGGGATGAGTCAGACCACAGTGAAGGAAAAGCAGCCATCAAGTGCTCAGCATATAACTCCTTCAAGACTGGTGGAAAAGCATTCCAGGTGAAGCTGGTTGAGAGAATGCCAAGTGTGTAAAGCTGTCATCAAGGTGGCTATTTGAAGTATATTTTGATTTGTTGAACACTTTTTTGGTTACTACATGATTCCATATGTGTTATGTCATAGTTTTGATGTCTTCACTTTTATTCTACAATGTAAAAAATTGTTGAATGAGTAATATTCCAAACTTTTGGCCCCCAGTGTATATATTGTTGTTGTTGTTTGCTCTCTACTTGTCAGTGTTCCAAATAGGACATTATTTGTCTTTTTGCCTAAGCATGCAAACACCATCAGATAGAATTCATAGCAAGTAGTGCACTGGGTTAGTCAGATTTGATTAAATATAACAGAACCAATTATGTACAGTGGGGAGAACAAGTATTTGATACACTGCCGATTTTGCAGGTTTTCCCACTTACAAAGCATGTAGAGGTCTGTAATGTTTATCATAGGTACACTTCAACTGTGAGAGACGGAATCTAAAACAAAAATCCAGAAAATCACATTGTATGCTTCAATGCTCTTTCTGAGGGAAGGAGGTTGTTGGCCAAGATCTCGCGATACATGGCCCCATCCATCCTCCCCTCAATACGGTGCAGTCGTCCTGTCCCCTTTGCAGAAAAGCATCCCCAAAGAATGATGTTTCCACCTCCATGCTTCACGGTTGGGATGGTGTTCTTGGGGTTGTACTCATCCTTCTTCTTCCTCCAAACACGGCGAGTGGAGTTTAGACCAAAAAGCTCTATTTTTGTCTCATCAGACCACATGACCTTCTCCCATTCCTCCTCTGGATCATCCAGATGGTCATTGGCAAACTTCAGACGGGCCTGGACATGCGCTGGCTTGAGCAGGGGGACCTTGCGTGCGCTGCAGGATTTTAATCCATGACGGAGTAGTGTTTTACTAATAGTTTTCTTTGAGACTGTGGTCCCAGCTCTCTTCAGGTCATTGACCAGGTCCTGCCGTGTAGTTCTGGGCTGATCCCTCAACTTCCTCATGATTATTGATGCCCCACGAGGTGAGATCTTGCATGGTGCCCCAGATGTCCTTACACAGCTCTCTGGTCTTGGCCATTGTGGAGAGGTTGGAGTCTGTTTGATTGAGTGTGTGGACAGTTGTCTTTTATACAGGTAACGAGTTCAAACAGGTGCAGTTAATACAGGTAATGAGTGGAGAACAGGAGGGCTTCTTAAAGAAAAACTAACAGGTCTGTGAGAGCCGGAATTCTTACTGGTTGGTAGGTGATCAAATACTTATGTCATGCAATAAAATGCAAATTAATTATTTAAAAATCATACAATGTGATTTTCTGGATTTTTGTTTTAGATTCCGTCTCTCACAGTTGAAGTGTACCTATGATAAAAATTACAGACCTCTACATGCTTTGTAAGTAGGAAAACCTGAAAAATCGGCAGTGTATCAAATACTTGTTCTCCCCACTGTATGTTTTCAATGTCAGCTAGTCTGTGTGCAGTGCAGTGCACCTGTAACCATGGTGACATGTTTATTGGTCTGGATTTGCTAACATTTTACAGACAGCCTCTCTCTTTCTTGTGTGAAGAGAGAAAGAGAGTAGTCACTGGACAGTGGCTGAATAGCCTAGTCTGACTGGGGGAATAGGGGAGTTAAAGTGGGGGCTTTGTTGCGGTCTGTCTGTGCTGACACTGGAATGGAGCCACGCGCCCATGGGGGTTGACACAGGTCCCATCACTGAACAATGAGACGGTGAATCACCACTCCCCTATTTGACGTCTCTCTTTTTCAGTCAGAACGGACTTCCCTTTGGTGTGTTGACATTAGAGGCACCGGCTGGTACAGGAAAAGAGAGTTAAAGTTCACGTTTGCTGATTTGATTATTTAAGTTGAGGAAAATGCAGCAGGGTCACCAACATAGGCTGAAAATAGCCTCTAAGGAGATTGTCCTGTCTAAAGAAGGAGATGTATGGGAAAACAAGGTTAAACTTGTACTGCGTTTCTGAAGATCACATGCTCCATTTAGAATGAGGGTTTCAGTAAATAACCGTTAAGCCATAGCTAGGGGTATCACATCGAATAAGAAAACATGACATTTTAATCTTGCATCTATAATAAAATGCTTTTCGGAAAATTTAACATTGTCAGTGGACTGCAGTATTCCTGTGAAAAGACTCTGACTCATTAAACACATTCTGGTAAACACCCAAACCACTCTTGTGTTACTCTCATTCTTATCAGCATGCAAACCAACATTTTGACATGTTTGATCATGAAAGCCGATATTCTGGCCAAAAACACTCTTTGTCTGCTCCAGGTGTTTTTCATAGAATCTCCCTTGATGACTCTGTTTTAGCTGTTGACTCTTTCAGCGCCGGGATTGAGAGTCATCTATGTAGACAGGCATAGGCATAGGCTTGCTGAGCAGCTCACGTAGAATAGAGTACAATAGAATGGAAGAACAACTGAATAGAATAGGATCAGGGTTATTGACCTTTTGTGTAGGGAGTTGGTCTTACCCTGAAAGACAAACATTGACAATTAGCCTAATAACAATGTAATCCTAGACAGTGACACCCACCATTCTCCATGAACTCTGTGATGATGTAGATGGGTTCCTGGGTAACCACGGCGAAGAGGCGGACCAGGCGTGGGTGCTGCAGTTCCTTCATCAGATTGGCCTCGGCCAGGAAGGCAGCCATGGACATGGTTCCCACCTTCAGGTTCTTAATGGCGACCCGCCTGTGGTTGTTGTACAGGCCTGCAGCATAGAGGAAGGCCATTGGTGATACAGTAAATATACCGTTAATTACAGTAATGTCACAGTGATGTTATTCAGTAGTGTAGGAAACAATGTGTATGATGGAGTCATTTGTGGACACCCAATACTTTTTTTTGTAAAACAACAATCACCCCAATGATGTTGGTGTATTAATTCGCTGAGAGAAACAAAATACTGTATGTTGCCAAGATCGCATGCAGGAGGAATTTGTAAGTACAAAGTCCCATAGCGGGCTAGTTTTGAATGTTGCATTGTGTTCACACACATGGAGATGGACAATAGGGAAATCTCCCCCTCCACTGGAAGACTAGTGTGAAGTGATCAGATTACATCAGCAGATATTCTCACCATCAAAACACTGGAGTTTATTTTTTAATGGTTGATTTTAGGGTCACAGTGGGGGGCGATTGCAAATAGTATAGTATGAACTAATATAGACATGAAGTGCTTCAGAGAGAGCCTCTGATGTGTGGCTAGAACCTCAGCCTAGCATGCTCTCTGGCTCTCTTGCGTAATGCAGCTAATACCTGACATCAATCCCAAAGGGGCCCTACCAGCTCAAACAAGCACTGCAGTGACGGCAGTGACGGCAGTGACGGCGGTTTAGGAAATTACACACAATGCAGAACTAAAGCCTAAACTAATGCTGTTCTGGCAGACACAGAGAGAAACATGACCAATTGAGCAACTGGTTGCTTTATATCTAGTGCATCTATGCAAACCAACACACGCATTGGTAAGCTGAAAATATCAACCACTGTGGTTGTACAGTGCCTTCAGAAAGTATTCACACCCCTTGACTATTTTAACATTTTGTTGTGTTACAGCCTGAATGTAAAATGTATTAAATATATGTTTTTCTCTCACCCATCTACACACAATACCCCATAATGTCAAAGTGAAAACGTGTTTTTAGAAATTGAAAATTGTCAGCAGGACAATAACCTTAAACATAAGGCCAAATCTACACTGGAGTTGCCTACCAATACGACATTGAATGTTCCTGAGTGGGCTAGTTAAATCTTTTGACTTAAATCGGCTTGAAAATCTATGGCAAGACTTGAAAATTATCAACAAGCAAAGATCAACAATCAATTTGACAGAGCTTGAATAATTTTTTTAAAGAATAATGGGAAGATATTGTACAATCCAGGTGTGCAAAGCTCTTAGAGACTTACCTACTCACAGCTGTAATCACAGCCAAAGGTGCTTCTACAAAGTATTGACTTAGGAATACTTATGTAAATTAGATATTTCTGTATTTAATTTGTAATAAATTGGAAAAACATGTTTTCACTTTATTATTATGGGGTATTGTGTGTAGATGGGTGAGAAAACAAATATATTTAATCCATTTGGAATTCAGTCTGTAACACAACAAAATGTAAAATAAGTCAAGGGGTATGAATACTTTCTGAAGCACTCACCCATCCAAACTTCTCCAAACTGCCCGGCCCCGAGCCTGCGCTCCATTTTGAGGGACTCTCGGGGGATCTCCCATTCGTCCTGCCACCAGGGTTTCTGGGGCAAGCGGGACTGGCACGGCTTCATAAGACGGGTGCACAGACCATCCGGCTCACCTGCAGACACACAACACAGGCAGGGTCAAAGGTTGAATAACGTCAAGCTATACAGTTCACATTTTGAGAAAGATTTGTATGTGCTAAGGTGTATGTGCACTATGGATGGTATGTTAATGGTCTTTGGTACCAATGTTATATATTTTGTTTGGCTGATGTATTGTGTTCTGACTGGAGGCATCGCTCCAGGAGTTTAGACAGGATGTGAGTCATAGCACGTACGTGAGTGATGCTGGACCAGCTCTTTCAGGGAGTTGAAGGATATCTTTGCGGTGATGTAGAAACCACCAGTATCCAAGTTCCGGATTCTGTAGTGCTTGACCGTGTCTCCCGTGTTGGGATCCAAGTCCCTGACAGATAGGGAGAAGGAGCCTTTGGTGGTCTCACTCTCTCTGACCATGAAGGAGCCCTGTGTATTCCCCGGAGCTAGCAGCAGCCTCATGGCATCGATTCTGGAGAGGTTCTTGAAAAACCATCTGAAGCACAAAAAACAGGCATAGAACTTCAAACATAACCACATCCCTTTCCCTTACTTGAGGGGTGTTGAGTATGGGGAGATGGTGTTGGTTGAGTGAGAAGCTGTTAGGTCATGTATGTGTGTGCTTCCTGCATGACTTAAAGTGAAATGAAATACAGTTATTTGAGTTTGGATTGAATTCAACTGAATTGACTTACGTCTCCATCTCCACGGAGTTCAGGGGGGCCACAAAATTGTATGGGATGAAGCCCTTCTGGCCTGTGATGAGCGACTCTGCCATTAACCACTCCGGGTCATCCCTGGACAGCAGACATAACAGCAACACTTACTATCTCATACTTTTCAAGCACTGTGTGTTGTGCTCCGTCAAACAACTACACAAATATATCACATCCTCTAAGAAGTCAATAGCATCACATATCCCTCCCATCCCTATTCTTACTTATTGAGGATTTTCAGCTTGTCTCCCTTGTCAAATCCCAAGTCATCATTGTGGTTGGGTTCATAGCTGTATATGGCAATCACAAGGCTATCTGTACAACCATAACCAGCATGGGTGAGGAAAACATAAACAATGATGATTAGATTTGATCCACCAGAAGAAGGCACATATTTACCCACATATTCATGTATAAGAACATACCTGGTAGAGGGGAAGAGGGAGGCGTGAGATGAGAGGGATAGGGGATCAGTTGATCTGTGTACTGATGAGAACAAAGCAGGGTACGGGTCAGTAAAATAAACCTGGGTTTCCACTTGTGAATTCATGGATTCTCATTCAGTGTACAAACTAGGGAAGTTCAAGTTGTTATTTGCATGAAAACAGTAAAGAGAAAAGTCTGGGGGGGTTTACACTATCATGATGAGAAATTTGACTTGAGGTAAAAACCATGAATTCCTTAAAGTGTGGAACAAAATCAAGAGAAGATTTTTAAAGACACCCTAGGTTTTACTAGTTTACTTTATGTTTACTTTGTGCCGACAAACTGCCTAACAACAACATGGCATTTACATGTCCAGTAATTCAGAGGGAGGAAGTGAAACAGAACATTTAGTGAATGGTTACAGTCCCAATTAATTGCACACACAAAAGCCAACTTCCCCCCAAATTATGTAAATTGCCAATTCCCATTGCCTAGCTACCCAGACTCATTGAGAGAGTTTGATTAAGTGCACCGGGCTATGGCCCGTGACGTGAATGGGCAAAAGCGGTGAGGGAGGAGCGCCCTTCTCAAATCCAACAGTAATCTGCGCCGCTCTGTCATGTTGTCAACAAGGCAGCATGATGCATCTTTCAGAAACATACAACATCTCGTTTCCATAAAATAAATGTTTGAATTCTCAAACTAGTTTTCATTGAGTAGACAGATAGAGCCTTTTTATCAAAAACAATCACTTCTGTATGTGAAAACACAGAATCCTTCCCATTACTCCACATGCTTAACCTACATCACTTTTGTTTTAAGCCGACTTCGCCGTCAGCCAAAATGGGGCACCTGGCTCACGCCAGGGAGGCAGCCCGGTTCCAGTAGGGCTGGGAATTGCCAGGCACCTCACGATACGATATTATCATGATACTTAGGTGCCAGTACGATATTTATTGCGATTCTCCCGATTTTATATTTATTGCTATTCGATATTGCGATTTGATGTTCCAAACATATTGCTCACTACCGTGCCTTCAGAAAGTATTCACACACGTTGACATTTTCCACGTTTTGTTGTGTTACAGACTGAGATTTTGTGTCACTGATCTACACACAACACCCCACAATGTCAAAGTGGAATTATGTTTTTAGAAATGTGTACAAATTTATAATAAATGAAAAGCTGAAATGTCTTGAGTCAATAATTATTCAACCCCTTTGTTATGGCAAGCCTAAATAGGTTCAGGAGTAAAAATGTGCTTAACAAGTCAGAGATTAGTTTTAATGACTAATCTGTGTACCCCATACATACAATTATCTGTAAGGTCCCTCAGTCGAGCAGTGAATTTCAAACACAGATTCAACAACAAAGACCAGTGAGGTTTTCCAATGCCTCACAAAGAAGGGTACCTATTGTTACTGTAGATGGGTAAGAATTTTAAAAGCAGACATTGAATATAATATTTTCAAGCATAGTGGTGGCTGCACAATGTTTAGGGATGTTTGTCATCGGCCTAAAACTGAAGGCCTAATATGCACTGGAGTTGCTTACCAAGACGACATTGAATATTCCTGAGTGGCCTAGTTACAGTTTTGACTTAAATCGTCTTGAAAATGGCTGTCTAGCAACTTGACAAAGCTTGAAGAATTTAACAAAGAATAATGTACAAGTATTGTACATTCCAGGAACTAACCCAGAAAGACTCACGGCTTTAATCGCTGGCTAATGTGATTCTAACATATTGATTCAGGGGGTTGAATACTTATGTAATCAAGATATATAACAGTTTTATTTTTTACAAATGTTAGAATTTTTCTATCACTTTGACATTACAGAGTATTTTGTGTAAATCGTGCCTTGACTTACACAACACCCTTTTAGGTAGACCATGGTTGCATAAGTTATAGTCATTGATATGTCAATTAAATGCATATTGGAGATGTGTGTGTGTGTTTTTGTGTGAGACCATGTAAAAATATCACAGCCTCTGCCTCGCATGCCGTCTACACACACTCACCGGGTTAGCCGATTGGGGGGCAATCGGGCAGTTGCAGTTGTCACACACTTCGTCTAGGTTCTCTACCCAGTCATCATCATAATCTGAACTACAGTTGCATCCCATTTTACCTGAAACACAGTAAAGAGTTAACGTCAGTTTACATCACTACATAATAGAAGAGATTGATTGACAAAGTATGATAAAAAAAAGAGTACTTGAGTGAAACAAAATAGTTGCTTAGTGCCTCATACTTAGACTTGGTTCCCAAGAGAGTTGGTGAACTAGATAGCTGTAGCTTTGTTATATTTACTCTCTTAAAAAGTGAAGAGCTGTTCAACCTCAGATCCCTTGGAAATGTAAACTCAAATCAATCAAATGAAGTGTACATAAAAAAAAAAAAAAACATTAATAAGCAGAACGTTTTGCCCAGAACATGTCTTTTATGTTAAGACATGTTGTAAACATCTAACATCCCTTAAGTCCCCAGCCCTGAAAAAACAACTCAGGATGTCCTGATATGACTAAATCTTTGAAGTGAGAAAATAAAGTAATAATCTTGTCCAGACAAAAATATGAAATGTGTCAGGATGGAAAACTACATAATTCTTTCTGTATAGCTTCACATCTATACACAACAACCAGAGGAGTTTAGCAGGATGTCAGAAATCCCCCACTGCAAATTGAAAGACTACACCACATTGGCATGTACGCCTTCAGTAAACTGTACATATGCCTTGTCCCATAATAGTGTGATGAGGATCTGCATGAGACTGAGAACTGATCCATAGACTGTAGCTTGATGGGATATTAAATCGGTGACAGATACAATGAAGAGAATTGCTTTTGATATAATTCAATGTGACATTTTTTGTTGAGACACCAACTTGCTAGATGTTTTACAAAGTTGCCTACATGTTGTGTTATAGTTATTTGACTTCATTTGGGGATGAATAATTGTCCAGATTTTGTGAGAGAAAGTTTGTTAAACCATGTGTGGCACGCTCTCAGGGCGGATGGAGCACTCTACCCCTCAGCAGTACAGTATGAACCTGTGTTCTCAGGCCTGCTCCATGCTCCAATCTCATTGGTCGGCTCACGTAACAGGGTCAGTGGGCTAGTTGGAGTCGCCGCCTGTCCCAAGGGCACAAATCCGTGAGAAAATCTGACGGGTCCGGAAAAGCCTGACCCCGTTAGTGACAGTCCGCCCCTGCACTGGGACTCTCTGGGACGGGATGGAGGGGGACGAAAGGGGTCGTTTTTGGGTGACATCTCTCCTCTGTCTGACAGGCTCTCAGAGAAAGTCATCTAAACAAAGTCAATATTTTCCATTGAGTGGATGCCCTCTTGGTTTCATATCTTAAATCGTATTCAGCTGCTGAGGGGCCTCCTCTGCCTCCTCTGAAGGCCCAGTGTGCTGGCTTTGGTTGGTTGGCTTTATTGTCATTATGTTGTGATGCATTTGTTGAGGCATTGATGTCTCTTTCACTCTGAAGGTCATTATACTGGGGGTTGGAGAAGTGTTACACAGAGGTGGACACTAAACACTGCTCTTTAGGCTACCTTTTAGTGGTATGACTAACCTGTATTAATGCATTACATCAACAAGACGTCCTTCCATCTGTCAAACTGCTCTGAAAAATAGTAGCCCTCTTGAGCTAAGCGTTGTCGCTTTCGTGAAATCATCACATTTTTAGAAATCATCATATTAGATACTCTATATAAGTAATTATGGCCTATACAGATGGATACTAAATCACAAGGTCCTTCTTGGTCACCAGATCCCTCCCTGACAAAGAAAACCTTAAACAATTGTTCGTCAACCTGTAATAAAAGCATAATAACCACAAGAATTGCAATTACCAAACCAGATGTTCATTTTCATCAATTTGTACTTAAATTACCTGTTTCCCCCTTTTATTTTGTATCACCTTTTAAGCTGTGTCATTTTTTTCAGTACATTAAACATCTTCTCAATATTGACTAAACATTTGTCACTGCTCATTTACTGTAAAACACAATTAGATACATTGTTGTACATCTTGATTCAAATTACGCTCTCAAATGGAGACCACACCAATATAGATAGGTGTATTATATAGCACATCAGGTTTAAGACCTACCTCATGAAACTTGACCAGTATAATGTGCACTTCAACAGGGTGTCAGCGAATTCACTGGTCTGAAGCCAGAGCAGCTTTATCCATGACTAAGAGACTTAGTCTTCATCGAATATGAATCTAATCAAAAACAGCAACTAGAAATATAACGCTACTTTTGGAGAGAAAATAAGAAACAATAGGATGTTGAGTGAGGTTTTCAGGTCGGTTGTTTTGTATGTGAAGATCTCATCACTTACTCAAGCAGTACCTTCAAAACACGCACACGCACACCACACACACGCACACACACATACAAACGTACACACATATACACACCTCAGTGGAGAGAAAGCCGCCAAAAGGGCTTCCTGTCGTTGAAAAGTTTAGGGTTGTTCTGCAGTGGCTCTGACAGGTGCTATCCATGCAGCTGTATGTCACACAGGGAACGTTGGGCTCCTCTGTATATGGGTCAGGACAGTATCTCTCTCCTAGTTTGTGAATATGTGTGATTGGGTAGGATTGGTGAAGTATAGTCTCAGACAGTTGATAGACTCCATTTTGATTCAGATCATCTTTGTCTCGCAATGAGGATTATGGGGAAACCTGTGTCATCACATTTTGTTGTAATTGCCAAATGAGTCATTGCCCCTTCCCCCCCTGCTCCAATTGACTGTGTAGAAAAGTGTTGTCATGTTCATTTTCAAATGGAGAGTGATTCTCTGGGAGTTTGAATAACTTTTACTTTATTCTAAATGTCCTCTGAGAGCACAAAAGCTATTAAACCCATCAATTGTTTGGTTGTTTGTTTAGTCTCAGGAAATCAACAATGAAACTCAAGAGGCCATTTTGTTTATTTTATGGTCACATCACATTTTCTGTGCTCTGGTCTGGGATTAGAGATGTTATTTCATGTTATTTTGGTCAATGGTGTGGTGTCACTTAAGCTGTATGAGGTCGTGGTGGTGGAAGCAGGCGCAGGGAAAACCGGGTCGTGAATAAACGTGCAAAAAGCACAATGTTTATTCCTTCCTTCAACAATACGTACCTCCAACCGGAGTACACTAAACACATAACAATCACGGACAAGGACATGGGGGGAGCAGAGGGATATATATATAGGACCCAGACAATTAGTGGGATGGGAGCCAGGTAACTAACAAAACAACAAACGTGCAATACCGGATCACCCAAAACCCAACACCAACCTAGTGAATGTAAGGACCTGACTGTGGCCATCCCACTCCCCTAGAGGGAGTCAGAGACATGGCCTCAGTCAGGACCTTACAGTACCCCCCCCCCTAATGCGCGGGCTCCCGACCGCAATACTCCCCCCCAACCAAAAGACACAAAGTCCCAACACAAAAAGGGGTGAAAGGGTGGAGTACTGGGGAGGTTGGTGGTGGGGGCTCCGGCTACGGTTTCGGGTGTGACGTAGGCATAGAAGGCAGCTCCCTCCCTGCCTCCGCGTTGCATGCCCGGCCCTGTCCGGACCCCGGCGCGATGTACACCCCCTCACTACTCCCATGACTCACCAAGTCCTGTCTGGACCCTGGTGTGGGAGACTCCGATCCTGGAGGGGGGCTGACGACCAGTGGAGCGGACTTCTCCGGCAATGGAGCGGGGCAGACGACCGGTCCCGGACTGGGCATCGGTGACGCGGACTGCTCCGACCCTGGGTAGGGGCAGACGACCGGTCCCGGACTGGGTACCGGTGGAGCGGACTGCTCTGGCGCTGGAGTGGAGCAGATGACTGGTCCCGGACTGGGTACCGGTGGAGCGGACTGCTCTGGCGCTGGAGTGGAGCAGACGACCGGTCCCGGACTGGGTACCGGTGTAGCTAGGGGCTCCGGGCTGTGGGCCTTAGCTGGAGGCTCGGGGCGGTGGGCCGTAGCTGGAGCCTCCGGGCTATGGAGGTGCACCAGTGGTCTGGTGCGTAAAGCCGGCACTGGAGACGTCAGGCTATTCACACGCACTGGAGCTCTGGTGCGAGGAGCAGGCACGGGCCGTACCTGACTGTGGAGGTGCACCGGTGGTCTGGGGTGAGGAGCAGGCACGGGCGATGTCTTCCTCCTTCTTCTCCTCGGGAAAGAGGTGAGCCAGACGCTTCTTCCAGATCGCCAATCTGGCCTCAAAACTAGCCACCCAGGCCCTCCACCACTTCGCCTGTTCTTCCTTCGACCGATCGAAGAAACCCTCCGGCATCTTCCGGTTATCGGCCGTCGGAGGCGGAAGTGGTGGGTGTTGATCTTCCAACCTGGGGTGGCTGACCAACGATTGGTCGCGTGGAGCTGGTACTGGGGTCCCTGGACTGGGAACACGCACTGGACCTGCGGTGCGGGAAGCTGTCGCTGGACGTACCGGACTGAGGAGGCGCGCTGGACGGATAGGCCTGGAGCGCGCTGGAGATCTGGTACTGGGGCCGAAGATCTGGTAAAATACCTCCTCAGCCGTTCCTCCTCCTCCGTGTCCCTCGCGTCCCAAGGACCCCACAACCCCACCCACCGTCAATATCGGGGACCTTCAGGGCTGTCCACGGTCGGTCCTTCCTCTCCTCGCACTCCGATGTTAGGTGCTCTGTCCCAAGCCCCCACGCTGGTCCAGCCACGAGCTCCTCTTCCCATGCAGGCATCGAGAAGCCCCAGATGCTCCCTACCACCAGTGGCTGTGCTACCTCCACAGTCCTCTCTCCCCGATGTCTCCGCTGATGACGCCGGTACCCTCCACGCTCTTCGGCGAAGCCTGTATTGTCGAAACAACGATACTTCTCCTCCTCTCGCTGCGGGTTCCATTGGGGGTGGATCATTCTGTCACGGTGCATGGATGTGGAACGAGGCGCAGAGCGAGAGGTCGGTGCAAACATATTTTATTAAACTGATTTAACTAACAAAACAACAAACGTGAAATACCGTGCGATGGCGTTTAGTGCAAACACATAGGCACATGAACACACACAATGATCCACACGCAGGTCGACGTGAAGTGCACATAAATAGACTCCCCAATTAGAGACAACTCAAGACAGCTGTCTCTAATTGGGGATCACCCAAAACCCAACACCAACCTAGTGAATGTAAGGACCTGACTGTGGCCATCCCACTCCCCGAGAGGAGGTCAGAGACCTGGCCTCAGTCAGGACCTTACACCGACCTGCCCTGCATCCACGCCGTCGCCTTTTCAACTCGTCCGGAATATCAAACTTTTGGTGTTGGGTTGTGGGTGATCCCCAATTAGAGGCAGCTGTCTTGAGTTGTCTCTAATTGGGGATTCTCCTTCGAGCCGGATCTCAATACCTGTTTCTGTCGTCCCAGGGAACACCGAAACCGTGCACGGGCGGATTAGGAATCCGTAAGATAAAGACCTGACCTCTGAATTGAGGGTCTATTCAGGCCAGTGTGAAACTGGTACACGACAGAGACGGTGACGAGATCCAACCTACATTGATTTCCCAGCCTGCAAGGATAAGGTCAGTAATTTTTATTATATCCGATATCCGAAAAATGCAGTAGAAAATTAAGTATTAACAAAATCGATAGGAAGGAACAGGTCCGCAAAGACCTGAGGTTTAATTCTGCTGTAGAGAAGGTAGAGGTTCTTTAATAATCTAGATATAAGATATGCAATCCATCACGAGCAGAATAATAAACAGGAACAAGCTAAGAAAGGGCAGAGGGGAGCCGAGTACTTACTTGCTGCTCTGGGAGAGATGACGGGTGGAGGAAAGAGCTCAGGAAGAAGTGAGGGTTTCAAGGGAGGCAATAAGTGCTTTAACCGCGTGCTTTAGGCTGCGTGTAAACACTGTGGTAACCACAGGCCATAACCACAGAGACTGCAAACAAAAAGGAAAGGGCCAAAAGGAGAACTGGGGAGGAAAGGGAGGGAAGACTCATAGGCGCCCACTGCACGGTTCTGATAATGAGGAAGAGGAAGATGAGGCGTGACTAGATCAAGAGGAAGGGGGAGTAGACTCTAGTGAGGAGGAGACTGAGGAACTTAGTTGCGAGGTGTTTTAATTAGCCACTATTGATTTAGCGCTCCAACAAGAACAAAAACCTTATTTGACACTGACAGTAATGGGCAAGAAAATTAAATTCCTATGTGACACAGGGGCCTGCAGGACAGCCATTTGTGCAGCAGACGAACCAGAGGGAGTGAGGATTAATGGGGAGAAAATAATAGTGCGGTCTGCCTCAGGCCATCAATTTGTTGAAAGGTTCTCAGCCCTTATAACGCTGAAACATGACAAATCAGGAGGTGAGGCCACAGTCCCAGTTCTGATATCTAGGTTATGCCCAGTAAACTTATTAGGACGTGATGTAATGACTAAACTGAATGTAGCAGTCACTCCCACTGGAAGAGGAATGAGAGCATACATAGTCAGGGACAGCATGGTGGTCTGTGGGGAAGGGGAACCGTGTTATTGGTATAGTCAAGGGGAGGAATAACTGATATTCCCAAAACATTGATAGAACTTGCGGACGACGTAGTGCTTGGACCAACTAAAATGTCCCCCGATTATTTACATTGTACTCTCTGTTATTCCAAGAACCCAGGTCCAGATTTAGTCTATGAGGAAGCACTGTTAAAAACCACAGAGAGAACTATGGTTTCACTATGATAACACCCACGCTGCAGTGGAAGTGGAACTAGGTTCCCAAAGTCAGAGACTGTTCAGGGAAAGGTGGAGCCCCCATGTATCTCTCGCTAAAGAGCCCTCAGAGGGGTGGGAGGACATGGGCCAGTGAGTATCAAAGGGACAGAGAATTACCGACTGGGTAAAGGTGACAGGTGGTGATCAGCACAGCCCCTCGACAGATAGGTATCGTAGGAAGCTAAATTGGAGAGTAAATACCAGTCCTGGGGTACATTTAGAGGACTGCAGGAAACACTGAGAAGAGAGATACCTGTTGACAGAAGAACAGGAACAGGAGTTAGAGAATATACCACAACATTTGTGTTCCCAAGGTCCAGCAGATGTAGGTCTAATAAAAGATGTAACACCGGTACAAGTGGTACCAAAATCAAACTATAGACCATATCAGAAACAATATCCAATGAAACCAGAAGCAATAAAAGGAATAACTCCGAACTTTGAACAATTAAGGAAAGGGGGGGGTGATTATTCCCAGAGATGAGGCATTTTGTAATTCACCTTTGTTCCCAGTAAAAAAGGCAGCACCAAGTAAAGACTGGAGAATGGTGATGGATTTGCAAGGTGTAAATAATAGTGTGATTCCACGA
The DNA here is from genome assembly GCA_023634145.1 of Thymallus thymallus. Taxonomy (NCBI): domain Eukaryota; kingdom Metazoa; phylum Chordata; class Actinopteri; order Salmoniformes; family Salmonidae; genus Thymallus; species Thymallus thymallus. The sequence goes on along the minus strand of CM042405.1, from coordinate 22,269,397 downwards.
GCTCCCTATGTGCCCGACCCACATACTCTGTTAAACCAATTGAAGCCTGAAAATGCCTATTTCACAGTGATAGACCTGGCTAACGCATTCTTTAGCATACCAGTACACCCTGATAGTCAAGGATGGTTTGGTTTTACCTTTTTAAATAAAAAATGAACATATGCTAGACTCCCCCAGGGGTACACGGAAAGTCCAACGATCTTTAGCCAGGCCATTACTCGAAATGTGGGCAAATTTGACCCTCTAGAAGGGAGTAAAATTTTGATATATGTAGATGACATATTAATCGCAAACCCTACCAAGGAGGGTTGCAAGGCAGATACAATAGCACTTTTGATGTTCCTGGCAGAACAAGGACACAAAGTGAGTAAGAACAAGTTGCAATTGTGGCAGGATGAGGTAATCTATCTAGGGCATACACTAACACAGGAGGGAAGAACTCTGAACACCCCACGCCCCAGATGACCGGTCCTGGAATGGGCACCGGTGGGGTAAACGACTCAAGCCATGGAGCGGGGCAATTAACCGGGCCCGGACTGGGCACCAGTGTGGCAGGCGACTCCGGCCATGGAGCGGGGTAGACAACCGGTCCTGGAATGGGTACCGGTGGGGTAAACGGCTCAGGCCATGGAGCGGGGCAAATAACCGGGCCCGGACTGGGTACCGGTGTGGCAGGCGACTCCGTTCATGGAGCGTGGCAGACGACCTGGCCCGGACTAGGCACCGGCACAGCGGAAGGCTCCGGTCTGTGGACCATCACGGGAGGCTCCGGGCTGTGGACCATCACGGGAGGCTCCGGGCTGTGGACCATCACGGGAGGCTCCGGGCTGTGGACCATCACGGGAGGCTCCGGGCTGTGGACCATCACCGGAGGCTCCGGACTGTGGACCATCACGGGAGGCTCCGGGCTGTGGACCATCACGGGAGGTCGTGTGCGGGGAGCCGGCACTGGGCGTACCAGACTGGGGAGACGCACCGGAGGTCGGGTGCGTGGAGCCAGCACTGGAGGCACCTGGCTGGGCACACGCACTGGAGGTCGTGTGCGGGGAGACGGCACTGGGCGTACCGAACTGGGGAGACGCACCGGAGGTCGGGTGTGTGGAGCCGGCACTGGAGGCACCTGGCTGGGCGCACGCACTGGAGGTCGGGTGCGGGGAGCCGGCACAGGACGTACCGGACTGGAGAGGCGCACTGGAGGCCTGGTGCGTAGATCCGGCACTGGTGGCACCGGACTGGTGACACGCACTTCAGGGCGAGTGCGGGGAGCCGGCATGGGACGTACCGGACTGGAGAGGCGCACTGGAGGCCCGGTGCGTGGAGCCGGCACAGGTGGCACCGAACTGGTGACACGCACTTCAGGGCGAGTGCAGGGAGCCGGCATGGGACGTACCGGATTGGAGAGTCGCACTGGAGACTCGGCGTGGAAGGTTGGCACCGAACGACCCGGACTGGGGATGCTCACCGTGGGCACCTTTAACGCCAGCTCTTTCTTCTCGCTCTCGCACTCTTCCCAATTCCGCCTACACAGCTCCACAATACTCCTATACACTCCAGCCAGGTATGCCTCTTCACTCGACTCCTTCCCCCTTCGGTTCTCCGTCCTCTCCATATTCCACATGGGGAGTGGTACTGGCGCTTCCTCTTCACGGCCAGACCACCCCCATAGCCCCCACCCCCCCCACACACATTTTTCTTGGGGTTGCCTTCGGGCTTCACGCCATCCTGAGCCCCGATTACGACGCTGTCCTCCCTTCTTCTCCTTCTCTCCCGAATAGCGCTGCTTGGTCTTGTGGTGGTTCATTCTGTCTTCAATGTCGTTGATGTAAGTAGTGTTCACGTTTGTTATACGTTGTTGTTTTGTATAGTTCACATCAAGTATATTTAATACTGCGCTGCGCCTTGGTCTATCCATACACCCAATCGTGACAGAAACACGATTTTTCATTGCTTTTAGTATATCGAATGTGCAATACATTATTATTATTTGTAATTAAACCCTGCACTAAGGACTATATTTTAAGGGAATTACTATTATTAGCCTAAATTATATCATACGCACATTTCTCTGCCATCGACCTGTATAGTATAGTTAACCATGCAAATACTCCTTATTTATCTATATCAACTTGCAATATTTGTATCTTTTTTTTTTTTACTGTAACAATGTACAGTATAGTGTACATATTCAGCCATTCACCCATACTATGCAATGTCTTTTTATAGCTTTTTGCACTCCAGACTTCTTGTATTTTTATACTTTTTCATACTGCCGCTCTATGTATCATGTGTCTGTCATTTGTGTATTCTGGCATTCTGGCATTTTGCACCTGCCCTGTGTTTTTTCCTGGCTGCTTAACAAAGAAAAATCTATCTATCTATCTATCTATCTATCTATCTATCTATCTATCTATCTATCTATCTATCTATCTATCTATCTATCTATCTATCTATCTAAAAACGCTGCAAATTTACACAAACATCCACACACCTACACAAATCCTCAAAAGATCTCCCATAAATCATTATTTACACACCATCTCTGTGATGGGCAAGACTGTGGGCCGTAGAGGACCACAGCATGGCCCTGTTCCGCTGTTAAATGACACAAGGTATAGAAGCATGAGATGAATATGAAGCTCCAGTGATGTTCCCCTCTCTGGCAGCGAGTGTTGTCAAGGCTGCGGACCACATAGCTCTTTTTTGCGGTGGCAGGCTGCAGCTCTAGCTGCTATAGCATGTACTGACAGGAAGTCAGCCCAAACATGTACAGGAAGTGCACTGAAATAGGTGCAAGTGTGACTGCCACAGGAGAGATTAATACACAAACTAAACCACTCAAATTAAGGAAACAACATTTTGTAGTTTTACTTTTAAGTTCTAATTTGACAATGTGGCTGGCCTCTTCTTTGTTAGAAGGGTTTAACAAAGAGAGAGACATATTTGTGCTCATGGGTCTTTCTATAAATATTGGGGCCAATGTATGACATTGGGATCAACATTTCAAAATGTATTGAAACAAAAATAAAAACGATTTTCATGCAGCTCCACAGTTGTGCTTAGAGGAATAAAAGTTAATATCTGCAAATTGGCCCAAAACCACCTATACAACAACATAGGCCTAGAACTATACATCCTTTAAGCAAGGGTCATAAAGACATTGGCGAGTCAAATTTAAGGACTTTCAGGGACTTTTTCAAGCAATTCATTCTAATTTTCAAGGACCTCAATGTTATACAATTGTATGATTTATATAGTTGTACATATATGGCCTATTATAAACTGGGTAATTCGAGCCCTGAATGCTGATTGTCTGACAGCCATGGGTATGACAAAGCATTTATTTTTTACTGCTCTTATTAGTTGGTAACCAGTTTATAATAGCAATAAGGCACCTCGGGGTTTGTGGTATAACACGGCTTAGCTGGCCGACGCAGGGACACATATTAAAGTATTCATCTCACCATCGCTGTTTTTATCATGAGAAGGTGAACAAAAAACAGGTTCCTTTTTTAATGGAAAGATTTGTATGAAACGCCAACATGAAGCCGCACATGGTTTTACCTCAACAGAGTAGCGCAACACCCTTAAACGGAAGCGGCGGGAAACATCCACCTCTCACAAAAACAGATTAAAAAATGAAATCACTGTTAATTATAAGGGAGTATGATACTTATACATTGTCTACAATAATTACAAGGACTTCTCAAGCACCAAATGTAGGAAATGTTAGATTTTCAAGCTATGCCTAATTTGTTGTCATCTTTATATCCAGAATAATTAATAGGAAGAGTATTGTGTGTTGCGCAATAGTCTATCTTCCACGATTGTGCACAGTAGACTCGGTGTCCAATCCGAGGCACGAAAACATGAACTAATTTCCTTAATAATGCTTTCTCTGTTAAATCCAACAGATAATAAACATACATTTGCTAGGGATATATTAGATCCAACGTGGATCCCGGCACAACTGTCTTCACCAGCGTAACCAATGAGACACCTAAATATTGTTAACATTCCTCGCAAACATATTTTTTCCAGCACTTGGGCTGGACAGTTCTTCGTCACTTGACTGTCATTCGAAAAATGCCTTCTCAGATCAGATGATATGTGAAATATCATAGTTTAACTAATCAGATGGACACCAAAGGTGCATTCAACAAGTATTATGCATACATAGCCGGGGGAAGTAGGGGTGCTGAGGGTGCTGCAGAACCCCCTGAAAAATTGGAATATTTTTTACAAATATATAATAATAATAATAATAATAATGTTTAAAAAATCTAGGATCCAGGATTCAAGTTCAATGTGTAATTTAACTGATTAATGCTTAATATATGATATAACAACAACTTACACTGCCAGAAAAGTAATGTTTTATGTCACATGATTTTGCACAAATCCTTCAATACATGATAAAGGGTTAAACATAGGTTTTAAATCAACTCGTGAACTTCATTGAATATAGCTATGATCCCCCCAATATTTTCATGTAATGACAAGAAAAAATTGCCAGATTATTATCAATGACTTATCAACAGCTGTAACAAGTTGTCCAGTGTAGGACATCCTCACTGGTACCCTGTTTATAGAAAGACCATCATTCAGACACATCATGTAAGTTTTCAGTTAAGAGTAGGAGTTTTCAGAAGAGTAGGCGTCATTGATTCAGTGTAAACATGTTTAATCAGGTTTATGTGGAGACAAGTAAAATTTGTGCAGTAGCTCCGAGGCGCAGAAATATCAGCCCACAGAGAGAAGCAGGAGATTGAACTTCACTCAACTTTCTAGAGCAGTATTCACCAACCGGTCGATCGTATTTGTCTAGGGCTGTTGGCGGTAGGTTCAGCTGCCCTGTGCGCCGGGTAGTCGAACTGTTGCAATTTTGAACCATTTGAACCAGCCCAGAGAGCAAATCAAGTGCACTATAGGCCTACCGTTGGCCAATCGGGTGGCTCAGAAGACCGTGTCTGCAGTAACGTAGCATGCATAAAAGAAAGCTACAGCAAAGTTGATACTGTGAGATTTCAAAACAGGCTGTCAAACAATTAAAATAATGAATTGCAATTAATCGGATTAAATTCTGTATTTGCTCAAATTTGGTGCTAGATAAAGATTTTTCCATTTAAAAAAAATTAGCTTATTGAGTTGTAGGAATGTACGGACTGAAACACAAAACATATTCTGTATCAGAATGTTTTTAATGGAATATTCATCATAGTAATGACTTTTTCAAATAAATTACCTTACACGTTATTTTGGCTGACAATTTGTTAGCTACACTTTCCTTACGAACCACATAGCATATCATTACAGAAGTATGTACTGGTATGTTAGCTAGCTACCGAACGTTAGTTGGCTACTAATACATCAAACTTGCCCGTATATTAACTATATGCTATCAAACTAACTACCCAATGTTTATTATTTTGATTATTCCTGTAATTCTTAGTTTAGCTAAGTGGCATAGTCGTTGTGCATTCTCAATGGACATTCGGATGCTTTCGTAAATTCGCTCTGGCTATCTACTCCGATTTCAGAGCACTCTCGTCTGAGTGTACCAGAGCGCAGAATAACTAATTAATTTACAAACGCTCAACACCTGTTGAATATGTCCGGTGCCAGTAAACGACGGCAAAAACAACTCTGAAAAAAACGAGCTCCTACTCTTCTGAAAAAAGAAGCAATACAAAAGTCTTGTAACTTACTAATGCTCTCAGTAGGCCTAGTAATGCTCCCTCATAAATTATCTCTCTCTCTCTCTCTCTCTCTCTCTCTCTCTCTCTCTCTCTCTCTCTCTCTCTCTCTCTCTCTCTCTCTCTCTCTCTCTCTCTCTCTCTCTCTCTCTCTCTCTCTCTCTCTCTCTCTCTCTCTCTCCTCTCTCTCTCTCTCTCTCTCTCTCTCTCTCTCTCTCTCTCTCTCTCTCTCTCTCTCTCTCTCTCTCTCTCTCTCTCTCTCTCTCTCTCTCTCTCTCTCTCTCTCTCTCTCTCTCTCTCTCTCTCTCTCTCTCTCTCTCTCTCTCTCTCTCTCTCTCTCTCTCTCTCTCTCTCTCAAACACACACACACACACAGTTAAAGCTTCAGACATTCCAAATGATTGTTCTCCCAATTACTGATTGGAGGGTTGGCTATAAGAAAAAAATAACTGTCTCTATGGATACAAAGAACAAAGAGCATATACCTGTCCAACAATGTCATGAATTCCACAGAACATAAACCTGTACAGGCCAGCCTGGTGTGTGCCCCTGCATGCTGTGACCACCACTGTAGTGGACAGTCCTCCATGTTGATGCTGGGCTCTGCTTTGTAACGTTCCACACATTTATCAATGGACTCCTCCTCTTCATCAGAGTCAGACTCAGAAGAACTCAACAAGAGGGCAGCTTTCTTCTTTGGTGGCTCTGACTATTGCTTTATCAGGTTGCTGTGCAGGCCTCTCTTCCTTCAGCAAGTTGCTGACCAAAGTCCTCTCAGGACTGGGAAGGCACTTCAGGTCCTTAAACTTTGGGTCGAGCACTGTGGCGACCTTCAGCCATGTGGCGTTGGTGTTTTCCTTGCATTTCTCCAGGTCTGTTGGGAATGTCAGCTTGAATCTTACCATGTAGGCAGGGTCATCATCGGCGCTCTCCATCACCCGAAGGAGATGACACAAAGCGGGCAACACCACTGAGCAGGAAATGTACTTCTCTCCTCCCAGAAGTTCAGTCAAGTACCTGCAGTGAAAGATAATTAAAAATCACTCCAGACAATTGTGAGAGACTTGTTATACACAGACTCCAGTTGAGCTGTGGTTGGCATGGTGATGTTTTTGTTTTCTGTTGGGCCAGAGCATCTCTCAGTGGTTTTTGGTTTCTGTGGACACGCTTTACCATTTCCAGAGTGGATATGGTGAGCAGTAACCCCAAGGTAGTTGTGGTTACTGACCGAAGTCCAGTGGTCCGTTGTATGTTTCAACTCCTCGGCTTTTGTAGCCCTCTCGCTTTCATACAGCTTGTGTATTCTTGTAACGACGGTGGCTCTCGAGGGTAACTCATAAGTTGAATCGTTTGATGCTATCCAAATGATATCCCCCAAGAATTCGTTCTCCACAATGTGGACTGGCCTGCAAGATGTAGCTATCCACTTGGCTATTGCTTGTGTTAGCTTGCAGCTCGTCAACTTGTCCATAAGCCTCTTGCTCGCACACTCTTCTAGCTTAGCCTGCCGAAGATGTCCTCCATTGCTACTTGTAATGTTACTTGTATTGCCGGTGTCAAGAGTATGTTTCGCTTGTAAATGTTAATGAAGACTCAATGTACTTCGGGGATAAATATATTCAGCCTTGCAGTAGACACAAATTACTTTCATTTTATACAGAGAGCCATCTGGGAGGGATTTTAAATTGAATTTGCCATTTAAAAGCCCCTTACTAGCATTCTCCATCATTCATTCATACAAGTATCTAGTCATTGTTGATAGACAACAATAATTTTTTCATCTCTTCCACATTGACTGTTACGGAGTTCAAAAGTACAATTATTGTCTTTCATAATTTGGTCAGATATACTAGGCTGTGTAGTGTCAGCGTTTGTTGCTGGCATGTCATCCCTAAGTTTGTGTATCTTGCCAATGAACAAGTCATTAAAGTAGTTGGCAATATCAATGGGTTTTGTGATAAATGAGCCCTCTGATTCAATGAATGATGGAGCCAGAGTTGTCTTTTTCTGCAAAATGTCATTTAAGGTGCTCCAAAGCTTTTTACTATCATTCTTTATATCATTTATCTTTGTTTCATAGTATAGTTTTTATCGTTTTGTTTTTCATTTATTTAGCTTAGTGACATGATTTCTTAATTTGCAGTACGTTTGCCAATCAGCTGTGCAGCCAGACTTATTTGCCATATCTTTTGCCTCATCCCTCTCAACCATACAATTTTTCAGTTCCTCATAAATCCAAGGGGATTCAAAGTTTTTACTGTCATTTTCTTATTACTAACTGGAATAAGCTATTTCATAAATGCAGCATCTGGTCGCTCCTCATTACACACCACAGACCAGCAAATATTCTTTACATCATCAACATTTGAATCAATACAAAACTTATTGTATGACCTCTTATACACTATGTTAGGCCCAGCCTTTGGAACTTTGTTTTTCCTAGATATGGCTACTAAATTATGATCACTACATCCTAAGGATTTGGCTACTGCTTTAAAGCAAATTTCTGTAGCATTAGTAAAGATGTGATCAATACATGTTGATGATTTCATTCCTGTGCTGTTTGTAACTACCCTGGTAGGTTGACTGACAACCTGAACCAGGTTGCAGGCACTGGTTACGGTTAGAATTTTTTTCTTGAGTGGGCAGCTTGATGAGAGCCAGTCAATATTTAAATCACAGAGAAAATATACTTCTCTGATGATATCACATACATTATCAAGCATTTCACACATATTATCCAGATACTGACTGTTAGCACTTGGTGGTCTATAGCAGCTTCCCACAAGAATGGGCTTTAGGTGAGGCAGATATACAACAGTATTTAACATTAGATCGTCTCTAAGCTTTACAGGAATGTGGTTCTTTATATAGACTGCAACAGCGCCCCCGTTGGCATTTCTGTCTTTTCGGTAAATGTTATAACCATGTATTCCTACCACCTTTTCATCAAAGGTATTATCTAAGTGAGTTTCAGAGTCAGAATATAAATGTCATCTGTTACAAGCAAGTTATTGACTTCATGGACCTTGTTTCTCAGGCTGCCTATGTTAATATGGGCTATTTTTTGTACTTTTCTGGATTGCTTGATTGTTTTTAATGCTTTACTGGGAAGCTTATCAGAAGTAGACTTGATAGCGCAGGGTGAGCTTTACAAAGTGGTCTTCCTACTATGGCACACCACCTCAGTGCTAACAGTGTAACTCGGGCTCATAGGCTCATGATTACTGCATCCAATAGCTGTAGGATTAACAAAGGTATTCAGGGCATTTAGGGGTACATAAATTAAGTTACTTACATTGTGTCGTCCAACGCCCCTAGGATAATGTACATTTGATGCAGCATTATGACGACTCATTGTCACAATGGTAGGGATTAACTGAGCTGGTCTTGGGTCATTGATGAGTCATTGTTTCAACGCAGCCTTGAAATGCGTGGACAGAGTCCAGGAGCCAAGGTGATTTGGATGGACTCCGTCATTCTTGTAGAGTGTATTCTGTTTCCAGAAGGTGTCAAAGTTATCAATAAAAGTGACTCCAGCAGAGCTACAATAATATTTTAGCCAGATGTGTAATGCCAGTAGCCTGCTGAATCTTTCACACACGCGGCCTAACGATGGTACTGGACCTGAAATGATTGGCAGTTTTTTTATGCTAAAATCAGTTATCAGTTAAATCAGTTAAATGTTCAGAGTTAGCCCTCCTGATGTCGTTTGACCCCATATTAGCTACGACAGCGTCAGCTCCAGAACAGTCGGAAGCAGCCGTGTGATGTACTGTACTAGAGCTCCTGGGTAGCACAGGGTTCTTGCCTTGGGAACTGAGATGTTTCTCACCATAGAGCTGCCTATGATGACAGCTGGCAATGTTAAGTGGGCCAGTCTCTCAGGCATCCTCACGGTCTGATGAGGGTGGGAGCTCCGAGGGTCTGAACCCGAAGTAGAAGCCACAGGAGAGGGAGACAGAACAGTGGACGAAGACGCAGGTACCTCCGGATCCGATCTTGAATGGGAAGCCACCAGGGAAGATGGCGCTGGAACCTCTGGATCCAGGGCGGCAAAGCTGTTTCTGGTCTGTGTCAGGTCCGGGCTCAACATCTCCAAGGAGACCCCCGTTGCCAGAGGATGCTTTCTTCGACTTCCGCGGCGAGTGACGTATCTCCATGGCTGGTTGGTTGGGTCGAGAACAGCTCCGTTCTCCAGGGAAGGGGGAGACCCCTTCGGGGATGGATCCCTGCTGAGCACCGGCCAAAAGTAGGCGGCCGTGGATTCCCCAGTAGCTTGTGTAGATTTGCTACTTGCTTGCTAAGAGTAGCCACTTCGTACCTGTAGTCCTCCGCAAGCAAGCAGTTGCTACATTGAAAGTCAGCACGGTCCACATTGTCCCAGAAACAAAGCAAAGTAAACACAGCTCCTGCAGCGCTGGAAACGCACAATAGCGACCTCCATCTAAGACCGCCGAGCCAGCTAGCCTAGCTGGGCTTCCGTGTCTCTCCCCTTCTGCGGAATCTGGAGGGATCCCGGGACAGACAGCAGTGCTCACAGCAACTAAGCCCAACACAGCCGCAGGATCCACAATACAATAAAAAGTATATAAAAACACTGTCAGCTTTAGTAAAACAATAAACCGAGGTCTCTCGTTCTGCTCTCGTTCAGCTTTTCGGCAGCGTTCAACAACAACAAACTTACGTCGTGCTCAGAAGCTGTTAGTAACCCATGAGCCTCACCCTAATGATTTGGTACCTTTCCGCCTCCTAACTTAGCCTCCTGTTCTGACTTGGTGGTGCACATTAACCTATAGCCTGTTTTAGAGAAATTTCATCATCGAATATTGTAAGAGATTTCATTGTCTGCTTATATGCCCCCTTTATTTATCCTTCGGTTCTGACTTGGTCTACAGGGAGAACACTGTAAGAGCGGCCCATGTTCTGAATTCTGTCGCTGTACATTTCAAAAGTGATGAGTTGGACCGCAGAGTGAAGGAAAAGCAGCCAACAAGTGCTCAGCATATGTGGGAACTCCTTCAAGACTGTTGGAAAAGCATCCCAGGTGAAGCTGGTTGAGAGAATGCCAAGAGTGTGCAAAGCTGTCATCAAGGCAAATGGTGGCTACTTTGAAGAATATCAGATATAAAATATATTTCAATTTTTTTAGGTTACTATATGATTCCATATGTGTTATTTCATCGTTCTTATGTCTTCACTATTATTCTACAATATAGAAAATAATAAAAATAAAAGAATGAGTAGGTGTGTCCAAACTTTTGACTGGTACTGTATGTGTGTATATATATATATATATATATATATATATATATATATATATATATACAGTGGGGAGAACAAGTATTTGATACACTGCCGATTTTGCAGGTTTTCCCACTTACAAAGCATGTAGAGGTCTGTAATTTTTATCATAGGTACACTTCAACTGTGAGAGACGGAATCTAAAACAAAAATCCAGGAAATCACATTGTATGATTTTTAAATAATTAATTAGCATTTTATTGCATGACATAAGTATTTGATCACCTACCAACCAGTAAGAATTCCGGCTCTCACAGACCTGTTAGTTTTTCTTTAAGAAGCCCTCCTGTTCTCCACTCATTACCTGTATTAACTGCACCTGTTCGAACTCGTTACCTGTATAAAAGACACCTGTCCACACACTCAATCAAACAGACTCCAACCTCTCCACAATGGCCAAGACCAGAGAGCTGTGTAAGGACATCAGGGATAAAATTGTAGACCTGCACAAGGCTGGGATGGGCTACAGGACAATAGGCAAGCAGCTTGGTAAGAAGGCAACAACTGTTGGCGCAATTATAAGAAAATGGAAGAAGATCAAGATGACGGTCAATCTCCCTCGGTCTGGGGTACCATGCAAGATCTCACGTCTTGGGGCATCAATGATCATGAGGAAGGTGAGGGATCAGCCCAGAACTACACGGCAGGACCTGGTCAATGACCTGAAGAGAGCTGGGACCACAGTCTCAAAGAAAACCATTAGTAACACACTACGCCGTCATGGATTAAAATCCTGCAGCGCACGCAAGGTCCCCCTGCTCAAGCCAGCGCATGTCCAGGCCCGTCTGAAGTTTGCCAATGACCATCTGGATGATCCAGAGGAGGAATGGGAGAAGGTCATGTGGTCTGATGAGACAAAAATAGAGCTTTTTGGTCTAAACTCCACTCGCCGTGTTTGGAGGAAGAAGATGGATGAGTACAACCCCAAGAACACCATCCCAACCGTGAAGCATGGAGGTGGAAACATCATTCTTTGGGGATGCTTTTCTGCAAAGGGGACAGGACGACTGCACCTTATTGAGGGGAGGATGGATGGGGCCATGTATCACGAGATCTTGGCCAATAACCTCCTTCCCTCAGTAAGAGCATTGAAGATGGGTCGTGGCTGGGTCTTCCAGCATGACAACGACCCGAAACACACAGCCAGGGCAACTAAGGAGTGGTTCCGTAAGAAGCATCTCAAGGTCCTGGAGTGGCCTAGCCAGTCTCCAGACCTGAACCCAATAGAAAATCTTTGGAGGGAGCTGAAAATCCGTGTTGCCCAGCAACAGCCCCGAAACCTGAAGGATCTGTATGGAGGAGTGGGCCAAAATCCCGGCTGCAGTGTGTGCAAACCTGGTATAGAACTACAGGAAACGTATGATCTCTGTAATTGCACCAAATATTAATTGTACCAAACATTAAGTTCTGCTTTTCTGATGTATCAAATACTTATGTCATGCAATAAAATGCAAATTAATTACTTAAAAATCATACAATGTGATTTTCTGGATTTTTGTTTTAGATTCCGTCTCTCACAGTTGAAGTGTACCTATGATAAAAATTAGGAAAACCTGCAAAATCAGCAGTGTATCAAATACTTGTTCTCCCCACTGTATATGTATTTATATATATATATTAATTTTTTTATTTATTTTTTTGATCAGAAAACTTGGGGGCCAAATTAAACCACTAGTTGGGGAACCCTGCCTTAGGAGGTTTTCTGTTAGGTTCGGTCTACAACACGTAATTTTTATGAGACAAACGCCTTACAGTTGAAAGAGGACACTGCGCATTGAAGGTATTTCAGGATGTGAAATGTTATAGCTCACTGAGCACTCAATGAGGTCTCAGGTGATGACTGAGGTCATTTACCCCATTCAAACCTAATGAACAGACAGACAACTATTTTATTTTCTCAAAAGTTTATTTCCAATTTTAAGTTTGTTGCATTTGTTGGTGCATTTAAACAAATACATTGAAAAACAAGCATCTTGAAAACAGCTTGTCTGTCTCCAGTCATTTCTATTTCCCTCATACATTATATGATGGCCTAGAGATATTCCTGCATTAGCAGAGTAGAAAACTTAGTACGTAATCATTAAAAGCCCTCTACATTTTGCTTTGTGTACAGTTGAAGTCGGAAGTTTACATACACTTAGGTTGAAGTCATTAAAACTCATTTTTCAACCACTCCACAGATTTCATGTTAACAAACTATAGTTTTGGCAAGTCGGTTAGGACATCTACTTTGTGCATGACACAAGTAATTCTTCCAACAATTGTTTACAGACAGATTATTTCACTTATAATTCACTATATCACAATTCCACTGGGTCAGAAGTTGACTGTGCCTTTAAACATCTGGGAAAATTCCAGAAAATTATGTAATGGCTTTAGAAGTTTCTGATAGGCTAATTGACATCATTTGAGTGAATTGGAGGTGTACCTGTGGATGTATTTCAAGGCCTACCTTCAAACTCAGTGCCTCTTTGCTCAACATCATGGGAAAATCTAAAGAAAATCAGGCAAGACCTCAGAAAAAAAATTGTAAACCTCCACAAGTCTGGTTCATCCTTGGGAGCAATTTCCAAACACCTGAAGGTACCACGTTCATCTGTACAAACAATAGTACGCAAGTATAAACACCATGGGACCACACAGCTGTCATACCGCTCAGGATGGAGACGCGTTCTGTTTCGTAGAGATGAACGTACTTTGGTGCAAAAAGTGCAAATCAATCCCAGAACAACAGCAAAGGACCTTGTGAAGATGCTGGAGGAAACAGGTACCAAAGTATCTATATCCACAGTAAAAAGAGTCCTATATCGACATAACCTAAAAGGTAGCTCAGCAAGGAAGAAGCCACTGCTCCAAAACCGCCATAAAAAAGCCAGACTATGGTTTGGAAATATTGAAGCAACATCTCAAGACATCAGTCAGGAAGTTCAAGCTTGCTCGCAAATGGGTCTTCCAAATGGACAATGACCCCAAGCATACCTCCAAAGTTGTGGCAAAATGGCCACAACTTGACAAAGTCAATGTATTGGCGTGGCCATCACAAATCCCTGACCTCAAGCCTATAGAAAATGTGTGGGCAGAATTGAAAAAGCATGTGCGAGCAAGGAGGCCTACAAACCTGACTCAGTTACACCAGTTCTGTCAGGAGGAATGGGCCAAAATTCACCCAACTTATTGGGGGAAGCTTGTGGAAGGCTACGCAAAACGTTTGACCCAAGTTAAACAAATTAAAGGCAATACTACCAAATACTAATTGAGTGCATGTAAACTTCTGACCCACTGGGAATGTGATGAAAGAAATAAAAGCTGAAATAAATAATTCTCTCTACTATTATTCTGACATATCACATTCTTATAATAAAGTGGTGATCCTAACTGACCTAAGACAGGGAATTTTTACTAGGATTAAATGTCAGGAATTGTGAAAAACTGAGTTTAAATGTATTTGGCTAAGGTGTATGTAAACGTCCGACTTCAACTGTATATTCAGCAAACATTTTGTAACATCGATAAACACCCACCAAATCCTGTTCAACATTCACTCCCTCTAATTTCCACCAAAGATACTTTCAGTTTCTCCTCCTCTCTCTTCCTGAGAACAATCTCTTTAAATACATCTAAAACAGATAATCTGATCAAAAAAATTACTTGGACAACACTGCAGTAGGCCAAGCCTATTGTCAGAGTGAAACACAAAGACAGCACATTGGGCTGTGGTCTGCCTACTATATTTGGATCATCTAATGGAAAATAAAAAGCATGGAGTACATAGGGCATAGCCTCCAATTATGTCATATCATTGAAGCCATGACCCCATGGAGTTCCTTGTTATTTTTGTTCTCTGAAGAAGAGGTGACAGAATGCTGGAACGTGACCTGCAGCTTCCTGGGGAGTGTGGACTGGGACTCTGCCAACGCAGAGGGGAGAGAAATGCTTCCCCCTGGGCTGTCAAATGTCCCTGGTGGTGTGACTAGTGTTAAGGTGTCTGTATGAAGAGATACATACTTCCTCCTGGGTTGTGTTTAAAGTTTGGGACTCAAGTTAGTGAGTGTTAGCGCTGTGACCATTTTGTCTGAAGAAAGACAATTCCCCTGTGCAACTCTCAAGACATCTGTAGTTACAGTACCACCATGGCAGTCAGGCCTATTCTATATGTCAGTGGGCCACCATAACTAATTATCTGAATACAGTGCAATTGATCTGACACCATGGTAATCCAAATTCAAACCATATCCATTCCAGAGCCACACTTCATCACCATCTTCCCCGTCTATCTACTCTTACCTATCAGTCCGCACCTTTCCTGAGGTGCAGTGGAAAGGTGCTGCTGTGCTATGGGTTTGTGCTGTGCCCCTACAGGGCTCTACTATGAGGCCTGTGTCTCTCTCACGTCAGGGCTGGGGATCAGAAGAGTTATTTCCATTTCCTCCCACTTGGCTAATTACTGTCTGCACACTCTGCCAGCCATTCTCTTTCCCTCTCGTGTCATAACAGAAACCTGTGCAGTGGAAAACCCCTGATTACCCTGCGTAGGTTAGACAGAGGTATTCATATAGTAAATCCATCCTCACAGGGTGGGATATGTTTTAACAGAGGGAGAAGCGTCGGGAGTTGATGTTCATCTTGGTGAGGCCAAGGTGTTTGAGGGGGGTGGAGAGAGCAAAGGCAGCCTTCATGGGGATGTCACAGAGCAGGTCGGATTCCTCGCCACACTCCTCCAGCTCGTAGGTGGCGTCGTCCAGCATCTCCTTGTGGCGGTGACACACCTGCTCCACCTTCAGCCGGTGGATCTCCACACGCAGACGGATCAGCTGGCGTGCCAGACGGTTATCCTGGAACCGCATCTCCCTCTGAGGATGAGGAGGAAGGGAAAGAGAGAGTGGAGAGATTAGCAGTCAAATGTCAATTCAAGTGCTCGATCCCTTGGATTAGGTTTTTGTCATTGATGTGTAAAGACACTTGATCTGTGTAAAAAAGTATTTGCATTTCTATTTTGGGATTTTTCAGCTCTGAAATCAACACAAGGTCCCTATTTTTTTTGTGTTTGCACTGTTTTGGATAGAAAGATAGCACAAAGTCAGGCTCTAATCAGACAGGCATTCAAGCAGAGCTCAACAGTTAAAACAGGTTTATTTCCTATAGATGTCTCCAAAACACGACACTGGTGGCTGGCACAGAGGCTCTGCGCTATGTCACAACAGCGTCATGAGGACACACAAACCAGCCAAACCAAACCAGTGAAACTACCTACCTGGTAATTACGCTTGCCAAATAGTCGCATTGTGGCCGATTCAAATCGACTTGAATATTGTAATTATATATCTGATTCCAAATATCTAGTACGTTATGAAGAAATAGTGTAGCCGTATTAATCTATAACATGTCCAAGTAAAAATAACTGAGTCAGAGTTGGAGAAAAAAAACAATATCGGCATTAAATAAAGTGCACTCACCAGCTCTTTTCTAAGAAAATCCAATGCATCATCAATGGTATCGAAGCCACAGATATTGGGGATGGTTAGATCTGAGTTCTCATCCCGCATAATTTCAGGCAAAAACACATATTTCTCTGCAGTCTCTAGACTATTATCTAAACAATTTGGGTTCTCCTTCCACGGTCGGCTCTGCAAACGCTCCTGCCATTCAAAGTAGGATGGTCTGCGGGTTTGTAGCTTTAGTTTTTCGGTAAGTGCTTTCACATTGTTCAAATCCTCAGCGTTTCCCTCAGTATCTCCTTCGCAGTTGTCCTCACCTCCCAGCTCCTTAAAGTCCATTGTAAGTGCACTAGACGTTTTAAATGGATCTGGGTAAAAAGACATCACAGAGGCTGCAAAAACTTTGGAATTAGTTATTCGCAGAGCAAGACAGGTCCCTTGTGTGTTCAGTCAGTAGGCTTGCCAGTTCTCGATTGGAGTACACTGGTGATCCTTACTTTATTTATAGAGTGATAAGGATAAACAAAAGTGACCGCCCCTTATTGAGCGAGGCTGAGAAGGAGAAGAGGTGTAGGTCATGCAAGTGTGCAGCCTCCCTCAAGTGTTCATGTGACCACACGTGGGTGAACGAAAAAATAAAGAGTTAGCGGTGTCTAGGCTACTTATGGCAGCACTCAGGTGCAACTTTTCACATTGGAATGCAATGATTTGATTTGACATGTCAATGGTTCAAGAGCTTGTAAAAAAAAAAATATATATATATAAGTGACATTGATTTATCCATATCTCTGAAACTTGTGAAGTTAAGATGACTCCTATATATATTTTGTATTTATATGGAATGTTTGTAATTAAAATATTTCTTATTAAATTAGATTAGAAATATTATGGTGTTGCCAATTCAATTTTAATAGGACAGGTACAGTAGCTGTACATACACATCATTTATCAGTGCATTATCCTGACTGAAGGACCGCTGACAAACTGTAAAAAGGTTCACTTACTACTACTGTGATATGTGGTTGTCTTACCTAGCTTGTATGTCGCTCTGGATAAGAGCGTCTGCTAAATGACAAAACATGTAAACGTAAACTCCTCAGAAATAGGATTGGAATGTTTTCATTTGAGGCGATGCCTCCATCTAGTGGTGGTGTTCTAACACGCATGGGGAATCAATTCAACTTGCTCAATAATGGGCTGGAAAGATGGATGGGATAGCAAGCAGCATGCTGCATGTTTTACACTACAGTATATGTGAGTGTAAACATCTAATCTCTGCCACCTGCTATTTGACCTCCAGATGATCAATTTTCTATAAAAGACTAGGTCAACACACAGGAAATTAGAAGGGTATTCACAAATATTGACCAATACAGTGGCTTGCTTTAGGTTAGTAACCTGAAGTTACTAGATGATTATTGTAAACTAACTAGTCTGGGATGGTTCAACAACAGCTGATTTCCCTCAAAGAATTACATACTCTGGTCTAATTAAGCAATAGGGTCTGAGGGGTGTGGTATATGGCCAGTATACCATGGCTAAGGGCTGTTCTTATGCACAGCACAACGCGGAGTGCCTGGATACAACCCTTAGCTGTGGTATATTGGCAATATACCACAAACACCCAAGGTGCCTTTTATAAACCGGTTACCTACATAATTAGAGCAGTAAAAATACATGTTTTGTCAGCCAATCAACATTAAAGGCTCGAACCACCCAGGTTATAATGGTATTTTGGTGAGGTTTGTTGACTTTACATTGGGAGGGAACATGCCCCAATCCACATCAATGAGACTGCAGTAGAGAGAGTCAGCAGTTTTAAGTTCCTCTGCGTCCACATCACAGAAGACTTGACATGGACCAACAACACCACCACTCTTGTCAAGAGGGCCCAACAGAGTCTCTACTTCCTATGGCGGCTGAAGAAACGCTCTCCAAATGCTACCGCTGCACTATCGAGAGCGTCCTGACTGGTTGCATCACGGCCTGTTATGGGAATTGCTCCATCTACGACCGCAAGCCCCTCCAGCAGGTGGTGAAAACGGCCCAATACATCACTGCTGGAACTGTACTCCCACCCATCCCAGCCTGAGCCTAGAAAGGGGATTTGAACATTATCGAACATCTCTGGAGAGACCTGAAAAAAGATGTACAGCAATGTTCCCCATCCAACCTGACAGCTTGAGAGGATATGCAGAGAAGAATGGGAGAAACTCCCCAAATTTGTCACATTTGCCGAATACAACAGGTGTAGACCTTACAGTGAAATGCTTACTTACAAGCCCTAACCAACAATGCTGTTTTAAGAAAAATAAGTGTTAGATAAACAATAGATAAGTAACATAACAGTAAAAATAACAGTAGCGAGGCTATGTACAGGAAGTACCGGTACAGATACACTTTCAAAAAATGTCTAACAACCAGTTTCTGCTTTGTCATTATGGGGTATTGTGTGTAGATTGAAGAGGAAGAAAAACTAATTAATCCATTTTAGAATAAGGCTGTAACGTATCAAAATGTGGAAAAAGTTAAGGGGTCTGAATACTTTCCGAATGCACATATAGGTAGGGGTAAAATGACAGATAGTAAACAGTAACAGCAGTGTAAGGGATGAGTCAAAAACGTTAGTGCAAAAACGGTCAAATGCAGGTTGCTGTTTGGTTAACTATTTAACTAACTATTTAGCAGTCTTATGGATTGGTGGTAGTAGCTGTTCAGGGTCCTTTTGGTTCCAGACTTGGTGCATCGGTACAGCTTTCCGTGCGGTAGCAGAGAGAACAGTCTATGACTTGGTGGCTGGAGTCTTTGACCATTTTGAGGGCCTTCCTCTGGCACGACTTGGTATAGAGATACTGGATGTCAGGGAGCTCAGCCCCAGTGATGTACGCGTCATCCTCCGACAAACCATCAAACAGGCAAAGCGTCAATACAGGACTAAGATGGAATCGTGCTACACCGGCTCTGACGCTCATCGAACGTGGCAGGGTTTGAAAACTATACTGAACAAAAATATAAACGCAACATGTAAAGTGTTGGTGCCATATTTCATGAGCTGAAATAAAAGATCCCAGACATTTTCCATACACACAAAAAGCTTATTTCTCAAACAAATTTTGCACAAATGTTGTACATTCCTATTAGTGAGCATTTCTCCTTTGCCAACATAATCCATCCACCTGACAGGTGTGGCACATCAAGAAGCTGATTAAACAGCATGATCATTAAACAGGTGCACCTTGTGCTGGGGACAATAAAAGGCCACTCTAACAAAAATTGTCACAACACAATTGTCATAAGACCGAACAACACAAACAGGTGAGTAAACAAGGAAGTTTATTCCAAACACTCCGAAACAGATACGGCAGGCGATTAACAGATGGAAGACAGATATGAATGAATGAATGATGATGTTGGTAAAGATAGAGTCTCTTATCTGATGCTGGTTTGCGGAGATTGATCTGGACCGAAGGCAGATGACAGATACCGACCGAAGGGCCGGTGTTGTAGAAGGGTGATGTACGGAGTGGGGAAGTCCTATGCCGGTAGAAGAGCTCCTAGCCGGAGAGTCAGGCTGTCGATCGTGTAGCGACGAGACCAGACAGTGAACTGAGGGAACTGTGGGAGTTTTAAAGGTGTAGGAGATGAGAGTGATGATTGCAGGCAGGTGATGATGACAGGTGAAGGTCATTAGAATTCCGGGGATGTGGAACGAGTGGGCGGAGTGTGGAGGTCTGGTGCTGGCGATGGTGTTTCCGTGACAACAATGCCACAGATGTCTCAAGTTTTGAGGGAGCGTGCAATTGGCATGCTGACTGCAGGAATGTCCACCAGAGCTGTTGCCAGAGAATATAATGTTCATTTATCTACCATAAGCCACCTCCAACGTCGGTTTAGAGAATTTGGCAGTACGTCCAACCGGCCTAACAACCGCAGACCATGTGTAACCACTCCAGCCCAGGACATCCACATCCAGCTTCTTCACCTGCGGGATCGTCTGAGACCAGCCACCCGGACAGCTGATAAAACTGAGGAGTATTTATGTCTGTAATAAAGCCTTTTTGTGGGGAAAAACTCATTCTGACTGGCTGGGCCTGGCTCCCCAGTTGGTGGGCGTGGATCCCAGGTGGGTGCGCCTATGCTTTCCCAAGCTCACCCATGGCTGCGTCCTTGCCCATTCATGTGAAATCCATACAGTAGGCCCTGATGAATTTATTTAAATTGACTGATTTCCTTAAATGAACTGTAACTCAGTAAAATCGTTGAAATTGTTGCATGTTGCGTTTATATTTTTGTTTAGTATATAACAGATTACAAAGGGAGACCCAGCCACGAGCTGCCCAGTGAAGCAAACCTACCAGACAACATTCACAAGGCCGCAGGTCCAGACAGATTACCAGGACGCACACTAAGAATCAAGGGCAACCATTACAATATACACCTGTTCATATTAGAAACATAAATTTATTTCCATAGCGCACACACTTCAATAAAGATGCTACACAATGCTTTAAGCATAAATACAACCAGGGATATAAACACTGTGCATTACTTGTACCATGCACTCGAACAGCCCCATTTGCCTGTCAATATTCAGACCAGGAAAATAAGGTAAGCACCTACATTTCTTAAGCTTAACCCTCATAATTGAATAAGGCAAACATGAATACATCAGTTGTACTCCCTGATCATAAATACATTAACATAGAGTTACCGGGCAAGGCACAACAATAGGTTTTGCGCGCACAAACCCATTGACAGCGTGCGACCATAAACTTTCATACATGTCTACTCTCGTTTGCAGGTGATCAGCAACAATTAAAAGGACATCTCTAACCCACATTATTATCCGTAAATAAATATGCTTCTCATCAACCATAAATCATCATCAGTGTCTGGTTATTCATAATTTCTTTAGATCAAGTGGTGGAGGACACCGGACGATCAGGAGCATCCAGTGTTGGTGCTGCTGCTGGACTGTGTGTGGCAGCTGGCCCAACAGTACCCCCTGGCCATGGGCTTCTCTGAGCCTCTGCTGCTGTGGCTGGACAATGAGGTCTACGCTTCTGACTACGGCACCTTCCTCTGCAACAGCAACCAGGAGAGTTGAGACGTGTGACACCAGGATTCATCTGTTGTCCAGGCTGTCCTTATATCCACAGTCCTTGTCCAAGAATATAGTGTATCCACACTAAATCCGCATCCGTCTGTCCATCTGTCTGTATCTTTCCACTTGCTCTTCATCTCTCTCTCTCTCTCTCTCTCTCTCTCTCTCTCTCTCTCTCTCTCTTGTTAGGTGTGCTGCAGGGGTGAAGGAGGCCCTGTGAGAGTGAGCGTTACTCTAACCCCCTGTATGAGCCCACTGAGCTGGCCATCTGGCCCTCCGTCCAGCCACAGTCACTGCAGCTCTGGAGAGGTGAGTTACAGTATTACAGGCAGATCTGGGGCTGCTCTCCCCTTCAGAAGCCCTCTGACATACGCTGAATGTTGGAGGAATTTGAACGATTTCATAGCTTGCAGGACTAATGTGATGTCCTTTTAACCTTAGCCTAGTCCTGTGATGCAGCGGTCTAAGGCACTGCATCTCAGTGCTAGAGGCGTCACTACAGACAACCTGGTTCCATTCCAGGCTGTATCACAACCGGTCGTGATTGGGAATCCCATAGGGTGGCGCACAATTGGCCCAGCGTCGTCCAAGTTTGGCCGGTGTAGGCCGTCATTGTAAATAAGAATTTGTTCTTAACTGACTTACATTAAATATATATATATATATGCATTTCAGGACAAAACTCATATATCTTATTGTTTTTGTTAATAGATTGTTTCTGTATTCTGATTTGGTTGTTCAGAAGTCTTCGCAGCATTTGACTTATACACAACACGCTACACCTGAGGTGACATGTAATATTATGATGTATTTCATTTGCCTCTACACTCCAGTCCTGTTCAAGCCAAGCTCAGCTAAACATTTCTACACAATACAAATCCCCTGTGAGCAGCTAGTCAGCCTTTTTGTCCGTGTGTAATACTTTGCAGGCTGGATATTGTAGTCCTTTACAATTGAGTCATGCCCTCTCGCGCTCTTACATCACAACGAGGAAAACCTCATATCCCAGCATGACTTTCTTCAGCGGTTTATCTAGCCTTACCCAATGGATGGTCGGTGCGATTAATCCGTGACCAATCGGAGGGTAATCTTTTAATTCTAAGAGTTAAATAACATTAATTTTCATAAATTAGTTTAGTAACCTAGCGTGGGGTGCGCTTGTGCGATCTGTTCAGTCTTCAGTTTGTGCAACAAGTGGTTGGCACGAACAGAGACTGATTGCAGGTTTTTTGTCAGCACACAGGTAAAATGTTGTTTTGTATTCATTCTACTTCTGAAAGATAACGCATTGTGTTTCAGCAAATATGAACTATATAAAGTTGATGTTTTCAAGTAGGCTAAACAACAATGTTACATAACTAACCTATAGCAAACGAACCTCTTCATTGTTGTACGGATGTGTAACTAAAAAACAGCTTCTATCTCAAGGCCTACTGTTTAATAGCCATCACTAGCCGGACCTCACCCAGTACACTGCCCTGAACTTAGTCAATGTCACTAGCGGGCTACCACACGGTTACTCATCCCTGCACCTTAGAGACGGCTGCCCTATGTACATGGACATGGAAAACGGGTCACTTTAATTATGTTTACATACTGTTTTACCCATTTCAAAAGTATATACTGTATTATAGTCAAGGCCATCCTATTGCTGTACATATACTATTATATCCACGTATCCACAGCCCATCACACACACATACATATTTTATTTTACTTTTAGATTTGTGTGTATTGTTGTATATTGTTAGATATTACTGCACTGTTGGAGCTAGGAACACAAGCATTTCGCTACACCCGCAATAACATCTGCTAAATATGTGTATGCGACCAATACAATTTGATTAGATTTTCCCATTGCACTGTTCAAATTGTAATGTTTGAATTAATCCTTAGAATGAACAGTGTCTATGACCTAAGTGGTGTCATTCCTACTGAGTGAGATTGATTTGCCGGATGATATAGATAACATAGCCTGTTGTCTTTGATCAAACTTTTTCCACAGGGGCAACAGCTCGACATGCTACCGGGTATGCGTGTCTGTGTGCCCTCCGCGACAACTCTATTCGGCTCGTTGTGCCATGGCTGTCGCACCCGGGCGCGTGGTATGTCATTCCGGGGCTTTAGTTGGTCGCCCCGACAGATCAGCCGGTGGAACAGTCAGGATTCCATTGACCTACCTCCTGCGGAGAACCCACGAATTCTCATCACAGGTTAAACTTTTTTTTATTATCTCAAGTAGCAAACAACACTTTATGACCCATGGTCTATAGATAGGTCCTATAGTATGTATATGTGTTTATGGATTTGTCTCAAATCGGTTCAATTTTTTTTATAAAAGCATAGACGTGCTGTCATTCTAGTTTTTGTAATTTCGAGTTGTTTCACAGTTCAGTAAGTGGCAATCCACTTTTCTTTAGTACAATAGGCTGTGAGCAGACTGTGCTAGGGACAAAAAGGCCCCAGCAAGTGACCACGAGCAGAATAATAGCCTGAGCCCAGTTTTTGTCTGTACATAAAGCTTTGGTGAAAACAAAAAAGGTTGCAGCCTGGTTGAAGCAGAATATGACACATTTCTTCTGAAATTGTACATAAGAAACACATTTTCACCATATATTCTCTATTGAGACCTTTGAGCAAATACAAATGAACAATTTAGATTGTGTTGTTTTATTAATTCTTATGAATTCTCCATTGTATTATTTTCTCTTCATGGTTAAGGCGGCCTTGGCCAGTTAGGTGTGGGGCTTGCAGAAATCCTGAGGTAAGAAAAAACGAAAGAGAAATCTTTTCTTCAATGTTGATTTCTTTGATGTTGATAGCCTGAATATTCCCCAGGTTGTAGAATTCTCACTTAACATCTAGTTTACCTTCTGGGGTTGGGCCCCTATCCAATTCAATAACGTACATTTCAGGAATTAACTGAAATGTCATAATTTAATTGAATATCAATGTGTAGGAAACAGTACGGAACAGAAAACGTTATCCTATCGGATATTAAGAAGGCTCCACCAGAAGTGTACAGAAGTGGTACGTTTTCTCAGTTGGACTGATCAGCAATTCTCTATTGATCTCAATGTCCATGCACATCTCCATACTGTGAAAAGAATATGTCCCCTGCCTTAAAGGGTCAACCCATAGTTTGTCTCTTCTCCTCTCCCTCAGGCCCATTTGTGTATGCTGATGTGTTGGACTATAAGAATCTCAGAGAGTTGGTGGTGAATAACCGCATCACCTGGCTGGTGTATTACAGCGCTCTACTCAGTGTTGTGGGAGAGGCCAATGTGGCCTTGGCACGCAAGATCAATATCACAGGTCAGCTCCAAATTTACACACACACGCTACCACAGTATCCAGGGCAGTGTCACAGTATCCGTTTTTTGTAGGTTGTGTATGTTTTTGTCTAAAGCTTCACTCCTTGCTGTTCTTTCTAGGTCTTCATAATGTGCTGGACCTGGCTCTGGAGAGCTGCTTACGTATCTTTGTCCCCAGCACTATCGGCGCTTTTGGCCCTTCTTCTCCACGTGACCCCGCACCTGACCTGTGTGTCCAGAGGCCTCGCACCATTTATGGGGTGTCCAAAGTGCACGGCGAACTGATGGGGGAGGTGTGACCTGTTTATGTTCACACATACAAATATACACACATCAACACACAAACAGTCGCCAGGAGAGTCATGACACAGTCACAGGTGCAGTCATAATGTGACCACATCGCTGTCAAATGCACACTCTTGCACACACACAACCTGCTGGTCCTCTCTTAAAGCGAGAGGGTTTTCGCATTTCTCTTTTTCAGAGAGAGTGTGTCAATTAATTAAGAGAAATAAACTGCAGAAATATGCGTTTGCTGGTTATTTGATCTACCTTCGATTGTGTTAAATCTCTCTCCGTTAGTATCTGCATCACAAGTATGGACTGGACTTCCGCTGCCTACGCTATCCCGGCGTCATCTCAGCCAACACACAGCCTGGGGGAGGAACGACAGGTAACCCATAAATGTATCATATAATCATTTATTAAAGTATTAATGCCATAGGGATATATTCCAATACATTCTGTGTACATTTTTGCTCTCCCATAGACTATGCTGTCCAGATTTTTCACGATGCACTCAGCACAGGTCACCACGAGTGCTATTTACGCGCTGACACGCGTCTGCCCATGATGCACGTTGGTGACTGCCACCGTGCCACTGTGGAGTTCATGCAGGCTCCGGAATGCCAACTGTCGCTGCGCACGTACAACATCGCTGCCATGAGCTTCACCCCTGAGGAAGTTGCCACGGAAATCCGCAAGCACCTGCCCCACCTCAAGGTCACCTATAACCCTGACTCTGTCCGCCAGACCATTGGTATGTTCATTGTTCACCTTATTGGTGTGTGTCTGACTGTCTGTGGAGTGTTTATAATTGTTATTGAACCTCAAGATGCGTGATTTTAATAAAGCCAAGTATATGGAATGTTTTCTCCTTCATAGTGTATAGGTTAGAGTAGATATAATTAAATATATTGTATTTTTGTAGTAGTATTAAATATTGTAAGCCCTGCATGTCAGCCTTTCTCACATCCTTGACCTCCTACAGCATTGCTATTTGCTCTGGGTTTTCTTCACACGGTCCCCAGTCATGAAAACTAACTCTTGACCATGATTGTCCCCTGGTGTGTAGCGGACAGCTTGCCAGTGAGGTTTGATGACTCCAACGCACAGAGAGACTGGGGCTGGAAGTCCAACTATGGGCTTGAGGAGCTCGTCACAGACATGCTTAGCTCTATCCGTGACAAGAAGACCAACGCCGGACTGCCAGTCAGCTAGCAGGCCCCACTCACAGAGACTGACCTAACAATCACCTTAAGTCCGCATCATTCTGGGTCTGCCTATCACAACAGACCCTCTTTAACCTTAGCATAATTTCCAAACCAGGACCCTTTTGTATGTCAGGAATATTCTACCAATAAACCAGGGACTATTTTCAAACCAGGAATCTTCAGCCAGAACCCCTCAACTTGCCACGACACGGTAGGCAACAAGCACACACTCTCATCATAGAAGCCTTACTCATTTCAGGGAACCATACTGTCAACCATTCTCTACTGTTGTGACTGTCTTCAGTTTCTGTTGTTTTAATTGTGATAGAGGTCATTTAAATATCATAGCAGGTTTAACATGAGCTTAAAACCTCTGAGGGAAATGATTTGAAATAGACTTCAGGGAAGTTATTTTATACATAGTTAAGTCATACCCCTACCATCAGTTTACAGTATCTCAAGGGGTTGGCTTTCATTTCCCTCTTGGCCTGCTGAGGTAGTACAATTCAAGCAGTCTCAACTATTCAGAGGAGACTGCTTGAATCAGGCCTTCATGGTCGAATTGCTGCAAAGAAACCACTATTAAAGGACACCAGTAATAAGAAGAGACTTGCTTGGGCCAAGAAACACGAGCAATGGACATTAGACCAGTGGAAATCTGTCCTTTGGTCTGATGAGTCCAAATTTGAGATTTTTTGTTCCAACTGCCGTGTCTGTGTGAGACGCAGAGTAGGTGAACGGATGATCTCTGCATGTGTGGTTCCCACCGTGAAGCATGGAGGAGGAGGTGTGATGGTGTGGGGGTGCTTTGCTGGTGACACTGTCAGTGATTTATTTAGAATTCAAGACACACTTAACCAGCATGGCTACCACAGCCTTCTGCAGCGATACGCCATCCCATCTGTTTTGCGCTTAGTGGGACTATAATTTGTTTTACAACAGGACAATGACCCAACAGCGCTGCATCAGATGACCTGGCCTCCACAATCACTCAACCTCAACCCAATTGAGATGGTTTGGGATGAGTTGGACCGCAGAGTGAAGGAAAAGCAGCCAACAAGTGCTCAGCATATGTGGGAACTCCTGGTGCTCCAGGTGAAGCTGTCTGTGCAAAGCGGTAATCAAGGCAAAAGGTGGCTACTTTGAAGAATCTCAAATATAAAACACTTTTTTGGTTACTACATGATTTCATATGTGTTATTTCATAGTTTTGATGTCTTCACTATTATTCTACAATGTATAAAATATTACAAATAAAGAAAAACCCTTGAATGACTAGGTGTATCCAAACGTTTGACTGGTACTGTATGCTTCAGTAAGATTGGATTTTTAGCATTTATAGCAATGGTTATAATCTGTACTGCAGGGAAGTCAAAGAAAATGTAGGTTGTGGTGGCAGCTGCAGAGATGTATTTGGGTGTGCGAGATCTGACGTCAGAAGAGTTACAGGGTGTGTTAAGTGATGCTGTCCCATCCTTTCAGGCTGTTGGCCTGAAGTAGGATTAAATAGACTTAAATAGTGGCGTAAGGTGGTGTTTATTTTAAAATGTTTTATTAATATTTTTATTTTTTTACGGAATATCTACATAGGCGTACAGAGGCCCATTATCAGCTACCATCACTCCTGTGTTCCAATGGCACATTGTGTTAGCTAATCCAAGTTTATAATTTTAAAAGGCTAACTGATCATTAGAAAACCTTTTTGCAATTATGTTAGCACAGCTGAAAACTGATTAAAGAAGCAATAAAACTGGCCTTCTTTAGACTAGTTTACTATCTGGAGTATCAGCATTTGTGGGTTTGATTACAGGCTCAAAATAGCCAGAAACAAATAACTTTCTTCTGAAACTCATCAGTCTATTCTTGTTCTGAGAAATTAAGGCTATTCCATGTGAGAAATTAGCAAGAAACTGAAGATCTCGTACAACGCTGTGTACTACTCCCGTCACAGAACAGCTTAAACTGGCTCTAACCAGAATTGAAAGAGGAGTGGTAGACCCCGGTGCACAACTGAGCAAGAGGACAAGTACATTAGAGTGTCTAGTTTGAGAAGTCCTCAACTGGCAGCTTCATTAAATAGTACCCGCAAAACAGCTGTCTCAAAGTCAACAGTGAAGAGGTGACTCCGGGATGCTGGCCTTCTAGGCAGAGTTGCAAAGAAAAAGCCATATCTCAGACTGGACAATAAAAATAAAAGATTAAGATGGGCAAAAGAACACAGTCACTGGACAGAGGAAGATATAACACTGTTTATGGGTGGTCATTACAAAAGGTAAAATTTGAATGTATGTTTTCTTATTCATATAGTGGTTGGTAGGATAAATTATTTATGAATAATTCTCCTTAATTTTGTAAATAAGTAGGTATGTGTGTGGCAACATCCAAACTTTTTTCCAACAAATATTATCAATAAAACCATTCCAATAAGGCATAACATCCTGATGAAACAAGGCTTGTATAGCTCTATTGTTGTTGAATGGACCAAAAGAAAAACACATCTTTCCTACTGATGAGTCAACAGGGTTAATCGTAGGTATGGTCTGAGGGAACACCCAAGGGAATTGCATCTAAAACAACTGCTAAATCTTTAGGGGTTACAGGGATCTTGTAAAGTGATAATAATTCCTTCTTATTAAGTAAAAGGACCATGACAAGAAATGATATCTATCTATCTATATCTATCTATCTATCTATCTATCTATCTATCTATCTATCTATCTATCTATCTATCTATCTATCTATCTATCTATCTATCTATCTATCTATCTATCTATCTATCTATCTATCTATCTATCTATCTATCTATCTATCTATCTATCTATCTATCTGCAACAGTTGTCCTAATGTAATGGGTACGGTTTCTCCACAGAAAGATGAAAAGCATCTGGTCTACCTCTTCTTATTTTACATTGAGATATAAAGACAGAGCGACATATGTTAGTCTAGAGATAACTTCAGCCTTGGTTATTAGGACTCTTCCTTTTAAATATAAGTCCCTCTGTAGCCATTGATTTGGCTTATTCTTTTTTAATAAGAGGGTTAAGCCTCTAGACTTCTGATCCTTAGTAATGGTTATACCTAAATATGTAAGTTCTTCTTTCACCGCAATACCATCATATGACAGCCATGAGTTCACATTTATTAATGTTAAGACATTGACCAGATGCTTTGGAAGGTTGTCAGACGAGAGGTTTTCTTGAAAAGTCATGGGGAGCGGAAGTCTATCGTGAGCTGTCCGGCTGTTATATTTCAAACAATGTTAGTTGGTAAAAGGTGTGGTGGATGTACTAGATTTTGAGTTGTGCAACATTCTGGATGATGGCCGGTGGGTAGTAGTTGGGAGATTGTGAAAGCCGGTTAAATGGAGTCCCTGGAGAAGGCAAGAGGTAGATGTATATCAGGAGAAGTGCAGTATTATCATGAGGAGAGTTGTACTTGGAATACGGAGGAGGAACGGAGGGAAAAAGAGAGGCAGAGGAGGTCTAAGAGTGAGCGGGAGGAAGAGGGTGAGCTTGAGTCGGTTAAAGAAGAAAGGTAGAAAGTATAAGCAAAGGGAGTTGAAGATAGGATGAGAAATGGAAGTGAATGAGGGTGAACTATCGGAGGTGGTAGGTGTGGTGAAGTTATCGGAGCCTGAGGTATGCACCGAGGGTCAGGATAAAGATGAGTCTGTGACAGTAGGAGTGAAGTTCATGGAAAAAGTGGTCTCTTGCCTTTTGGCTGATCCATTTGTGGTTTCAGGGTGGGTGAAAAAAGAGTTGGGTGATGTGGAATCGGTGAGGGTAACCAGAAGTGGACTAGTGATAATTGTTTGTAGAATCGGTGAAAGGTAACCAGAAGTGGACTAGTGATAATTGTTTGTAGAATCGGTGAAAGGTAACCAGAAGTGGACTAGTGATAATTGTTTGTAGAATCGGTGAAAGGTAACCAGAAGTGGACTAATGATAATTGTTTGTAGAATCGGTGAAACCAGAAGTGGACTAGTGATAATTATTTGTGTTTCTGATGATCAGAGGGAGAAGGCGGTCTGAGTTAAACAAATGGGGGCGAGAAAAGTGAATTGTTTTGCTCTCAAGAAAAGGGTGCCAATGAAAGGAGTGATAACTGGGGTAGCAGTAAATATAAAAGTTGACAAGCTGAGAGGAAAGATTCCCGGTGTATGTGATGCTCATCGTTTGATGCGACGCAGACAGGGTGGTGAGAGTGGGGAAACAGAAGAGTCATTGTTTGTTCTTTTGAGTTTTGATGTTGAGTCTTTGCCCGACAAAGTGAAGTTAGGATATATAAGTTATCCTCTACGAGCTTATGTGCCGAATACATTACGATGTTACAGGTGTCCAGCTTATGGGCATGTGGCAGAAATGTGTAGGAGGGAGGTTCCAAGGTGTAAGAAGTGTGCATTAGGGCATCAGACAAAGGAATGTGTAGAATTGGGGAAAGTAGTCGTATGTGTTAATTGTAGGGGTGCCCATGGGGCTGGGGATCAGAAATGTCCCGTGCGAGAGAAGCAGGTTGAGGTTTCCAGGGTAAGAGTCGTGCAGAAGTTGTCATATGCTGAGGCAGTGAAGAAAGTAGAGGAAGATGGATTAAGGGGGAGGAATTGTGAGAGTAGTAGATATACAGTATACTAGTACAAAGGGATAGGCCAAAAAGTAATTTTTAGCATTTATAGCAATGGTTATCAACTGTACTGCAGGGATGGAACAAATAGATGTAATTAGTGGAGTAGGATGGTGTTCATTTAATTTTATTTCATTTTGAAATTAGTGAGTGTAGTGTTAGATGGTAGGGTATTTATTTATTACATGTTAAATTTATCAAGCAAAGTAAAAAGGGAGTTGTAATCCAGTTTAGTAGGTGGCGGTAATGCAACAAATTGGATGCCAACCACCGTTAAAACTCATAAAAGAAAAGAAGAAGCTGCTTTGGTAAATGATTATATCACATTGATCGATATGGGAATCTGACTAGCGTCTTTCAGAAAAAGTGTAGAATAACCTGTTGTTCTCGTCTCATATGCGGAACTCGTCATCATCGCCGCTTCCGTTCTGATGCGAAGGCGGAGCCTCCTTTCGCGCGCTGTATCCTGGGGTTTTGTTAGCACGTCGAAGACAGCACTGTGAGCACGTCTTTCTCAAGACTCTACCATCACCCGCTTTTCCATCTTTCTCAACTAATAACATGGACGCGGGGTTCTTCCGCGTAAGATATTTAACGTTTTACTATTACCCGTTAAATGGTGTTCAAAATGTATAATATATTCGTTTGGGTTTGTAAATATGTGCCATTGTAGACGGACGAGCTCGTGCGCCATTCCGCTGCAATGAGAAGCTAATGTAAAGATGGCGGCTGCATTAAGCTAGCAAGTTATCGTTATCCAGCTAGCTAACTAGCCTAACTATAGATATGTTGGATTGAAGCTAGCCGATACATTTGGTGTATGTTGTGTTCCCATTTTTAAATGATGATCATTAATGATGTTGTTACAGGTAATAACTACAATATTGTCTTATCTAGTATAAGACTTATTTGCAAAATGGGTTTGTATAATTGTAGCCATACTAAGTTACTGTACAGAGGCTGAGTATGTCTACTCGTAATCGGGCCTTATCGCACAATATCGAGATGATCACTAGCTACCTACATGAACTGACGTTAATTCTCCATAACATGTGTTCATATTAGGGCACTTCTACATAATGTTTGACACCTATACAAGTAAATCGTGTTTCTAAAGTAATCGTATGTTTCACTATGTTGTGACGTAGCTAACGTTAGGTGATGAACGTTAAATTTACTTTGAGGCGGAATTGAGTTTTGTTGGTCCCGCGATTTGTATAATTCTTTAAATGTTTATTTAACTAGGCAAGTCAGTTATGAAAAAATTCTTATTTACAATGTAGGGGCAAAACGACAGATTTTTACCTTGTCAGGGATTCGATCCGGCAACCATTCGGTTATGAGCCCAACGCTCTAACCACTCCGCTTTGAGAATAATTACGAGCAACACACGAGGGGAAAAGTCAGTAGTTGTATTAAATACATGTTTTTATTAAAAGTGTTTATTTCAGCATCCCGCTTATGGACCGTATTTTTACAGGACAAACATAGGTACAGGAAAGCCTATTGACTTATGGTGACTCAATTAGTACGGTTACACATAATGCGATTATTGTGATAATTCAAAAGAAAGAAGTATGCTTACTTCGATTTTGATTGTACACTGATTAAGATAAGCAGAGTAAGGTGTTTACATAACTACTGCCATAATCAGTTTAATATTGAATTATTCCTGTGCATGTAAATATAAGAGAACAGAGTTTAGTGTTCCTCAGCTAAGTTAACGTTAGTGTCTGCGGAAGGGACAAGTGCAAACGATAAAGAACAAACATTTATTGTAACAGATGTTACATTTACTGTAATTTTGTACTTCTTTCATACAGGGCACAAGTGCAGAACAGGACAATCGCTTCAGCAACAAGCAGAAGAAACTTCTAAAGCAACTGAAATTTGCAGAATGTCTGGAAAAGAAGGTATGATAAACAACACTCACATCAAAGCACATCTTCTAATTGAATTGAAATGACCCAACAAGTAAATATGGTAATAGCCATAACTTCTATATTGCCTAATTTGGTTTAAAGGGATACTTCAAGATTTTGGCAATAAAGCCCTTTATCTACTTCCCCAGAGTCAGATGAACTTGTGCATAGGGTTGCAAAGGGTCGGAAACGTAATTTTTCCATGGCAAGTTAAGCCCTGGAATTTTGCTTAAATTCATCAAAAAAGTTTTGTGGGATACACAAGGAAATTCTAGGTCTTGTGGCATATTTTGGTTAAACTATCCCCAATTTATTGGAATTGCAACCCCCTGCATGCACACTGCATTCTTCCATCACATGTACAGCTGATTCTCAAGATCTTGCAAGCTAATGAGATGCTATTGAGCCAACACTACTACACTGTCTGAGGCAAGGACTACATACTTTCTGGTAAGTTTTGATTACAGTACTGGGTGGGTTGAATATATTTTGACATACATTATTTTTTGTTAAGTAGCCTACAGCAAAGTGTGTTTAAATAATTTTCAAATTGTTAACAATTTCTGCTAGTTAGTTTTTGCTACCATGTGGGGTTTAGCTTGCTTGAGCCTGCTAACTGAGGAGTATTAATTCACCTGTTTCCATACATGTTTCATTTTAAAACATTTATCTTACAAAGTAGTTGTTTAATCTAACTGCTTAACTATTTATCTGTACATGGAATTGTTTGTGTTTTCTTACCTAATTTTTTTCTTTACAGGAAAATGCCACGGGCACTATCTGATGTGTGGAGACATTGTAGAAGGAAGGAAAAGCTGTGTACATTTGCAAATACTGTGCCAAATCATATGTGAAGAATGCAACAAAGATGCAGAATCATCTGGCGAAGTGCATAAAGTTCCCTCAGCGCTCACAACAAGCAACCTCTGACAAAAGTCCCTCTACTTCTATTCGAGGTGAACATGATTAATCAGACACCTTATCGATAGCAACCAAGAAAAGTGAGAAGAAGAAGAGCACAGCGTTGAAGCTGCCCAGCAACACCTGTTGGGGTGGTGTCATCATGTTTGACAGTCTCCTGGAGGGGATGGAGTCTCCAAGAAATGGCCATATCACAGTCTGCTGATATGGACAGCCCCATCAAGAGAATCCTCCTGGATGATGAATTTTGGGAGAGTGGTAAGCAGCCTGATTCTCATGAAACCTAAAGCAGTAGCCATTGCACGGATTGAGGGAGACAATGCCTTGTTCAGACTCTGCTTGCAGATGTAAGAGTAGAAATCAGTACTGCCCTTCTCACTTCACTGTTGCAGAGGAAACCGCATTTCTGAAATGCATCAAAAAGCGTGAAGACTTCTGCCTGAATCCCATACACGCCGCAGCATACGTGTTGGACCCCAAGTATACTGGCAAGAGCATCCTCACTGGTGCAGAGATCAACAAGGCCTATGGTGTCATCACTACCGTGTTTCACCACCTTGGCCTAGATGAGGGCAAGGTTCTTGGCAGTCTGGCAAAGTACACTTCCAAGCAAGGGCTTTGGGATGGAGATGCAATATGGCAGTCGTGTCATCATATCTCACCAGCCACCTGTTTTGAAGAGACTTTGTGGATCTGAGGCTCTTTCCCTGTTGCCTCCATCCTCCAAACCCCACCAACATCAGCCGCCTCAGAGCACAACTGGTCCTTGTTTGGGAACACACACACACCAAAGCACGCAACAGGCTGACCAACACAAGGGTTGAAAAATTGGTGGCCATCCGGGTAAATTTGAGGCTTTTTGAGCCTGACATTCCTCAAACAGGTTGGAAAGTGACAGTGAAGATGAGGCCTCAGTCTGATGTTCAAGAGGTGGACATGGAGGAGGTCCAGGGAGAAGACATGGAAACCTGAGAGGAAGACAACCAAAGCTTTAGTTTCTAGACTATAATTTTACAGATGTATGTTAAATGTTTTTGGGAGATATGATGGATCATTGGGGATCATTCAATATTCCCTTTCTTTTGCTGTTCATTGAAATCATCACATGTGAAGAGTCATTTAATTAAAGTTCAATTCGTAACTTAATTATTTTATTTCTATTGGAAGGATTTAATGATTTGCACTTATGATAATGTAAAAGGTTTATGTTTCTGTCTCAATATGATATGGTAAATATATCCAATGCAAAAAACATGTTATTAATATAATAATTTACATATATTTCCGTTAATTCCCATATTCTCATTAATTCCCACGTAAAGTTTCCACCTCTGAACATTCCCCAAAATGTTCAACCCTACTCGTGGATGCCATTTTTAAGTCTCTACGTGCAGTTTGAATGAAGTTGTTCAATAGCGCTAGTGCAATTGCTAACTAGCATTAGTGCAATGACTGGAAGTCTGAGTATCCATGCTAACAGATACCATAGACTTCCAGTCATGGTGCTAATGCTAGTTAGCATTGGCTCACAGAACTACCTCAAACTTACTTCTTACTGGACACAGAGACCTAAAAATGGAATACACAAGTTCATCTGACTAGGGAAGTAGATAACGGGCCTCATTGCCAAAATCTCTACTTTATCACTTTAAGTGTGTAATGGGTTGAAGTTAGGAATGTGTTTTGAACTTCTTCCTGATTCTTCCTTCCCTAGGTGGATATGACCAAGGTGAACCTGGAGGTCGTCAAACCTTGGATCACTCAGCGAGTGACGGAGATTCTGGGGTTCGAGGATGACGTCGTCATAGAATTTGTATTTAACCAGCTGGAAGAAAAGGTAATACTATTGACTCCAAGTCCTCCCTGTTCTTGTACATCAGATGGTATTTATATTAACTTAATATAAGGCAAAGATAGGTTGATTTAACAGAAAGTGTATAGATAAGAAGACAATATAAATGCAGATGGGGGAAAGAGCGACCACCGGTGACAGTATACATAATTTGAATGACCCAACGTTTTTTGCTGTGATATGTGACGAAGTGCCTTTGTGCCACAGTTTTCTAATGATGATGTGATTTATGATTCAAAAGGCCTGAACCAATATGGATGTTATACCTTGCATCAGAAGTATAGCACCAACACCTTATTAGCTCTCTGCTGAGCCCAAAGTGTCACTGAGCCCAACTCTCCCTGATGCAGTGTGTGGTTTGAGGTGAGTTATGGTCAGGGATCCACATGCTAGTGGTAGAAACACTTGGACAATGCCATTACATTTTCTCCATATACCTTTGAATTGCACCACTAGTTTTTCTTTATCTCTGTATCCTATTTTTGGCGCGTGATACAATTGACAGAGAATACAGTTAAACTATTAGGCAATTTATCCTCATTTAATTAGTTTAGACTAAAATTACATCTGTAGTATCTTCAATCTGTGCTGTGGCAAAACAGTGCTTTAAACATTATTACCAAGCCCATTAAGTGAATTTGCATAAACGGTGCACTAGTTGTCAGTTTCCCCTCCAGTTTATTACATTTCATTGCCCCTCCTTAAAACAGCCCTCAATTTGGGAAATCCAATCGCATGGGAAAAATTATACTCATGCATTATACCACATTTTTTTCACACTTAACTAGCATTTGGCCTATAAAACATGACTTCAAGGGGAAATTAGATCAAATAAACTGGATGAAACCTCAGCTATAGAAAAAGGAAATGTTCAAGGGTATTGATAGCCTTCTATTTAATCAACAACTGTTTTTTAATGAACAAATGTATGACTCCCAACAACCCTAGGAATCTTTTTATTCATACAAAGGTGTTGCTGGAATCCTGTAAGTTCTCTTATTTGTTTTAGTGAACATGGGAGGGAAAATACATTCAACTACGTCTTACCAATTTTGATTTCATTTCTGTGCCGTTTATCTTTTGGGGTTGGTTTTTCTTTAGGCTAAATGCTTTAACGGCACAGTAATGATAAGAAAAGACCATATACATTATTATTATTAGTGAGCTAATGGGTATCTAACTTAAATTCTTGACCTAGATGTTGAAATAAAACCCCTTTCAAATGTCTTGTGCACTCATTATTGCTTGTTCGTCTCTTGCAATTTAGATAAATGATATAACAATAAACTCAAGGTGGTTGAGTCTCAAGCAGTAGGGAGGCGGAAGCA
This sequence comes from Thymallus thymallus, assembly GCA_023634145.1. Classification (NCBI taxonomy): domain Eukaryota; kingdom Metazoa; phylum Chordata; class Actinopteri; order Salmoniformes; family Salmonidae; genus Thymallus; species Thymallus thymallus. The sequence goes on along the minus strand of CM042405.1, from coordinate 22,232,411 downwards.
AGCCAAGGGAGCGTCTCTTTCTGCGGGAGACTCGGGCGCTCCATACCCACTGATCCCGCGGGACACGCTGAAGACACCGGGACTGTACTTGCAGTGTTGGGTTTTGATGCACTCTGTTTTGTAGATTTCTGTTAATCTGTCAAAGAGTAGACTGTGGGGAGACCGAACAACAGGGCAAGGAAACTAGTGGGGGGACTGGCAGGGAAAGATGTCTGGTCAGTTATTTTCTATCAAGATTAGTGATAGATGGGAAATGTATTTATTTATATTTTATGAAGCGTAACTCTGCCTTAATGCATGCATTTGGGGGTGCTTATACATGGCTGATGTACTAGTTTTGTCTCCCCTCGGCTATTGTCAGTTTCAGGTTTCAATGGCCTAACTAATGGGGTGGAGATAAGAAATTTGAATTGCAGCATTTTATCACAGCCTCAAGTCAACCGAAGTTTAGGTTGCAATGAAGCAGTTTGTGTTGGGGCCATACTGTAGCTATTGTCTTTTGTTATGAAGATGCTGCTTAGCGGGCAGGTGTAGCTTAGTGAGGAGACAAAGGAGGCAGTCGCCTGAGCGAGACCCCAACACCCCCACCCCCACCCACCCCTTCACTCTTGCAAGTTCTCCCTCCATGTTAAAATGGTGTGTTGTCTTTCTCTCCCCCTTGGTGTGTGTGTGTGTTGCAGCACCCGGACAGTAAGATGATGCAGATCAACCTGACGGGCTTCCTGAATGGGAAGAACGCCAGAGAGTTCATGAGGGACCTGTGGCCTCTGCTGCTCAGCGCTCAGGACAACATCGCCGGTATCCCCTCCGCCTTCCTGGAGCAGAAGAAGGAGGAGATCAAACAGAGACAGGTGAGCAACCATACAATCACCACGTTGTCAGGCACATGTATTTCTACTAGGGCTGAAGATTTGGACAAAAAACAAAAGTCCTACTTTATTGCCAAATACTGAAATTGTAATTGTAATCAGACATGGTTAACAAGTGTCAGGGTAGTGATATTAATTAATACATACTGTGCTAACTAAACACAAAACCAAATTAAACAAATATTTTCCAACTTTGTTATACTTATGATACTTGATAGGATCGTCACGGCTACATTTTTTGCATGATCATCAAAATAGTCTGCACACTTGCCCCTCATTCAGGCCTCAGGTGGCTAAAGCTTTCCCAGAGCAATGTTTTCTCCTGTGTAATCTCCAGGGAAGTAGCCTATGATGTTTTCAAGCAAAGACCTTTAAGTTGAAACTCCTCATCAATAAAGTGCGCTGTCAAACAAATATAGGGTTCAGTTCTGCTACCAATGGTCTAATCGTGTGTGCTCAGTTTCAACTTCTCCATTCATTTTGTGATACAGTGTTGTCTTGGGAGAAATATGTGTGAGATGGAATCTTGTATCTCCTGTCCAGCTTGTTAATCATCTTCTTGAAGCTGTCTTTGCTGACTGTATGAATAGGAATCATGTCTTTGTCTATGAGATCACCTATGTGTCTGCGGCCGGGTTTCCGTTAACTGGTTAATGCCGGCTTTTGGCCTATTCAAAAAATTGAAAAGCAGATAAAAAAAATGTATTATAATAAATGTTGCCGGCCAAACTGTCTCAGAGAATGAAAAATTCCATTGTAAAATAATGCTTTTCATTCATTGGTGGAAATACCAGACTATGTGCTCCAATCCTCAAGCAGCTTGGAAATTAGTGTTGGGTGTGTGTGCGTTTCTATTATTAACTCAGCAAAAGACGCAAGGTCTTCATGGACTTCAGCTAAGTGTACCCCGACCAATGGGCAACGATTGTGTTGATTATCCCCATTTCTGGTGTGCCAGCCGAGAGGGGATTCTTTCTCCAAAACAGAGTAAAGACGTCAAGATCGCTCTTTCTTGAGGACAAAGTAACGAGGCTGTTGTGCGCATCGCAAGCTACTCCAAGGAGTTTGACAGTTTTGACTTCCCAACAGCAGCTGCTCACTTTAAACAGACCAAGGTCTGCCGCAAACGCAAGTAAATTATAGCCAAATTATTGTTTGCCAGGCCCGGTCCTATCAATTCTGCTGCCGCTCTTGGAAAAATCAGCATATGCTGGCTTTGTCATGTATAGTATGAAGATTTGGAATGGATTGATAGAGTACTGATGTGTATCATGCACAATTGATGCATTTTCCTAACCTTAACCTAATTCTCCTAGCCTACTACGAAAAGTAAATTCTGACGTTAATTTGACAAAAGCTGGATCCCTTTTAGCCATGACCGGCCGGCCCTGGTGTTGGTAGACAGCCATGTCTTGTTATCTATTAGGCCTAATTAAGATGGTCATGCCTAAACTAAATTACACTAGAGGCCTAGATTGTATTTGAAAACAGCTGTTTTATTTATTAGTTAACATTTTCATACAAATAGCCTATAGGGCAGGTCATTCACCAATTATATTATATTATACAGATATATTTTGTTTTATTACTGTCTAGGCGACTTGTTCTTCTAGGCTAAATGTTTTTTTTTTTTATATTAATTTATGATTTTTAGCATGGATGAAGTCGCCTAGACAGAAAAAACCCTGGTCTGCGGGATATTTTTCCGTTAGCACTCATGTTTTCCGAAACACTCGGTTAAGCTCTTTCTCTCCTCACCAGCATGTAACTGCACGCTTTAAGCAGGGACACTCCTCTGTGCATGTAGAGCGTGAATGAACAGATTTGTATTAACGGCGTGTCAAAAAGAAAATCACAGCCTATGGATGTTGCACATGTCGATATTATTTATTTTTATGATATTTTTTTACCCCATTTTCTTCCCAATTTCGTCATATCGAATTGGTAGTTACAGTCGTGTCCCATCGCTACAACTCCCATACAGACTCAGGAGAGGCCGTGCGTCCTCCGAAACACAACCCACCAAGCCGCACTGCTTCTTGACACAATGAATGCTTAACCCGGAAGCCAGCCGCAGCAATGTGTCGGAGGAACCACCGTCAACCTGGCGACTGAGTCAACGTGCATGCGCCCGGCCCGCCACAGGAGATGCTAGAGCGCGATGGGACAAGGACAACCCGGCCAGCCAAACCCTCCCTAACTCGGACGACGCTGGGCCAATTGTGCATCGCCTCATGGGTCTCCCGGTCGCGGCCGGCTGCGACACAGACGGGGCTCGAACCCGCATCTGTAGTAATGCAGCTTGCACTGCGATGCAGTGCCTTAGACCACTGCACCACTCGGGAGGCCCTGATATTGCAATTTTGATCTGAATTCGATTTAACCGTGTAGCCCTAATTTGTACAGTGTTTTACTGTTTTGGCCTCACATGCTGTTGTCTATTGCAGATTGAGCAGGAGAAGCTGGCCTCTCTGAAGAAGATTGATGATGAGAAGAAGGAGAAGGAAAACCGAGAGAATAGAGAAAGAGAAAGCCCCAGAAGGTGAGAAAATCCCTCGAAGTCCACCTTAATCAAAGTGTTAAGAGTTCATATGGCATTGGCTCTTATCATGTTGTTGTACAGGCGGAAGTCAAGGTCACAGTCTCCACGGCGACGATCTCCAGTGAAGAGGGAGAGGAAGCGCAGTCACTCCCGCTCCCCGAGGCGTAAGCCCAGTCCCAGCAGCTCCCCTCCACCAGCTGTCACCCTGGTCAGTGTTACCCTGCCCCAGAGCACTGAGGAGCCCCAGCCTGAGCCAGACACCTCAGAGAGCGCCATACCTGAACCAGTCATTCAGGAGGCCTCCTCTACCAGGTAAGAGAAAGGTTGGGGCACCGATTTGTAGCTGGCTATATGCAGGGATGGGATTTGTCCTGATTGTTGATTCCATTTTTAACTTCAAAATGTAATCTAATTTGTGGTATGTATTCATTTTCCAGTGATGTGGTAAAGCCGGACACTGTGGTTGTGGTACCTGACTCCGTGACGGATGTCAAAGAACCCTCCCCAGATAAGGCTCCTAAAAAGGAGAGGCCCAAGCCCAGGGAAAGGGAGAAGGATGGCAGAAGAGACAGGCCCCGCCACCGCTCTCGCTCCCATTCCCGCTCCCGCAGACGACCAAGATCACGCTCCAGATCTTACTCCCCCCGGCGGAGGCCGAGCCCCAGGAGACGGATGTCCCCTCGTCGTAGGAGCCCGCCCAGACGTGGCCCCCAAGGCCCCAGACACAAGCGCAGTCGTTCCCCTGTCCGCAGGTGAGTGGAGGGCCATAGAAGTATAGCAGAGTGCAGTAGTGCCTGTCACTGAAAATTGCCACCTTACCAAACAGCATGTAAACCTGATTTGTGCTCTGTTTGTCTCCCCTAGGCGGCGCTCTCGCTCCCCATCATCCTCTGGGAGCAGCTCCACATCTCGCTCACCTCATAAAAAGGCAATGAAGAGAACGTCAACCACACCACCCAGGAAACAGCCCCGCGGCCATGCAGCTGACCCCTCCCTCAGCCCCTCCAGGAGAAGAGCCCCCAATGGCAGCCCCTCTAGGAAGACACAACGCTCTGCCTCCCCTCGGGCCAGAAAGGGCCGCGCCTCAGCCTCCCCATCCAGATCGGCTGGTATGTTAACTCTTCTTACTTTTCTCCATTCCATAATGAACAAAAATATAAAAGCAACATGTGAAGTGTTGGTCCCATGTTTCATGGGCTGAAATCCCAAAAATGTCCCATATGCACAAATGTTGTGCACAGATTAGTTTACATCCCTGTTAGTGAGCCTGGCAGCTGTGGCATATCAGGAAAATTATTAAACAGCATGATCATTACTCAGGTGCACCTTGTGCTGTGTACAATCAAAGACCACTCTAAAATGTGCATATTTGTCACAATACCACATATGAAGTGGTTTTGAGGGAGTGTGCAATTGGCATACTGACTGCCGAAATCTCCACCAGATCTGTTGCCTTAGAATTGAATGTTAATTTCTCTACCATAAGCCGCCTCCAACATTGTTTTAGAGGGTTTGCACAAGCTGTTATAGCTGGGTCATTCTCATTGAAAGCAAGTCTAAGAAGCGGTATATATGTTCTATGTGTGCCATATCTATCTTCCCTTTTTGAGTTTTACTTTTTGTACACCAGCTGAAAATGCAATTTCTTTTTATTTAGATGGTACAGTAATTATCTACACTATACATGCTTGTTTTGTCAAACAAATTGAAATTAGGCGAGCTATTTAAATTTTAGTAACCATGGAAATTACGGAGCGATTTCTGCATAATACAGCTTTAAACTGTTTCTGAGTGGATTTTCTATCTTTCAGCATTATTTTTATTAGTCCACTGATACAGTCCCAATGTTTTGCATGTCAGCAGTCAATTATTCAAGATATTGGCATTTTGCATTATCATGATGTGGGCGGTGACACTTTTTCTAATATCTTAAACTTGACTACTGACATTCAAAACATTTTGGGACTGCATCAACAGTGGTGTGTAATAAACTCAGCCTGACTTCCTCACCTTTTCAAACATGGGACATCCTCACCTCATCGTAGTGACTGTCTTGTCACATGATCTGTCAGTGGGAGTGATACACATACACCCCTCTTCTAAAATAGCATCCAGGAATGGTTAGTATCACTACTAGTGTTATACAAGCATTTGTATTTGTGAATGAGTATTCTTGCTGGAAAGGTTCTGGCACCTAAAACATATTTTTGATTTTTCAGGTTCAAAGAAGAAACCAGGAACAAGGAACGATTCACCGTCTCCTGTTCCAAAACCCAGGCAGTCGGAGGCATCTGAGTCAGGTGAGTCTGCCTTCTAGTGCCTGTCTGGTGTGTTGCACTGTGGGTGGATGTTTGTGTTTAGCTGTTTTTCTCTAGTACTGAAGGGAGACTCACTGCTTTGCGTTTCAGAGGGGGCTACAGCAGATTCTGTGCAGCAGCGACGTCAGTATCGCAGGCAGAATCGTGAAACGTCTTCAGGTTACAAGCGTTTTTTTTTTTCTAGTGTGTTCGACGCCTCCTCGCCCAATCTTTTTTCTAACCGACTCTGTGTCCGTCTCGTCTTGCACCCTCATCTTGTTGATCTTGAAGCTGTACCCTAATCCCCATCTTGGTGTTTTTTCCTTTTCTACATCCACATGTTGCTACTGGAAAATGACGTGCTGTCTTTTTTCGGATTGGTAACAGAGGCTGGATCATCATCATCATCCTCAGAGGATGAGGGGTCCAGGAGGCCGGGTGGGGGGCCAGTGGCGAGGAACGGGGATGTCAGGAGGAGGCGCAGTCACTCCCCCTCCTCCCCCAGGAGACGACACAGGGACGGCTCCCCCAGGTCAGCTACAGACAGTTCTCTCATGCAGTCATGATTATAGATTTTGGATGTTTTGCCCCTACCAACAAGACACACAAACACTGTCCCACATCATGCATTCCTCATATAAATCTTTGTTTTCCCTGTACAGAAAAAGACGCTCCCCTTCCCCTGGAGGACGCAGGTCTCCCCCAAGGCGTCGCAGATCTCCCTCTCCTCCTCCTAGGCGCAGGTAAAAAGCCTTATGCATCTCTTTTTATTTAATTGATTCCTTCATTACTGAAAATTCTCCAGAATTCAGTGCACCACACCTGAGATTCAAATAATAAATTCTCATATGTCCTCCTCTCGGTACCCCCAGGTCTCCCTCTCCGCCGCCTCGCAGACGCTCCCCCTCCCCCAGACGGTACTCTCCCCCCATCCAGCGGCGATACAGCCCCACTCCCCTGGGCCCTCAGAAAAGAAGACTATCAGGGTCTCCCCCTCCCAAACGCTTATCCCCGGTGCCCAAGCGCCGTCCCTCCAGGTCCCCTAAGCGCAGGAGTCCCCCTCCCCAAAAGAGACGCACGCCTCCCTCATCCACCTCTCCCCCCAGACACAGGAGGAGCCCCATGCTCCCATCCAACCGACCAGGCCGGGACACCCGCTCCCCCCCTCCTGCTCACAGTAACCGCCTGTCCCCTTCCCCTGCCAACCGTGGCCGAGCCAGTCCTCAGGGGCGCTTTAACACCTCTCCACCTGGCCAGAGGCGCCAGTCGTCCCCCTCACACGGCAACAGGGCAATCCGCAGGGTGTCCCGGACACCTGAGCCCCGCAAAAAACAGAGGTAAGCAGCCTCTAATTGGTCTTATTAAAGCAATAGCTTCTGCATAACAACACCAGTATTTTTAGATTTACACCGAGTGTAGAAAACATTAGGAACATCTTTCCTCAGAACAGCCTAAATTCATCAGGGCATAGACTCTACAAGGTGTTGAAGCGTTCCACAGGGATGCTGCACCATGTTGACGCCAATGCTTTCCACAGTTGTCTAGATGTCCTTTGGTTGATAGACCATTCTTGATACACATGGGAAACTGTTGAGTGTGAAAACCCCAGCAGCGTTGCAGCTCTTGATACACTCAAACCGGTGCACCATACCCTGTTCAAAGGCACTTAAATTGTTTGTCTTGCCCATTCACCCTCCGAATGGCACACATACTCAATCCATGTCTGTTGTCTCAAGGCTTAAAAATCCTTTAACCCTTCTCCTCCCCTTCATCTACACTGTTTTTATTTTTTTAAGTGGATTTAACAAGTGACATCAATAAAGGATCATAGCTTTCACCTGGTCAGTCTGTTGTGGAAAGAGCAGGTTTTCCTAATGTTTTGTACACTTGTGTATATTCCAGATAGATCACACCTTTTCTCTCTGGTTTTTTCCCTATCAGAGCCTCTCAAAGCCCCCAGCCGATGAGGAGAGCGTCATCAAGGTCACCGTCTGGTTCCCCTAAACCAGGAGCCCTGAAGCGGCCAGCTTCAGGCTCCCCTTCTCCAGGCCGCTCAGCCAGTGGATCTCCATCTGCACCCCCGGCTAAAAAAGCCAGCAACGGCTCTGGCAGCCCTTCTCCAAACAAGGCGAGTTTAAAGGTGCTATCTGTTAATAGTACGACGTGAGATGCAACATTTGTTGTTTGACTCAACTAAGTGGCTAGATGGGGAAGTGTTCTCCTGTGTGTAAAAGCTGGTGTGTGCGTGTTGTTTCTGGGCACCAATACCATGATAACTTGATGAAAGACTGAAGTAGTTTAACCAGTGAAGTTCATCATGCCCTCTGCTTGGCCCCATTCAATAAATGCCAATGAACTACTTAGTCACTCGTGGTGTTGCTTTGTCATCCCCATCTCAGAATTCTGACACAGAGGCTGGAGGAAAGAAGAACAAGAAGAAGAAGAAGAAGAAGGAGAAGAAACACAAGAAAGAGAAGAAGAAGGACAAGAAACACAAGAAACACAAGAAGGAGAAGAGTGATGTGCCGGTTGCTGCTGGGGACGACCAGGAGAACCTGGGGATGGATGGGGACGCAGACTCCAACCCAAAAAAGGTGAAGTCTACTCTTCTGATTTACTGAGGGGTTTTAGCCTGCTGCGTCTAAGCATCGCATCTATTTCATTCAAGATAAACAAAGTTATGCAAGGTTGTAGGAGTTGACTGGTGCATTGTTATTTTATTGCATGTCATCAGCTAATGTATTCCTTTATTCTATTTCTATGATGAAGCATGCTGCAGCATCATACCACCTACCTTGCAACGTAACCGAAATATGATATAATTAATGCTACCTTTCCTTAAGGAATCAGACAGTGAAGTAGAAGATTGTCTCGATGACCTGGAGAAGCACCTGAGAGAGAAGGCACTGCGTTCCATGAGGAAAGCTGGAAAGCTGTCCCCTCCACTGACCTGAGAAGCCCGGCCACTTCCTTTCCTTTGCCTCCTTTCCTAATTTTCCATTCCCTTTGTTTAGAATTTTTCGTTAACCTTGTTCAGCTTTAGAATGTACAAATTGTTTATTCTTTAGTTTTTTTCTTTCTACGGGTTTGGTAATCTATTGAAAGGTGTTTTTTATCAAGAGCTTGATACGTCACGTGAGATCTCCCAATTAATATTATTTTTAAAGTGTGTTATTGCTTATATCCAAAATGTAAAAGTATCTTTGTTGGACCCCTTAATTTTCAAGATAAGATCAGGGATGAGAACGGTTTAATTATGAAGCTTGCATTGTACAAGTCTCATACTACGACATACAAAAGATTTAACTGTGCAGCTAGTGAGTTTCTGCTCTGATGTGCATGAAACAGACTGTAAACAAAAGCAAATACACAGATCAAAGCTGTCACTTTTCCCTTTTGTCAGCGTGCATTGTATGGTATTGCTATGCTGTGTGCTCTCTAAAATGGGGAACGAATCCGAACAGTCTGTTTTTCCCTTTTTTGTTATGTGGTAGAGGTGTTTTACATTTTTTGGCCTTGCAGTAAATTCTGGCTTTGAAAAGGTCACACAGAGTTGAAAAAGAACTGGATTTTTCATGAGGATTCTAATGTTCTCTGACCTCACCAGAGAGCCGGGGTTTGATTTCCCACATGGGTTGATATGCAGTCATACTTTGAGTTCACACTGGTCCACTCTTTTGCATTGAGCTATTCATTTTTGTGGGACTGCTATTTGACTTGTATTTAAATTCCTGCTTTTCTCATCCTTTCAGAATTAAATGAATTTTTATATTAACTCTGTAAAGTGATTATGTTGTATATTGTACATTCATGGTTAAGGCCTGTCCCAGAAAACAGATATAAAGTCCCTTATTTAGAGGACCTGCGTGGGTCTGGTACAAGTTCAGTCTGACATTTTTGATTATAAATTGATCTGGGGACACTGCTAGATCGAAATGGCTTGCATTGAGTGATAGCCCTGGTTCTCACTGACAAGAGAGTATATTTATTGCGCCTGTGTAACGTAGGATGTGAAGTCTGAAACCAGCTGGGATGTCCACAGATCGATGGGATGTCCCTCCTACCATTTTAATTCGCTCTTCCGACTGCCCAACTCCTGGCTGAACTCTACTTTACAGCCACTGACAAAGCACATGCCTGCAATCCTTACAAAATATTATTATCTTATGTTCTTTGTACTTGAGCTTGTGTCCTTCAAGTGACTACACCTCAGGAATTTATAACTATTTTTACCAGGTGATATTGCAGCATTACTAGTTAATTTTTATGAACCTTGCGTGATAAATCATTACTTTCGGGGGTTGCGTAGATAACATTTTAGATAAAGAGGTTAAAATTATATACTTCTTTTTACATTAAAGTTAGAATTGTGTAGAATGAAATTGTAATGGTGGTACTGAGTGGTGTGCATTGTAAATAATCCTGCACCACACTAAGGCCATACTATGTATTGGTAATGACTGCCTGGATAGTGACTGCTGTTCACTTGGTTTGTTCTTTATTGTCCTGTTGGGTGCTGTGTTGGTTGGGATGCCTGATGGGTCTATGGGAACAGGTGCTCTAGATTACTGGGGAGTCCCAGGCAGAAAGCACCTTCAATTAAGGCTGGGGGGGGGGGGGGGGGGGGGGGGGGCAAATGCATTGAATGGTTTTACAATCAGCGCTGATACACTACTGTTCAAAAGTTTGGGGTCACTTAGAAATGTCCTTGTTTTAGAAAGAAAAGCAAAAAAAATGTGTCCATTTTAAAATAACATCAAATTGATCAGAAATACAGTGTAGACTTTGATAATGTTGTAAATGACTATCGTAGCTGGAAATGGCTTTTTATTTTTTTTATGGAATATATAGGCGTACAGAGGCCCATTATCAGCAACCATCACTCCATGTTCCAATGGCACGCTGTTAGCTAATCCAAGTTTTGATCATTCGAAAACCCTTTTGCAATTATGTTAGCACAACTGAAAACTGTTGTGCTGATTTAAAGAAGCAATAAAACTGGCCTTATTTAGACTAGGTAAGTATCTGGAGCATCAACATTTGTTGGTTCATTACAAAAACAAGGACACTTCTAAGTGACCCCAAACTTTTGAACAGTAGTGTATGTAGGCAAATGGGATGGGCACACCATGTCATAGACCTATTAGGCATCTTGGCCAAACTGCTTGTCTTGTCAATACATTTTACATGTACTTTTATCACTTTTACAATGCCATGCTGTACTAGTTCAACTCAAGATTCAAAGCTATGTACTGTAGAGAGCCTGATTACTTGATAGTGCGATTTTCTCTCATCTGCCAGGGCTATGACTTGTCATGATATGACATTAATACACATTAAAATAATATACAGTAAATGGACAACTTCAGTACATCCTGAAGTTATTGATATAATATACTAGATTCTATGTTATGGTTAATGCTTTTGTTGAAACACCTGTTCCAGAGGTGGGCCGACACAGGCAGTATGGTTGCCAGGGCAGTTGAGCCAGCTCCCAGTCTCTAAAGGTTATCAATAAAATGCCACTGGCCACTTCCGTGAAGGTTCTACCTGCAGAAATATCTCAGGCCCCTCTGTATTGTTTAGACCTCTCTCAGGCCCATCATCTCTCAGACAGGCCCCTCTCCAATGCCAGGACTGCTAACCTAATGTAGCAGGCCTAAATGAAACATGTCCTTTCTGGTCCTGACAAGAGAAAAACTGTCAGGTTATCTTCTGCATTGTTCAACCAATCCAGTAAATGTGAAGGAGTGTTGCCTGGTTAACATCCAAAAGGGGAAGTCACAGGCTCTTCCATTTCCTCTTAATACCTGCAGTTAGACTCTTGACTTTAGATATACATATTGGGAATAATGGACAGCACTATGTCTATTGCAATGATATTTTATGTACAGTACCAGTCAAAAGTTTGGAGACACCTACTTATTCAAGGTTTTTTTTTTTATTTGTACTATTTTCTACATTGTAGAATAATAGTGAAGACATAAACTATGAAATAACACATGAAATCATGTAGTAACCAAAAAAAGTGTTCAGCAAATCAAAATATATTTTAGGTTCTTCAAAGTAGCCACCGTTTGCCTTGACAGCTTTGCACACGCTTGGCATTCTCTCAACCAGCTTCACCTGGAATGCTTTCCGACAGTCTTGAAGGAGTTCCCACATATGCTGAGCACTTGTTGGCTGCTTTTCCTTCACTCTGCGGTCCAACTCACCCCAAACCATCTCAATTGGGTTGAAGATGGGTGATTGTGGAGGCTAGGTCATCTGATGCATCACTCTCCTTCTTGGTCAAATAGTCCTTACACAGCCTGGAGGTGTGTGTTTGGGTCAGTCTCCTGTTGAAAAACAAATGATTGTCCCACTAAGCGCAAACCAGATGGGATGGCATATCGCTGCAGAATGCTGTGGTAGCCATGCTGGTTAAGTGTGCCTTGATTTCTAAATAAATCACTGACAGTGTCACCAACAAAGCACCATCACACCTCCATGCTTCACGGTGAGAACCACACATGCGGAGATCATCACCTACTCTGCGTCTCACAAAGACACGGCGGTTGGAACCAGAAATCTCAGATTTCCACCAGTCTAATGTCCATTGCTCGTGTTTCTTGGCCCAAGCAAGTCTCTTTTTATTATTGGTGTCCTTTAGTAGTGGTTTCTTTGCAGAAATTCGACGATGAAGGCCTGATTCACGCAGTCTCCTCTGGACAGTTGATGTTGAGATGTGTCTGTTACTTGAACTCAGTGAAGCATTTATTTGGGCTGCAATTTCTGAGGCTGGTAACTAATGAACTTATCCTCTGCAGCAGAGATAACTCTGGGTCTTCCTTTCCTGTGGCGGTCCTCATGAGAGCCAGTTTCATCATAGTGCTTGATGGTTTTTGCGTCTGCACTTGAAGAAACTTTCTAAGTTCTTTACATTTTTGACTGACCTTTATGTCTTAAAGTAATGATGGACTGTCGTTTCTCTTTGCTTATTTGAGCTGTTCTTGCCATAATATGGACTTGGTCTTTTACCAAATAGGGATATCTTCTGTATACCCCTCCTACCTTGTCACAACACAACTGATTGGCTCAAACACATTAAGAAGGAAAGAAATTCCACAAATTAACTTTTAAGCCACACCTGTTAATTGAAATGTTTTCCAGGTGACTACCTCATGAAGCTGGTTGAGAGAATGCCAAGAGAGGGGAAAGCTGTCATCAAGGCGAAGAAGGGTGGCTACTCTGAAGAATCTCAAATGTGAAATATATTTTGATTTGTATAAAACAATGTTGGTTACTACATGATTCCATATGTGTTATTTCATTGTATTGATGTCTTCACTATTATTCTACCGTGTAGAAAATAATAAATCATAAAGAAAAACACTTAAATGAGTAGGTGTTTCCAGACATTTGACTGGTACTGTTTATTAAATTCAAGAGCATCATCTCAGATGCAGGAGTTCATTATGTAATGTGTTCTGTTTGAAGGCAGTAAGCACAACCTCTAGTTGATCAACTGTATTGCAATTTGGGAAAATGGAGGTGTTTGATGAATGGCAATTATAATAATAGTAGGCTAATAAAAACAACGTAGGCTTAATGATATAAACATATGCCTTTGCCGTTGGTAAGGAGGTCACATAGCAGCATGTCGCCTATATATATATAGCATGTTGCCTATAATATATACAGTGGGGAGAACAAGTATTTGATACACTGCCGATTTTAAAGGTTTTCCCACTTACAAAGCATGTAGAAGTCTGTAATTTTTATCATAGGTACTCTTCAACTGTGAGTGATGGAATCTAAAACAAAAATCCAGAAAATCACATTGTATGATTTTTAAGTAATTAATTTGCATTTTATTGCATGACATAAGTATTTGATACATCAGAAAAGCAGAACTTAATATTTGGTACAGAAACCTTTGTTTGCAATTACAGAGATCATACGTTTCCTGTAGTTCTTGACCAGGTTTGCACACACTGCAGCAGGGATTTTGGCCCACTCCTCCATCCAGATCCTTCAGGTTTCGGGGCTGTCGCTGGGCTATACGGACTTTCAGCTCCCTCCAAAGATTTTCTATTGGGTTCAGGTCTGGAGACTGGCTAGGCCACTCCAGGACCTTGAGATGCTTCTTACGGAGCCACTCCTTAGTTGCCCTGGCTGTGTGTTTCGGGTCGTTGTCATGCTGGAAGACCCAGCCACGACCCATCTTCAATGCTCTTACTGAGGGAAGGAGGTTGTTGGCCAAGATCTCGCGATACATGGCCCCATCCATCCTCCCCTCAATACGGTGCAGTCATCCTGTCCCCTTTGCAGAAAAGCATCCCCAAAGAATGATGTTTCCACCTCCATGCTTCACGGTTGGGATGGTGTTCTTGGGGTTGTACTCATCCTTCTTCTTCCTCCAAACACGGCGAGTGGAGTTTAGACCAAAAAGCTCTATTTTTGTCTCATCAGACCACATGACCTTCTCCCATTCCTCCTCTGGATCATCCAGATGGTCATTGGCAAACTTCAGACGGGCCTGGACATGCGCTGGCTTGAGCAGGGGGACCTTGCGTGCGCTGCAGGATTTTAATCCATGACGGCGTAGTGTGTTACTAATGGTTTTCTTTGAGACTGTGGTCCCAGCTCTCTTCAGGTCATTGACCAGGTCCTGCCGTGTAGTTCTGGGATGATCCCTCACCTTCCTCATGATCACTGATGCCCCACGAGGTGAGATCTTGCATGGTGCCCCAGACCGAGGGAGATTGACTGTCATCTTGAACTTCTTCCATTTTCTAATAATTGCGCCAACAGTTGTTGCCTTCTCACCAAGCTGCTTGCCTATTGTCCTGTAGCCCATCCCAGCCTTGTGCAGGTCTACAATTTTATCCCTGATGTCCTTACACAGCTCTCTGGTCTTGGCCATTGTGGAGAGGTTGGAGTCTGTTTGATTGAGTGTGTGGACAGGTGTCTTTTATACAGGTAACGAGTTCAAACAGGTGCAGTTAATACAGGTAATGAGTGGAGAACAGGAGGGCTTCTTAAAGAAAAACTAACAGGTCTGTGAGGGCCGGAATTCTTACTGGTTGGTAGGTGATCAAATACTTATGTCATGCAATAAAATGCAAATTAATTATTAAAAAATCATACAATGTGATTTTCTGGATTTTTGTTTTAGATTCCGTCTCTCACAGTTGAAGTGTACCTATGATAAAAATTACAGACCTCTACATGCTTTGTAAGTAGGAAAACCTGCAAAATCGGCAGTGTATCAAATACTTGTTCTCCCCACTGTATATATATTTTATTTTTTTTTGACAGTTATTTATACATGTTTTTCTCATTGAGATAAAATCTATTTTTCATGAGAGACCTGGTCCAACAGCAGCAGGGGGAACAAAGTTTCAGACAACAACTTACATACACTAACACAACACATATACAGTACAACAATTACATATTACGAAAAGTAACAAATGTCATAACTACAAAAACAGCTGTCCTAAAGACAATTACCCTCTTCTATGATATTTACATCGACCAAGTGTTTAAACTCCACCCACGTGACTAGATCATCAAATTTTTAAACGTTCAGGAGAGAATTCCAGGACCACGGAGCTGAGTAACTAAAAGTATTTCTACCATGACCTGTTCTACTGTTAAAAGCCTATTAGAATGGGACCGTAATTGATATTTGTTTACTAACCTGATTGAAAATGGACGGAGATAAAGTGGGATTTTACCCAATATTGCCTTGTAAATCATTGCCTTGTAAATCAGTGTTAAGAATACGCAAGGTCAATGATGACCAGCTAACGGCGCTGTAGAGATCACAATGATGTGTTAGACGCTTAAATTCTTATTTACAATGACGGCCTACACCAGCCAAACTCGGACGACTCTGGGCCAATTGTGCGCTGCCTTTTGGGATTCCCAATCAAGGCTGGTTGTGATACAATCTGGATTTGAACCAAGTTGTCTGTAGTGATACCTCTAATACTGAGATGCAATGCCTTAGACCACTGTGCTACTTGGGAGCCCCAAGTGGTTGAGGCCTGCATAAATATAACATCACTAAAATCTAAAGCCGGCAGTAATGTACATCGTACCAGCTCCTTCCTGGCCTCCAGAGAAAAACAAGCCTTATGCAGGTAATAAAAACCTATTTTCATCTTGAGCTTCCTTATCAAGTTCTCCACATGAACAGTGAAGCTCAGCTTGTCATCCACCCGCACTCCCAAATACACTGAGTGTACAAAACATTATTAACACCTTCCCCCTTTGTCCTCAGAACAGCCTCAATTTGTCTGTTATGGACTCTACAAGGTGTTGAAATTGTTCCACTGGGATGCTGGCCCATGTTTACTCCAATCCTTCCCACGGTTTATATTTTTTGGTTTGTTTTTATTTATTTATTTTTTAAATTGATTTAGTTCTTTCCTTGATCTGTTCTTGTCTCTAAATGTTCTGTATTATGTCATGTTTCATGTTTTGTGTGGACCCCAGGAAGAGTAGCTGCTGCTTTTGCAACAGCTAATGTGGATCCTAATAAAATACCAAACAAATAACGATACCAAAATGTCACTGCAAAAGATTTAAACATTCTGCCCACACCTCTACAGAAAATGTGAAACATTTGCCATTGAGCTTTCTTTTAGAAACTGCCATGGCCCAGTTCCAATATCTCCAAAGCATACGTAAATGAGGGCGTTTTTGTTACCATAAAAGGTGACTGGAGGGCGTTTTCCAGGCGGGTTTGTAACGGTCGTTCACGAGGGCAGAAATATAGTATGCCTCTGATTTATCAATGATTATGTTGCGTGCAACAGTTTGATAAATCACAATAATTTGTTGTGCACGGAAATCCCGTAGAGATACCGAAGAGTCAAAGAGAACTGTTCTGTAACATCTAGTTTTGTGGACGGGCTGAACCAATAGCACACTGCTCTTGCTGTCTTTGTGCTCGACTTTCTCCTCCCAGCACTGTCGGGTGAGAATTACAGCGAGCTATCAGCCTGGGGAAAGCGCTTATCCGAATACTCCGTGGAAAGGGGGTGGCAAAGAAGAGTAGGCTGAAGATACTCGTTTGGTGGGGAAAGAAGATTTAGTTTGTAAAAGTTTATAAAATTTAGTTCACAATGTCTTTGTCGGTAAACCAGAATGGAATCAAGGCGGATAACGAGCCCGTTATCGAACTCTTTGTGAAGGTACGTTCCAGAATAGATTCTCCAGCAGGCTCTCTTTCGGCTGTCGCATTGGGAAAAGTTTGTTCTTGGATGTATTTTTCTGAATACTAAGTTAACGAAGATATTAGGCCTAAATTAACAAATGTATTTAGTCGGACACTTTTGCGGGAGGGTACCGGTATAAAGTAAATATATAAGCTAATTTTCTGTCTTGGACTGCATAGGACAGTTACACGTTGGGCTGTCGTTATTTATGTACCATTTGGTTTTATTATATTGCTGCCATTTGCTTTCAAAAACTGTTACTTAAAGTACTGCGCATACAGAAGTCAACTAGTCTTGCAAATTGCGTAGGTGATCAGTTTTCTGAAACGTTTTACGATTTGTAACAATTCGAGTACAGGTTCGTTTGTGAGATCCTCCCAAAGTGTGGCCATGTGGGTTTATGTCAGACGTGTAGGGCGGATACCACGGCTCTGTGCTATTCCCATCATCATCATCAGGAGGAGAGGGAGAAAACGCATCATCCCCCCCTTTTCAAGTGTGGCTTTGTTTTATGTTAAGAAAATACGCGTGAATTATACATTCGAGATAGCATATTAATCAGTGCAACATTTTAGCATTCACTCTATCGAAACGATACATTCTAGCATTTACTCAGTATTGAGTATTGTAGCACTGCCACCGGGTGGTCACACGCTGGTCGAAACAATGTAGAGGCGCTATTGAAATACAATATTTCCAGCCTGTCAAAAAAAGGTTGACAAATGGAAGAAACTATTTTGATATTTGTCAATTTGGGAGAGGTTAGAATAGATGTACAATTACTGGCCTTGTGTCCTGCTTAGGCTGATAATGGTAGAGGTGTGGTGCAATTAACTGCAATGAAATGGGCTTTCCTCCTCAAGTTTATAAGAAACGGTGACTCATTGGCTTGCCAATTTCACAGAAAAGGGAAATAAGTATTTGGCTCCATGACTTACATGTTTCCTTTTTCTCACTCTCCAAGTCTGCCATAGTGAGAATACCTTACTCCCCCCTTAGTTGGCATGTATTGGGGATGAAGAAATACAGCTTGTTGTAGTAATAGTCTCTATAAGGAAGCTATAGCTAGGTCTTCGACCTTGCATTTTAATATTGTAAAGTTACTCAATTGAAAACGGTATATTATGCACTAGAAAGTTTGGGACATCACAGGCTGATTTCTGACCTGGAATAGGACTAAAATGTTTTATAGGGTGTTTCTCAATATGCGTACTACCTGCTCCACACTCTCATGCTCCAAGTGCATTCTCAGAGGACGTTCTCTTGATCTAGCTAGCAAGCTAGCTAGTCAAACAGGCAAAAATGATCTACAATGAATGTTAATCAAGGTAGGTGTCAATTCTTCGTGGGTAGCTAGCTAACAATTCTTGGTTGCTATCTGGCTCGTTAACAGTAGTAGCTAGCCAGTTAGCTCTATTGACTTACTATGGGCTTACAACCTACACACACTACAGTGAGTATTGTAGGCAGGTAACCATGCCAAAATTAACACAGCATGTATTTATTAACGTAGCAAGATAAAATATTGTAGTCAGGCAACATATGCGATGTGAATAGGCAACATTTCATTCCGAAGTCAGTGTATTTTCTCTCGCTTCAGCTCAAGTAATGGCCATCATTGATTTCAAGAAAGTTTGCATAATTTTTACATGGTTGTGTCATATTTCTTTGCATACTTTCCGTTGAAGCTTGCATCGACGCATGCTTCAAAATATGTACAAACGGACTACGCATTTGAGAAGTGCCCTCGGTGCTCCGCTTCGCATACTTTGATTTGGACTCATACTCCGACTCTCCCGTGCTCCAATTTGCATGCTTGGAGCACAGTAGTATGCATTTTGAGACACCTATAGAATCCCAAAAACCCTGTTTGTGATCGAGAAAGTTTTTTATTTTCTTCTGCCTGTTGCTCGACAGAGTAGGAGAGGGAAAACGATGTGAGGGGATTTGGGGGCCTGAATTCAATTAGGAAAAAAACGTAGAGGCCTTGAGCCTGAAACCAAGCTTTATTGGTGATTTAAACTCACTGCCCTCCTCTGAGCAGTATTTTACTGGTGATTATGATCATCACTGGTTATGTCGCTGACAGTGTGATGTAGATACATGTGGCTCTGTTCTGCTTCAAAGGCTACAGTTCCCTTGATGTGCCATAGGCCCATTTGAAGTCTCTGTCTTGTGACTGTCAAATTTGCATAATCTCTTCTCTTTATTTTCAACTCTTAAATTCGCCTCTTTTCTCTTATTGAATTAAACTCTGACATTGGCTGTTTTTTGCCAGTGGATCTTTTTGCCTCAGTGGATAGACATTAACTTTATAGATATTCACTTTATCTGTTTGGCAACTGGCGTGTGTAAAGTTAGGCCTTAAAGCTTAGGCTTACACACTAATGCCAGATAGCCTACAAATAATGAAAGAAAAACCTCAATGTAGCCTATAGATATAAATTGCACAAGAATGACACATAAAAAAATATGAATAAATGTATCGTTTTCTCTTTATTCAACCCACAATATTTAATGTCCTAAGCCAACCCGCCACAAGGATATAACCTCGGGGTACTGCTTGTTATGAGTCAATCAGCACATCACTAACAGGGAAGTGTTAGTGACAGATAGCTAGCTACCTCAGTCAGCCACCTGAGCAGCTGCATACAGGAGCAGTTACATCATCCCTGGTGACTTCATGTGGCTACAACCCCACCCCCTCCCAGCCCAACCCTCTCTTGTGATGTGTGCTCTCTCTCTGTAGTGCTTGTGTACACAAGATCGTCTCCTATTGTCCGTGTGTGTTTTTCTGTCAGTGTTTGCACACAGCAGGTGAGGCTTTGATAGGTTGCACGTTCTCTCCCTACATCCTATCCATTGCTCTGTAGTAGAGGCAGACATGTAACTCATCCATTATTGATGCTCCAGGATGTCATCATTGTTCCCGCTCTCCTGCTTTATACACAGGCAGATGTCTTAGACAATGAGGCAGGCATGCACGTTGCCATAGGCACCACACAAACGGTGGCCACTGGGAACAGCTGATAAGGGTCACTGTGTGCTCTCTGCATTGACTGGTGTAGTGGAGCCGTCATGGCACCCCCGCATCCTGATCCCCATTCATCATCCTGCTAGCGTCTTGAGAGGAGAGACTTTAGTGCCATTGAAACTAGCTGACCCACCTAGCCTGTGAGGATGAAATTAGGTTATTGCCCGCTCTAAATCTACCTGCTGCAGTGTGTACTGTTGTCTTGCAAGGTTTCTATGGAAACAGTTTTTATTGTAGAGGTGAGTTCAAGCCTCAAGGTTTTATTGAAGTGGAATTGCAGAATTAACCTGATGTAAAATCAACCATTGAGCCCCTGCGATGTAGCCTGGCTGGTGCGACTCACGTGGTACTTAGCGAGGGAGCGTTGTTAGGGCTGTATTCACGCAGAAATTGGCTTGAGATTAATTGATTGGTTTTCTCAAACCGTTGTATCGGGGGATTGAGAACTCTCATTTTCTGGATTTTAAAATCCAACCGTTTTATTGGAAGGGGGCAGCGCTCTGGTAATGTGTATGGCTGTCCATGCGGGTGTTTGAGTTAGAAAAACAGAGAGGAGAACCAATCAGTAAAGAGGAGTATTTCTGTCCACTCATAGGAGAAATAAAGGTCTAGATTATTATTTAGATTTATCATGGGGTGCTGAAATTTTATCTATTTTGCCATGGGGTGGAGATTTCCTGCAATTCTACACATTTTGCTATGCCTTATGTTAATATGATATCTGAGTGAGAGTGACTAACAAAATCAAAACCCTGTGTGCCCGGTTGGTATTCGGCCATGATTTCTAAAGGTTTAGATAACTGGCTAGACTAACTTAACAATCAAAAAATTGTTAGCTGACTTGTCTAATTGAGTGACTGTCAGTAGCTAGGTTTCCAAATAATATTCTAAAAAAAAATATGCATATTTTCCCACCAGTGGTGTGTTTCCACCAAACTGACTTGTTGCGGATAGAAATTGGTGCTTGATGACATAGTGCACACAAAATGTACTTTTTAGCTTTATGTTTTCATGTACCGAATAAAAATCTAAAGTTCAAAGTGTTTCCAGGGGATTTTCAACTCTACCAATAGTTTGGCCACAAAAACTGTTGCTCTGGTCTTGGCACATGCACTCTATCCAACACCTCGCAGATACAGTGTGGGCAGACTGGGCTAATCTACATGATGAGATTGTTATGGACAAAATAACTATTATTTTTATTTGTCAAACGGCAGCCAAGCAATCATGTCACCAGAATAAGACCCTCGATATTTATTGGAAAAGAGCATCAAGCTCATCACTGTGCACTTTCACCACCCTGATGTTCATCATTTATTTAATCTGTAGCCTAATAAACTACATGGTTTTCATGTAATCGTGTGATTCTAAGTTTACTGTATTTAAAAATACAGAACACTGACAGACCAGACAGTCACTGTTTAAATACAGAACACTGACAGACTAGACGACAGTATCTGTTTTAAATACAGTTTTTTTTTTTTGGAAGTAGTACATTTGACAGATGTTGGAATCTGTTGTGTGGTTGAAGTCAGAAGTTTACATACACCTTAGCCAAATGCGTTTAAACTCAGTTTTTTACAATTCCTGACATTTAATCGTAGTAAAAATTCCCTGTCTTAGGTCAGCTAGGATCACCACTTAATTTTAAGAATGTGAAATGTCAGAATAATAGTAGAGAATTATTTATTATGTTAAAGCTGATCTACCCCCTAAAAAATACATATAGAAGCAGATGTTCTTAATGTTATGTACACTCAGTGTATATAACCTTTATTTAACTAGTCAAGTCAGTTAAGAACAAGTTATTATTTATAATGACAGCCTACCTACAGGGTCAGCCCCTGGAGCAAATTAGGGTTAAGTGCCTTGCTCAAGGACACATCGACAGGTTTTTTTCACCTTGTCAGCTCAGGTATTCGAACCAGTGACCTTTCGGTTACTGGCCCAACGCTCTAACCGCTAGGCTACCTGCCGCCCCAAAGTGTAGTATCAGATATTTATTTATACTGTTGAGATTCAACATTTTACATTTTGTTTGTTATAAATGTTCTGGACACGTATTAACACTCTTGGTGAATGAAAAGCGTGCTGTGTGCTAATGCCACCCTGTTCAGGAAGTTGGTTCCCGTTAGGAAGTTGACATTTTTAATGCTTCTGCTCCCAAGGAAGTCCTCTGCTAATGAGGCATTTCTCCTGTAGGCCAAGGACAGGAAATGAGTAACTTAAATGAGGGAGAAGGATAGATGGGCAGTGAGAAAATGAAGGAGGAAGGGGGGACATAGTGAGGGGTTCAGGATGTATTGGGAACTGACAACAATTTAGACAAATACAACTTTTATAAATCAGTTTTAAACAAGTTTAGCTTCTGACATCTTTAGCTCTGTTACATCAACTTCGCTAACAGGATGCTTGAGTGCTGGACCTCAGAAATGTAGGGAACCTACCCTGAGGGCAGGAAGTGTAACTCAATTCGATCCCATCTGCTTATGTTTCACATGCTACTTGCATCCTCATACTGGTTAAATGAGCGACAGCGTGCCATGCCCAGTGTAGTTAAAATGAACGATGAGGCTGCTGTTGCTTTGTGTGGCGATGGTGCAGGCTTTTGCTGCCATGTAAACTGGCAAAGACCCATAGCACAATACTGGAGCCAATGGGTGGTTCAGAATGGTCTAGACTTCAGTCGTCTTTTCAGGGAATCACTGCATTTTGTGTTTAAAGTTGTCTCTATTTAATTGTAGAAGGCTAAATGTACTATTTTACGTGTGTGTGTGTGGACAGAGTGAAGGGGGAGAAGGTGAGGAATGCTGTGTATGTCTGTCACCTGTTGGGGTCTGTTGTTGTGTCGAGGTGGAGAGTCCCAGTACACCCAGACCTCTGTGTGAGCCGGCCAGGGCTGACTTTGTATTGGAACACACTCTTTAAACAACCGTCACAGGGAGATGAGCAGGAACTGTTTCATCTTCACTTCTCCTGCACATCTGCCTCTTTTTGTTTTTTTTGTCTTTTTTCAGTTATGTTATTATTCTTAACCTGGAGAAGGTAATGGGTCACATTATTGATGACTTAGTGAGCTAAATCTTATCCCTATCCACTCCTTGGTCAGTGTCCCAAAGAAGCTTTCATGTTGCAAGTCCTCTACCTCTGTAGGCCTGTCTGTCTGAGAGACGTTAGTTTTCCACTCCATGTCGTACACATGAGTCAGAGCAACACCAGGGTATGATGCATGGTCTTTCCCGTAGGGCCTGACTCCTACACACTCATCGTTCTGACCACAGACCCAGCCTCAGCAACCTAGCCCTAGCCAAGTCTGCCTCAGTCCAAGTAACCGCCTTACCTCAGCCTATCCTATCCCAGCCCAACTCCAGCCAACCCAGCCCAGTCAGTCCCAGCTGCCAAGCCCAGTCTGCATACTCGTCCAGCCTAGAGGAGGTATGATATAACATGACCCTTCCCTTCCCAGAGGACATTCCTCCTGTGTCGCAGGGCTAGAGACGAGAGGAGAGCAGCGGAGCACTTGTTGGCTGACCCCTGCTAACTCCTTATTCGGTAAAAGTGTGGCCTGAACTCGAGCCCATCCAATTTTAGAATGTTAAGTGTGAGTGGAGTGGAGGGGAGGACATGACCATCATGTTACTAAAATTAGGCATACTAAAATCAAACAGGGCAGAACTCTCCAAAGTAAAACCAATAGACATGCCACCAGTCCCGGTCTGAAGCTTTGATCAGCCTCTACTCTGGTGTTTTGGCCTCGATGAGGAATTTTACGAAGGTTAGGTAGACGATCTTTATTACCAAGGCACTGATGAGAATGACCTGACCGGTAATCTATACATTCCCTAAAGTGTGTTTGTGAGAGAGGGAGACAGAGTGGTACAGTTCATGATTCTATTGCTGTGATGTTCCTAGCCATAAAATGTTATGGGACATGAGGGAAAAATACACCTTTATGTTAATTCCAGTTAAAATGCTGAGTAGCCAGTCTATTACAACACCCTGAAGCTAGTTGAGACCTACAGTACTATCAGACATGCCTCAAGATGGTCATTACACCAGTAGCTCCATCAGCGTGGGGGTGAAAGCGATATCATGGTCTGAGGTCACCTCAACATTGGTGACATGGCAGTGCGTGTCTCCTGTAGATGGGGGAGGGAGGAGGGTGACTGAGGTCCCATTGTGCTCCAGTGGGCCTCCCTGGACATTCTGTGACTTCGGCATGAGTCAACCTCTCCGCTGGACGGACAGCTATGTGTGTGTGTGTGTGCATACACGTGTCAGTCTGTCTCTGTGTTAATTCAGGTTCTCTGGAACTTACAGTATATATCAGAAGCCTAACGTTCTTTAGTAATTGTCAGCTGTTGTTGCATGTGTTGCTTGCTGAACAAAAAAGAGAAAGATTAGCGCAATGTGGAATCTCTTGGGAATTTATTTGGAATATGATGCAATCATCAGCAACTTCTGACCCATTTTAACATGGAAATGAACAAGATAAATGGATAGTGCTAGGCTAAATCATGTAGTGAATGATGATGTACATACATACATACATACATACATACAGTGGGGCAAAAAAGTATTTAGTCAGCCACCAATTGTGCAAGTTCTCCCACTTAAAAAGATGAGAGGCCTGTAATTTTCCATCATAGGTACACTTCAACTATGAGAGACAAAATGAGGAAAAAAAATCCAGAAAATCACATTGTTGGATTTTTAATGAATTTATTTGCAAATTATGGTGGAAAATAAGTATTTGGTCACCTACAAACAAGCAAGACTTCTGGCTCTCACAGACCTGTAACTTCTTCTTTAAGAGGCTCCTCTGTCCTCCACTCATTACCTGTATTAATGGCACCTGTTTGAACTTGTTATCAGTATAAAAGACACCTGTCCACAACCTCAAACAGTCACACTCCAAACTCCACTATGGCCAAGACCAAAGAGCTGTCAAAGGACACCAGAAACAAAATTGTAGACCTGCACCAGGCTGGGAAGACTGAATCTGCAATAGGTAAGCAGCTTGGTGTGAAGAAATCAACTGTGGGAGCAATTATTAGGAAATGGAAGACATACAAGACCACTGATAATCTCCCTCGATCTGGGGCTCCACGCAAGATCTCACCCCGTGGGGTCAAAATGATCACAAGAACGGTGAGCAAAAATCCCAGAACCACACAGGGGGACCTAGTGAATGACCCGCAGAGAGCTGGGACCAAAGTAACAAAGGCTACCATCAGTAACACACTACGCCGCCAGGGACTCAAATCCTGCAATGCCAGACGTGTCCCCCTGCTTAAGCCAGTACATGTCCAGGCCCGTCTGAAGTTTGCTAGAGAGCATTTGGATGATCCAGAAGAGGATTGGGAGAATGTTAAATGGTCAGATGAAACCAAAATAAAACGTTTTGGTAAAAACTCAACTCGTCGTGTTTGGAGGAGAAAGAATGCTGAGTTGCATCCAAAGAACACCATACCTACTGTGAAGCATGGGGGTGGAAACATCATGCTTTGGGGCTGTTTTTCTGCAAAGGGACCAGGACGACTGATCCGTGTAAAGGAAAGAATGAATGGGGCCATGTATCGTGAGATTTTGAGTGAAAACCTCCTTCCATCAGCAAGGGCATTGAAGATGAAACGTGGCTGGGTCTTTCAGCATGACAATGATCCCAAACACACCGCCCGGGCAACGAAGGAGTGGCTTCGTAAGAAGCATTTCAAGGTCCTGGAGTGGCCTAGCCAGTCTCCAGATCTCAACCCCATAGAAAATCTTTGGAGGGAGTTGTGTTGTGTGTTGTGTTGCCCAGCGACAGCCCCGAAACATCACTGCTCTAGAGGAGATCTGCATGGAGGAATGGGCCAAAATACCAGCAACAGTGTGTGAAAACCTTGTGAAGACTTACAGAAAACGTTTGACCTCTGTCATTGCCAACAAAGGGTATATAACAAAGTATTGAGAAACTTTTGTTATTGACTAAATACTTATTTTCCACCATAATTTGCAAATAAATTCATAAAAAATCCTACAATGTGATTTTCTGGATTTCTTTTTCTCATTTTGTCTCTCATAGTTGAAGTGTACCTATGATGAAAATTACAGGCCTCTCTCATCTTTTTAAGTGGGAGAACTTGCACAATTGGTGGCTGACTAAATACTTTTTTGCCCCACTGTACGTACATACATACATACATACATACATACATACACCTTAGGTTGAAGTCATTAAAACTCATTTTTCAATCACTCCACAGATTTCATGTTAACAAACTATAGTTTTGGCAAGTCTGTTAGGACATCTACTTTGTGCATGACACAAGTAATTCTTCCAACAATTGTTTAGACAATTGACTATATCACAACTCCAGTGGGTCAGAAGTTGACTGTGCCTTTAAACATCTTGGAAAACTCCAGAAAATGATGTCATGGCTTTAGAAGCTTCTGATAGGCTAATTGACATAATTCGAGTCAATTGGAAGTGTACCTGTGGATGTATTTTACCTTCAAACTCAGTGCCTCTTTGCTCGTCATCATGGGAAAAATCAAAATAAATCAGCAAAGACCTTTATAGACCTCCAAGTCTGGTTCATCCTTGGGAGCAATTTCCAAATGCCTGAAGGTATCACGTTCATCTGTACAAACAATAGTACGCAAGTATAAACACCATGGGACCACGCAGCCGTCATACCACTCAAAGAAGGAGACGTGGTCTGTCTCCTAGAGATGAACGTACTTTGGTGCGAAAAGTGCAAATCAATCCCAGAACAACAGCAAAGGACCTTGTGAAGATGCTGTAGGAAACAGGTACAGAAGTATCTATATCCACAGTAAAACGTGTCCTATATTGACATAACCTGAAAGGCTACTCAGCAAGGAAGAAGCCACTGCTCCAAAACCGCCATAAAGTCAAGACTACGGTTTGCAACTGCACATGGCGACAAAGATTGTAATTTTTGGAGAAATGTCACTCTGGTCTGAGGAAACAAAAATAGATCTGTTTGGCCATGATGACCATCGTTATGTTTGGAGGAAAAAGGGGGAGGCTTGCAAGCCGAAGAACACCATCCCAACCATGAAGCACGGGGGTGGCAGTATCATGTTGTGGGGGTGCTTTGCTGCAGGAGAGACTAGTGCACTTCACAAAATAGATGGCATCATGAGGAAGGAAAATTATGTGGATATATTGAAGCTTGGTCGCAAAGGGGTCTTCCAAATGGACAATTACTCCAGGCATACTTCCAAAGTTGGCAAAATGGCTTAAAGACAAAGTCAAGGTATTGGAGTGGCAATCACAAAGCCCTGACCTCAATCCTATAGAACATGTGTTGGCAGAACTGAAAAAGCATGTGCGAGCAAGGAGCCCTACAAACCTGACCAGTTCTGTCAGGAGGAATGGGCCAAAATTCACCCAGCTTATTGTTGGAAGCTTGTGGAAGGCTACCCGAAACGTTTGATCTAAGTTAAACAATTTAAAGTCAATGCTACCAAATACTAATTAAGTGTATGTGAACTTCTGACCCACTGGGAATGTGATGAAAGAAATAAAAGCTGAGATAAATCATTCCCTCTACTAGTATTCTGACATTTCACATTCTTAAAATAAAGTGGTGATCCTAACTGACCTAAGACAGGGAATTTTTACTAGTATTAAATGTCAGGAATTGTGAAAAACTGAGTTTAAATGTATTTGGCTAAGGTGCATGTAAACTTCTGACTTCAACTGTACGTAAAATTATGATCACTGCTTAGTCACTGAATATAAACGTACATCAGTGTGATCTCATGACCATATAAGGTGCTGGGCCGAAATAATTTCTTACCTCACTTTTTTTAAATCCAGTAACATGCACAGAACCTTCCACAAACAGTTTCCGCTGGGTATTCCCCAAAAGGAGCTCTGTATTCACAATGCTGAATGACACTGTTCTGGGACACTGCTCAAAATAGTGTTGGAAGGCTTGTTACACCACTCAGAGAGTCGGAACTAAGACATGATTTAGTTATGACAGTTAACGGCTTCAGACAGGACTTATTGCTTCATGTCCCTCAAATACCCCAAAATCGGATGGCTTGTATTTTTAAGCAGTTTGTATTTCATAAAAAAAAAAAAATATATATATATATACTACCGTTCAAAAGTTTGGGGTCACTTAGAAATGAGTGCCAGTTTCGCTGTTCTGTGACGGGAGTAGTACACAGCGTTGTACAATTTCTAGCATGGAATAGCCTTCATTTCTCAGAACAAAAATAGACTGATGAGTTTCAGAAGAAAGTTCTTTGTTTCTGTCCATTTTGAGCCTGTAATCAAACCCACAAATGCTGATGCTCCAGATACTCAACTAGTCTAAAGAAGGCCAGTTTTATTGCTTCTTTAATCAGCACAACAGTTTTCAGCTGTGCTAACAATTGCGAAAGGGTGTTCTAATGATCAACTAGCCTTTTTAAAATGATAAACTTGGATTAGATAACACAACGTGCCATTGGAACACTGGAGTGATGGTTGCTGATAATGGGCCTATGTAGATATTCAATAAAAAATCAGCCGTTTCCCTGCTGCCATAGTCATTTACAACATTAACAATGTCTA
The DNA here is from genome assembly GCA_023634145.1 of Thymallus thymallus. Lineage (NCBI taxonomy): Eukaryota > Metazoa > Chordata > Actinopteri > Salmoniformes > Salmonidae > Thymallus > Thymallus thymallus. The sequence goes on along the minus strand of CM042405.1, from coordinate 22,203,875 downwards.
CACTGTATTTCTGATTAATTTGATGTTATTTTAATGGACAAACTATTAGCTTTTCTTTCAAAAACAAGGACATGTCTAGGTGACCCCAAACCTTTGAACGGTAGTGTATATTTTTTCATTAATTGTTTTTATAATAGTGATCTTACAGATTTTTGAATGTCTTCAACATTTTTCTGTGGCTTTGTAAATATCTACACATGACTTCACTGTAAATCAGCTTCTTCGTGAGTGTGTTGGAAGATACAGCAGTGTCAGGGGGGTAGTACAGCAGTAATGCACCGCTACAAGCATCCTCGCCCTCCTTGGCGGGTCCAAGAGGACATTTCCGGAATAGTTTCTACCCCCTCCCTCTACTGAGGGGCCCAGGATGGGGGATGGTAAGAGGAGAGCATCAAGCAGCACACTACTTCTGAAGCTAATAATGCTGAGTGTGGCTTGTGCTCTGCTTTCTTTCCCCTAGACCCTTCTCACCTACTCTGTCTATTTTTTTTTTGTCGCCCTTTCTCTTGAACTAAATGTATGCTAATTCCACCAGTCTATTTGTCTTCCACCATTCTCTCTCCCTCATCCCTTTTTCTCTCGCCCTCCCACCCGCCACTCGCTCCCTCCATCTAAGAGAAGGCAGGTAGTCTGTGGCAGTAGCAGACTAGGGCTTGGCTCTGCAGCTCTGATATGTGTGTACCTGGAAGATCAGACCGAGGGCCTGTTTTTGATGTCTGCTTTAGCAGTCTGCAGCCTCCAGTGGACAGGATCCCTGCCATGTTCTGACTGAGAGAGAGTTTGGCTTTCTCGTCTGCTCTACTGTGGCTGGCCATCTCTGAGCACTGGCTTTGATTTACCTCACCCCTAAAGCTGCTGCTCACTCCGTTCATGTACTAAACATGGCTGAAATCCATGTATTTTATGTCTACGTACCATTTTATTCTCAAAGAGATGCCGTTCACATGGAGACCTCTGTGAAATGATAATCCCCTCTTTATTATGGGCTGCATGTCATGTGAGTCTGTCCTCCATCGTCATGGGAACAGTCACCATGTCATACTGTCATTCCTACCCCTGACACATAGTAACCAACAAGAAGTCATCTCTCTGGACTCTTGGTAGCTAACAATTTCCTGAGGTTTCAAACCTTTCATACACAGGACAGGAATGGAATCATAAGGAGAGGTCAATGAACAAAGGCTGTGATCTAATCCCACCTTTTTGAGATATTGAATTGGGCTCTAACAACAGATAGAACAGCAGCTCCAGCCTCTAGCAGCAGGCAGATCAAACTGAGAGAACACACTGGGCCTCCACACCACACAGAGAGAGGGAGAGAATCAGCAGACTGGCTGTACACAGCAGCAGGGTGCTTCTAGCTGGACACACTGCCTGGAACAGTCTGGAAAGTCCCCTATTCATTCATTCATAGGATCACTTTAGGCCATGTCTCTACAAAAAAAAAAAGACAAACAGAAAAATATATTTTTTGGTTTTTTATTTATTGACATATTTTTAGTGGTAGAGTAATGAAGTAATATGTTCCATAAAGCCCAGCCCTATCTTGGCACAGGTCTGTCAGTCCATAACTCAAGTCTGTGGTATGCTATTTTAATTAGTACATGCATGTCTTTGATGTTGGAAGTGGGCTGAATCATCTGAGAGGAATTTTCCTCAAGATACCCTCTGCGCTGGTCAGATGAAGAGGGGGGCACAAGAGAAAGAAATATGGAGAGGAGGATGGCTAGGCGAGAGTATATCGACAGATACAAAGTGACTGGTGAAAAGGAGAAATGCACAGATCCAAGAGGGAACATGCTTTCCAATTAGTTTAGTGAAGACTAATTACAGTTGGAGAGAGAAGAAATTCCTTTCATCAATATTCCGATGACCTTCCGTCCCTGCCCTTCTGAATGGATGAATACTGGGCATTCTTCAGAATGAACTGGCTCTGAGAATGGCCTTCCTCTATGAGCTCACTGTCTCTATGGAGCACTCCCTAACCAGTTGTGTAAACCTGAAAAGGGGGAAGATTCGGAGCGTGTGAAAGGGGAGTTGATCCTATTTAAAGAGGGGGAAAAACATGGGACTGATGTCAGAAAATACATTGTGGAGAGATCGGTAGAAATCAAAGCACAAACTCAGAATGAGCTGGCATTAAAAAAAATTTTTTTTTTTTTTAGTAGTGCAGTCGTGGCCAAAGGTTTTGAGAATGACACAAGTATTGGTCTCCACAAAGTTTGCTGCCTCAGTGTTGATGATGGCAATTTGCATATACTCCAGAATGTCATGAAGAGTGATCAGATGAATTGCAATTAATTGCAAAGTCCCTCTTTGCCATGTAAATTAACTTAATCCCCCAAAAAACATTTCCGCTGCATTTCAGCCTTGCCACAAAAGGACCAGCTGCCATCATGTCAGTGATTGTCTCGTTAACACAGGTGAGTTGCTGGAGATCACTCTGTCATGCTGATTGAATCAGAATAACAGACTGGAAGCTTTAAAAGGAGGGTGGTGCTTGAAATCATTGTTCTTCCTCTGTCAACCATGGTTACCTGCAAGGAAACACGTGCCGTCATTGCTTTGCACAAAAAGGGCTTCACAGGCAAGGATATTGCTGCTGTTAAGATTGCACCTAAATCAACCATTTATCGGATCATCAAGAACTTCAAGGAGCGAGGTTGTGAAGAAGGCGTCAGGGCGCCCAAGAAAGTCCAGCAAGCGCCAGGACCGTCTCCTAAAGTTGATTCGACTGCGGGATCGGGGCACCACCAGTGCAGAGCTTGCTCAGGAATGGCAGCAGGCAGGTGTGAGTGCAGACTTTTGGAGGATGACCTGGTGTCAAGAAGGGCAGCAAAGAAGACACTTCTCTCCAGGAAGAACATCAGGGACAGACTGATATTCTGCAAAAGGGACTGCTGAGGACTGGGGTAGAGTCATTTTCTCTGATGGATCCCCTTTCCGATTGTTTGGGCCATCCGGAAAACACCTTGTCCGGAGAAGACAAGGTGAGCACTACCATCAGTCCTGTGTCATGCCAACAGTAAAGCATCCTGAGACCATTCATGTGTGGGGTTGCTTCTCAGCCAAGGGAGTGGGCTCACTCACAATTTTGCCTAAGAACACAGCCATGAATAAAGAATGGTACCAACACATCCTCCAAGAGCAACTTCTCCCAACCAGTTTGGTGACGACCAATGCCTTTTCCAGCATGATGGAGCACCTTGCCATAAGGCAAAAGTGATAACTAAGTGGCTCGGGGAATAAAACATCGACATTTTGGGTCCATGGCCAGGAAACTCCCCAGACCTTAATCCCATTGAACTTGTGGTCAATCCTCAAGAGGCGGGTGGACAAACAAAAACCCACAACGTCTGACAAACTCCAAGCATTGATTATGCAAGAATGGCCTGCCATCAGTCAAAATGTGGCCCAGAAGTTAATTGACAGCATGCCAGGGCGGATTGCAGAAGTCTTGAAAAAGAAGGGTCAACACTGCAAATATTGACTCTTTGCATAAACTGAATGTCATTGTCAATGAAAGCCTTTGACACTTATGGAATACTTATAATTATACTTCAGTGTACCATAGTAACTACTGACATAAAGATCTAAGAACACTGAAGCAGCAAACTTTGTTGAGACCAATACTTGTCATTCTCAAAACTTTTGGCCACGGCTGTATGAGTCAAATCAAAGGCTACTGGCTTTATATGTATGTTTGTTTACACGATCTTTACTCATTCATATTTAATTTTACTTTCCGGTCACACTTTATTTGGATAGTCATACTATCTGTTGATAATCAACTGCTTGCTAAGGTTAGGTTTAGAATAAGGGTTAGGGTTAAGTTTTGGGTTAGGATAATGTTACCGATATTCTGTAGAACCTCTACAGATGGACTATTCAAATAAAGTGTTACCCACTTCCCTAATTAGTAATTACTGTACACGTGTTACATAATAATATCACATTAGGGGTGGATTGTTGCGTTTAACTCCTTCTCTTCGATCTCCCGTCTCTTCCTCATGCCCACATCTACCACACACACACACACACACCCCAAGCTGGAAACGGGCACTTGCCTGTACTGAAGAACCCTATTGATATGGACCAGCTTGAGGGGGAGCGTTTGCTAGCAGTGGTAGTTGGAGAGATCTCTGGTCTGTGTTTATAGGAGGAGTGTTTTAGAATATTCTGCTCACTGTCTCCTTTTTACTGCTTGGACTGGAGCTCTGTGTGCACACTTCTAAAGCACAGTAGTCATACAGTTTGTCATACAGTGGAGGTTAAGGTAGCAGATCTATTTGAGGAAGGGTTGTGAGCTCTACTAGTTGGTAGGGCCACTTTTTTTTCTTTTCTTCCCATGCCCAGATAACAGTAGTTTGGCCCTGTTTCTTGTTTTGGATAACAGGTTGTCCATCTAAGAACTAAATGTTGTTTTACAACTCAAGAGACGTGGTGGAGGAGGAGCAGGCTGATTTAAGCACTGTCAGACATATCATCCTTCCCCTCCCACTCAAATACATGGTCTAATGAAACACAAGACGCTGTCCTGCTCCCTCTTAGTCACATCAGGGGTTTGTGTTCCACTTGGCTGACTGCCAGTGTGGATGAATGGAGGCGGCTGTGGAAGTGTGCTAAAGCGTTTGAGACAGAGGACAGCCTGCTCTCTGGGTGTCAGGGAGCTGGTCTTTCAACTGTGTGGAAGAATCATTGTCTGCTCAAAGTAGGCCTGTGCTGGGTCAGTGTAGTAAAACACCACTGGTCATTGGAAATTGTACAATCGAGGTCTGATAAGTGTTCCAAGACCCTACGGCATTTAAGGTTCAACCTTGACTTTGTGATCAGCTTACAAGACCCATTTAGATCTTTGTCAGCCATTGTTTGATTCTCTGCCTGTAATCCAGTGGTTATCAAACTGGGGGTCTGAGTGTGAAACATACAGTATTTTAATAGGCTATATACACTGAGTGTACAAAACATTACAAAACGTACTAATATTGAGTTGCACACTGTTTTTGCCCTCAGAACAGCCTCAAATCGTCAGGGCATGGACTCTGGAAACTGTTCAGTATGAAATCCAGCAGCGTTGCAGTTCTTGACCCACTCAAACTAGTGTGCCCGGCACCTACTACCATACCCCGTTCAAAGGCACTTAAATATTTTGTCTTGCCCATTCACCCTCTGAATGGTACACACACATCAATTGTCTCAAGGCTTAAAATCCTTCTTTAACCTGTCTCCTCCCCTTCATCTACACTGATTTTAAGTGAATTTAACAAGTGGCATCAATAAGGGATCATAGCTTTCACCTGGTCATGTTTTGTCGCACAGTGTATATTTATACAATTGCCTATTCGATCTGGTTCCTAGCATTGACCTACTGTACTTTCTTGTCAAGAAAACCCCAACTTGACTGTTGACACATATCCAGATTAGTGACCAGAAAGCACTCGTTTCAGCCTGCTACAGATGCATCTTTGCCAGAACAATGGGCTACCTGGCGATTTTTCATAATTCAGATATATGTCTAAAGATAGCTGTAACATCACACTGCCTTTTACAATTATGGGATGAAGATGTAACGTTCTGGCAAATTTATTACGGTATTTGTGAGGAAGAAAAAGGCTACAGACAGACCATGCTTTCCGTCCGATCCTGCTCTGGACTCCAGAGAAATGACATGATATCCCTAGTTGATATTGGCTGCTAACATGAATAACTTTCATCTCAAAATGCAGTGGAAAACAGTCTTTCTTTGTCTTGCTTTTTGAAAATGCCTCACCATTAACTACTGTATAATGACAGGCTACATTTACGCAGAGATTGTTTGCGTGTGTGGGGGTCGTGAGGTTTGAACTAGTGATGGGTTGTTCGAACGAGTCGGCTCAGAGCCGACTCTTGTAGGTGAACGTTAATTAAAATAATTCAAAGAACGAAAAAATAAATAAAATAATATATGCCTAAATGCTCAAACAAGGCCAAATTGATATTGCATTGGCTAAAATGATTGCCACCGATGTCCAGCCATTTTCGATCGTGGAGGACAGAGGTTTTAGAAATTATAACAGTAGTCTAATTCCAAGCAGGAAAACCCTTTCAAAATCACTTATTCCACAACTGTACGAGAGCACACAGGCTTCAGTGCGGGAAAGAGTCCAAAAAGCTACTGCAGTTTGCCTTACCACTGACAGCTGGACATCAAGGGTAACCACTTCTTACATGTCACTTCATTGAAGATTTTTCGATGTCTAGCTGTCTTCTGGACTGCTTTGAGTTCAGCGACAGACACACCTCAGAGAACTCGGCAAGACTGCACTACAAGGTGGAATTCAACATTTTATATGTTGAAGCGGTTTCTTGAGTCTAAGGATGCCATCATCTCTACTCTGGCCATTGTTAATGCACCTGTTGATGCTCTGACCCAAGAGAAATGGGAGGTGGTGGAGGAGGTGTGCAGAGTCCTGGAACCCTTTGAGCAGGTCTCAGTGGCGAGAGGTACAGGAAGCAGTTATTACTACATCATAATTTAATACAGTATTATATCTGTATATGAGCAATAGATGAGAACGTAGTATCAGCAGACAAAACATGAACCTGAACTAATAAGTTACTGTTCTCTCATTTCAGCTATGTGACAGCCTCAAAAATGATACTCCTGTGTAAGGGTCTGCAGCGAATCACAGCCAGCCACCAGAGAAGCAAATTTAACCACAGTACATGTGACAGAGTTGATGGACACCCTATGTTCATCAATGGACAGAAAGTTCCACAGAATGGAATATAATCATGTGCTATCAGAAACCGCTGCACTTGACCCCAGGTTTAAGAAGTTAGCCTTCAGTGATGCCAGAGCGATTGATGAGGCTCTTCAAAGAATATCCTCAGCAGCAGGGAGGGACAGCCCCAGCAGTCAGCTGGCTCAGGCACCAGGGCAACAGGAAGAAGAGGGATCAGATGGAGCAGAAGGACCAGTAGCGCCACAAACGTCTGCTGTTTGGATGCTGTTTGACGAGAGAGCAACTGGGGATGCAGCACGAAGGAATCCCTCAGCAGATGCCGTAATGGAGGTCCTATCCTATTTGGAGGAGCCCCTCTGAGCTGGTGGAAGAACAAGGCCTCTGTCTACCCACGGCTTACTAAAGTCATGACAGAGAGATTCTGCATAGTGGCCACATACTCTGAGAGGGTCTTCTCAAATGGGACAAATAATTACTGAGAGAAGAAACCGCATCAGCCCCTGGAAGGTGACGCAGCTTGCATTTCTGAATGCAAATCTCTCAGAAAAGGAAAATATGGTCAGCATTGCTGTGTGCTGCTGGTTGTAACATGGCAGTAAAGAAGAGCGAGAAAAGAGGGACCATTTTAATGTTTTAAGTGGGATGCTGCAGTTTTGCACATTTATTTTTCTTTGATATGGTGCAATATTCTATTATGTTCAGATTGTATTCGTTTTGAATTGTTACATTTATATGCACTTTGTATATACATTAAAAAAGTTATACTTTAAATTTATTTCAATTTGTGAGATGCTGCAGTTTTGCAAATTATTTATTTTTCTTTATGGTGTAATATTCTATTATGCTGTTCCGATTGTATTCGTATTTTTTTAATGGTTAGATTTATATGACCTTTGTTTATGTACATTAAATGCAAATGTTTAATAGCATTATTTTTCATAACAAACCAATGCATTTTTAAATATATTGTCGTTAAGGTAGAGTAGGATTTCATTTAATTAGAATTGTTTTAACACCAATCATAGTCAAACTATTGCAAACTGTTTGACTTGAAAAAATACAAAACATTATTTTTTTATTTTTTTAAAGAGCCGTTTGGGAGCCAAAAGAGCCGGCTCACTGAAAACACTGAAAAGAGCCGGAATGGCCATCACTAGTTTGAACCACTCTTTTTTTGGGAGTTGCTGGTCAAAACGTTTGAGAACCACTTCTCTAATCCATGCAACCATGGTGCATTTTCATTGGTTTTACAGGAGTCTATCATACAAACACAATGTCATTTGAGTGTCGTCTATTATCTGTACATAATGCTGATGTAATCTTAACTAAACTAACTTTCTTTCGCTCTCTCTCAGGCGGGAAGTGATGGCGAGAGCATCGGGAACTGTCCATTCTCCCAGAGACTCTTCATGATTCTTTGGCTAAAGGGAGTGGTCTTCAACGTCACCACAGTGGACCTGAAGAGGTGAGTGAGGGAAACTACACACCACCACGTCACACTAGCTAGCTCCTCCACTACCACGTAACGCTAGCTCCTCCACCACCACGTAACACTAGCTGTCTCCTCCACCACCACGTAACACTAGCTGGCTTCTCCTCCACAACCACCGTCGCACTAGCTGGCTTCTCCTCCACAACCACTGTCGCACTAGCTGGCTTCTCCTCCACAACCACCGTCGCACTAGCTGGCTTCTCCTCCACAACCACCGTCACACTAGCTGGCTTCTCCTCCACAACCACCGTCACACTAGCTGGCTTCTTCTGCTCACTGCCTCCTTTTTACTGCTTGGACTGGAGCTCTGTGTGTACACTATTCTAATGCACAGTACGTCACACTATTTTAAATATATATCTGTTTTAATTTAACAAGGCAAGTCCGTTAAGAACAAATTCTTATTTACAATGACGGCCTAGGAACAGTGGGTTAACTGCGTCACACTAGCCACGTCACACTAGCTAGCTTCTCCTCCACCACCACGTAACACTAGCTAGCTCCTCCACCATCACACTAGTAGTGAGTTTCTCCTCCACCACCACGTCATACTAGCTTCTCCTCCACCATCACACTAGTGAGTTTCTCCTCCCCCAACACTAGCTAGCTAGCTTCTCCTCCACCACCACGTAACACTAGCTAGCTCCTCCACCATCACACTAGTGAGTTTCTCCTCCCCCAACACTAGCTAGCTAACTTCTCCTCCACCACCACGTCACACTAGCTAGCTTCTCCTCCACCAACACGTCACACTAGCTAGGGGAATGTTCTCTCTCCTCTTTTCTGGGCTCTCCACTAATACTTTGATCCAACCCCACCTCAGACATTTTCACCGCCCTTGCTGCTTATTTAGTTTTCCCATGACCTTTCCCAACCCGGAGAAATCTGGAAAATAAACAAGCTGCGTTCTGGAGAGGCTATTTGAGTTTGTGCTCACTTCCTCCCTAGATTTGGGAGTAAATTGTATTTTTCTTACTCTAAAATCAAATCAGAATCTAAAAGGATCATCTTCCCCTCCCAAAGTAATTTGAACACTATTTAGCCTTGGCTGAAACTGCAGCAAACGTTCTTGCCCATGTTCTGTAGAAGGCTGCCTGGCAGCTCCTTACCCAACCATTATATCCCTCAATGCATCATCTAAATACTTCCTGGGCCAGGGCTGTTGCCATACAGTGTGATTTTTATTTTTCAGATATAGTAATGGACTCTTGATTTCCACGGGCCTTTCATCATTACTGACAGTATAGTATACAGCAGGCTCTCTGATGAAGTGTTGTAGAGGGGATCGCTCAGCCACGCGGATGCTTATGCACCGCTTAGCATCTCTTCTCCTGCTACCTCTGCCAAGGTTGGTCCTGTGGTTAATCTAGAGTTGGAAGCAAGACCGGGTCACAGAGCGACCTTCTCTTTTACTTTTGGAGGCACAGGGATGTTGTCTTTGCCTATCTGTGAATGTATTTGCCCATGTATCTATGTCTGTGTGAGACGAAACGAGCTTCCAGAGGTATTGTAAAGGGCAGTGGAGGATGTCCACCCACTTAAGTCTGTTTTTCCCTCTTTTGGCAAACATGTCTTTGTTCAGCTGTTCTGACCACATACCGCTTTGGCCTTTTTTGATGACTGATAAAGGCTTCACTTTTTCCACACAGTAGTGTGGTCTCCACTCTCCAGTCAACAGAAAGAGGCAAATTATTGTACAAATATGTCCTATTTTATCCCTTTTAATTGCTGTATAGAACTCAAGGACAGTACATTTTCTAATCTTAAGTTTTGTGACCTTGCTATGGGAAAACTATTCAAAAAAGGCTTTTTGGCTTGATTCTTTGAATAACTTATATTAAAGGATTTTTTTATGTGTCTTTTTGAGAGTACACTTACCCCCTCCCTCTGTTCCTTAATGTTGCCATGGGGCAAGGGTGCTTCCTGTGATCATTCCAAAGGGTTGAGGCCACTTCCTGTTTTGGTGCCCCTGTGACTAGTTGGTCTTACGAGTCTGTTTCACATCTCCCCTTGTAGGGAGACCTGAACCACTGTACTTCGCACATAACATTGCATTGTGACATGGCCTGCATGTGAAGCTCAATGGATAGATCAGTGGTAGGCTGTTCTCTGCATCCAAGCTCATTTGTGCCTCACTTTTTTTGTCAATTGGCTCAGACACAACAACCCTGATAATTTCCAGACACTTATTTTTTTTTTTTTTTCAGCTTTTACGTTGTAAAAAAAAAAAATGTGTGAAACATGACTCAGGGCTTTGTGCTGTTGATGGGTCAGTCCTCACACACTCTCTATGTTCTGTGTTCATCATATCTCCCAGGAGACATCTGGAACAAAACAAGCCTGCTCTGAACACTGCGGACAGAAGAATGCACATGGACACACACACACAGGCGCATACATGACCCTGTTGAAAGTCCAGCCCAGGGTGTGTGAGGGGGAGGGCTAGAGTGGTCTGGAACAGTCTCGCATGGAACTGGGACAGGGAATTGTGTCCTGTCTGGTCCACAGCCCCCTCCACTGATCTGCCAAAGCAATAGAACTGGGCCCTAGGGAGACACAGAATAACGCTTTAATGATTGTTGATGGGAATATTTGTATTTATTTAATATTTTATTTAACTAGGCAAGTCGGTTAAGAACAAATTCTTATGTACAATAATGGCCTACCTACAGGGTCAGCAAATTAGGGTTAAGTGCCTTGCTCAAGGACACATCAACAGGTTTTTCACCTTGTCTGTTGGGGTATTCGAACCAGCGACCTTTCGGTTACTGGCCCAACGCTATAACTGCTAGGTTACCTTTATAGGGATATAAAGTGATGGATTAGTGAGTAATCCGTGATGACTCAGTTTTGTAGTAAAAAAACTTTATTATCCCCAACTTTGTTTTGCAGCGAAGTCACCCATACAAACAAGACAGACGTTTCAACAACATCCAGGAAAGAGGATACCTAGTCAGTTGTACTTCTGAATGCATTCAACTGAAATGTGTCTTCTGCATTTAACCCTGAATCAGAGAGGTACAGGGGGCTGCCTTAATCGACATCCACGTCATCGGCGCCCGGGGAACAGTGGGTTAACTGCCTTGCTCAGCGGCAGAACAACAGATTTTTACCTTGTCAGCTCAGGGATTCGATCCAGGAACCTTTCAGTTACTGGCCCAACGCTCCTACCCGCCAGTCTACCTCTTAGCACAGTATAAGATATGCATTGCATTTGGCTGATTTTGAGTATTTACCAGTGCGTTGTGGCATGCCCACTAAATCCCCTCTCTTCTCTGCTCCCCAGGAAGCCTGCAGACCTCCAGAACCTGGCCCCAGGCACACACCCTCCTTTCATCACCTTCAACGGGGAGGTCAAGACCGACGTCAACAAGATCGAGGAGTTCCTGGAGGATGTCCTCAGCCCACCTAAGTGAGTCATCTGGTCTGGTTGGCAACAGCCTATTACACCCACTAGGCACTTCATATCACACTGCCTCCTCAAGTAGATACCTACGATACAGTATACACGCTGCTTGTCAGATCTAACCAGGTGTTGTGTGTGTGTGTGTGTGTGTGTGTGTGTGTGTGTGTGTGTGTGTGTGTGTGTGTGTGTTTAGGTTCACCAAGCTTGGCGCCAGACACCCTGAGTCCAACACAGCTGGGATGGACATCTTTGCCAAGTTCTCAGCCTTCATCAAAAACTCCAAACCAGATGCCAATGAGGGTGAGTATCCCCTCCCTACACGATAGATAGATATACACACACAGTTCCAGGTTACTATTCAGAAATGTAGTCATTCTGGTGGCGCAGAAAGAGTTCTGTGGTTGCTAGGCGACAGCGGTATCCTGAGGTGCATGGTGAGAGGGGGGGGTCTGACACAGGAATACAGGACTTTTGTTCTCTGGGATGGCCTCTCTGTCCCCAGGTTCATTCCTTACCCTGTCCTTCATGTCACCTGGCTGGGCTCTCTAAAAAAAAAAAAAAACAGTCTGATAAAAACAACAGAGAGATGGCCTGGACATGAGCTCAAAGCACCTCCCTTGTCTTCCCTGGATTTTGGTTTAACAGCCATGACACAGCTATAGCTAAATTGCCTTATGAAAACTAGCTGATAACACAACAATCATATTGTTTTATGATCATGGGAAGACATGATTTTTTCAAGACAACAGATGACTGTAGCTTTGCCTCAGTCATATTGGCTAATGTTTCTCTGTCTGTATGCCATGTTAATCTGGGGTCAGCTGTTTATGACATACAATATCAGTTCATGTCCTATGGTATCGTTTCTGTTCTCCACCCTGCGGTAATATTGATCCATCGTGGTGGTTGGCTTTGAATTCCTTCTGGGCTATGTCAACAGTTCTGCTGACAGTCATATCTGAACGATAAGCATGCCCTATTTATACGACTGTAAAATGTAAAACGCATGCCTTGTCACACACTCTCCAACTGGCTACATACTCTACATTCAAATCAGTAGAATTTGCTCAACCCCTGCTAGCTATGTTGGCTGCATGGACCATGCCTTATTGGGGGTCTCAAGAAAATACCAAAAACTGGGATTGAGGAATGTCTGTGAAAGTACTTATGGAAGGCAGCTCTAGTGCTGCCATCTTGCTATGAAATGCTGCCCTCGTGTGGCAGACTACAGCACTGCTGTGTGTTTCCTGTAGTGTCTGTGTTGAATATTCTGGACCCCTTTCCAAACAATGCAATGCAAGGCTGGTTGGTTGGTGAATGCTATATGCAGTTGACAGTTGTTTCGATAGTGTAATGAGAGATGATAAATGTTATTTTTTGTGCTGTAGGTCTGGAGCGTGGTCTGTTGAAGACACTGCAGAAGCTGGATGAATACCTGCGCTCCCCGCTGCCTGACGAGATCGACCACAACAGCATCGAGGACATCAAAATCTCCACTCGCAAGTTCCTGGACGGTGACGAGATGACACTGGCTGACTGTAACCTCCTGCCCAAGCTGCACATTGCCAAGGTGAGACTGAGGGTATTAAACAGGATATTACACACACACACGTTACAGCTGAGTTAGCAAAGTCCTTATAGTCCATGAGCCAGTCTCCCAAATTTGTGCCTTTAGGCTTACTGGGGTTGACAATGTCTCATGGTGATTTCTGGTCAACAGAACTTTGACCTCTAGGGTAAGTGTTTCTGAAAATATAACCAACTTTGAAAGCACCAGCTAACTATTGTTTAAAAATCACTCATATTGTTCCATTGACATTAGAATAATGGAAGTTTAGCCATAGAATTCCATGTAGTGGGGCAACTGTTTTTGGATTGCTACTTGATAGAGGCACCAAATTTCACACACGCATAGAATTGTAGTATGCCCAATATCTTAAGTTCATAGTGAGGTAGAATACACAACCAAATGAGACGTGTGTGTGTGTGTGAGATGTTACAGAATTTGAGGGAGCATGCAATTGGCATGCTGACTGCAGGAATTTCCACCAGAGCTGTTGCCAGATAATTTAATGTAAATTTTTCTTCCATAAGTTGCCTCCAGTGTAGTTTCAGAGAATTTGGCAGTACGTCCAACCAGCCTCACAACCGCAGACCACGTATAACCACGCCAACCCAGGACCTCCACATCCGGCGGGTGGTGGGGGGGGGGGGGATTTCTGTCTGTAATAAAACCCTTTTGTGGGGAAAACTAATTATAATTGGCTGGGCCTGGCTCTCCAGTGGGTGGGCCTATGCCCTCTAAGGCCCACCCATGGCTGCACCCCTGCCCAGTCATGTGAAATCCATATATGAACTGTAACTCAGTAAAATCTTTGAAATTGTTTCATTTATATTTTTGTTCAGTGTGTGTGTGTGTATATATAGGGTATATGTGAGCAGTAACTTGTTGTATAGTCCAGGGTTTCTGAAACTCTGTCCCCCCCTAGCACTACACATCTGATTCAAATAACCAACTCATCATCAAGCTTTGATTATTTGAATCAGCTGTGTGGTGCTAGAACAAAAACCAAAACGTGCAAAGCTACCTTTGCTGACGAGGTAGCACAATGCTGGAATGCTGGTGTTTGCAAAACATCTTATGCAATGAGTATCTTGGTAGCACATGCCATTCTGTTACCCAAGTCATGTTGTACCACTCTTGGCCTATAGAGGGACATCTTCTCTAAAAGTTTGTTCTGAGTCTAACTTACTTAATCAATGTCCCCCTCCATCCACAGGTGGTGACTAAGAAGTACAGAGGCTTTGACATTCCCAAGGATATGACGGGCATCTGGCAGTACCTGCAGAACGCCTACACGCGCGAGGAGTTCACCAACACCTGCCCCAGCGACAAAGAGATTGAGATCGCCTACCAAGACGTGGCCAAGAGGCTGGTCAAATAGACCCGTCCCACATCCACGCCCCCCCCCCCCCCCCCAAGCATTGGGACTGGTCTGTTCAGACACGAGACAGAACTATGGACTAACTTTCCTTCTCTCCTCATTTAAGGCAAATGCATGCACTTTTCCCTTTGTATTTTTGGAAGATCTCTTGAGTACACGAAGAAGCTCAAAGATCCATTTTTCTTATAGCTTTTTTTTTTCTCACTCCTTTTGTTATGATGATTGTTTTGAGGCGGCTGACTTGCGAGGCGGTCAAGCTACCTGCCAGATTGGAAGCAGGCTGGTGTGTATCTGAGCTTAGCCGTTTTGGAGGGACATCAACACACACTCTTTATAAAGTGGCCTTCCGGCTCTGACCCTCTGTTTCCACACGGGAATATGGTCACAAGTGTTTTTTTTCTGTCTGTTTTAATATTGATTTGCTTTTTAGACTTGCTATGAAAATGACCATTACAAGACTGATTTTGTGTGTTGGCTAAGGAATTGGTTTAAACTTTGTTGAAAGCTTCAATGTTTTTGGCTCTAGAGATTAAATTAGGGCAGGCTTCACTGCATGTAGTGAATAAGACGCTAGGCCAAACCACAGTGTTTGACATATCAGTGCGATATGCTTCATTTTACTGTTGCGTTGCTCGAGTCAATTGGAATAACTATAATACAGGTAAGGCTACCTGTTGTCCATGCTCTGATACCATTTACTCCATAACCTTGCATGTGGACACATGGGTGCAAACATCCATTTTTCTAGCTGAGCTCAGTCTACAGTAGGCTTTGAGATGTACCTGTGCCAAGTCCTTAGATTAGATGTTTTCAGCTCAGGACAAGGGAACCTAAGATGCATGAAATATTAGATAATGTGTAGCAAAGAAAACCAACCATTTAGACTTGTATGGGCATACAAACTGTCCTTCATCACTGCATTGCCTAATATCACTGCTCAATATAGACACTGACACTCTTGGCAGTAAAGCTCAATTTGCCCAAAAATAACATTTTTTTCTCTGCTGTAAGGTATGAAGGGAAGTCTTTAGCTTGTTGTGCTAGCAGCAGTGGTGGTTTATATTACACTTCAGCCACCAAAAAGGCAACATTATTCTGGTCTCACTGTGGATTGAATGAGTCACGTTATCTAAACTAGTGAGGTTAAAAAAATTAAAAAAAAAAAAAAAACGTGCATTCTCCTATAGCATACAGAATAAACCCAACGTGCGATCAGGCATCAGAAAAGGTGACAAGATATTTATGAGAAAAGGCATCAGGGAGAGGAGAATGGTAATGTAATGACTATCATTTAGGGTGATATTTTCTCATTTAGAATACTCTCAAAGGTAGTGAATGTATTCTGTCGTAGTCTCAAAATGCTTTAGTGTGGATAAAGCAAAAATATATATTTAGTTTTTTCTCCCCATGTTTTTCCATCCTTTTCAGACATTTGTTGTAATACAAATTTGATAAAAGGATTTGTAAATATTTGTTTTGATTATTCAGAGTTCAATGTGCAAATTGTATACATTCATTGGTTGTAATAAAGCCTTTTTTACCTGCTTGGGTTTTAATACTAGAAGACATCTCCTCTGGCCTTATTTGTTTTCTCTTGCTCAGATGGTTTTCAAAAATCACTGCAATGACGACATGTGTATGTCAATTTCAGAAGAAAAGATCCAGGCTATGTCATGGCTTTTTCTTTTTTTTTTTTTTCTTTTTTTTTTTTTTTTACAATATTGACATTATTGAAATAAACCTATTATTGGCACTGGTTTGTGGGTGTGATTTCTGGGGGTTATTCTAGAAAGCAGAATCAATGAGTTAACCAACTAACTGTCCTAAAAATTCTAAAATAACTATTTTTGAGGAATATAGACTTGAAATTGACATGCCATAATTTACTCATTAACCAACATCACATATTCAAGACAAGTTTAGCTTCCTAAATGAATCAGACAATTAATATATATTTGACTGCTTATAGTTAGCTGGCTAACTTAATGATCCTGCTTTCTGGAACACCCCACTGGACTAATGACCTAGCGCCCTACAGTTACTGTGCATGGCCTTGTGTTATGTGTAGTGGTGTAAAGTACTTTAAGTAAAACGACTTTAAAGTACTACTTAAGTTGTTTTTGGGGGGAATCTGTACTTTACCATTTATATTTTGACTACTTTTACTTCCCTACATTACTAAAGAAAATATTGTGATTTTTACTTACATTTTTCCCTGACACCCAAAAGTGCTTGAAAAAATGGTCCAATCCATGCACTTATGAAGAGAACATCCATACTGTCTCTGATCTGGTGGACTAAACACATGCATCTTTTATAAATACTGTGAGTGTTGGAGTTCCTGGCTATCTGTAAAAAAGAAATTAAACAAGAAAATGGTGCAATCCGCTTTGCTAAATATAAGGATTTTGAAATGATTTTTACTTTTGATACATAAGTATATTTTAGCAATTACATTTACTTTTGATACTTTAAGTGTATTTAGAACCAAATACTTAGACTTTTACTCAAGTAGTATTTTACTAGGTGACTTTTACTTTAACTTTCTATTAAGGTATATACTTTTTCTCAAGTATGACAATTGTCTACTTTTTCCACCACTGGTTACAGTATGTGTTATTGATGGTAGACCGAGGAGGTGGACTAAGACCAGTTTTTTTACTAACTGACCTCTTCACAATTTTTACTATAGTGGAATGAATGACCGACCCCTCCTTCCCCCTGAAGACTCCTTCAAATTCAGCCTTCAGCTTCATCATGTTTTGGAACCTGTCTGCTTCTAATTCTCCTCTGTTCCACTGCACAAACAAGTCAATTCTACTCGCAGATCAGTTGTGCAAGCAGGAAGAGGTGTGGGGGCGTACAGTTGGGTGCCCTCCAGATCATTAAAGTATTGTGTTTCACTCCCAGACATTCTCTTTTTTTGGCTGAATAGCATTGCCACACAGTCTCTCCTCATAACTCACACAGAGGAAATCCACCCAGACGTAAACAGATGGATGGACTGGAACTGTGTGTGTGTGTGTGTATGTGCGTCTGTCTGCCTGTGTCTCTGTCTGACCAAAACAAGGCTGGCTATCATTTAGAGTCGGACCACACACTCATTAGGGGGGAGGTTGGTGTAGTGTATTAGGGTAATTGTGTAATTTGGGTGAGGGAGGGTTTGTTGTTTGTCTGAAATGTTAAACCTGTACTGTTCCAGTCTCTGCTCTGCTCCGGGTGAGAACAGGGAGGCAGGAATCAGAAGACCAACAGGGGGAGCCAGCCACCATGATCTGCAATGTCCTTGTCTCCTGAGACAATGACATGTTGTGAGTGTATCTGTGGTTACTACATATATGGTCATATGGATAGTGTTAAAATGATTTTTTTTGTTTACCAAAAAATATTAAAATCACTTAAGACAATTGTTCAGCCAATACCCTTGTTCCTTAGAACGGAATATTTTGTTTCTGTTTATCTGTTTTCACAATAATTTTTTTCACAATTCATGTATGTTAGCATAGTGACTGACTGGTATCTCTGAGTGCACAGTAAGGTATTATGTCTGTACCTGGCATTAGACCTTATCCAGCACAGTTTACACGTTCCACACAACACCCATTTATACAGCTGGATAAATATTTACCCTAGTAAAGTACCTCACTCAAATGTACATAGTGATGTCCCAACTGGGCTTTAAACCTGCAACCCTCTGGTTAGCTTAGCCCTAGAATGGGACATCAGGTTGCTGATGATGCTTTACCATGTTTCACAGTCTTTGCTGGTGTTGAATAATGTGGGTTTGTAACAAGATCTTCTGTAGTTAGGCCTAATCTTATGCAAGACTTTGCATGGGAAAGCAACATTAGGGGATAGCAGGCCATCTTAAAAATCTTCTCTATACTGAATAGAGTTGAATTATGTTGAGGCCAATTTAGTTTGATAGAGCCAGACAGTCTAAAGTGGATTTAAACTCAAGTCTTGGAACAAAATGCCATTCATAGTCATTATCTGGCTTTAAGCATCCCATGACTCCTGATGAAGAACAGGTTTATATTAGAGGCATGGAGACTGGTGTTAAATTAACTTTTATGGACAAATATTATTTTCATGATCGTTTTTGCGCTGTCACTTCGGCTGCCAAGAGCTGTTCACCGTTGATTTGTGCCACGGACCGCGATACAAAGCACAGTGTTCAGCTTTCACTGTATAGGCCCAGGCTGTCCTGTTGAAAAACGTTAACGCACCAACCCACCCGAGATGCGAAAAGCACCCGCTTCTGGCAAGACGGGCACGCGGTGTGTTGTTGTTCTTGGAAGGCGACGGGGCAGAAACATTCCTCCCTGACTCCAGTTCTGTAAATCTCACAGTCCCATAATGCTTTCCATGCACTTTATCTGCGCTTTACATCTTCGTCAGCGTTGGCTTTAAGGATAAAATATGTTGGCATTCGACACGTCCCTATAGAAAAACACGGCGTCTGCGACTTGTTAGCGAAAGCAAAGCGCCGGGAGTTGGACATGTTGATCCTCCAACAAGGTGGGTTTTTCTATCCGGCTTTATGAAAGTCGCAAGCACCATGTATCGCGCTTCTATGACTTATGTATTCGTTTTTGGCTGCGTTAGAGGCCCTGTCTGTTATTATCTGTAAAGGCCTACTAAAAAATACAGCAACAATAACCATAAATAGCAGAGGTATAGGCCTTTTCCACTGGGGGAGGGGGTTGTGTTTTGGCTAATTACTGTATGTATCTTAGCTGTGCTGATCAAATATTCATATGAAGTATTTTAAAGTTTTGATTTGCATGTGTTTTGCTTTATATCAGAAGTCAATGTATTATTGGGCTATCAGATGTTAACTGCAGTTGACTGACTGGCTGACAGCATTAAAGAATATGTACATACAAGGTCTGTGCCAGTTACCACACAGCTTGTGGCATTGTGGCGCCGTGTCACCCCTCCATCCTCTTTAACAGGGCGGTCTATGAGTGGAAAGACTTCTATTCTATTCAGAGGAGCCCTTCGCCTTATACCCTGCAGTTAACCATGGTGGGTTTGTGTGCACACTGTTTGAGTGTTCATTAAGATGTGGGAGAAAGGGTATGGGGGGACTGTTATGGGAGATAGGGAGCTGTGGTGGTCCCCTTGGGCTGCCCAGTGAGCTGGTCTGGTCTCACCCCCCTGGCCCCTTCACTCACACACTGTGGCAGGGCTGTGGTGAGTGTGGCTCTGTGCTGGCCGGGCAGTGAGGGGCCTACTACAGTCTGTGGTGGGGGGGGGGGGGGGTCTGTGAGACAGCACATCAGGCCCCACTAGAGGACACTGTACCACAGCAAGCCTGGAGGGAATGTTATTCCTGAGCTGGCAGAAACTGGAGTAATGGGCTGAATCTCAAATCACCCACTTCCCGTTGCCCCTTGGCCCCCATTTGCGCATTCACATACGCCTACGCCATTTGCACAAGTGTCCTAAAGCTGAGGGAGTGAAAACTATTGAGGGTATAGGGGCTAATTAGACTCTCAGATAGCCATTTTGAAAAGGCAGCAAGTCTGCAGGCTAGGCGTGCCTAATTATGCCATGTGCATTTGTTTATGTCTGATTGTGAGACTTGACACAGATAAAATACCTCCCAAATTAAATGTTTAGCTGTTACTGAGGTTTATATTGGTGGTGATTTGATCATTGGAATTTCATGCTCATTTTATTATTTAAAAGTGGAACATGAATTGCATCATTCAAGTCAGGAGTGTGTCCCAAGTTGATGGGGTTAGTCATCCCATCACCACTCTCTGGAAGTCACCCTTGTAGTTCCGTCAGCAACACGCTGGTATGGTTGAGGGGGTGGTTTGGGATTCACAGATGGTTAACTGCATACATGGAGTGTGTCTGAAAGTGCGCGTGGCAAAATAAGTGGGTGGCTCAACAGAAGTGGGTGTATGGAAAGCGAAATGGCTAATTGGGCAGATTTGTTGCCACTCAAGACTGTTTTTTGTGGCTGACCTGCTACGTTAGTTCTCCTAACCTGCTATGTAAACATTAATCTGACCAGCGCTGCTCCGGGCTATGGCTGGTCTAACCAATAATGGAGAGCAGATGTTAAACCCATCGCTGTTAATCCACCCAATGTTACACCCATCACTGATGTTACACCCATCACTGTTAATCCACCCACTGATGTTCCACCCATCACTGATGTTCCACCCATCACTGATGTTACACACATCACTGATGTTATGCCCATCACTGTTGATCCACCCACTGATGCTACACCCATCACTGTTAATCCACCCACTGATGTTCCACCCATCACTGATGTTCCACCCATCACTGATGTTACACACATCACTGATGTTATGCCCATCACTGTTGATCCACCCACTGATGCTACACCCATCACTGTTGATCCACCCACTGATGTTACGCCCATCACTGATGTTACGCCCATCACTGATGTTACGCCCATCACTGATGTTACGCCCATCACTGATGTTACGCCCATCACTGATGTAACGCCCATCACTGATGTAACGCCCATCACTGATGTAACGCCCATCACTGATGTTACGCCCATCACTGTTAATCCACCCACTGATGTTACGCCCATCACTGTTGATCCACCCACTGATGTTACGCCCATCACTGTTGATCCACCCACTGATGTTACGCCCATCACTGTTGATCCACCCACTGATGTTACGCCCATCACTGTTGATCCACCCACTGATGTTATGCCCATCACTGTTAATCCACCCACTGATGTTACACCCATCACTGTTGATCCACCCACTGATGTTACACCCATCACTGATGTTACACCCATCATTGTTAATCCACCCATTGATGTTACACCATCACTGTTAATCCACCCACTGATGTTACACCCATCACTGTTGATCCACACACTTCTTTCGCAAACACCCACTTTCAGACACACTCCAAGTATGCAGTAACCTATCCGATTAAACTCAACTCCACGGTTTACAATGAAGTTGAGTGCCGACTAATGTGGGCGGCCTGGAGTGCCGACGTTCTATGTTATTGCGGACTATTCTTTGGGTGCTGAAATCAGTAGTGTTTGATTAAAACTTAATTTTATGTGAAGTCTGACTCGAGTCTGGCCACACTAGTCGCCACTGAACTCCATCGTAAATCGTGGAGTTGAGTTTAGTCGGCTAGCAGTTCCCCATATTTAAGAAACTACCAGTGGGAAACCTGCTGTTGTTTTTATCTGCTCTATAGTGTGTGTATAAGTTACATGCCTTCTACATGAGTTAAGTATCAACTTCTTGATTGGTATGTCTAATCATTTTGTGTGGCTTTATGAGATTACCATAGCAGTCTGTTTTGTTTTGTCTGTGAAAAAAAAACTATTAGACATAAAAGACTTGCTCTGTCAGCACCCTTCTTTCCTGCCCACGAGAAGATTTACCTTGCCATTTATATGCTACGCAAGTGTGTCAGAGTTGCCCTCAGGGCATATCTGTCTGGTATGTGGCAAATTATTGCTGTGTGTGTGTGTTTAGCCTATAGAACCAAAAAGTGTCCCTGTTATTCCCATAAAGGGTTATTCCCTGGAAAAGAACCAGGAAGCGCCAGTATGTTTAGCAAACAGATAATCTGACGCTTGAATGTGTCTGGGAGTGCGTGTCAGTGTGTTTGTGTGTGTCTTTGTACTAAAGTGAACTAGCAGGTTCCCCTTTTTTAGACCTGTGGCATATACTGGGGGAAAGAGGTCTTTGAAGTGCTGGGTCTGCCATCCATCTCCAAATTGCTGGCTTTCATTTCACGCCAGCTACTGCAGAGGCCAGGGCTATTAAAGAGAAACACTCGCTCGGCTCCTACCCCTCCCTACCAAGTCTCCATGGTGAAACTACAACTACAGTACTAGGCGAAGCACAGTATTGTGTTCAATAGAAAAGAGAAGACTATAATTCAGTAGAATTGAATGGAGTACAGTTAAACATAACACAGTATAGTAGAGTATAGCAGGGTTTCCCAAACTAGGTCCGGGGTCCCCTTTAGGTGCTCATTTTGGTTTTTACCCTAGCACTACACAGCGTATTTCAAACAATCAAACTTGATGAGTTGGTTATTTGAATCAACTGTGTAGTGCTAGGGCAAACACCAAAACGTGCACCCAGGACCGAGTTCGGGAAGCCCAGGAGTAGATCACAGTAGGTGCATGAGACCAGTGTGATATTCTCCAAAGTGAACCTCTGATCTCTTACCGCAGGTGCTCCTCCGCCCCCAGTTTCTCAGTCCTCTGATCTCTAAACCAAGGTGTCTACTTTACTCGCCAGGAGCCGTAATGGATGCTATCACATTTAAAATTAACACTGGAGGAGGAGGAGGAGAAGGAAGGAAACCCCAGCCTATATCGATTGCCCCGACTCTTTACCATAGTAGACAATACACAGGGCCTCCGTGAGTGTCTGAGGCAGGTTGTCTCTCCTAATGGCTTTTAACCCTCAATTAGGTCCAGTGCAGGCTTTAAGTAAGTAACAGAAGGCTAGACGAAATGTTTTAACCATTAATAAGACAGTGTTACTCCTGAAGGATGTCAGTTCACAACGAGGCCTGCTCTGAGCATAAGACCTCCACAAAGTCAAGATTAGTCTGTTCCTTTGTTGCAGGGAGCTGGGATCACTGTGGCCAGACTCAACCCTGTCTGCTGATAATCTCACAGGACATGTTGCAGTAAATGCTCTGGCTCGACGCGGGACCTCCTGAAGTAAGAATAGGAGGTTGAACAATGATGTGGTTCAGTACCTTTAACGATGGAGGGGAGGGTGGGTTGATATGGAGCGAAGGGTTAATCTGGAACAGGGTCTGAAGTGGATGAGTGTTATATGGTACCAGAACCCTGAGCTGGTACCAGAACCCTGAGCTGGGCCACAGGGTTGGCGCAGCTTGAAAGACAGCGTTGGTTGGAGGAGCCTGGTCGGTTTTGTTGTTCACTTGTCTGGTTCTGTTTCCCGAGACGTAGAGGCGGTCATCTTGTTTTTATAAAAGTTGTTTATCAGGAGTGAAAATCGCTGTAGCCTCACTGTTTCAAATCATGATGGTTTTGGGGTAAGTCTGGTTTGATGGTACAACAGCCATGGGTTAAGCCTCAGACACACAGAGAAACACACATTCGACCCATGCAAGTATGGCACCACACACACACATACACACACACACACACACACACACACACACACACACACACCAGTCCACCTGCATTCCATGATACTTCCTTGATGTAGTGCCTATAAATTGAACTGAAAGACAGCCTCAGACAATCAGTGTATTGGTTTGATCTTCTCCCACCAGCCTAGTATATCCTCTATAGAGAGTTCAGAGATGTGGGATGGGATATCCTGCCCCAGCTTGCCCTATAGATTCTGCCCCTGGTGGGTGTGTTGCCTTCTCCTCAGGCCTTCCCCTAAGAGAGCCACCGTGTCCCTGCTCCTTCTCTTGCTCTGTCCTGCTCTCCCTCAGGCTCCTGGGCCTTCACTTTGTGACCACATTTTTCCACATAGATGTCTGCCGGGAAAGGGACGTTTGTCTGTGTGTGTGTGTGCTTGTGTCTGCCATTTTTGGAAGAGTCCCTGTTTTCTCTCTGCACCAACGCTCAGGAGACTCATTGAGCTACGGAATCCCAGCGGGTCCATTTCTCTAGTGGCTCAACCGCATACCCTGGGACGGAGCATTGGTTGGAAATATGTATTTTTTTTTCCACAGATCATGAAACGGAGAACCTCCCCCGTTCTCTCCAGCCCATATTAAACAGCTCCATTGGCCTGGTTGCCGCTGGTTACAGTAAAAATCCCAGACTGAGGCATTTTAGTGTGTATCCATTTCCCCCACGCGCTGTGTCTGCTCAGTCATCAGCAGGTCTGTGTGTCTGTGTCAGTCACTCCAATGCCTTGGCCAAAACTCTCCTCTACCTCTGAAGCTCTGTAACTGCAGCCTCTGAGGGTGGTTTGGGGGGGCTGTAGTTTCCCCTGTAAACGTGCTGATGAGCGTGTCTCTGACTTGGAACCATCTCATCAGTAGTAGGACCACAGTGTCAGACATTGCATCATTCTAATTTTACAATTATCTGCATTTGACGGATGATGACCCAATAAATCACTGTCTGCTATCAAATTACATTTTATTTGTCACATGCTTCGTAAAGAACAGGTGTGGACTTACACTGAAATGCTTACTTACAGGCCCTTCCCAGAGAGAAAGAAATATAGAGAAATAATAGAAAAGTAAAATTATAGATACAAAATGACTAACGGTAACTTGTCTATATACAAGGGGTACCAGTACCGAGTCGATGTGCAGGGGTACGAGGTAATTAAGGTAGATATGTACATATAACTAGGAATACATTGACAGATAGTCAACAGTAGCAGCAGTGTATGTGATGAGTCAAAGTTAGTGCTAAAAGGGTCTATGCAGACTGGGTATCTATTTGGTTAACTATACTGAACAGAAATATAAACGCAACATGTAAAGTGTTGGTGTCGTGTTTCATGAGCTGAAATAAAAGATCCCAGAAATGTTCCAGACGCACGAAAAGCTTATTTCTCTCCAATTTTGTGCCGACATTTTGTGTTTACATCCCTGTTAGTGAGAATTTCTCTTTTGCCAACATAATCCATCCACCTGACAGGTGTGGCATATCAAGAAGCTGATTAAACAGCATTATCATTACACAGGTGCACCTTGTGCTAGGGACAATAAAATGCCACTCTAAAATGTGCAGTTTTGTCACACAACACAATGCCACAGATGTCTCAAGTTTTGAGGGAGCTTGCAATTAGAATTCTGACTGCAGGAATGTCCACCAGAGCTGTTGCCAGAGAATTTTAATGTTAATGTCTCTACCATAAGCCGCCTCCGTCGTTTTAGAGAATTTGGCAGTACGTCCAACCGGCCTCACAACCGCAGACCTCTTGTAACCATGCAAGTCCAGGACCTCCACATCCGGCTTCTTAACTTGCGGGATCCTCTGAGACCAGCCACCTGGACAGCTGATGAAATGGAGGAGTATTTCCGTCTGTAATAAAGCCCTTTTGTGGCAAAAAACGAATTCTGATTGGCTGGGCTTGGCTCCCCAGTGGGTGGGCCTATGCCCAGTCATGTGAAATCCATAGATTAGGGTCTAATGAATTTATTTAAATCGACTGATTTCCTTATATGAACTGGAACTCAGGTACTGAACTGAATCATTGACATTGTTGCATGTTGCGTTTTATCTTTTTGTTCAGTATATTTAACTATTTAGCAGTGTTATGATGGGGGTAGAAGCTGTTCAGGGTCCGGTTGGTTCCAGACTTGGTGCATCGGTACCGCTTGCCGTGCGATAGCAGAGAGAACAGTTTATTACTGATGGCTGGACAATTTTTAGGGCCTTCTTCTGACAACGCCTGGTATAGAGGTCCTGGATGGCTGTACTGGGCCGTACGCAGTAGCACCTTGAGGTGGGATGCCAAGCAGTTGCCATACCAAGCAGTGATGCAGCCAGTCAAGATCTTTTCAGCCTCCCTAGGGGGAAGACGTATTGTTGTGCCCTCTTCACGACTGTGTTGGTGTTTGGACCATGACAGATCCTTAGTGATGTGGACACCGAGGAATATGAAGCTCTCGAACCCGCTCCACTTCAGCCCCAGCGATGTGAATGGAGGCGTAGTTGGCCATCTGTTTCCTGTAGCTCATGATCAGCTTCTTTATCTTGCTGAGGTTGAGGGAGAGGTTGTTGTCCTGGTACCACACTGCTCCTCCCTATAGGCTGTCTCGTCGTTGTTGGTGATCAGGCCTACCACCGTTGTCGTCTGCAAACTTAATGATGGTGTTGGAGTCGTGCCTGGCCACGCAGTCGTGGGTGAACAGGGAGTACAGGAGGGGACTAAGCAGGCATCCCTGAGGGGCCACCGTGTTGAGGGTCAGCGTGGCGGATGTGTTGTTGCCTACCCTCACCACCTGGGGGGCTCCCCGTCAGGAAGTCCAGGATCCAGTTGCAGAGGGAGGTATTCAGTCCCAGGGTCCTTAGCTTAGTGATGAGCTTGTAGGGAATTATGGTGTTAAACGCTAAGCTGTAGTCAATGAACAGAATTCTCACGTAGTTGTTCCTTTTGTCGAAGTGTGATAGGGAAGTGTGGAGTTCAATAGAGATTGCGTCACCTGTGGATCTGTTGGGACGGTATGCGAATTGGAGTGGGTCCAGGGTGTCTGGGATGATGGTATTGATGTGAGCCATGACCAGCCTTTCAAAGCATTTCATGGCTACAGATGTGAGTGCTACGGTCATTTAGACAGGTTACCTTGGGTACAGGGACTATGGTGGTCTGCATGAAACCTGTAGGTATTACAGACTGTGCTGTGCACCCCTCATAAAGTGGCATTCATGGTATAATGTAATGATGTGTTGTTTAATGTTAAAATGCCTCATGTAACCACTTATTTTTCATTTTCAATCTTTTTATTTCCAGTTTTTACTTTTTATAGTCTTCCTTGTCTTTCTGCTATCTCCTCTCTACTTTACCTGTCACTCACCCAGCCAGGTAGTGTCTGCCCACTCTAGCCTGTCTGAGTCTGAGACCTGTACAGTATTGTATAATGTTTGGTTAGCAGTGGGCTGGTAACCAGTCTGAAGGCAGTGGAGGGAACAATAGCAGGCCAGAACGATTGGCTGGCTCCAGATCTGTAGAGCTGTGCTTGGCCTCGCCCAGACACTGCGTATTATTTCCTCTTTGATTACTCATGTCTGCCTGACAAGCGGTAGGCGCACACATAGGCTTGTCTGTCGGTCTCAAAGGCTTTTTGTTGGTGACTGGTTTAGATTTTTGAGGCTGGAATACTTTTGTGATAATGTTGCATACCGCTTGACGTTTTCCACATTTTTGTTGTATTACAGCCTGATTTCAAAATTGATTAAATAGATTTTTTCTCTCACCTATCTACACACAATACCCCATAATGACAAAGTGAAAATACGTTTTTAGAATTATTTTCAAATGTATTAAATACAGATCTAATTTACATAAATATACACATCCTTGAGTTAATGTTAGAATCACCTTTGGCAGCGATTACAGCTGTTAGTCTTTCTGTGTCACTCTCTAAGAGCTTTGTACACCTGGATTGTACAATATTTACACATTCTTTAAAAAATTCGTCAAGCTCTTTCAAGTTGGTTGTGGATCATTACTAGACAGACATTTTCAAGCCTTGCCATAGATTCTCAAGCAGATTTAACTCAAAACTGTAACTAAGTCACTCAGGAACATTCAATGTCTTGTTGGTAAGCAACTCCGGTGAATATTTGGCCTTGTGTTTTAGGTTATTGTCCTGCTGAAAGGTGAATTTGTCTCCGAATGTCTGTTGGAAAGCAGACTGAACCAAGTCTTTCTCTAGGGGTTTGCCTGTGCTTAGCTCTATTCCGTTTCTTTTTATCCCCAAAAAAACCTCCATAGTCCTTGCTGATGACAAGCATACACATAAATGGATGCAGCCACCACCATGCTGGAAAAAATGTAATGTGGTACTCATTGATGTTGTCGGATTTGCCCCAAACGTAACGCTTTGTATTCAGGACATAAAGTTCATTTATTTGCCACATATATTTAGCTGTTTTAATTTAGTGCCTTGTTACACACAGAATGCATGTTTTAGAATATGTTTTGGATCCCTGTATCCTTGTAGTGACTGGGTGTAATGTCTGTTGTTTTCTTTTTTTCTACCAATAGGTGCCCTTCTTTGCAAGGCATTGGAGAACCTCCCTGGTCTTTTTGGTTGAATCTGTGTTTGAAATTCCCTGCTTTACTGACAGACCTTACAGATAATTGTATGTGTGGGGTACAGAGATGAAGTAGTCATTCACTATCCATGCAACTTATTATGTGGCTTGTTAAGCTAATTTTTACTCCTGAACGTATTTAGGCTTGCCTAACAAAGAGGTTGAATACTTTTTGATTTCAGCTGTTTGATTTCAATGTTTTTATTAATTTGTAAAAATGTCAAAAAACATAATTCTACATTGACATTATGGGGGTATTGTGTGTAGGCCAGTGACACAAAATAACACAGTAAAATGTGGAAAAAGACAAGGGGTGTGTGAACTTTCTGAACGCACTGTAAGTGTGTGTGAGTGAGATTAGGGAGGAGAATGGAAGATGTCTGCGGTTGTGATTGACTCCTTCAGACAGATATAGCCATATTGGCACAATTGGAACTGTCAAAGTAAAGGTGTTTGTGTGTCTTCATGCGTTGTTTGTATGAGAAGGTTGCTGTGTAAATGTACTGTATGTCAGTTTCCAGTGATGGGGTTCAAAGTAGACGTCTTCACAGGTCCAAAAAATTGGAAATGGACCTGGGGCTTTCCAACCCGGAGCCGAAATGCAGGCCTATGTGTAGGCCTTGTCAAAGAGTTGAGGCTTTAGGAGGGACTGAAAGATAGTGATGGACTCGGATGGCTGGAGGGAGGGAGTTCCAACCCTGGAGAAGGCCGAAGTGCTGGAGCTTCGACCTGAGGGTGACAAGGTGTCCTGCTGTGGTGGAACGGAGTGCGTGTGTGGGTTGTTGGGGGAGAAGAAAGTCTGAGAGGTAAGGGGGGGAAAGGTGGTGTAATCAATGCGTTGGGAGACTGTGAGCCAGTGGAGTTCACAGAGGACTAGGACTTAGTGTGGGGGAGGAGTCGGGCTGCAGAGTTTTGAACCATTTGGAGTTTATAGAGAGAGCTTGAGTTGATGCCAGAGAGTAGTGAGTTGCAGTAATCAAGACAGGAGTAGATGAATGCATGTATGAGGGTTTCAGTGGCAGGACAGGAGAGGGATGACCAGACTTTGGCAATGTTGCAGAGGTGGAAGAATGAGGATTTGACAGTCTGTCTTATGTGGTCAAATGAGAGGGTGGAGGCTAAGGTTGAGTGCATCGAGGGAGGAAGAGACAGTGGTGTCATCAACGGTGAGGTTGCCAGCTTTGGTGAGGGTGGATTTGCTGCTTAGGAGTTCCGTTTTATCACTGTTGAGCTTGAGTAAGTTTTGTTGCATCCATGTTTTTATTGCAGAGAGGCAGGATTCAATGTGGGTCAGAGGTGGGTTGAGGAGGGATTTGGTGCTGATGTAGATCTGGGTGTCATCGGTATAGCAGTGGAAGTCAAAGTTGAAGTGACGGAGGATCTGACCAAGAGGGAGGATGTAGATGATGAAGAGTAAGGGACCCAACACAGAGCCCTGGGGGGACACCCTGTGTAACTGCAGCTGAGTCTGAGGTGTGGCCATTGAGGGAGATATAGTGGGTCGGGTTTGTGAGGTATGATTGTAGCCAGGAGAGTGCAGTTCCCTCAACACCCAAGCCCTCCAGCCTGGTGAGGAGGATCTGATGTCTCACTGTGTCAAAAGTGGCACCCAGGTCCAGGAGAATCAGAATTTTGAGGGCAGCAGCTTCAGCAGAGGTGAGGAGGTCATTGACAACTTTGAGGACAGAAGTTTCAGTACTGTGGAGAGGGAGGCTCGAACAGATTGTTTATTAGCTGGTGGGTTTGTAATTGGGAGGCAACAGTACGTTCCAGAGTCTTGGCAAAGAAGGAGAGGTTGGAAATGGGGTGGAAGTTATTGAGGATGGTGGTGTCCAGTCCGGGCTTTTTTAAGATGGAAGTGACTGCAGCTGTTTTGTAGTTGGAGGGGACGGTTCCGTGGGACGATGTGTGTGATATATGGACAGGGAGCAGGCAGGCTTTGATGAGAACAGTGGGGAGAGGGTCCAGGAAGCACCTTGTAGTCTTGGATGACATGATGAGTTTTGAGATATAGGGAAACTCAATGGGGCCAAATTCAGACAGCCGGGTTTCAGGTGTGACGACTGGGAGATTGACAGGGGGAGGGGCAGCTGAGGGAGAATGATCAGTCAGTGATGAGTTTATTTTGGTGATCTTGTCCTGTCAAACTGAGGGAAGGAGTTGCAGAGTACAGTGGAGGGAGTAGAGAAGCTGTCATCACAGGGCTGAAGTAGTTCTTTGACAGTGGAGAACAGAGTCTGGGGGTACTTATTGGAGCTGTTGATGACGTTGGAGAAGTAGGTGAACCTTGCAGCACTAGGGGGCATCTCTGTAGGTGGAGAGGTGGAGTTTGTAGGCCTCAGTGTGGACATTGTGAGCCCAGACTTCCTGCTAAGGCACTCCAGGCGGTGGCTAGCTTGCTTCAGGGCACGGAGCTCAGGGGTAAACCAAGGGGTGGAGGAAGAGAAGGGGACCGGTTTCGTTTGGAGGGGGGCCAGAGAGTTAAGGGAGACAGATTATTTTTATTTTTATTTTTTTTAAATTATTTAACCAGGTAGGTCAGTTGAGAACAAGTTCTCATTTGCAACTGCGACCTGGCCAAGACAAAGCGAAGCAGTGCGACAAAAAACAACAACACAGAGTTACACAGTAAACAAACATAGTCAAAAACACAATAGAAAATCTATATACAGAGTGCAAAATGTAGTGCAAAATGCAATAAGGTTAGGAGGTAGGACAATAAATAGACCATAGTGGTGATATAAATTACAGATTAGCATTAACACAGGAATGAAGGATGTGCAAATTATGATGTGCAAATAGAGATACTGGAGTGCAAGATTAGCAAAAATAATAAAAATAAATATGGGAATGAGGTAGTAGTGTGGGCTATTTACAGAAGGGCTATGTACAGGTGCAGTGATCGATAAGCAGCTTTGACAGCTGATGCTTAAAGTTAGTGAGGGAGATAGGAACCTCTAGCTTCAATGATTTTTGCAATTCGTTCCAGTCATTGGCAGCAGAGAACTGGAAGGAATGGCGGCCAAAGGAGGTGTTGGCTTTGGGGGTGACCAGTGAGATATACCTGCTGGAGCGCATGCTACGGGTGGGTGTTGCTATGGTGACCAGTGAGCTGAGATAGGGCGGGGATTTACCTAATAAAGACTTATAGATGACCTGGAGCCAGTGGGTTTGGCGACGAATATAAAATGAAGGCCAGCCAACGAGAGCATACAAGTCGCAGTGGTGGGTAGTATATGGGGCTTTGGTAACAAAACGGATGGCACTGTGATAGATTACATCCAATTTGCTGAGCAGAGTGTTGGAGGCCGAAATCGCCGAAATCAAGGATCGGTAGGATAGTCAGTTTTACAAGGGCATGTTTGGCAGCATGAGTGAAGGAGGCTTTGTTGCGAAATAGGAAGCCGATTCTGGATTTAATTTTGGATTGGAGATGGTTGATGTGAGTCTGGAAGTTGAGTTTACAGTCTAACCAGACGCCTAGGTATTTGTACGAGTCAATGTATTCTAAGTCGGACCCGTCGAGAGTTGTGATGATAGTCCGGTGGGCGGGTGCGGGCAGCGTTCGATAGAAAAGCATGCATTTAGTTTTACTAGCATTTAAGAGCAGTTGGAGGCCACGGAAGGAGTGTTGTATGGCATTGAAGCTTGTTTGAAGGTTAGTAAACACAGTGTCCAAAGAGGGGCCAGATGTATACAGAATGGTGTCGTCTGCGTAGGGATGGATCAGAGAGTCACCAGCAGCGAGAGCGACATCGTTGATGTATATAGAGAAAAGGGTTGGCCCAAGAATTGAACCCTGTGTCACCCCCATAGAAACTGCCAGAGGATCGGACAATAGGCCCTCCGATTTGACACACTGAACTCTGTCTGCGAAGTAGTTGGAGAACCAGGCAAGGCAGTCACTTGAGAAACCAAGGCTGTTGAGTCTGCCAATAAGAATGCGGTGATTGACAGAGTCGAAAGCCTTGGCCAGGTCGATGAAGACGGCTGCACAGTACTGTCTTTTATCGATGGCGATTATGATATCATTCAGTACCTTGAGCGTAGCTGAGTGGTCAGTTATCTGTTTGTTAACTTGGCTTTCGAAGACTTTAGAAAGGCAGGGCAGGATGGATATAGGTCTATAACAGTTTGGGTCTAGAGTGTCTCCCCCATTAAAGAGGGGGATGACCGCGGCAGCTTTCCAATCTCTAGGGATCTCAGAAGATACGAAAGAGAGATTGAACAGGCTAGTGATAGGTGTTGCAACAATTTTGGTTGATAATTTCAGAAAGAGAGGGTCCAGATTATCTAGCCCAGCAGATTTGTAGGGGTCCAGATTTAGCAGCTCTTTCAGAACATCAGCCGTCTGGATTTGGGTGAAGGAGAAGCGGGGGGGGGGCTTGGGCAAGTAGCTGCCGGGGGCACAGAGCTGTTGGCCGGGGTAGGGGTAGCCAGGTGGAAAGCATGGCCAGCCGTAGCAAAATGCTTATTGAAATTTTCGATAATCCTGGGTTTATCGGTGGTGACAGTGTTTCCGAGCCTCAATGCAGTGGGCAACTGGGAGGAGATGATCTTATTCTCCAAGGACTTTACAGTGTCCCAGAACTTTTTGGAGTTAGTACTACAGGAAGCAGATTTCTGTTTGAAAAAGCTGGCCTTTGCTTTTCTAACTGACTGTGTGTACTTGTTCCTGACTTCCCTGAATAGCTGCATATCGCGGGGGCTATTCGATGCTAATGCAGTGCGCCACAGGATGTTTTTGTGTTGGTCTAGTGCAGTCAAGTCTGGGGTGAACCAAGGGCTATATCTGTTCTTAGTTCTACGTTTTTTGAAAGGGGCATGCTTATTTAGGATGAAGAGGAAAGCACTTTTAAAGAACAACCAGGCGTCCTCTACTGACGGGATGACGTCAATATCCTTCCAGGATACCTGGGCCAGGTCGAATAGAAAGGCCTGCTCGCAAAAGTGTTTTAGGGAGCGTTTGACAGTGATAAGGGGTGGTCGTTTGACCTCTGACCCATTGCGAATGCAGGCGATGAGGCAGTGATCGCTGAGATCCTGGTTGAAAACAGAGGAGGTGTATTTGGAGGGCAAGTTAGTCAGGAGATAGAGCAGTATTGAATTGGGCAGCTAGTGATTGGGGGGCGTGGTCAAGGGGCAGGGCAGAGAAGATAGCATCAGAGAGTTGGAGGGGGTCAACTGCTTTGATGTTGCGAAAGGAGATGAGGTGTTTGTCAGTGTTGTGGGGTGAGTGAGATAAATATGAGAGCAGACGTAGTCAAGTATGTGTCCCTTGATATGAGTCGGAAAATTGACATGTTGGATAATATTGAAACAGTCCAGAACAAAAATGAAATCATAGGCAAGTTTTGAGTTTGATGAGTCCACATTAATATTCATATCTCCAAGCAACAGTAAGCGGGGGGAGAGTGGGACAGCAATGGTGAGTAGTTCAGACAGGAATGATTCATTAGCTTTAGGACGGTACACACGGATAGTGTTCATGGACTAAGGTGATTTATTTGTAAGCAATGTATTCAATTGAGGAGACAGTAGGGAGAGACAGTTCAGTTATTTTGATTTTGGAGTTAAGTGAGGCCGCCACCACGGCCGGTGGAGCGGGGGTGACACAGGTAGCCATAACCAGCAGGAGGGAGTAACTTGGTTAAGAGAAAATAAATGACCAGGTTGTTGCCAAGTTTCAGTTCGGAGAAGGAAGTCTAGCTTGTCAGATATTAGTTCATGGAGCAAGGGGGCTTTGTTGTTAGAGTGGTGAGTTTATGGATAGTGGTAGGCAGTCATCGTTTACAGTATGAGATTCTTTTTTAAAAATATTTGTTTTATTTAACCAGGCAAGTCAGTTAAGAACAAATTCTTATTTACAACGACGGCCTAGGAACAATGGGTTAACTGCCTTGTTCAGGGGCAGAATGACAGATTTTTACCTTGTCAGCTCTGGGATTCGATCCAGCAACCTTGCGGTTACGGGCCCAATGCTGTAACCACTCGGCCGCCCAAATTAGATAATGGATTGGAAGCAGGGCTAAACTCAGACCAAGATGCAAGTAGTGGTGTCTACGTAGGATGCATGATGAGCTGGCCGGGATAAGTACATAAGAGAAGAGCCGATAGTTATTATTCAGGCGGTAAAGATCAAGGGGGGAATAATATTTTGTCTGGAAAAAACAGGGAGGGGGAAACCATAGTAATCCAGGGCAAACAGGAACAGAGAGAAACCAGTGGGCAGGTGCATGACAGATATTTAGATCCAATAAAATGTCAGATAAATCCACACAGAAACCACCACAGTCGACAAAGCAGCAAGCCAGAGCCCAACTAACCTACTTTTAACCAGCTAGCACTAGAACCCACAGTCAAAACACATCTGAAACACAACCTTCGCCAGCAAAAGCAAAGACAGAGCGGAAACTTACTCAATGAGATTGACGGCTGGGGCCCATGCGATATCAAAGTGGTGGCTGGGTTACCAGAGTGAAAGCCAGGGAGAGAAGCGTTTCAGGGAAGAGGCCATAGAGCTAGCTGGCGAATAAGGAAAAAATACATCATGACATCATACATCAAGAGAGACATCACAACACTACCCAAAGAGAGACCCAAGACAACAACATAGCAAGGCAGCAACACATGACAAACACAGCATGGTAGCAACGTAACATGACAACAACATGGCAGCAGAACAAAATATGGTACAAACATTATTGGGCACAGACAACAGCACAAAGGGCAAGAAGGTAGAGATAACAATACATCACGCATTGCAGCCACAACTGTCAGTGAGTGTCCATGAGATTGAGATAAAGCTGTCCAGTTTGAGTGTTTGTTGCAGCTCGTTCCAGTCCCTAACTGCAGCGAACTGAAAAGACGAGCGACCCAGGGATGTGTGTGCTTTGGGGACCTTTAACAGAATGTGGGTGTTGTATGTGGAGGATGAGGGCTGCAGTAGATATCTCAGATAGGGGGGAGTGAGGCCTAAGAGGGTTTTATAAATAAGCATCAACCAGTGGGTCTTGTGACGGGTATACAGAGATGACCAGTTTACAGAGGAGCATAGAGTGCAGTGATGTGTCCTATAAGGAGAAATCTGGTGGCAAATCTGATGGCTGAATGGTAGAACATCTAGCCGCTCGAGAACACCCTTACCTGCTGATCTATAAAGTATGTCTCCGTAATCTAGCATGAGTTAAATGGTAATCTGAATCAGGCTTAGTTTGGCAGCGAGGAGCGATTACGATAGCGGAAACCAAGTCTAGATTAAACTTTAGCCTGCAGCTTTGAAATGTGCTGAGAGAAGGACAGTGTACCATCTAGCCATACTCCCAAGTACTTGTAAGAGGTAACTACCTCAAGCTCTAAACCCTCAGAGGTAGTAATCACACCTGTGGGGATAGGGGCATTCTTCTTACCAAACCACATTACCTTTGTTTTTGAGGTATTCAAAACAAGGTTAAGGGTAGAGAAAGCTTGTTGGACACTAAGAAAGCTTTGTTGTAGAGCATTTAACACAACATCTGGGGAGGGGCCAGCTGAGTATAAGACTGTATCATCTGCATATACAGTGGGGCAAAAAAGTATTTAGTCAGCCACCAATTGTGCAAGTTCTCCCACTTAAAAAGATGAGAGAGGCCTGTAATTTTCATCATAGGTACACTTCAACTATGAGAGACAAAATTAGAAAAACAAATCCAGAAAATCACATTGTAGGATTTTTTATGAATTTATTTGCAAATTTTGGTGGAAAATAAGTATTTGGTCACTTACAAACAAGCAAGATTTTTGGCTCTCACAGACCTGTAACTTATTCTTTATGAGGCTCCTCTGTCCTCTACTCGTTACCTGTATTAATGGCACCTGTTTGAACTTGTTATCAGTATAAAAGACACCTGTCCACAACCTCAAACAGTCACACTCCAAACTCCACTATGGCCAAGACCAAAGAGCTGTCAAAGGACACCAGAAACAAAATTGTAGACCTGCACCAGGCTGGGTAGACTGAATCTGCAATAGGTAAGCAGCTTGGTGTGAAGAAATCAACTGTGGGAGCAATTATTAGGAAATGGAAGACATACAAGACCACTGATAATCTCCCTCGATCTGGGGCTCCACGCAAGATCTCACGCCGTGGGGTCAAAATTTTTATTTTTTTTATTTCACCTTTATTTAACCAGGTAGGTCAGTTGAGAACAAGTTCTCATTTGCAACTGCGACCTGGCCAAGACAAAGCAAAGCAGTGCGACAAAAACAACACAGAGTTACACATTAAACAAACAGTCAAAAAAAAAAAAAAACAATAGAAAATCTATATACAGAGTGCAAAATGTAGTGCAAAAATGCAGTAAGGTTAGGAGGTAGGACAATAAATAGACTATAGTGGTAAAATAAATTACAGAATTATCATCATTAACACAGGAATGAAGGATGTGCAAATTTTGATGTGCAAATAGAGATACTGGAGTGCAAGATTAGTGAAATAAACAAAAATAAATATAGGGATGAGGTAGTAGTGTGGGCTATATACAGAAGGGCTATATACAGGTGCAGTGATCGATAAGCAGCTTTGACAACTGATGCTTAAAGTTATTGAGGGAGATAGGAACCTCTAGCTTCAATGATTTTTGCAATTCGTTCCAGTCATTGGCAGCAGCGAACTGGAAGGAATGGCGGCCAAAGGAGGTGTTGGCTTTGGGGGTGACCAGAGAGATAAACCTGCTGGAGCGCATGCTACGGGTGGGTGTTGCTATAGTGACCAGTGAGCTGAGATAGGGCGGGGATTTACCTAACAAAGACTTGTAGATGACCTGGAGCCAGTGGGTTTGGCGACGAATATATAATGAAGGCCAGCCAACGAGAGCATACAGGTCGCAGTGATGGGTAGTGTATGGGGCTTTGGTGACAAAACGGATGGCACTGTGATAGACTACATCCAATTTGCTAAGTAGAGTGTTGGAGGCTAGTTTGTAAATGACATCGCCAAAATCAAGGATCGGTAGGATAGTCAGTTTTACAAGGGCATGTTTGGCAGCATGAGTGAAGGAGGCTCTGTTGCGAAATAGGAAGCCAATTCTGGATTTAATTTTGGATTGGAGATGGTTGATGTGAGTCTGGAAGTTGAGTTTATAGTCTAACCAGATGCCTAGAACGGTGAGCAAAAATCCCAGAACCACACAGGGGGACCTAGTGAATGACCCGCAGAGAGCTGGGACCAAAGTAACAAAGGCTACCATCAGTAACACACTACGCCGCCAGGGACTCAAATCCTGCAGTGCCAGACGTGTCCCCCTGCTTAAGCCAGTACATGTCCAGGCCCGTCTGAAGTTTGCTAGAGAGCATTTGGATGATCCAGAAGAGGATTGGGAGAATGTCATATGGTCAGATGAAACCAAAATAAATCATTTTGGTAAAAACTCAACTCGTCGTGTTTGGAGGAGAAAGAATGCTGAGTTGCATCCAAAGAACACCATACCTACTGTGAAGCATGGGGGTGGAAACATCATGCTTTGGGGCTGTTTTTCTGCAAAGGGACCAGGACGATTGATCCGTGTAAAGGAAAGAATGAATGGGGCCATGTATCGTGAGATTTTGAGTGAAAACCTCCTTCCATCAGCAAGGGCATTGAAGATGAAACGTGGCTGGGTCTTTCAGCATGACAATGATCCCAAACACACCGCCCGGGCAACGAAGGAGTGGCTTCGTAAGAAGCATTTCAAGGTCCTGGAGTGGCCTAGCCAGTCTCCAGATCTCAACCCCATAGAAAATCTTTGGAGGGAGTTGAAAGTCTGTGTTGCCCAGCGACAGCCCCGAAACAACATCACTGCTCTAGAGGAGATCTGCATGGAGGAATGGGCCAAAATACCAGCAACAGTGTGTGAAAACCTTGTGAAGACTTACAGAAAACGTTTGACCTCTGTCATTGCCAACAAAGGGTATATAACAAAGTATTGAGAAACTTCTGTTATTGACCAAGTACTTATTTTCCACCATAATTTGCAAATAAATTCATAAAAAATCCTACAATGTGATTTTCTGGATTTTTTTTCTCATTTTGTCTCTCATAGTTGAAGTGTACCTATGATGAAAATTACAGGCCTCTCTCATCTTTTTAAGTGGGAGAACTTGCACAATTGGTGGCTGACTAAATACTTTTTTGCCCCACTGTAAATGGATGAGAGAGCTTCCTGCTGCCTGAGCTATGTTGTTGATGTAAATTAAGAAGAGCGTGAGGCCTAGGATTGAGCCTTGGGGTACTCCCTTGGTGACAAGCAGTGGCTGAGCGAAAACCAGATTGCATCCGGGTTAAGCAAGCAGTGTGTCAAGAAGCAGTGCGGCTTGGCAGCATCATATTTCTGAGGACGCATGGCTCTCGACCTTCGCCTGCAGCGATGGGACAGGACTACAACTACCAATTTGAATATCACGAAAAGGGGTAAAAGTACACACACACCCCGAGACCCTTGACAATAGCACTGCCATGGAGGCCCAGACTGTAGAGCCACCCAAGTGTGCAGATCACCTGCAGTGGGTTGGGTCTCTTTTGGAGCAGGGCCAGAAAAGTAGGGGCTTTTACAAAAACCACAAAAGGAAAACTCCAGGGCCACTCATAGGCAAAATATGGAATGGGTGCTGGACAAAAATGGAATGGCACTTTTAGGGTTGATTGTGTTAAATATTTGTAGATATTCCCTTTTGATACTGTGATACATGTCTCTTACCCTTTACCAATACAGTGTTCCCTGGGCAGAAAGTCTGTCTAGAAATTTGCCCTCTGTATAATTCTAGCTGTATCAAATTGGAGTTTAAATGTAACCCATTAATCATGTGAATCTGTTCTTGTCAATGGTGTTTCTTATTTGAACAGAGGCTCAGGGAGAGATGGATGTTCAATGATGACTCTGACCAGGAGGCATGGCTGCTTTTCCTCTCAGGTTGTCCCTGCCTGCTGTGAGATTTGGCCCAGTGTAGAGTAGAGACAGAAAGCAGCACTTCATAATGTGTGTATGGAGCCTAGCCAGGACACTCCAGGGGCCAAATCCACTCTGGCTCTTCTGTCTAAGCCCCTGGTTGGAAGCGAGGGCCCCCTGTGAAAGCATAGACCCCCCTGGGGCTGAACAGTGAGGAGGAGTGTGTCTATGGAGTGTGATAGTGGTGCCTGATCCAGCGGCCTGTCAGTATGAGTGTGTGTGAAGGAGTGTGTAATATGTGTGAGTTGATCTGAGGGGGATCTTTACAGCCAGAAAGCTTGTCTGGGATTATCAGTAATTGTCCAACTTGGTCGGGGACATTAGCACTTTTCTAGCGCTCTCTCTGATCTTCCTCCTCACTGTCATCTCTTATGAAAATCCCCTCATAACTGAGCCCAGAGTGTAAATGCACCATTCACCCCCCGCCCTCACAAGCAGGCTCTGTTGCCTCTCCCATTTTTTTTATCTCAGCACTTAAAAGCAATTATACCGTAAATATGAATACTTTCGAACAGACGCCGCTATTCAAAAGTATTTTTTCTCCCTTCATCTTTCTCTCTTTTGCCTTATGGGCAAAATCAAAGTCAAGGTGTCTGGTTTCTGAAGATCTCACTACCCGGCTGCAAAAAGAGAGTTGTTGTAATGTGATCTCACATTAAGGATGAGATCAAAACAATGAGGATGCGCCCCGTCACTACAGAGGAACCATGGGAACTGCTTCTGAGCCCAGCGACTGCCAGACGAGGGGGAGTGGAACTCAATAATGCAGGAACACTGCTGTGGATTGGAGGGCCAAATAGCAGTGTCTGATATTCACACCTGCAGATGAAGGCTCAAAGTTACCAGTCTTGTCTGGATGTTTGTGTGATGCTGCTACTCATGATGATGACAATGATAATTGTGCTGGTGCTAATGAAGATGATGATAGTGGTGACGATGAAGAGCAGAATTATATTAGTAATGATGATGATGCTGCTCCTGGTCCTGTAATCAGGGGTGTTTGTGATTGCTGTACTGTAGTTGTTTACAGTGGTTTGTTTTATCAGAGGCTTTAGATTGACTTTGAATGGAGTCAGTCCTCAGTTATTAGTAGACATGGATCACTAGATCTGCAGACCATCCATGAGTTACATCCAGCTACGTCTAGAAAGGAGCAGATAAGGTCACACTTTATTTGTATAGTCCAGCTGTAGATGCTCTACAGATACTATCAAAAACTACAGCGGGTGAAATAAGTATTGAACACATCACCATTTTTCTCAGTAAATATATTTCCAAAGGTGCTATTGACATGACATTTTCACCAGATGTTGGTAACAACCCAAGTAATCCATACATACAAAGACACCAAAACAGATAAGTTCAGAAATTAAGTTGTGTAATAATGTGAAATGACACAGTGAAAAAGTATTGAACACACTTACTGATATTTATTCAATACTTTGTGCAAAAGCCTTTGTTGGTAATGACAGCTTCAAGACGCCTCCTGTATGGAGAAACTAGTCGCATGCATTGCTCTAGTGTGATTTTGGCCCATTCTTCCACACAAACAGTCTTCAAATCTTGAAGGTTCCGTGGGCCTCTTCTATGAATCTTGATGTTCAGTTCTTTCCATAGATTTTCAATGGGA
The DNA here is from genome assembly GCA_023634145.1 of Thymallus thymallus. Taxonomy (NCBI): domain Eukaryota; kingdom Metazoa; phylum Chordata; class Actinopteri; order Salmoniformes; family Salmonidae; genus Thymallus; species Thymallus thymallus. Next base: position 22,162,957 of record CM042405.1, on the reverse strand, counting down.
TTTAAGTCATGTGAATTGGCTGGGCCATTCTAGCAGCTTTATTTTCTTTCTTTGAAACCAATTGAGAGTTTCCTTGGCTGTGTGTTTGGGATCATTGTCTTGCTGAAATGTCCACCCTCGTTTCATCTTCATCATCCTGGTAGATGGCAGCAGATTTTTGTCAAGAATGTCTCGGTAAATTTCCTTCAATTATGTGAAGTTTGCCAGTACCATTTGCTGAAAGGCAGCCCCACACCATGATGTTCCCACCTCCAAACTTTGGTATGGTGTTTTTAGGGTGATGTGCAGTGCCATTTCTCCTCCAAACATGGTGTGTATTATGACATCCAAATAGTTCAATTTTGCTCTCATCTGACCACACTATATTCTCCCAGTATTTCACTGGCTTTTCCAAATGTTGTGCAGCAAACTTTAAACGAGCTCCAACATGCTTTTTTTTCAGCAATGGAGTCTTGCGTGGTGAGCGTGCATACAGGCCATGGCGGTGGAGTGCATTACTTACTGTTTTCTTTGAGACAACAGTACCTGCTAATTGCAGGACTTTTTGAAGCTCTCCACAAGTGGTCCTTGGCTCTTGGACAACTCTTCTGATTATTCTTTTCACTCCTCTGTCAGACATGTTGCGAGGAGAACCTGGTCGAGGCAAATTTATGGTGAAATGATTGTCTTTCCACTTCCGTATTATGGCCCCAACAGTGCTCACTGGAACATTCAGAAGCTTAGAAATGCGCCTATAACCAATGCCATCATCATGTTTTGCAACAATTAGGTTGCGAAGGTCTTGAGACAGCTCTTTGCTTTTACCCATCATGAGATGTGTCTTGTGTGACACCTTGGCAATGAGACCTTTTTGTAGGCCATCAGTTGGGACTGAACCAGCTGATATTAATTTGCACTGACAGGGGGCTGGATTGCTTTTTATTACTGATAGTTTTCAGCTGTTGTCTTGGCTTTCCATGCCTTTTTGAACCTCCCTTCCTTTATGTGTTCAATACTTTTTCCCTGTGTCATTTCACATGATTACACAACTTAATTTCTGAACTTATTTGTTTTGGTTTCTTTGTATGTATGGATTACTTGGGTTGTTACCAACATCTGGTGAAAATGTCATGTCAATAGCACCTTTGGAAATATATTTACTGAGAAAAATGGTGATGTGTTCAATACTTATTTCACCCGCTGTATATGTTGATAAGCAACTGCTTGCTAAGGTTATGGTTAGGGTTGGGTTTAGAATAAGGTTAGGGTTAGCATTAGCGTTAGTTAGTTGAAATGTTACTGATTAGTCTGTAGATGGACTATCCAAATAGTGTTACCACAGATAGTCTACAGAACAAAACATGAGGTTACGCACACTAAACAGTACAGTATGATTACAGTATGATATTTGATATTGAAAACAGCACTGTCGTTATTGCCTCTCCATAGCAGCTTAAAGCAGGAAGCATAAAGTGAAAGGAAGTTTTAGAACACCTACTCATTCAAGGGTTTTTCTTTATTTTTACATTGTAGAATAATAGTGACGACATCAAAACTATGAAATAACACATATGGAATCATGTAGTAACCAAAAAAGTGTTAAACAAATCAACATATATTTTATTTGAGATTCTTCAAATAGCCACCCTTTGCCTTGATGACAGCTCTTGGTAATCTCTCAACAAGCTTCATGAGGTAGTCACCTGGAATGCATTTCAATTAACAGGTGTGCCTTGTTAAAAGTTAATTTGTGGAATTTATTTCCTTCTTAATGCATTTGAGCCAATCAGTTGTGTTGTGACAAGGTAGAGGTGGTATACAGAAGATAGCCCTATTTGGTAAAAGACCAAGTCCATATTATGGCAATAACAGCTCAAATAAGCAATGCGAAAGGACTCCATCGTTACTTTAAGACATGAAGTCTTTACAGTCAATACGGAAACTTTCAGCATTGAGTTAACTGCACCTCAGATTGCAGCCCAAATAAATGCTTCACAGAGTTCAAGTAACAGACACATCTCAACATCAATTGTTCAGAAGAGACTGTGTGAATCAGACCTTCAAGGTCGAATTGCTGCAAAGAAACCACTACTAAAGGACACCAATAATAAGAAGACACTTGCTTGGGCCAAGAAACACAAGCAATGGACATTAGACCGGTGAAATTTTGTCCTTTGGTCTGGAGTCCAAATTGGAGATTTTTGGTTTCAACCACCGCTTCTTTCTGAGACGTGGTGTGGGTGAACGGATGATCTCCGCATGTGTATTTCCCACCGTAAAGCATGGAGGAGGAGGTGTTATGGTGTGGTGGTGCTTTGCTGGTGACATTCTGCAGTGGTATGCCATCCCATCTGTTTTGTGCTTAGTAGGACTATCATTTGTTTTTCATCAGGACAATGACCCAACACACCGCCAGGCTGTGTAAAGGCTATTTTACCTCCACAATTCTCTGACCTCAACCAAATTGAGATGGTTTGGGATGAGTCGGACCACCAAGTGAAGGAAAAACAGCCAACAAGTGCTCAGCATATGTGGGAACTCCTTTAAGACAGTTGGAAAAGCATTTCAGGTGAAGCTGGTTGAGAGAATGCCAAGAGTGTGCAAAGCCGTCATCAAGGCAAAAGGTGGCTATTTGAAGAATCTCAAATATAATATATTTGTTTAATACTTTTTTGGTTACTACATGATTCTACATCTGTTATTTTATAGTGTTGATTTCTTCACTATTACTCTACATTGTAGAAAATAGTAAAAAAAAAATAAGAAAAACCCTTGAATGAGTAGGTGTTCTATATCCAGTTTTAACAAGCCATTTTTTTCCCATGTGACTCAAAACAGACTACAACAATCCTCATAATTTTACTCGCTGCCTGTGCACACAGATGTAAAAAGAGATATAGAGCGATTCTGTATGTGAACTAGTGAGCATGTTCACTTCTCATGCAGGAAGTGAACAGAGACCTGGTCCACAGGGATCCCCGTTTCCCCTTTTTTGCCTCGCTTCCCCCCACTCAACTGTAGATTCCACGGTAATGGAGCCCAAGAAGAGCCTGGAAAAGGCTAGAAGTGTGTGTGTGTGTGTGTGTGTGTGTGTGTGAGTTTACTTTGTGAGAAAGAGGACACTGTGTATTGATTATCAGGGAACGGTAGGGAAACAGTTCCACTGTGTGGATTTTTTTTCAAGACATTTCAAGGAAAGTTTTTTTTTTTTTCTTCTCTAATTAGTTGCCCTGGGTCACTGATGATGCACAAATATATAAAGTTGAATCCAAATACATAAAGAATACAAAATAAGGAACCTAATATAGTGCATCAGTGTTGTTCTGAAATGGTCTGTAAGAGATTTGCTTTGCACTCTGTTTCAAATGTTCTCTTTTCTTTCTTTTTTTTCTCAATGAAAGTGGCCTAATCAAATTAAGGGTAATTTGGTACGAAAATATGAAGCTATGTGGACATTATGTAATGAAGGAATCCACAAAGAACAACTCAAACCCATTAAATGGTCATAATTAAGAATTTAGATGTTGTGGCCTTGGTCAGTAAACCCCATGACCACCCACTGGACACAGACGTCAATTCAACGTCTTTTCCACGTTGGTTCAAAGTAATTTCATTGAAATTATGTGGAAACAACGTTGATTCAACCAATGTGTGCTCAGTGGGCATGGTCTAAGTTATGGAACTTGCGTTCTGATTGAGTGTCCTGCTGTAGTGGTCTTGCTGGGAAGTAAGGGAGAAGCTCTTTTTGTCCATAAAATAGAGCAGCTTCTCATTAAGTTATTATAAATATATAATTGGTTTCCTCAGTTTGACAAAAAAAATTATTATCCTAAATTCATGTGATCCTGACTCAGTTGTGCAGTTGATGACGTATGTAGTGTGAACTACAGTACTTTAATAGAAAAGTAGCAAATTGAGGCGTGCATGCAATTGTAAAACATAATTATTCACCATCACAATATACCACGAGAACCGGACTGTCTGTTCAAAGATGAGAGCAGGCTTTCTAAGCTTTTCCAAGATTTTGTTTCAAACTAAGCACTGATACTGTGTCTCCGCACAGGGGCATTACAATGATCTAGATCTGATAGTGTGAGTGTGTCTGATTATTTTCTGATTCGGTCCTTCATCACTGATCCTCATGGGTCCCCGGTAACAGAGGTTTGGCTCCATGGAGAGTTCCTCCGCTGTGGGAACTGGATGGTGTTTGGAGAAACAGACAACAGTCTCTGTAGAGTTATATTGTATGAGAAACTACATTAACTGGGAGACTCTCATCAACTCTTCTTCTGCCTCTATCCTCTCTCTGCATCTCCATCCTCTCTTTCCCTTCACTCTCTCTCTCTCTCTCTCTCTCTCTCTCTCTCTCTCTCTCTCTCTCTCTCTCTCTCTCTCTCTCTCCCATGTCCTTCTCTTTCTCCCCCTCTCCCAGATCTCTCTCTCTGTCCCTCTCGCTGTCATTGAGTTCATCATGGTCCTCAGTGTGAGAAGGGTTGTATCACTACTCTCATTGACCAAGAGCCCTTGGCTCTTCCCGTTCTCGGTCAATCTGTGGGAACCTTGATTTTGGACAGCAGCCACTTTTCCCACCACCAGTCCAGTTAGAAAATAGACCCGGTCATACTAAGCACCCAAATCAAACCGGTTCTAGCCCGCTTGCCTCTTCTCACGAGTTCTGGGAAGAGAGGTCAGCATCTCCAGAATAAGCTTTAATGGGTTTTGTATGCAGGTACAGCTGGGCTGCTGCGACAGGGGATATTGTGTTCATGAGAAATTATGGCTTTACGATCATACATTCTTAAAAAAAACAAAATAAAACCTTTTTTTTTCTCCTTACTTCTTCCCAGTTTGTATTTATAAATAGCGTTTCTCATCTTTTCTTCTTCTATAACTGAAAAACAGTCCTCTTTCAGTCGACTCAGTTTGACATTTCACTATGGGACACGCCCTCTTTTGCGGGTCATTGGTTGAAACCTTATACAATCATGCCTAACAGGCCAATCAGAGCTTTGTGGGTGTACGCCCACGTGTCTATATAACACCCTGCACTGCTCTTGTTTCCTAATTTTTTGCCTCTTCACATGCCTGTTTGGTTACTAGCCCATTAAGTAGCTTTCTTCAGAAAACGAACTCTCCTTTCGGTGTGGGTTACTACCCAACCACAGAGCGTTGAGTGGCTTATTTTTATATTTTCAGGAATTCCGCTAACTTCAGCTTCACTTTACCGAGTGAAGTTACCTCAGTTAACTTGTTAGCTAGCTAGCTAGCTCCACTGCTTTAGCATCCTGCTAATAGCAGGTTCCCGCACATTTGAGATACTTCCACCCGGGGTTTCTAGCTATCTGTGGGTTCCCATCGTTCAGAATTAGCTAGCTGAACTTTTGAGTGTCTTGGCTAGTTAGTGGGCTAACATCCCCACTGGTGTTTTAGCTAGCAACCTCTGGGCTAAACCCCCATTCGTTTTGTTTGGCTAGCACGAGCGGTGCTGTTTTTTCAGGGTGTTACCCATCCATTGAAGCACCATCCCTTTTACATTCCCCTGTGAAAGATAAGCCAGCCGTTTATTCTATCTCAAGATACTTGGTTTACACACCAAGTCGGCACTTGGTATCTCAAGCGGCGGCTCGGCTAGCTGGCTATCATCACTCAGGTAATTAGCTAGCATCTCTGTTGGCTACACTACACTGAAAGTATAAATACGGCATTTATTTCCCACCACCCTGTTAAAGAAAGCTTTCTGTTTCTACTTCTCTAGCTCAAGCTTTTCCCAGGGGGCGGACCTTAATTTCAACGAATCCGGAAGTGAGGATGACTGCATGTATCTTGCTGCATCAGGCAGCACCCTCTCTGACCAGGAGATGGAGTACGCCCCTGAAGAATTTCTCCTCTCCGCTCAGTTTGTGCTACCCAGCCAGACTGAAGAGGTAGGATAGGAGTCAATAATTGACCTCCACTTCTTCAAGGCAATCAGACTTGCCACCAAACTTGATGTTGAGTATCCCACACCTCCCCTACCTTCGAAGTAGACTAGGATGGATACGATCTTCTCTGAGTAATTCTACATCTGTCCGACAGCGTGTACCAGCCTTTCCATACTGTCTGCCGTTGTTGGAGTCTTCACCCACTTGGATATGCACGGCATGGAGTCATCGGGATGGCTTAGCCCGCCTTCCGTGGAGCCTTCCCTGGCTGAGCACCTCGACCTTAAGGCTTTGAGCTCTTCTTCCTCTGCCCCCAAGCTCACTCATCCCAATGATTGCTTCACCACGTCCATGTATGAGAGGATCTACTGCTCTGCAGCTCAGGCGCGGCGCTCCGTGAATGCAGCTGCCCTCCTGTCCGTCTACATGGCGGTAAAGGCTAAGGAGCTGTGCAACGCCCAGTAGAAGCTAATGGAGCTAAGTCACCTTGCCGACCATACCACCCAGACCCTCAAGTGTACTGCTGAGAGCCATCAGGCTGAACAACGCAAGGGTGTCTAAGAGGGAAAAGGGAAAGATCCTGAATGGACAGATGGATCCCACCAGGTTTGAGTATAAGAAAAAGGAGACTGAGTCGCTGGGCTTCTTGTTACCACGGAAACAAGCCCAGAAACCCCAAAAGCCCACATTCAACCAGGTTGTCACCATGAGGCCTCCCTCCCAGAACTGGAGGATCCCTAAGGATCCCTAAGAAGGAGGAGGAGCCCCCCCACCTCAAGACCCATAAGCCCTCGTTGGGATGGGTCACCACCACTGTTCCCCAAGTTCAGTTCTCAAATAAAGAGTACCCATCACATCCAGACCCACGGACCGAGGGTGATTGTTCAGAATGTTCCCATGCAAAACAATCAACCTCTCAAGGGGGGGCCTTGTCCAGCCACCAGGCCTGGCAGGCCACCTGTCCCGTGGACAGGAGGGTTCCCTTGCACCTCACAGAGAGCAGTGGCACGCTTGTGCAGTCTGCCCTTGGGTCCTACACATCGTAGACCAGGGGTACAGACTACAATATGCAGGGAATAGTGCAGTCCACAGGGGGAAGCGGCCTGAGTCCTCAGAGAACCGTATGCATGGTTCTGAGGGAGGAAGCTCAGCAGGGCTTCTTCAGCCCTTGTTTCTTGGTCCCCCCCCATAAAAGCCCTTCCTGGATTTACAGCACCTCAACAAGCATCTGAGAGTCTACATTGCATGCTGTTAGATTCAATTTGTCCGAATGAGTGCTTCACCACAGTAGACCTCAAGGATGCTTATTTCCACATCATAGTTTATCCTGCACACAGGAGATAAAAGGTTTGCCGTCAAGGGCCCCACGGACATTCACAAAGTGTACCGAAGCTGCCCTAGCCCTCCTACGGGAGAGAAACTGGTTGATCTGTGTGGACACTCGGGCTCAGCCTCCCACAGCACAGGGATCTGCTATCCCAAATGCAGGGGGAAATATTCCACCCTCATCCCGAGCTGATGGATCTCTGTGCCTGGCCGGTGAGAGGTCCAACTTAGACTCGGTGGGTTTGCCGCCGAACGTGGTTGCCACAATTCAGAGCGCCAGAGCTCCTTCTACTAGCCAGAGCTCCTTATACAAGTGGAGGGTATTTCGAGAGGTGTTGTGAGAGACGCAAGTTGGTCTCCTTTCAGTGTTCCATCCCTGCTGTTCTCTCCTTCCTACAGGAATTGCTCGACAAGGGCAAGGCCTTTTCCACTGTTAAGGTCTACTTGGCGGTGATCTCAGCCTGTCATGTAGGACTAGGTGAGGCGACGATTGGGTCACACCCCCTGGTTTGGCATTTTATAAAGGCAGCACCGTCTCCGTCCAGTCTCCAAGCCACTTGCCCCATCATGGGACTTGGAACTGGTTCTGGATGTTCTTACATGCGATCACCCTGGAGACAGTGGTTCTTAAGACTCTGTCGTATAAGATGCGCTCTCGGTTCATCCTTCATGCACTCAGTTTCCCCCCCAACTACTCCAAGGTTATGATGCGTTCTAATGCCACGTTCATTCCTAAAGTAATTCCCATGACTTATAGTAGACTGACCTCTTCCGCCCTTCTCTTATCCAGAGCAGTGGTGCCTTAACACATTGTGGACAGGACTATGCCATTTTGGAGTTGTGACCAACTGTTTGTTTGCTTTGCCAACCCTGCTCGGGGTAGGGCTTTGTCCAAACAATGCCTCTCCCATTGGGTAATGGAGGCTATCGCCAAGGCGTACAGTTGTCGGGGATTGCAGACTCCCCTGGGTGTCTAGGCACATTCCACTAGAGGAATTGCCACATCATGGGCACTGTTCAGGGGCATCTCCGTCTTGGAGATATGTGCGGCTTCCCCTCACAGCTGGAGCTGAGTAGGGTGGATTAGGTACATTATCATGTACCATAACAGGTTTCTCAGGAAACGGGCTATTGGCAATCGGGGTGTTTCCAAGTGTCCCATAGTGAGATGTCGACTGAAAGAGAACTTTGGGATATGGTATGTAACCCCGGTTCTCTGAAGGAGATGAGGGAGACATCTCACAAGATTGCCCCTCTTGCACAACTCGTGTAAGAGGTAGTTCTTAGAATGAGGAAACCAGAGCAGTGCAGGGCGTTATATACTGTATATATTTTTTACCTTTTATTTAATTAGGCAAGTCAGTTAAGAACAAATTCTTATTTACAATGACCGCCTACTTCGGCCAAACTCTGCCCTATGGTACTCCCGATCACAGCCGGTTGTGATAGCCCGGGATCGAACCAGGGTTTGTAGTGATGCTTCTAGTACTGCGCCAATCGGGAGCCCCATATAGACATGTGGGGTGCACACCCACAAAGCTCTGATTGGCCTGTTAGGCGTAATTTGAATAAGGCTTCAACCAATGACCCGTAAAAGAGGCCGTGTCCAATAGGGAGATGTCTCCCTCATCTCCTTCATGTTGTATTACTGTCATCTAGCTGATGAGTTGTGTGTTTGCTCACATGCATTTTACTGTTTGAGTACCGGTATGTTTGATTGCCATGTGTCTGTGGGATTGCTTACTGAAGAATAAATCTCCCCATCTCCTCATACTGTAAGACCATTCATAAAGCCGTCTGACTTCTATCACATCCATTAAACTTTGAGTGTGTTTCCCGTCTTCACAGAGAGCTACAGTTTTAGGAAGAGGGCAACAACGAGGAAACAGAGGGAACATTAAAAATGCTGAACTCTTCTCATATGTCTGTGACAAAGCCAAAGCCAGATGAGAGTTCCTCTGGCCCTCACATGTGAAGAGTCAGTCTCACAGAGTGTGTGAAAACAGCTGTATAATTCCCCAGAGCTCTAGCTAATTGAAAGCTTACCGTCTTCTCTTTGTATTTCCTGAGCCGTGGGGGAGCGGCGTGGAGGGACACTGTCTCTGTGATGAGACTAAAGGAAATGGATGCGAATGTTTAAAACAGCCCAGATCTGTCATACACTGTGAAGTGGAGTGCCACCTTCTGTGAGAATCTAACCAGTGTGAGATCTGTCAGCGGGGATTTTCTCTCTCTCTCTCTCTCTCTCTCTCTCTCTCTCTCTCTCTCTCTCTCTCTCTCTCTCTCTCTCTCTCTCTCTCTCTCTCTCTCTCTCTCTCTCTCTCTCTGTCTCTGTCTCTGTCTCTGTCTGTCTCTCTCTCTCTCTCTCTCTCTCTCTGTGTCTCTCTCTCTCTCTCTCTGTGTCTCTCTCTCTCTCTCTCTGTGTCTCTCTCTCTCTCTCTCTGTGTCTCTCTCTCTCTCTGTGTCTCTCTCTCTCTCTGTGTGTCTCTCTCTCTCTCTGTGTGTCTCTCTCTCTCTCTGTGTCTCTCTCTCTCTCTCTGTGTCTCTCTCTCTCTGTGTGTACAAATGTTCTGAGTTAATTGAATGCAGTGTGTCTGGAGCCTGTGTGTGCGTCCTGAGGCTTTGTTGTCTTGCCAAGACTGCCCACAGAAGACCTGATGCTGAGACTCACGGAGCTAAACCCATACAGATGTAGGATCTTAATTTGAGCCAGTTTTCTACAGAAGAAAATTATCCTACAGCAACAGGAAATATTAGTAATGTCCATTACTTGATAATTAATATTTTTCTAGGGGTTGATCATTTTTTCGTAAGGAAGGAAAAAATCAAGTCTGAAATATCAAATTGGAAATTACATACTTCAGAAGCCTTCTTAAACCTCAAATATACTACAAGTTTTAAATTTCCCACATTGCAAGAAAGTTCTCCTGCAACATGGTGATCAAAGATCCTACATCTGTACAGTGAAAAGAAAGGAGAGAATAAAAGAGAAGGAGATGAGAGGAAAGAGTAGCTTGGGAGGAGAGGAAAGAGTAGCTTGGGAGGAGAGGAAAGAGTAGCTTGGGAGGAGAGGAAAGAGTAGCTTGGGAGGAGAGGAAAGAGTAGCTTGGGAGGAGAGGAAAGAGTAGCTTGGGAGGAGAGGAAAGTGTAGCTTGGGAGGAGAGGAAAGTGTAGCTTGGGAGGAGAGGAAAGTGTAGCTTGGGAGGAGAGGAAAGTGTAGCTTGGGAGGAGAGGAAAGTGTAGCTTGGGAGGAGAGGAAAGAGTAGCTTGGGAGGAGAGGAAAGAGTAGCTTGGGAGGAGAGGAAAGAGTAGCTTGGGAGGAGAGGAAAGAGTTTAGCGGTAGAAAGGAATAGAGAGAAAGCGAGGGAGGGAGAAAGAAACGAGGGAATGAAGGAAGCAGCGGACCTTTTCATGGAATCTCAAAAGATAGAACTAGTTTTAAGAGTTCGGGGATTGTGGGTATTGTATTTCAGGTTAACCACAGAACTCATCTGATATCAGACCACCCTACACGAGAGTGTGTTTAATCCTGTGGGCAGACTTCAAATGGGCCAAATAGATGCCATCAGCACTGTATAAATTAACACCCAACCTTACAGTGGAAAAGAACTCCGACATTCCTAACTTTTGCTCTTTTGTTTTTTAACAAGTGACAACTTGCCAAGGTGCACTGTGCTGAGGTTGCCAGGGCGGTGTCGGATTCCTGGGACGTGCTTTATTTACGCCCTGGGTACCGCCTTGTTGACAGCTGTGGCGTTTGTGAGGCACTGAGGAGTGGGGGTAATTTGCCAGTGAGAGGCGTACTGATGGTAGACTGGGGGATAATTACGAGGGAAGGCTTGGGTAATGCACCGCCATTTAGATGATGAGATGACAACACACAGAGAGAGAGATGGGTTTTGAGGGACATGGTATCATTTGTATTTCTGGGTCTAAGCCTAAGAGGAGATCAGAATTTGCCAGAAAGAAATGAATTAGAATGCATTGTGTTTGATTCAACTTTTAGATGTTTTCCTGCTTTGTTCCCATATACTGTACCCATTAGTCTGCTGAGGTGATCCTGTTTGTGTTTCTAGGGGTTGAATTATAACCTTTGCCTACGTGTTACCGTGTTCACTTTCAACACCTTCTCTTTGCTAACCATAGAGGTATTTACAATCCAGACTTTTCAATATTGAATGTCATAATTGAAGAAGTATTATCCAGTGGAATGTCTTTGCAGTGAGGCTAATCAGAATTTGATCGTAAAATATTTGAGACAACTCCAGTATTACTCAATGGTTCTATTGTGCTATAGTGTTATAACTTGTGTTGACATAGCGTTTCTCCTCATTAGGGGTCACTGAAATACATGTATCATTTTTGTCATATTATAATTAGAATAAAATCAACTGTCATGATGTTTTTTTTTAATGAAAATGGTTAAAAACTACATTATCTGCACACTTTACAAGCACTTAATACGGAGTCTTTAAGGATATTACATGGATGAAAATTAAATTAACATATCAGCTTCAGACATACATGCTTTGAGCATTAAGAAAAAGGAAAGAGAGCTAAATGAATTAACATGATGGTGTAACAAAAGGATTTAACATTATGGTTTAACAAAATGATTTAACATTATGGTTGAACAAAATGATTTAACATTATGGTTTAACAAAATGATTTAACATTATGGTTGAACAAAATGAACAGGAACTTCTTTAAAATAAACACCAACAGAAAATAAAATACACTTAAATTGTATAATTTGGCCTTGAAAATGTCATAGGATATACACACATCTTTCAAAAGAGTTGATGACATTTTGTCTACAGATCTTGGAAACCAACCAAGGCTTTACAAAATGTATCACAAACAATTTGTGTAAAACAACAAATCCAAACTTGCAATGGAGCAATATTACAGGCATTTCTTTGGTTTTGATTTAACATATCAGGTACATCTTTGGTTTCTCATAGCTGCATGAATGTTGCCCAATCTGAAGTTAGGCCTTCAAACCCAATGACTAGGAACACAGTTTAGGACATGCAATTATTTCCCTCCACTACCCAGGAGATAGGAATGAATCTTTATATTATTGATGGTCTTGAACAAACATAAGGCATAGGGAAGTTGATACTATATGTCAACAGAATGCTAGCAATATTTTGATTGTCTAATATATGCTCTCAGATTGGTGATGAACCATCCCTAATTGGTATAACATTGGCTCCTAAGAAGCCCCAACAAATCTCCTTCTCCTCCTTTTCACCGAAACACCTCGGCCAGTTTGTAACATGGGACACCTGACACCATGACTTAATTAAGTGGCTTTAGCACAGCTCATACAAACATGCTCTGTCCTGACATCTTAATCCTGGGCAGAGCCCTGAGCTGCTGGCACTAATGATCCGTAAATTACAAAGAGAGAAATCCCATTCATAAAGGCTTCAAAGGACTCAGCTCATGCAGAACAAAGGGACTTGTGCACGACAAGGGCTTGTTTTTTTTGTTAGGATTGCCCATGTTGTTGGTAAGAGGATCCCACTTTGACCTCCCTTCCCTCTCCTATCGTCATCCCTACTCTGTGTTCCCCTGGGGCACGGGGATCACGGCTGTGACACCATGAGAAAGGCCCTTGGGACTGTGAGAATGTGCAGACCTGTACCTTTACCTATGTCACTACTCAACCTACTGTGGTTCCAGTAAGAATATCAGAGGCTTGTTCTTATATGAGCGGTGTGTTTATGTGTGTTTTGAAAATGAGCTTACTTCGTCTCCAATGTTTTGTTAGTCAGTCTATTCAGACATGCCAATATGGTTTGAGATTAAGCCAATTAAAGTCAGGTTTCAGTCGTTCTTCGTACATGTTAGTATCTTAGTTTGATAAACAAAGAAATAAGATCTGCATAGCCACATAACGTGGGTTGGATTGACAACTGTGTGTCTTTTATGTATATAACTATTTTTCTCTCTTTCTGAAAGGGACATCTGTGTACATAAGTTTATTATGATAATTGAATGTTTAAAATGGTTCAAAACTATTTTGAACATTGACTTTGGGACCTCAAGGAGGCTGGGGGCGGATCTTTATAAGTAATGTGATTGGTGGAATTAATGTTTGGATCTTTGGTTCTAATGGTGGAATATTCTGAAAGTTTTTAGTGCATCGAAGCTACATTGGAATACAAAATAATAACATTAAAAGTTTAGTTTTTCATAATTTAGGAGCAATATATTACACAGATTCTAATTTTTATATTAAACAAATGAACAAAATAGTTATATAAAAAGAAAAGTTAGAGAGAAATGCTAAATGATTTTGGGCATAAGTGAACATTTCCTCAAATTTGGCTCAAATAAATATAACAAAGTAAACTGTGTTATCCAGTTCAAACATACTATACTAAAAACAGTTTGCATACAGAATGAAAAAAATACACTGAGTGTACAAAGCATTAACAACATCTACCGAATATTGAGTTGCACCCCCTTCTGCCCTCAGAACAGCCTCAATTCGTCTGGGCATGGACTCTACAAGGTGTCGAAAGCGTTCCACAAGGACGCTGGCCCATGTTGGCGCCAATACTTCCCACAGTGTTGCAGTTCTTGACACAAACCGATGAGCCTGGCACCTACTACCATACCCGGTTCAAAGGCACTTTTGTCTTGCCCATTCATCCTCTGAATGGCACACATACACAATCCATTGTCTCAATTGTCTGAAGGCAAAAAAAATATTTAACCTGTATCCTCTCCTTCATCTACACTGATTTGAAGTGGATTTAACAAGTGATATCAATAAGGGATCATAGCTTTCACCTTGATTCGCCTGGTCAGTCTGTCATGGATAGAGCAGGTGTTATGTTATGTTATGTACACTCAGTGTATATATCATAAGTAAAAATAAAGAAAACAGTCCAAGAAATTAAAACAACAGGAATCCATAAAAAAAACGTCTTCTCTGCTAATGTCCTGCACAGTCCTCAAAATATCAGCTATTGTTCTACTGCATAGATTATCAATACATTAACGACTTTACAGGGGAGTTCCACTCAAAGACATAATATTGTTCATTTTGAATAAGCATTGCTTACTGTACCACCAAGGACTGATCCATCATGGTACAGATAATACATTAAATTGTCAAGCAATGCAGAATTGCTTTGAGACCATGTATTGTTTTTTAAAATTATGTTTCATGGACTAGAGGGAGAATCTCCAAACCTCACACCAAATAAAAGCTTCAGAATCAATTGCCATGTATACATTAGCAATACAGCCACAAATCATGTAGGGCAGGTTCTGAGTCACTCGTGAAACAAACATCCTACTTGACCCCTGTTATCACCTGACAATCAAAGGCCATTGAGGCAGTACAGTCACTGGTCTGGGTGCTTAGCTCGTAATGCCAAGAAAGGTACTGTCATCTGAGGGATAAGGATAATTTTGGTCTTTTTGGCTAGTTACTCACAATAGCACTAGCATTTTTTCAGTTAATCAGCTGCATAGAGTGAATGGCTATGAAGGTTTCGCCATTCATAGTCTTTGGTATGCATGTACCTGTTTTTCAAAAGATCCTGATATATTACTATGGCTTTTTTGTTGTAACACCATAACATCTATTTACAGTTATTTTGCCTTTCTTACTCATCCATTGAAAAACATGAGATTGGTATTGCTTTCAGAGCCTCAGAGAGTAGTCCTTGTCACAGTGCAGGGAATACCCATGGCTTGCATTAAGACCATCTCTGGCCATGGCATCCTGACAGACAGTGAATGTCTTTGGTCAACAGGGAAAAGGGTATGAATCGAATTCTGGATAAATAAAATACAAACATGCAGCATTTCTTTTTGGGGGGAGGATTGATATTTTCTTTGTTGTTCATTCATCTTATTTAATTTTGCACATTCTTTTCTCTCCTGTGTTTCCTCTAGCTGTCTGACAGTCAGTAAGGCCTCCAGACAGACTCGTCCATGCGTCCAGACCCGCTCATGGCTGTAGGGGAGTTGCTGTGGCTGCCGTCTGCCTCCACTCCCTCGCTCTGGTTGCTCAGGCCCTGGTTCATCAGGCTGTTGCCCCCTCCAGAGGCTGAGACTCCAGAGCAAGGCAGCAGGCGGGTGGGGGAACGCTCACCCCCGGTCGCTGCCGGGCCCACCATGGAGAACTGGTAAGAGCCGGACCCGGTGCCGTAGTACAGGTGGTAGGGTGAGGAGTTGGACTGGAAGTGGCTGCCCTGGTTTTGGTTTCCTGGGTAGGGCGGGGGCAGGTAGGTGTGGTAGCGGGAGGAGGCAGACATGCCCGTCACACTGAGGCCTCCGATGCCTGTGCTGGAGGGGTTGGTTGAGTAGGTGAAGGCCCCTGGGTAGTGCATGCGTGGGTCCGAGAAACGGGGGTCGGTCAGCGGGGACAGAGAGGGGAAGGAGGTCCTCTGGGGGAAAAGGTCAGCGGTGGGACCTGAGAGGGAGAGAGAAACAACAGATTTGGTTTAGAGACTCCTGGCGCACATAAACCCACTCATGGAAATGTTTCAGAGTCAAAGTGAGAGAGGGAGAGTCAGTGTTCCTTCCTTTGACAGGACGCTGTAGTAAAGTACCACATCACCAACTGAGTGTCCTCCCTCTCAGCCTTAGCATAGCCCTCCTACAGAACCCTACCAGCTGAACCAGAGTAATGTACAGCAACAGTGTTCTCTGTTATTTGGAGGAATCAAAAGAGGCATTGTCAGAGCAGAGTGGTGCTTTGAGTAAACACTGATAGCTTGTTGTGCAGCGTGTGCTGTTGTGTAACTCTAGATACTGTACATCACACTGAAGAGAGGGAACAGGAAACTAAAGAGCTAACCGTCACATTCAGACGAACAGAGGGAGGGCGGGAGGCGAGAGGGAAAGAGAGAGTTCTGCTTATTTGTGTATTTTGTCAAAGTAATGCAAGCCGTATCAATGTCACATTCTTGTCAGTGGTAAACTATCCTGAAGTGTAGTCACATAGGTAACGCAGCACACAAAAGCCAGCTGTTTCCACTTAAATTTCACAGCCAAACATTCCCTAATTTATTCAACTGACAGAGGAAATTCAGATCTTGCTCAAGGGTTTGACTCTGCAGTTTTTCTTGCTGGATTTGGGGCAGCTCCTGTCACTAGCATATTTCCTTAAGCACAACACCATACTGCCCCACAAAAACCCATGCATTACTGCAGAGTTAGGCTGATCTGGCAGTTCGTTCCAAATGTGTGTGTGTTTCAAGTTTTAATGCCAAGTACAGTGAAATGTCTTTCTTGAAAGCTCTAAACCCAACAATGCAGTAAGCAATAACAATGTAATACTAAAAATAACACAAGGAATAACAAAAACATGAGAAATAGAAATAAGAACATAAGTAAGTAAGCATACTATATACAGGGTCAGCCAGTTCCAGTGTGTGTGTCTCTCAGGCTTCTCATTAATCTGGTAGCTGGCTGTTTTGGCTACTGCATGCTGCCACCTACTGTACTGTAGTGTCTGGGTTTGATAGGTGCACACACATTTCCTAGGCCGTCATTGTAAATAAGAATTTGTTCTTAACTGACTTGCCTAGTAAAATAAAGGTTAAAATAAAAAAAATATGCTGTTAATCTGTTTGTCCTGTATATAGCTTCTTCCTTTCCCCTGTTCTTGTGTGTTTTTGTTCTATCCTATGTTATTTTTAGTACTACATTGAGTTTGCAAGAAAGGCATTTCACTGTACTTGTGCACGTGACATTAAAACTTGAAACTCTCTACTCGATCAGTTACATTTATTTTTGGCAGGCAGTGAAGAATGAAGGTTTGCTCAGGGTGCGGCAGTCAATCACCTATGTGAAAGTAGGCCAACGGGAGCTATAGAACACCTGACAACTGTCACTCATCTCGGATGTCTGACGGTTTTTCTTGTTACTGTAGCCATGGTTTTGGAATAAGAAATATATGTTTTCTAATATTAAATATGTAATGTAGGCCTACAGTTGAAGTCAGAAGTTTAAATACACTTAGGTTGAACTCATTAAAACTCATTTTTCAACCACTCCACAGATTTCATTTTAGCAAACTATAGTTTTGTCAAGTCGGTTAGGACATTTACTTTGTGCATGACACAAGTAATTCTTCCAACAATTGTTTACAGACAGTGAATTATAAGTGAAATAATCTATCACAATTCCAGTGAGTCAGAAGTTTACATGCACTATGTTGACTGTGCCTTTTGAACAGCTTGGAAAATTCCAGAAAAGTATGTCATGGCTTTAGAAGCTTCTGATAGGCTAATTAACATAATTTCAGTCAATTGGAGGTGTACCTGTGGATGTGGATTTCAAGGCCTAACTTCAAACTCAGTGCCTCTTTGCTCAACATCATGGGAAAATCAAAAGAAATCACCCAAGACCTCAAAAAAGATATTGTAGACCTCCACAAGTCTGGTTCATCCTTGGAAGCAATTTCCAAATGCCTGAAGGTATCACGTTCATCTGTACAAACAATAGTATGCAAGTATAAACACCATGGGACCACGTAGCCGTCATACCGCTCAGGAAGGAGATGCGTTCTGTCTCCCAGAGATGAACATACTTTGCGAAAAGTGCAAATCAATCCCAGAACAACAGCAAAGGACCTTGTGAAGATGCTGGAGGAAACAGCTACCAAAGTATCTATATCCACAATAAAACAAATCCTATATCGACATAACCTGAAAGGCCATAATGACCATCGTTATGTTTGGAGGAAAAAGGGGTAGGCTTGCAAGCTGATGAACCTTGCAAGCCTGGGGGTGGCAGCATCATGTTGTGGGGGTGCTTTGCTGCTGGAGGGACTGGTGCACTTCACAAAATAGATGGCATCATGAGGAAGATTATGTGGATATATTGAAGCCACATCTCAAGACATCAGTCACGAAGTAAAAGCTGTGGCAAAATGGCTTAAGGACAACAAAGTCAAGGTATTGGAGTGGCCATCACAAAGCCCTGACCTCAATCCTATATAAACTTTGTGGGCAGAACTGAAAAAGCGTGTGCGAGCAAAGAGGCCTACAAACCTGACTCAGTTACACCAGTTCTGTCAGGAGGAATGGGACAAAATTCACCCAACTTATTGTGGGAAGCTTGTGGAAGGCTATTATTCTGACATTTCACATTCTTAAAATAAAGTGGTGATCCTAACTGACCTAAAACATGGAATTGTTACTAGGATTAAATGTCAGGAATTGTGAAAAACTGAGTTTAAATGTATTTGGCTAAGGTGTATGTAAACCTCCGACTTCAACTGTATATCTGACTGAGACTTTTATTATGGCATTGTCATTTAGACTTTATGTTACGGATTTTTGTTTTCCATGCTCACCTGTGTCATCATTGGTAAGTCTCCCCATCTTGCTATACTGTTATGTAAATCATCCCTTCAGTATTGACATACTGTATACACTGAGTGTATAAAACATTAAGAACACCTTTTATTTCCATGACATAGACTGACCAGGTGAATCCAGGGGAAAGCTATGATTCCTTACTGATGTCACTTGTTAAATCCACTTCAATCAGTGTAGATGAAGGGGAGGAGACAGGTTAAAGAAGGATTTTTAAGCCTTGAGACAATTGAGAACTAGATTGCCTTTGAACGGGGTATGGCAGTAGGTGCCAGGCGCACAGGTTTAAGTGTGTCGAGAACTACCATGTTGCTGGGTTTTTCATGCTCAACAGTTTCCTGTGTGTATCAAGAATGATCCACCACCCATAGGACATCGAGCCAACTTGACACAATTGTGAGAAGCACTGGAGTCAACATGGGCCAGTATCCTTATGGAAGGATTTTGACATCTTGTAGAGTCCATGCCCCGACGATTTGAGGCTGTTCTGAGGGCAAAAGTTGTTCCTAATGTTTTGTACACTCAGTGTATGTTTTAAACTAGATGTACATAGGGTAATGAGCTGAATGTTGGTCTTGTCAGCAGACATGTTTGTAGCCTGTAGCATGGATGATTTTCTAGTACATAGAAGAATGGTATATGTGTACTGATGTATAGTTAGTTATTGGGTAAGGTGGGCATGCAGGTATGCATGTACGCTGTGGAATTAGATTTACTTCCTTGTCCTGTGATGAGGCTTGGGAGAGCTCAACCTACATTGTGAATGCCAACAGGTGTGACGTGGTTCCTTGCACCTGCCACACACATGCATGCGCACACACTCTCTCCACTGGATTTGGATGACATAGAAAAGACTGGCTGTATTTGTGAAACAGCAAGCGCTTGGACGCCACAGCCCTGAGGGAGGAAGATGCTGAACTTGCACGCCACAGCCCAGAGGGAGGAAGATGCTGAACTTGCACGCCACAGCCCAGAGGGAGGAAGATGCTGAACTTGCACGCCACAGCCCAGAGGGAGGAAGATGCTGAACTTGCACGCCACAGCCCTGAGGGGGGAAGATGCTGAACTTGCACGCCACAGCCCTGAGGGAGGAAGATGCTGAACTTGCACGCCACAGCCCAGAGGGAGGAAGATGCTGAGCTTGCACGCCACAGCCCAGAGGGAGGAAGATGCTGAACTTGCACGCCACAGCCCTGAGGGGGGAAGATGCTGAACTTGCACGCCACAGCCCTGAGGGAGGAAGATGCTGAACTTGCACGCCACAGCCCGGAGGGAGGAAGATGCTGAACTTGCACGCCACAGCCCTGAGGGAGGAAGATGCTGAACTTGCACGCCACAGCCCTGAGGGAGGAAGATGCTGAACTTGCACGCCACAGCCCTGAGGGGGGAAGATGCTGAACTTGCGTGCCACAGTCTTGTTGAAATGTCTTTCCCCTACGTCTGGAGAACTGGGTCCATTTTCAGCAACAAAAAAATCTGTTCTTTGCAATTTCCACGGCTCTTGCTTTCTTTTCTCAAGAACACATTTATTTTCTGCAGTTGAAATTCTCTTCCTTTTTTCGGATGAAGGGGGGTTAGTGAGGAGGGTTGGGGGGGGGTTGTTTCTTTTTCCAGAGTCTACCAGGCACCAGAGTCGGGCCCCGTATCTGATTTCACGCAAATAAAATCCAAACCTTCAGCTGCTGTTGATTCAGTATAAGTGGAGTTGGCCCACTAATTCCTACCGGACTCCAAAAAGCTTCCTTTCTCTCTCTCTCTCTCTCGCTCTCTCTCTCTCTCTCTCTCTCTCGCTCTCTCTCTCCCCTCCCCCCCTGTCTTTCTCTTCCTGATAAATATATACTTCAGGGTGGAGCCTGTATCTGTGGCACAGAGACATGATGGCTCTGGTGGCTTTGGCCCACCCCACAGATGATCTCTATTTAATTGTCGCCAGTGGAAACGTGTTGACTAAATTGCGACTGGGAGGGGCTCCTGTATTTCGTCCGAGGAAACTCAACTGGACACTTATCATGCTCCCTCTAGAGGAGAGGGGTAGATCAACAACTCTCCACTCACAAACAAGCAATCTTCTTTTAGCTACCCTGATCCACACACAGCCCCCTCCTCGTCTCTCTGCCAGGTAATTATAGGCTGAGGCTCTGGGGCTCTGGTAACAGCAGGGCTGTGGGTACAGGGGAGAAGGAGTGGTGGATCTTTGGTCCTGACGCGGCCTAGTTGGTAGCAGCGGCCCACCCCACACATGATCTCCATTAGGCTCAGCTGAAACGTGTTGACTAAATTGCAGGGACAGGAGAGGGGATGGACCCCAGAGGGCTAGTTGGTGCGGCCCGCCGTCTGTGATGTTCCCCTCTAAAAGGGGTGGCGGCTGGGAATCAAGTTTTCTTTTTTAATAGAGAACACAGTGTTCCTTCACTCTCCTCTCTTTTCCTCGCTCCCTTGCTTGTGTGCACACTCCCATATTGAGTTCTGCCACACCGCAGGACATGGGGAAATCTCTCTCTCTCGCTCTCTCTCTCGCTCTCTGAGGTCCACTAGTCCACAGTCAAGCGTGTAACCCAGATATGGAGGGAGGTTTGCCTCATTTGCTTACGGTAGAAACTGATTTTGGTTGTTAACATAAGGGCGAGCTGAGGTCGCCAGCGAGGTGTGTGTGTGTGTGAATGGGTGAGGGGGTGAGGGATGCAAATCCAGGTGCTCACCTGTGAAATGTTTACTCAGGCTGAATGCAAACTGTGACGAGCAGCGCCCAGGGAATGGTGTCACAGGCAAATAAGTGGAGGGGTGGGAAAGAGAGGGAAAAAACCTCAGACCAGGCTGGCCCAGAGAGCGATAGATGGAGAGAGAGATCTCTTCTCCTTTCATCGCCTTCCCTCAGACCGCAGCCAGAGAGGAGTGTCTGTCCCATGCTTCCCAGGCCATCAATGATTAGAGACTAGATTACATTTTTTTGTGATGAGTGGCGAGAATTAAAAGTAATGTTACGAATGCTGAGTGAGATCTTGACGAAACGCCACAAGAATAGTCATAGTTTGGCCAAGAAAATACAATGCCAGGGAAATAATGTTGGTCCACAAGCCAAAGAATAGGAGACACAAATGAACACAAATGATCCGAAGATGTTTGTTTAAGAGCATAAGCCTTGGGGTCGGAGCTTCGCATCTGATGCAAATAGCCTTCACCTCTTACCGTGGCTCTTCTGAACTAGAACAACACGGTCAACAACCCCAAAGCCCTCTCCATGGCAGCCACTGTAGCATGTGAGCCCAGCAGGTTTTGCATGACCCTACCTATCACTAGCAACACGATTGAGGCATTAGGGAGTTTGTGATGATAAAACACCAAGATTTTCCTAATGGATCAACGAACCAGATGTGATTTATGAGTTTGGATTTGTTAACTAAATCTACTATGTTGTTTCCTTGTATGACTTATTGGTAAAGAGTTAATGAGTTCTGGCCAGGTGGCATGTGCACTCCTCAATATTATTATTATTGATCGTACTACTTTAATAATCTCTGTCTCTCTGGAATTGGATCGCAAATTCCACATTAGGACTTCACCCCACTACCTTTAGTCCCCATCAAACGTCAATTCCACTTTTCACACCCTAGTGATTATCTTGTTCTGAAGTGAATATCAGGCAAGTGAATGTCTCGCTCGTGTAGTGTCAAAAGTAAATATGTCAATCTATGCATTCCATCTCTGCTTACATTCCATCTTCTAGTCGTTGAAAAACGATGAAACTGCTGCGTTGTGTTTGGAAATTACTGACAGTCACATCTAAAGTCTGTTTTACAATGGGGGCTTTCCCTTATCAAACGTATTGAAAACAGTACATTTCCAGCAAGCCTAACTGATGAGTCATACAGAAGGGGCTGAGTATGAGGATCATCGAGGAGTTGAAGGGTGTGTGAGCAGATGACTCAGCAGGTCTGGTGCAGTGTGCTTCGGTGGTTTCTGGGAAGAGAACGGGTGGGTGGCTGAGTGGCTGTGGGGCAGGAGCAGAAGAGTGCCAAAACACCAGGGAAGGAGGGAGGGAGGGAGGGAGGGAGGGAGGGGGTATTCTGGAATGTTCTGGGATCCAGAGCTCTGAAGGAAAACCAAAACGCATTCCCCAAAATGTCACAACGAGTGGAACGCCCATTGCATACCCTTAGTTCCAGCTCTTCCGTTACCTCTATATTAATTCCACCTTGTCAAAGAGATGATTGATTGACTATTGATATGAAGCAGAGTGTCTCAATTGTTGTCCTCAGCTACTCTTGAAGATGTTGGATAGTGTGAATTGGCTAGGGTGATGTTGTGTACGTAGTCCAAGCCTCCTCAATCATCCCGTCTCTGTATTTTTCATTCTCGTTTTCTCAGACTAGTAATTATGGCCATCTCTTATTGCTCGCCACGCCCTCTCATACTGCGTAGTGATTGGGCCTTGCATGTTATGATTAAGCCTCAGAAACCAACAAACAACACTTGCAAACACACACAGATATGACTGAAATGCACATAAAACCGGGGTCATCTAAGGAGAGCAGGATGCTTGTTTACTTCCTACTTCTGTGGTAGGGTGTGTGAATGAGAGAGGCCGGAAGAAAGAGAGAGAAAAAAAAACTACGGAGAACGTGACAGTAATAGAGAGAAAGCAGAAATGAGAAGTACTGCGACGTAGAGGAGTTTGGGATAGGGGCCCCAGATAGAGTAGATATAATATCTCTCTTACTTGACCATCTGAGGTCGTCCTCCACCTTGCATGTCTTCAGAGTTGGTGGGTCAATCTGGTCAGACCACAGGGCTGCAATGGACATAGATAGTATGTGTTAATTAAGGAGAATTTAGAGATGGCACTAGCCTGACACTACTGTATTCTGGGCAGGTACTGTAGTCTGGGCAGGTACTGTAGTCTGGGCAGGTACTGTATTCTGGGCAGGTACTGTATTCTGGGCAGGTACTGTATTCTGGGCAGGTATGACAACGACCTCATAACATGAGTGTTTCTAATGCTGATGCACAGTACAAGAGAATTAGAGAGAATAGTTTCAGGTTATGATTCTGTAGTTCTGTGTTTGAGTGAGGGGAGTGCAGATCTCTTCAATGCCCTAAAAAAAAGCCAGCAACATGTCAAAGCCATCTGAGTGTAGTGGTTTGGCTGTATACCTGTGACAGGCCTGCCTGTGCTGACTGAGCAGAGAGGAGGGCAGAAGGGGAGCTCTCACTGGAGTGAGACTGGAGAGAGGGCTTGGGAAAACAGAGCTGTGGGGCTGATGGAGCTAACAGAGATATTTTGGTCTCTCAGGGGGCTTGGGAGAGGAGGAGGTGTGAGGCCTTTGTTGGCCTGTCCAGTCAGCCTGTCAGGGAGAGAAGAATCCCTACTGGCGCAGCGCGTGAGACCCTGGTTCACACTCAACGGCCACACCGCAGGTGGCTGACAATTTGACATGCAAAGAGTGTTAGTTTGCTCTTGGTCTGAGATAGGGCAGTTGTTACAAGCCAAATTGCCCAAACCGTGGACCCAAACACACATGCTTTAGCTTGTACACACACAGATTCACACACATGCGCACACACACACAAGCATGCACACACATTCTCAAAAAAATATATACAGATTCATAGAAAAACTGTAGAACGTTGGCAGTCATATACTGTATCTCCTGTTATGAACAAAAATATAAATGCAGCATGCAACAATTTCAAAGATTTTACTGAGTTACAGTTTAAATAAATAAATTAGGTCCTAATCTATGGATTTCACATGATTGGGCAGGGGCGCAGCCCCCCCACCCCCCCACCCACTTGGGAGCCAGGCACACCCACTGGGGAGCCAGGCCCAGCCAATCAGAATTCGTTTTTTTCCCCACAAAAGGGCTTTATTACAGACAAAAATACTCCTCAGTTTCATCAGCTGTCAGGGTGGCTGATCTCAAGACAATCCCGCAAGTGAAGAAGTCGGATGTGGAGGTCCTAGGCTGGCGTGATTACACGTGGTCTGCGGTTGTGAGGCCGGTTGGACGTACTGCTAAATTCTCTAAAATGACGTTGAAGGCGGCTTATGGTAGAGAAATTAACATTACATTCTCTGGCAACAGCTCTTGTGGACATTGCTGCAGTCAATATGCCGATTGCATGCTCTCTCAAAACTTGAGATATCTCTGGCATTGTGTTGTGTGACAAAACGGCACATTTTGGAGTGGCCTTTTATTATCCCCAGTACAAGTTGCACCTGTGTAATGATCATGCTGTTTAATCAGCTTTTTAATATGCCACACCTGTCAGGTGGATGGATTATCTTGGCAAAAGAGAAATGCTCACTAACAGGTATGTAAACTAATTTGTGCACAACATTTGAGAGAAATAAGCTTTTTATGCGTATGGACAATTTCTGGGATATTTTATTTCAGCTCATTAAACATGGGACCAACACTTTATATGTTGCGTTCCTGTATTTTTGTTCAGTGTATATACTGAACAAAAATACAAACGCAAAAAATATAAATGCAACATGTAAAGTCTTGGTCCCATGTTTCATGAGCTGAAATAAAAGGTTGCAGAAATGTTCCATACGCACAATAAGCTTATTTCTCTCAAATGTTATGCACAAATTTGTTTACATCCCTGTTAGTGGACCACATTCCACAGGCCACAATCAACAGCCTGTGAGAAGGAGATGTGTCGTGCTGCATGAGGCAAATGGTGGTCACACCAGATACACCAGATACTCCACGCCATACCTTTTTTTTTTAAGGTACTGTACCTGTGACCAACACTGCATATCTATATTCCCAGTCATGTGAAATCCATAGATTAGGGCTTAATGAATTTATTTCAATTGACTGATTCCATTATATGAACTGTAACTCAATAAAATCTTTGAAATTGATGCATGTTGCGTTTATATTTTTGTTCAGTATATTTCTAAGCCCTGGAGAGTTCCTGGTCATGTCCCTGGCCCTAGCCGTGCTACAGTAATACTACACTATAGTATGAGCTGAGGAACAACATCCTAACCGCTATATTAGTAGTTGTGATCCTGACCTTGAGAGGGGCCAGGAACAGGGGGAGGAGGTGGAGGGGAGGGAGGTGTTCACCTATGCCCACACTGGGCCCAGGCTGGCTGGGGTTGGGGTGTGTAAAAGCTCTCTCACCCCCAGAGTTACTCTACTTCCTCTCCAAAGGCTCGGATCAGCACTTAGACTCTGAGAGGTCCCGCGCTTTGCCCCACAATGGGAAATTCTTACACATAAATGGGGTTATTCAGAAAGGCTTCGAAGCAGCTGGTGCGATCCGCTCAAGAAAATAAACATTTCCTTCAAATATTTTGATTGGCTGGTGGACAACGTCAATACCAGTGGCACAGTTTACCCCTGTTAATATGAGGCTCAGCCCCCTGGGCGGGGCCAGAGATTAGGGGGAAGGTGGTAGGTGCATTAGGGGTAGAAGAATATGGCTGCGTCACAAATATGAAGTTATTGGGGTGGCGTCACTGACGGCTGGCACGACACAAATAAACACATGCTCTGCTTTTGAAGTGCAGTTTGAGATGAAAGGGAGTCTGCTGAGACGTTTCGAGCCAAGATGGCGTCTGTCTTTGTGACTCCGGATCCGGCAGCGCCTCAGAGATATGTAATGCGCCTGTCATAATGAAGCGTGTCATTGAGACACAGTGAATGCCGGGCCTTGTGCTGGCTTCCTGTTTCGCTTTGGCCCTAGGCGTCACCACGGAGAGAGAGAATGTGAGAGAGAGGCAGAATGAGAGGAGGAGAGAGAGAGAGAGAGAGATGCCAGCGAGGAAGGGAGAGAGAGAGAGTGAGAGAGAGCGTGTTAGAGAGTGAATGAGAGGGGAGGAACATGGCCTTGGCTCAGCTATGTGGGACATTTGATATGTCTTTTGAGCCCTCACTTAAACATGAGTAAAAACAAACACATCGACTGAAAAATCGTATGTTCTATTTGAGAGCAACCCGCCCTCCGTCCCTTTCCCCTCGCTTCAGACTCAATAGAGACTGTTCATTGCGCACATGTAGTTTCTGTAATTGCTGAAATGTAAAGCTCGACCTGGTTCTGATGTAAAATTATAACTAACACAAACAGTTGAGCTTTCTTTTCTCTTTTTCCTGCTTACTGTGGAGAGATGGCTACAAAAGATACATTTTTTTTTATATTGGAGAACACATTTTTATTCAGTTTGAATAATTCAGGTCTAACTAAGGTCACAAAAAGAGAGTAACCACAAGCGCAGTTCTTAGGCACTATAACAAATAAACCCCATGGCTACCATTGATATATTATGTAAATACAGTGCTGGAGAAATTAAACAGCATCCCTCGTCGCTGGTCTGGATTCCCGCTAGTTTTGGTTGTGTTTGGCCTGAGAGCTCCTTTCCTGTATGGGTTTGGCACAGACCAGCATGCATTGCTGCCCAAATGGAGCTTGGAGCCAACAGCATCTCTACCAGGCTCACAGCATGGCCGTCTCTTTCTGGTCTTGTCCTGACAGACATTCAACGACCCACAGACCAACACAATAATCTAGTAAGCACATCTGGTACTAAACAGAGACATGGAGGCACGATGCTTTGGCCTTTCCCTCTATAAGCATGTGCTATGTGCCCAGCTGCCTTCTCCAGGGACTGGCATACTTGTTGTGTCTTCCAGTGACTCTTTGTTGGTTCTAATTGGTTGATCATGTCCTGCTGGGTGTTAGAGTGGGTTTGAGGTTTGAGGTAGACACAGATCCAGGATCAGATTACCCAACTCCACATCCTTACATTTACTATTAGGAGGATTAAATAATATCTGACTCTGGACTAGCGGTTAGGGGCTCTGGGTCTGATCAGGGCTGTTAGTGGTAGACTAGAGACTGGAGCAGGCATTCGCTTGGGGGGCCAGCCGGCTTGTTTATATGGAGTAAACAGTGTGGTCACTGTGGACAGGAGAGGAGGGGTAGGACCTCCCCCTAGCTAGCAGGACTTTCACAACCAGAGAGAATCTGGGATAGATTCACCTGTTTGAAATTTCACCATAGCAGAACTGCTGCAGATATATGCCATTGGCACAGTTTTGGTTTATTGGTGGAGAATCTATTGTAACCACCAGTAAATTGTTTTCTTTTGAGCCCTGCTATTGTGTAACCTATTCCATACAGGTTCCACGGCTTAGTTTGTGTGTATGTATTGATATGTAGGCCAAGTATACTTCATTTTTTATTGATGTAGTTCTGTCCTTGAGCTCTCCTTGTCTATTAATGTTCTGTATTATGCCATGTTTTATGTGGATCCCAGGAAGAGTAGCTGCTGCTTCTGCAACAGCTAATGGGGACCCTAATAAAGTACACAAAAACATACCTATGAACCATTATTAACATACAGTACATTCTCTGAAGCATTACAAGGAGCATCCTGTATTATCATAGCCGTCATAAAGGCCTAGATTTAGCGTGAGGTTACCTTAACCCCAGAACTGCAGTCTCCTGCCATGCTGCCTTGCCAGTCTTTAATGGGGGTCTTAACCGGGTGCTGAGATGTGCTTCTCCTGGACACCATGGAGGTATTCCTTTGTTTCCTGCTCTGCTAGAATCATTAAGACTATATTCCTCATCGGGTAGGGGAATTAATACAACTAGTGTGTTTTATCACTCAGAGCCAACACACACACCTTCCTCCACACCACAGGTTTATTGGGCCCTCATCAAAGCTGTGAGCACTTGACTAGATGGCCAAAAGTTATGATAGTATCTTATATTCATCTCCAGTCAGAAAAACACAGGTGTTGGAACAAATAGCATGTTAAATGATACCACCTCAAATGGCAAAATACTTTATTTTAGATGATTCAATTGCTGCCGTCTTTTTTTTTCTTAGAACGCATTTAAGTCAAAAGAGCAGCTTTGTTCTGGCGAGCTTGTTAAAGCCCTCTGTTTAGTTTAGTCTCCTTTTGAAAAGGGAATGAGGAAAACTGGAATATCCAGGATTATTTCTGTAACGTCTCATTGAAATCTAATATTTTTTCCATTTAATCTTAACATCTTTGTCTGGCTGGTAAGACTGGTATAAACTGTAGACTTTATACCCAGGGTGCTTTGAGGATATGGATGGCATTCTCTGAATATCATTAAAACACACATCACCTGACATTTAGAAAACCAGAATAACAATTTTGTACCCGATTTGTCTGAGTGTGGGATTTGTTTGACTGCCCTGGCAGAGCCACACACACAGCTCCCCACACGCCCTCCCGTAGGATCATTCCTCATGGCAGGCTCACCTGCGGTCACGGCTGAACAAAAACAAGCGGGTAGCCGAGCAAGCGCAGCGTCTGCCAGGGCTTGAATCCTGTCACTGCATGCGCTGTGATGAGCTCTTAATTATCCTGTCTGTCTAGAGCGCTAGCAGAGCTTGCAACATTGGCACGTAACTGTGTGTGTGTGTGTGTGTGTGTGTGTGTGTGTGTGTGTGTGTGTGTGTGTGTACGTCTGAGAATCCGTGGCAGCGTTTAGCAGACGTCTCAAAAGCGTTGTGTTGACAACAAAACTCAAGTCTCTATTTCATGGCTCAGACAACAATATGAAGCAAAGAGCTTTAGTAGGAGATGACATTGTATTTTCTCATGTTGTTGTCGGCTGGAAACTCACAGTTTATGTGTGGATAATGGAAAACATATTTTGCAATAGCAAGATGGGAATCAATTTAATTATAAAGTGTTGACGGCTCATCTATTATCCTGTGATCCTTTGCAAAATACAACTCTGCCTGCGACGGCTGCCAAAAGCAGAGGCGTGTGTCGTGTTTATAGGTAAAGACATCTCTGTTTCCAAATGTATTTTATTACAAAGGGTACTATTTTAGTTTGAGCTGGGGTTGTAGCTACGTGTTGTCTAAGATGCTATATATGCATGGAGATACCCTGTGATCTATGTCATAGCGCACGTAAAAGCCTGTGTAGACAGTGGGTAGCTGAGAGGAGGGAAAATGTCTCTTCACTGTTATTGAATAATTTTAGCTCTAGCCCTGAGCTACAAAGTCATGATGGTAATATCAGAGATTAAGGTGTGTGGTTTTACAGTCCTCCTCACTCACACACACACACACACACACACACTCTTCAGAGAGGGCCCCTAGCACCTGGCGGGTGTTGTGTGAATCAGTTTGAAGCTCTATGTCTCTCATCCCTGGCGGCTCTGAGACACATTAATGTGTTGTGTCTGTGCTGGAGATGTTTGTGTGTGGGGGTTGTGCGTGCATGCATGCACCCTGCATGTGTTTGTGAGCAAGCCCAGTGTGTGCATGTGTGTGTTCTACTGGCGTGGGTCTTTGAGATCTGACAGGCCTACAAAGAGGTATTTCCTGCCCTAATCCTCCCACAGCTAGATAGATGAGCACAGAGTACAGAGCCTTTCATCACATGCCATCCCAGCATTGTCTGTACACCTCTCCTGCTAGACGGGAGGAATTTGGAGATATTAAGCAAGCCCTTATGGATAAGTCCCTCTGGATAAGCTTACCTGCCATGGCCCTGCCATTGGCAGACAACACGCAGTAAAGTACAGAATCCAAACTTTAAACCAATAAATATATTGTATCTCTGTCTAGATGCCAACTACTCCTGGCCCTTCTGGTCCATAGCACTGGCAGATGATGTTCCTTAGCCATGTTCAGTACATTACATGGCACTTATGGAGGAACAACATCATGAGTCAAACTAAGTCAAAGCTGGTGCTGATAACCACAGTTGTTTAAGCTTAGCTTTAAGATAGGTAGGTCCACAGTGGTGAGTCAGGAGCACAAGGCTAAACCCCATGAGAGATACACTTCCACCCACAGAGAGAAAAACACTCCTAAACACACTGATAAAGAGTCATTTACTGTGAAGGAACCTTACTCTCTGTCAGCCCTAACCCCCTGCATGAGAACTAGGGAGTGGGTGGGAGAGGACTGTGTGTGTGTTTGTGTGTGTGTTCGTGTTTTGTCTGCACACATCCATATTTTCTACAATATGTATAATATTAGTGAAAACATACAAACTGAAATAACACGTATGGAATCATGTAGTAAACAAAAAAGTGTCAAAATCTAAATATTTTTTATATTTGAATCATGTAGTAACCAAAAAAGTTTGAGGTTCTTCAAAGCAGTCACCCTTTGCCTTGGTGACAGCTTTGCACACTCTTGGCATTCTCTCAACCAGCTTCATGAGGTAGTCACCTGGAATGCATTTCAATTAACAGGTGTGCCATGTTAAAAGTTAATTTGTGGAATTTCTTTACTCAATGCATTTGAGCAAATCAGGTGTGTTGTGACAAGGTAGGGGTGGTATACAGAAGATAGCCCTATTTGGTCAAAGATTATGGCAAGAACAGCTCAAATAAGCAAAGAGAAACGACTTTGAAAGTTTCTTCAAGTGCAGTCCGTAAAAACCATCAAGCGCTATGATGAAACTGGCTCTCATGAGGACCGCCTCAGGAAAGGAAGACCCAGAGTTACTTTTAGGATAAATTGATTAGAGTTAGCTGCACCTCAGATTGCAGCCCAAATAAATGCTTCACAAAGTTCAAGTAACAGACACATCTCAACATCATCTGTTCAGAGGAGACTGAGTGAATCAGGCCACTACTAAAGGACACCAATAAGAAGAAGAGACTTGCTTGGGCCAAGAAACACGAGCAATGGACATTAGACCGGTGGAAATCTGTCCTTTGGTCTAAGGAGTCCAAATTGGAGATTTTTGGTAAACGGATGATCTCCGCATGTGTATTTCCCACCGTAAAGCATGGAGGAGGAGGTGTTATGGTGTGGTGGTGCTTTGCTGGTGACACTGTCAGTGATTTATTTAGAATTCAAGCACTTAACCAGCATGGCTAAAATAGCATTCTGCAGCGATACGCCATTCCCATCTGGTTTGCGCTTAGTGGGACTATCATTTTTTTTTTTTTTCATCAGAACAATCACCCAAAAAAAGACTTCCATGCTGGAAAAGCAGCTAACAAGTGCTCAGCATATGTGGGAACTCCTTCCAGACTGTTGGAAAAGCATTCCTCGTGAAGGTGGTTGAGAGAATGCCAAGAGTGTGCCAAGCTGTCATCAAGGCAAATGGTGGCTACTTTGAAGAATCTTAAATATTAAAATATATTTTGATTTTTTTAACACTTTTTTGGTTACTACATGATTCCATATGTGTTATTCCATAGTTTTGATGTCTTCACTATTATTCTACAATGTAGGAAATGGTAAAAATAAAGAAAACCCTTGAATGAGTAGGTGTCCAAATTTTGACTGGCACTGTATGTCTGAGAGCGAACTTCCACCCACGTACCCCCTCTCCCCTTAGACACACACACCTCCTTCCCCCTGTCTATACTGCAGATCTTCCCTTTTGTGCCAGTCAGTCTGAGACTGATGTGGTTGCGGAGTTAGCGGGCGGCTGTGAGATTCCTGAGGCTGTAGAGTGGTGTGGTGAACCAGCTCCAGCCCCAGTGCCCTGGCCAGGCTGTTTGGCAGTGATTAGGGTGCCACCTGGCCCCAGACTGGACCCTGTGACCGACACAGGGCATCCAGGGACAGAGCTGGCGTGAGTGAGCGGCCCCTGCCAGTAAATGTACTGGACCCTCCCCCAGGTCTGGTCTCTCATATCAGCAGCGAGGGTTGTACTCAACCTGGGGCTTCAGCCTGCCACATACAGGCTAATTCAGCCCATAGAGATAAAGTTAGAACAACGGCGTCAGTTCATTATATGTCACAGTCAGACCATACAGGCTAACTCGGCTCAAAACACCACAGCCACGAGCTGTTCACTCCCTTACCGTCGGGCAGACTATATCGGAGCATGAGGTCTGATACTAACAGGCTCAGAGACCTACAAGCCATCAGGCGGCTGAGCACCTGAAATGGACTGACCACCTGCACTGACTCTCCACACGTTAGCATACACGTACACAATTATACACCCCCGTATTATACTTATGCTAAAATGTTTCTTTTATTTTACTGAGCCATTCACTTTATGTTCATATTCTTATTGTTTATTATTTCTTATTGTTGTTGCATTGTAGAGAAGGAACCTGCAAGAAAGCATTTCATTGGATGGTGTATAACATGTGTATCCTGTACATAATAAAATGTGAAACTAATGACAAAGTCTGCTCTCACTGTTGGCATGGGGAAGCATTTGTAGCACAAACTGTACAATACAGTACAGTGCTGTAGCAGAACGTGGAGTGTTTTGTGAGGAGTGAGCAACACTGATTTGGGACAGGCAGTGTGAGTGAGTCAGTGTGATAGTTGTTTCTGCGTGGTCAGCGGTCCTACCTTGTATCTGGGACTGGGTGGAGGGCCCCAGGTGGCTCTGGTGCATGGGCCGGGGCTGGGGGTTACCAGGCCCCATCCTCAGGCTGGCCCGCTGGTAGCGCTCAATCTCTGTCAGCCTATCAGAGAACTGCATCTTCTGGGGGTCCTCCAGCTTCACCCTGTGTCCTGAAAGAGAGAGAGAGAGGAGAGCCAAGTTACCACCTACACTGCCGGGAAATCATGGTTCTTTATTATTTTTCCCCAGCGCTACCAAATGGTCAAAAATAGTAAAAGCAATAACACATCCAAATGTTAGGTCTGCTGTAATATTTGAGTTTACTTTCCTCAGGTCTCTCCATGGGCACCAACAGTTTACAGCTTATTAGGTTTTGTGAGTGTTTGTTTAGAAGTGGGATGGTTATATTGGCAATGGCATCCCCATTCTATTCTAAGACATAATTAGTGTGAAAACAAATAGTACAGTGACAGAATTATATAAATATGAATTAAGGCCAGTGTCCTCCACCAACTAATCTAATTCAATCAGATTATATAAAAGCTTTCTTAGAAATAGAACATTATTAATAGAATGTTGACAGGCACTGGACCTGTGGGTGTGCTAAACTTGCACCTGCCTTTGTGTTATAATCAGATAAATGTCTACATGCTCCTAATAGAACATTCATATAGGAATAGCACTAACACTCCAGTGTATAAAAATAGCACAATAATATAATTATAGTATGACATAGTTAAACTTTACAGCATCAGCACATTCTGCCAATCTATCCCCTTATCCTCTACGTGTCCACTCAGCACTACAACCCCAGTACAACCCCAGAACAACCCCAGAACAACCCCAGTACAACCCCAGAACAACCCCAGAACAACCCCAGAACAACCCCAGTACAACCCCAGTACAACCCCAGTGCAACCCCAGAGCAACCCCAGAGCAACCCTAGTACAACCCCAGTACAACCCCAGAACAACCCCAGACTGGGTCTTCTTGTCGAAATAGTGACTATACGACTTACGGCAACTCAGGTCTGACCAAGCAGTTACTCAGTGAGGGAAACACCCAGGAATGGCTCCTAGACTATAGTACTCATCAGACTGGAACACTGTGTGGACGGGATGCGTGTATGTGCATGTGTGTGTGACGAGTGAGGTGGGAATGTATGAGAAAAAGCATATTTGGCACCTCGAATACATGGGATCTGAACAAGACTTGGAAAGACAAAACACTACACTCAAACCCGAATCACTTTGATATCTCTTCCACCGAATAGTTTTTCTTAAAAGTTATACTTCAAAGGCTAATTCAATGCAATCTCTCTTCATCTTATTTAACATGTGGTGTCACACACACACATACACACACACACACACACACCTAAATGCCATACATGACTCCGGATGAGGGATGCCTCTAATGGAGGAAGGGATTTAAATGTTACTTTCAATGCAACAAACACGTCTGAAAGAACATGTGTACATTCTGTGGTTTTCTCCCTGGCATCTCTAATGCGAAGTAATGGCTAGATTTGAATATTTTATCACTATATAAAGGGGGCCAGCAGACGGACTGATATGGATTCTGCCCATCCTCTCTCCAGACTGACCCATGGGTAATATATCCTCCCTCCCTACTACTTGACCCATGGGTGATATATCCTCCCATTTACCGCTCTGTCCATTTAGATCACTCCCTCTTCTCTTTTCATACAATATAGTAGGGTTGCACATTTTGGGGAATATTCTGAGGTGGGAAACTTTCCGTGGGAATATATGGGAATTAACGGGAATATATGGGAATTAATGGAAATATATGCAAATGTAATATTAATGCCTTTTAAATGTAGATTTTTTTTGCATTGGATATATCTCCATATCATATGGAGAAAGAAACATAAACATAAGTAGACATAATTGCAAATGATTAAATCCTTCCAATAGAAAACAAACAAACGTAGTTACGAATTGAACTTTAATTAAATGAGTTGACTCTTCACATGGGATGATTTCACTGAACAACAAAAGAAAAGGAAAATTGAATGATCCGCAATGATCCAATCCATCTTCAATTTTTCAACACTTGTATTGGTCAGCCTGTTGCGTGCTTTGGTGTGTGTGTTCCCAAACAAGGACCAGTTGCGCTCTGAGGCGGCTGATGTTGGTGGGATTTAGAGAATGATAGAGGCAACAGGGGAAAGAGCCTCAGATCCACGAAGTCCCTTCCACCAGGTGGTTGATGAAATATGAAATATGTTGGCACAACTGCCATATTGCATCTTCAACCCAAAGCCCTTGCTTGGAAGTGTACTTCGCCAGACTGCCAAGAACCTTGCCCTCATCCAGGCCAAGGTGGTGAGACACGGTAGTGATGACACCATAGGCCTTGTTGATCTTTGCACCAGACAGGATGCTCTTGCCAGCATACTTGGGGTACAACATGTACGCTGCGGCGTGTATGGGATTCAGGCAGAAGTTTTTTCTGCTTGGAACAACAGTGAAGTGGGCAGGGCAGTACGGATTTCTTCTCTTACATCTGTAAGCAGAGTCTGAACATCAGACAGGAAGGCATTGTCTCCCTCAATCCATGCAATGGCAACTGCTTTAGGTTTCATGAGATTCAGGCTGCTTACCACTCTCTCCCAAAATACATCCTCTTGATGCGGCTGTCCATATCAGCAGACTGTGATATGGCCATTTCTTGGAGACTCCTTCCCCTCAAGGAGACAAATATGATGACAAAATATGATGACAACACTACGCCAACGGGTGTTGCTGGGCAGCTTCAATGTGGTGCTTTTATTCTTCTCACTTTGCTTGGTGAGGTAGATTGCTGCTATAACTTGATGACCCTTCACATACCTAACCATTTCATTGGCTCTCTTGTAGTGTATCCATTGTTTTCAGTGCCGTGATATCCAATGCATGAGCTTCGATGCATGAGCAGCACAGCCAATGGGTGTGATGTGAGGGTAGGACTCCTCCACTTTAGACCAAGCAGCCTCCATGTTCGCAGCATTGTCTGTCACCAGTGCAAATACCTTCTGTGGTCCATGGTCATTGATGATAGCCTTCAGCTCATCTGCAATGTAGAGACCGGTGTGTCTGTTGTCCCTTGTGTCTGTGCTCTTGTAGAATACTGGTTGAGGGGTGGAGATGATGTAATGAGTTATTCCTTGCCCACGAACATTTGACCACCCATCAGAGATGATTGCAATACAGTCTGCTTTCTCAATGATTTGCTTGACCTTCACTTGAACTCTGTTGAACTCTGCATCCAGCAAATGAGTAGATAAAGCATGTCTGGTTGGAAGGGTTTCTGCTGGGCGAAGAACATTCAGAAATCCCTTCCAATACACATTGCCTGTGAGCATCAGAGGTGAACCAGTTGCATACACAGCTCAAGCAATACATTCATCAGCATTTCTCTGACTACGTTCCTCCATTGAGTCAAAAAAACTTCTGATTCCAGGAGGACCATGAGCTGTTGCTATCGATAAGGTGTCTGATTCATCATTTTCACCTCGAATAGGAAGTAGAGAGACTTTTGTCAGAGGTTGCTTGTTGTGAGCGCTGAGGGAACTTAATGCACTTGGCCAAATGATTCTGCATCTTTGTTGCATTCTTCACATATGATTTGGCACAGTATTTGCAAATGTACACAGCTTTTCCTTCTACATTAGCTGCAGTGAAATGTCTCCACACATCAGATAGTGCCCGTGGCATTTTCCTGCAAAGATTAGAAAAGAATAGTAAAAAAAACAAATACAATTCCATGTACAGATAAATAGTTAAGCAGATTTAACAACTCCTTTGTAAGATACATTTTAAAAAATTAAACATGTATGGAAACAGGTGAATTAACACTCCTCAGTTAGCAGGCTCAAGCAATCTAAAACCCACATGGTAGCAAAAATTAACTAGCATAAATTGTTAACAAGTTAGAAATGATTTAAACACATTTTGCTGTAGTCTACTATTTACTAGTTAACAACAAATCATGTATGTCATATAAAATATATTCACCCCACCCAGTATTGTAATCAAAACTTACCAGAAAGCATGAAGTCCTTGGCTCAATAGCATCTCATTAGTGTGCAAGATCTTGAGAATCAGCTGTACATGTAATGGAAGAGTGCACTGCACATGTGATGGAATAATGTACTGTGCATGCAGAGGGTTGCAATTCCATTGAATTGGGGATAGTTTAACCAAAATATGCCACAAGACCTAGAATTGCCTTATGTGTATCCCACAAAAAAAGGTACACTGTTATAAGCTAACTTTTTTTGTAATCGATTACAGATACTTTTGAAAATCTAGATGATTACTTCTAGGATTACTTTTAAATTCAGAAAGGCTGATTATTTGACACCTTTCTGTTTTCTCAATGACATTGAAATGAGCATTGAAAAAATATGCAAGTTTGTTACCGCCTGAGTGAGTCTGACCACTATGATGACATACCAAATGCGTTTGATGGATCGCTGGAAAATAACAGGCTTTAGTAGGCTGCAGTCCAAGCTATGTCTTCCAATGGTGTGACCAAAGATTATCCAACTTGAATTAACGGTTGGAGGTAAGGGCGACAGCAGTGGTGTAGCGATATGGATATCACTTATTAATGATATCTACATAGCACATTGATGTGAATCACACTGCTGCTCTCTCATTTAGCTTTTTGCTCTTAACGGATTGTGGTTGTTGTGGATGGCTGTTCACAAATGTATATGTGTATTTTAACCCAATAATGGTTGAATTTATGAAGTTTAAACTGCCTATAATCATTGTTTTTGCGACCAGTGTGGATCCATATTGAAGGAGTTCCTCCCTTCTAAAGTCCTCTGAAGTATTGTGCTCCATACTGTCAACAACTAGTTTAATTTAAGAAGGTCAGTGGGGCTTTTATTGCTCAATCTAATGCGTGCACATTTTTTTAAAAATCCATAGGCCTAACGGACAAATGCTCAAACTTGCACACTTTTAGTAGACATAAACAGCTGCATATTATCAAGATATCAAAGTGTCACCAACAAAAACATAAACAATAAGTCTGTAGCAAATGCAGTATATATGGCATACATTTTTCACATTCAAATAGCACTTTTCAGTAGTGCTCAAAGCATGCCGTTCCATGAGAGCAGCATTTTTTTTCCCAACTCGAAGCAATGAATCCAGTCATTCCTCCGTGACAACAAAATCATAAACAACAGAGTAGGCTAATAAGGTCTTTAGTTTTGTGGTTATGCTCAGGTAAAACAATTTATATTTCCATATTTCCAAGTCCTATTCTTGAAGATCAAGGGGTATTAAAATAATTGGAATGACTGGAAATCTGATTTTTATAATATAAATATACAATTCTTCTATTATTATTGTTATTATTATTATTTGTAGTAAAAAGCAATGGGTTAGAAGAAGCCTGCGTAACCAAAGTAACACAAAGTAAAATACAACATCCATTTATGGCCAACTCTAACATTGATTTATCCTGCAATAGATGTCTTTCAATTGGTAACATAAACTTTTGTCTTCTAATGGCTCTTTAGGTGAAAGTAATCTAAAAGTAACTGAAAGTAATCTGATTACTGAGTTTGGGTAATCCAAAAGTTACGTTACTGATTACAATTTTGGACAGGTAACCAGTAACAGATTATATTTGAAAAGTAACCTACCAAACTGTGTGTGTGTGTGCGCGTGTGCGTGCGTATGGATGAGTAATGTGTCTGAATGCGGAGACCAGGGCTGTTGGACATCTCTCCAGCTGTTTGTGTTCTCTGTGTTAGAAGTCAGACATTAAAAAAGTAGTAGGATGCAGCAAAAGTGAGTGACCCCACCTATACACCCACCATCTCACAATGACACAGGGACACAGTCTATTCCAGACACACCCGCTTAAACACAATTATACTCACTTTTACAAATAGTATCTTGTTATTCACACTCTTCGGAACCCAGTCCCCCTCCCAGTCCCCACACCATCGAGAGGAAAAGTAGGACACACACAGACAGGCACAGAGCCTAGCTGGCTCCATCTCCCACACAGACACTGTGGCTACTGTCTGCTCCACCCTAGAGCAGGGGAGGCCAGGAGAAACGGCCCTCCAAATATAGACCCATATACGTGTCCTAGTGCAGTTATTAAGAGATTTACACCACCACAAACGGCTGAGGTCAGGGAAATGATACATCCAGCTCTGTGGAAGAAGAAAAAAACAACCAGGGGAAAAAATGTAGAATTGGTAACTTTTTCTGTGGCCGTTTTCTGTGGCCTGTGGTGGTCTGGGATGAATTGGTTGGCGCTTTGGGGATGAAAGTGATTGTACCGCATGATCACACACACACCGACAAACACACATACAGCAGTGGATCTAGTGGCTCAGGTCCAGCTGGCAGGGAGTGTGTGGCGACACACTGTACTGTACTTCCAGTAGAGGGTTTGGCCAGCCATGAGAGAGAACCATAGGAGCAGAGCTGAGGCTTCATTAGGACCATGCCTGGTGCTCATTACCCCAAACCCCACAGTTACTGTTAACACCACTAATCAACTCACATGGTCGACTCTAGCTCTCCTCTCTTCATTCCCTACTTTCTCTCTCTCCCTCTCTCTCTGTCCCCTCTTTCTCCTCTTCTCTCTCTCACCCTCTCTCCCTCTCATTAACTTTTTTTATATCTACTGAAAATGCTTTCTCAGGTTTATTTAACAACAAAAGCCAGAGACTGGGACTTGTTTCAGTAGGAACTGTCTATTAAGTGTCCATGTGAAAACCACACACTGTACGAAGTCTTCTTCCCAACATGACGTTCCATTTGTTCTCCTGTGCATATGTCACTGACCAATTGACAAAGTAGTACGTCACCATGTGTTTCTCCAAATATGTGCTGCAGTTCCTGGTGTAATTATGACTTGGCCTTTGTCGTATTTGTTTCCCATCGGGAAGCTAACACAGTTTATACAGTTTAGACACAATCTTCCTCCTATTGTCCTCTCTTAGATATCATCACCACTCTAAGCCTCATAGAGAGGAAATGGATTGGTGCGATGGAGAGAGAATGGATGATTGGCTTTTCAAGTCCCTGTCTTGGCCTTGGTTAAGAAACCGACAGAGCCCTTGGCCTGCTGCTGTTCAACGCAGTGTTTAAACCTCTTTTCAGGTCTGACCCCAGCCTTTCCATGAGTGTGTCTGGTAGACCGCCAGAGGTTGACTCCCACTT
Organism: Thymallus thymallus; assembly: GCA_023634145.1. Taxonomy (NCBI): domain Eukaryota; kingdom Metazoa; phylum Chordata; class Actinopteri; order Salmoniformes; family Salmonidae; genus Thymallus; species Thymallus thymallus. The sequence goes on along the minus strand of CM042405.1, from coordinate 22,122,875 downwards.
TGCAGGGTCTTGACCGTAGGTCTCTGTGTACCACGGACCCATTTTGGAGGGGATTCTGTGGTGGGATGAATATTTTATGTGTCAGGGTGCACTTAGGAGAGAATGCACCGTTTCTTTCTCTATGATATCATAACCACAAGATGGAGCTGGGAGATGGAGGCCAACGGGGAGGCAGGGATGATGTGGTTCAAACACCAGCGCTCAATACATGGAAGAGGTAAAATGGATGCCAGAAGCTGTAGATTTACTAGCTTCCTCTCTAGATGGCTGTTGCATCATCTTAGAGCATTATGAGGACTGTGAGGAACAAATAAAAAGGTTGATACAAAATGTAAGGTATTAACGATGTACTGAAAATCTCTTTAGAAATAATGGTTGTGCCCTTTCCACCCACCGTTTGTGTTTTTTTTTTTTTGCCCAATAGAATACCATTTTTATCAGCAGATTAACTAAAGACATAGGGCCTTGATTTTCCTAATGTTTTTAGTGTTCTTCAGAACATGTAGATAGGTTCAAGTATAACAGATAAGATACATCAGTGTGGGAAACTGTCCCTGTGCCCGGGCCTTTTGAATTTAAACACTGAAGAGCAACATGATCAACCTTGATCGCCTACAAACTGCATTGAGCCACAAGGAGCAGGATGATTAAGGTTAGTGTTTGGGAATTCTAGACCTGTGCCTATGGGCAACATTTACTCTGAGCTCACAACCCCTTCAGACCAGACGAGCCGATCTCAGCAAGTCCCGCCCTAACCCTCTAAAGCCCATATCAGTGGAGCACAGAGACAGTGTTTGCTCAGAGAGTGCTAATGACAGCTCATAAACACTGACGGGTCCAGCTGAATGATCACCCGATACGGCCCCTTTCCTCCCTCACCCCTGTGCCGCTGCTTTTTTTCTAACATTGAAAGAAAGAAACATATGTTCCCTTCCAAAGAGAGACACATTAAACACAAGCTTTTTTTAGTAAAGGGCTGGGCGAGTTTTCAGGGGCAAAGTGAAACTCTATCTGGACTGCAAAGGGCAATACGTGTCTTGGCCCAGACCCAGGTCTGAGCTGAATATATTTGAAGTGTAAATATTTGTATTCGTCGTATAAATGGACTTGAAAGGCACTTGATAACAGACTAGAATTGGTTGAGTGCCTATATCAGACGGAAAACGTCTATAGCACCTCTATAAGGACTATGGGCATTTCCATGTAAAAGGACCCATGAGCACCAACGTGTGAAGTTCATAGGAACATATCAAATTGGGTGTCAAATGAAAGTTAAGAGTCTATATTTTTGGGAAATTAAGGCCTAGCTACATTTAGAAAACTTTTTTTTTTTTTTATCTTAAAAATGATGCATAAGTAAAGGCTTTGATTTCTGGATGAACAGATGGAAAATGGGTCTTAGAAAACATCCGTTACCAAAAACCCACATATCTTTAAGATATTTTCAAATTTCTCTCCCTCGTGTGGGAGGATAATACAAGTTCACAGAATAAACAAGTAAAGTTAGGCCTTTTACTGATATCCATTTTGTTAATGAATTATTAAGTGATTAAAACTTGTAATTATTACCAAAAAAATCTGTAATGGAATTACTGCAACTGAATTGGCTACAATGGGAAGTCATGATAGTCACAAACCATAGTTGGGTCACCTGCTACTGTCCTCCCTTCCGCTGGCATACTGTTATGTTCAGCTCATACAGTTGAAGTCGGAAGTTTACATACACTTAGGTTGAAGTCATTAAAACTAATTTTTCAAGCACTCCACAGATTTCATGTTAACAAACTATAGTTTTGGCAAGTCGGTTAGGACATCTACTTTGTGCATAACACAAGTAATTCTTCCAACAATTGTTTACAGACAGATTATTTCACTTATAATGCACTATATCACAATTCCAGTGGGTCAGAAGTTTACATACACTAAATTGACTTTGCCTTTTAACAGCTTGGAAAATTCCAGAAAATGATGTCATGGCTTTAGAAGCTTCTTATAGGCTAATTGACATAATTTGAGTCAATTGGAGTTGTACCTGTGGACGTATTTCAAGGCCTACCTTCAAACTCAGTGCCTCTTTGCTCGACATCATGGGAAAATCTAAATAAATCAGCCAAGACCTCAAAAACATTTGTAGACCTCCACAAGTCTGGTTCATCCTTGGGAGCAATTTCCAAATGCCTGAAGGTACCACGTTCATCTGTACAAACAATAGTACGCAAGTATAAACACCAAGGGACCATGTAGCCGTCATACCACTCAGGAAGGAGACGCGTTCTGTCTCCTAGAGATGAACGTACTTTGGTGCAAAAAGTGCAAATCAATCCCAGAACAACAGCAAAGGACCTTGTGAAGATGATGGAGGAAACGGGTACAAAAGTATCTATATCCACATAAAACGAGTCTTATATTGACATAACCTGAAAGGCTATTCAGCAAGGAAGAAGCCACTGCTCCAAAACTGCCATAAAAAAGTCAGACTACGGTTTGCAACTGCACATGGGGACAAAGATCGTACAATCCTCTGGTCTGATGAAACAAAAATAGAACTGTTTGGCCATAATGACCATTGTTATGTTTGGAGGAAAAAGGGGGAGGCTTGCAAGCCGAAGAACACCATCCCAACCGTGAAGCACAGGGTGGCAGCATCATGTTGTGGGGGTGCTTGGCTGCAGGAGGGACTGGTGGCATCAAATCAAAATAGATGGCATCATGAGGAAGGACAATGACCCCATGCATACTTCCAAAGTTGTGGCAAAATGGCTTAAGGACAACAAAGTCAAGGTATTGGAGTGGCCATCACAAAGCCCTGACCTCAATCCTATAGAAAATTTGTGGGCAGAACTGAAAAAGTGTGTGCGAGCAAGGAGGCCTACAAACCTGACTCAATTACACCAGTTCTGTCAGGAGGAATGGGCCAAAATTCACCCAACGTATTGTGGGATTTTTGTGGAAGGCTACCCGAAACGTTAGACACAAGTTAAACAATTTAAAGGCAATGCTACCAAATACTAATTGAGTGTATGTAAACTTCTGACCCACTGGGAATGTGATGAAAGAAATAAAAGCTGAAATAAGTCATTCTCTCTACTATTATTTTCACATTTCACATTCTTAAAATAAAGTGGTGATCCTAACTGACCTAAGACAGGGAATTTTTACTAGGATTAAATGTCAGGAATTGTGAAAAACTGAGTTTAAATGTATTTAGGTAAGGTGTATGTAAACTTCCGACTGTAACTGTTTTCTTTCTCTTTCTGTCAAACCAAGAGTGTTACAAGTCTGAGTCTGGACAACCCCTCGCGCGCTCTCTCTCTCTCTCTCTCTCTCTCTCTCTCTCTCTTTGCCTCTCTCTCTCTCTCTTTGCCTCTCTCTCTCTCTCTTTGCCTCTCTCTCTCTCTCTTTGCCTCTCTCTCTCTCTTTGCCTCTCTCTCTCTCTTTGCCTCTCTCTCGCCTCTCTCTCTCTCTCGCCTCTCTCTCTCTCGCCTCTCTCTCTCTCACACTCTCTCTCTCTCACACTCTCTCTCTCTCACTCTGTCACCTCTCCCAGCTCTTACTGGCAGCTACCCATGAGCCCCCTCTCTTTCCATTTACTATAAACAGCATCCTCACCCACTGGACACCAACCGACACTGGGCGTCCATGGACGTTGGAAAAAGTTGAAATTTGGTCAGTCCAGATGGACCAGAGCTCTGCCTTTTTAAACAGTATAGGTGTACATAGTAAGTTAGGTAATTTATATGTTGGCAATGTACCAATAGCAATAATGCAGCGTTCTGTGTTTGTGTCGCTTTATTGTTATAACATGCTGATGTCAGCCTGTCTGTAGTGTGTGGATACAGCTGCTGAGATGATTCATAATGTTACAAAAACAACACATACAACTAACTTGCTGCTGTTGAGTATGTTCAGTGACGTGTGTGTGAATATCCATGTATTAGGGAGGAACCTTTAAAGACAATAGGCCATATACTTTCTATCCTGAACTATAAACTCTCCAACTGTTTCTTTGTCAGTCAGAAACATCAACCTGCCTCAGAATGACAGTTAAGAGCATGTTGGAGTGGCTTTGGTCGGGTTGCTAGCAACTTCCGCTTTGTGTTGGAGCTCAAAGATGTTTCAACATCTGTTGAGCGAAGCGTTGCGCACCTGTCTTCCTCTTCCTCCTCTCTTGACTATTTTGCCTCCCGCCTTCTCCCTACCCCCTCTGACTTCCCCTTTCACTCTATTACTGGTGCCATCAAGACGCCTGAGGCTTTAGCGATCACACTGTCGCAACAACTCAACCAATGACAGAGGCTGTCCAATCATAGATCAGTTTGAGGCTGACCCAGAAGGATGTGGGGTTTATTTTTGTGTAGTGTTTGGCTGTCTAATCTGGCTACAGACATGCACAGACACACGCAAACACACACTCACACAATTAATTATTTTAATGTCTCTTGTTATACATATTGACGTCAGGCTTCCACGTCACAAACTGAATGGATGTATTATTTCAGACTGTAAACTATCACCATGAGACGGAGGGCCTTTAGCAAGTAGTAAATTCCACCATGTGATTCCATAATACTTACATGGCTGTGACTATTAGACTGTCACTCTGCCCATGTTGCACACTAAGGTCTGTGTACTAGTGGAATTTCCACAACCTTTACCAATCTATCAGGCGGAGCTTAGCTACGCCTGGTTCTCTTCCCAGCCTGTTACTGCTGGCTGGCTGGCTGCCTGCCTGCCTGTCTGTCTGTCTGTCTGTCTGTCTCAGAGCAGATGCTAGCGATGCTTCCTCTGGGGACCATATTCAGCCTGAAATCGCTGTCTACAGCAGGGCTGAAAAAACACACTCACAGCAGAAGAGAGAATGTGAGCACAGATCCAGTCTCCCCGTCTTGATGAAGGGGATAAGGCTGTGTGTGTTGGTAGTTTAGTTAGAAGTTTGTGTGCGTGCATGTGTGTCTGTGTGTGTGTGTGTGTGTGTGTGTGTTTGTGTGAGGAATAGGGGCTATGCCACATAGGGACAGCCCTACAGTGGGGCAGGCCAGGGCAGGCAGTATGAGTGGAGGGGTGCAGGCTAGGCCCAATACATCCGGATCCACTAACAATAAAGAGAGGCCCGTAGCACTGAGTAATCAGCCCTCTTTTGTCCCACTACACTACCGTACGTGTGTGGGTCTCCTCTGGGGAGGGGTGATGTGTGTTAGTAGGGCGGAGGCAGTAAAGGTCAGTGAGGAGGAAGTGAGGGAGGTTGTTTTTTTCAGAACTTCTGCTGCAGACTCAGCCTACTGAACAGAGAGGCCCTTTTTCGCCCCGGTGACAGATCATATTAAAGAAATAAGCAGCACAGAGTGTTGTTTTAGCTCTGGAGGTGCGAGGCTGTAGGGTTTGCAGGGCTGTGTGTACAGGGGGTAGCAAGGGCGTGCTAAGCAGTGAGGTGTTGGGTCAGAGTTGGGTAGGAGGATGGGGGGGGGGGGGGGAAAGCAGCCATCGTCGTTACATGCGTCAACGCAACGCTAGCAGATGTGTTAAACGGTTTCTTCTTCACACCTCGGTGCACATGAACTTAGCTACAAGCATACTCAAGGCCTGTCTGCACACACAAGGCCTGTCCTCACACACAAGGCCTGTCCGCACACACAAGGCCTGTCCTCACACACAAGGCCTGTCCGCACACACAAGGCCTGTCCGCACACACAAGGCCTGTCCGCACGCACAAGGCCTGTCCGCACGCACAAGGCCTGTCCGCACGCACAAGGCCTGTCCGCACGCACAAGGCCTGTCCGCACGCACAAGGCCTGTCCGCACGCACACACTGCTCAGAGTGACAGATGCTCAGAGTGACAGATGACAGGAAGGTAGACTCCAGATGTGTCAAATTGGAGGTGTGAATTTTCTTGTGTATGTTAAGTGCATATGAACATAAGTGCATATGACGTCTGTTAATTTGTAACAATATCATGTTGTTCTACACGTTAATCTTGACTACGATCAAGGTCAGCAGAGTGCCACAGGAAAGAGCCCTGTCCACATTCTCATAGGGGGAAATTCCAACCCAAGTTAAGCGCGCGTAAATGGAACGTAATTCCCTCCTTATGCGCCTTTCTCTCTAGGCGTATTCTGACCTCGAACTTAAGCATAAGAATGGCATGCTATTCACGAGCTATTCCTTTGTGGTGGAGATCTAAGAAATTAGGTGTGCCTAAAGATATGTTGTATTCTGAACATTCTGAACTTGACTCAATTCCCTCATAATTCCACCACCTTTGAGCGAGAGGAAACTATGAATAAGGTCGAGCAACCTGTCGATTCCGAGTGGAAACACGTTTACTTGCTTTTCTTTTTTTACGATAGAAATAACACTAATTTCCATGCACTGTAATGTGTAAATTGATAAGAGCTACTGCATTGATAAGACCGAGGTAAATGAGTCATCCGTTTGCACAAGGGGATTGTAAATATAAAGGATAATTGTTTTACCTCTATTTGACCTCATGATCACTGGAGGCTTATTTCAGCAAACTGAAAAGCATGTAAACATGACAGGTACTTCGGCCTCTTTTCCACAGTAAAGTATAAATAGCTGTATTTATTCCGAATTTGAATTGTAGGCCTAAGGCTTTGTAATTTGAGGGGATGAAATTTGGAAACCCAAGCCCAGACTGAAGCCTATGGAAACCGTGCGCACTGACAGTGACTTCCAACCTACAGAGTTGATTTATGCTCCGTAGAATGTTTTCATTAAATGCCCAGACTTTTCCGTGTTTTAAAAAAAAAAAATGTATGACAATTTCTATCATATTAAATATTAGCCACTATCGGTAAGCCACCATCAATAATACCCACATACATAATAACTGTCACCTCAGTGCAGTGACTGTTAGTTTTCTTAAATTTGTAGCCTACATTTTGCATCATTCCAATACATTTCATTTACCTTCCTTTCCTCTGTCACGTTTGTTGTGGTTGTTCCTGATGGTCGCTAGCAATAGTGGATCATATTAGGCTAACGTATTACAAGTTGTGCGATAATTTGGGATATGTAGCCTATCTGAATAACTATAGAACACAGACTATACATAGCAGTTTAAACATGGAGTCTTCACAGTTCTGTGATTAATTAGGATTAAGGTAGACTATTGTTCAACCCCTGTTGTACACTTCCTCCTTCCTATATTTCATGGATTGAACAGGATGAATAAAAAACCCTGTATTTTTTATTCAACAATGTATTTTGTTCATAAAGGCTCTCCAACCCTATTCATGTATGATTAATAAATACTTTCCTAACCCTAAATAATGTACAAGATCAGACAATTGTTTTGTATCTATCGACTGACACAAAAGGAGACTAATATGCGTGTATTCAGATGGCTTTCTTTCATTGATCCATATTCTGAACCTGTCTCTCGATACATACTCTTGTGAGTCTGTTGAGAAAATTATATTTAAAGGTACACGTACTTAAATCAAAACGCGTTAAAATAAGTCTGAATCGGGCCCATAGTGCAGACCAGACATTAAAATGCTGTAACAGGCTGGCCAGTGGTTAGTATTTTCTGCCTTTGTTAAAGTAATGTTTGAACCACAGGCTGAAGAGCCAAGGCTTCTCTCCCCCATGTTTACCCAATGGATTACTGACTCCTCCAGCTCTGGAACCAACATTACATCTCCAAACACCTATTATTTGCTGACTGTTCCTTACCATTAAGTCCCAGAAAAATAAACATGTCAACCGCAGAGTCATCCACAGCATTTTCCAGTAAAACTGTTTGTCATGATGCAGTAGAGGAGAAAACATTCCAAATCATTTATTTGTCTAAATCAAGATCTGAACCTTTTATTAAATTAGGTCTAAAAGGTTGTAATGACTCCCTCCTGTATGGGTTAGGGTTAATGAGTGTAAATAAGGAAGAAGCAGTAAACAGAGTGGGCTTATACTTCCCTCCATTGGTAAGTAAACAGGAAAGATGTTTTGGGGAGGAAATGAGGCTGAGTATGGGTATGCAATTGGCCGTGCTTCTCTGTGTTTCTGAGAAAAAAGCCCCTAGGCTGCCTGACTTGCACCATCAGGCAGAATTAAAAGTACTGGCTGAGGCCTCTGTAAATAATTCTGTAATTCTTTGCGTGTCCACTTGCTGCGTATGACGTCAGCGAATACAAAGTGAAAATGTTGTTGGATGAAACACCCCCCCGGGTCATGTGTGTGTGTGTGTGTGTGTGTGTGTGTGTGTGTGTGTGTGTGTGTGTGTGTGTCCCTACCCAGACAGGAGCAAACTTGAGCCTATATAACTAACATGAGGAGTAGAAAGGGGCATAACAAAGCAGCAGATGATGCTCGAAACTTCTGCATTCATGTCACAACGACTTTCAGAAAAGCAAACAGAGAGACACAGAAGGGGAGAAAAGGAGCCTGTGATGGGCTAATGGTTTAGCTCTCTCCCTCTCTGTCTGTCTGTCTGTCCCTGGCTGAGGTATTTAGGCTCATTTGCAGTGCTTTCACAGGGGGGCTTTAGTGGGATTATCTACAGTAGTGTGTGTGTGTCTGTTTCTCTCTTGGTGTGTGTTTGTGTGTATGGAGGTTTGTGTGTATGGAGGGTTTGGGGGTAGCTGAGAGGTTTGGGGATAGCTAAGGCCTAGTGTTTCCCTTTAGGGGTTTGTACACAATCAGCCAGGGTCAAAGAAGCATCACCTCTGCCCTCTCAGTCCTACCTCTCCACTAATGAAGGAACCTAATCATGCCATGGCTCTACAGACCTCACCTCAGGCCTCTAACTGGACGGCTGAGGACACTAGCAGGCGGACGTATTATAGCAGAGTCACTGTATACATGGCATCTGCCAGCTCCCACTTGCCCCACTCCTGTACCTAGTCAGAGTGAAGGTTTGTCCCAGAACATAAGTTTCCCCCTGAAACCAATCAAACATATTCAATTTACTGACTGCCGTCCAGCGGATTTATCAGTCAGTCGGTCAATATTTTCTCCGTTTGTAATCGCAGAAGCCAAGTGTGATGGAGAGACTGAGCCCAGAGAGAGCGCTCGCCGTCGCCTCAGGTCATTCCAAACAACAGACTCTCCATACCTCCGGCTCGATTGGCCTTAGAAATGTGTGTCCTTTATATCTTTAAGGGCCCATTTCCAATTCCACGTCATGTCTTAAATTAGATGTTTTTCTCTAAACCTTCCACTTTGACATAAGTCCTGCTGCTATGTCACCATGTTTGCAGGTTATGCATCTGGGAGTTGAAGTGAGGATGGCTGGGCTGGCTAGGTGGTTATGCATCTGGGAGTTGAAGTGAGGATGGCTGGGCTGGCTAGGTGGTTATGCATCTGGGAGTTGAAGTGAGGATGGCTGGGCTGGCTAGGTGGTTATGCATCTGGGAGTTGAAGTGAGGATGGCTGGGCTGGCTAGGTGGTTATGCTTCTGGGAGTTGAAGTGAGGATGGCTGGGCTGGCTAGGTGGTTATGCATCTGGGAGTTGAAGTGAGGATGGCTGGGCTGGCTAGGTGGTTATGCATCTGGGAGTTGAAGTGAGGATGGCTGGGCTGGCTAGGTGGTTATGCATCTGGAAGTTGAAGTGAGGATGGCTGGGCTGGCTAGGTGGTTATGCTTCTGGGAGTTGAAGTGAGGATGGCTGGGCTGGCTAGGTGGTTATGCATCTGGGAGTTGAAGTGAGGATGGCTGGGCTGGCTAGGTGGTTATGCATCTGGGAGTTGAAGTGAGGATGGCTGGGCTGGCTAGGTGGTTATGCATCTGGAAGTTGAAGTGAGGATGGCTGGGCTGGCTAGGTGGTTATGCAGGAAAGCACCAGACAGACGTGACACCATTTTCTCTCCTTGTACTGATACACCTGTAGGCTTTTTCAAAAACACCCGTCTCCATTTCAACATCAAAGTGGCCTTTGAGAGAGCAATTGGCACAGAGGGCGAGCCTTTCATGTGATTCTGTGGAGCATAGGCGTGGCCGAGCTGCTGACTTAGGGGATGGACACACCTGGCAGGTGTGCACACACACACACACCCACACAGCTGTGTGCACATAAACGCATTAACATTCGCCTCTCTTTGTTTACTCTGAAGAGAGACTGCACTGTCAAGAAAAATAGCACCGCAAATGTTATCGTCTATTTGCATTCTTTGTACAGTCTGCGTGTCAAATGCAAATAGAATCAACCTGCCCCCATAACCCCCCTCAACCTTCTGAAGTTGTGTGAACACACCCAACAGAATAAATATTGGCAACAAAACACAGCAATGATCAAGTGAATTCTGTAGAAGTACAATACTGTGTGAGGTAGTATCATGAATTCAGGATACACTGTAGTAAAGGGCCTGCTATGACTGATTGAATGCATGTGTATACACACATCTCTGCTTACATGCAATCAAGTGTATGAACTGTACACATAGTGTAGTGCACCATGGCTTCCTCTGTTGCCTCTCACTTGGGTAGAGCTACAAAACAAATAGGCTATTTTCCTTTTCCTATGTTTTTCTCATAGTCATGTAGTATGTTCACAGCCCAGCGCTGTGTCTCTCGTCTCTGGTGAGCATCTTTCTCAGGAACTGATTAACTCTGGGTGAGATAGATAAAGTACTAACAGCCCTTCCCCTCGGAGGATATGTGACGGTTGATGTCATCACACAGAGAGAGAAGACGTGGGGGGAGAGGGAAAGGTGGGGGGGAGGCAACAATGCGAGCAGCGAGAGGGAGGGTCTCAACACTTCAGTCATCTCCACTTTTTTTTATCTCTTTCTATCGCACGTCTTTTCTCTCTCTCTCTCTCTCGGTGATCATCAGCAGAACATTGACGTACACAAAGCTGCTTCTCAGAAAGCACAGGGTGGCTCTAATCAAAGAGTGTGCTGTAGGGTTCACTTTGTACAATTTTGCTCGTAGGCCCACTGTACAACAAGTGCAGTGTTTTGGGACGAAGTGACACAAAAGCAACATAGTGTATGTGAGGAGAAGGGAGGAAAATATCAAATACTTTCAACATTAGTTGGAAAAAAAGAATGTGTGTCTGCATGCCTGTGTGTGTATTTGTGTGTGTTTGTGTGCATGGGTTTTTGATCATGCTGTGTGAGGTGAGCATTGTGTGTTTGGCAGATCATTGCCGCGAGGGAGCTTCCTTCCTGTCCGTCAGGTTTCCTAGCTGGATCTGTAAACATTAATAAAGCACCTCCCTTCGCCTGTACCAGCCTCTTTGCTGGCAGCCATGCAAATGCAGCCCCTACACAAACACACAGTAAAGCCCTGAGCAGCCCTACCCGCTCCACTCTGTCAGCCAGCCAACCGACAGGTGAGCGTATGCAAGCCAACCAGGGTACGGGCTCTCATTAATCTCACAATGGGATAGAGGGGTGGTCATCTGCTTTGATAGTATACTTAAACGCATGTACTGTACTGTGTACTTCACAATATGCAGACAGCTGGTTAGCTGATGATATCATAAAGTCTGTATTGCGTATTTTAATAAAAAATTAAAAACAATGTTAAATATTTAGGAAGGAATAATATGAGGGTTCTCTATCAACTAAAAATGGGGTGGTGACATTCTCACCCTCTTTTTAAACCTTTATAACACTAACTTCCCCTTCCCTAAATGAAACAATGTCACTTTATAGCAGGATGGCCACCAGGGAGTATAATACATAAAAAGCCACTCTGATGCCTTGAGTGCAAACATGACATGTAGACAGAGAGGAGACTGCTTTACTGTATGTGCATGTTTATTTCTAACTACAGTAAGCCAACACACTGACAGCCAGTTTTTCTTCAGCGGTGCATGCACCCAGACAAAAACAAAATGCAGTACATATAATTTACTACACACATGCCATAGCCAGCATTTCACACAAACACAGAGGATATTAGTATCTATTCCTCCACAATGTTCTCCTCCATTTTCAATGCCTCCTCAAATAGCCTCCAGCCTGGCAGGGGGGGCGATGCGCCACCTCTCTCCCATCACCCCCTTGCCCCTGGCTAGGACTCCCATGTCCCCTCCATGTGGCACCCAGAACCTGCATTGGCCAGTTGGTCTGTTTTGACCAATCCACCCTATCCCAAATAAAACCCTTAATGAGCACAGAGCATAGCAATTCACCCATCCGGGGCAGCCACTAAAAACCTGTATAGTAGAACTATAATAAACATGATTTCTCAACAGGAAGGATCATTAAACCCTATACCCATCTGATCTGACTGGTCCCAGCCAAGCATGGTCATACACACACACACACACACCAGCAGCCTGTAGCGGTTGACTCATCCTCGTAACACAATCCTCCAGTCTTTCAAATGATCACACATTAAACCACTTTGATATGCATCACTACCCAAATGATGGCTCTAACGGCTTTAGCATATTGGGTTAAATCCGTTAGCATAAAACATCTCTTTAAGAGTATTAAGTCAAGGAACCACTTATGTGGTCACCCAGGTACGACCATCTGACCAAAGGCAGCAGGGTGAGGCCATAAGCGTTTGGTATTTGCGGCTTGGAGACACACAGCTCCTCTTAGCGGTCTCTGGTTATGCATTAATACACTTTACCTCTGACAGTGCCACTCCCCACACCCTAATACCACACACACACACACGAACACTACACCATCGAACACACTGCATTGTCTCCCATTGACTGCAATTGCTGGTCAACTGTTGATCATCCCACACGTTGACCACACACACACACACACACACACACACACACACACTCATGGACACACACGGCTATATTTTCTGCATATGACTCATGTATCTCTTTTAGTCTCCAATGACGGCACCCCATTCTCTCATCCCCTACACCAAGAATAGCCTCCCTCTTTCTCTTTATCTCTCTCTCTCTCTCTGTGAAAACCTCTACACACAGCTCCTGATATAGCAGTACATTAGTACTTAGACAAGACAAATATTCTCATGTACCCTGTAAGTACTCACGTCTGGGTTCCCTGGGCCCATCCACAGTCACTTTAATGGCACGGTGGTAGGTGGCCACCTGAGGGGGACCGGTGAAGACTGTGATGGTCAAAGTGAAGCTCTTTCCTGGGGTAGACAGAATAGAGAGGGCCTTGGTTAGTGAAGGGCATCAGTAAGACATAGATTCAGGAGGAAAATCATGTGTGAGGTTTTATAGGCTTGGTTATTTAATTGTGGCAATAAACAGATTTTTGTGGAAGAAGCACTTTGTTGATAACCACCACAGTCAGCTTGCTGAATTAAAATTGTCTTCTGATATGCCTCCCTTTTAAGTTTGTGAATTAAAGGGACCACCTCTTTGATGAGCTGAAATGTGGGCATGATTTTAATTATTGAGAGAATGTATTCCAGATTGTCTGAAAGGCTTACAGCAACAGTTTATTGTTCAACAAGGCCGATTTTTGCACGAGCTTCCTCGAGCCCTCCATCTGCATGAAAGACTTGGGGAGAGTGCTAAATCATGCAACGGTCCGTTTTTCATCTCAGGCTATGATGCGGCGCTTTAATCAAAAAATGGCATAGCCTATCTTTTTAAAGAGACTGTTGTGGAAAAAGGAATCCTGGGGTGGGGTAATTGACTACATAAATGAAAGGTACTTTTAATTTGGAGACTAGAGCGTTTTCCATTCATCAGTCGGCAACCATTTAACGTGTGAATGCTCGGGAAGAGAGAAGGTTCTGGTGGAATGGCAGCTATGTGAGCGCTAGTTTTTAAAGGTGTGTAAACAAGCAAGTCCCAAGCCTTGAACTGAATATTCTGGTCCAGTAGATGTGTTTATTTGGACCTATAAAGACAAGGGTACAATGTTCATATAGAATATAGGCTGCGGCAACTAAACCCAATCATGTTTTGAGGTGGGCGTGCGTGATGGTCTATTCGAGAAAGAACTGTGACAATGCCTGAGCATTAGGCTATAGATTGAAATGTGCCTTTTCTCTTTGTCCATAAAGCATTATCAAACCAATCTTAAAATGTGTAATAATCATATTGTGCTCTGAATTTCCTCTCTTCCAAAAAAACACCGGTAACAGCTATTACCCTAGGAGATAAATTGCGACTTGGCTTATATCTGATTCTCACGTTCCCCAACCTTTTTTATTTTAACCATTAATTTATTTGATCACTTACTTTGTTTATAATCGATTACCAAAACGAGGTAAACTCGGGCTATAGTTTTGCAAGTCAGTGCAATGACACATGCAGACAGGTGTTTTGTATGTGATTGTGACGTAAACTCTTCATTATTAATGCTATAGAGATGCGTGACTCCTTCCGCTCACCTCGTCCGCTCCTGCCCACGAACCGCAGGTCATTGAAGCGGGCGACCTGGTTCTTCATCACCGCAGACGCGTTCCTAAGCTCCGCTGAGTAGTTCTCGTCGTTCCCCGCCATCACTGTGACCAAAGTCCCGTCGGGCACATCACCGAGTGCGACAACCTGTGAGAACACAACGCGGTCAACCTGGATCACCATGCTAAACAAACACAGACTACACCAAACCGCATCCGGTGGAAGAAGAAAAAAAACGCACCATAAAACCAAATTATTAGACCTGATTTACAATCCATAAAACAAATATTTTAATATTTAGTTATCAAATATTTGGGTCCAAATATATAGGCCTATTGTGCTATAGGTAGGTTAAACTACATGGTAAGATGCTTCCTTGAAGCAAGCTTGCAATTGAAACAGTTAATATTTGAAGCTATGGAAATTACTTTTACATTTTATCGGCCTATATCCAAATCACTTTCCAAAAGAATGTTAGCAAGTTTTAATAAATAAGAATACGATCTCAACATGGATTTTTAAATTTGAATGTGATACAATAAAATATATTTAGGCTATTTTACAAAACATGACACTTTTAGGCCCCGAATTCTATCACTTCCTGGTGTATAAATATAATTGCTAACGTACAGTGAAGCATAATTTAATCGCTACGAAATAAGCAGATTGAAAGGCCTTTCAAAATAGCAATGTAATAATAACTACAATTAATTTATATCATTATTTGTATTATGTTGTATGCTAATTGTTGTTTCATTGTATGTAGGCCTATTTGCAGTTCGTGCAAATCCAAACACTTTAGGCTATGTAAATGTCATATTCAATTGTGTCCAATGCAAAAAAGAATACTGCCAAGTTAGCACTTTGGTAGGCCACCATGATTCTGACAACTTGATTTAATTAAATTATTTATATTACAGAACATGGCTCTGCGTAAACTTTGTAATAATAATGCCAGTTTATCCCTTGTTGACTATATGAAGCTCAAGAAAGCTTACAAATGCCATTTGGCACTTGAGCCCACATTATTCTGCGGTAGCCTACAGTAATACATCATTAGGTCGTTCATTATTTTATAAGTGCCACTTTTGTAATTAGTAATTTGCCTTACCTTGAAAGCCACTGGGAGTGTCTTGTTGCACCTCCAGTGTGAGGGCAGCACGGAGCAGAGGAAGTTTGGGCTATCCGTCCGGACCAGCTCGCCAGCGTGGTCTGACAGGACGTCCACCACATTCCTGGCCTCGGGTCGTGTCCTCAGCGGTCCAGGGGTGCCCATGGTCCCGCTGCCGTCTCCAATCTTGCTGCAGGGGAACGACGTGGATGGCGGTGTGAACCGTCTGGTGGTGGTAGGGTCTACGGGAATATGCATCACAAGAGCTTGGGTCACGACCACTTCTCTAGGGCTCTTTTGATTTAGAATATGTGTCTTTTCTCGCTCTCTGACACTTGTTCCTTTGGTCTCAGCGAAGTCCAACGGTTTACGCAATGATGGAGCTGGGCGCACGCAGCCCCCCGGTTAATCTATCACGATGAGTTCGGAACTGTCCAGTGTAGTAGATGTTGTATCTTGCAGAGACGATAAAGTTTAATGGTTGCGTGCTATATCATCTGCTCAGGATGTAGCTGCCTGATAAACATCGAGTTGGTTTCTGTTTCTCAGTGACTCCAGCAAAACCAAGAAACCGCAAACTTCGATCTAACCTCTTTCTCAATGTGCTCTGATCTGGTTGCCTATGCTATGGCTCACTTTCTAATCTGCACTATTCAGCACTTGATGCGACGCCCGTCCACACTACAATTTTGGCCGCATATTAGAAAATTAAGGTATAAGGCAAACTATAAATTCCAGTCGTTTTTGCAATATTCACGGAAGCTGACGATTCGAGTGCTGCTTGTTTGCGCTTCAATTTTACAGCAGAACGTTCACTCTCGGTGACTGAATGAGCTCCTTCAATTGAATTGTGCTCTTCGAGTCTCTCCAAAGTAGGCTACAGTGTACTCAGCAATTCACAGTTCTCGACGCAGAGTTTAAGGCGCAGAAGTCCGATGGCTGCACGCGGACGTCAAGTGAAATGTCTTTTTATTCAATGACTTTTGTTCCTCGGTATCAAATGTCCTGCCACTTGTCACATATTATCCTTAATGAAACTAAAAAGTAAGTCGAGATCCCAAAACTATTTTCTTGTTAACTATTCTCTCTCTATCTAGTCCTTTTGCTGTAGTAAATGCAGTTGAAGGTAACAAATAGTCGCTTGACTGAGTTGTGGTGCGAGAGTGAAGAGTGCCGTGATATTATTTACTCAAGTCATTTTACTGTTTAGTGGTTGGAGTGTGGCGATGACTTCCACCAATGAGTCGCCTGGGTTGGGCTTTCTTTCATTAGACCAATCAAAGACTCCGGAATATAAGCGAAGTGAAGGCGCTCTCTGCTTACTCTGTCATATATACAGGATACATTATTGATAGACTACGTATCTTGTGCTTTTCTACACTATGTGCTTAGTTGTTTTAATGGTTTTTTTTACAGTTAGGCTACATTTGTACTTAACATTACAGCGACTGTTCTCATTAAATCATTATGGTGTTGAAATTACATCCGACATCCCAGCAGAAATGTGTTATAATGCAAAATAAAAGTTAGGCCTATTTGTTTATTGAATATTTAAAAAAATGATGATTGATCACTTACTTCTTTATGATACCTATGTCAGCGAAAATTATATTATCTACTACCTTTCGAATAAATAGAGTCACACAATTAATTATTCTTACATTAGAGCGTAGCCGCAGTGTGTTTACATACGGTGTGAAAATAATTCAATTTATGTGGTGACCTCAGAAGAGACATTTAGGGAAACATATCAAATGAATCTTTCCACGATAAGTAGGCCAGTCATATAATGTAGCGTAGGCCTTATTATATTTTTTTTATGGGCCTATACTCGCTATTAGCATAATTTGTTTTTACTAAAATTAATAGGCTGCTACTTCTGAATGCAGAATTGTCAAACAACTGCAACGTGCTATTTATCATGTTAGGAATTCATGCACCTTTCAAATTACATATGGTTTATTGATCAATAGGAGTTGTGAATTTGATATGATTTTCCCATCCTTGTCCCTGCAATTCACTCCTGCTTTTTCAGAGAACATCAAAGGCATATCCGGATGAATGTTTTTTTGTTTACTATTATGTAATAGAGAGAAATAGGCTTGGGCTAGATTAAATGACCTGTAGTGCTGCTAGGGTTAAAGACCTATTGACAAAATATGTGGAATTAGCAATATACTTTTGTTATTTTTTATTTTCAGGGAAATAGGCTAAATCAGTCTAATGATGCTTACTATAAGTACATAATATTGGCCTCCATTTTACACGATATACATAGTAGGTGCATCTTTGTAAATATAGCCTGTGTGTGTGTGATTGTGTGTGTGTGTGTATATGTGTGTATATATATATATATATATTGATCACGCCAAATTGAAAGTAATTAAAGCATACAAGGATTTTCCTTATAGACTTACATAACAACTACAATTGTGGCCAATTCAGGAACCACAGGCAATTATTAATTGGAATTCCATTATTGAATAGGTTACTGTGTACTGGATAAGAAACGACACCCTGTTCACTCCTTCCCAGGCAATGATGGCTCGTAGGCGCTAGTTGGCGCAATTTGTCTTTGCCAAATGAACCTGCCTTCAGTACAGAGGGGGTATGGAGAGAGAAACGGCATTTATACCATCAGGGAAATTAAAAATAACACTTATACTATGCACCTACACCAAGACGAGAAAATGTGAGTCATATACGACCTATTATCACCTGTGTCGAACTTGACGTGTTTTTGTTGTTGAAAATTCATCAGAAATTCTACTCGGGATCCCAGATAATGACATTTTCATTATTTTCTGAATGGAACTATTGGCTTCTAGGATAAAATAAAAATCACTCAAGCTTTATTCGTTTGTCACCTTTTACTTTCTATCCAGTTATGAATAAACGTGCTGGTTTTCTCCTATAGCCTATAATTGCGATTAAGAAAGTGGATTTTGTTTTTAAATTTAGACTTTTTTCCCACCGCAGGTGTATGGAGGCATATTTGCCATTTTGTCCAACGTACAATAAATGATGGAATAAACAAAGATATGACTGTATAGCCAACAAATAGAAGTTATTTAGTAAACATACAAAAGTAAGCAGAAAATCATTATGAAGATTACCTACAATCACATTCGATATAGGCCTAGAGTACATATTAAAGAGAGTACACAACAATTTAATGTCAAATATTTGTGGACTGTTTATTGTAACTTGTCTATTAAATCAAGAGGTGTTTGATTGTTGGGGTTATTTTGTGGTGTTAGATGATCCATAGATGCACAAAAACCACAAAGATATTAAAAACCGCTCCCATCAGAATTATGTCACAAATAAATAACACAAAACACATCCAGGGATCGAATAATGCCTTTAAACTATTCATTGATGCAAACTGTTAAAATTTACCTACCAAAGTGTGGATCTAAGGTAAATGTATTCGCCTTCAATTTTTCCAATTCCCATTGGGATTACTAATGTAAGTTAATAGTGTTTGATATATAATTATGCGTGACAATCATTAGACTGCTCACATGCGGAAAAATTTACCTTTAAATATATTATTCCAACTTATATTAAATATATAAAGAGTGTGTTTGTGTGCGCGCGCGTGTAAGTGTATTCTGTTGTTTATTTTAGATAGTAAGGAAATTGTGGTAGTGAAGGGATGGAGTGGGTTTAGATTTACCCTTCATTTTCTTTATTATACTGATGTCAGTCAGACAGATAAGAAGCCAAAGTCATGCGGGGAGAGTGGCGAGGGAGATGGGATGAGAAAATTATACACTCTTCACGCCTGCCAATGCCGAGACCGTTAGGAGGGAATCCATTTTAAATCAAATTTTAACAACACGAATTGGCGCCAAACACATTGATAACAATTATCACACAGTCATAGTCTGTCTATACTGTGCCTTCAGAAAGTATTCACACCCCTTGACTTTTTCCACATTCGGTTGTGTTACATACAGCCAGAATTTCAAATTGATTACATTTAGGTATTTTTTGTCACTGGCCTATACACAATATCCCATAATGCCAAAGAGGAATTATGTTTTTTGATATTTTTACAAATTCATTAAAAATGAAAAGCTGAAATGTCTTGAGTCAATAATTATTCAACCCATTTGTTATGGCAAGCCTAAATAGGTTCAGGAGTAAAAATGTGCTTAACAAGTCACATAAGTTGTGTGGACTCACTCTGTGTGCAATAATAGTGTTTAACATGATTTTTTTTTATGACTACCTCATCTCTGCTCCTCTGTACCCCACACATACAATTATCTGTAAGGTCCCTCAGTCAAGCAGGGAATTTCAAACAGAGATTCAACCTCAAATTCCAGGGTGGTTTTCCAATGCCTTGCAAAGAAGGTCACCTATTGGTAGATGGATTTTTTTTTAAAGCAGACATTGAATATCCCTTTGAGCATGGTGAAGTTATTAATTACACTTTGGATGGTGTATCAATACACCCAGTCACTACAAAGATACAGACATCCTCCCTAACTCAGTTGCCAGAGAGGAAAGAAACCACTCAGGGATTTCACCATGAGGCCAATGGTGACTTTCAAACAGTTACATTGTTTAATGGCTGTGATAGGAGAAAACTGAGGATGGCTCAACAACGTTGTAGTTACTCCACAATACTAACCTAAATGACAGTGAAAAGAAGGAATCCTCTACAGCAGTGTTTCCCAAAATATGTCCTGGGGACTCCAAGAGGTGCACGTTTTGGTTTTTGCCCTAGCACAACACAGCTGATTAAAATAATGTACTCATCATCAAGCTTTGATTATTTGAATGAGCTGTTTAATACTAGGGCAAAAACCAAAACGTGCCCCCCGTTGGAGTCCTCAGGACCGAGTTTGCGAAATGCTGCAAATATTCAGAAACATGCACTAAAACTCCAAAAACAAATGTGGCGAAGAGATTAACTTTGTCTTGAATACAAAGCATTATGTTCGTGGCAAATACAACACATAACTGAGTACCACTCTTCCTATTTTCCAGCATGGTGGTGGATGTGTCATGTTATAGGTCTGCTTGTCATAGGCAAGGACTAGGGAGTTTTTTAGGATAAAAAAATGTATGGAATAGAGCTAAGCACCGGCAAACTCCTAGAGGAAAACCTGCTTCAGTCTGCTTTCTAACAGACACTGGGAGACATATTCACCTTTCAGCAGGACAATAACCTAAAACACAAGGCCAAATATATAACATCATTGATTAACAACATCGGATTGAAAATCTATGGCAGGACTTGAAAATGGCTGTCTAGCTATGATCAACAACCAACTTAACAGAGCTTGAAGAATTTTTAAAAGAATAATGTGCAAATATTGTACTATCCAAGTGTGTAAATCTCTTAGAGACTTACCCAGAAAGACTGTAATTGCTTCCAAAGGTGATTCTAACGTGTTGACTCAGGGGGTTGAATACTTATCTAATCAAGATATATTAGTGTTTTATTTTTCATATAATATTTACAAATGTTAGAATTTTTCTTCCTCTTTGACATTACAGATTATCTTTTGTAGTTGCCAAAAAAAATACAATTTAAATGCATTTTTAATCCCACTTTGTAACACAAGAAGGCACTTCTGCTAGGCGGTTGTCTAGAGTGCAGACTGCATAGTGATGTGAGACCTCAACGGGGTGAGCTGTCAACAAACCTGTTTCTTTACGAAGAGAGAGAATTCTTAATTGCCTCAACCGCACTGAATGACCTCCAAGATCAAGGCGTGTGCCTTTTGGAGAACACGGGACATTCTTCTAATCATAAACTCATATGCTTATTGCCTTCTGAGTTTATATCTGACTAATTAGAAAGTAACTATTCAACCAACTGTTTTAAGCGTATAATAATAATAATAATATGATCTTAAAATTTAAATGCTATATGATCTTAAAATGTAGGCTAAATGCTATTAGCTGAAGCTGCAAGGTGCATATTTCAGGACCTCATGTCTTCGAAAGTATCGCCTATCATTGTCCGCTATTGAAAGAACTAAAGTGGGACAGTGACATGGGAGATATTTCAGTCGTCCTCCTGCCTCTGTTTATTATTCATATCTGACCACGCGACCAACTCCCCTGCGCAGCGGTAATGCACGCTTTGGGTTCCTGTCATATTTAGACTCCTACATTGCAACACGCAGTTTCTATAGTTTCAGCCACACAGGCACTGAGGACATAGCCCGTCGTGCCCCTGAGCTACTTTTAATGATCCAAGTGGGTTCAGCTCAAGCGAACGCAGAGCTCCTGGAGGATATCTAACCCCAGACCCAGCTCACGTAGACGCTAGTCTAGTTTCTTTACCCTCTACTTTCCAGCACTAGCCTCTATGGGCCCAGTCTAAACACTGCATGCCTCCAGTTTGGAGAAAGTTTGGGGGTGTTAGAGTATGAAAGGCTAGGGAGAGCTCCAACCAAAATTAATAGATTCCCATATAAGCATCCTTCTTTAATTCATATTAACTCTTACTATGAACTGTGCACTGGCACATAAAACTCCAGCCATGCTATCCTCCTCTGTTTTCAAGAACCTAGGACCATATTACCTTTTTTAAAGGTTTTTCAAAAGAGAAAAGCACATGTCTTTGAAAGCATCCCACAGTTTCAGCCCTTTCATTCCCACTTGAGGCCTAGTTTCAAAGGAGCCTACTCAGGCCTGCCTTGCCCTGCTGTCGCCAATCAACCCTCCAAACCCGTGGAAGATCAAGGGGAGTTGCAAAGTTTTCTCCCTCTCCATTTTCATATGGTTTGGCTAATAATGAGACACAATGTAAAAGCTAATAGTTTGAATATCATCCCCATTAGCTGAGAAACCCACACAAACCTTTGAGGTGTAAACATATACCCGATTCTATCATTCCCGCCACCCACCATATCTCCCATGACTGATGTCACTTTAAAGAGGCTTTGATTTGGAGTGAGGAGATAAAAAAGTGAAATGTTCATTCTCAATATGAATATGAATATGAATAACCACATAAACCCATGAGCTATTTTCAGGCGTGTGCACATGTGCCATTGGAGGGGATCTTTTCATTTGAAAAAGTGGGCTTTGGGGCAATTAGAAAAAGTTTGAGGTTAAATGATGACATAAGACAAAGATTTCTATCTTTAGCGGCTGTGGCGGTCGCACATTTCTGTACATTCACAAATTACAGGGCGAGCCTGGCCCTCAACCCACCGAATGCATTCCTTCCGAAAAGTGTCTGCTCGAATTTCAGCCGGGGGTTTTCTGCTCAGTGGAAATATGAGTGTTCTGAATGGACGACTCCTATGAAATGGAGTTTTATTCCTCGGATTAAATGAGCTCTACATTTGGGCTCAGGGTATTTTTTTTTGTATCAATGATGAATTCTGTGGTAGACTTGGAATGCCAGAGTTGTTTACCCGCTCTCGTTTATGAAATGCAGTTTGCTATGAAATGGACTTCTGCTGCTTGATATGACAAGAGTGTCAGTGATTAGTATTCCAAGCATGACGTAAGTCATCAAAGCATTCTGTCCCTCGTCCTAAAGCCAAATCATATTCTAGCATTTGGATGTTTACACACAGACTATAAAGAGACTTTGAGAAGTAATCCTTCACAGAGAAACTGAGTAAAGATTGTTTAATTTTGTATGGGGGTTCTGAGCTCCGATTGCTGATGCTCTCTCAAATGATGATTACATAATGTGTCGGCACATTGCAGTTGGTGGGAGTTGTTGTCCGTTTTGATGTAGACCAGCAAATAGGAACCACATTGCTAGTTTTTATCATACCTTCTAAAGTGTTAGCCAATTTACTCCTTCATCATATGAAGTTCCATTTAGCTGATTCAGATATGAGCATCAGGACTCGTTTTATTGAGATTACACACTTTCACTTTAGATTATTTTCGAAGGACTTTAAACTAATTGAATACTGTAGGCCTTCACTTGAGCATATTCATGTGATTCATGAGAATTCTTATTCGGGATCCATTTAGAATATATATCACATAAAATGATGAATGAGTCTGTAACATCTCCAAAACCAGCAGCTAATTACTATGTAAGCATGACGAGCTGAAAAAGTGCAGTCGCAGAGTCAGACAACCAGCACATTCAGCTCATGTATCTTTAATCGACAGCCTACATGTTTTAAAAGGTGCAGAGTGTAGCCAAGGGCTTATTAAAGTAAAAATAATGGCGTTTGGGGTTGTCTCAGTCTTTCATTCCGGCAGACTAAAGGACAGCTAGCTACAGTGAGAGTGAGAGTGAGAGTGAGTGAGAGTGAGAGTGAGAGTGAGAGTGAGTGTGAGAGTGTGAGAGTGTGAGAGAGTGAGAGAGTGAGAGAGAGAGAGAGCACAGCAGAGACAGCGAGCACAGCAGAGACAGCGAGCACAGCAGAGACAGCGAGCACAGCAGAGACCCAGCTCCTCTAGAGGGGGCTGCTGCAGATGTCAATAGGCGTGTATGTTCTCCTGTAGTAGCACTCATATACTCTCCCTCTGATACTCCCTAGTATGTCTAGTTCTTACAGTATAAAGGCTGTACTAAACCAGACCAAAAAGTACTACACAGTAACGATTGACATGCTTTATCAATACCAGATCAAAGATGTTGTGTAAGAAATAGTTTCAAGTCGTGTGTGTTTAATTTAAAGGTTTAGATCAGGGTGTAGGGTTTACCCCGTGGTTAGACCTCACCCCTGTCCTTTAGTAGCAGCTCAAGGGGACACCTCCGGGCCTGCCCTGGGGACTCTCTCTGTGAACTCTCATGTCACCATTGGTCCGCCCTCACACATCATCTGTCGGGTACACTCGCTCCACGATGACAGTTAGAAGTCTGTGATGTGGTTATGCGTGGTGTTTATTCATTGGAAAGCCACTAAGAGTACCATTGGATGATAAAGTCACAAAAAGAGCTGTGCTATTATAGGATCACTTTTGGTTGAGTTTGGATCTAGTTGGTTGCGTGTGAGTTGTGGGCCATTCCTTTCCAAGCTAGGGGAACCAGTCTGATGTATTGTTGAGGGCAGTAGACTAGTGACCTGACCTGAAGGTTGCCTCATCAGCTCCCTTATACTGCCACGTCTGATTAGGCTTCAAACCATGTTTTGTATACGTTGATGTTTTGTAGACTTCAACTTCTGCAAACTTGAAGAGACTTGTTTACCCTCCAATATATTTAGCTTCATGGTGAGGTAGATTCTTTTATTTAGGGTGATCCTTATTTAGCCCTAACAGTCCACGACCTTAGTCTCTAAATGTGTCTCATAAATGCACCAACTCATCCATCTTTGAGGTTTGTAGTATGACTTATAATTATTTCTTTCTCTGTCTCTTTGTCTGTCTGTAAGTTTGTCTGTCTGTCTGTCTGTCTTTGCTCGCACACCAACACCCATCCCCAGTGTTTCTTCCTCTCTCTGGCGAGTGCTTCTGATGCAAGGAAGGCAATCTGTAATCTGTAGTAATTGCATGTTGCAGAAAAACATTTTTCCGCTGTGGTAATCGCTGCAATATGTGCCTCTGCATTGCCAAAGTGACAGCAGCCCCACCCCCACCCCCACCCCACCCCACCCCCACCCCCACCCCCAACACACAGACTCACACACACACACCCACCCGACTGGCTGACTCACTCTTGCTAGCCTCAGCCGAGTGTCCAGCCGTAGACCCAGCCTCCTCTCGGATGGTGAGATACGGTAGACAGACGGCTGTAGATTATAGAGGAACTAACTGACAGACAGCACACCTGTGGCAGCAGCAGCATCACGCTACATTCACCTTCAGTAGCAGATTTATAGTTCCTTCCAGTGACAGTTTAACTGCCATACCACACCACTGCCAGAGCCCTGCCGGAGCCAGATCACAGCTCCAGCTAGCCTCAGCTACCACACGCAGGCTGAGGCCAGGGCCAGGGAGGCAGCTCCAATTCTATGGCTGTGTAGTAGAGTATAAAAAAATATATATTTTTTATTTAACTAGGCAAGTCAGTTAACAAATTCTTATTTACAATGACGGCCTACCCCGGACGACACTGGGCCAATTGTGCGCCGCACTATGGGACTCCCAATCACGGCTGGATTGTGATACAGCCTGTATTCGAAACCAGGGTCTGTAGTGACGCCTCTAGCACTGAGATGCAGTGCCTTAGACCGCCCCGACACTTGGGAGCCCAAGAATGTGTTTTGTTGCGCAATGGTACAAATAGGCTGAGAGGGTATTATGAACATACCAATATTCTGTTTCTTTGACAGTTATTCTTGCAACCAAATTCCCTTTTGTTACTTTCCTTGTGTAAAATTGGCTTTACTTAATTACTGTTAATAGGCATAATTGAGCCACTGGTGAGGAATTCTGTGAATCAGGCTAAATTAAACCATCAGCACTCCAACACGCTGGTTTGCTATGTGTGATTGTGGCGCATGTTTATGAGGTCACCATATTCATTCCCCCACCTCCGCTCCACGTCCCACACACTGTACTGTGAGACTGCGGCGTGAGTTGATGAGGTCCTCGCCCACCTCCGCCCCACGTCCCACACAGTATACTGTGAGACTGTGGCGGGAGTTGATGAGGTCCTTGCCCACCACTTCAACACCACCACCCCCCTATACCCAACACAGCCCCAAGACATGTTAGCTCACTAATGCTGCACTTCCTCACACTCCACACTGGGAAACCACACACCTATGGTGGGCAGGGACAAAAGTAATGCCATGAGACATTTAGAGATCCAGTGTACAGACCGTGATTAGATCCAGACTATCCACAGTGAGGTGAGCAACCCTTTCCTCTCTGAACTGCTGCCTGGTGCCCTGCTACACAGCACAGCCCATCAAACCACCCAGCAGTTGAACTTCCCTCTGTGTATTAAATGGTCTCTGAGAGATCAAACGTGTCACCCTGACGAGAAGAGGAGACAGCTCGGAGCTCTGGAAGCCTTTCAGTCTGACAGCCAAACACGTTTGACTGGCAAACAGAGACGTTTTTTTCCCTTCCCCCTGCCAAAA
Organism: Thymallus thymallus; assembly: GCA_023634145.1. Classification (NCBI taxonomy): domain Eukaryota; kingdom Metazoa; phylum Chordata; class Actinopteri; order Salmoniformes; family Salmonidae; genus Thymallus; species Thymallus thymallus. The sequence continues at coordinate 22,096,515 of CM042405.1, read as the reverse complement.
TGGGAGTCTGTCTGTGATCCTGTCGCTCGACATCGCACACACATATAGAAGCGCAATGAGAGACCCAGCGAGGGGTGAGGGGGCTGAGCCCTAGCCCGTCGGCTCCGAAAATAAGTTGAGGCGTCCCTCTCGCACAAAGGCAAAGCCCCATAACTCAGTGTTTTCCCAAATGAAATCGCATGTGAACCGAATATTAGGAAGTGCGCATGGCTGCCAGCAACCGCCAATCCATTATAGCTGGGCCTGTTAACCACATTTTCACCAGCAGACAATACCCCTTTGTGCTCGTGTGTGGCTGTCCCCTCTACCGGAACCCAGAGAGGAGCCCTGTACAATTAAACAGTGTGGATGAAGAGAGGGGAGCAGAGCAGAGGAGAAGAGAAGAGCGAGGGAGATTGGGGAGAGGAAAGCAGAAGAGAAGAGAAGAGAGGGGAGGGGAGGAGAGGTTGAGAGGATGTATAGACTGGAGTGTCAGTTCTGTTCTCTAGTTAATTAGTCACAGTCGCGTCAGCAGGAGGCAGGGGAGCCTGCCCTCATGGCCAGAGGAACCTTTCATGTGGTTGCTCACGGAATGCTGTTGTTCATTCCTTCCTGCAACAAAAGCCACATGTTTTATTTTTTTTGTAGAGTATAGGCTGTCCCCATGGAAATATGAAGGAACAAGACAGGGTATGTCACGTATGAGTGGTATGACTGCTAAGAAGAAAAGGCTAGCCGGTGAGGAATTCACCAAACAATCCTGACTGTGCCAGTGCGATGCTCTTGTTAAATACATTTTGGACCTTAAACTGGCCATCACCCCCTTTGTCTTCAGGACACGCTCACACATTGGTGCCTACTGTACTCAGAGGTGTAATAACTTATGTCATGTTGGAGTGTGCCCCTGGCTATCTGTAAATAAAAAAATGAAAATGGTGCCGTCTGGTTTGCTTAATATAAGGAATTTAAAATGATTTATACTTTTACTTTTGGGTATATTTGAGCTATGACATTTATTTTTTATACTCAAATATATTTAAAACCAAATACTTTTAGACTTTTACTCAAGTAGTATTTTACTGGGTGACTTTCAATTTCACTTGAGTCAAGTATCTTTTACTCAAGTATGACAATTGGATACTTTTTACAACACTGACTGTACTGTCTATACACAAGGCAATTATACACAATTTAACCTTTATTTAACTAGGCAAGTCAATTAAGAACAAATTCTTATTTACAATGACGGCCTCATACAAACACACACTCACTATCTCATCTGTTGTCTATGCAGCTACCCTGCCCTGTTAAGCTCCTTCATCCTTGTTTGGGTATTTAACGGAGGTCATCCCAGGTTCTGTCACACTCATTCAAGTGTAAAGACGCTTCAAAGAATTTCCAGATATTGAAATTGCATGCATTTCATTGGAGTTCAATCTCCCCGGGCCTGTCTGGCTCACTAGAGAGCGAGACTAGAATAAAACAGTGACCCCAGCGCCTGTTTCCTGACAACTGTCCATGGTATTTTCCACTGCAGACGTGAGACAACTCTGAAAGCAGCGAGCGACTGCACTAGGCCTGAAGGCTTTCATTCCGATGCAGGAAGGGTGTGGCTCCTCCTCTCAGTCAGAGTTTAAAGAGCTCAGGAGTCTCACAGACATAAATTATTTTCCTCACCTGCAATAAAACCACTCTTTTGTGCACAAAATGATTACTGTCAATCATCAAATTGAACCCAATTGAGTTTGAATTAAATCATGATAACAGAAGAGACCAGCTGTTATCACTGTGATTTTGAACTCTCGTCTCTTCTCTAAACTTTTACAGTGTCCAGACAGACGGACACTATCTCTCTCCATTGCATGCAGGTCTCTCTGTCTCTCTATGAGTTCCATTTGTCCATGTGGCTGAATGTTTCCTCTCATAATCTTTGTGACACATCACTAGTGATGTTGCCCGTGAGTGGTTAGCACCCTGCCCCATGTAGTGCAGTGTAGCATACTTTCCTCTCCTCTCTCTCTCTGTGACTCAGAGCCTCTGAGGAGCCCTAACTGCTCACTAATCCTCTGATTGCTGTGTTTGGCCCCTCGGGCTCCTCAGCGCCAGGGCGGGCCAGGCTAACGACAGGCTAACGACAGGCTAACGACGACGACAACGAACGTTTATAAACCAAATCAGGAGGTTGGAGTCTGGCTTGTCATGTGGTGATTAGCCTGATGAAACGCTCGCTAACTGCCTTCTAGTCCACTGACTGACTGACTGACTGACTGACTGACTGACTGACTGACTGACTGACTGACTGACTGACTGACTGACTGACTGACTGACTGGCTGAGTCATTATGCTGATGAAAGGTCCCTAGCTACACGTAACACACATCTTTCTGCTTGGTTGGTTATGTTAGCGGAGGTAGCAGGTTATATATCCTGTCTGAAAGCCAAGAGGATGGTGGATGAGATGGTGTGAAGATAAGAGGTTCTATGTTGATGGTAAAATTAAGGTTCATTGTAGGTTGTGTGGTCGCAAAAAGAGGAGTCTGGTTTGTGAGGCTTTAAATCACAGTGGTTTAAATCTGATGGTGTGTTTGTGGATGACAGCATGTGAGAGAAGGTGAGAATACCTGATTTATCTGCCAGGGTGCACTGTTTCCATCACAGCAATACAAGCTGTATTTTTCCAATGCATACAAAACTAAATAAATATGCATGTATCAATCAAATCTCTGTTATAATAATTAAGGTTTTCAAAAATTCTGTTGGTAAATTTACTACACCAGTATTTATAATTTCCATGTCCATGTTTACTCCAACTGTGGGTTGTCCTTGACTGTGATAAAAGCAGCAGGAGGCCATCTGTGAGCTCTTACAGACTATTACACTGAGGTCAGATAGGACTGAGAGGGAGAGAATGACATGGTCATCACGTTGACACACTGTACAGTACTCCTCTCTGACTCAAAGTCTGTATGTGTGTGTCTGTATGTTGTGTGTGTTTGCGGGGGGGGGGGGGGGGGGGGTCCGTGGGAAGAGTTTCAGAGCCAGACAGAGTGACCTAGCACCAGACAGAGAAGGGAGAGAGAATGGGAAGGGGGAAGAGATAGAGGGACCACTTCTGCTCCATAGCTGAGAGGGGATTCCCCCGTGTATGGCTTTCTGCTGAGGGATTACAGAACTGAGCAGCTGGAGAGAAAGTACAGCTCCAGATCCACACCAAGGTTACCTTAGGTCAGTCTTATAGGGGGGGGGGATATTTCATTTTGCACAACTCGTATTACATGTTTACTGTCATTGGGCATTTCAGTATTACGTTCCAGTATGCAAGCATTGTTGTTCATTTTTAACTACCCTTTTGACAAAAACGGTGCCTTGCCATGGTCTACACTGAACAAAAATATAAATGCAACATGCAACAATTTCAAAGATTTTAGTGAGTTACAGTTCATATAAGGAAATCAGTCAATTTAAATGAATTTATTAGTCCCTAATCTATGGATTTCACATGACCGGGAATACAGATATGCATCTGTTGGTCACAGATACCTTAACATTTTTTTTTTTTTTTAAATACATCAAAAATTGGGGGCCTCCAGATTGGCACAGCGGTCTAAGGCACTGCGTCGATCCCCGGCTGTTTCACAGCCGGCCGTGACCGGGAGACCCATGGGAAAGTGCACAATTGGCCCAGCGTTGTCCGGGTTGGCGAGGGTTTTGCCGGCCAAGATTACCTTGTCTCATCGTGCTCTAGTGACTCCTTGTGGCGGCCCGGGAGCCTGCAAACTGACTTCTGACATCAGTTGGATGGTATTTCCTCCGACACATTGGTGCTGCTGGCTTCCGGGTTTAGCGAGCAGTGTTTCAAGAAGCAGTGCGGCTTGGCAGAGTCGTGTTTCAGATGGCTCTCGACCTTTGCCTCTCCTGAGTCCGTAATGGAGTTGCAGAGATGAGACAAGATCCTAACTACCAATTGGATATCACAAATTAGAGTTGATCAGTATGTTGATTGTGGCCTGTGGAATGTTGTCCCACTCCTCTTCAATGGCTGTGCGAAGTTGCTGTATAGTGGCGGGAATTGGAACACACTGTCGTACACGTCGATCCAGAGCATCCCAAACATGCTCAATGGCTGACATGTCTGGTGAGTATGCAGGCCATGGAACTGGGATATTTTCAGCTTCCAGTAATTGTGTACAGAGCCTTGCGACATGGGGCTGTGCATTATCATGCTGAAACTTGAGGTGATGGCGGCGGATGAATGCAAATTGCATTGATAAAACAAAATTGTGTTCATTGTTCGTAGCTTATGTCTGCCCATAGCATAACCCCACCGCCACAATGGGGCAATCTGTTCACAGATCAGCAAACCACTCGCCCACATGACGCCATAAACGCTGTCTGCCATCTGCCCGGTACAGTTGAAACCGGATTCATCTGTGAATCTTCTCCAGTGTGCCAGTGGCCATCGAAGGTGAGCATTTTCCCACTGAAGTCGTTTACGAAGCCAAACTGCAGTCAGGTCAAGATCCTGGTGAGGACGACGAGCACAGATGAGCTTCCCTGAGACTTGGTTGTGCAATCCCACTATTTCATCAGCTGTCCGGTCGCTGGTCTCAGATAATCACACAGATGAAGAAGCCAGATGTGGAGGTCCTGGGCTGGCGGGTTACACGTGGTCTGTGGTTGTGAGGCTGGTTGGACGTATTTACCAAATTTTCTAAAACAATGTTGGAGGCGGCTTATGGTAAAGAAATTAACATTACATTCTCTGGCAACAGCTCTGGTTGACGTTCCTGCAGTCAGCATGCCAATTGCAAAACTTGAGACATCTGTGGCATTGTGTTGTGTGACAAAACCGCACCTTTTAGAGTGGTCTTTTATTGTCCCCAGCACAAGGTGCACCTGTGTAATGATAATGCTGTTTTAATCAGCTTCTTGACATGCCACACCTGTCAGGTGAATGGATTATTTTGGAGAAATTCTCACTAACAGGGATGTAAACAAATTTGTGCACAAACTTTGAGCGGAAAAAGCTTTTTCGTGCGTATGGAAAATATCTGTGATCTTTTATTTCAACTCATGAAAAATGTTCCGTATACATACTATGCATGTAATAATTCCCCAAATCCTGTGGCTGGTAAAACTGAATCACCTGTAAAATACATTATGACCACCAAAACCGACTGACAACTTAATGTAAAAGCCTAATTCCTTATCTGCCAAATATAGACTGTAAGTACATTAAACAGAGGGTTCAATGCACAGAAGACAGTTTAGCTGTGAGAATGGTGTGGGCATTTCCATTTAAAAGGACCAGTGGGGGAAAAAGTACCCAACTGTCATACTTGAGTAAAAGTAAAGATACCTTAGAAAAATAGAAAAAGTAAAAGTCACCCAGTAAAATTCTACTTGAGTAAAAGTCTAAAAGTATTTGGTTTAAAATATACTTAAGTATCAAAAGTAAATATAATTGCTAAAATGTACTTAAGTATCGAAAGTAAAAGTAGAAATCATTTCAAATTCCTTATGTTAAACAAACCAGATGGCATCATTTTCTTGTTTTTTTAATTTATGGAAAGCCAGGGGAACACTCCAACATTGAGACATCGTTTCCAAACGAAGCATTTGTGTTCGCCAGATCCGCCAGATCAGAGGCAGTAGGGATGACCAGGACTGTTCTGTTGATAAGTGCGTGAATTTGACCATTTTCCTGTCCTACTAAGCATTCAGAATGTAACGGGTGTCAAGGAAAATGTATGGAGAAAAAAGTACATCATATTCTTTAGGAATGTAGTGAAGTAAAAATAAAAGTTGACCAAAATAGAAAAAAAAACAAAAAACGACTTAAGTAGTACTTTAAAGTATTTTTACTTAATAAGTACTTTACACCACTGAAAAGGACCCATGAGCAGAAACACGTGAAGTTCATAGGAGCATGTCAAATCTGGTGTCAAATGAAAGCTGTCTCAATTTTTTAATTTTTTATTAAGGTATATACATTTTTCAACTATTTCCTATCCTAAATATTATGAATTATCAAAGGCTTCAAACATTGATTTTTGATCTGGTCCGGACTGGCCTTGATTTGGCCCAATCATAGATGTCTATGTTTCACAAGTTTGGAGAGCACAGTACAGTAGAGCACAGTACATCACAGTACAATACAGTAGAGCAGAGTACAGTAAAGTAAAAAAAAAAGTTGAGTATAGTTCAGTACAGTACACAGTAGAGGACTCCAGAGTTGAGTAAACTATAATGTACTGTGTTGTATAGTACTGAACTATACTATACTGTACTTTACTGTAATGTACTTTGATGTCCAAACTTATGAAACATAGAAGTCTATGATTGGTTCAGATTTGATCGGGACCAACCCAATTTGGTCTTGTTTTGGAGCGGAGCTCATTAAAATAATAGCCAGAGTGTAGAATAATAACCAAATATGCAAAGGAGGCTATTGCATACTATTTAGGATACATCCCCATTTGTATTTATTAGGGATCCCCATTAGTTCCTGTTAAGGCAGTAGCTACTCTTCCTGAGGTCCAAACACATTAAAGCACTTACATCACACAACAAAAGGAACATGAAGAGAATGTCCTTCATATCCATAATTATGTATTTCTGTGTAGTACAGATCAGCGACCCATGATGCAATTCTGTTACCAGGTGTAAATTCACTTCACTTACTGTAGTTCAATAACCAAAATAATGTTTTTCAAACTCAAGGTGTGATGTCATAGCTGACACCCCATTCTTTCTGCAGATATCTTTGAATCTTATTTTGTAATAGATTTTTAAAGAGTTTTTGGAAAACCTGATCATGTAAAATTGCCCTTGTCCAAATGGTCTGAAATTATAATCTCTTGAAATAACTTTTATACTTTTTAGGAAGGTTGTCATGTCCCTGAAACGTATGTTTTATTGTACCAAAGATGATTAACTAATGCAAACAACTTGAGATATTTCTGGGAAAACAGAGAAAAAAAGACTATCAAAAACAATTTCATAGCCTGCAGCTTATATATCCTATCATTATCTGCATTTTTGCTCCACCGTAATTAACTTCTTTTTTTTTTCTTTATTGCTTTTGGGAAGAGGGATGGGCTATGGATGTTTTGAGCATGATTAAAGATGTCTTGTAATGAAGGAAGAATAGGCTTCAGTCTTTTAGTTCGGTTTCACATTATGGCTTGTTGAGCTGTTTTGCTGTTGAATTACTCAATGTCTCCACATTGAAAACTAGATGTGCCATACTGTATATAGGCAACTGAAATTAGCTGCATGTGAAAATAAAACTATGCTGCAATAGTTATCATACACTATGCTAAATGGGAATATTCTTCTTTATGTTGTGGCTACAGATCGGATGTTTTTCAAAACATCTGTTTAACGGTATTACTAACCAGGGAGGGGTCATGCCTTCTGAAAAACAACAACATTCTGTAGAAGTTTCAAATTCACTTCATATGGACTCTGTCTAGTTTTGGCTTCTTTTGATACACAAGATCACTTCAAAATGATATATAATTAATTTATATTCAAAAAGCCAAAGAAGTATCTTCATTTTTACTCTTTCATTTCCTGTAAATTAGTTGTTGGTTGGAATCTGAATTATTATCTCCTTCATTAGTTAAACTAAAGTCTCATTTAAGACATTTTAGAAATTATTGTTAGTTAATCACATGGTAATAAATACTTAATGGCATGGCAAAAATACTTAACACTTAAATAAGCTTCCGGTAATTTCATTATTGCTAAACTTAGGTCACCATGCCATCACTGGTGGTATTAGACTGTTGCTTGTCCCTAAATGTCAGTGTATGAAACTAGCTGTGGTTCAGGGCAGCTGTTATACAACTGCATAATAAGCGATAGAAAACATTACAAGCCTGGGTTTGTTCATAATTCAATTGTCTCTCAGACAAAAGGCATGAGGTCTTTAAGAGCAATATAGCAGTGATGTGGATTTAATCAATACAACCATAAGGGCCTAATTAAATATTATCAGGTCATAAGAAAACATAATTAAGTGTAAAGGAATGACTCATCGGAATATTGTAACTATAAATAGCAGATGTAAGACTTTATAAAAAACAGAAAATTATATTGTGATCATTTCTATCTCATTGTCCAATTATCCAAATACTTTCTTTGTCTAAATACCTTGCTGCCTGCATACTAGTGTTCCGGTTCCGATATTTATTTTCCACATCGGAGGATCCTAGTTAAAATAGCTTGTCTAGACGTTATGAATTGCGCTGACGTCCCAGTGCGTTGTATCATGACAGACGTGGACATTTATGTCTCTCACCATACAAATGATTTAATTCTGCCGCTCCGTAATTATAATGTAAGGGTATAATATGTATTTTCTCCCTTTAGCTTGTCTGAGGGTTGTGTGGTGATGTATTTACCATAAATTCACAGAGTTCTGTCCCCTCAGAACTGCCATCGACTATCGGAGAGCTGCTCTTAATGTGCAGGCTAACTCTGGATGAACTGTGCTAAAGGGGCTGAGACGCCACACTGGCCCAGAACCAGCATCAGATCATATTCACTATACACACCAGCCGTGCCATACTACGCAAAGTCGACCTTTTGTTTGTTTTCAAGATTAATTTCAGAAACATATGTCGATCACCCCTCTAGTGCTGTTTGTTGATAGACTTAGCATGATTACTTGTCCAAACTAAATTTGTACCAAGAGACCAATACAGGAAATATCCACATTATCAGATTGGAGACCGGCTTCAGAGAAACTGGGCCTTGTGGTTCCCGGTCGACCACCAGAACATGTTATTTACTACAACTCTTAACACAACTTTAACCTTGACCAACGTTATATAGAGTTTAGTGTGCTCAGCCAAACGATTTAGGGGAGACGGGGGTTTGGAAATTGGTTGACCACATAATCAGCGGATGCCGCCCCCCTTCCTCTACCTGGAAGCCATCTTGTTGGCAACTCCTGAAGGTGTTTCCCATAAACAGGTGTTGACAGACGGTGAAAACGACGATACGGACCAAATAAGTACCTCGAACGTTTACAATGCTAATCAAGTCCAGAGCGTTGCTACCATTCAATATGCCGTTTTATAAATAGATACTCTGCTAAATTGGAGACAGGATTCCACTCGGTGGCTGTCATAAGTTTTTTATTATTTGCCTTTCTTTTTTAATATTGAAACTCAATATCTGGTTACAGATTTCAGCTCACTCAGCCAATCTTCATGTTTTGGCATCGGTGGCCTAAGGCTCAGCAGAAGAGCTTTGACTGGCTTCCAATTAAGTATTTTATTAATTTAGGAAAAAAACACACGCCACATGTCTTAGTGATTAATAAATTCCCCAGGGGCCAGTCTTCCTCACTGCAGATGTAGTTTTGGAGAATTTTCGAAACTTTTGATCATAAAGCTACTGTATAGTAATTTGACTCTGTCACAACAACTTTATTGTAACATAGGTTTTGGCATCAAAAATATGATCCTTTTGTTAAATTCATCTTGAAGCTTATCCATAGTGTGAGAGAATTAATTTGAGGTTTTTACCCAAAGTTTATTTTTCTCACACAATTCTAACAGTTGTGAGTCTTTTCAGCTTTTTATTTCAGAGTTGTAGAACTAACCAGACCACCTCCCAGAATCCACCAAAATAAACTCACTACTACTGTGGCGAAGCATGGCGTGTTTCTCACACAGAAACCCTAACTTTCATTCATACAGTGCAACAAGCCAAACATATAAAACCATTCCCACCCTAATAAACTGGGGCCTTTTTTCTGCCACAAAAGGAACTGGCTCCCATGCACGTTACACTCTAAAATGCCCGCCCCCAAGCAAAGGATATGACCCAGTGCCCATGCCCAATCAGACTCACTGTAAACCAGGAACCTCACCTGACTCAATCACTGAAGACAGCAAAAGTGGCAGGTTTGTAACCCAATAAATGTTTATCCACATAGAGTGAGTTTTTTTTTTCCACTCGTATCAACAGAATTGACAGAATTTGGGATACCAAGCTGCTAATGTTGGTTCTGTGAGCATTTAGCGTACCTCAGATGTGTGTGTGTGTCTGGATAATAGGTCTGTTGTGAGAGAGGAGCAGGTGTAACCTCATTGTGGTTATCGGGGAACGGCAGGAGCTCTCTTAGTCTGCATCAGATTAGCGCCTTTAGAGAGCATCTCCATCTCACACACAGCCTGCCCTAGTGTACTAACTGTCAGGGCCTCGCAACTTACAAATAGCGTGAGAGCTGAAGTGTCCCTCTCTCTGTTCTCTTCTCTCTCTTCTCTCTCTCCCCTTCTCTGCTACAGGACTGAGGTTTTTGAGGTGAAGCACATTATTTTCTCACACAAAGCGCATCAGATGTTGTACATCACATGCTCACGTGTTCACTTCTCATCATGAGATATACTTCGGCTTAATGTGATGGAGCTAAGAATATCATTCTATACCTGCTTATGGACAGGGCTTCTGTGTGTGCTTTTATTTATGTATTCAGATCATATCTGAATACATATTCATCTACAGGTAGCCTCTTGAGTTGCTAATCATTAAATATAGATCTTGCAAAAATGTTTTCTTTGAGGTTTTTTTCAGCTAAACAAAATAATTGACTTTACTCCGATGGATAAAAGCACAATCTATAGGCAGAGGTTAACTGTAACTGAAAGGATGTATACATCCAAATTTCCATAGTATTAAAGTCAGGAATTTGATATATACAAACATACAATATCCACAAACATTAAACAGCTTCCTTGATTTTTTTTCGAACTATTCCTCTTCATTTCGTTTTTGTTCAGTCTAAAAAAATATATATATTTTCCAAATTGCTACGCCTGTGTAATGCAAGTTGTTAAACTAACCGCTAGAGTATTTTGCTTACATGAGGTAGTTTTTATTTGAAATGCTTTAATGACTTTTGGCCTTTGTTCTGTTACAGTTTGGTTTCATTTACTCGACTGAACAAATTGTAAAAGGATATTGCGTATTCATTAATGATTTCTAATGGTGATTACAACTTTAAACACTCTCTTTTTTCCATCCTATTTTTTGCATCCACATTGGTTTTCCCTTCTTGCTACAGTGAATTTTTTTTTAAAATCAAGCATCCGAAGTGCTTTACATAAGAGCCCCACTAAGTATGAGATCTGATCCCAACTCAGTCCTTATTCAGACATTAGAGGTTTACACGTGAAATAGGCCGTAATACCTAAAGGAAAAATAATCAACCAACAATCAGACCTAATGCTCAAAACTGCACAATAATAAGCAATGAAGAGCTTAAAGGGATGCAGAAAGAGAGGATGAATAAGAGAGCGAGAGAGAAAGATATAGTGATGCAGAGTGAGCGGAACAATGAGAGTGAGAGAAAGATATAGTGATGCAGAGTGAGCGGAACAATGAGAGGGAGAGAAAGATATAGTGCATAGATGCGCTTTTTCAAGAGGAAACTATAAATGACTGAGTATCTGTCTGAGCTGTGAGAACACTGGAACACCATCCTATGTCTCTCTGCTCACTGTGGTTCCAGTAGGGATATCAGAGGATTGTTCTCATATGAGCGGCAGATGTGTGCGCGTGCGCGCATGTTTTAGAGGGGGAAACTGGGCTCCAGAGATTTTAAGATTTATTCTGCAAACAATTAGGAGCTGGTAGTGCTTATCCTGTGGCTCTCTAATTACCACAGCAACCAGGCCGTAATCGAGGGGAGATTTTCTGTGCCATTTTTTTCATGTAGTAGGGAACCAATCTCCCAGACCTCCTCAGATTAATAGCTCAGTTACTCTCACAGCAACATGCTCTCGATATAATGACATGTTGGGGACTTTTTAGATGGAAAGCAAAATAATACAAACTAATTGTCAAGCAGCTATAAAGTGAAGAAACAATGTAAAATGTATGTTGTGTTTGTCACAGCCGAATATCTGACTTTCACTCGAAATCTAACTGTTGAAAACTCTGAACTAATTGTACAAGCTGTTGGCTGAGGCCTTTCGCAACTGAACACAATTGAATATTCTATCACTATATGTAATCTAATTTAGTACATTATTTAATAATTAGCTTCACATCCAAGTACTGCAGGATTGAGATAACCATGGAAAAACATGGCTTCTTCATTAACAGCAGTCTTTAGCCTGAGTGTAATGGACTCACCTCACCACACAGGCCAAGAGTACCTCCTGTAAGTAGTGAAGGAGACAGACCAATGTTTTTTCTCTTTCTGTTTTATTGTATTGCTGTGTTCCGGTTAAGGCCTTCCTTCCTTCTATTCTCCCAGAGAGCTAGAAACCCTCCTCGTTGATGGCTGTGGTGAGAAGCCCATTATGGGTGTGCTGCATTAAGACAACACCAAACACCGCCCTGAGGCCCACAGCTTTAAGGACCCTATCACTAACAGCCTCAGCTACTGTATGGACCCATGCCTCCTTTTACCCATTTAATAGGAATGCTAGGGCATTCAGTGTGTGTGGTAGGATGCTTTCAGTGAGGTTCTACTCAAACACCAAAACAAAGTCTCTCTTTTAGAAGTGTTACTGTCCCTGCCGTTTTGGAACACACCCACCCTCACACTCCTTCTGCTGCCAAACAGACGAGGCCACACATTTGAAACAACTGGGAGCGAGGGGACAGCCAGAACCGCCGATATCATTCTCTCTCTGACGCCTCAAGCCACAGACGTGACAGAGAGGAGAGAGGGAGAGGGAGAATAGAGGGGAGGAGAGAGTGCTTACCTCTCAGTAGAGTGGGGCCGTAGTTTCCAAAGCAGTCAAAGATGCTGTTGGAAGCCATGTCCTCGTGGCTGAAGTGGTGCTAGAGCTGTCGCCAGCCCTCTCTACAGTCGATAACGACCAACCTTGGAGAGAAACGGTGGTTGAAATAGAGAATGGAAGAGTGAGAGAGAGGAGAGCGAGGGAGAAGGACAGATCCTGGAACTCGGAGCCCATTTGCAACCAAGAATTTGGGGTTTGTAACTACCGCAGGAATCCCTAGCCACAAGCCTGCAAAGAGAGCAGCATAAGTAGGCAGCACCAGGGTTATGAGACATTCAGAAAGACAGAGAGGAAGAGGGAACGATAGGGTGAGAGGGAGTGAAAGAGAAAGAGAGAGAGTGAGAGAGAATGGTAGGCTGGGAGAGTGGGGGAGAGGGAGAGTGTGGCTACACTGAGATGCAGTGGTAGCATCCCTCTCCAGGACTCTGGCCTTCCAACGGGCTCACCGTTGCTGTATCGGGTCTGGATGTCTTGTTAGCCAGCCGGGGTGGGGTGGCAGGCAGGTGTGGTGCTGTGCTGGTCCGGTCCGTCAGTGGGCAGGGGCTCTGAGGTTAGCCAGGTTCTTTCTCTCTCTCTGTCAGGAGACGTGGTGTCCCACGGTGGTGGCCTGACTGGAGCGTCAGTGTTAGCTAGCGCCGGCTAAAGCCACAGCTCTCTCTGCTTCTTCGCCATCCTCCAGCTCCCCTCCGTGAGTGGAGTAGCCCGCGTCACATGTCACATGAGGTCACAGGGCCTCTCCTCCCCTCCTCTCTCTCTTACTCGGTGTAGCTTATTTTTTCCTCTTTGCTTTTGCAGCTCTCTGCTTCCCTCTCTCTTTTCTCTCTCTCTTTTGATTGGTCGGCCAAGTTTTGGAAATGTTCTGTTTTCTTTTAAGTTCAAACCAGGCAGCGGCCTACACCACTCGAAGTCTGTGAGGCTTTCAGAGGGCGTTGAAACCCAATGTGAAAACACCAGAAAAGCAGAGAGAGAGAGAGAGAGAGAGAGAGAGAGAGAGAGAGAGAGGAGAGAGAGAGAGAGAGAGAGAGAGAGAGAGAGAGAGAGAGAGAGAGAGAGAGAGAGAGAGAGAGAGAGAGAGAGAGAGAGAGAGAGAGAGAGAGAGAGAGAGAGAGAGAGAGAGAGAGAGAGAGAGAGAGAGGAGAGAGAGAGAGAGAGAGAGAGAGAGAGAGAGAGAGAGAGAGAGAGAGAGAGAGAGAGAGAGAGAGAAGAGAGAGAGAGAGAGAGAGAGAGAGAGAGAGAGAGAGAGAGAGAGAGAGAGAGAGAGAGAGAGAGAGAGAACTAGACTGGGGTTTGCCGCCACACAGAGAGAGGAAAGAAGCAGAGTGGAGAGGGTTCTGTCTCTGAGCGCTTTCAGAGAGAGACCGTATGTATGTTTGTGTGTGTATGCCTGACTCACTGCGCATCTGTGTTTGTAAAAACTGGTGGTTTTGGGCCTGGAAAACCAACCCTCCACCCTCACTTACCGCTTGATAGTGTCGTAATCTTAGCCTCATCAGAAGCTTAAGTGCCAGCACTTCAGTTTAGCCTTGCTCTCTGCTCTGCTGTCCTCTCTATTCTTACTGCTTCTCTCTCACACAGTCCCTTTCACTCTTCTTCTCACCAAGTCTACTCTTTCCTACCACACAGCACAATTATTTCGCGATATTTATTTCACACCTGTAATACAGGACAAAGGAGCAATACACAAATTGTATATAAACACAAAATACAGTGTATAAACATAGATCCATTACTACATAACTTATTAAAAAGCATTATGGCTTTAAAAAAAACCTGGCTGTGAATTACTTGAGATGTATTAGCCAGTGTTTGTGGGTATGTCCCCCTTAAATATCTAAACCGGATTTAACCTGATTGTGGTTTTGACACTTTCAGAAAACATAATCTGGTCATGGCTCTAAAAAGAGAAGCCTGTAAAGCCCTACATTTGATATAATGCATAACTACAGCGACTGTACAAAACATTAAGAACATGCTCTTTCCATGACATAGACTGACCAGGTGAATCCAGGTGAAAGCTATGATCCCTTATTGATGTCACTTGTTAAATCCACTTCAATCAGTGTAGATTAAGGGGGGGAGACAGGTTAAAGAAGGATTTTTAAGCATTGAGACAACTGAGACATGGATTGTGTATATGTGCCATTCAGAGGGTGAATGGGCGAGACAAAAGATTTAAGTGCCTTTGAACGGGGTATGGTAGTAGGTGCCAGGAGCACCGGTTTGTGTCAAGAACTGCACCGCTGCTGGGTTCACGCTCAACATTGTGTATGTATCAAGGATGGTCCACCACCCAAAGGACATCCAGCCGTCTTGACACAACTGTGGGAAGTATTGGAGTCAACATGGGCCAGCATCCCTGTGGAATGCTTTCGACACCTTGTAGAGTCCGTGCCCGGCGAATTGAGGCTATTCTGAGGGCAAAAGGGGGTGCAACTCAATATTAGGATGTGTGTTTTGTACACTCAGTGTATGTTAATTTATCATTTATAATCTAATATGGAGAAATACAGGATGCAAACCAGACAGACCAACAAATAGACAGGCACACACACACACACACACACACACTGATAGACACACACACACACAGATAGACACAGACAGACATTGTCCTCTGAAGTACTAGACAGTGCATGTGCGAGTCATACTGTAATTGGGTGTGCCATAGCTAGCCAAGCTGCCCAAACTTCCCCTCCTCTCTCTCTCTCTCTCTCTCTCTCTCTCTCTCTCTCTCTCTCTCTCTCTCTCTCTCTCTCTCTCTCTCTCTCTCTCTCTCTCTCTCTCTCTCGTCTCTCTCTCTCTCTCTCTCTCTCTCTTGCGCTCTCTCCCAGTCACGCTAACCATGTCTGGCCTCAGGACAACACAACCCATAACCACTGTCTGTCTGGACAGTCATGTGACCTACGGTTACCCTGGGCAACCAGTATTTGTTTGTGTGTGTGCGTGCTTGTATCTATATATGCTACTTGTGAGTTTGTATGCGTATGTGAGTATTGTTGTGTATCGTTTTATGATTTGATGCATTTTGCGTGTCTATGACTCATACACATGTTTGTATATGTGTAGTGTATGACCCGTGACCCGCATGTGCTAATTGCTGGACAGGACTTAATGCTCCATGCTCTGGTCCGTGTGTTAGTGTGTGTCTGTGTGCCTCAGAGCCCACACTGCCCTGTAAATGAGCAGTTGCTGTTGGTTAGGCGGCAACGCGGGGACGGGAAAATGACACGCCGTCTGGGAGTGTGGCTGAAGGCTGAGGTCACAGCGCGGCCCCAGGGCTTTTATCAGTACTTCTCCTCGGCCACTACAGGCCTCCTACATAACCTCACACACACACAACACAGCTTCCCCTTCTCACACCTCTGCAGCCCGCGCTGTGCCAAGCCACCAGGAGATTACAGCTCTGTGTAACGGTTATGTACTGTACCAGAGAGCCTGGGCAAGACATCCTGGGTAGAAGTTTGACATATTTGACATGTTATGTGAAGAGATTGTATGCTATGCAGATTCCAGCTCTAGGGAAGAGCCTTTCTGCATTGTACAACACAGAGTTGTTGTTCCACTCTCATTCAGGCCTCATCCACTCTCCACCACTCTCCTCCACCACTCTCCTCCACTACTCTCCTCCACCACTCTCCTCCACTACTCTCCTCCACTACTCTCCTCCACCACTCTCCTCCACTACTCTCCTCCACTACTCTCCTCCACCACTCTCCTCCACCACTCTCCTCCACCACTCTCCTCCACCACTCTCCTCCACCACTCTCCTCCACTACTCTCCTCCACCACTCTCCTCCACTACTCTACTCCACCACTCTACTCCACCACTCTCCTCCACCACTCTCCTCCACTACTCTCCTCCACTACTCTCCTCCACCACTCTCCTCCACCACTGTCTTCCACCACTCTCCTCCACTACTCTCCTCCACCACTCTCCTCCACCACTCTCCTCCACTACTGTCTTCTACTACTCTCCTCCACCACTGTCTTCCACCACTCTCCTCCACCACTCTCCTCCACCACTCTCCTCTACTATTCTGCTCTGGTCCTGAGCTGTTGGAGTGGAGGGCCTCTGTGGCTTCCGGGCCTGTTCCATCTGTACGTGATAATGGTGGGGGAGACCAGAGATTGGTAGTGGAGAACCGTAATAGGATCATTGGTCTCACAGTAGGGGCTTTGGCGGCTAGGTGGGTGGCAATGTGTTTGGGTGTAGCAGAAGTGGAGTACAATGTTTAAGCTTTGCATAGGAACAACAATGCATGTGGTTTGTTTGCATAATTTAAATATTGTTGTCGGTGACATGTCAATGATATATATTTTTTATTCACATTTAATTGATTCCATATCAATTATATTGGAATTTTTGAAGTTTACAAGAAGAAAAGCGCTTCAGACAATCAACAATTTCCTTTTTCGTTGTTGCTGTGTGTGAAGAAATTTGATTTTCCATGGGGGAACAAATGGAATCATCCCCCAGCCGTTCTCTTACAGTAGTTATACAACATGTGACCATTATTGTTGCTGAGCAATTGGCTCTGTCCGTCTAGTAGCCCTAGCTAAGTCAAGACATTTGAATTTAACTGAGTGGATTCAAGGCTTTCTCTTTGTCCTCTCTCCTCTCTGTATGTTCTCTTTGTCCTCTCTCCTCTCTGTATGTTCTCTTTGTCCTCTCTCCTCTCTGTATGTTCTCTTTGTCCTCTCTCCTCTTTGTATGTTCTCTTTGTCCTCTCTCCTCTCTGTATGTTCTCTTTGTCCTCTCTCCTCTCTGTATGTTCTCTTTGTCCTCTCTCCTCTCTGTATGTTCTCTTTGTCCTCTCTCCTCTCTGTATGTTCTCTTTGTCCTCTCTCCTCTCTGTATGTTCTCTTTGTCCTCTCTCCTCTCTGTATGTTCTCTTTGTCCTCTCTCCTCTCTGTATGTTCTCTTTGTCCTCTCTCCTCTCTGTATGTTCTCTTTGTCCTCTCTCCTCTCTGTATGTTCTCTTTGTCCTCTCTCCTCTCTGTATGTTCTCTTTGTCTAGGTAAACATCTGCTTCATGTTTTGAAATGCATCTTGGTTGCACTGCCCGTGACCGTGAGGGAAATGGTCAGAAGATCATTGTGGTTTTTTGGTTTATTTTTTCTGCTGCCCATGCCTTGTTTATCAAGCCCCTGTATTTAAGCTCAATATAACTCCTGTTTTGCAGAGAAAACTGTGGTGGTTTAATCACTGTCAGTCCTACGCCTTTCGGGTGTGGCTCGGGAGGCAAAAAGGGCCGAGTGCGGTCGTGCGTCCAGCTGCATAGGGTCTTATTTTGTGGTCTAAAAATTGCAGGCTTCCCCATATGTTTCCCATAAACGTGGAATGCATGTGTGGGATTTGAGGAGGCTTTTATAATGAAGTGGCCGTCATTGCATCAAACGCAGGCGGGGATATGGGCTGCCCTTTTGTCCACTGGTCCTGGGCTTGGGTTGAATTTGGACAATAGTCCGGCTTAGTATCCTTACTATTCACAAACACCTTGTCTTCTCTTGCTATTCCAATTCTGTCCATTCATAATTGTAGAAAATAGATGTGAGTGCTTGTTACTTTTATGTTTCTGTACATAGAAAGTTTGTACACAGGTTGTTATTGAGGATTGATCTGGCACACATTTTTAACACGAGATGATGTACAATCCAATATACCATTTGTAATAAGTTATTTTCATTGTCTTATTTTCATTGACCTTTTGTAAAGCAGAAACTCTCCCTCCCAGCAGTGGTACCTCCAGAACCCTCACCAGGAGGAAGTTGCTATGTCACCATGTGTAAAAGAATGATAACGTGTGTAAAGTCTCTAAAATAACACATTGTTAAAAACACAGCCAAACTGTCAGACCCCAGTCATTTCCTGAACTCATTGAGTTCCTTGTGAAGCATTATTACTGCAGTTATACCATCCCAAACTGAGTAGAAGCCCTAGGCAGCCAGGCCTTGGGTGTTTTTGCTAAAGCAAGTCACTCCCAGATGCAGTGCAGTGGTTGAGAATTCAGTATCATGGTTGGAAGTGATCACTCTGCCCATTATTTATTTATTGGCTCTAGCAGACATGGAGACTGTGGTGAGCCCACAGAGAGCAGAGCAGGCCGCCATGTCGCTACACACTACTACACACTGTAGGGGAGCGCTGCCTTGTGGCAGCTAGGCCTGCACAACAGACCCTGTAGGCAGGGACGTAATTGTAGGAGACCACTGTCAGGGAAACGTACTGTAGGGATAGAAGTAGAAAGTCTTTAAAGACAAGCCAGGTTTTATGTAGTGATAGAGCAGTAGGCCTTAGTAGAGGTGAACTTTAGAGGATCCATACTGACACACTCTGATATAGTTAATGTTGAAAATAGGTATAATAAAGGACAATACTGACAATGGAAATTATAAAACTGAGTTGTGTTGTGTTTCTTCTCTATGTGACCCAGTTCTGTAAAGCAGACAGATGTACCATCTCTTTACTATTTTCTGGTTCTGTGGTGCAGCCCCCCCCCCCCCTAACTCTTCCTGTTTTTCAGACACAACGTGCCAAACGAGACACTAAACTCTGCTTCTCACGAGCCACCAAAGAATTCACAGTATGCATATACTTTGGATTGTGCCTTAAATTAAACTGGTGTCCCTGTATAATGTTGTGCCATCTCACATGTATTTGGAAAGAGTTTTGATTGGTTTTGGTTTATCTCCTGCCATAGATCTCTGTGTGCACCACTCACCAGTGTGATGGTAAAGACCCTGTGGGGTACCATACTGTACACAACAGAAAATGGCTGTGTGTGTGTCTGTGTGTGGGGCGCTGAGTGGATGGAGCTCCCTTTTGTGTAGTTTCCATTTCTTACAGTTGATAAGCGGTGGAGCCTCTCAAAAATCACCAGCAACCCCGAGACCTCAAACACCATAAACACCAAGCACACATTCCCTAAACCAAACCAGGCTGGGCCCAGCCCAGACCAGATCAGGACTAACCCAGACCAGACTACGGTCTACCATCAACCCAGCAGCTCTCCACCAACCTCACAACGCTGCCAGGAAACGCAGAGGAAACGTTGCTGCGACGTTGCACACTTGCATCGTAACACTTCTTCTACGTGATTGTTGTTTCTGTCTTTCCAGCTGCATGTAACTCATGTCAATTGCACATTGTATGTCTGTTTGCAGGGAGCTTTTGGCAGAGCATTTGTTTCACACAGTTACAGAGTCATTTAGGCCGACCATGTTTTATTACCTGTGTGTGTGTCTGTGTGTGTGTCTGTGTGTGTGTGCGTGTTTCCTGTGGTTCAGACAGAGGTTTGAATGTGATAGACCGGTCTGCTCACACGCTCGTCTGTCTGTGGGGCAGGATGCTGCTCCACGCTAGCTACTCTATTAGTGCACAGACAGATGCACTGTGGCTTACTCTCTGTGTGTTTGTGTTTGTGTTTGTGTGAGTGTGTGTGTGTGTGTGTGTGTGTGTGTGTGCGTGTGCGTGTGCTGCCTGTATACCATATTCTTTCACATGTATGCAGTGCTTGACTTGGACCAATAAGTTCCGGTACTCATTTTGGATTCCGGTACTGTTTTTATTTAGGTTCAGGAGCTCCGCAATACATTTGATCTAATATTCTATAAGAGGAACAGGAGCTCAAGCAGTTGAACATTTCAGGTGCCGGTATTCAGCTCCAGTGAGCTCCTGCCCAAGTCAAGCACTGCATGTATGGCTTAGCCTGATGCAATTCCCACAAACAACGGTGATGGGTGAGACAAAATAAACTTCAGGTGTCACTTTAAGTAGCATTTACAGTCACTTTCAGATATGGACGATTCTGTGGGAAGGTCAACCTGAGCATGCCCAAATAAAGTTACTCATTTCCAAATGTAACCATGTTTACACTTATTCTTAAGGTCTATATGATGGAGTTTTGGCCATTTCAGAGTAGGAGGCCAAGTCTCAAAAATGGCTTTTCAGTCAATCATATGTGACCGACCGGCTCTTATGTAGCAAAATTGGAAATATGTTTTTTACATTGGATAAAAGTGGAGACTCAGAGCTAGAAAATTGTATATCATACACTACAGTTGAGGAACAATGGGAAAGTCATTCTGCTTTGAAAGTTAATGTTGAACTTTTAATCCCACTTTTGAGAAAATGGCCCTGTTATGGTATACATACTGCAGAGCTCTTCTTGGTCTAAACCCATTCAGCATCGTTCACACCCTCTTAAGTCTTAGCCCCACCCATCTCTTTAAGGATTCACATGTGAGGCCATGTGCTAAACAGAATGAGTATGGTAGTGTACTAAACCAAAGATGTCAAGACTTAAGGCTGGTTTATACTACGGCTATCGACATGTCTGTAGACAGTTGTTGAAGTGACATCATGAACATTCTATTGTCGTCCGACATCAAACTTGTCGATGTCGTTATGAAAAAGTATAAAGACAAAAACTACAGGCTACATGACATCAGCAGCCTGGTGGTCCAAAATAGTGTAACCAGTGTATTTTAACACCAATAAACCCATCCGTTTAAAAATGTGTTTAGTATATGTCAATCTTGCAAACCAGGCAACTAAAAGCAACTTTCTAAACAATGTTTTGGTTTGATTCTAGCTTGTTAGCTAGCTAGCAAACATTAAGTTAGCTGGGTAGCCAGTTCAAATAATGACCATATGTGTCCCGTTTCAGGAAGCTAGGCATATGTCGCACGTCATTTGAATGTAATTTCTTTCTTTTTTAAATGTGTTTTTTGGCAGAAATGCCTTCTGGAACATGTGAACTTTCATGTGCCTTAATAAAGGGTCTAAATACTTTTCTCAACAACATTGATGCCCTGAATTTAGCAGGCGCTATCGACAGATCAGCTGGAAAATGTTGTGACGGGCTACTTTCTGCACACTCCACGGTCAGTGTGAACCAGAGTGACTTGACATAATGCTGGCCAAACAAGATGTAGCTGGAAACATTCATCCATGTATACGGGTAAGAGTCTAGCTACATTTTCAGATATTATAAGTCTCTAATTTTGTCAGAAAGTAGTTTTCATTGCAAGTTATTGCTGGCTCACTAGCTAACATTACGTGTATGATCTGTGTATTATTACGTGTATGATCTGTGCAAGTTATAGCCTAATGTTAGCTTGCTAACATTGAACCTAGTTGGTTAGCTTTAGCTCACTGCCGATTTAAACTACAGCTATGACAATGTTTGTATCGTTAGCAGTATGAGTTGGGATTATGCTGGTTCATTGTTTAGCTAGCTACATGTCAAAGCAAAGACTCCACATTGCCAGATGATTACATGACCCATCAAGTTAGCCAGGTGTGTCTGGGGGTCATTACGGCCTTCAACATGTGAACATGTCTAGAAAATAGTGACCCATCCATTTAGCTAGATGTGGCTGGGGGTGGTTATAGCATTTGTTTTACATGGCCTATCAAATTAGGCAAGTGTGTCTGCATATACGTAATCTAATAATTATAATTATAAAATATTTATATATCTGGACGTTTTCTGTTTTTGATATTGATACTATGCAAGTAACCATTTCACTGTACCATTTACACCTTCTGTATCCTGTGCATGTGACAAATACATTTCGATTTTATTTTATAAAGTGTACGTTTACTAGAGACAGTAATGTGAAGAACAGCATGACCTGCACTAAAGTCAGATTAGGATATACAGTGCATTCGGAAACTATTCAGACCCCTTCACTTTTTCCACATTTTGTTACGTTACAGCCTTATTTTAAAATGGAATACATTTCTTTATTTCCTCATCAATCTAAACACAATAACCCATAATGACAAAGCAAAAACAGGTTTTTAGAAAGTTTTACTAATTTATAAAAAATAATTTATAAAATGTATAAAAAAAACACTGAAATATCACATTTACATAAGTATTCAGACCCTTTACTCAGTACTTTGTTGAAGCACCTTTGGCAGTGATTACAGCCTTGCGTCTTCTTGAGTATGACACTACAAGCTTGGCACACATGTATTTGGGGAGTTTCTCTCATTCTTTTCTGCAGATCCTCTCAAGCTCTGTCAGGTTGGATTGGGAAAGTCGCTGCAAAGTTATTTTCAAGTCTCTCCAGAGATGGTCGATCGGGTTCAAGTCCGGGCTCTGGCTGGGCCACTCAAGGACATTCACTCCTGCATTGTCTTGGCTGTGTGCTTATGGTCGTTTTCCAATTGGAAGGTGAACCTTCGCCCCAGTCTGGAGCAGGCTTTCATCAAAGATCTCGCTGTACTTTGCTCCGTTCATCTTTCCCTCGATCCTGACTAGTCTCCCAGTCCCTGCCGCTGAAAAATATCCCCACAGCATGATGCTGCCTCCACCATTCTTCACCGTAGGGATGGTGTGCCAGGTTTCCTACAGACATGATGCTTGGCGTTAAGGCCAAAGAGTTCAATCTTAGTGTCATCAGCCCAGAGTATCTTGTTTCTCATGGTCTAAGAGTCCTTTAGGTGCCTTTTGGCAAACTCCAAGTGGGCTGTCATGTACCTTTTACTGAGGAGTGGCTTCCGTCTGTCCACTCTACCATAAAGGCCTGATTGTTGGAGTGCTGCAGAGATGGATGTCCTTCTGGAAGGTTCTCCCATCTCCACAGATGAACTCTGGAGCTCTGTCAGAGTGACCATCAGGTTCTTGGGAACCTCCCTGACCAAGGCCCTTCTCCCCCGATTGCTCAGTTTGGCTGGGCAATCGGGGGAGAAACCTGTTTTTGCTTTTTTATTATGGGTTATTGTGTGTACAGTAGATTGAGGGAATACTTTTTTTTTTTTTAACTGTCTCACCAAAAAGCTTGTGCATTTCATAATTTTTATATTTTGTTTGTCCATTCTGTAAGACATTAAAGTTGTGAATTTGCTTGAGAATTGAATGTCCATAATCGCCCAAAAACATGTATAGTCTTAATACCCATCATTTGAAATCCTCTGGGGATAACTTGCCATTCTTTAAACCTGCAGCGCACTCCAGAATACTATACTGCCTTAATTGCCTTTTATTTGATGTGATGTGGATGTGGATTATTCAACATGGGTAAACAAACAGCATAATCAGTTAATTGGCAGTTTCTTTATCTCTCAGCAGAGATCTGATAGTGGTTCAGACTCTGGCAGGGCTGATTAGAAGACAGACGGGTGGGAGAGGATCATTGCACCAGCCTCTGTGAGAAAGATAGAGAGATGATAACACCAGGAAGCTGTTGCAGGGACATTGCATGTAGCTATGTGCCAAGGGCTACTGCACACTTTGCTCAAGTGTGTGTGTGTGTGTGTGTGTGTGTGGTGTGTGTGTCTTAGAGAGAATCAGTTTCTTCTGTTTCATGTGGGGGGGCAGTTGGCTTTCGTCTGTTTTTCTTTTATTGCAGGGAGTCCACATTTCTGTTGAAACCTCAAACACCATTATCGTTCTGGGGTATCATTTCCAAAGGTGTGAGTTGGGACACTGTATACAGGAGCTTTCCATCATACATAAACAAACATTAGCTCATTTACAGTGGATTTTCTCACAGAGCAAAATGCATCACATTTAGACTATATACTCAACATGTGCAGCTGTAGATCAGTCTATGAACACCGCTTCCTGGACTAGAAGGATGGTTACCATTCCAAAGCACAATAGTGCTTAATCGTCTGTAGGTCTCTCTGTTACAGGACCACGGATGTTTTCATCACTATTAAAACCAGGCTTGTCCCTGCCTTACCCTGAGCCACCCTAACCCACACTGCACTGCACATGGTTTGATTTGGAGGACAGACATACAGCAAAATACATGTATTGTTATGTAGGAACAGTGTAAAATGAATTGTGTGCATATAGCATAGCCTACCCTGAGCATATTTTAGATATTGCAATCACTCTCTGATTCTAAAGAAAACATTTTCAGCATTGTTTTTTGTTGTTGCTTCCAAATGCATTGACATGAAAAGAAACAGGAACATTTGAGATAATGTGGCTGTTCAGAGGAAAGGCTTTTTGGTACTTTTTTGTTTTTTTTTCTCAGAAAGGTGAGTCATGTTGTCACCACAGTGGTCAAACTTCTCTGGATCTTTTTTCCATAGTAGAGTGTTTGTTCTATGGTAGAGTGTGTGTTCTATGGTAGAGTGTGTGTTCTATGGTAGAGTGTGTGGCCATGAGTGTGTGGGCACAACTTGTTTTTAGAACAGCAACCCCTGTCAGAACTGTGTCACCCCACTCATCTCTGTACTCTGGATGTTTTTATTGAACTGGGGGAGGGACTCAGATTTACAGTGCATTCGGAAAGTATTCAGATCCCTTTTCCACATTTTGTTACGTTACAGCCTTATTCTCAAATGGATATAGTAAAACATTTTGCTCATCGATCTACACACAATACCCCATAATGACAAAGTATTACAAATAAAAAACAGAAATACATTATTAGGTAAGTAATAATAATTATTATTCAGACCATTTGTGGAGGAAACCTGGCAACATCTCTATGGTGAAGCACGGTGGTGGCAGCATCATGCTGTGGGGATTTTTTTCAACAGCAGGGACTAGGAGACTAGTCAGGATAGAGGGAAAGGTGAACGGAGCAAAGTACAGAGAGATCCTTGATGAAAACCTGCTCCAGAGCGCTCAGGACCTCAGACCTTCCAACAGGACAACGAACCTAAGCACACAGCCAAGGCAATGCAGGAGTGACTTTGACATAAGGCTCTGAATGTCCTTGAGTTCCCCAGCCAGAGCACGGACTTGAACCCGATCGAACATCTCTGGAGAGTCCTCAAAATAGCTGTGTATCGATGCTCCCCATCCAACCTGACAGAGCTTGAGAGGATTTGCAGAGAAGAATGAGAGAAACTGCCCAAATACAGGTGTGCCAGGCTGTAATCGCTGCCAAGGGTGCTTCAACAAAGTACTGAGTAAAGGGTCTGAATACTTATGTAAATGTAATATTTCCATATTATTATTTTTTTACATTTGCATACATTTCTAAAAATCTGTTTTTGCTTTGTCATTATGGGGTATTGTGTGTAGATTTATTAGGAGAAAACTATGTAATCATTTAAAAAATAAGGCTGTAACATAACAAAATGTAGAAAAGGTCAAATGGTCTGAATACTTTCCGAATGCACCCTAAGAGTGTGTGTGTGTGTGTGTATATACGTATGCACGTTTGTGTGATTGAACCAGTAATATTTGAGAGCCAGTAATATAATAGCACACCCCATTTTTCTCTGAATGGCGCTCTCACTTTCTCTCTCACACCCTCCCTCACTCTCTCTCTCTCTTTAATTTGTCTCTCTCTCTGACAAATGGGAGCAGCGTCCATTAGAATGTTTTATGAGGTGATGGTGACACGGGGCGCTCTATGGCCCCTAACGGCTCTTTGAGGCCTTTCAACTCCCCAGACTCCCCTCTCTAATACCCCCTGTACAGCTTTCACTTTCACTTCTCTCTCTCTCTCTCTCTCTCTCTCTCTCTCTCTCTCTCTCTCTCTCTCTCTCTCTCTCTCTCTCTCTCTCTCTCTCCCCTCCCTCTCTCTCTCTCTCTCTCTCTCATCTACTCTACTCTAATATTGGAGCTCATCGCTCTTTGTCAACCGTGGCGGGCCTGATACAGATTTGTGCATGTCTCTTAATGTGTGTGTGTGTGTGTGTGTGTGCGTGTGTGTGTGCGATCCTGAATCCCCTGGCTCATACAGTCCCTCATTGCTTGTAGTTCCAGACTGGGCGGCTGATGTATGGGCCTCGGCTGTCTTTTATTCTGGGAGACAGTGCTGCCTTTGTGACCCTGGAGGAGGCAGAGGGAGGCAGGGCCTGCCCCTAATGAAGGCCACTCAGGGCAGGTTTTCACTAGGCCTCTAATGTGTCCCAGACCCCCTGGACTGGTGTGGTGCTCAGAGGTATACATGTACGCATGGTGTTGGAACAGTGTAGTGAAACCACCTCCCTCCATCCCCCTTCCTCCACCTCTCTTTTTCAGTTTAGAGACATAAACACTTTGCCTGGTGTCAAAGAGCGCCTTGAGATGGCCCCTAATGCCTTTCCTCCTCAGACGACTGTTTGAAGTGGATGGGCTCTCTGGGCGTCATGGGGCTCTGGGAGAGGACTGGACGGACTACGATCTGTCAGTCAAAGAGGGGCTGGTGGGGTGCTGGGGGGCTGGTGGGGTGCTGGGGGGCTGGTGGGGTGCTGGTGGAATGCGTTAGCCACGACATAGGAGGGGAGAAGGGGGTAACAGCTTACCATTGACCTTGAGACATACAGTACTGTAGTGATTGACAGGTCCCTTGTGTTTCAGTGTGTATAACTGACATTGCTGGAAAAGGAGAGCACTGAGTGTGAGTGTGGTTTTAACACCTAGGTCTTCAGTGCTGTAGTGGGTTGTCAAGACTGAAATTCACACCATAGAGACTGTTTGCTACTGTTTACTGTACAGTATCAATATCAAACACAGTTACTGCATGGGCCGTAGCAAAGATAAAGTTTTTATTTCGTTTGTTTCATTTAACTGATGACAAAATAACTTGGGGATTGGTGGTGGGGTTTATTTTTTGTAGGGCATATGGGACAACCAATATAGATATACAGATATAAACAATAAGGAAGGGGTATGCCATGCCTAGCATTGATGTATGGGCATATGTGCGTTCTTATCTCCCCGCTACCAAAGTACAACGCTTCCTCTGAATCTGTCTGCCCAAACCTTTTTCTTAGAGTGTGTGTGTGCGTGCGTTCGTGCGTTTTTTTATGGTACCTTTTAACCCTTTTTTCCCCACAATTTCAGGATATTCAATCAAAGTCAGCGTGCATGCGCCCAGCCTGCCACAGGCTGCGACACAGAGCAGGATCGAACCTGGATGCAGTGCCTTAGACCAACTGCACCACTCGGGAGGCCGTGTGTGGACGTGTTTAACTATAACTGTGGGGACATTTTGTTAGTCCCCACAAGGTCAAATTCTATTTGAGTTAGGGTTAGAATTAAGTTTAGGGTTAGGAGCTAGGGTTAGTTTTAGGGTTAAGGTTAGGAGCTAGGTTTAGGGTTAAGGTTAGGTTTTGGGGTTAAGGTTAGGGTTATCAAAATAGCACTTAAATTGTAAACATAAACTTTGACAAGGAACAGATATACTGTATGTACATTTAAATAACAGAGCATGCAGGGTAATGTGCTTCACAACACCTATATAACTTAAAACATCACTTTTAGGGTAGTTTCCCACGCTCACTGCTTTAAAAATGCCTACATGCCGGTGAGTTCCACTGACATACTTACTGACACACACACACAAATTGGAGCACAGGCACGACAATCCATCCAGCACTTAATTCTCAAATGCCTCATGCTCAGGCATTGCTAGCAGCAGGTGCTTGCTGCATCTTCTTCCTCATAATTTCAGGAAAGAGCTCAATTGTGCAACTTGTGTGCAGTATGTCGCATGTGTGTCTATCTGGGAGCGATTGTAGCCAGGTGCTTGCTGACATACTGGGGCTTTGTGGTTGCGGTCAGTGGCTTGCTGGCTGCTCAGCCTCACTGCTTTTAGTTTGAACCTTTTGTTGCGTGTGTTAGACACTAACAGAAGGCTAACAGTGTACCCTAAGCACCATTCCACATCACCTGCCTGTCAGACGAGGCTTTCGTGACAAGACTCTGAGGTTTGGTTTCCGCCAGTGTGTTTGATAGTGAGTTGTTGAGCATGTAGCTACGTTGGATTTTGTCGGATGCATTTGAACAACAGTATTCTAATACTGGCTTCTTAATGTCAGTCCTGATGGCCTCCTCGATATGAAGGCCTCCTCGATATAATTCTAAAGTGAAGCTATTGTATTTACACCGGCTTTAAAGATACAACATGATGTAAACATTACAGAGGATGAACACTGGAACCATATTGTAATCTGCTACTATAACAATATTGGTGCTGTGTTGTTGTTGTTGTTATAGAATCCCTACAAACCTAACTACTGGTGTCAGTAGGAGGTTTAAAGAGCCCCTGTCTGTTTTTCCTGTGGGCTTTGCTCTGGTAGAGGAGCCACCACTGATGGTGACAGATGCCAGAGATGAATGAGAGCTGGACCCAGGCAGGGTTTGTGGGCATACGCCACACAAAGACATGCGTTCACCATAGTGGGCCTATTAAACTGATAGCTACAGTAGTTTACAGGCTAATTTGATGATATGAACAAGAATTAGAATGAATTCATTCTTAATTAATCGGAATTGCAATGGGATACGATAACGGCAACATCTAAGTGCATATTCTGAGGTTCCCACAGTGTTGGTTAGAAACCCTCTTACTCAGAAGTCCTGGCCAGGTTCTGCTCAGATGAGTCATGTAGACGTATCGAAAGATCTGCATTCACCCCCACACAAACCACTGCTCACGCTCTGACTCACTGCACTTCAGCCTGCTCACACTCATAGAGACTCACACATACTCTGGTTCACACAAATTGATTTTCAAAAGGCTTAACCTGTGCAACCCACTGCAACATCAAATCATTAGACTTCCACATATATATCAGTCACTGTGATTCACGTAGGTATGACAATGATACAGCCTGTAACGTAATAAACATATTGCAACATGGCTTTCATAATTTGACCTTGGGTTAAAACAGACATAAAACAGTGTGGTGCTTCATTACCAGGTGAGAACTAACTAGTCAAATACATAGTTGACTAGATTATCATTATTATTAGTGAAGTGTCTTGCCATAACATTATTTGGTGTAGTGCAGTATGCTACTGTACCGTTGAGTTATCATAATGTGTCACCATGGGCCTACTGATGGATGTGTTCTACTGTATGCTCTTCTGCATTGTGGTTCATAGATAATGCATTGTTCTGCTTGTTTCATCTGTGCATTCAGAGGTTGGCATGAGAATGCTTTGCCCAGGCCCTGCCGCAGACCAGTTCCTGTATGACTGGCTGGTGTGCCTTTCTTGCTTTTCAAACCACACTCTGTGAAGAAAACAACCACACAACAGACATGCTGTGTATTTTCTCACACCAGCTGAAGAGCAGAGGCCACTTTATGGTTGCATGGACTTTTCACTATATATTACTTATGCGCTCAGTCATACAATCTCCTCTAGGATTCGTCCACACAGATGCAGGCAGGCAGGCATAAGTCGCTACATTGGCGAATCAAATCAAATGAATTTGCTTCATTGAGCTTCTGATGACTTTTGGATTCATTCACTGTTTGACAAGTATAGCTGGATGACTCATGGTTTACATAACCGTTGAAAGACAAAACGGTCAACAGCGAGATGAGAGAGAGATGATGAATCACTGCATCCATCACTAGTGGTCTTCTGAAAGTCTCAGTCGTTAGCGGCATGTTTCCATTATGATAATGAGTAAAACAGACCCTGTTCCAAACACTGTGATGTGATCACTCCAGACTGACTCGGTGACAAGCTTCTGTAGACAGTCATTCTGTAGCAGCAGAACATCCAAAATGGCTGAACAAGTTACTGTATCGTTCTGTAATTACCGCTGATGAGACTGGAAATTATTTCAGAATATAATTGAACTGCTCTCCAGTTTTGATTTAACTTTTCATGACAGTCAACCTTAACAAGAAAAAAAAAGTTCAAATTGAACAGATATAATTTGTACATTCTGTGGATTGTTTTCACTTTCTATTTGGTGGCAGCAGACAGCACTCTTAGACATGAATCATCACATTTGACTTCACACTGTACATATCAGCATTAATATAATTTGTTATGTTCAGACGGCGATATAGTTCGGGGGATGGAAAACCACAGACATCCACAGACGGCACGTTGTGTGTTTGTTTCTCCAGCCTTCCCCAATCTCTAAAGCAGAAGTGAGAAACGGTTTAGAAGTGCGACCGACGCTTTCCTGTGACCACGGAACCCAGATGGCTGTCTGAGAAGCTCTCACGCGAACGCTGGCCAGGAACCATGGCGACGGCAGGTTGCAAGCGCAGAAGTGGAAGCAAGCAGGCGACTGAGGAAGTCATTGGTTTTTTTTTATGGCAATCGACGTGGTTTCATGTCACTCCGACCAGTGGAGGGACATGGTCTGTAGGTGTGGGAAAGAGCATTGATGACACCGATCAACACAGATGACCAGTCTGCTGATGTCTAGATCAAGGACTAAGACTCATCCACTTCCTTGACCTCATCACATTTTAGATTCAGTTTCTGCTGTTGATTTAATCTGCAATCAAAATATATCACACACGTTGCAGTGCACCAGTCTGTGAGAGGCCCATATCTTACAGCCATCAGTGCTAGGGACATTTTTCTGTCTATGTGTGGGGCCATAAATACAGCAGCAACAACAATAGCAGGGGCCCAAACAGAGACGTGCAAACCACAGAGACTTGTGTTACTGTCGTCTGCTACCATGGAAACAGTGGCGCAGACCTCACCTGACTACAACAGCCGACCATTCCACACTTCACTTTTACTCTTTCTCTTCTCAGAGGGGGGCATGCTCCAAACAGACATTTACAAGTAATCTGAGCAGAGAGGCTTTAGTGGAGTCTTACAGTACTAGCAGCCAGTGCTTGGTGGATTCTGACAACAACCATAGAGGTTTTACTGGCTGCAGCCCAGGCAGGCTTCCCTCCCTCCTTCAGAGGTTTTTGTGGATTCGGCCTGTTATAGACGTTTAATGGGTTCTGACCCCTAGTTAGATGGACTCTGAGGTTTTAATGGTCTGGTCCTGGTTACGGCGTCACAAAGAAAAGCTAATGACAATTGATATTTATCAAATATTCAGCAAATAAGCACAAAGTAACTGCAAAATCATAGTGGTTGCTCCCTGGCCGTGGCGTTCTCGCAGTTGTCTGGCCCCTGCCAGGTTTCATGGAGGGGAAAGTATCTTAAAACACAGATGGAATTTCATCCCAACTCTCTGCATCTCCTTTTTTTCAGTGGATACCGAGAGCTTGTTTCTGCTTTCAATTCCCATCCATCTCTCTGTTCTATATCCATCCTCCTCGTCAGACTGTGATTGAGGCGAGCAACATATCTAGAACACATATCCACCAAAAGAGAATCAGGCATTACTACTCATTCAATAAGCTCAGCCCCCAGAGCCATGCTTTTGTATTTTAAAGAAGTATTAGTAATCAATCTTGAGGTAGTATGTATTACATATACAATATTGTGTTAAACTTCACTGTACATTTATTTTAACTTGGTTTGGCTACGCTGTATTTAGACGCACATGAGTTTCACAATGTCTTTGTCATGTTATAGTAGCATGCGGCTGCTGGGGCGGCTGTCATCTCCAGAGTGGTGAGTCTCCCTTAGCCACACCTGCCACAGCATGGCTACAGCCTAGTTTCCCTCAACCCAGCTCCTCCATCATGGTGACCAGGCTGATCTATCATGGCACCAACCAGTGTAGCTCTCCCTACCAGGCAACCAAAAAGAGCAGCTGAGGGGGAAACCACTCTCTGCCTCACAGGGTTCTGTGGTGCTCAGACACAGTGTTCAGCTAGCACATTTGGTTCCTTTGAAGTTGTGGGAACGTACGTTTTTAAGTTGCAAGGAGATTCTGAGAACGTTTTACTATGGTTCCCTTTTACTAAGTTTTCCTGGGAGGTTTTATTAACCTTTTGACACGTACAATCACATATTTGTGATCATTGTTGAGTGGTCCCTGCAGTGTACCATCAAAAAATATGTGATTGGAACAATAGAAACAGAACGTCTACATATGATGCAACAAACGTGTCTAAATAGCATTGTTGTCTGAAAAGCATCTAAACAATAAAGGTCTTCACAAATATATTCCTCAATTTCCCCTTTTATTGTAAAAGATAAAACTTCATCATCCAAACATCACAAGGAACACATCCACAGCCAAACTCATTCCATAAACCAGTCTAAATAACAGATTTTGCTGACAAAAAACGTAACATAAATTAGCGACCTAACAGCTAGACTTGTTTACAATGTACCACATCTCTGGTGAGCAGAAGGGAGAAATGTAATGTTTAGAAAAGAGATGCGTGTCAGCTAAGCTATGAGCAGGTAAATTATTTATGATGGCAGCCATGTTTGTTTATATTTGACAAGAGAAATCGCCCTAATCCCAGAATGCCATTTACTATAAAACGCAAATAAAAAGTAAAAGATGGCTGTGCCAATTGCCTAAATAAAATCAACTTAGTTTGTCCACTTTTCAGCATATTACAAATCATCGATGTGCTTGTTACAGTTTATACAGCAGATGACTTGACAAGTCGTTTACAGTTTTTGACAATTAAATAAAATGTTATCACCTCATATACAATCCTACTGCCTAGCCTAGCCATTGCATAAAAAACTAAACAGGGTTGCCAGATTTGGGTGAAAATATTTTAGGGGGATTTGTAGTTAGTAATGCTTGATGTTTACACAAATGTAACCACGTTTTGGAAGGAGACCGATAACTGATCCACCCACATAATATTCATCCCGGTAAATGACACCAAAGCATCAACCTAGAAAATCCTGTCTAGCTCCATAGTTTACGATAACCCATTATATCTATAACCTCGCCTCGCACATGCCATGGTCTCTGCATACAATCTAGTTGAATGCACGCATGCATCGTTCAATCTGATCACCCGAACAAACTAGCCCACTTTGTTGCTTACATGACTTGATCCGCCCTGTTCTCACACTCCGCCTTGACCAGGCATCTGTAGGCTACATGTCCAGTGGTGATAATACATTGACAAGATGATGAAATGTAGCCACTGCTGTAGCTTAGTTTTTCCAGTGAAGAATAAATGTAATTCATTGAAAAAATGAACCAAAAGTATTTAGGATGCCAGTATTTCCCTTAGCCTCTCAATTAGTTTGTTCGCCACTATTGTATCAAACACACCGTACTTAGCACCTCAGGTTTCCCACCCTGTCTCACACATGCAGCCCCTCAGACAGGCTAATGCCAAAGCCTCTTTCAGATAATAATACATGTAATATAGATGATAATAATAACTATATAATTATAAATAATACTATAGAGACTCACTGTGGCACTCATTAAGGTCAGGTGTGGCCAAGAAACATACGGTCCTCAGAACATTATGTGCTAGCTGGGTATCCTGCACTATTCCCAGAACCTTGTGAGAAGATTGTATGCAAAATAACCATAGGACAGCCACACTTTCAGAAAGCTCTAAGAAACATATGGTTCTCAGAATGTTATGTGCTAGCTGGGTGTAGACCCACAGCCCAGCCATACTGGGATCCAGCCAAAACAGGGGTGACGCAGAAACAAACACATTAATACAGGATTATAAAGAGTGAGTGTGTGAGTGTGTGAGTGTGTGAGTGTGTGAGTGTGTGAGTGTGTGAGTGCGTGTGTGAGTGCGTGTGTGAGTGCGTGTGTGAGTGCGCTTGCAAAAGAGAGAAGAGAGAAGAGAGAGAGGAAACAGAGAAAAGGTCTCTTCGTTTATGTGCTAAATACCAGACTAACCACAGGTGGGAGCTCCTCTGTCGACCCCATAAAAAATTAAATGGAGGACCAGTCTTTGTTGGATTTCTTTGTCATTTATAGATGCTTAAAGTTCCAACAGAAGCTAGCCAGAAGCTGCAAAGCTTCTGGCTAACACACTGAGTGCGAGGAACCACAGCTCCGGATGTTCTGGCACAACTGAAATTAATTATTGATTTATGACTCAGTTTTATTCAGTCATAACCCAGCAATTTATTGATAGACACTCACTGTCCCAATCGGGACAATACTATGTGTTCTGCTTGAAAGTCATGCAGAGCACTGCATGACTTTAATTAATTTATAATTTATATGTCCTGTGGTTTGGTGACAGGTTTGGTGTTAAGTCTTATGGAAAGCCCCCCATTGTCATGTGACCATCACCTTAAAGGTTCCTGGTTGCATCACAGCGTCTCCCAAACTGCATGCACCATAGGTGAGGATGAGTCATTCAGTGGTTTTCCCAGGACTTTTTTCTTGCACTAAGGAATTTCCCCCAAAATGTTAATGGAACCCTCTGAGTAATTGCTTTTGTAAATCTGATTGTCTATACTTCTACATAAAATGTAGGCTTCTTTAAATAAATCCAGAACAGTCTAAATCATGTATTTCATAAAATCTGATGATATTTACATGAAAACAGATAAAAGTAGAACTATCAAAGTGGTGCCAAATCTGACTGCAGCGTGTCAGCAAATATAGTTTGAGTGTTCCCCTATTAAACTAAAGCAAAGATACTGCTTTCATCTGTGTCTGGTGTTAGCTGGTGACTGGCTTGTTACAGTCCCTTCAGAAAGTATTCATACCCCTTGACTTATTCCACATGTTGTTGTGTTACAGCCTGAATTAAAAATGTATTTAAAAAAAAATTCTCACCCATCTATACACGATACCCCATAATGAGAAAGTGAAATTTTTTTTAATGTTTTTTGCATTTGAAAAACAGAAATATCTTATTCACGTAAGTATTCACACCCCTGAGTCATGTTAGAATCACTTATGGTAGTGATTACAGATGTGGGTCTTTCTGGGTAAGTCTCTAAGAGCTTTGTACAGCTGGATTGTACAATATTAGCAAATTCTTCAAGCTCTGTCAAGTTGGTTGTTGTTAATTGCTAGATAACCATTTTACAGTCTTGCTATAGATTTTCAAGCCTATTTGTTAAAGCTGTAACTATGCCACTCAGGAACATAAAATGTCATCTTGGTAAACAACTCCAGTGTATATTTGGCCTTTGGCCTTATTGAAAGGTAAGTCCTATCACAGCCATTAAGCTCTAACTGTTTTAAAGTCAACATTGGCCTCATGGTGAAATCCCTGAGCAATTTCCTTCCTCTCTCCCGGAACTGAGTTAGGAAGGATGCCTGTAGTGACTGGGTGTATTGAGACACCATCCAAAGTGTAATTAATAAAAAATTAAATGATATTCAATGTCATATTTTTTTTATTTCTACCAATCTACCAATAGGTGCCCTTCTTTGCTAGGCATTGGAAAACCTCGCTGGTCTTTGTGGTTGAATCTGACTTTGACATTCACTGCTCGACTGAGGGACCTTACAGATAATTGTATATGTGGGGTACAGAGATGAGGAAGTCATTTAAAGAATCACGTTAAACACTATTGTGACACAGAGTGAGTCAATGCAGCTTATTATGTGACTCTTATTTTTATTCCTGAACTTATTTATGCTTGCCATATCAAAGAAGTTGAATACTTAATGACTTAAGACATTTCAACATTACATTTTTTATTATTTGGTAAAGATGTCTAAAAACACAATTCCACTTTGACATTATGGGGTATTATGTGTAGGCCAGTGACACAAAATTGTAATGTAATCACTACAAAATGCGGTAAATGTCAAGGGGTGTAAATACTTTCTGAAGGCACTGTAGGTTTTCAGCCAGCATGGGAAAAAGCAGGGAAACGTCATTACATCAAAAGACATAATATTTTTTTTGAAAATTAATATTAATATTAATGTCACTTCGTGACATCATTGATAGTCATGAATTATTAACATTGTCTGACAGTCTATAATATATATATATATATATACACAGTTGAAGTCAGAAGTTTACATACACTTAGGTTGAAGTCATTAAAACACATTTTTCAACCATTCCACAGATACATTTTTTTTTAAACTATAGTTTTGGCAAGTCGGTTAGGACTACTTTGTGCATGACACAAGTAATTCTTCCAACAATTATTTCACTTATAATTCACTATATCACAATTACAGTGGGTCAGAAGTTTACATACACTAAGTTGACCGTGCCTTTAAACAGCTTGGAAAATGGCTTTAGAAGCTTCTGATAGGCTAATTGACATAATTTGAGTCAATTGAAGGTGTACCTGTGGATGTATTTCAAGGCTTACCTTCGAACTCAATGCCTCTTTGCTCGACATCATGGGAAAATCAAAAGAAATCAGCCAAGACCTCAGAAAAAAAATGGTAGACCTTCACAAGTCTGTTTCATCCTTCGGAGCAATTTCCAAACGCCTGAAGGTACCATGTTCATCTGTACAAACAATAGTGCGCAAGTATAAACACCATGGGACCACGCAGCCATCATACCGCTCAGGAAGGAGATGCGTTCTGTCTCCTAGAGATGAATGTACTTTGGTGTGAAAAGTGCAAATCAATCCCAGAACAACAGCAAAGGACCTTGTGAAGATGCTGGAGGAAACGGGTACAAAAGTATCTATATCCACAGTAAAACGAGTTCTATATCGACATAACCTGAAAGCCGCTCAGCAAGGAAGATGCCACTGCTCCAAAACCGACATAAAAAAACCAGACTACGGTTTGCAACTGCACATGGGGACAAAGATCGTACTTTTTTGAGAAATGTCCTCTGGTCTGATGAAACAAAAATAGAAATGTTTGGCCAAAATGACCATCGTTATGTTTGGAGGAAAAAGGGGGAGGCTTGCAAGCCGAAGAACACCATCCCAACCGTGAAGCACGGGGGTGGCAGCATCATGTTGTAGGAGTGCTTTGCTGCAGGAGGGACTGGTGCACTTCACAAAATAGATGGCATCATGAGGAAGGAAAATGATGTGAATATATTGAAGCAACATCTCAAGACATCAGTCATGAAGTTAAAGCTTGGTCGCAAATGGGACTTCCAAATGGACCCCAGGCATACTTCCAAAGTTGTGGCAAAATGGATTAAGGACAACAAAGTCAAGGTATTGGAATGGCCATCACAAAGCCCTGACCTCAATCCTTTAGAAAATGAAAAAGCGTGTGCGAGAAAGGAGGCCTACAAACCTGACTCAGTTACACCAGTTCTGTCAGGAGGAATGGGCCAAAATTCACCCAAGCTTGTGGAAGGCTACCTGAAACGTTTGACCCAAGTTAAACAATTTAAAGGCAATGCTACCAAATACTAATTGAGTGTATGTAAACTTCTGACCCACTGGGAATGTGATGAAAGAAATAAAAGCTGAAATATATAATTCTCTCTACTATTATTCTGACATTTCACATTCTTAAAATAAAGTGGTGATCCTAACTGACCTAAGACAGGGAATTTTTACTAGGATTAAATGTCAGGAATTGTGAAAAACTGAATTTAATGTATTTGGCTAAGGTGTATGTAAACTTCCGACTTCAACTGTATATACACTGGAGGCCAAAAATGTGGAATATTGCTGATTCAAGGGTTTTTCTTTATTTGCACCACTACTAAAGGACACCAATAAGAAGAAGAGACTTGCTTTGGCCAAGAAACACGAGCAATGGACATTAGACCCGTGGAAATTTGTCCTTTGGTCTGGAGTCCAAATTTGACATTTTCGGTTCCAACCTCAACCAAATTTAGATGGTTTTGGATGAGAGAATGCCAATAGGGTGCAAAGCTGTCATCAAGGCAAAGGGTGGATATTTGAAGAATCTCAAATATAAAATATTTTTTGGTTACTACATGATTCCATATGCGTTATGTCATAGTTTTGATGTCTACACTTTTATTCTACATTGTAAAAAATAGTGCAAATAAAGAAAAACCCTTGAATGAGTAATATTCCAAACTTTTGGCCCCAGTGTGTGTGTGTGTGTGTGTGTGTGTGTGTGTGTGTGTGTATGTGTGTATATACATATATAATGACAAGTACCCAGACGTCACCCTGTACATTTTCAACTGAAATTGTCCAAGATGAACTAGCTAGCTTGCTTAATAAACAGTGTTGACAATTTCATTTGGACTAGCTAGCTAAATTATACAGTCAACATTTTGTGTATAGTGATGCTGTTACAATAACCAAACAGTTGGATAAACAAATAATTTCTTTCATGTCATGTATGACAGGATTGGATGTTGAATACAATTGTAATGTTTTAGTTGCTTTGTGTATCAGCAAATTAGCTTGAGGTTTTCTCACTACGACACTGCTCACTGCGTCCATGTTGCTTGACATAGGCGTTTTCAAAGAACCGCCAGTCAAGGTGAGCTCCCCGCCCACTCAGTATTTTCAGACTTCCTGGTAGTTTTACATGAAAGAAAGTACTTTTCTCCAACTTAAAAATATTATGGGTGACGTTTCAGTCACTCAAAAGTCTATTTTACATGGGAATCAGAATGACTGTTTGGGACCTTTAATTTCAGTTGGACGCAATGACGCAAGTCATAAACAACTAAATGTGCCTTGGTCATATTAAAAAATAAAACAACTAAATTTGCCTTGGCCATATTCAAAAAATTAAAAAACATACTTCCTTATGAAATACTGTAAAATACTAAATTAAATTACATAAAATAAATAGATACTGTTGACTTTGTTTGCCAGCTAGACCAGTGATTTATCCACTTGTAAGTGACCACTTAGTGATATGGTAGTTGCATCTGAATTGTGGGTGATATGGTCAGTGAGTTTCAATGGTATGGTGATAAGGTTACTAAACCCATAGAGGTGCATTACTGTCCAGCCCAATAAAATGGAGTTCCTATGCGGTCTGGTTTTAGGGCCTGATTAAAAACACCAAAAACCAGGCCAGGCTTTTAGGGTTAGTACAGAGGAAAACCACCACTCCTCAACAATGAATATTTTACCTTGCTACCGGCAATACACCCGCGTTTAGTAACCACAGGCCATGTTAAGTGTTCCTGACCAGAGGCAAAGGGGGCACTTAACATATTATAATGCCCACTATCTATCAGTGCTGTTGGACTGCCCATGGATGCTGAGATGAGGCTGAGAGCCTCGTGGTGGCTGGCTCCAGATCACTACTCCACCAATGACCTTCTTACAAACCACACATTCCAGACCCCCAGCACCCCCCAACACACACATATGACCGTTGTCCTGGCCCCGCAGAGAGTACAAGGGATATCAGTCATCTGCCACTCTAGAACTGTCCCCAAACCCCATCTCCAATAGCTGTTTTTACGTGTTGAGCTTAAATTTCACGTGAAATCATATTTTCACATGTATTACATTTTGAGTTCACATGTTAACACCACCTTTTCACATGTGAGGAGAATAACATGTTTTCACCTCACATGAATTGTTCACACGTGTTCACATGATTATTTTATGTTTTTTTTTTGTAAGGGCACCTACCCATATAGAACGCCATTAAATGCCATTTGAGGAAACATTGCTCACAGAGTCAGTCGTAATGGTACTCTAGTCTAAAGACTAGGCCATCCTTTGGGTGTTTCTCAAAATGCATACTACCGTGCTCCGAGTATGGTATGGTCTAAGTATGAGTCCAAATCAAAGTATGCAAAACAGAGCACGGAGGGCACTTCTCGAATCCGTACTCCGTTTGTACATAATATGAAGCATGCATCGAAGCAAGCTTCAACTTAAAGTGTGCAAAGAAATATGACTTAGCTAGGTAAAAAAATCTGCACATTTTCTTGAAATCAATGGCGCCCATTTTTTTAACTGAAGCGAGAGAAAATACACTCACTTCAGAATTAAATGTTGCCTATTGAAATCTCATATGTTGACTACAATATTTTAACTTGATACATTAATAAATACATGCTGTGTTAATTTTGGCATGGTTACCTGCCTACAATACCCACTGTAGTGTGCGTAGGTCGCACGCCTGTATTAAATCAATAGAGCTAACTGGATAGTTACTACTGTTAGCTAGCCATATAGCCATGAAGAGTTGTAAGCTAGCTACCCGCGAAGAATATACATCTACCTTGGATAACATTGGTTTTCGGTCTTCTCAAATGTAATGTTTGATGCCTTCTCCACACTCTCGTCCTCACAAGAACATACTCCAGAGAACGTCCTCGGAGAATGCACTTGGAGCATGAGCGTGTGGAGCACGGTAGTACGCGTATTGAGAAACACCCTATGTTTTCTTCTTCCCTATCCCTTCCCGCTCCACATCTCAATACACATTACAGAGATCAGAGAGCTCTGTATCACCAAACAAATATATTGAAAACTGAGTTTCTGAGCCCTAACCGATTTACAGCTGATCCAAATTGGATCTGTCGTAGATGTGTTTTAAAGGGGAACTGTGGAACACTACTCCACTGAGCGATGCTGCACTGAGACAAGACAGCCAGTGATAGCCCTAGGTGATTCGATTTGCTGCTCAAGGGGGACCTTAAATGTGAGGTAATTGCTGACTGGCAGTGTGTTAGACGCCCCGGCCCCGGTCCACTCCCATGGTTTCATATGACACGGTAACGCTTGGGGTCCTCATATAGAATGAGGGTCAGGGAAGGGAATGAACATGTGAAATGTTGCTCACTGGGTCTGCTCTGTTACTTACTGTAAACATGCATTTGAGTGGAAAAGTATTGTATGTGTACACTTTGTGTACAGTATACCGTACGTACCAGTTCACAAACCATCAAAAAAAGTGACCATAACCTATAGTAAAGATTGAGGGAGGGTATGACTATGTCTTGGCATGTTGAAGAGAGAGAAAGTGAGTTTCAGTTGGATTTGATTTGAAAATAAAACCGCCTTGGTCTGAGGAGCAGTTCAGCTGAGGGGAAGAGAAAAGGAGGGGGAACTAGACTCAGCCCCTCTGTGTGGTCCTTGAGAGCTTGTTCTGTTTAACTCTCTCCAAAGTGTTTTAAAGTGTTACAAGTGCATTAGTGCTGTGGGTCACGTCTTTGCTTGGCTAACCTCTGACCCTTAGTCCAATCTTTGCATGGGCCATGGCAGTGAGATCATGATGCGGCCTGCTGTGTTCAGAGAGAGGGATGGAGAGAGGGAGGGGGTGAGGGGGCTGCTGTTGCCCCAGGGAAGTGCTGTGTTCAGCGGGGAGGTGAGGGGCACAGGGGTGCCTGTAATGATCTCCACATGGATTTTTAATGGCCCTCTCCGTTAGTGTTAGTGTTAGTGTTAGCACAGGGGGACCGTCCCAAACACACTGAATTATTCACAAGCCCTAAACTGTGATCACACACACTCCACACACTGTGAGCCTGACCTTTTAGTGGCCCCTCTCTCTATCGCTCTCAATCTCCCTTTCTCTTTTAGCCTTTGCCCTTTTCTCTCACTCAATACCATTTGGGTCGTCCCACGAAAAGAGTGCCTTTTGTGTCCCTTTGATATTTTAAGAATACATTTTTAAGAGCCTGTTATATTAAATGAAGTGCCCTTTATTAGAAACCACATTTCAATACATCTGAGTTTTAATATGAATAAAGTCTTGCTAAAGTGAAAAAATTCTGCATTTTGACAGATTTTAACCAACTTAATCCCAAACTGTCTCCAAGTTTCACCATCATTGTAAAGCCCTAGTCATTCCGTTGCTTTGACAAAGTCAGTTCTGAAGATGTTTTATTCAATGTCACTAGTGATTAATTTACGTCTGCCCCTCATTTTAAAGAACAACGGACTTTAAAAAGCAACTAATCCCTTTGAAAATGTGGCATCGATATGAGTCTATTCTAGTGTCAAAATTGACTACAAAGTGTAAATAGGATAATTTTGGTCATAAAGTCTCGTCTAAGCGTTTGGAATGGGGGACAAACATCATTAACCAAACGCGGAATCGGTCAGGAAACACACCTCCAAGACTGAAATCTTGTTTTTCTTATGAGCAACAGAAAAACACACGTGCCAATCGACGTGTTCAGTGGCACATTAAGGTCAACCCCTGTTATGTGTGCTGAACTCTCGTTTTAATAATATTTGTTTTATGTCAAAAGAAATATAGAACATCTAATAGTCAAATCATTGAGACAGCACATTGACAAACTGCCCAGCTTTACAAGTCAATGGCCCAGAGTTGTTGACAGTGGGATTTTGCATGGATATGCCACATTCTTTCATATCATTTTATTACATGCACAAAGTGGAAAAAAAATCACTGAAATTCATGTGTCATTGCTGAGCTTTGCAATCAAATGAGGCTAAGCATTTGCATAATGTCCTTGACTTTTTGTTCATGTGCTGAGGTTGACTCAAAGAAGCTTATCAGTTTTGTTTATCTTGTCATGGTTCAGGAAAATACCCATCATATCAGAATTGCTTACTCAGTGTGTGTATGTGTGTATGATGATAATCCATCTGAATGTTGCATTTCATATGGAACATTCTGCAGTGGTTGCCTTCTGATGCTTCATTGCAACTGAGTGGTTTACCGTGTGTGTGTAGTGAAGTGATGGCCTGTGTTTTACCCTGTGACCACGCCACCTGGTGGTAGACAGAGCAATAGGAGAAATTCTTCTAGGTGTGTTTGAGCTGTTTCTTTTATTATTGGCTGCCGTCTAGTTCTATTGTCTGACCTAGAGAATCACATTCAGTGACAAGACACTTACTTCATTTTTTAAAATGGATTTAATTAAAAAATTCAGTTGTGACATATAAGTGTAAATGATAAGCGTGTGGAGCACAATGAGTTAAACCCTCTTTCCTCTGTGAACCAGGCTCATGACGACCCCTCTGTTTCCATCCGCTGCTCTGCTCTGATCACAAACGCAAACCCCAGAACGGCATCTGAAAATCCTGTCAGGAGTCAAAGACCGTGACCACCCTCATAAAACACATACACTCATACAGTACACTGGTGCTATCATTAAACACAACACTGTGCAAAGCACCCTCTACTCCTCTCCTCCCCCAGCCCCAACCCTAAGCCCAGTCCTGAACGCAGCCAGCTGTGGGCCTGTACTGTGGGCCTGCAGACTCTTAACCAGAGCTGGCTAATTACGTATGGAAGGCAGGTTAACCGGGCAGAACCCCTCAGAACCTACAGCAGGACCATGACCATCATTAGAGCGGCTGGCTCTCACTGGAGGGGACCTCTGTGGCTTTTAATGATGGCCGACGTTGTGTTTACTCCGAACGAACCACTCTCCTCAGCAGTGTCGGTTAAATTGGAAATGTGTGATATAGAGCACCATTGATAGCATGTTCTAATGTCAGTGTTTCAGGTGCTCAAGCGGTAATAGGACCAGCATTCAGAGCTTGTTTTACGATTAGCACGTCATTTTTTTTTACAGTAGGTCTGTCAAAGCGCCCTGATGGCATTTTCTATCAGCAGTATGTTGTCAGTCAGTCAGTCAGTCAGTCAGTCAGTCAGTCAGTCAGTCAGTCAGTCAGTGTGTGTAAAAGCAGCACTTAGAGCATGTTCTTCTAGCACTGTGTTTTTTTTTTATGCGTGTAACATTAGCAGCAGTGATTGAACATGTCACTGATGGCTGATGGGGGGTCCCTGGGTAGCAAACGACCTGTCACCTCCCTGGGCGGACGTCATTCGTCACTCTGCCCCCCGCCACCAAGAGTCCTGCTGTAGTTTTTACTGTAAACCCAGGGGTCAGATTGAAAACATACACTCATAAACAGCATCTATTATTCATGGCTTACAGCAAAGAGATCCGCTCTCATGCACCAGCTACATCGACTGTCAAAGGAGAGATTTGGTCTGTTAAAATCAACTGACATTAGAGCTGTCACATGGTAGCCATAACCCAGGTGGAAAGGCTCATGCATGAGTTGGTGCACCTGTGTGCTGAGGCTTTATGAAGCGTACCTGTTTGACTGAGGTTAGGGTTAACCCTAACCCTCACCCCAACCCTAGCCAGTCCCAATCAACAGACTCTAAACACAGGAAAATAAAATGAATCATTTATTTAAATG
The DNA here is from genome assembly GCA_023634145.1 of Thymallus thymallus. Lineage (NCBI taxonomy): Eukaryota > Metazoa > Chordata > Actinopteri > Salmoniformes > Salmonidae > Thymallus > Thymallus thymallus. The sequence continues at coordinate 22,052,238 of CM042405.1, read as the reverse complement.
TAAATCATCAGTTGTTTTCCTACTGTGTGTGTTATAATTTCACCATGGGGTTCTCTCTGAGAGTGGGCCCAGCTTGGCTCAGAGTTCACTGTGTTAGTTTACTAGTCCACTACAGGCCCTGTGATTATAGGCAATGATAATACACACATTGGGGGTTTGATTTGGAGACTTTCGCTGATGGTATCAACCAGTTTCAGCGAACCGTGTGTGTCTATGTTTGGGTGTGTTTTTAAGTGTGTGGGGGTGGGTGGGTGGGTTGGGTGGATTGGCTGTTCTTAGATCATAATGCTTTCATTTAAGCAGCAGGGATGGGATGAGAGAGTGGTGCTTGTCTCCACTCTGACCCCACTCTCCTTTCCCCATCCCAGACCCCACCCTACTCCAGGCCAGGACCAGCTCAGGAGTTAGTGACTCCCGCTAACGACCTGTAATGATTTTAATCATCTGCAATCAGACGAGGAGTCGTGAGTCTCTGGGAGAGGGGAGCGAGACAGGGTTTTCTTTGGCTTGACGGGGGCAGCGGGCGGTGGGCTGGTCAAATACCATAGGAGCCTGGTACAATTACCTCCACAGCCAGGGAACATGACTCCTCCTCAAAGCCATGCAGAGAGGAACAGTTCAGAGGAGCGCTGCTCTGGCCTACAGGGTTGATGGGCTGATTTGTTGGCTGACTTCTGTGATAACTGTAAGAGGAGAATCTGAAATCTTCCAGTGTAATTTGACAGTCGGTCTCCAACTCATCACTCTGATTTTGTCTACAGACTCCCACTTAATGGTTTCAGTTTTTCTCTTGAGAGAGAGAGAGAGAGAGAGAGAGAGAGAGAGAGAGAGAGAGAGAGAGAGAGAGATGGCAGTAGAGCTGAATGACATGCTTGGATGACAGCCTCAGTTCACTGCAGTGTGTCCCAGACCCATCAGGAACACCTTGCCCCATGGAGCAGACCAGCCACTGTATGAAATACTCCCAATCCTTCTGCATCCAGTCATGCTCTTTTCACTTCCATAAAAAACCCAAAGATACATCCACATCCTCCCCAAAGATCAAAATAAAACTTGCAACACTGCTGATTCTGAGTGGAGCTGTACACTGGAAACACAGCAAGGTTGTTTGCGGCTGGCCCGGGGAGGGGAAGGGTGGGGGTAGCTGGGGGGGGTTGGAGCAGAACTGCCAGAACCGCATGAAGTGGGACCACCCAGGGTGGCGTCAGGACGTTGGCGCGGGCTCAGGAAGGCGGCCAGCCAGCAGCCAACCCATGCCCAGGCTGAGGCAGCGCTCTGAGGCTGTGCCAGAGTGGACGAACTGCTCAGCTGAACCCACAAAGGCCATTTCAGTATCCAGCCCTCCACAGCACAGCCTACATAGCACAGCACAGCACAGCACAGCAGCCCCCAGTGATCCACATCCCAGCCTGCTACAGCAGCAAGCAAACAGGAGCTGGGGTAGGTCCAGAGTGGGATATGGAGGGTAACGTGGTGGTTAAGGGAGGGTTTTTTTTGTTCAACGGGTGGGGTATTTTTTATGATTCCGTTTCCTTAGAGATAGAGACCTCCCGTTATGAAAACGGAGGACGTTGCCGGTGAGATTTACCCGAGAATGTTGTTGCATAAGCAACTGAATCACATCAGACCATTGTCAGTGTAAAAGTCCTCTTTGATCACAACAAAACATACAGTGTGTTTCTTTGAACGTTACAAGATGGGCACAGACACACCACTGTCCTTTAACTGGCCAGTTCAGGGTGTGATTGTTTTTGTTCTTCCTCTCTGAGACAGTCAGATCTCACTGTTCTCTGAAGCTGGAATAACCATGCAGTCATAGTAACAGGCTCGGTGTTAAACACTTCTCCTCCTGTTCTCTCCCAGTGGTCATTTCAACATTTACACTGCATAACAAAGAATTTGCCTTGTGTTTATCTCCTCCAATGGGGCCAGTCATTTCATCCCAGCACTTAAGCCTTATAAACTCACTGACAAATCACATTACCTTTAGCTTCTCTCAGCAGTTCAGACCTTTCTGGTAAAGTATCATTTATCACCCTGTAATCCACTTTGCTAGGTATAGTAGGAGGGTTGTTAGAGAGGTGGAGTTGCATGAAGGAAGGAATATGAGAAGGAATGATAATGCTTAGAGAGCTGTAGTAAAATTACGCTTGGATTAGGAGTGGTAACATTTACTATTTATTTATCTTATTATAGAGAAGGCCAAGTTTAGTCTGACCCAAAACCTGATGTCAGAGCAAAATGCATTTCTAAGAAGAAAGAACTGAACACACTCTCTCTCTTCCTTTCCCGTTCTCTTTCACTTTCCCCCTCTCCGTCTCCTCCCTTGAGAGGGCTACTGTGCAGCAGGTTCGGGCTTGATTCAATTTCAACTCTATAAAACATTCTCTAACACAGAAAAATATTTGCTGTCAAAGTTTATCAGATTATGTCAGTGCAGTGGAAGAGTGGAGAGGGCTGCACAGGCCATTCTGACCAGAGACTGGTACATGCTTCCTTTAAGAACTAATACAAAACATACTGCCTCCATTCACAATATCAACTACAGCATCTACACAAAATACTAAACACAGAGAGTGATGTCAATAAGAACTGTATGGTACAGTTCCATAGAGCTAACACACTCAGTTAGCTCAGTTTGTTTGTTTACTCTGAGTTACAGCACATCCTGTTCTCTCTGAGTGACGGTCTCTTACTGCTAATCTATGCATCTATCCACGGCCTCTTAGAAGAACAGTAAAACACATACTGTACAATAATGGGTCGATCTCCTCTTTTCTCAGCTGGCCCAGCCTGTACCCATTGGAGTGCAATGCTAAGATGGAAGCCACTGGATCCTTTCGCATTCATCTTGCTTGAGTTGAGCAGAGCGCCAGGCTGGGCAGAGCAGGGCAGAGTAGAGCAGGACAGAGTAGAGTAGGGCAGGTGTTTGAGTGATCTCCACAGCTTATTTCCCCAGCCCGTTCATCATGGTCATCAAATCAAATCAAATGTGTTGGTCACATACACGTGGTTATCGCGGGTGTAGTGAAATGCGTGTGCATCTAGCTCCGTGCAGTAATATCTATCATGTAATATCTAACAGTTTCACAACATGGTCCACCCGTGGCCTCCCCACTGCCTCCTGCTTCATACAGCCAACAGGCATAAGGAGGAACAGACCCGCTGTATTCACACAAACTGTCTTTGATTCATACCACTGTGTCTCCCTTGGATACCTCTGCATCACACCCCTCTCACATACATTTCCTTACTCTCTTTCTCTCCTACTTACACCCCCCACCCCTTTCTACCCCCCCTTTCTATCACTCCCCCTGTCAAATGCATAGCCTCTCTGACATCTCCTCTCTCCCCCTTCAGATACATTTGCAATTAATTTATTTTGCTTTTGTTTCCTCTCGCTGTGCCTCTCTCCCCTTCCCCTTGATCCGGCTCGGAGGGGTCTGGAACTGATTTTGACGCGTTAGTTGTAGCGTGCAGCTGCCTATTGGGAACATTTTGCACTCTCTGACTTTTTATTAAAAGCGAAATACCGTAAAAGAAGGGAGAAAAAAATACTTAATTTAAGATTGCAAAAGTATGTTTACTCAAATGTAAAGGATGTTTACTAAACAGTAAAGTAGATGTAAAGGATGTTTACTAAAATGTAAAGCTTTAAAACTATATGTACTTACAGTACCTTCAGAAAGTATTCACACCCCTTGACTTTTTCCACATTTTGATGTGTTACAGCCTGCATTTAAAAAGGATTCAATTGAGATTTTGTGTCACTATACACAATCCCCTATAATCTTAAAGTGGAATTATGTTTTTAGACATATTTACAAATTAACTAAAAATGAAAAGCTGAAATGTCTTGAGTCACTAAGTATTGAACCCATTTGTTATGGCAAGCCTAAATAAGTTCAGGAGTAAGAATTTGCTTGACAAGTCACTTAATAACTTGCATGGACTCACTCAATAATAGTGTTTAACGTGATTTTTGAATGACTACCTCATCTCTGTATCCCACACATACAATTATCTGTAAGGTCCCTCTGTCGAGCAGTGAATTTCAAACACAGATTCAACCACAAAGACCAGGGAGGTTTTCCAATGCCTCTCAAAGGGCACCTATTGGTAGACAGGTAAAAACAGACATTGAATATCCCTTTGAGCATGGTGAAGTTATTAATTACACTTTGGATGGTGTATCAATACACCCAGTCACTACAAAGATACAGGTGTCCTTCCTAACTCAGTTGCCGGAGAGGAAGGAAATCGCTCAGGGATTTCATCATGAGGCCTATGGTGACTTTAAAAAAGTTACAGAGTTTAATGGCTGTGATCTGAGGATTGATCAACATCAATGTAATTACTCCAAAATACTAACCTAAATGACAGAGTGAAAAGAATAAAAATATTCCAAAACATGCATCCTGTTTGCAATAAGGCACTAAAGTAAAACTGCAAAACATTTGGCAATGTAATGAACTTTATGTCCTGAATACAAAGGTTTATATTTGTGGCCCATCCAACACAACACATCATGAATTCCACTCTTTTTAAGGATGGTGGTGGCTGTATCATGTTATGCTTATGCTTGTCATTGGCAACAACTAGGGAGTTTTTTAAGGATAAAAATAAACGAAGTAGAGCGAAGCACAGGCAAAATCCTAGAGGAATACCTAGTTCAGCCTGCTTTCCAACAGACACTGGGAGACAAATGCACCTTTCAGCAGGACAATAACCTATAGGAAAACACAAGGCCAAATATACACTGAAGTTGCTTAACAAGATGACATTGAATGTTCCTGAGTGGCCTAGTTACAGTATTGACTTAAATCGGCTTGAAAATCTATGGCAAGACTTGAAAATGGCTGTCTAGCAATGATGAACAACCAACTTAACAGAGTTTAAAGAATTTTTAAAAGAATAATGTAATTTTAAATTCAGGCTGTAACACAACAACATGTGGAATAAGTCTAGGGATGTGAACGCATTCTGAAGGCACTGTACTCAAGTTAAAGACTATATGCTATTGTGTTGCTATGAATTGCACTGCTCTAAATCTTAAATATACATTTCTTCAACACTCTGTGAAAATGTGCTCTATCAGTGTTCACAAGACAGGCAGAGTGGGAAGAAAAGCTCAGGGTGCTGCTGTCTGAGAAACTGTCAAGGCTGTTCACCAGACCTTACTGTCAGCTAGCCTAGCCTATATCCCCTTCAGCTCTACATGGGAAAATTACAGGTTGAATTTTAACTAACAAACACTGGCGTCATACATTCGTCATCTGTCTCTACTACTGCACTCACCACCATTTTCTGTTGTTGTATGCTTGTGTCCATTAAGGTAAGAATTGTCTGTTGTTAGTTTAGCATGTTAATTTATCATGTATAATCCTTCTGTGGGGTATACTACAAAATAGGATCAATAAATTGTGCAGCTAACTTTCCTAAATATGAATGTTCTGAATATTATTATTTTTGTTTTTTCGAGAGATAAGCTTGAGTGATCTAATTGACTCAACAACCAAAAAGTTTAGATATCTTAATCAACCAGAACATCTAAAGTTATTTCAGGTTGTTTATCAAAGTTAGCTGGCTAACTCGTTGATCCCGCTTTGTAGTTCACCCCTCTGGTCTCTCTTTCCTTAGGCCATATATTACCTTGGGTAAAATTCAATTAAACTTCTATATTTCATTATTGGTGAACTGAAATCACAGAATGGTTTTCTAAATGAGGCATGTGTGTACTGGACAGTAGCTATAGTATGTAAACAAAGACCAGGTATAAAGATAACTGACCCAGATCATTGACTTAACCAAGATCATTTTTTTGGTCTGAACTGTTTAATTCTGTTATCAATTCTCCACATAGGTTCCTCTAGTTCAACAGCTCTGACTTGTGCAAGAGTGTTTTGTGAGGCTCAGCTCAGATCAAGTTAGCCTTGAGTGTCAGGGCAGGGCGACCCTCTGTGTTGTGTTTGCCCTGCAGATGTGTGTTTAATGTGAGTTCAGAGCAGCACCTTACTGTGGGTAATCTATCAAATCAAGTGAAAGCCATAATTAACCGTCTGAGAGACTTCCAGACACATACAGTTCAGGTTTCACACGTTCCCCGGCTTCTCTCTTCATGCTGTTATTGGCTCCCCTTCAGAATACAGAACACACAGAATACAGGACATGGAACAGGACGCTGAACAAGAACCATAAGGCAAGGCAAAAAAATTCAAAATAAAACTAAAGGGTTTGTGGGAGCGGGAAACTCCCTGCTGATAGTGTGGCTTTTCTCTCTGTCTTAAAGGGAGTAATGTGGCCACTGGTCAATGAGCTGTTTATATCACCATGACCATCAATTCAGTGTTTGTGTGTGTGTGTGTGTGTGTGTGTGTGTGTGTGTGTGTGTGTGTGTGTGTGTGTGTGTGTGTGTGCGTGTGTGTGTGTATTCGCGTGTGTGTGTGCGTGTCCTATCTCTGTCTCTGCCACAGCCCAGTAGTCGCCTGCACAGCAAACCAAAATGGGTTCTGTGAAAGTTCCCAGAACATTCGTTAGGTTGTGGCAAATGTACTCAACAAAAAAACTGTCCAGTCGTGCTTATGATTATGGAATGTTGGTATAAAACATTCACTCGTCTGATGTAGCTAGAACATTCCTAGAACACATTTAATCTGTTCTTTAAAGGTTGCCAGAATGTTACATTAGCTTGTTGGAACAATCTGGTGAGAACATTGTGGGGACATCACAAAAGATACAGTATGTTCCCAAAATACAAAAACTGTCCGATTGTGCAGGTGAATGAACAATGTTTATTTTAGGGTGCAAAAAACATTCACCTGATGTTACAAGAACTTTCCCAGAACACATTTTGTCTGTTGTTTAAAGGTTCCCAGAATGTTTTAGGTTGTGGGAACATTGTGTGACTATGGCAAGAGAGGTTGCCAAAACACTCAAATGTGATGACATTCATAGAATGTTTGTTAGGTTGCAAAGGACATTCCTAAAATGTTTTCTGAGAATGTTGACAGAACATCTGGTCTAATTTCTTTAAAGGTTCCCAGAACATTTATGGGAGTTGTCTGAGATAGTAAATAGCAAAAATTGTAAATATAAGTCTGTTTTTATGACGTTCAAACATATTTAGCATATTTGTTAGATAGATAGATAGATAGATAGATAGATAGATAGATAGATAGATAGATAGATAGATAGATAGATAGATAGATAGATAGATAGATAGATAGATAGATAGATAGATAGATAGATAGATAGGTACTTTATTGCTCCCCCGGGGGGGAAATTTCATTGTCAAGCAGCTACAACAAAACACAGGGCAGGTGCAAAATGCCACAACGAAAAGTACACAAAAGACAGATACACGGTACATGATACATAGAGCGGCAGTATGAAAAAGTATAGAAATACAAGATATCTGGAGTGCAAAAAAAAAAAAAAAAAAAAAAAGCTATAAAAGGACATTGCATAGTATGAGTGGTTGGCTGAATATGTACACTATACATTGGTGGATGTTGGATGGTTAACTATACTATACAGGTCGATGGCAGAGAAATACTTCAGTAGCTAAAAATGCGTATGATATGAGCGAGGGTAATAATAGTTTACTTAATAGACAGACTGGGTAAATTAACAGGTAAGTGAAAATTTTGCATGGTTAAATTAGTTAAATTAGCTGTACAGTTAGGTATACAGTTATATTTACAGATAAGTGAATACTTGCATGTTTACACAAACTGTACAGGTAAATGACAGGAAGAGATACTTTAATAGCTAAATGTGTGTATGATATCATTTGGGGTAATAATAGTAATTCCCTTAAAATACAGTCCTTAGTGCGCAGGGTTTAATTACGGACAACTGCACTTATTGCACATTCGATATACTAAAAGCAATGAGAAAAGGTGCAACTGGCAGGATACTAATATGCATTCCTGAGTGAATGCCTACGCCCAATAATTACTTACAATATTGCATGTGATATAATATAACAACTGTACATGAGTATGTATATACAGACCTGTATGAATAAATAGGTCCTGAGTGGATGAGTGCTGACGGACCAGAGTTACTCACGGATGGATGCATAATTGTTAAACTAGGTCCTAGCACCCCAACAGTTCCAGATCTATGTTGCCGACGGCACGGCACCCCGGTGAGGCATTATATAGTCTCATAGCCGCCGGCAGGAAGGACCTCCTGTAGCGCTCTCTGGCACACCGTGGTGGGATCAGTCTGTGACTGAAAGTGCTCCTCTGCGTCATAACCATAGTGTGCAGAGGGTGGGTGACGTTGTCCATGATGGCCAGCAGTTTGGCCAGGATCCGTCTCTCCGCCACCTCCTCTAGAGTGTCAAGGCTCATCCCCAGGACAGAGCTAGCCTTCCTGATCAGCTTATTTACCCGAGAAGCATCACCGGCTTTGATGTTTGCTCCCCAGCACACCACTGCAAAAAAGATGGCACTGGCCACCACAGACTGGTAGAAGGTATGCAGTAGTTTACTGCACACGTTGAAGGACCTGAGCCTCCTCAGAAAGTAGAGTCGGCTCTGGCCCTTTTTGTACAGGGCCCCGGTGTTACCAGCCCATTCCAGTCTGTTGTCCATATGGACACCCAGGAACTTGTATGACTCAACCATTTCCACATCCGTCCCCTTTATAGGGACTGCAGTCAGTTGTGCCTTGGTTCTCCTGAAGTCCACCACCATCTCCTTAGTTTTGCTGATGTTGAGCTGAAGGTGGTTCTGCTCACACCACAACACAAAGTCACTGATTGTGCTCCTGTACTCCTCCTCCTGCCCACCCCTGATGCACCCTACAATAGCAGAGTCATCCGAGAACTTCTGTAGGTGGCATGTCTCAGAGTTATATCTGAAGTCTGAGGTGTAGAGGGTGAACAGGAAGGGGGACAGGACCGTACCCTGGGGGGCCCCTGTGTTGCTAACAGCCCGTTCTGACACACAGCTCTGTAGTCGCACAAATTGTGGCCTACCGGTCAGGTAGTCCATGACCCAGGAGACTAAGGGTGCTTCCACTTTCATCCTCCTCATCTTCTCACCCAGTAGCAGGGGCTGAATGGTATTGAAGGCACTGGAGAAGTCAAAAAACATGACCCTCACAGTGCAACCTGCGTTGTCCAGGTGAGAGTAGGCCCTCTGCAGAAGGTAGATGATTGCATCATCCACCCCGATTTTGCGCTGGTATGCAAACTGCAGGGGGTCCATTGATGAACACACCAGGGGTCTGAGGTGAGCGAGGACTAACCTTTCCAGGGTCTTCATGATGTGGGATGTTAGCGCTACAGGTCTGAAGTCATTCAGGACAGTGGGGTGTGCCTTCTTGGGCACTGGGACGAGGCAGGATGTTTTCCACAGCACAGGGACCCTTTCTAGGCTCAGGCTAAGGTTGAAAAGACGCTGGAGTATTCCACACAGTTGGTCAGCACAGACCCTCAGCACCCTTGGGCTGATGCCATCAGGGCCCGCCGCTTTCCACTGGTGTAGTCTCTCCAGCTCTCTCTTCACTTGGTTGGTGGTGAAAGCCAGCCCAGGTGGGGAGGTGGGGGGAAGGGGGGTGTTGAGGATCAGTCCAGGGGGGGCAGGGGCAGAGGTGGGGTCACTGATTGTCTCAGCAGAGGTGCTGTGAGCAAAGTGGGGGTGGGATAGCTGTGAGGGTGTGTGGTCTGGGGAGCTGGAGGGGAGGTGGACAGGGCCAGTATCGAACCTGTTAAAAAATTGGTTCAGCTCATTGGCTCTGTCCTGGGTCCCCTCCGTCTGCCCACTGTTTGACTTTTTGAAGCCAGTGATATTTCTCATACCCTTCCACACCTCTCTCACCTGGCTCTGCCTCAGCTTGTCCTCCATCTTCTCCTTATACACTCTCTTCCCCTCAGCAATCCGCAACTTCAGCTCCCTCTGGACGCATTTCAATTTGTCCTTGTCCTTCTCCTTGAAGGCCCTCTTCTTCTCATTCAGCAGGGCCTTCAGGTCGCTGGTGACCCAGGATTTATTGTTTGGGAAACAGCGTACCTTCCTGGTGGGTACAGTGTTGTCTACACAAAAATTAATATAGTCTGTTATGCAGTCAGTGAGTCCATCGATGTCCTCCCCATGAGCCTCACAGAGCACATCCCAGTCTGTTGTTTCAAAGCAGTCCTGTAGGGCCTCATTCGCCTCTGGGGACCATCTCCTAATAGTCCTGGTGGTTGCAGGCTGCTGTTGGACCATAGGCCTGTAGAGTGGGGTGAGGTGGACAAGGTTGTGATCCGATCTACCGAGGGGAGGGAGTGCAGTGGAGTTGTATGCATCCTTCACATTAGCATATAACAAGTCAAGAGTTTTATTATTCCTGGTTGGGCACTTCACGAACTGTTTGAACGTGGGCAGCGTTGAAGAGAGAGATGCATGGTTAAAATCCCCCGAAATGGCAAGGAAAGCACTGGGATGCGCTGTCTGTAACCTCGCGATAACAGAGTGGATGACGTCACACGCTGCGTTTGCGTCAGCAGAGGGCGGGATGTAAACAACAACCTGTTTAAGGTTTAACATAATATTCCAATGATGTTCACGCAATATACATTTTAATATACATATAAAGAGGATGGGTAAGTGATGGTGAATAACCCAGTTACCAGTATATCCCTGGGAAGAAGGCTAAAAAGGATGCATGGAATTCCTGATTGACCATACTGCCATGGCTATATACTGAAAAGAGAGCTTTCCTGGTGGCGGAGGATAAAATACCTGGCTTGGGAACAAAGCATTGCATGTTCAAACCCCACATATGCAGATTGTCAACATATAACGTGTAAAAAAAGAAATGGTTCTGTTTGTATGATGTCCTATGAATTAAATATAAATACCATTTGTGTTTATATCACCTTCTAGTGGGTCTACAATACAGTCCTTAAATGCGAATTTCAATTAAATCTGTAGAGAAATATAATGGGGATGCATTCCAATCTCCTTTCTTATCCTTTAAGGAGATAAAAATTTGCATGCTGAGAAAGTGGTGGTAATATTAGGTACAACTTAAATATAACATTTTCTAAATGTTCTTGAAATCTTCTGAGGACCACCAAGACTAGGTAAAATGTATATTGTGTGAACATCAATGGAATATTATGTTAAACTTAAAATAAATATGCTATGAACACTATAAACACAGACGTATTTGGAAATTGTGGAACATTATTTAACATTGTGGGAATGTTCTGTGCAACCTTCGTGAATATCACAAGAATATTATTACAACATTAAGGGAATGTCCTGTGCAATCTAACTTAAACATTATATGAATGTCATCACAACTGAGCATATTTTTTGTTTTGGGAACCTATCTCTTGTAATGTACCCACTTTGTTCACACAACCGGATAACATTGTCTGGGAGCTTATAAAGAAATCAGAAAGGCTATTCTGTCAACATTCTTGCAACATCAAATGAATGTTTTGTGCACCCTAATACAAACATTATCTGTATGTCAGAACAACTGGACAGTTTTTGTGTTTTGGAAACTTATCTCTTGTCATGTATTTAATCTTTAAAGAACCGAGTTCCAAATATCTCTAACAGTCCAATTTTTTTTTTGCGTGTTATGCCTCATTAATTCACATAGAAATGGCCAATTTCACTAAGCTGGACAAACTTCTATCTTCGAGGAGAGCCCAAGCACAACCTTTTTCCTCCCTAGCACATTTTCCGGCTGGGGCCCACATTGCCTTCACTACTAATAATAACTTTGGACATGTGTGTGTTCCTATCAAAGTAAGTGCCTTATTACGTTATCGTTGTAGTTTCTGTATATCGTGTTGTCGTTTCTACTAGCACACCTTATGTATGGATGAAGCATAATGTATTTAGCTACTGTTTTATTCACATGTTTTCAAGTACTGGTGACAAATCATGCATTCCGATTCTTGCATAGATTGTAATGGACACACATGCCATGTGTAAAATATTTTGTTGAAGGTTGTACTCATTATGATGAGCTAATGCTAAGATAATTGCCAGCCGTGTGTGGTGCCATGTTTGTTGACATCATGCCATGCATTCTGGTTGTCACGTAAACGTCCATCAGACCAAAGATGTTATAGCAAAACGAGGTGAAGGGATGGTTCACTTGTCATTCGCGTAAACGTCTGGAAGTGAATGATGGAAGTGAATGATGGTAAACAGACGCAACTCATCTTGTAACCTCTTATTTTTGGTTGACGCAAAAAAATTAACATGGAGGCGCGCACAAACTACCCATTGTCGGATTACTTTTGATTTTTGGAAAGTGTTTTACTCCATTATTTTGATCACTGGTGAGTTCACCCATGATGTGATGAATTTTAAATAGTAATTGCTATTAGTTCATTCATATTATGGTTTCTGTCAGCCGAGTGTTAGCTAAATATGACTGCTTGTGTTACGTCACTCTTTCCTCAGTTAGCGACTAATGTAGCCTGCATTTTCCGGTTTGGATGAGAATTGTGTTAAGCTGTCACTACTTCTGTGAATGTCGGAACATTGCATCCAAATATAAACTGCTCACTTCGAGGACATAACGTTGTAAAGACTGTGTTTGTGCAAAATGTTTCTGTGAAAAAACAGTGTGGCCAGCTCAAACGCTGACTGTTTTATCAATCGTAACTGGACGTTCTAAATAAGTGTTCTAATCACACTGGCAAGGGCCACTATAGAATGATCACACCTGTGTGTTCGTACGTGTCAAAGGCTTTAATGTGTTCTAGGAACGTTCTTGCAACATCAGGTGAATGGTTTTTGCACCCATTGTAGATCATCTGCACAACTGGACATTTTTAGTTTTTTGGGAACATATCTTTTGTGATGTCCCCACAATGTTCCCACCAGACTGTTCGCACAAAATGTTTTTGGGAGGTTATCGTCCTAATGTTAGATAAAACCCTAACTAGAACTTAATGGGAATCTTAGCTAATGTTTTTGGAATGTTACCGGTTTGCTGGGTTGTGGTTTCCAGGGGGAGTTTTGTCTCCAGAGGCACACTGAGCTAATTGCCCTCCCCCTCTTCCCCTCCAAACACACACACATCACCCCACTCAAACCCTGCTCCTGTAGCCCCAGCCCCTGGTTCTGGGAGGGAGGAGGAGGGCTGGATTAATGATAATTGCGGTGTGTGGGAGGCTGGAGAGAGGCCAGGATTACAGAGGGATTCTCCTTGATCCACAGAGATGCTGATGGTAATACTCTCTACCCATCCCTCCCTCCTCAATGGCCTCTGCACACACACATGGTCACACATACATTACACAGACATACTGTACACGCGCACACACACGCATACACACACAGAGACACATGGTGGACAGAGGGACGTGGTTACAGCAATATGCAGTAAGTATAGGGTCTGTATGTCCGTGCTGAGAGCCAGTGTTGGTGAATCACTCCTCCCAGGGCTGTAGACTGAGACTAGCCTTGCGTCAGGGTCACTCCTCGCCTGTTTATGTCTGCCCCCGTGTGCGCAGGCCGCCCCTGCAGCTGACGCACCACCACCACACTGGGGTTAACACACAATCTGTTTCCCAAATGCTGCCGTCTCCCAACACTCCCTATACTGTCTGACTCACCTCCCCCTCATTTATTACTATATAATTACTACATAGTTATTATATTACCCGGAACTTGATATGTTAATCCTCACTGTCAAGTCTTGTAAAATGTTGGTGTGCCAGCACAACTACTTAGTGTACATTTTAACCCCAACAGTAAATGAACCATCCTTAAAACAATATTATTTCCATGCAATTCACTGGACCTCATGCAATGTCCTCCTGATGGTGTGTTCAGGACCCTTCTTGTGTAGATAGATCCCTCCGCCAAACCTTCCCTTTCTGCTTCGTCAGGCTCCTCTGCCATTAAACCACCCCTGTGTGTGAGAGAGAAGCCACAGCCTGACCTCTACCTCTCCCCTTAACAAAATCATGTCAAAAAGCAATTAATATCTTAATATCTCCATCAGCGTGTCCGTGGCCGCCAGCCGCCAGGCCTCACGACTCACCGACTCGTTGTTTTCCACCCCGGGGCTGGCCAGTGGTTTCCCTGGTCTGATTTCCCAGTGCCCCGGTGGTCAGCTGTGGTTTTCAGGGGCACGGGGAAGGAGACTGTGGGCAGGGAGGCCCTCCACTCCCTTCCACTCCCAGACCAGCGTTAAGTACTCTCCAGTCTCTTCAGTCGTGAGAGCCGCAGTGGCTACAGCCCTGACTCCTAATGCAGTGGCCAGCCAGAAGCACCACTCCACTCATACAATCCATTATGGCCAGAAAATATCTGACCTGTATTAGAGCCAACACTAGGCTCCAGTCTGTACCTTCAATAGGCTAATAGATGCAGAGGAGAGTTGTTTCAGATGGGCAAATCATTTTGCTTACACATGCTGTGATGGCGTAAAAATATATTGGATTGGAAGCCTTTTTCACTAGTTAATCATAACTGAAGAGTAAAATACAACATTAGCATAATTACTTATACTCTTGTGAGATATAGTATTAAGATGTAATGTCTCACAGAAGAAAATATGGAAGTCACCATCTCATTCTTAGTTCATGTGTCATCTTTGCTTAGTATAAGTCTGCTGACTGTGCCTTTGTGTCTGTCTTTGAGGACATGTATTTAATTTCCACATGCAAATGTCAGTGAGGTACATCACTGAAAACTGGGATGAAGCACTTTACCACCATCTCCAGGGGCATCTCTCTTACACACACTGTGTTAATACAATACCTGGTCTGAGTTAGGTCTTTCTTTTACAGCGTAGCTTTTCAAAGGAAAGGAAAGGAAAGGCAAGAAGAGGAAGGCTTCTGAGCCATTGCTCCACATTATTTAGTTTTTTCACTTTTTCGTTCATTTCTTTTGGCAGGGTCTCCCTGAAACTGGTGGAAGGTCTTGGCAAACCATGCGATAAAATCTCATGATTAAAGAAGCTAAAATAAGTATATAACTTGTGTGTCTATTAACCACTGAGAAGAAAAAGAGAGAGAGAAAGTGTTTTTATTGTTCTGCCCTTGCCTGGCCAGTGAGTCTGGTTGTATAATCTCTTCACCCCCCCCAGTCCTCTCTCTCTCTCTCTCTCTCTCTCTCTCTCTCTCTCTCTCTCTCTCTCTCTCTCTCTCTCTCTCTCTCTCTCTCTCTGTCTCTGTCTCTGTCTCTGTCTCTGTCTCTGTCTCTCTGTCTCTGTGTGTGTGTGTGTAGCCTCCCTGATCCTTTTCATTGTGTGGTTTTGAGTCTGAACGGCTACTGTTCTTCCATAATTGTTCTTGTCCAGCTCATTTAGGAGCACTCATTAATGCTCAACACACACACAGAGCAACGCCCCCCTCTGGCTCGTGACTAGCCGAGGTCATCTGATCCCCGCCAGGCAGGCCCACACACCTTGGCTGGGTGGGTGGCAATAGTGCTGAGTACACTGTAGTGGTTTGGGCATGTCTCTCTACTCCGCTCTGCTCTGGACACTGAGCCTCCGACTGCTGTCAGGGCTCCAGTCTACAGCTTTACTTTACCTTCAGACCAGGCTAACATTAAACACCAGCTGTACAAATACATATACATTTAAGTACTGTGCCATGTGGGAGAAATCCTGCCTTCTGTAGATTTTAGCTGTATTAATTACTTTACATAAGGGTATTTTGCAATGGTTGTTCTGATAATATAGGAACTTGTAGTTGTAGTGGTGGTGGTCTAATGCAAAGTGCTGATGGAGGCAACTTGTCTTTTCTTTCAAGGGCACATGTTGCTGAGAGGAGTATGGCTTGGACCCAGCTGGACTGGACTGGACTGAACAGGGTCATAATAATATAATAGGAATATAAGAGTGGTATTTCTGACAGGCCTTTAGGTGGCTCATACCCTTACGGGGGGGGGGGGGGGGGGGGGAGGGGGGCTAGGAATATACTAGCCGCTTGACTTGGAAATGCATAGCACATTGTCAGGTAATAAAACATGAATAAGGATTTCGAATGCTGAGCCCGCTTTGGCTGATATTTTTTTCTCCGAAAAAAACAATTCAATGCTTTCGATACTTTATTGAAATGGTCTTAATTGAGTAATCGTGAGACAGAGAAAGGATTGTTATGATCCTTCTCTATCTCTGTAAACTCTTCTGAGTGGCCCCATTGTAGGCCAGATTGATTTACTATTTATCCCAGATAGAGAAGAGTCATAATGCTGTGCACCATGGGGAGAGTAAATTCCTGTATCGGTGTCAGCTACATTAACTTACTTCCTGGATCTCAATTCAATTAGTGTTCGCTGCAGAATTCTCCAGCATTAATAAATCAATAGTGATGGCCTGCTGATATGCTGTGAACGTCTATGAGGCCCCTCTTCCCCCTTCTCCCCCCCGTCTCACATGTACATTATTGTTATGATCATTACTACTGCTGCAGTCAGGACAGGCAGTTATGAGATTGATATTTAATTGCACTCTGACTTGACAGGATGGAACATGCTTTTATTATTTAAAAAACACAGACGGACAGATATGATCTTGGGAATTGTTGCACAACAGGGCTGTTCAATAGAGAAGCGTTCATCATTTTACTGATTGAAGAACAAACACACAGTAGTCTTCAGGGCAGTTAACCCTCTCCCTGTCGCTTGCTGAAGGAAGGCCATGCAGGGCGGTGAGATGTGTGAGCTGTGGGAGAAGAGATGTGATTTTTGTTTTCCAATCGTTAAGCTCCAGCAGCTGTTTGGAACTATCTGAGACAGGGAGTTGCTGCACAGGCCGGATCTGGGAGCTGTGTGATGAGGAGATGAGGAGATCAGGAGCACTGCGTTAGCGGTTGTCCCTCAACCCTGAGCTCTGCCTGGGGAAGATTATGGATGTCAGGATGGAGAGAATGACACAAACGAATGAAGGCACAATGTGTACTATTACCCTGTCTCTGAAGAAACGCATGATTATTATCTTAGACGGTTGAGATAAAATAATCATGAAAGATTGCAGCCAGTGGTTACCTATTAAGTTACTTTATTTTTTTTATTTTTTTACCTTTTAATGCTTTCAGCAGTAAACAAGTGAAATGCATCTGTGAGATGCACCCCACTGTCCTGAATGACTTCAGACCTGTAGCGCTAACATCCCACATCATGAAGACCCTGGAAAGGTTAGTCCTCGCTCACCTCAGACCCCTGGTGTGTTCATCAATGGACCCCCTGCAGTTTGCATACCAGCGCAACATCGGGGTGGATGATGCAATCATCTACCTTCTGCAGAGGGCCTACTCTCACCTGGACAACGCAGGTTGCACTGTGAGGGTCATGTTTTTTGACTTCTCCAGTGCCTTCAATACCATTCAGCCCCTGCTACTGGGTGAGAAGATGAGGAGGATGAAAGTGGAAGCACCCTTAGTCTCCTGGGTCACGGACTACCTGACCGGTAGGCCACAATTTGTGCGACTACAGAGCTGTGTGTCAGAACGGGCAGTTAGCAACACAGGGGCCCCCCAGGGTACGGTCCTGTCCCCCTTCCTGTTCACCCTCTACACCTCAGACTTCAGATATAACTCTGAAACATGCCACCTACAGAAGTTCTCGGATGACTCTGCTATTGTAGGGTGCATCAGGGGTGGGCAGGAGGAGGAGTACAGGAGCACAATCAGTGACTTTGTGTTGTGGTGTGAGCAGAACCACCTTCAGCTCAACATCAGCAAAACTAAGGAGATGGTGGTGGACTTCAGGAGAACCAAGGCACAACTGACTGCAGTCCCTATAAAGGGGATGGATGTGGAAATGGTTGAGTCATACAAGTTCTTGGGGGTCCATATGGACAACAGACTGGAATGGGCTGGTAACACCGGGGCCCTGTACAAAAAGGGCCAGAGCCGACTCTACTTTCTGAGGAGGCTCAGGTCCTTCAACGTGTGCAGTAAACTACTGCATACCTTCTACCAGTCTGTGGTGGCCAGTGCCATCTTTTTTGCAGTGGTGTGCTGGGGAGCAAACATCAAAGCCGGTGATGCTTCTCGGGTTAATAAGCTGATCAGGAAGGCTAGCTCTGTCCTGGGGATGAGCCTTGACACTCTAGAGGAGGTGGCGGAGAGACGGATCCTGGCCAAACTGCTGGCCATCATGGACAACGTCACCCACCCTCTGCACGCTATGGTTATGACGCAGAGGAGCTCTTTCAGTCACAGACTGATCCCACCACGGTGTGCCAGAGAGCGCCACAGGAGGTCCTTCCTGCCGGCGGCTATGAGACTATATAATGCCTCACCGGGGTGCCGTGCCGTCGGCAACATAGATCTGGAACTGTTGGGGTGCTAGGACCTAGTTTAACAATTATGCATCCATCCGTGAGTAACTCTGTTCCGTCAGCACTCATCCACTCAGGACCTACTTATTCATACAGGTCTGTATATACATACCCATGTACAGTTGTTATATTATATCACATGCAATATTGTAAGTAATTATTGGACCTAGGCATTCACTCAGGAATGCATATTAGTATCCTGCCAGTTGCACCTTTTCTCATTGCTTTTAGTATATCAAATGTGCAATAAGTGCAGTTGTCTGTAATTAAACCCTGCGCACTAAGGACTGTATTTTAAGGGAATTACTATTATTAGCCCAATAATATCATACACACATTTAGCTATTATAGTATCTCTTCCTGTCATTTACCTGTACAGTTTGTGTAAACATGCAAGTATTCACTTATCTGTAAATATAACTGTATACCTAACTGTACAGCTAATTTAACCATGCAAAATTTTCACTTACCTGTTCATTTACCCAGTCTGTCTATTAAGTAAACTATTATTACCCTCGCTCATATCATACGCATTAGCTACTGAAGTATTTCTCTGCCATCAACCTGTATAGTATAGTTAACCATCCAACATCCACCAATGTATAGTGTACATATTCAGCCAACCACTCATACTACGCAATGTCCTTTTATAGCTTTAATTTTTTTTAGTTATTTTCTTTTTCTTTTTTTCTTTTTTAAAATTTTGTATATAATTTTTCTTTTTTTAGATTATTTATATATATTTTGTATTATTTTTATGTTTTTTCTTTTTTTTTTTTTCTTTTTTTTTGTCTTTTTTTTTCTTTTTTTTTTTTTTTGCACTCCAGATATCCTGTATTTCTATACTTTTTCATACTGCCGCTCTATGTATCATGTACCGTGTATCTGTCTTTTGTGTACTTTCGTTGTGGCATTTTGCACCTGCCCTGTGTTTTTGTTGTAGCTGCTTGATAATGTAGCTGCTTGATAATGAAATCAATAAAGTACATATCTATCTATCTATCTATCTATCTATCTATCTATCTTTCAGCAGTAAACAAGTGAAATGCATCTGTGAGAGCATCTTTCAGCAGTAAACAAGTGAAATGCATCTGTGAGAGCATCTTTCAGCAGTAAACAAGTTAAATCTGTGAGAGCATCTTTCTTTTAATTCCTTTGTTTGACAATTATGGCAGTCTTTGAACAAGACAAAGAAACAACTTTTATTTTATGCTTGTTAATGCAATGGGCAACTTGGAGATACAGCCTCTTTCGGTCATTGTCAAAGTATCATCTGTGTGTGGTCTTTATTTGTTGATGAGTATATTAGAGTGCCCATTTCCTTTCAGTTGTGTATTACTTAGTTTGCTACTGATTGTTACATTATGTTCTTTTCCACTGGATATATCTATGATGTCGGTTGATTCCAGTGTTCGCTTGGTTGATTCCACTGGATATATCTAAGACCCCCCTTCCCAAAAGTCTTTCTATATGGATTACAACGCATGGCACCCACACTGGTAATCTAAGGTGAAATAAAACTATTTTAATGCTATAGGGAGGCACAGAGAGAGTAAGGAAGAAGGGGGAGGCACTGAAACAGAGAGAATTATATATTTAGACTGCTGCCATGCCACTGCCTGTTTCTGACTTTTGACCTTTGATGTTGATTTGGTAGAAACGGTCTACTGAACAGGTCTTCAGTTTAGTCTCTGTCTCTCCTTTTCTGAACAAAGTACCTCTCCAAAAAATGTTTGCCCTTCATTATCTTCAGTGAGGCAATTTTTGGGAACATAATACTGTCTCTAAGCGCCCGCTGCCAGGACCCGGGCTGATCAAAACAGGACAAGAAGTAGGGGAGTTAAAGAGAAGCACACCAACCAGTCGGCTCATCTCCTTTCAAGGCATATGGTGCGAATTTGATAAAAAATGGGGGAGTTTTGGGCATTCACGTCGCTGATGTGAAAAATAACGCAGGCTGTAAAAACCCAAATCAAAAGTGCCTCTGGAAGTGATTAGCCACAAAGAAGAACCAGCTGCATCATCAGCGGCATCTCAATCTCCTATGGGCTGGCAAACTGGCCAAGCGGAGAAATAAAGAATCCCAACCCAGCTCCATGTGGGAGGATGAGCAACAGGGCTAGAGACTGTCAGATGAAGAGAGGAGAGGAGGTGAGGAGAATGGAGCGTGAGGAGAGAAGGAGGTGAGAGAGTAGAGGCTTGAAAGGGGGGGCAGGTGAAGATGAGCCACAGGCCTCTGCCAGACGAGGAGACGAGAGGTCCTCTCCTCTGAGAGGAGGTGGGGGAGGAAGTGCAGGGAGGAAAGAAAGGTGAGGAGGTGAAGGGATGATGGGTCAGGGAGGGAGGGAGGAATAAGGGGCGGAGGGAAGGATATGCCCTCTGGGAACCCAAAATGGAAGAGTCCCTGTGTGTTCTTAAATATTAATGTTCACTTGGAGAGTCCCAGCACTTACTACCGCTCAGTAGTGGCCCTGGGAGAGTAGATATAACAAGAATGTGTATACATTTCATTTCTAATTAGAACCCATCGTTTAGATATTATAGATTGAATGTCCATACTCCAAACATGTCGTTGTGCCTGCTACACAACACTAGCAACACTGAGAGAGTGATCCCCCGACTAGACAGTACAAAGTCTTCCCCTTCTCAGACCCCTAAAAGCATCTCTCCTCTGCTGGGGGAGGAGGTGGTAGACAGGGGGAGTTGTGAGAGTGGGAGCATAGCTACTGTGGGCACGGTGCCCATACTATATACCCCAGTGGCTGTCAATGCCGTTTATGATGAGGGAGGACGATTTTATTTTTCATGAGCATGGCCTCATTTCTATTACAGCTGTCATTCATATTCCATTCACCCAGTTCAATGTACCATTGATAGGTTTAGGCTACTACATGATATTCAAATTGTCCTTAGAACTCTCATGAGGTTGCTACAACCTAATACATCAAATCAAATCAAATTGTATTTGTCACATGCTCCGAATGCCACAGGTGTAGAACTTACAGAGAAATGCTTACTTACAAGCCCTTAACCAACAATGCTTTAAGAATTTTTAAGATAAAATAAGTGTTATTTGAGGTTATTGAGGTAATATGTACATGTAGGTAGAATTAAAGTGACTATGCATAGATAATAAACAGAGAGTAGCAGCAGCGTAAAAGAGGGGTCTGGTGGCCCTTTGATTAGCTGTTCAGGAGTCTTATGGCTTGGGGGTAGAAGCTGTTAAGAAGCCTTTTGGACCTAGACTTAGCGCTCCGGTACCGCTTGCCATGCGGTAGCAGTGAGAACAGTGTAGGACTGAGGTGGCTGGAGTCTTTGACAATTTTTAGGGCCTTCCTCTGACACCACCTGGTATAGAGGTCCTGGATGGCAGGAAGCTTGGCCCCAGTGATGTACTAGAATGTACGCACTACCCTCTGTAGTGCCTTGCGGTCGGAAGCCGAGCAGTTGCAATACCAGGCAGTGATGCAACCAGTCAGGATGCTCTCGATGGTGCAGCTGTAGAACCTTTTAAAGATCTGAGGACCCATGCCAGAGGGGGAATAGTCTTTGTCGTGCCCTCTTCACAACTGTCTTAGTGTGTTTGGACCATGATAGTTTGTTTGTGATGTGGATACCAAGGAACTTGAAGCTCTCAACCTGCTCCACTACAGCCCCGTCGATGAGAATGGGGACGTGCTCGGTCCTCCTTTTCCTGTAGTCCACAATCATCTCCTTTGTCTTGATCACGTTGAGGGAGAGGTTGTTATCCTGGCTCCACACGGCCAGGTCTCTGACCTCCTCCCTATCGGCTGTCTCATCGTTGTCCGTGATCTTGATGATGGTGTTGGAGTCGTGCTTGGCCATGCAGTCATGAGTGAACAGGGAGTACAGGAGGGGACTGAGCACGCACCCCTGAGGGGCCCCCGTGTTGAGGATCAGTGTGGCGGATGTGTTGTTACCTACCCTTACCACCTGGGGGCGCCCCGTCAGGAAGTCCAGGATCCAATTGCAGAGAGGGAGGTGTTTAGTCCAAGGGTCCTTAGCTTAGTGATGAGCTTTGAGGGCACTGTGGTGTTGAAGGTTGAGCTGTAGTCAATGAATAGCATTCTCACATAGGTGTTCCTTTTGTCCAGGTGGGAAAGCACAATGTTGAGTGCAATAGAGATTGCATCATCTGTGGATCTGTTGGGTGGCATGCAAATTGGAGTGGGTTTAGGGTTTCTGGGATAATGGTGTTGATGTGAGCCATGACCAGCCTTTCAAAGCACTTCGTGGCTACAGACGTGTGCTACGGGTCAGTAGTCATTTAGGCAGATTACCTTAGTGTTCTTGGGCACAAGGACTATGGTGGTCTGCTTGAAACATGTTGGTATTACAGACTCAGTCAGGAACAGGTTGAAAATATCAGTAAAGACACTTGCCAGTTGGTCAGCGCATGCTCGGAGTACACGTCCTGGTAATCCATCTGGCCCTGCGGCCTTGTGAATGTTGACCTGTTTAAAGATCACATTGGCTACGGAGAGCGTGATCACACAGTCGTCCGGAACAGCTGATACTCTCATGCATGTTTCAGTGTTGCTTGCCTTGAAGCGAGCATAGAAGTAACTGGGCAGCTCGCGGCTGTGCTTCCCTTTGTAGTCTGTAATAGTTTGCAAGCCCTGCCACATCCAACGAGCGTCGGGTCCGGTGTAGTACGATTCAATCTTAGTCCTGTATTGACGCTTTTCCTGTTTAATGGTTCGTCAGAGGGCATAGCGGGATTTATTATAAGCGTCCGGGTTAGAGTCCCGCTCCTTGAAAGTGGCAGCTCTACCCTTTGGCTCAGTGCGGATGTTGCCTGTAATCCATGGCTTCTGGTTGCGGTATGTACGTATGTTCACTGTGGGGACGACGTCATCGATGCACTTATTGATGAAGCCAGTGACTGATGTGGTGTACTCCTCAATGCCATCGGAAGAATCCCGGAACAAATTCTAGTCTGTGCTAGCAAAACAGTCCTGTAGCTTACATCTGACCAATTTCTTATTGACCGAATCACTGGTGCTTCCTGCTTTAGTTTTTGCTTGTAAGCAGGAATCAGGAGGATAGAATTATTGTCAGATTTGCAAAAGGGAGGGCGAGGCAGAGCTTTGTACACATCTCTGTTTCCCTCTGGTTGCACATTTAACATGCTCATAGAAATGAGGGAGAACGGATTTGAGTTTCCTTGCATTAAAGTCCCCGGCCACTTGGAGCGCCGCCTATGGATGAGAATTTTCTTGTTTGCTTATGGCCTTATACAGCTCATTGAGTGCGGTCTTAGTGCCAGCATCGGTTTGTGGTGGTATGTAGACGGCTATGAAAAATATAGATGAAAACTCTCTTGGTAAATAGTGTGGTCTACAGCTTATCATGAGATACTCTACCTCAGGCAAGCAAAACCTTGAGACTTCCTTAGATTTCGTGCACCAGCTGTTGTTTACAAATATACATAGACCTCCACCCCTTGTCTTGCCAGAGGCCGCTGTTCTATCCTGCCGAAAAAGCTTAAAACCCGCCAGCTGTATGTTATTCATGTCATCGTTCAGCCACGACTTGGTGAAACTTAAGATATTACAATTTTTAATGTCCTGTTGGTACAATATTCGTGCTCGTACCTCGTCTAATTTATTTTCCAATGATTGTACGTTGGGTAGTAATACTGATGGTGAAGGCAGATTACCCACACGCCGTCGGATCCTTACAAGGCACCCCGACCTACGTCTTGTCGGGTGTTTAAAGTACATCCTTCCCGTCCAACTTTGTCCAGTCCGAGGTGAGTAATCGCTGTCCTGATATCCAGAAGCTCTTTTCGTTCATAAGAGACAGTCGTAAGAAATATTATGTACAAAAAAAAACACACATAATAGCACAATTGGTTAGAACGGCAGCCATCTCCTCCGGCGCAATTAAAGTAATAGAACTAACTCATAAGTAAACCCGCTACAATCATGCAGTAACGTTACAGTGTGTTGTCAGTAAGCAGTTTAGAAGTTACACCGGCGGCAATAAATGAATAAAACCAAATGCTTACACTACCTTGAAATGGAAGTTTTCCAGTGTTGCGTTGGATAGTCATAGCCAGCTAGCTAACATAGCATCCTTCTGTTTGAGCAGGGTGTTTGAGTAGGCTAAACTAGCTGGCTGCATTTGCTAGCTAAGTAAGTGAAACTGAAAGTCATCGCTCTCTCTCTCTATCTCTCTCTCTCTTGCTTCTTCATTTTGGATTTTTATTTTTATTTTTTACTGTTAAACTATTCTTTCTCTCTTTTGAGTCAACTACTCACCACATTGTATGCACTGCAGTACTAGCTAGCTGTAGCTTATGCTTTCAGTACTAGATTCATTCTCTGATCCTTTGATTGGGTGGGCAACATGTCAGTTAATGCTGCAATAGTTCTGATAGGGTGGAGGATGTCCTCCGGAAGTTGTCAAAATTACTGTGTAAGTCTATGGAAAGGGCTGAGAACCATGAGCCTCCTAGGTTTTATATTGAAGTCAATGTAAGCTAGCTGTCCTCTGGCTACACCATGGTGCTACCCTACAGAGTGCTGTTGAGGCTACTGTAGACTTTCATTGTAAAGCAGTGTGTTCTAATCAATTATTTGGTGACGTGGATACATTTAGTATAGTTTTATCTAAAAAGGATAACTTTTAAATGTTTACTATTTTATTTTTATGAAATTCCTTGAGAATGATGGTCCTCCCCTTCCTCCTTGAGGAGCCGCCACTGATATACCCCCAGGACTCTGTCTCATTATCTCCTCATCTCCATGAATCACTCAGAACACTCAATAGACCTAGAGCAGCCATCTTGTCCCCAGCACCTCTAAGACCATCCATCCCTCATCCGTCCATCCATCTGCACAGGGCAGCACCAGGACTCAATCCCATTACCAACATAGTCGCAGAGGGCAGGGCTCCCCCCGCCCCATGGTCCGTCTGTTTATCCATTTCATGGTGACCCAAGTCTTTGTGGAGAGCGTGCCCTAGATTATGAAGGGCCCTATGCGATAGCCCCTTTGGGCACGACCAGACCTGTCCAAGCTAATGGAGGGAGAAGGAGACCAAAGACCATTGTGTTACCCAGAGGGAGTGGTCAGAGAGAGGTCAGGAGGAGGTCAGGGTAGTGGTATTGACAATATCCTGCACCAGTGGAGACCTCAAAGCCTCTAAGAGGGCAATGTATAGATGAAGATAAATGTTACTGTATGTACAGTAACATCAAGTAGGGTAAAAATGTGTCAAAGATTCCAGTTTTCTCTTGTTTGGATCAAATACTACCTTATGCTAGTCATCATGTTCTTAGAGGAGAATGAGATCACAGTAGTGTTACAATGCTGGATCTGAGAGTTCATGTATCCTTTACAGCAAAGGCTCATTGAGTGTGAGACAGAGCAGCTGTGCCGTCTGTATCTTTACAGAAAATGTTGGGGTTAGAGAGCTATTTAACTTTCAATGTTAGAGTCACGTAGAAAGCCTGCTTTTTGGAAGCGAGCATCCCCTTCGATACTGTAGTTGTAGTACCTGAAGGTTGTTTTGTCTCCACTAGAGCTTGTACTGGATTTGCAGTGATAATCCCTGTGCCAGCCCAGCCCAGCCCAGAGAGAGAGATCCACTCCAGATGTGTGAGACAGATCAGGCAGTCATACTGCTCAGAGCCCAGGAAGGAGCCGGGACCTTACCGAGGCATTACCAGCTCTGAGTGGTTAGAAATATGGGCCATCAGGGAAAGTTTGACATCCACGTCCTGTCCATCTTTCTCTCCATCTTTCTCTCTCTCTCTCCACTGATAAGGGATATGTTAATCAGTATCCACTACCGCTGAAAGGCACCCTCGCCCACAAAGTGAGTAAACCTTAACCATTACTCAAGTGGGAGTTCATTTGATAGAAAACCCTGCTTGATTTGTTTGTGGCTCTTAAGTAGCTTATGACACGCAAGCGGCCCCTGTTTTTCCTGGTAAATGGTTCTGGAGCGATGGAGCAAGCGAGGCAAGAAGGGTGAAATGTGTGAGACTTCGCCAAAGACCTTGGGGTTTTTCACAGCTTAACTATATTAAGAGCCACCCCCCGCCCTCCCAAAACATGCATACTGAGAACGCCCACACATGCGCACGCACGTACTTACACAACACTCACACACACTGGGTGGTATACATGGAGAGTAAGCAGGACAAAGATGGAGTGGTGCTTTTCTATGTCTGCTGTACTATTTGGAGGGGGAAAGGGTGTGACTAATGTCTCCTACAGTCTCCCTGCCTGACTATATGCTCATACAGAGTGTACTGTATGTTTGCTTTGTAAAATGACACTGTCGGTCTTCACTCGGCTGACCTGGCTGCCTCTAATTGAATGTTACCTGTCCCACAGCCTTCTAAGTAAGCACTGCCACACTGTATTAGCTCACACAGCTTGCCGTGCTAATGGTCCGCAAACACACACAGGGCCCTTGGCCAGAAGAGAGGTGTGTGTGTGTGTGTGTGCGCGTGCACCTTTGTGTGTGTGTGTGCCTGCGTGTGTGTGCCTGTGTATGTATGTGTGCGTGCGTGCCTGGATGTGTATGTGCGTGTGCATGTGTGTGTGCGTCTCAGCGACCATACAGATGACTGCTGACAATATGGCCACACATAGCTGAATCCAGTGGTCATGCAGTTGTCCTAACAGCCTTAACTCCCTCACAGTATTCCTGTCCAGGCTGAGAGGAAAGAGAGCTGCTGAAACACACAGATTTGCTCCGGCTGATGGCAGACCGCAATGGAGGAGTCTGTGGTGGCCTGCATTTCCTTTAATATCCTGGCTAATGTACAGAGAGAACACAGTCCAAGCTGAGAACTCACTGGAGCTGGCCAACCAACCACCGCACCCCACCTCACTTAGGTAATGTTTTCGTTTGATCAGGTATAGATAAGGTGAGGTTAGTAGTAAGTCAAATATGGATGAGCTGAAATGTTTGAAAAGGATCATAGTCTTTAGAAACGGGCACTTCTTCAGAAAAAGTACTTTTCCGCAAAGCTTCTCATCCGGCTGTTATATTTGATATACTCTTGTAGTAATCATATAAATGTAACCCTATAAACCACTTCACTGTAAAACTGAGGTACCGTACCTATTTTCCAAATGATTCCCACAGTCTATTATGTTAATATGATGTTAATTGAAAGGCCCGCAGTAGTTTACAGTAGCATCATCACCTCAGCCCTTTGACAGTTTACAGTAACATCATCACCTCAGCCCTTTGACAGTTTACAGTAACATCATCACCTCAGCCCTCTGACAGTGGGATGCTGGGTTTACCCTTTGTTCTCTGTCTGGTATTAACCCACATCAGCCTAGAATCTGAACCGCCTAGTGATCAGTGGTGATGAGGGTGCCACATTCAGTAACCCACTAACAGCCTGGAGGTCTCCACCAGAGGAGGAGGAGGAAGGGGTGCAAAGACATGGAGAAAGGAGGAAAGCGGAAAGAGAGAGGTGAAAGAAAGAGGGCCAGAGAGTGAGGAGATGGAGGGAATGGGGGGTGGCCTCGACCACACAAATTAAGCATGGCTTCACGTATAGGCCTTCATTGCAGGGTTCACAGCAGCTGGAGAAACCACATCTCCTCCCATGGACCCCAGCCAGGGCCGCGGCCAGACGAATAAGCATAATCTTTTTTTATAAAACACTAGAAAAAACAGTAAACGGTTCAAAAGGCATCAGTAAAAAGAGCCTGCATGGGGGTTTGGGCTCCGAGCTGAGGAAGGAAACCACACAAGGATTACGAGCACGCTGGAGCGAGCACTCACTAGCTCCTCTTCTCTCTTTCTCTCCCTCCCTGTCACCCAGTCAGAACTTCCTGTCTGCAGTACTCCTGCCATGCATGGACCCCAACCAGCCAGCCAGCCTCACCTCACTGAAGGCCAGCCCACAGAAGGAGTATTAGTATTGTACAACAGCAGAACTCCACAGAGGTCTCCCTGTCCTCAGTAATATAGTACCTCCTGAGTTTACATAGCCCTAAGTCACTGGGCAACGACGTCAGTTCAACATTTATTCTATGTTGATTTAATGTAATTTTATTGAAATGACGGAAACAACATTGATTCAACCAGTGTGTGCTGTCACTGTCACTGACCTGCTGAGTAAGCACACCTAAAGATTGGACTCAGGTGCAAATGTGATGTGCTAAGGCAGCTGCCTCCGCTACCATTATGATTGGCAAAGAAAATAAGACTGGGACTAATAAACTATGAGATTGTAGTTCTGAACAGGCATAAAAATCAGGAACAGGAGTTTTTCCCAACTACATGACCTGTCCAGAATAAACTCTGGCCCCTCGTTATAGCCCCTAATAACAAACTGTTCTAACTCTCATGCTGAGGCTTCCTGCTGAGGCTTCCTGCTGACCCTGGTCATGTGGCGTGGGTTGCTGGGCTGTGGTGGTTGTGATCGGGGTTCCGGCTCGGCTGGTTGGTTTCTCTCACATGGGAGGAGTACAGCTTGGCTCCTCCCTCTACTTGACTGTCCACTAAGGTTTCTCTTAACAATAGATACTGTAAATGTTACGGGTGGCGTGTTCTTGTGTCATTCATAACATAATTACCCACTGTCCTCTATGGTCATTCTTGGACCGCTGCTATATACATAAATGATATTTAAATGATTTGTTTGGCTCAGAGCCTTTCATACTTTCCTATGCCTTTGTCTTCTGACAAAGAGGCCAGTTGTGTGGCGCTGCAGTGTTTTCACCCAGGAGAGAAGAGATGAGAAGAGACTGGCTCTCTGAGCTTCCCCCTGATGACAGACTCTAATTCTGGGGAGGTTTCTATCCCGTGGAGGGTAAACACACATACACACCGTGGTGGAGTGTGAAGGTGTTTACTGCAGAGTAACCCAGAGCAGAGGCAGTGTATACCGCACAGCCAGGGTCTGACCACCTACAGCGTACTGCAGAAGCCCGGCAGCCATCCCAGCTGCTACACATTTGGTGGGGCCTTTGGAATAAAGCTGTTGTCATAGGAAATAAATGCGATTAACGATATGCTTTGGTTGCTGTCATGTCCTCTTATTTCTTTTAGCTTTCTCTGTAAGTCTGTATGGTGTTTGTAAGTCTGTACTTTGCGTTTTACATTACTTTGTTGTTGTTTATTACAATATCTATGCATTTACATGTCTCTGTGTGTTTACATGTCTCTGTGTGTTTACATGTCTCTGTGTGTTTACATGTCTCTGTGTGTTTACATGTCTCCTTGTGTTTACATGTCTCTGTGTGTTTACATGTCTCTGTGTGTTTACATGTCTCTGTGTGTTTACATGTCTCCTTGTGTTTACATGTCTCTGTGTGTTTACATGTCTCTGTGTGTTTACATGTCTCTGTGTGTTTACAAGTCTCTGTGTGTTTACATGTCTCTGTGTGTTTACATGTCTCTGTGTGTTTACATGTCTCCTTGTGTTTACATGTCTCTGTGTGTTTACATGTCTCCATGTGTTTACATGTCTCTGTGTGTTTACAAGTCTCTGTGTGTTTACAAGTCTCTGTATGTTTACAAGTCTCTGTGTGTTTACAAGTCTCTGTGTGTTTACATGTCTCTATGTGTATGATTTCCACTTCATGTGAGTGCACTCTCTTTCCCTTTTTAGGATAAACAATGTGTTTTATTGTATGACACTAAAACCCCAACATGTGAATGCTGTTGTCTACCTCTCTTCACTCTCCACTTGGGTGCAACACAAGCATTTATAGCTAGTCTCCTTCAATCTGGAGAGGGAGGAGGAGTAGGAGGGACATCTGCAAAGGGCCTTGATTATATCTGAAGATGTGAAGAGGGAGGATGGGGGGGGGTGGGGGTGGTAAAGAAGTAAGATGAAGGAGAATAAAAAAAAATAGACAAAGTTTCTGACTGTGAAATGACTGCCAGATTTCTATTTGTAACTCTTGAAAGCCCTTGTCTCTGCTGCTGCATATGGGATGTGGGATGAGCACTCTGGCAAATCAAAGGCTGTTGGATAGAGATCTCTGGAAGCCCCAGTTAGTAAACAGCACCATAAAAGCGGCTTTTGGGGTTGAGCGTTAAACAAAAACTTGAACGTCTGCCCACCTTCAGTAAAGCCACGGCTTCTGCAGGCTCCAGCACTGTGCGTGGCTGCACTCTCTCTGCAGGGGGGGCAAATCACTTAGAAATAATAGTGGCTTCAAGCTCTTCAAGCTCTTCATCTCAGACTCTCATGTCACATTTCAATCGCTTATTTTTTTCTCCCTTTTTTCCCCCCACAGATATCATCCTTTTGTTCTTGTCTTTTTATTTGCGCCTGATATCGCTCCCTCTCCCTCTCCCTCTCCCTCCCCCTCTCCCTCTCCCTCTCCCTCTCCCTCTCCCTCTCCCTCCCCCTCTCCCTCTCCCTCTCCCTCTCCCTCTCCCTCTCCCTCTCCCTCCCCCTCTCCCTCTCCCTCTCCCTCTCCCTCTCCCTCTCCCTCCCCCTTCTCCCTCTCCCTCTCCCTCTCCCTCTCCCTCTCCCTCTCCCTCCCCCTCCCCCAGTATTGACAAGTGTGAGGCCTGTAGTAATAGTGTTCTACTCCTGTATAAACCTCATCTATCCCATGCACCTCAGAGAGGAGACACATCCACACACACAGGCCCAACCTCAGAGTCAGCTCTCTCTCTCTGTGGCTGCTTTATTTTTTACACTTTATCAGTGCCAAAGATCATTGCACAGTGTTTTTTTCTCATTCAAGGATGTAAGTGTTTGTGACATTGTGGCTAGAGGGGGAGGAGGTGTTGAGCCCAAACTATTTCATTTTAAACTGCTCAAACCCAGTAGCATTCCAATATACCATTCGCTGAAGAAGAGAGAGTGTGCCTGTGTGCTCTGCAGTGAAGGAGGTTCATGCTGTGTGGAGTTTGTGTGTCGTTGTTTTCCACTTCAGTGAGCAAAGTACCTTACCACGGAAACAACCCCTCACCTTCACATGGGTTATGGTAAACAGTCGCTCAGTTTGGTGAACTTTTATGGTTAAAAATGGTTAACCATTTGGCACATAGCATCGTTAACCAACCGCCTTTGTCATTCCACAAAATTAGTATGAATAGAATAAGAAATGCATAATTGGTTTGTAACAGGTTTATTACAAAATAAATGTATTTTTACAGGACAGGGAAATTGTAGCTCTACACTAATTCTATACATACTTTTTTTTATAAACCTTTATATAATCATAATGGTGTTTAGCACTGGTCAGCCCATAATTTTCAAACCTTTAAAAAAACTGACCAGTTTAAAAAGAACAACAGCTATTGCGACCCACATACAGTACAGACATAATGATCCCACCCTGAATCTCCTCCACCACCTTAGCTAAATGTTCACTTTGTCCTAGTCCCATCCCTCAACTCTCTAAATGTACTGAGCAGGCAAAACCCTCTCCGAACAAAGAGCAGTCTGTCCTTCTGTCTATCTGCAGACAAAGCAGTGCCCTCTAGTGGTGTCCTATAGCAGACCCCTGCAGTGCATGCTGAAGTCTTGATCATCAACGGTAATGCCTCAAGCCTAGGGCCAGGAGTTTTTACAGATCATGAGAGCTAACTTGGAAAACCTCTGGACCCTAGTCACGTGGTCAGGAAAAACTCCTGGGGCTTTGTGTTTTCAAAGCAGGCTATTTCTGCCCCAGTCTGCAGACTGTATATCAGTAGTAAGCATGTATCCCTTCCTGGAAGCATCTGATGTGGTTTAACAACCGTGGGTACAGGAAATGTGAAGCTAAGTAAGTATATGTGTAGCAATTTCTAACTTTCTATCATGATGTCATTCTATAAATATAGATATTTTGTGGCCAACGATAGCTTCATAATGACAGTAATAAGCGGATGGGAATTACCCAAAATGTCACTCTTGTCATTTTTTTCCAATTGGATATGAATGTATTTTTTACAGCAAGAAACAAAACAAAACATAATACAGTAGGTCTGCTTAACTGCAGATTTACAGTAAGGACTCCGTATTGCGCTAAAGCCCAATTGAAATTTAAAGGCAATGTTCCTGCAGTGGCGGAGACTGCATTCACGGTAAACGCTGCACATGCCGACTCAATCGGAAAATTACCTTTACATTTCTAGCGCGCAATCTGTAACGCTTCGGCGATACAGATTGAATAGAGCCCTAAGTTTCCTTCGCTCTCTTTCTCTCTCTCTCTGCGCTCGTTAATAGTTTAACAACCCTCTCCACAGTAGGCCTCGTTAATTCCTCCTCTAAACAAATTAGTAGGTGTTAGTAGGTCAGAGGTCAGTGGCTGCTGTTATGGTGATGGGGCTCCAATAACACACAGCACATGTGGCCCTTATCTATCATAAAACAAAAAGGTGACTCTCAAAAGTGTGTTACTTTTAATAGTGTCACAGTATCAGTCAAACACTGGATGAATACAGTGGCTCACATTTCAACCCAGTTGGCCCCAAGTTTCTCTACTGCTGACTAAACTCACAGCTTTTATGACGGATACTCTGCATGTTTTTGTTCAGTCCTGGAGGGCCAGATAAATTGGCCCTCAGTAAAAACGTTTCGCTGAATGCAGCAGCATTGGGGAAATTTACAGTGATGATTCAGCTGGTTAACCTCTCTGTAGAGAGAGGGATGGAGGGGTGGGGGAGGCAGTAGATAGACGGATGGATGGAGGGATGGAGGAAGGCGACTGAGGGATGGGGGAGCCAGGGAGGGAGGGAGTCTTGAGGCTGGCTTTTACATGTTGAGAAGATACTCTGATCCTAGTCCAATGCCACAGCACAGCCCCCTGATTTACACCTGTGTGCCTTCACCCCACATCTCTATGCTGGGAGATGGATAGAGGAAGGCAGGCGTCTGGCTCTCCTCGACCATATGTTAAAATACACCTCCCATACAAGGCAGGTGGTTCATCAATGGGAGTATTATTACCTAGCCATTAAAAACAATGATATCTCTTCGAGAAAAGGAGGACAACTTACTTTAAAAAGTAATAACTTTACTGAGTGACACGTTAAGTTATAACTGTTTTCATTCATGAATACACTGTATAGGAATAGCACTTGCTATATGCGGTGATCTTAATCGAATATCCTACATTATTGAGAATGTAGAAGCCAGAGTGTGAGACTGAGCGAAAGCAGAGACCGCCGGAAAGGTGTCGCATAACCCACACATGTAGTCTTGGGTACAAATACACTTGTTTATTTTGGTCTGGACCTTGTGATTTCTCGGGTGTGAGTGTAAATTACAAGTCGCCACCATTAAATATTAAACCCAATCAACGGTTAATTATTGATGGCATCACCTCTTATCTAGTGGTACCTTGGGTGGTAGGGAGGGAGGGACGCAATACCACAGAGAGCATCTCCCTGCATTAGGAGTTCCTTGAGGTTAGAGACTACCCACGGTGACCTCCCATTTGTTTTTAGCTTTGTGATTGATGATCGCAGGAAGTTCGTTAAAGAAGATATCCACCTCTAGAACTGTATCGTCTTGGGCAGTGATGGTGGAGTGCTGAGTGGACTGCTGAAGTGCTTCTTCAACCACAGCTAAGTATTTTCTGGGTTGAGGGAGTGTGTGTTAAGGCTAGAGTTGGGGATGAGAAGAGCATGGGTTGGACAGTCAGGTTACCCACACTGCTCTCTGAGCCTGTAAGCCACACCCTCTGCCCCCAATAGTGGTGTGTATGGGGTGGCATTGGCTTCACAAGATCCCCCACATTGAACATGTTTAATTTGTTCACCTATAATCGTTGTAGTGTGGTAATAAAACAAGAAGACTGTGGAGCTCCTTGCCTGGTGGAATTCTGTTTATGGTGCTGTTGACCATGTCTTCCTCAACATTAAGTATTATTGTCTAGGTTTATTCAAACAATGGATAGCTCAGTTGAATGCTCAAGGTCAGTTGCATGCATAACATAAACATTTATTTTAAATAAATTAGGCGTGATGTACAGGTATGTTACCTAACTTTGATTCTATGCAGGGTTGGGGAGTAACGGGTTACATGTAAGGGATTACATTACTGTAATCCATTACGTTACCAGCTAAAAATATTGTAATTAGATTACAAATACTTTTGAAAAACTAGATAATTACTTAGAGGATTACTTTTAAGTTCAAAAAGGATGTTTGTGGAAAGAAATCTTTGACACTTCTCTGTTTTCTCAATGACGTTCAAATCAGCATTAAAAAAAGTTTAAGTTTGTTCTGACCACAAGTCAAGAGACTACTATAATTACACACCAAATGTGTTTGATGGATTGCGGTAAAAGAGCAGGAATAGGCTTTTGTAGGCTACAGTCCAAGCTATGTCTTCCAATGGTAGCTCCCGAGTGGCGCTGCGGTCTAAGGCACTGCATCTCAGTTCTAGAGAAAGTCACTACAGACCCTGGTTCGATACCAGGCTGCATCACAACCGGCCATGATCGGGAGTCCCATAGGGCGGTGTCGTCCGGGTTAGGGGAGGGTTTGGCCAGGGTAGGCCGTCATTGTAAATAAGAATTTGTTCTTAACTGACTTGCCTAGTAAAATAAAACATTTAAATAAAGACTGCTGTCGGCATCCTAAGATTATCCAACTTGAATAAACGCTTGGAGGTAAGGATGACAGCAGTGGTGTAGTCTACGGCGATACGGATATCACTTATTATTGATATCTACATAGCGCATTGATGTGAATCACATTGCTGCTCTCTCATTTATCTATTTGCGCCTTACGGATTGTGGTTGTTGTGGATGGCTGGTCACAAATCAAAAAGTGTATTTGAACCCAATAATGGTTGAATTAAACAAGTTTAAGCTGCCTATCAATCATTGTTTTTGAAACCAGTGGACAGCCAGTGAAAAATGCGCTCTTGCAACAGCTGCATAGTGCGGATCCCAGCCTATGGAATAAAAGTGGGGCTTTTGTTGCTCAATCTAATTCATGCTGATAAAAATAAATAATCCATAAGCCTAATGGACACATCCTCAAACTCGAGCACTTTTGATAGACTTAAAGGGGCAATCTGTAGTTGCTACATCCATTTTGGACGATGTATGTGTGTGTGTGTGGGGGGGGGTGTAGGTAGGTATGTATGTATGTATGTATATATATACAGCGGGTGAAATAAGTATTGAACACATCACCGTTTTTCTCTGTAAATATATTTACAAAGGTGCTATTGACATGACATTTTCACCAGATGTTGGTAACAACCCAAGTAATCCATACATACAAAGAAACCAAAACAAATAACTTCAGAAATTAAGTTATGTGTAATAATGTGAAATGACACAGGGAAAAAGTATTGAACACATGAAGAAATGGAGGTGCAAAAAGGCATGGAAAGCCAAGACAACAGCTGAAAACTATCAGTAATTAAAAAGCAATCCAGCCCCCTGTCAGTGCAAATTAATATCAGCTGGTTCAGTCCCAACTGATGGCCTACAAAAAGGTCTCATTGCCAAGGTGTCACACAAGAAAAATGGTGACGTGTTCAATACTTATTTCACCCGCTGTATATATATATATAAAAATATAACTTATAAATGCCTCATGAGCTTAGTTCAACTGTCTCACTCAATGAGAACCCAAAATATAAGCTTGTTTTTATCCAATGTTTGTAAAAAATGTAGATGTAAGCAAACACTGTATAGCCTCATAACATAGTTAAAACAATAATTGGGATATCTCCTGGCCCATCCCTCAGCTTTTTACTATAACAGAGGCCGGCGACCGTTTTATTATTGTTTCATCTGTGGATTTGCCGTTTAAACAGCTGCATATTATCAAGATATCAAAGTGTCACCAACAAAAAGGTAAACAATAGACCTATAGTAAATAGGCATTTGGCATTCATTTTTCAACTCTAACCAATCAGTCCTCCATGACATGATAAACAACAGAGTAGGGCTGGCTAATAAGTCCTTAGTTTTGGGGTCATGCTCAGGTAAAACAATTTGGCTAATCTATACTTCCATATTTCCAAGTCATCAAAATTATGAAATAACACATGGAATCATTTAGTAACCAAAAAAGTGTTAAACAAATCAAAATAGGTTTTACATTGTAGATTCTTCAAAGTAGCCACCGTTTGCCTTGATGACAGCTTTGCACACGCTTGGCATTTTCTTAACCAGCTTCACCTGGAATGCTTTTCCAACAGTCTTGAAGGAGTTACCACATATGCTGAGCACTTGTTGGCTGCTTTTCCTTCACTCTGTGGTCCAACTCATCCCAAACCATCTCAATTGGGTTGAGGTCGAGTGACTCCATCATTCTCCTTCTTGGTCAAATAGCCCTTACACAGCCTGGATGTGTGTTGGGTCATTGTCCTGTTGAAAAACAAATGATAGTCCCACTAAGCACAAACCAGATGGGATGGCGTATTGCTGCAGAATGCTGTGGTAGCCATGCTGGTTAAGTTTGCCATGCAGCAAGCACCACCTCGGCATCACACCTCCTCCTCCATGCTTCACAGTGGGAACCACACATGTGGATATAATCTGTTCAACTACTCTGCGTCTCACAAAGACACGGCGGTTGGGACCAAAAATCTCAAATTTGGACTCATCAGAACAAAGGACAGATTTCCACTGGTCTAATGTCCATTGCTTGTGTTTCTTGGCCCAAGCAAGTCTCTTCTTCTTCTTATTGGTGTCCTTTAGTAGTTGTTTCTTTGCAGAACATTTTTAGAATTGATTGACCTTCATGTCTTAAAGTAATGTTGGACTGTCGTTTCTCTTTGCTTATTTGAGCTGTTAAAGCCATATTGTCTTGGTCTTTTACCAAATAGGGCTGTCTTCTGTATGCCAACCCTACCTCGTCACAACACAACTGATTGTCTCAAACACATTAAGAAGGAAAGAAATTCCACAAATTAACTTTTAACAAGGCACACCTGTTAATTTAAATGCATTTCAATTGATTACCTCATGAAGCTGGTTGAGAGATTGCCAAGCGTGCGCAAAGCTGTCATCAAGGCAAAGGGTGGCTAATTTGAAGAATCTCAAATATTAAATATATTTTTGATTTGTTGAACACTTTTTTGGTTAGTACATGATTCCATATGTGTTATATCATAGTTTTGATCTCACTATTATTCTACAATGTAGAAAATAAAAATAGTAAAAATTGAGAAAAACCCTTGAATGAGTATGTGTGTCCAAACGTTTGACTGGTACTGTACATTTTTGTCTTCTTCTAATGCCTCTTAAGGGGAAAGTAATCTAAAAGTAACTGAATGTAATCCAAAAGTTACTTTGCTGATTACATTTTGGACAGGTAACAAGTAATTGTAATGGATTACATTTAGAAAGTAACCTACCCAACCAAGCCTAACAAATAACCTGAGACAAAGATGGAGACAGTGAGTGAACCAATAAGTGAGCTAACAAAATCTCCAGTATGGGGATAGAGGGCAGTAAAATACTCTCTCCCAGCGCTATTAGGTCCCCTCGGCGATAATCAATACGGCTTAATAACCTATAATCGCATCTCCTCACGTCAGAAGTGATGGTGACTGATAGGCCTGGGCCGGGCGGGCGCGTGGCACTGGTCCTAATGCACTACTGGCGGTGAGCGACTGTTTATTACTCAATAAGAGCCTCTGGAATCAGCCTGATCAATAATGGATAGGACTCCTTTAACTGACCTGCCTTAGAGACAGGCAGAGAAATTACATGTAAACAAAACCTAAGAACCCTGGCTCCATGAAGTGGTAGTGAAGTGGGAAGATGTAGCAGGGCATTTTGGTGAGAAATGTAATTCAAATAGCTTGCTACTGGTCTGTGAAACATCACAATTTAAGTTACACTCTCTGCTGGCTGAATGATATGTAGATGTTTTAAATATGTCAAGTCGTGTTACTTATTCAAGGAGGAGTATTTAGTTCTATATGCAGAGAAGTTCTGTATAATGTAGCTCTTTGAACTGAGGTGGCCTTGCCTCTCAATAGAAGGCCATTTCACACTGTTAAAACACTTGAATTCGGAGCTGTGAATGGACGTTTTGCGTTCGCACATGTTTTCAAACACCAAGGACGACAGATATATAAAGAGCTTTTTAGACGATCTGAAAATATTTTCGTAAACGGAAATAGCCTTGCACTTTTTAAAGAAGGACACATTTTTTATAACTGGAGAGTGACAGGTCGTATATCTGACTGTCGAACACTCATTTGAGGAAGAAATGTTTTTCTCTCAGCCACAACTTAAAACCAAAGCATCTGCTATCCTCCCAGTTTTCTCATCAGATGATTCTCTGTTTCCCCTCGCTGCCAGAGACGAGGAGGGGGGTTTGGGGGCCTGATTGACTAAAAGTGGCTGAGGTTTCCTCAGGTCCTGTTTGGGTACTGAGACCATCCTGTGCTCCGCCTGCGACCGTGAGTAACCCTCGTAGACAGAAAGAGACGCCCTGATGTCCAGGTGTCTCTGGCAAAATATTGTTCCTCCGGGGGAGGGGGCTGGTGTGTGTGTGTACATGGTGGTGGGGTCCGAGTGAAGATGGCCAGAGGGTTTGTGGTGCTACCTGTGTGGGCACAGCACAGGCCGTTTGCCACCCTCTGCCACCACACACACCCTCTTCCGACCTCCCTGGGCCAGTGTCTGCTCATGCCCCATCCACACACCCCAGAGCAGGACCACCCAGCCGGCCAGAGAGCCGTGAGAAGGCCACTTTATGTTCCCAGACAGCCCAATCCAACCACAGTGGCGCCCCCTTAACACCCATGCAGCCACTGCCCACAAGCTTTCTGTGTGTGTGTGTGTGTGTGTGTGTGTGTGTGTGTGTGTGTGTGTGTGTGTGTGTGTGTTTGTACTGTGTGTGTGTGTGTGTGTTTGTACTGTGTGTGTGTGTGTGTGTGTGTGTGTGTGTGTGTGTGTGTGTGTGTGTGTGTGTGTGTGTGTGTGTGTGTGTGTGTGTGTGTGTGTGTGTGTGTGTGTCTTTGTGTGTGTGTGTGTCTTTGTGTGTGTGTGTGTCTTTGTGTGTGTGTGTGTGTGTGTGTGTGTGTGTGTGTGTGTGTGTGTGTGTGTGTGTGTGTGTTTATGTGTGTATGTAAGAGTGTGTGTGTAAGTGTGTATGTAAGAGTGTCTGTGTGTGTCAAAAGTGAGTGACTCTTCTCTTTCAACTGCTAGCCCACCATCCCCAACCAACCGCCATCCCCAACAAAAAAACTTTACCCAGGCCTAACCAAACCATAATGAGCTATTATGGGTTAAAAAAATATGACACAATGCAATGTTTCAATATCAGAGGGCCAGAGAGGCGCTCATCAACACTGGCGACCCCTACTGCAGGCTACCTACTGCAGGCTACCTACTGCAGGCTACCTGCTGCCTCCACTACACTGGCTACCACACATTCCTCAGGGCATCAGGTGAGCTTTAGTGGCATTGAGTTGAAAACGTGGAAACAAGTTTTTTATTTTTCTTCAATAAATGCGATATTAGACTGGCTGTACAGCTTATGCTGTCATAATTCATGGCAGCTGTTGCAGTACACAGTCTAATACTCTTTAAATGCTTTATTTCATATCACAACAGATGTTCATGGCCCAAAAGTACCCCCCCCCCCCCCTCTCTCTACCGCTCTCTCGTCTCTCTTGGATTAGACCGTGTGATGACATTAATCCTGTCTGTGGCTGTGCTGGTTGAGTACTGGTTGGGTGCTGGTTGGGCGCTGGTTGTGTACTGGTTGGGCGCTGGTTGTGTACTGGTTGGGCGCTGGTTGGGTACTGGTTGGGCGCTGGTTGGGTACTGGTTGGGCGCTGGTTGGGTACTGGTTGGGCGCTGGTTGGGTACTGGTTGGGCGCTGGTTGGGTGCTGGTTGGGTACTGGTTGGGTGCTGGTTGGGTACTGCTTGGATGCTGGTTGGGTACTGGTTGGGTACTGGTTGGGTGCTGGTTGGGTGCTGGTTGGGTGCTGGTTGGGTACTGGTTGGGTGCTGGTTGGGTACTGATTGGGTACTGGTTGGGTGCTGGTTGGGTACTGGTTGGGTACTGGTTGGGTACTGGTTGGGTGCTGGTTGGGTGCTGGTTGGGTACTGCTTGGGTGCTGATTGGGTGCTGGTTGGGCCGGGGAAAGCAATGTGACCACTTTGGTATTGTTCTATCTCTCTGAAGGCCGTCACCCAACCATGATGGAAGTTGCAGGGGACAAATTAGCCACACATAATGGTTAATAATGGTTACAACAATTAATGGCTTTCCCTTGCTTTGTGTGTGTTTGCGTGTGAGTGGGTGCGTACGTGCGTGCAAGCCTGCCTATGTGTGTGTTTGCGGGATCATGCTTGCGTGCTTGTGTTTTGCTGTGTCTGTCCATGCTGGCCTGTGTTTGTCTTTGTACTCGTCACGAGCATCGATTCTATGTCAATGCGTAATGGATCAGAGGGTTTTCACCGCGCAACCAAAGTGGTTTCCATAGCCACGGTGACATTCCCAGGGAGGGAGTAGGAGAGAGAAACTGAAACAGCAGCTCTGCAGGAGCATGGTTCATTCTCTGTGATGCTTCTCCAACTGAGCCCCCTGCAGTGCCAGAGATTACTTGGAAATTATTTCCACTTTGATTTAGTGCCTGATCTTCAATTGTCGGCGTTGGACCTCTGATCTTTTAATAAGGTGTGTTTTGACACACAGAGA
The DNA here is from genome assembly GCA_023634145.1 of Thymallus thymallus. NCBI lineage: Eukaryota > Metazoa > Chordata > Actinopteri > Salmoniformes > Salmonidae > Thymallus > Thymallus thymallus. The sequence goes on along the minus strand of CM042405.1, from coordinate 22,011,371 downwards.
GGTGGTGAGACCGATTACTGTGACTCACTCTGTTCAATGACTGTGTTCTCTATTATCATTACACAAACAACACAGATGAAACGCAAAGGTGACTTCCTGTGTATGTAATCATACGATTGACAGATCCTGCATGGGCTGTTGCAATACATATATAGGATCTTAATTTGATCACCCTGTTGCAGGAGAGCTTTCCTGCAATGCAGCAAATTTAGATATATAGGTATAAAAAAAGGCTTCTGAAATATCCACTTTGAAATTTCAGACTTGTATCCACCCTTACAAAAATGTCCATTATTATAATCCACATAATAATTCACATTTCCTGTTGCTGCAGGGTTTTTTTTTTTTTGCTGAAGCAAACTGGCTAGAATTAAGATCCCACATCTGTAAAGGGTTGAAGAGTTGAGTCAGAGGGTTGAAGTTATGGAAGACAGAGAGAGGCAGTTCTAAAACAATAGACAGTTACAGACAGGGTAGGGATAGAGACAGAGGGAATGAAAGACAGCCCACTATGAAACACGTCTGGGAGAGACACAGAGGTGTCGCCATAGCGCCAGAGCTCTCCAGGATGATGAAATGGCCAATGCTGAGCCATTCATTCATGGCACCTCCTATTTGTTTTTCTTTCCTGGCGTCTGATTGGCTACCGGAGGCAAGCGGCAAGTGAGCTGCGCGCTTCCCTTCCTGGGCCGATGACAGATTTAAAGGATAGTTCCGTATCCCTCTTGTTACAAATAACTTCCTCTGACATGTTTGGGCACGCTGACAATGTTTTGAGTGAAAACAGCTGGTCGGGATACAAGCTTTCAACCCCTGGGGTGGGCTACTTCTTCAATTGCCATTTTATCCCTCAAAAGAGAGACAGAGCGAGGGAGAGAGGGCTCGAGCAGGGCGGGGTTAACGACTTTTGCCATCTTTGTGACAGAGAAGCGGCAGAAATATAACCAGCTGGACTGTTGCCCATTGGCTTTGTGGTGAGGAGTAGGCTACCAGAGCTGTGTACCCCCCACACACACACATTTAAGTCAGGGGAGGGAAAGACATTGTGAGGTGTGCCATTGTTAACTCAGACAAGGAGGACTTTTCTGTCTGTATCCATTACTGAGGCTTGAATCATGTATTTATAAGCTGTTTCAGCTTGATGCATGTGCCTCTTGTTATGGACAAAGAAGAGCTATGTCTACAGTATACCCTCCAGGTCAAAAATCATCAACCAACTAATTTGTAACTTCTGTCTTATCCTCTCTCTCTTCCTCTGCACCTCTCTCCCTCCCTCCTTCTCTTTCTCCCTCCCTCCCTCCCTCTTTTTTCCCCCTCTCTCTCTTTCTCCCTCCCTCTTTCTCTCTCCCTTCCTCCCTCCCTCCCAGGGGTCCTGAGGGGCAAGTCTCAGTGATCAGTCCCGTTGCTATTGGAGTGTTCTTTTCAATCGCCTAATCAGAGGAGATGGTGAAATCAATGATCTGGATTGTAACAGGAATTTGAAATGAATATCCAGCTGGATCAATGTGTTCTTGTGTGGAATAAGGGGCTGAGCTTTGACCTTCCTCAGGACAACACTCTAATCAGCCTGTATTGGATCACTTTTGGGAAATGGTGTGGGAGAGGGAAAAGCCGAGGGAGGTGTTAGTAAGAAATAGAGGTTTAAAGGAGAGAGACACCCAATCAGCCACTTGAATACAGTACTAAAATTACCATTCGATCAGCTGAAATTAGACCACCTCTCCAAGGCTAACTGATACTATCAATCACATACTGTACACCATTATAAAGGCTTGGATGAGTTCTCCCTTCTGTGTGTTTACTCTTCCATGTGGTTAAGGAGAACCAAAGATGGGAGATGCAGAATAGGAGATGAACACAAGCTAGGTTTCCATCCAATTGGCGATAGATTTTCATGTGAATATTCTAAAATATGCATAAAAAGAATATGCTACATTTTTCCACCAGAGATGTGTTTCCATCAAATTGACTTATCGCGGATAAAAGTCTGTGTGCGATGACATAGTGCACATAAAAATATACTGAGCAAAAATGTAAATGCAAGATTTAAAGTGTTGGTCCCATGTTTCATGAGCTGAAATAAAATTTCCCAGAGATCATTACACAGGTGCACCTTGTGCTGGGGACAATAAAAGGCTACTCTAAAATGACTCTTTTGTCACACATTGCCATAGATGTCTTAATTTTTTAGGGAGCGTGCAATTGGCATGCTGACTGAAGGAATGTCCACCAGAGCTGTTGCCAGAAAATGTAATGTTCATTTTTCTAGCATAGGCCGCCTCCAATGTCATTTTAGAGAACCAGCCTCACAACCAAAGACATTGTGTAACCACGTCAGCCCAGGACCTCCACATCCGGCTTCTTCACTTGCAGGATCGTCTGAGAACAGCCACACGGACAGCTGATGAAACTGTGGGTTTACAAAACCAAATAATTTCTGCACAAACTGTCAGAAACCGTCTCAGGGAAGCTCATCTGCGTACTCGCCGTCCTCACCAGGGTCTTGACTGACTTCAGTGGGAAAATGCTCACCTTCGATGGCCACTGGCATGCTGGACAAGTGTGCTCTTCACGGATGAATCTCAGTTTAAACTGTACAGGGCAGGTGGCAGACAGCATGTATGGTGTCGTGTGGGAGAGAGGTTTGCTGATGTCAATGTTGTGAACAGAGTGCCCGTGGTGACAGTGGGGTTATATTATGGGCAGGCTTAAGCTACGGACAACAAGCATTTTATCGATGGCAATTTGAATGCACAGAGATACCGTGACGAGATCCTGAGGCCCATTGTCGTGCCATTCATCCGCCTCCATCACCTCATGCTTCAGCATGATAATGCACGGCCCTATGTTGCAAGGATTTGTACACAATTCCTGTAAGATGAAAATGTCCCAGTTCTTCCATGGCCTGCATACTCACCAAACATGTCACCCATTGAGCATGTTTGGGATGCTCTGGATCGACTTGTACGACAGCGTGTTCCAGTTCCCACCAATATCCAGCAACTTCACACAGCCATTGAAGAGGAGTGGGACAACATTCCACAGGACACAATAAACATCCTAATCAACTCTATATGAAGGAGATGTGTCCCGCTGCATGAGGCAAATAGTGGTCACACCAGATACTGACTGGTTTTCTGATCCACGCCTCTACCCTTTTTTTAAAGGTATCTGTGACTAGCAGATGCATATCTGTATTCCCAGTCATGTGAAATCCATAGATTCGGGCCTAATGCATTTATTTCAATTGACCGATTTCCATATATGAACTGTAACTCAGTAAAATCTTTAAAATTGTTGCATGTTGTGTTTATATTTTTGTTCAGTGTAACTTTTGCGGTTAAATTCCCATCTACTGAATAAAACATACAAGTTAAATGGGTTTCCATTGCATTTTGAACTCTACTGATGGTAAAAAGAAATGTGTTATATAGCAAATGTGCCCACTCTGGTATTGGCATGTGCGCTCTAGCCAACAGCTCGCAGATATGGTGTGGGTACGTTGTTATGGACTAACGGCACCCAAGCATCGATCATCATGTCCCCAAAATAAGACCCTCAATATACTGTATATTGGAAAGGAGCATCAAGCTCACCACCGTGCACTTTCACCACCCTGTGAAGTTCATCATCATTTATTTAATCTGTAGCCTAACTGCATGGTTTTTCGAGTCGTAGTGGGAAGACCACACACCATATCATCGCGTGACTCCAAGTTTACTTCGATATGCTGGTTAATATATCAATATTTGCGCATAAAGGCGTTTCCACCGCCATTTCTCACATTATTCATTTTATCAACACACAAAGATCCCACCATGTTGAACTGACAAATTATCTGTCGGCATTGTACCGAAAATTCCTGTTTCCATCACAGCTGTTGTGATTTATTTTTATACTGTATGACTTTACTCGCATAAAAACTGTGGATGGAAACATGCTCATTGACGCAATGTTGGAGAGGAGAGCAGTTAAGGCAGTTGGATGGGAGAAAAGTGTAAAAACTGACAATTGGCGAGATAAGGAGCAAACACAGAGAAGAGGGGAGTTAGTCAGTTAAACGAGAAAGCTGGGGAGAGGAAGAGACTTGGAGAAGGAGGCAGGAGAGGTGGGAGATGAGACTTTGAGGAGGAGGCAGGAGAGGTGGGAGATGAGACTTTGAGGAGGAGGCAGGAGAGGTGGGGAGAGGAAGAGACTTGGAGGAGGAGACAGGAGAGGTGGGGAGAGGAAGAGACTTGGAGGAGGAGGCAGGAGAGGTGGGGAGAGAAAGAGACTTGGAGGAGGAGACAGGAGAGGTGGGGAGATGAGACTTTGACGAGGCAGGAGAGGTGGGGAGAGGAAGAGACTTGGGAGAAGGAGGCAGGAGAGTTGGAGAGACGAGGAGACTTAGAGGAGGTAGGAGAGGTGCGGAGAGGAAGAGACTTAGAGGAGGAGGTGGGGAAATGAGACTTGGAGGAGGAGGCAGGAGAGGTGGGGAGTGAAAGAGACTTGGAGGCAGGAGAGGTATGGGGGGGTGCAGGTTACTGATGGGGTGCTTGGGGAGTGATGGCGCTCTTTGTCACTGGAGCTGAACGAGGGGATCCGAGAGCTCTAGAGAGGTCGCTCCAAGCAAGAGGGGGGACAGACAGGGTAATGTGGCCAGGGTATCTAACCTACAGACACTGTAGGGCCTTTATCTGAATGGCAGCACTGATGGCAGGCTTTAATAACCAAGTATTGATCCTGTATAATAGTCATAAGGAGAAGGTTATTTTACAAAGGCAGAGTGAACACTGTGTTTTTCCCTCTGATGTAGATAATGAATCTAGCTGAGGAAAAACACTACATGACAAAGTGTCTGTCACCTCGGCACGAGTCGAGCGGCGCTGGCTTAGCTGGAGCTCCTCTTATTTCTTTATCAGGACCGGAGACGGGCTGAGTGCTTTCCCAGAATCTTTCAAGCTCCGGCGGGCTCAACGGATCATCCATCACCAGAGCAGCTCCATGGGTTTTTCATTTAAGTCAGGAGTCAGACATCAGACCCCAGCCCCATTAAGTTTAAACATTTGTGTCCCAACACCTGTCACTTGCCTCACATCAACAAAATGGCAATCTCTCTCTCTCTCTCTCTCTCTCTCTCTCTCTCTCTCTCTCTCTCTCTCTCTCTCTCTCTCTCTCTCTCTCTCTCTCTCTCTCTGTCTCTCTGTCTGTCTCTCTGTCTCTCTGTCTGTCTCTCTGTCTGTCTCTCTGTTGCTCTGTCTCTCTGTTGCTCTCTCTCTGTTGCTCTGTCTCTCTCTCTGTTGCTCTGTCTCTCTCTCTCTCTCTGTCTCTGTCTCTCTGTCTCTCTCTCCTTTGTCTCTCTCTCTCTCCTTTGTCTCTCTCTCTCTCTCTCTCTCTCTCTTTCTCTCTCTCTATTTCCTTTTCTCCTTTTTTTATGAGATTGTGACGTGATCTCGGGGTCAGGGTTGCAAATCAAACACACGTTTCTGCACTCACCCAGACAAAAGGAGAGAGAATACACTGCATTTCCAAAATTACACTGTGTGAGTGTGTGTGTGTGCGTGCGTATGCTTGTGCATACTTTCTTTCATTCTCCTCCAGACAGCTCCACGTAAACACAAATCAATCCCTGATTGTTATTGATGGCGAACATGGCTCCCTTATGATAATGTCAATTAATACCGAACCTGTCACTTTAAACAGTTGACATTTCGGCTTTCTCGTTTCCTATAATCAAAAAACATTGTCTGCAACATTACACAGTGAAGGAAAACATTTATGAATTGGCCAATAACAACATCAGATTCCTGCTAGTACATTATTTCCCCACAATCATGGACTGCAGTGTGTCATTTTGGAGTTGCCCATTCAGGGGCTGATGTTGTTGACAGCCAGATCTACTCTGTCTTTTCAGGCCGTTTGAAAGTGGTTCTGGCACAACAGAGCATCATTCCACAGACATTTGCTCTAAAAAGAATCTGATGACTCAGGGCAATTTAGCCTAATTTCAAAGTTACCTGAAACTATTGTGCGGGCGTGCGGCTTGGCCATGACTACAGCCATGTTCTGACAGCCTCAATGGATCCCTCCATCACCTTCTTTACCAAGGCTACAACACATAGGGGAGAGTGGGGTAAGTTAAGCCATTGTTTTTAGGAAACCATACACAAAATGTATAATTTGACCAAATATTTAGGAAGTGGTCGTCATTTCATGGAATCTGAATGAAGAAACCACATGGAAAGGTTATGTCCAAAAAAAGATTTTCACCAAGTCAAATTAATGTATTATGTTAGAGGTTTCATGATGCTTGTATCTAAACCAAAGTAGATCATTTTAAGATTGTTCTATACATCAGCTGGGGTCTCTATAAGCTTCAATATGAGGTCCTAAACCTAGCATGACAATGTATTCTTGTAGCTGTGTGGGCTAATATAGTCCAAATGTTTGCCTTGGGGTGAGTTAAGCCAATGGGCAAATTTAAGTGTTTCCTTCCCAGGCGTAATGCAAGGCATTATCACTGGGATATGAGGTAACAACAGGGTCTGGCATATATTAAAAGTGTTTTTAAAAAGTACAAAGTGTTTGTTAGGTGTTAAGCCTCTGTTAAAATAAGCTTAAAATGATTAAAAGACTTAAGACTCAAATCAAATTTATTTATAAAGCCCTTTTTACATCAGCAGATGTCACAAAGTGCTTATACAGAAACCCAGTCTAAAACCCCAAACAGCAAGCAATGCAGATGTAGAAGCATGGTGGCTAGGAAAAACTCCCTTGAAAGGCAGGAACCTAGGAGGAAACCTAGAGAGGAACCAGGCTCTGAGGGGTCCAGTCCTCTGCTGGCTGTGCCAGGTGGAGATTCTAAGAGAACATGACCATTAAGGCCAGATCGTTGTTCAAACGTTCATAAATGACAAGCAGGGTCAAATAATAATAAAATAATAATCACAGTGGTTGTAAATGGTGCAACTGGTCAGCACCTCAGGAGTAAATGTCAGTTGGCTTTTCATAGCTAAGCATTCAGAGGTAGAGACAGCAGGTGCGGCAGGGAGGGAGTGAGAGATAAAGAAAGGGTCGAAAACAGCAGGTCTGGGACCAGGTAGCACGTCAGGTGAACAGGTCAGGGTTCCATAGCCGCAGTCAGAACAGCAGAAACTGGATCATCATCACGACCAGGTGGACTGGGAACAGCCAGGAGTCATCAGGCCAGGTAGTCCTGAGGCATGGTCCTAGGGCTCAACAGACCACCAACTTACTACCCAGAGACAAGGCTGAGTATAGCCCACGAAAGGTCATGAGCCCGAGGGAGGCGCAAAAAAAGATTACATCAGTAACTCAACCCACTCAAGGTGATTACAGTGAAAAAACCCTGGACCGACATAACGCACCCCTCCTAAGGACGGCATGAAAGAGCACTAGTAAGCCAGTGACTCAGCCCCCGTAATAGGGTCAGAGACAGAGAAACCCAGTGGAGAGGGGGGGAGCCGGCCAGGCAGAGACAGCAAGGGCGGTTCATCACACCAGTGCCTTGCCGCTCACCTTCACACCCCCACTCAATCATAGGACCTACTAAAGAGATGAGTCTTAAGTAATGACTTAAAGTTCGAGACAGAGTCTGCGTCTCTCACATGGATAGGCAGACCTTTGCATAAAAATTGAACTCTATAGAAGAAAGCCCATCCGCATAGCAGTGACAATTGACATTGGGTTTCCGAATGACATCACCAAGAGGTAGAATATATAGTGAAAACAATAGTCATCCTAAAACGGAACCTTGAAGAACACCAAAACTTAACATTGATTTGTCACAGGACAAACCATCCACAGAGACAAACTGATATCTTTACGACAGATAAGATCTAAACCAGGAAAAAACTTGTCCATGTAGACCAATTAGGGTTTCCAATCTCTCCAAAAGAATGTGGTGATCGATGGTGTCAAAAGCGGCACTAAGGTCTAGAAGCACGAGGACAGATGCAGAGCCTTGGTCTGACGCCATGAAAAGGTAATTTACCACTTTCACGAGTGCAGTACTATGATGGGGTCTAAAACCAGACTGGAGGGCCTCCCAAGTGGCGCAGCAATCTAAGGTGTCACTACAGACCCGGGTTTGATCCCAGGCTGTGTCATAGCCAGCCGTGACCGGGAGACCCATGAGACGGCGCACAATTGGCCCAGCATTGGGGTTAGGAGGGGATTTGCAAGCTGCAAGCTGACTTCGGTCGATAGCTGGAAGGTGTTTCCTCCGGTGCGGCTGGCTTCCGGGTTAAGCGAGCATTGTGTCAAGAAGCAGTGCGGCTTCGGAGGACGCATGGCTCTCGACCTTCGCCTATTCCGAGTCCGTAGGGGAGTTGCAGCGATGGGACAAGACTGTGACTAACAATTGGGGAAAAAAAGGGGTAAAAGTACAACAACAACAAAAATAACAAAATAAAACCAGACTGGATCGTTTCACAAACATTATTTGTCTTCAGGAAGGCAGTGAGTTGCTGCACAACAGCTTTTTCTCAAATGTTTGAAAGGAATGGGAGATTCAATAAAGGCGGATAGCTAAAAAAAACATTCTGGGTCAACGTTTATCTTTTTCAGGAGAGGCTTTATTACTGCCACTTTTAGTGAGTTTGGTACACATCCGGAGGATAAGGAGACGTTTATTATGTTCAACATAGGAGGGCCAAGCACAGGAAATAGCTATTTCAGTAGTCTAGTTGGAATAGGGTCCCGTAAGCAGCTGGAAGGTTTAGAAGCCATGACTATTTTCACGAATGTGTCGAGGGATACAGTATTAAAAGACTTGAATGTCTCCTTTGATCCTAGGTCCTGGCAGTTCTGTGCAGACAACTGAGTTTTGGAGAAATATGCAGATTCAAAGAGGAGTCTGTAATTTACTTTCTAATGATCATGGTCTTTTAGACATGGTTTTAAGAAGGTAGTGGTAATATTTCATTCAGTACAGAACCATACCTGGGGTTAGTTGTGCCAAGAGACCACTTTTTGGACAGATATTGTGCCAGTAATGTTTTCAAATCTGTAATGTATGAATTCTGATTATTTCCAGGGATACACACAACAGCCTGAAATATATGTAGATATCTTTGTTAGAAAGAATACTATATTTCCCTTGACGAAGTGATGCTGAATGTAAAAAATATAGTTTTACTTACCCCACTCTCCACTACCTGAACTACAGTAGAACTGATGTAGAGCTGCTGTAATTCATGTTCTAATAACAACCACAGATCCCAACTCATTAAACAAGAACAGGCATGATTCCTGCCTGATTATCTAGGCAGCTAGTTTTCATGTTGGTTTTGGTTTTGTTGACTTGGCTAAGAAGAAAGTAGGCTTCTGTGAGAATGTTAGATCTGTGATATAAACACTGTCTGCACCACGCTCATGTCTACACTACTATGCTGACTGGTGATTCAAACCATGAGCAAGGGGGAGGTGTGTTTGTATGCATTTGTGTGTTTCCTGCCATTCCTCTAGAAATAGTGATGAAATAATGGGTTGTTTTCACTCCCTCTCTCCCACCTCCCTATCAAGGTGTTTACATAATGAACATATTTAGTTTATTACTGAGGTCAAGTCTTATTTCCCTCCACTCTGGGTAAATAAAATGATAGCCCTTTTTATTACAATTTATTTTGAAAAATTACATGATAATTAAACCAATTAGGAGTTGTTTATGGGGCTTGGGTTATGGCCACTTTGAACATGCCATTGAACAATGAGGATCTTGTTTGGCTGCCGTTTGAAGTGGTTTGGCTGTTTTGGAGGGTCTTGTTAGCCAAGAATTTGAAAAAGCTGCGTTTTGAAGCTCTGTCATTTGCCATGCACTCGGGCCCAAGCAAAAAAACACACATTATGTTCTATATTTTGTCAACCAAACTCCCCTCATAGACACAGAGTTCCTTTTTTCCCCCTGAAGTTTCACTTCTCACTTATTCAACCCACTTGAGCATCACCCAAATGTGTTGATCACATGCATGAATCAGACTGAATCAGTTGAATAGAACCAGTCTACATGGAATTCAACTCAGTCTAAGGCAATAGAACCAAATCGTTTTGATGAGGCAGTTTGTGTTTCATTACATTTTCTTTGACATATAGTTGTATTATTATTATTAACCCTATTAACCTTTTATTCTGCACATCTTCAATATTACCATCCAGTTATTTCCCAAATTAAAGCTGTCACTCAATGACCCCAAAAAAATACTCCAGATGCATCAATTACAACAGAGTGTGAAAACTGGGAACTTGACCATTAAGACCCTCGACAACTAAACCTTTTATGGATTAAATATGAACTATGAGCTGGAATTATGCTTGACGAGCAACTTAAGTCTAGTATCATTCCTTTGCTTTCACAGACCACTGCTATGAAGGTGTCTCAAGTTAATGGACTTCTATTCACACTCGAGACTGAACATAACGAACAAAAAACACTTATCACAAACAACATCCTTCATTACATCCAAGAGAGAATGGTTTAATAGCAGAAAATAACTCCCACACACGTCATAAAGTTTTAGATCACAGTAATGTTATCATAAGCGATAGGAAACAGCCTTATACAGTATAATAGATAACAGACTAACCCCTTACTTCCGGCATCAAACAGAAATAGTTTAAAATGAAACATTACATTATACAGTTTCATAATGTTTATAATAGGAAGAAGGCACATTGAAATGTAATGGGGGAATACAGACCAGCCTAAATGATTACAATCAACATTCATGTACTGCTAACATTAGCATCCCAGATGAGTGATGACAGCCAAACATTTCTATGAATTTTGTGTTTTTTTGTGCTCTTTATTTCTTTGGCTAAAACATCTCAGAGAGACATTCTTGTTTGTCGGCAGGTTTGTTACGGCCAAACAATAAACAGCGAAAAACGTTTGAATAGTAGTAGCAGCAATAAATTCCCACAGGAATTGATTTCAGGAATTTAAAAACATCCACTTTATAATGATTCTCTTTGTCCCAATTAAAAATATGGTCGAAAACTACTACCTTATAGTTTTGTTCTACTTTTCTAAAAGCATCCTCCAGTAGTTGTATGAAATTTGACTGATTGTTTCCAAAGCATTTGTCAACACAAGGAGTGTTGTGTGTGTAGAGTATAAAACACCATACATCAGCAACTTTGTTAACATTTAAGACATAATACTGAATTTGCATTTCAGCCCAACCAACAGTTGAGGGATGAGCCACTCTCCAATTGAAAGATGGGTCTATGCCAGTTGCAAGGACTGACAGTCCATGAGACCAACCAAGATCGTTTAAAACATATTTTGAAGCTACACTGTACATTGACTCAAATTACAACAAAAACACAAACAATCTTATAGTTTGGGTTATAATAGGGTCACATCGGCAAAAGGACTGAAGAGCGATAAATGTAGATCCATGCAGAATTGTTTTATTTCTAATACTGGATAGGGTTGGTTAAACCATGGAGGTAGGGTTGGTTAAACCATGGGGGTAGGGTTGGTTAAACCATGGAGGTAGGGTTGGTTAAACCATGGAGGTAGGGTTGGTTAAACCATGGAGGTAGGGTTGGTTAAACCATGGAGGTAGGGTTGGTTAAACCATGGAGGTAGGGTTGGTTAAACCATTGAGTTACATTGCAGATTGCACAATAAGAGGATAACAGACTGTTCAGCCACAAGAAAAGTCATTGTAAAAAGCTGTCAGATTATGAGATAGAAGTTCATGGTTGCTAAAAGTATAAACAAACTAAAATGATCTTACGCTTTCATATGGTTATTATCACCATCACAGCAGTAGGCAAAGGCTATATGTACTTTACTGTAAATTACTACACAAATCAACATGCAAACATAAAATAACATACATCACTTTCTATGTTACCCACCTTGTGTGTATTACGTCTTCAATAATCTTTTTCACATTTCCTTGTGATAACAGCGACTGCCCCTTCTCCACAAAGACGCTGATGAACACCAGTAAGAGAACGTAGCTCTTGGCATCTTTGATGAACATTATAGTATACATCTCTGCTGAATGACACCATTAGAAATACAAACATAAGCAGGGTTCAAGCAGGGTTGACAAATTACATTGAAACAATGTTCATTCAACCAGTTTGTGCCCAGTAGGCAAGCACAGAGTTTGAGAACATTTTCTGACAGAAAAGTACTAGCTATATATTTTTCAAGCTAGTTAAAAAGAGTTAAACTCACCAGCTGCAGCTTCTACTTCAGTTTGAATCTCAGTACAGTTGGTTAGATCTCAGACACCTGTCTGTCTCTGAGGTGAGGCACAGCTTTAATTGCTGACAGTGACAGTGTTCTCACCAACAAGGGCAGAATGTATGCCCAAACATGGACTCAGGCATTTCATATTTTCATATATCCCAGTTATCCTTAATGGTAGCCTACCGTCTGAGACTGTTTAAACATGTATACTGTATACGCAAGAACACGTATATCCTTCTCCCTAGTAGACACAAGTCTACTGTCTCTACTTTCCTTATGTGTACTAAAGTATAGTTCAGAGGTCACCAAACGGTAGAAAAGGAAGATGAAAATGCAAATAGAGAAAGAGAATGCAGAACTGTTGATCACCATGTTGCAGAATAACTTCCCTACAATGCAGAACATTTCAAACTTGTAGTGTATTTGAGGTTTAAAAAGGGCTTCTGAAGTTTATAATTTCCACTTTGAAATTACAAACTTAATTTTCACTTACAAAAAATGTATTAACCTCTACAAAAATGTACATAAATTATAATCCACATTTCCTGTTGCTGCCGGATTATTTTCCTGCTGTAGCAAACTGGCTCAAGTGAAGATGACTTTAGATATGCAGGAATAACTCAGCCTCTTAATACGGCTTCATTGGATGTCAACCTGTAGTTTGTATGTCTACAATTCATGACTAACAGTCCGTTTAAGACAGTTGCCAATCCACATAACACACACATTGGGAAGACGTACTGTGGCTTTTTGAATAGAAATTGTAGTACTGACTCACTAAATACAGGTGATCATGTCTGTCTACACTCTATTGTAGTCTCATTTGGTGATTGAGGTACAGTAATTGTACATTTATTGTAACAGACTTTCATAGCTAGCACATTATTTGGTTATGGGTTCTGCAATAAGGTTAATTTGCTCAGCAGTGTAACTCGAAAATGTCAGTTTAGTATCTCACAGAGTGCTCAATCATAACAGCAACTTTATTGGTATATGAGGGTGGTGTGAGGGTAATTCTCTGTCATTGAGCAACATTGCTGCATCATAGACAGTGTTGTTTAGTTGTGAATAACAAACTGTTTCTTCTGTAACCATAGTGAACTCAGAAGTCGTCTTGTGTGAGAGGATTTTTCTCCCTCATCTCATACATTTGGTTAACCTTTAGCTTACATCAGGTTTGTTGTTGCAGGCGACAGCCCAGATCAGGCCTGAAATAAGTGGTTCATGTGAAATGAGTGTGGCGAGCTGGTTTGGTTGGCTCCAGTCAGATGGCATTAGCTGAAACCGCCCCACTAGCCCAGCTTGGGGGTATTTTTAACTGTCTCCTATAAATGCCCCATTCAGGTCAGTATCCCCACCACCATCCTAGTAACCTCAGCCAGAATACCTTCACTTCTGTGTACACAGGAGGACCACAGTCAGGCCTGCCAGCTGTTAACACACAAGCACACACACAATTCTATATACAGTCATTCTTCACTCAGTTTGAAGAATACAAATACACGAGAACACACACCTCTCATATGATTTGGCACAGGGCTGTCTGTGTGTTGGCAGATGAGAGGAACGGAATGTGTTAGCATGGTGCAGACACGAAACGCTGTCGCCCAGGCTGGCATTCCTCTCAGCCGGGAAATGTACCCAGTGAACAGCAAGAAAGGAATGCAGACAAATGGCTGTCTTTATTAAACAATACTGCTGCAATTAAAGTCTCTGTCTCAGACTGCTCTTTATACATCTCCCTCCAACACTCCTCCTCCTCCTCGTCTATGCTGGGTTGATCTGGGAGATAAAGGCTCATTACTGGCACGATCTGACGAGACGATTAATTCACAGGGGAATTAATCATAGTGAGGAGACAGCTCTCTCTCTCTCTCTCTCTCTAGCTCTCTCTCTCTCTCTCTCTCTAGCTCTCTCTCTCTCTCTCTAGCTCTCTCTCTCTCTCTCTCTAGCTCTCTCTCTCTCTCTCTAGCTCTCTCTCTCTCTCTCTCTCTCTCTCTAGCTCTCTCTCTCTCTCTCTCTAGCTCTCTCTCTCTCTCTAGCTCTCTCTCTCTCTCTCTCTAGCTCTCTCTCTAGCTCTCTCTCTCTCTCTCTCTAGCTCTCTCTCTCTCTCTCTAGCTCTCTCTATCTCTCTCTCTCTCTCTAGCTCTCTCTCTCTCTCTAGCTCTCTCTCTCTAGCTCTCTCTCTAGCTCTCTCTCTCTCGCTCTCTCTCTCTGGTAATGAATTCCAGATAACGTTTTTTTATTGAACAGTGTTGAATGTCAGCCAGTCTATTAGGAGTCCAGAGGATCTGCTTTGTCTCTGCTCTTTAATCCAAATTAATTAAGCTGTGGCTGAGTTGGCCTGTATTTTTAGGGAGGGTGAAAGAGAGTTGAATGGAGAGAGAAAGGTTTCTATCCAATCTTTTTATGCGAGTAAGTACAGAAAAATTGTCGGTAAAATGTCCAAATGTTGACAAAACTAAAAACGCACAACTGTGCTGAGATATTGATATAATAACCATATTGAAGTAAACTTGGAGTCACGTGATGATATGGTGTGTGGTCTTCCCCCTACGACTCGTCAGGAAAGGATGCAGTTTATTAAGCTACACATTAAATAAATGATGATGAACTTCACAGGGTGGTGAAAGTGCACGGTGATGAGCTTGATGCTCCTTTCCAATAAATATTGAGGGTCTTATTCTGGTGACATAATCATCTATGCTTTGGCTGCCATTTGACAAATAAAAATAATCGCTATTTTGTCCGTAATAATCTCATCATGTAGGCTATACCTGTATCTGCTAGCTGTTGGCTAGAGTGCACGTGCCAATACCAGAGTCGGCACACTCGCTATATGTCGCAATTTATTTTGTAAGAAAACCATCAGTAGAGTTGAAAATGTGATGGAAACCCATTTATCTTGTATTTTTTATTCTGTACATATGAAAGTAATGGCAGAAGGTATTTTTTTACCTTTTATCTGCAACAAGTCAATTTGATGGAGAAACATCTTTGGTGGGAAAATGCGCATAGTGTATTTATGCAGATTTTTGAATATTTGCATGAAAATCTGTTGCTAATTGGATAGAAACTTAGCTGGTGACATACAGTACTTTCTGTGCATTAGCCCAAATGTTTTTTCAAGCTAAAGTTCAGAAAAGTTTGGAGCCATCAGAAAAATTAGATGCACTATTACGCCCAGCCATTCTTTAATTCACATTGCCTACTTTCTCACTCTGGACCAGTACGACTCCAGATGTGAAAGTTTGATATAAAAGGTTGGCACCCTGACCCTGGCGTTGACCCTTACATATGAGCATTCTTCAAGATAGGCCCCTCTCAAGGTCATGCATGCACAATGGCCTGAATGAAGCAACAACCACATGCATATTAGCTGTTCCTTTTTTATACAGTAATACTGATAAATTGTCGTAATCGTACAGTTATTATATTATTTTCATCTTACTCGTCTTCCCTATTTGCTGTATTAATAGTAATTATATCAATGATGACAAGTCATTTCTGTCCAACCATCCTGTTTCTATTTCAGTTACCTCACTGATTGGAGCGATTTGCATGTTCCATGTAACAAGGTTACAGCTTTCAGGGTATAATTCCATCATTAATATTTAATTGCCATCAAAGTGTGTTTTCAAAGTATAAGGTGACGCTCCAGCCTTCCAGCCCAGTCACGATAGAGCCAATTCCGGACCAGGACGAGAAACATGGTGTGGTTCCAAAGAGCTGTGTTTTTAGTCATCTTATACCTACCTCCAAGCGGGCTGGCACCTGTAGCGCCTCTCCAGCAACAGTAAATCACGTGACCATTTCCTTGCGAGGAAATCCTAATCCCCGAGTAGATCCGCCGGGCGAGGGCCGCTGCACTGATTCAAGACATGTGGAAACCCGAGGCGACGGTATTAAGAATGAGAAAATGCTAGAAAGTGGTCCCCGTGCGCGGCTTGTTTTGTCATCAATGCTCCATTAGTGTCACTTTATTCTCAATGCCCCTCCTTCTCCCCTCATTGTGTTTGAGTCAATATCGGGAAAGCCTGCCCGTTTCTGCCCAAATGGTTACAATATACCTTCTTCACGCCTAAAGAGCTGACAAAGGTTATTAGGCTGACCTGCGCTGCAGGAAAAAGAGCCAAACCGATAAATCATATCTGCACCAGCTACGTAATGTCGAGCCTCAAGCCCAGGGAATAGGATGGGGGGTTATTAGATGGGGCAGGAAGTTAGGGAGCAGCCATCTTGACATGCATGTATCGCTCATAATAGACCATACACCCAAATAAGATAAATGCAACACTTCTGGTTCTTTTTCTATTGCTGGTCCTTTCTTTCCATCAGTTTTCATCCACTGTATCCTCCCCCATAAATGTAGTGTTCCATCGAGTGCAATCCTACATTTTTGCAATCCTACAATATTTGCTCTTGCCTCATGCAGAAGGTCAGGACTCAGGATAGATCAAGCCTAAGTGAAGGTTGAGCCTGAGAGGGCTGATACACGGCTGTTGTTTATGTGGTGGTCCACCTGCGGCCACAGGCCAACCAAGCCTAGAATCCACAGATCTATGGCCACGCACACACACACACACAGTGCCTATCTTTACATCTTGAGTACGGCAAGACGTAAAGGCACTACTCTCACCCAGTAAACACACCGTCTGCATAAAAGTAAACTGGGAAGTTTTATTAAACGTGGTGATGCCAAATACCTGATAAACCATCTGTAATGACACTACTATATGGAGTAATACACACACACTGTAATTATTGGGACAGTAAAGCATTTCTTTCTTCTTTTGGCACTATACTTCAAAAGTTTGGATTTGAAATCAAACCATTCATATCGGGTGAACCATTTAGAAATTACCGCACTTGTGTACATAGTATGATATTTTTGTGTCTGTAACTTTCTCACTCACCATTATTCACGATTCATTCAGGATTATCCGTAACCATGGTAGCATCCACATTAATGTAGACGTGTTTAGAAACATATTCTATTCTTATTTACAATAAAAGTGACTCCAAAATGACACAATACATTATTTACCATTCATTTCTATTGGACACAAAATTATCTGAAACCACCAAAACATACAAATGTTAAAACATGCAAATACATCAAACAAATGTGTACAGTCAGAAGCTTGACGTAATCATTGCGTGCTATGAATATAGGACCAAATACTTATCTTTTAACTACTTTAATACACATAAGTGAATTTGTCCCAATACTTTTGGTCCCCTAAAATGGGGGACTATGTACAAAAAGTGCTGTAATTTATAAACGGTTCACCCGATATGTATGAAAATACCCTCAAATGAAAGCTGACAGTCTGCAATTTTGATTTAACTTCTGGAGTATAGAGCCAAAAGAAGAAAACATTCTCCACTGTCCCAATAATTACAGAGGTTGGTGGCACCTTAATTGGGGAGGACGGGCTCCTAGTAATGACTGGAACGGAATCAATGAAATGGTATCAAACTCAACAAACACATGGTTTCCATTATTATGAGCCGTCCTCCCCTCAGCAGCGTCCTGTGATCTATGTACTCCACACACACACACACACACACACACAGCAGGGGCGGTAACAGATCTCTATAATGCCCAGCCCAAGAGCCTTCTCAGTACGTCAATAGATATAGCAAATAGCATTAACAATAACTTGAACTATATGATTGGGGCTCTAATATGATGAAATTAGTCTCAGTGTTTTAAAGTTTGGCTATTTAGGGGAAATCCTAAGAGGGAAAAGCCAGAGAGGGAGTAATTTGGACGTAGGGAAATTGATTTTGGCCATCAGCACTCTCTCATTTTCAAACAGTGCCTGCGGCTAACCAGGTTAATTTATGCTAAGCACATTACACAGGTAGCTTCTCCTTTCCTCCACAATGATTATGTGTCTCGTTTGAGGAATTGATATTTCTTGCAAATAAGAAAATTATCATATTGCATGACTGGAAGGAGGAAATGAAGACTGGCAGAGGCACAGAGTGAAAGCTAGAAGTAGTTATTGTATTTTCATTTTTGTGAAGGGTGACGTGCAAGGATCAGATTTCTCCTGTTATATTGGCGAATGGCTGTCAGGACTCCAGAAGAATACAGTGATACAGACCCACAGTGTGTGGTGCAGGAGGGACCTGGAGGCCAGAGGGAGTGGGCCATCCATTTCAAAAGGGCAAAAAGAATATCATTTTCTGAATATATGATTATTTATGTTGCTCATTTGACTTGCTCTCATTCAGACGTACTGAATGAGCGTGAGATAGTATTCATGTTGATAATTTAATGGTCAGTGCAGTTTTTCTTCACAATGAATGCTATATCTTAGTTGGGACTTTAATCTGCTTTACTAGGCAAACAAGTCAATATATGAATAACTGTGATGGTGGGCTAATCAGAGCAGGCTATGTAGCTTTTAAAATGTGTCACGCCACCTTACAAGTCATCTATTTTACTTTACTGACATTAACCTGGGCCCTAAAAGAAAGGCTACAACACATGATAGTCGAATGATAGTATAGTTTTGTCTGATGTCTATCTGCGGCCTGATGGGAGTAGATCAAATTCATGGGGATGAAAATATTTCCTGGGCTTTGCTGAGGGCTTAACCTTAAAGCTCTTATCCAAGCCTGTCTGTCTCTTATCCAAGCCTGTCTGTCTCATATCCAAGCCTGTCTGTCTGACTCCCAGTACCTTTCTTGCTGTGGTGATAATTCTTTGCAGCCTGTTCTTTGGAGTGAAATTGGCATTACCAAATCACCAGACAATGCAAAGGGATAACCCCTTCAACAACCGTCTCTCTCCTATCAGGCTCAGCCAGCCGCCACGCCACTGGAGAACAGTAATGGAAACAGGGATCTCCTTTTCCATCATCAAACACCTACTTCCAACAGCAATTATCATATTGTTATTGTATTGTTATATACAGTATGGTGTATTAAAAAATACTATGATTACAGACATGAAGGGGTATCGTGGTGAGTAACCATACTATTACCATGGTATTACCAATTTATTCCGTGCTGCAATGTGCTTACGGTTTGATCACCAATCGAATTACATCAATAAATATTTTTATTTACAATGATTTCCTACATTGCCTTGGGATCCTTTTGAGCCACTCAACATAATTTAATATCCGAAGTTGTACTCAAATATAATGCAAATATACTTAGTTACATCAGATTTCAAATGAGCTGACCTACTTACACAAAATAAACAGCCAATTACATATTACAAAATATGTAAAGCTCATTGTGTGATTTGAAGACGAGATATGTTTTGAATACGTTTTGAGGTTGCGAGGAACAAAAGGATCAAGAAGGAGGAGGAGTGCCATCGGGAAGATAAGTCATCATGAGTGGTTGTGTTCTTCTGTTCATTTTACTCTTGGCTGGTAAGGATTGACTTATTTGAAATGTTTTGCATTATTGTAGTTGTATGTCAAATACATTCTCTACCCGTTTTTCAATTCTCTTCTTCTCTCCCAGGCCTTACCTCAGGTGATTCTCAAAAGAGAGTCGTTTGAGGGGAACCTTGCGATGACAGTAACGCTAAGCATTATGGGAAACACAAAATGCAGGTACAAGAATGTGGTGGCTCTCTTATTCATGAGCAATGGATCCTTACAGCTGAGCACTGCACTGGCATTAGGAGGTGAAGTGACTGCTAAATGTGACCTACAGGAACATTCATGTTTTATAGGGTTCATTATGTCGTTTTTTATGTTGTTTGTTTTTTATGACAACTAGTTTTGATTTGGTAGGGCTCTTTTTGTGTTCTGTTGATTACCTTACCTCATTACCTCATTTGTTTTTCTCAATCGCATACAAGTGTTTTTTGGAACATTTGTACCTGGATTGAATACCTTAGACTCCCTTTTTAAATATAATTGTCATCAATGAATACAAAATTCACTGTAAATTGTTTTGTTCACAGAATATTAACACATTGTTTTCATCAGAAGAGAAATGGTTACAAATGTGTTCACTGGTTCGGACAATCAGTAAATTCTAGTGCACAACATTTAAAAATTGTCTCTATCAGTGTGAAATCAGGTACAATATAGGGAACGAGGACTGTCACATTTTTACGATTTCTTACAATATTGTGGACATGTAGAGAATGAAGTTGGGTTACTTCTACTTCTAAGTAACTTTGGTTACTCCTATGTCATCCTCTCCAACATTGTGACCATCCATTACAGAGCTTTGCTTAAGTGTGGATTGAGACCTACGTTCATATCAGTTGTGTTCTTCCACTGTATTCACCTTTCCTTATTTATATTGGGGATTGTGTTTCAGCTTGTAGATGGAAAGTCTACAAACCTATGAGCAGACTTTGTATTTAGTACATGTAATGGAATTGGATTATGGTGATATCGATGAATGAATCCTATTCACAATGTGCCTTTTTTTTCAATTTTCTTTTTGATCAGGAATTACATTATATTTGTTTTTATGTGCAACAAATTGTTTCGTGAAATATGCATAAAAGGCGAGTCATTTCAAAATGTCCCATAATACTGCATCTTTTATGAGTGTATTTATGTTTTGAGAAAGCAACTACATTTTAGAAATGCATTTACTGTTTTGCAAAAGGCCACAGAGTACTGTGTCTTAAGAACACTGTTTAGAAAATCAACATTGTTCCAAAAAATGCTTGTACATGATTGAGAATCTCTAACTGATCTTATACAACCCAAGGTAACACTGATACACAAACTCTTTCTACGTATTCCCTTTTAGTACTGACAGCGATACTGGGTGCACATCCAGGTCGAACACCTGAACCAGAAGAGATTCGAGCCTGTATATATAAAAAGACAAGTTACTCATGACATCATGCTGCTGAAGCTGCCTATTCACCTTCCTCCCCTTACATGCAAGACACCTGAGTTGAAGGAGAATGTGAGAATTGCAGGCTGGAGTTACACAGAAGGTGAATTACACACAGTTGAGTGAAACACAATAGCCTATTTGCAGGTATTATATCATTTTCTCTAGTCTATCTCCACAGATGGTACAAAGCCAGAGAAACTGCAGTGTTCAATATCAGGAGACCTCCAAGTCACTGAGTGTAACCTGACAACAGATGCTGTGATCAATATTCAAATGCGATTCTGCGCAGTAGGTCCAGGGACAGACGCCTGCCGTGTAAGACTGATTTCAATACACACATACAATTCCCCTGCCTAGTTACATATAATTTCTGCCAAAATATGAACAGTGGTGACTAACTTTTTAAATTACATTTATCAAATGGAGAGCTGATTACTGAATAATGTGATTAGTGCTGAAGGCATACAAAAATATTTGTACTTCTTCATGTAGGCCCATCGCATTAAATAGATGTTTATTCTTCTGTAACTCACACAGGGGGACTCTGGAGGAAGTCTGATGAACAAGGATGGCCACCTGTATGGTGTGACCGCCCGGGGTAGTAAAAACGAGTGTAAAATTCCAATCACCATCATGGATGTTTGCAAGTACCGAGAACGGATAACAGGAGAAATAAATAAAGGTGATCAGTAGCGGTGCGTGGGTAAAATCACTGGGGAAGCCAAGACATATTACAACCTATGTGTTGTGATAATTTTGCTCTATAATCTGTTAGTTCATATGCATTCCGAATGTGATATATGCCTAAGGCCGAGACAATAAGAAGACACAGTGGCAGAATAAATTCAACCACACCTTTGTTTCATCACAAAACCGGAGAGCAACATCTGTCTGGTGAAGTCCAGAAAGCATATTACATATATTACATATAAATAAAAATACACCTTATGGAACAGCGGGGATTGTGAAGCAGCACAAACATAGGCACAGACACATGCATACACGCACAAGATAACATGTGCACTATACACACACATACACATGGATTTTGTATTGTAGATATGTGGTAGTGGTGGAGTAGGGGCCTGAGGGCACACAGTGTGTTGTGAAATCTGTGAATGTATTGTTATGTTTTTAAAATTGTATGAACTGCCTTAATTTAGCTGGACCCCAGGAAGAGTTGGCAGCAGCTAATGGGAATCCATAATGAATACAAATACAAATACATGACCTACAGCATGGTCAAGCAAGTACATTTTTCCGACATATTCACTAAACAACTATTGATTTAGAACACCAGAAAGTTACTGCAAGTCACTAAGAAAACAGGAGCTGCCTCCACTATTCCAGCACCATTTCAACTTCAACATTTCAACATCATCAAATCATCTATGCTTAGTCTAATACAGTGACAACTAAAAGATACCAAAAACGATTTATTCCAATCAACGTAAGCTAAATATGATGTGGCTGTCCATGCATGGTTCTGATTTCTGTGTCTGTGTCTGTGTGTGTGTGTGTGTGTGTGTGTGTGTGTGTGTGTGTGTGTGTGTGTGTGTGTGTCTGTGTGTGTGTGTGTGTGTGTGTGCTTTTGCACGTTCATGTAAGTAGAAAAAACATGTTGACTCATGCCATCCTCCTCTCTTTCATGTTGAAGAAACGGTCTATCACTCTGTCATACAGTACATGCTTAAATTTTTTGCTGTCCTAGGCTACCTGGCTAAAATGCTTGCTCGCTAGCCTAACTTCCTTTCATGGGTAACATTAGCTAGTTAACATTAGCCTTCTACATCTAGCTACATATTGAACTTCTATCCTCTAGCCAGAGGCACAATGTATGAATGTATGGTTGGATCATGATCATTACATTATAATAGTACAGAGAATTAAGTAAAACCACAAGTCCAAATCCCTATCTCCATCCATGGCTAATTTAGGAATGGGCTAATTTTAGCTAGCTAGCTAGCCACCGGAGGACGTTTGGCATTTAGCTCTTGATGCCATGTGATTGGAGTGATGCCAAATCCAAACTGGCTTCCCTTGGCACTTTTGTTTGGTGCCCCGTGACCGTTCATAGTTGAGCTCACTCAATTTAGCTCAACGCTGATTGGCTATTATTATTTATATTTTTTTATCAAGGGAGGCCAAATGCTCACTGGCTTCCCTTGCATTCAATGCTATGGGCCTCAACAATGTCATACTCTTTTGGACCAGAAAGCATCAGATAGATGGCCTACACATACAGAGACCATACAGAGGGGCGCTGTTTCGCTCGCCTTCTCTGGTGAGATACATTCAGCCTTTTGTGAATTGAAGGAACATTTTGAAACAGAGAGACTAAATCAATTATTTTATTTATTTTTATGTATTTTTTTTTTTACAATGTTTTGGGGAAGCCTGGCTTCCATTGGCATCCATGAATACCCACCACCGCAGAAAGCTAAATAAATTCCACATTTATGAAAGTATCTAAACCCTAAAACCTTCATACTGATCGGTAGTAATTTTGTGGTTTAAGGGATTTAACAGGATGACAATCAACGACAGACTGAACAGAGATGGATTCATTTGGTTTAATTCATTTTAAAAAATACATATACAGCCAAGAACAATCAGTGCATTAAAGAAAACTATCGAGGTTAAAAACAATAGTCTTTTAGTTATTTTATTTAATTTGATGTGAAGGTTGACGTGCAGGGATCAGATTTCTCCTGCTATATTGGAGAATGGCAGTCAGGACTCATTAATAAGAATACTGTGATACAGGCCCACAGGACTCATTAATAAGAATACTGTGATACAGGCCCACAGGACTCATTAATAAGAATACTGTGATACAGGCCCACAGGACTCATTAATAAGAATACTGTGATACAGGCCCACAGGACTCATTAATAAGAATACTGTGATACAGGCCCACAGGACTCATTAATAAGAATACTGTGATACAGGCCCACAGGACTCATTAATAAGAATACTGTGATACAGGCCCACAGGACTCATTAATAAGAATACTGTGATACAGGCCCACAGGACTCATTAATAAGAATACTGTGATACAGGCCCACAGGACTCATTAATAAGAATACTGTGATACAGGCCCACAGGACTCATTAATAAGAATACTGTGATACAGGCCCACAGGACTCATTAATAAGAATACAGTGATACAGGCCCACTGTAAGTGGTGCAGGAGGGACCTGGAGGCAAGAGGGAGTGGGCCATCCGTTTCAAAGTGGCAAAAACAGATGTAATGTGCTTTGCATATTTGTGACTCTATACGAAAGCCATGATATTTTTTATATAATTTGTGTCGCTTCTTTGACTTGCTTCTCCTGAGCTCATTTTAATTGACATTTGCCTTTTGAATTGTCATTAACAATGAGAAAGAATTCATGCTGATAATGTTACGTGGTGAGGTTTGACCCAGGAGCAGAGATGAGACCAGACGAGGAATCAGTGGTTTAGGATAAACGTGTTACTTTACTGAGAAACGGTAACCGAAGGATCACAGTAACACGGTGAAAACATCAACCACTAAGTCTCGAAAACTCTCAGGAGACAAACACACACGGCACACAATTCAAGCTTCTGCAAAGGAAAACAGAAAACACACCTCTTTTAACAGGAAAATCATCATGAGTAATAGAACACACCTGAGTGTCATTAATGTCTCTAGGACGGTCTCTGGTAACAGGTCGAACCATGACAGATAACCCAATGGTCAGCGCATCTTTCTTCACAATAAATACTCTAGCCGGGACTTTAGCTTAACTAGGCAAACAAGTCCATTGAAGAGTAACTGTGACAATCTATGGGCTAATGTGATAGGACTTTCCCTCTGAGCAGATTTTTACAATGAAGTGTCTCATGTTATCAGGACAGGAGTACTGTGCCCTAGTCATTTAGCCAGTGCCTGTGTCTAAGTCAGGAATTGGCAACTGCCGGCCCGCACCCCCTTTTGTAGGCCTGTGGACCAATTAGTTACCAACCGGAGGGCCCCCCTTTCACTCTGATATCATATTTTAAAAAATCTTACATTTCTCTAGACCCTGTGGCAAAATGTGAAGAATTGGAGGAAATTAGCTGTAAAACTGCACATTTTTCTCTCCACCATCGTTTTTAAGCAAACATGCTTAAAAACTGCCTTTTCCAAAAGGCTAGGGCCGGCTCTGGATGCATGTGTGGGTATGGATGTGGGTACGCAGACCTCTGATGATCAGTTCAGATTTTTTGTGGCCCCAATCCCCATCAAAGTTGCCCATCCCTGGTCTAGGTCCTCCTCACCCCAGCTCTGGCCTGCCTGTCTGTGGCCCAGCCAACAATAGACAGATTGTAGCCGAAGCCCTGGCGGTTTAAGTGGAACCACATGGAGGAACCTGATACTGGTGATACTGGACCAGAGAAGGAGTTAATCTGGCCAGTCAACTATAGGCCTCAGATGGATGGTGGTGACTGCCACTGATCCTGACCCTCCCCATACACACACACACACACCTTGTGCATCCTACACCATCTTAGGCGTTTCTGTTGCCACAGTGCCTTGCAGAGTGGCCGACCAACGACAAGCATTTACGGTAGGCCAATCGGCATGCTAACAACACCAAACACTAATGGGAGAAAGTGAAAGCCACAACCCACAGATATCCAGTAAATGCTTCCTGCTCCATTTGATAGTACAGTTACCCCTCACACAAACCAGGGTTGTAACTTTCTCAAGTCTTTGTGTATTACTTGCTGTGTGGCTGGCTGGCTGCTGTAACTTGAGTATCTACAGAGTATTCAGGAGGAGAGCATCAGCTACTGTGGGATGAGAACACAGTGACATTACCCTGGCTTCTCTGTAACACCCCTCTACCATGATGCAGTGGGGCAACAGACTGAGTTTTAGGGTTGGCCAACCTGTCATCTTCCATTAGGTTGTGTGAATATTTGACCGGTGGTGTGACCAGACCAGAGGCCCCCCGTCGGCTCTGAGAGAGATGGATCTGCTGAGGGTGGAGCCGGCGGCAGCAGGCGAAGCGGCCTCTCTAATGTACACTGGGCCATGTGCTTCCAGTTAAGGCAGCAGTCGGTCCTGAACAGGGGTTAAGTGAAACTACCTGCTCCTCTGTGTCTGCCGATTACTTGCTTTGTTCACTGTGGTACCAGATCATAAAACACTTGTGTCCACTTCTCCCCCTCTCCCCCAGTCCCTCAGGTCATTACTGTTACGCCTCCAAGTGTGAGCAACAGGACTTGCTTCTCTGTCATTCTGCATGACAGGGGAAAAGATTGTTTTCACTCACTTCCATCACCAACAATACATACTACATATAAAGAATATTTAAACAAAATCTTGTCACATCTTTAAAGACCATTCCAAAATATTTGCTGATGGATGGGCTTTTCCCCTTCTTTGATGGACACAATATTGATGAAGTTAGTTAGCGTGTATGAAAATAATAAATAAAGAAAAATGAGGTTTCTCTTGGAAAATGAAATGAGACATGAAAGCAGTCCTGGGCTCTGGTTCTAGTTTCCTGTCTGAATCGTTGATAATTAATTTCCCAGACGGAACTCATAATCATTCACTGGCCTGCTGCGCCTCCACAGCCATCCTACAGGACTACTAGTCATGGCCTTGGTTTGCCACTCTACCACTTCTTAATGCCCTCTCTGTCTCTCTCTCATCTCTCTCACTCACTCAGTTTGCAGGGAAGGTACATCTCAGATCAAGCCATTTTCACCCCCTATCAGTTTTGAAAGCCAGTCCGTAAAAATGTTTTATTCTTGCACCAGATGTGATTTATTTATTTTTCCTCCTTATTTCATTTGTAGGATCCGAACATCAAAAGGGCATCGAGATCTTTTGAGATGAGCCCTAATAGCTTGAGCTCCAGTGCAGTCATTAAATGCAGTATAGTATGCATGTCTTGCCCTGGTGCAAGCTCACAAGGACCTCTCTGCATTTCGGCTCTCTTTATTAACAGACGCCACTCATGGGGAAACATTGGCGCCTCCAATAGACTGTGATTCAAGTAAATGAATGAAATAAGATACAAGGATATTGAAATGATTCGTTTTTATAGACGACTGGCAAAGCCCAACTGCCACTTTGAAGGTTGGACCAAAGAAACCAACTGCATTCAACTGTAAATAAGAATGAAAAAAGAGGAGGTTAAGAGCAACATAGCAGAATAAGACAAAAATGACATTGATTATATATCTATGTATTTATCTTGGAAATATGGTAGGTTTTCAAACATGGTTGAATTTCAGTGGTAAAGTCAAAAATCTCCCAAACAATGTCTGCTTTAGATCACTGACAGACACTGACATTATGTACTTTCAAAATCCTTGGTTATAATCAGGAGAGGATACATACTCAATACACAGTTATTCCTTTTCATTTCTAGTTCCTCCCTTATCCAATTGTATTTCATACTTATAAAGATATAGAGATACCCATTCTCATGTGACTCACATAACTCAAATTATGTTCAAGCCATTTCACAAAAATGTATTTCATGCCATTCGATTTTTGCCATGCCATTGCATTCCATCATTTTAGGACAGTGCCCTCTGTAAAAGTGAAATGTGCACTCTCTCTCCCATCTCGTCCTCTCGACTCAAGCCTCTCCCTCTTTCTCTCTGTCCCTCCCTCTGCCCATCCCTCTCCTTCACTCCTCCCTCCCTCGCTCTCTCTCCAGGCGTGGGTGGAAGGTGACTGTGTTCAGACTGAGATCGTCACATAAGGAAGCGATCGGACTCTAACCTCCAAAACATCACTGTGTTCTCCTGCTTCCGGTATCTGACCCACTGAGAGGCTGGCGGTTTCTCCCAGTTTCACCGCCTTTCTGGGGTTTGGTTTCCAACCCAGAAGCCACAGCCATAGCTGGGAGGCCTGTATAATCGCACACTACTGAAGACAACAAGGGCATCTGCATCCTCTCTCCATCGCAGAGATGTGCACCATGTACCAACATTGGCTGCAAGCGTAAACCCCAACTTTAAATAATACAGGATATTGAAAACACTATTTCTGGATCCCTCCTGCACTCGCTATATCATCTGCAGGCTCACAGGAGCACATTGTGTAGGCTGGTGTTTAATGACGATCAAAACGTATGTCATTAATTTGATTCATATCATGGGAGGAAATGAAACACAGCAGCTAACATCTTTAGAAATCAAATATTAATGACTTCAATAACCCTGCCCAGGCAGAGAGCTGAGCACTGAGCAACCCACAGTGGCAGTGGGTCGCCATAAACACACACACACACAGAGACAGAGGACAGCACAGGAGAATGGAATGGAGTGGGGGGGGTTCCGTCATGATTCATCTGATCTGATTTAAAACTGTCCACTCAATTTACCCCCCCCCACCCCCCCCCACCAGCAGCACCCCTCATTGACTCTGTACTGTTTGATCCCAGCCCTGTGTCCACCCACCCCAGGCACAGGAAGAAAGGCTGTTTTAACAGAACCCAGAGTGAGCAGGGCCAAGCGGGCTGCGTGCCACCTGTACATTTCCACATTCTCTCATCGCCAGTGCTGCATTTCCTCTCCAGAAGCCATCCATCACCCGCCACAGGCCCGCAGAGCGTCTGCCCCGCTCCACCTCGCAACACAACTATAAAGTCCTGGACTAAATTAGAGGGGAGGAGGAGACGTAGGATTAAAGGTAGGAGGAGAGAGAGGAGGAAGGGCATACATCATTCCGGAAATACGTTATAATGCTGCCCTCTAAAACTTAAATAATTGGGATGTGGGTTCCTTTGTGGACTGTGATAGTTTCTGCAGTGGGCAGGGTGGTGGGTGGGTATAGAGGGCTGGGCTGGGGTGGCTAGATGCCAGGTTGGCAGAAACCAGGCGCTTGCCAGAAGGGCACAAATTGAAACAGCCATCGCTGGCAAAGCCTAAACCACCATGAACGGGAGGAAGTGACATCATGCGCCATGGCTTGGCAAGCTGTGTTGATGATCTTATAATGGGGATGGCATAGCAGAGGAGGAGAGAGTCAAGAGCCAGTTAACCACAGGGGGAAAAGCCATGGGGATGTAATAAATAACAAGAGGGGGAAGGGCTGATTGTCTCTCTGGCACACGCCTCGACAGAAAAGAGCAATCTCATTTGTCTATGTGTCCATACAACCATCACGTAGTGAGATATGGGGGTCATTGTGTCTTACAACCTCACACTATGTACAGTACTATACATATTGCTTGTGAAAAAAGATAGATGGGCTGAGAGGCCTTCTTTAGGCCCTGTTCTCAGAACACTGAAACTCTACACAGAAAGCTGACATGTGTACATAAATTATACTCCCAAACATCCTGAATGTGTGTTTATAAACAAGGCTCAATAATATTGTGATCTCTGAGCTGAATCCGATAGATTCTTCCTCTGTCAGTTTAGCTTCCACTGCAATATGATCTGAAATTACCTTCAGCAGCAAGAGGAGATGAGCATCTCGCTCTCTTTAGTTCACTTACTCTCCCTGTAACTTCATCATAAGAGCTGGACTGGGCTCACAAGGGGATGTGAGTCTGGAAACACCCCAGCCCATTATTCACTCCCAGTCTGGTCTGGGAAGAGTCTAGCCAGCTCGCTAGTTAAAGCATGGAGCACGCACCTCCATAGTATAGAATACCCCCAAGCCCAACACAAGCCTCTCCCTCAGAGGCCTTAGACTTTAAAGGACTCTGCTAAACACATTCACTTCCTATATTACTTTGTGATTGGGGGGGGTATCTGGTTTCTACGCCCTGTTTACACAGTTCTCTCTCTCCTTCTCTCTTTCCTTCTCTCTCTCATTCTCTCTCTCTCTCTCTCTCTCTCTCTCTCTCTCTCTCTCTCTCTCTCACACATTCTTTGCTGGCACTTTCCCCTCATGTATCAGAAGTAAGAATGAATTGACACAGACTTCTTTACGTAGCGCTCTGTGAGCTCTCCCTAAAGGGTTGGATTATAACCCACTATGGAGGAAACACCTCATACATACACACACTGAACCCACAACCTCTACATCTTGGGAGTGCTCAGAGAGGTGAGACAGTCCAACAGACCAGGTCAATTACTCTGGGATATCAGTCATTGTTCCCCTGTCCTGCCCCACATGAATGGTAACATTTGGATGTCATCAAAGACAAGAGTTCAGAGGGGAGGCTGCTTGTTGCATTTTAAACAAGTGGTCATGAGCCTCCTCAACGTGTGAAAAACTCAGTTAATAATTGATACCGTTGTTCTCAAAGAAAGATCTAATTTGCCACTTCAAAGAAGCACCCTGGCAGTAGCTTGTACATCACCAGATTTTATATTAGATCATTGGTGGGGGTGTGAATAGGAGACAAAAGGGCTGATCTGGTTTTTACTTGTAAAGAGGTTTGTTACTGTTCCAAAACATCTGATGGGAGGAAGCTGGTTTGCGTTTGTGCCGCGGTCTGTTGGTTTGATGTTGGGCCTGATTTGCTGCGTTGACCAAGGGACAGATAGGAAGGACTTTTCCCCACAAAGCTGTATATCCAGGGGCGGTTGGCAACGCCAGGTCCTTCTGCAGCTGTCCACGACAGAGTAATGTGTGGCCAAGTGAGAACTCTACTATCTAATTAAGGTTGTGGGGAAGTAGGATGGGAACTGAGATGATGGAAACGCTTGACACTTTTGGCCACGCCAACGAGGGACACCCTTATTGAACTTGTGGGTTTATTAATTTGTTTATTGCTTTTATCAGTGAAGAGCCTCCAGATTTGTCCATGGTTAAGCTTTGATGAAACGTAAAAGTGGATTTTTAAAAGCTTATTTCTGGAGCCACACTACCTGTCATATTCATGGTATACTTGTATTTATTGACAATGGCCCTTTAAAAGGGAGTCACGATAGCCATTGTTTTTCACCTTGTGTGATATCAACTCTGTATAGGTTTTTACTTATTGTTACTCAGAAATTGTGTTGTTTGTCGCCCTCTTGTGGTCAAAGGCACAAGAGGGCCCCCCCCACCCACCATATGACAACTTCCCAACAGGAAATACAAATGCCCACTCACTGAGGTCAACAATTACAGTGAGCACAGTACCCACAATTTCCTCCTTTGGAAGGATATATCTCCCAAACACGTATAACTCTCAAAGTCCATTTACTGGAAATACTCAAACTTTATTGCTGTCCTCAATATAAGCTGCTCCCTCACTTTAATTTTGATCAGTAACTATGATCAAAAAGTTTGTGGATTAGTCTGAGTTCCTTTGGATAACAGTACAGGAGACATCTGTTTACCCACAATGATGAGCCTGTGGTGCTGCTCTGTAATCCTTTCTAGTGGAACACCCATAATGGGCCTTAATTGGAAGTTTAATTGTGTGTCATGCAGGAAGAGCATTGATTACAAAACCAGTGGTATTTGAGTGTATACATTCATCTTTGTGTATGTATCGCTCTCTAAATCCTCGTATATCGCACACTAAATCCTTTTCCACTCGTGGATAATAAAATACTTCAAGAAGAATCAGAACAGTCATTTTCATGACCAATTATACATGCATAATGTGAGGGAGAGAGTAGGTTTTGGCTGTAATTAACTTGTGTCAAGCATTCATCACCATGTACGTATGCAGATACAAAGAAACAAACTTGTGACACATTTTACAAGGAGCTACGTATCCATGTGCAGCCTCCATTCATCAGTGCCCTTTGAATATGTCTGAAGGCAGTGGGAGCCGTGAAATCAATGGGACACATTACAACTGCTAGAGTTGATAATGACGTCCTGTAAGAGCTGATTTCAGTTAATAATTCTGTTTGTGACGTACGGTGCCTTCGGAAAGTATTCAGACCCCTTGACTTTTCCACATTTTGTTACGTTACAGCCATATTCTACTTGATTAAATACAACTATTTCCTCAGCAATCTACACACAATACCCCAGAATGACCAAGTGAAAACAGGTTTTTAAAAATGTTAGCAAATGTATTAAAAACAAAAAACATAAATACCTTATTTACATAACTATTCAAACCCTTTGCTATGAGAATAGACATTGAGCTCAGATGCATCCTGTTTCCATTGATCATCCTTGAATGTTTCTACAACTTGAGTCCAGCTGTGTTAAATGCAATTGATTGGACATGATTTGGAAAGGCACACACATGTCTATATAAGGTCCCACAGTTGACAGCTCATGTCAGAGAAAAGACTAAATAAATAAATTGTCCGTAGGGCTCTGAGACAGCAATGAAGGTCCCCAAGAACACAGTGTCATCCATCATTCTTAAATGGAAGAATTTTGGAACCACCAAGACTCTTCCTAGAGCTGGCCGCCCAGCCAAACTGAGCAATCGAAGGGAGAAGGGCCTTGGTCAGGGAGGTGACCAAGAACTCAATGGTCACTCTGACAGAGCTCCAGAGTTCCTCTGTGGAGATGGGAGAACCTTCAAGAAGGACAACCATCTCTACAGCACTCCACCAATTAGGCCTTTATGATTGAGTGGCCAGACGGAAGCTACTCCTCAGCAAAAGGCACACGACAGCCAACTTGGAGTTTGGCAAAAGGCACCTAAAGACTCTCAGACCATGAGAAACCAGATTCTCTGGTTTGATGAAACCAAGATTGAACTCTTTGGCCTGAATGCCAAGCATCACGTCTGGAGGAAACCTAGCCCCATCCCTACGGTGAAGCATGGTGGTGGAAGCATCATGCTGTGGGGATGTTTTTCAGCAGCAGGGACTGGGACACTAATCAGGATCCAGGCAAAGATGACTGGAGCAAAGTACAGAGAGATCCTTGATGAAGAGTGCTCCAGAGTGCTCTAGACCTCAGACTGGGGGGGCGAAGGTTCACCTCCCAACGGGAAAATGACCCTAAGCACACAGCCAAAACAACGCAGGAGTGGCTTCGGGACAAGTCTCTGAACGTCCTTGAGTGGCCCAGACAGAGCCCGGACTTGAACCCGATCGAACATCTCTGGAGAGACCTGAAAACGCTCCCCATCCAACCTGACAGAGCTTGAGAGGATCTGCAGAGAAGAATGGGATAAACTCCCCAAATACAGGTGTGCCAAGCTTGTAGCGTCATACCCAAGAAGACGCTGTCAAATGTACTTCAACAAAGGACTGAGTAAAGGGTCTGAATACTTACTTATTGCAGTTTTTTTTTTTGTAAATAAATTAGCAAACATTTCTACAAACCCATTTTTGCTTTGTCATTCTGAGATATTGTGTTTAGATTGATGTGGAAAATAACAATTTCATACATTTTAGAATAAGGCTGTCACCTAACAAAATGTAGAGAAAGTCAAGGGGTCTGTATACTTTCTGAAGGCACTGTATGATAGTGTGAGGGTATGTGATTTTCTCACAGCACGTGTAAAACACCTCTGGATTTACAGGCACAGGCTGTCCACCAGGCAGGACTACAGGCAGGACGCCACCAGGCTAGCCACCACCAGGTCCCTGGCTGTCATCAACACAGAGAATCTCAGGCATGTGAGGAACACGGACAGTCAGAGTGTGTGAAAGAAGTGAGTGCAAAAAATGTATTGAAGAAAAGAGAGAGGTACTGGGCTGGAGAGATAAAAAAAAGTCAGGGCAGTCATTAAAGGCATGTGTTGAGCATACTGAGAAGCAGTGAAAGAAAGAGAGAGAAAACGAGTGGTTGCGCCTGTCATGGTTTTACTGGCTTCAGTGGTGGATTTGGAGGGGTTGGAAAACAAGACGCCATTTCGTGTTCCATTAAAATATGCGGCACCATGGCGTCCCAACCTTGTTCCCCTACATGTGGGGTTTCCAGCCCAGTGACAGCGCCCTGTAGTCAGGGTGGTGCAGCTTCAGAAGTAGCTCCTCATATTGGAGGAGCGTGTTTGTGTTGGCAGAGAATTAATAACTTTTCATTTAGTGCGGATATGACAGGAATAGTAATTAAGGAAATGGAATGATTTTATTGGACATGATGTTTATATTAAGTTCCAGATGTGAGGCAGCTGCTAATGCAGAGAGGCCCTGCCCCCAGAGCGATATCACTGGGGTAGAGGAACAGGGTGTAGGTTATTAAAGGAAGATAACACAAACCAAATGCATTTCCCCATGTAAAAAACATATAGTGCATTCGGAAAGTATTCAGACCCCTTGACTTTTTCCACATTTTGTTACGTTTTATTTTAAATGTCCTCATCAATCTAAACACTCCTACCTTCCTATAGGCAGAAACTCAAACAGGAAGTACCCGTGCTAAGGTCTATTCAACGCTGGTCTGACCAATCGGAATCCATACTTCAAGATTGTTTTGATCACGCGGACTGGGAAATGTTCCGGGGAGCCTCCGAGAATAAAATCAACAAATACACAGATACGGTGAGTGAGTTCATCAGGAAGTGTATAGGAGATGTTGAGCCCACCGTGACTATTAAAACCTACCCAAACCAGAATCCGTGGATAGATGGCAGCATTCGTGCGAAACTGAAATCGCGAACCACCACAATTAACCATGGCAAGGTGACTGGGAATATGGCTGAATACAAACAGTGTAGTTATTCCCTCCGTAAGGCAATCAAACAGGCAAAACGTCAGTACAAAGACCAAGTGGAGTCGCAATTCAACAGCTCAGACACAAGACGTATGTGGCAGGGTCTACAGACAATCACGGACTACAAAGGTAAACCCACCAAGTCGCGGACACCAACGTCTTGCTTCCGGACAAGCTAAACACCTTCTTCGCCCACTTTGAGGATAACAAAGTGCCACTGACGCGGCCCGCTACCATGGACTGTGGGCTCAATGGCCGATGTGAGTAAGACATTTAAGCGTGTTAACCCTCGCATGGCTGCCGGCCCAGATAGATAGATAGATAGATAGATAGATAGATAGATAGATAGATAGATAGATAGATAGATAGATAGATAGATAGATAGATAGATAGATAGATAGATAGATAGATAGATAGATAGATAGATAGATAGATAGATAGATGGGAGCTGCTGAACAGGCGACCACGCAGGGCGACGCCAATCACTTAAACGTGATCAGACTGGGCTAGCTGTGTCAGAGCATGTGCAGACCAGCTGTCTAGAGTGTTTACGGACATATTCAATCTCTCCCGATCCCAGTCTGCTGTCCCCACTTGCTTCAAGATGTCCACCATTGTTCCTGTACCCAAGAAAGCAAAGGTAACTGAACTAAATGACTATTGCCCCGTAGCACTCACTTCTGTCATCACGAAGTGCTTTAAGAGGCTAGTTAAGGATCATATCACCTCTACCTTAACTGACACCCTAGACCCACTTCAATTTGCTTACCACCCCAATAGATCCACAGACGATGCAATCGACATCGCACTGCACACTGCCCTATCCCATCTGGACAAGAGGAATACCTATGTAAGAGTGCTGTTCATTGACTATAGCTCAGCCTTCAACATCATAGTACCCTCCAAGTTCATCATTAAGCTCAAGGCCATTAGACTGTTAAATAGCCATCACTAGGTGGCTTCCACCCAGTTACACAACCCTGCACCTTAGAGGCTGCTGCCCTATATACATAGACTTTAATAATGGAACACTAGCCACTTTAATAATGTTTACATATTTTTTGCTTTACTCATGTCATATGCATATACAGTACTGTATTCTATTCTACTGTATTTTAGTCTATACCACTCCGAGATTGCTCGTCCTAATATTTCTATATTTCTTAATTCCATTCTTCTACTTTTAGATGTGTGTGTATTGATAGATACTACTGCGCTGTGGGAGCTAGAAACATAAGCATTTCGCTACACCCGCAATAACATCTGCTGAATATGTGTATTTGACCAATACAATTTCATTTGAGTTGATTTGATTACAGCCTCGAGTCTTCTTGGGTATGACGTTACAACTTTAGGACACCTGTATTTGGGGAGTTTCTCCCATTCTTCTCTGCAGATCCCCTCAAGCTCTGTCAGGTTGGATAGGGATCGTTGCTGCATAGCTATTTTCAGGTCTCTCCAGAGATGTGGTTGTCCAGTTGGAAGGTGAACCTTTGCCCCCAGTCTGAGGTCCTGAGTACTCTGGAGCAGGTTTTCATCAAGAATCTCTCTGTACTTTGCTTCGTTGATCTTTCACTTGAACCTGACTAGTCTCCCAGTCCCTGCAGCAGAAAAACGTCCCTACAGCATGATGCTGCCACCATCATGCTTCACCGTACGGATGGTGCTAGGTTTCCTCCAGACGTGACACTTGGCAATCCGGTCAAAGAGTTCAATCTTGGTTTCATCAGACCAGAGAATCTTGTTTTCTGATGGTCAGAGTCCTTTAGGTGCCTTTTGGCAAACTCCAAGTGGACTGTCATGTGCCTTTTACTATCATTACTATCATCAATATCATAACCGCCATCGATAAAAGACAGTACTGTGCAGCCGTCTTCATCGCCCTGGCCATGGCTTTTTGACGGTCAATCACCACATTCTTATTGGCAGACTCAACAGCCTTGGTTTCTCAAGTGACTGCCTTGCCTGGTTCTCCAACTACTTTTCAGAGTTCAGTGTGTCAAATCGGAGGGCCTGTTGTCCGGTCCTCTGGCAGTCTCTATGGGGGTGCCACAGGGTTCAATTCTTGGGCCAACTCTTTTCTCTATATACAGTGGGGAGAACAAGTATTTGATACACTGCCGATTTAGCAGGTTTTCCTACTTACAAAGCATGTAGAGGTCTGTAATTTTTATCATAGGTACACTTCAACTGTGAGAGACAGAAAATCACATTGTATGATTTCTAAATAATTAATTTGCATTTTATTGCATGACATAAGTATTTGATCACCTACCAACCAGTAAGAATTCCGGCTCTCACAGAGCTGTTAGTTTTTCTTTAAGAAGCCCTCCTGTTCTCCACTCATTACCTGTATTAACTGCACCTTTTTGAACTCGTTACCTGTATAAAAGACACCTGTCCACACACTCAATCAAGCAGACTCTAACCTCTCCACAATGGCCAAGACCAGAGAGCTGTGTAAGGACATCAGGGATAAAATTGTAGACCTGCTCAAGGCCGGGATGGGCTACAGGACAATAGGCAAACAGCTTGGTGAGAAGGCAACAACTGTTGGCGCAATTATTAGAAAATGGAAGAAGTTCAAGATGACGGTCAATCTCCCTCGGTCTGGGGCACCATGCAAGATCTCACCTCGTGGGGCATCAATGATCATGAGGAAGGTGAGGGATCAGCCCAGAACTACACGGCAGGACCTGGTCAATGACCTGAAGAGGAAAACCATTAGTAACACACTACGCCGTCATGGATTAAAATCCTGCAGCGCACGCATGGTCCCCCTGCTCAAGCCAGTGCATGTCCAGGCCCGTCTGAAGTTTGCCAATGACCATCTGGATGATCCAGAGGAGGAATGGGAGAAGGTCATGTGGTCTGATGAGACAAAAATAGAGCTTTTTGGTCTAAACTCCACTCGCCGTGTTTGGAGGAAGAAGAAGGATGAGTACAACCCCAAGAACACCATCCCAACCATGAAGCATGGAGGTGGAAACATCATTCTTTGGGGATGCTTTTCTGCAAAGGGGACAGGACGACTGCACCGTATTGAGGGGAGGATTGATGGGGCCATGTATTGTGAGATCTTGGCCAACAACCTCCTTCCCTCAGTAAGAGCATTGAAGATGGGTTGTGGCTGGGTCTTCCAGCATGACAACGACCCGAAACACACAGCCAGGGCAACTAAGGAGTGGCTCCGTAAGAAGCATCTCAAGGTCCTGGAGTGGCCTAGCCAGTCTCCAGACCTGAACCCAATAGAAAATCTTTGGAGGGAGCTGAAAGTCTGTATTGCCCAGCGACAGCCCTGAAACCTGAAGGATCTGGAGAAGGTCTGTATGGAGGAGTGGGCCAAAATCAATGCTGCAGTGTGTGCAAACCTGATCAAGAACTACAGGAAATGAATGATCTCTGTAATTGCAAACAAAGGTTTCTGTACCAAATATTAAGTTCTGCTTTTCTGATGTATCAAATACTTATGTCATGCAATAAAATGCAAATTAATTACTTAAAAATCATTCAATGTGATTTTCTGGATTCCATCACTCACAGTTGAAGAGTACCTATGATAAAAATTACAGACTTCTACATGCTTTGTAAGTGGGAAAACCAGCAAAATCGGCAGTGTATCAAATACTTGTTCTCCCCACTGTATATCAACGATGTCGCTCTCGCTGTTGGTGACTCTCTGATCCATCTCTACACAGTCGACACCATTCTGTATACATCTGGCCCCTCTTTGGACACTGTGTTAACTAACCTTCAAACAAGCTTCAATGCCATACAACACTCCTTCTGTGGCCTCCAACTGCTCTTAAATGCTAGTAAAACTAAATGCATGCTTTTCAATCGAACGCTGCCCGCACCCGCCCACCGGACTATCATCACTACTCTCGACGGGTCTGACTTAGAATACGTGGACACCTACAAATACCTAGGTGTCTGGTTAGACTGTAAACTCTCCTTCCAGACTCACATTAATCATCTCCAATCCAAAATGAAATCTAGAATCGGCTTCCTATTTCGCAACAAAGCCTCTTTCACTCATGCTGACAAACATGCCCTTGTAAAACTGACCATCCTACCGATCCTTTACAAAATAGCCTCCAACACTCTACTCAGCAAATTGGATGTAGTCTATCACAGTGCCATCCGTTTTGTTACCAAAGCCCCATATACTACCCACCACTGCGACCTGTATTCTCTCGTTGGCTGGCCCTCACTACATATTCGTCAACAAACCCACTGGCTCCAGGTCATCTATAAGTCTTTGCTAGGTAAATCCCTGCCTTATCTCAGCTCACTGGTCACCATAGCAACACCCACCCGTAGCATGCGCTCCAGCAGGTATATTTCACTGGTCATCCCAAAGCCAAAACCTCCTTTGGCCGCCATTCCTTCCAGTTCTCTGCTGCCAATGACTGGAATGAATTGCAAAAATCACTGAAGCTGGAGACTACCATCTCCCTCAATAACTTTAAGCATCAGCTGTCAGAGCAGCTTACCGATCACTGCTCCTGTACACAGCCCTTCTGTAAATAGCCTACCCTACTACCTCATCCCCATATTGTTATTTTTGCTCATTTGCACTCCAGTATCTCTATTGTCATCATCTGCACATCTATCAGTCCAGTGTTAATGCTAATTTGTCGTTTATTTTGCCACTATGGCCTATTTATTGCCCTACCTTCCTAACCTTACTACATTTTCACACTCTGTACATATATTTTCTATATGGTCGCAGTTGTAAATGAGAGCTTGTTCTCAACGGGCCTACCTGGTTAAATTAAGGTGAAATAAATAAAAAATTACTGAGGAGTGGCTTACGTCTGGCCATTCTACCATTAAGGCCTGATTGGTGGGCTGCTGCAGAGATGGTCGTCTTTCTGGAAGGTTCTCCCATCTCTACAGAATAACTCTAGAGCTCTGTCAGAGTGACCATTGGGTTCTTGGTCACCTCCCTGACCTAGGCCCTTCTCCCCCGATTGCTCAGTTTGGCTGGGTGGCCAGCTCTAGGAAGAGTCTTGGTGGTTCCAAACTTGCCACTGTGTTCGTGGGGACCTTTAATGCTGCAGACATTTTTTGGTACCCTTCCCCAGATCTGTGCCTCGACACAATCCTGTCTCGGATCTCTACGGACAATTCCTTCAACCTCATGGCTTGGTTTTTGCTCTGACATGCACTGTCAACTGTGGGACCTTATATAGACAGGTGTGTGCCTTCCCAAATCATGTCCAATCACAGCTGGACTCCAATTAAGTCGTAGAAACAGGATGATCAATGGAAACAGGATGCACCTGAGCTCAATTTCGAGTCTCATAGCAGAGTGTCTGAATAGTTATGTAAATAAGGTATTTCTGTTTTTGTTTTTTTTATAAATGTGCAAACATTTCAAAAAACCTGTTTTCACTTTGTCATTATGGGGTATTGTGTGTACAGTCTATCGGAGGGCTGTGCCCAGCACCAGCCAGGGTTACTAATTTAAAGCCCAGACAATTTGAACCCTGCTGGGCCCTATTCACCTATATGCCCATAGAAATGACTGACACTGGTGGTTCTAGAGTAAGCCATCTTTGTCCACCCTAACCCAGGCCTATTGGAGGTGGCGTGCCTGGTAACTTCAACCACCAGTTTGCGTCAACATGCCTTTTGTCCAGATGGACACTTGGAGTAAACACAATGTGGGTATCCTCCTGGCTCCCGGAGTAATTGTGTCTGATATGTTTTCTCTAAAACTGATCTCCAAACAGTGTGATTAGAGTGATTGTCCTGAGTGTGCTGCTTTAATCAGCCTTTACAGCTCTGGATGAGATGGTGATTTATTCAAGAAGGGCTGGAGGAGAAGCAATCCAAAAAATTGGAACATGGAAGGACTCTCTTTCTTCCATTTATTTGAGGTGTTCACCGCTTCAGGTTATTTGTAATGGTGAACTTCTAAAGGAAGTTATTGGTTAACGTGTCATGAGTGTGAGTGTGTGTGGGTGCCTGTGTGTGTATGTGGATGATGTACAACTGAGAATATATATATATGTCAAAATCTGGAAAGATTAATGACACTAGAGAGATGTATTGCTCTTGAGTAACAACAAAGAGGATATGCCACGCGCTCATATTCAAACGCGCAGATGCTCACACGCATATCATCATTTGCCAGAGTATGAGGAAAACATGAACAAAGTCTACTAGCCTGTGTCAGGTTACTGTCTCCTTCACTATATCAAAATGGAGTTTCTCTAAGCCACCATTTTGTGTTCCAATATTGTTTTTTTCAAGAACTTCAACCCCTCTTTTTTATTTCCTGCAATGGCAGTGCCCTGCCCATTACATTAGTGTTGTTTTGCTTCGCTGCGATGTGCTCCCATCTGGTTCCCAGTGAAAATGCATCACTCCATTAACATTGCCTGTGATCTAGGATGCTTTAATCTAAGACTATAAACTCCACTTAATTACATCCTCCAAAAGAGCTCTATTAGTATAATGCAATCAAATAGGGAATACATCCATTCTGGCAAGTCAAACATGCTAAAGTTGCAGTTGAAAAGGGTTTACTTCTGCCTTACGATCAGATCTTAAAATCATATTTAATACATATGTTCAGACCTAAGCCTACTGTATACTGTATTGAATTTGCAAAGATGGATGCATTGTTCATTGGAATGAGGTTCCCTTTACGTGCAGTGAAAGAGCACATAAAGTGAGACTTAAAACAAATCAACAGTCACTGCCATGGTCTCTGGACTCTGTCAGTGTGGACATATGACTTTACGTGGAAAACTGATGTCTGACCTTTCATACTTTCTACTCTATTACTTCCAGCCATATCTGTAATCACACTATGCGTGAATGACGCTTATTTCCAATATTTTGTTTGATTAAACATCAAGAGAAAAAAGTAAAAGTCTGGTTATAATTTCAATACAAAAAATGTTATTGTGAAATGCAAGATGCAAAGCAAGGACTTTTGTCATGGTGTTACGATAAAAGATTTGGCTCACACAGAATGACAAAATTTGCTATAGTGGTATTTGGCATTTTATTAGGGTCCCCATTTGTTACGAAAGCAGCAACTATTCTTCCTGGGGTCCACACAAAACATGACACAATACAGAACATTAATAGACAAGAACAGCTCAAGGACTGAACTACATCAATTTAAAAATTGCACACGTATCCTACATATCAAACATACACACAAACTATCTAGGTCAAATAGGGGAGAGGCGTTGTGCCATGAGGTGTTGGTTTATCCATTTTCTGAATCCAGGTTTGCTGTTCATTTGAGCAATATGAGATGGAAGTGAGTTCCATTAAATAATGGCTCTGTATAATACTGTACGCCTTCTTGAATTTGTTATGGATTTGGGGACTGTGAAAACACCCCTGGTGGCATGTCTGGTGGGGTAAGTGTGAGTTTCAGAGCTATGTGTAAGTTAACTATGCAAACAAATCTGGAATT
Organism: Thymallus thymallus; assembly: GCA_023634145.1. NCBI lineage: Eukaryota > Metazoa > Chordata > Actinopteri > Salmoniformes > Salmonidae > Thymallus > Thymallus thymallus. The sequence goes on along the minus strand of CM042405.1, from coordinate 21,969,368 downwards.
TTCAACACATTAATGTTTCTATAAAAATAACAAGTGATGCAGTCTCCTCAACTATTAGACAAGCGACCCTGGCATGCATAGTATTCATATTAGCCCTCTGACTACAATGGTGAGTTTACGACATCTTTGATTGAGTTTGCATAAATTCTATGATTACGGTCCTCTTCCGTTCATTGCGTAACATCCGACATTTAGGGTGAAGACTTCCTGACTGCCAGCTCCACGATGGCGTCCTGCGCAGAGGTTGGTGTTTTGACGAATTATATCCTGAAATAATAAAACGGGGGGGTTCATTAGTTTTGACTAAGATATACAGTTACTGAAAATCAAACTGACATTTGAAATATATTAGCGTACCCTATGGATAACCCATATCAGTACTTCTGTCTTTGTTTATAGTGTCATAGCTAGCGCTTACAGCCTTAGCTAGCTAACTTGCTAGCATTTCAGACCATTCCATTTATCCCTCTTAGCTGGATATGTATTTTTCGATGTATTTTTCTTTTAGCCAATGATGTTTGCAGCATGGATTAGCATAAGTAATTTAGCTAACTTTACCTTGCTGTGTCTTGCGATTGTACACCATGGATCCAGCATTCGAGTTAGTACTTATAGTTGAAGTCGGAAGTTTACATACACTTAGGTTGAAGTCATTAAAACGAATTTTTCAACCACTCCACAGATCTCATGTTAACAAACTATAGTTTTGGCAAGTCGGTTATGACATCTACTTTGTGCATAACACAAGTAATTCTTCCAACAATTGTTTACCGACAGATTACTTCACTTATAATTCACTATATCTCAATTCCAATGGGTCAGAAGTTTACTTTCACTGAGTTGACTGTGCCTTTAAACAGCTTGGAAAATTCCAGAAAATGATGTCATAGCTTTAGAAGCTTCTGATAGGCTAATTGACATCATTTGAGTCAATTGGAGGTGTACCTGTGGATGTATTTCAAGGCCTACCTTCAAACTTCGTGCCTCTTTGCTTGACATCATGGGAAATCAATAGGTAGGTAGGTACTTACATACTTACTTTTATTGATACCCAAGGGGAATTGTTTTTGTCAAGCAGCTACGAAAAAACACAGGGCAGGTGCAAAATGCCAGAACGAAAATACACAAAAGACAGATACATGATACATAGAGGCAGTATGAAAAAGTATAAAAATATAAGAAGTCTGGAGTGCAAAAAGCTATAAAAAGACATTGTATAGTATGGTTGAAAATGTACACTATACATTGTTATAGAGTGTTAGGTGAAAATGAAATGATAAAAATATTGTAGGTTGATATAGATAAATAAGGAGTATTTGCATGGTTAAATTAACTGTACAGTTTAATGTAAAGGTAAGTCAATATTTGCATGGTTACATTAACTGTACAGGTAAATGACAGGAAGAGATACTTAAATAGCTAAATGTGTGTATGATATCATTTAGGGTAATACTAGTAATTCCCTTAAAATACAGTCCTTAGTGCAGGGTTTAATTACAGATAAATGCACGTATTGCACATTTGATACACTAAAAGCACTGAAAAAAGATACAACTGACAGGATACTAATATGCATTCCTGAGTGAATGACTACGTAAGTTCAGTCCAAGAATTACTTACAATATTGCATGTGATATGATATGATAAAACAACTGTACATGAATATGTATATACAGACCTGAATGAATAAATAAGTCCTAAGTGAATGAGTGATTACAGACCAGAGTTACTCACGGATGGATGCATAATTGTTAAAGTAGGTCCTAACACCCCAACAGTTCCAGGTCTTATGTTGCCGACGGCACCCCGGTGAGGCATTAAATGGCCTAATAGCCGCCGGCAGGAAGGACCTCCTGTAGCGCTCTCTGGCACACCGTGGTGGGATCAGTCTGTAACTGAAGGTGCTCCTCTGCATCATAACCATGGCATGCAGAGGGTGGGTGACGTTGTCCATGATGGCCAGGAGTTTGGCAAGGATCCTTCTCTCCGCCACCTCCTCTAGAGTGTCAAGGCTAATCCCCAGAACAGAGCTAGCCTTCCTGATCAGCTTATTTAGCCGAGAAGCATCACCAGCCTTTAAGTTGGCGCCCCAGAACACCACTGCAAAAAAGATGCACCTGTTAGAAGGTATGCAGTAGTTTACTGCACACGTTTAAGGACCTGAGCCTTCTCAGAAAGTAGAGTTGGCTCTATATCAACATAACCTGAAAGGCTGCTCAGCAAGGAAGAAGCCACTGCTCCAAAACCGCCATAAAAAAGCCAGACTACGGTTTGCAACTGCACATGGGGACAAATATCATACTTTTTGGAGAAATGTCCTCTGGTCTGATGAAACAAAAATGGAGCTGTTTGGCCATAATGACCATTGTTATGTTTGGAGGAAAAAGTGGGATGCTTGCAAGACAATGAACACCATCCCAACCGTGAAGCACGGGGGTAGCAGCATCATATTGTGGGGGTGCTTTGCTGCAGGATGGACTGGTGCACTTCACATAATGGATGGCATCATGAGGAAGGAAAATGATGTGGATATATTGAAGCAACATCTCAAGACATCAGTCAGGAAGTTAAAGCTTGGACAATGACCCCAAGCATACTTTCAAAGTTGTGGCAAAATGGCTTAAGGACAACAAAGTCAAGGTATTGTAGTAGCCATCACAAAGCCCTGACCTCAATCCTATAGAACATTTGTGGGCAGAACAGAAAAAGCTTGTGCGAGCAAGGAGGCCTACAAACCTGACTCAGTTACACCTGTTCTGTCAGGAGGAATGGGCCAAAGCTTGTGGAAGGTTACCCGAAATGTTTGACCCAAGTTAAATAATTTAAAGGCAATGCTACCAAATAATAATTGAGTGTATGTAAACTTCTGACCCACTGGGAATGTGATGAAATAATTTAAAAGCTGAAATAAAACCTTCTCTCTACTATTATTCTGACATTTCACATTCTTAAAATAAAGGGAATGTTTACTAGGATTAAATGTCAGGAATTGTGAAATTGAGTTTAAATGTATTTGATTAAGGTGTATGTAAACTTCCGACTTCAACTGTATGTTAGCTAGCTATTGTTTGTGATTTTTTTCCTTAGGGGTCTGCGTCGGTCAGTTATGAGCCGACCGAAAGTGCTGCATCTCAGAAGAGAGAGGAGAGACTCAGAAAATTCCGGGAACTGCATTTCAAAAGGGTGAGTTTGTTCAAGGGTTCTCCTATTTCAGACACCTTCTGTTAATGTCTTAGCCCACTAATGGACTAAAGCAGCGGTTCTCAACTGGTTCTGCCTCGGAACAATTGAGTCACGACCCAATATTATGGACTGTCGATGATGACATTTTGTAGTGTTGTATTGCAGCTGCCTTTTTGGGCGGGCTTCTGTCTCACTGGGCTACTATTATGGTATTAAAGAAAGTCATTACACAGGCACATTAACTGAGAAAACATGTATTATCAATTCAAGAGAATAAGCCATTTAATTAGGCAACCAGTTCAGGAGAGGGGTGTAATAAATGATTAGATTCAGAACATGACATCAAAACCAGTCTAATAATGTAAATGAACAGTAACACGTACCAGTGTTTAAAATAGAAAAAACAACAGTCATTTCATAATCAGCAATTACCATATGAATATCTTCACAACCTAGAAAAGTTTTTTTTTTTTTTTTTTACAATAATAATTAACATACTGAACAATAACTCATTAACCTGTTTGTTTATTGTGTGTGTGTGGGGCCTATCAGTGGTGAAACTGCGGGTGTTTCTTTAGATACGTTTATTGATGTCTGGGGTGATGGTTGACAGGGCAACTCGGAGGTCATGCTGGCTGTTTCTGCCTTTAGTTTTCAGCACGGCCATAGCAGAGAAGCCACTTTCACAGAGATGGGTAGTGCTGAACGCTAACAAGATTCTGATTGCATGAGAGCAGCATACTCTCCAGCTACGCTGCACCAGAACTGTGGCACTGTCATTTCCGGGAAGCGCATGTTCAGTCCGCGATCAAATCACAGCTCCACCAGCTGATCCTCTTGGTTGCTTGGCAACGTGCCGCTTCCTATCTTTTTATTTGTATGTATTTTTATTTAACTAGGCAAGTCAGTTAAGAACAAATTCTTATTTACAATGACGGCCTACCTACAGGGTCAGCCAGTGGAGCAAATTAGGGTTAAGTGCCTTGCTCAAGGACACATCGGGGGGGGGGGAAATTACCTTGTCGGCTTGGGTATTTGAACCAGCTACCTTTCGGTTACTGGCCCAACGCTCTAACCACTAGGCCACCCATCTACACTCGAAAGGGGTCCTGTATCCAGTTGTTTTGTCTCCTGTTCTCCTCCGAGATGTAGTTGCAAAACTTTCCCTGCAGCTTGACAAGATACTGTTTTTTTTCCAGTGTGTCGCTGTGCGCTTTGTTGATCAGATTCGTAATCTCGAAATCAGCATTGGGAAACATTGGGTCAATCCTCCCGTTAGAAATATGATTTGACCAAACGGTAAGCTTCATCTTGAAGGCATCCACTTTGTCCCTCGCTTTGACACATTGAGGGATTTCAGATGATCAAAAATATCTGCCGGGTAGGCAACCTTCGTCAGCCATTCCTCACAATCTTGACTTGTTTTCCCAAAGAAACGCAGCAATCGCCACTTGAAGTGTGTATGTGTGGGGCAATAACGTTATTGTATTGGTCAGTGAATGTGTGAAGCACGATAACCCGAATGTAGCTAGCCACTTCATCACTGCGGACGTGCTGCACGTGTAAAGTCAGCAACAATATTTGGTCCGGCAGTATACTTTCAAAATAAAAGTTTAGGTGCGGCGGTTAACATTTAAAGTAATTTAAAATATTGTTTTATAAATAGTCTTGCCCAAGTCCCGCGACCCCCCCACCAGTTGAGAATCACTGGATTCTAACGTTACTCCTTATAGACCAAGGGTCTAGCCCAAAAGCCAGCAGATGGCTATATTGAGTAATTTCATTTTACCGTCCAAAGAAGCAAAAGCCAAAGGTAATATATGCAGCTGGCTATACACTTATCCCCCGTGGACCGGTTTCGTACATAAAACATTCTCTAATCAGGCTGCAAATGCGTCGTTTTTCCTCCATAAATCGATTTTATGCATACTTTCTTGTTGAAACATTTTCCAACACCGTGCTACATTGGCTAATGCTAGTCATTGATGTTGCGTGGCATTCAGCCAATCAGGCCAGGGATGAAAAACAGACTGCTGGAACCTGATTGGCTGAACGCGATATGCAACTAACAAGCGCTGTAACATGGAAACATGGCCGTGTGGGAACCCTATAAAGTTGTGTTGTAGTTTTAACCTTTTGTTTTTTAGAAAGATATTTGTCACATATGTTCCATATTTTTCCAAAACCGTACCACAAGCGATGCGTTTTAACGTTCAGAACGAGCATCGGTGCTCATCATAAAACTTCCCCGGGGCAGAACATACTATTGTCACTGGGTACTAAAGGTACTTAGCGTCTATGAATGGGTTAGTAACAACTTAGTAACCTACCCTTGTTTGAGCTCACAAGTAGCTTGAGTTTATATGGTATATCTTGGATCTATGTTCTTTGTATTCAAGTTCAGGAATTTATGTATTTTGTGGTATTCGTTGCAGAATGAAGCACGCAAGCTCAATCACAAGGAGGTGGTGGAGGAGGACAAGAGACTGAAGCTGCCAACTAACTGGGAGGCTAAGAAAGCCCGTCTGGAGTGGGAACTCATGACCGATGAGAAGAAAAAGGTAGCTACCTCTTTATCAACAGACATAATTAGCTGCTATGCATAAAGGGAAATTTCACCCAGGGTTACTCTGGGTTTGTTTCGATTGTGTCTGAGGCATTTTGTAGGTCAGTGAGTTAGGTTTCACACATAATTGGCCACAAAGAAGGCGGGTTTGGGCTTTGCGTGCCAAACGGTGTATTGCAACCGGTGTATTGACTGGGTGGACGAGATCTGAAAATGAATGTAGTCCTGCTTTGTGGCATTTCACAAAGCCTCTGTTATATCGATCATACTATACATTTGTCGGCGTGTAGATATTGTTTTCCTTGTTCGATAGAGCCATTGGATGTCTTTCAGCAATGTTCCTATCGGCGGATTCATTGCTAGATATACAGGTTGACACATTTCTTTCCAGACTCTAAAAGACTACAGCTCGGTGTGAGGCGGAGCTTCCTGCTCTGGCCCATTGTGCATTCACTATGAGCAGACAAATACACAGGAAGTCGAAACGTCCTTATTCTTCTAACAGTGAAATTAAAATGTGCGTGTTTTATCTTGCTGCGAGGAGATTTTTGATGTTGATGACAACGTAATGTTCGTTAATATAGTAATGACTATATACAGTGGCAGAGCTTAGGTGAAATAATTAACAGACACTGCTCGTTGGATGAACAATCACGTGAAAGATGACGTTTGTTTTGTTGGCAGGTCAAAAAGAAGTGAACTGCAAGTTGTCTACCTTAGGATAAGTAATGGTATAAGTTATCCAGTAATTGTATGTACTCTGTTGCTGTTTAGTGACTTGGTGTGTTTCTGTGTGATTTCAGGAGTGTGCGGCCAAAGGGGAGGACTATGACAGGGTGAAACTGCTGGAGATCAGTGCTGAGGATGCTGAGCGGTGGGAGAGGAAGAAGAAGAAGAAGAACCCTGACCCAGGATTCTCAGGTGAGAGATAGGACTCCTTTACTGAGCGAACAGGACTTCCATCCCTCAGCTGGTCAGCTTTCCTGAACAAGGAAAAACTCTGGTTCCTAGTTATAGGCTATTATACAGTGGGGAGAACAAGTATTTGATACACTGCCGATTTTGCAGGTTTTTCTACTTACAAAGCATGTAGAAGTCTGGAAAATTCTAGAAAATGATGTCATGGCTTTAGAAGCTTCTGATAGGCTAATTGACATAATTTGAGTCAATTGGAGGTGTACCTGTGGATTTATTTCAAGGCCTACCTTCAAACCAATTGCCTCTTTGCTCGACATCATGGGAAAATCAAAAAGAAACCAGCCAAGACCTCCGAAAAAAAATTGTAGACCTCCACAAGTCTGGTTCATCCTTGGGAGCAATTTCCAAACACCTGAAGGTACCACATTCATCTGTACAAACAATAGTACGCAAGTATTAACACCATGGGGCCACACAGCCATCATACCGCTCAGGAAGGAGACGCGTTCTGTCTCCTAGAGATGAATGTACTTTGGTGCGAAAAGTACAAATCAATCCCAGAACAACAGCAAAGTACCTTGTGAAGATGCTGGATGAAACAGGTACAAAAGTATCTATATCCACAGTAAAACGAGTCCTCTGGTCTGATGAAACAAAAATAGAACTGTTTGTCCCTAATGACCATTGTTGTGTTTGGAGGAAAAAGGGGGAGGCTTGCAAGCCGAAGAACACCATCACAACCGTGAAGCACAAGGGTGGCAGCATCATGTTGTGGGGGTGCTTTGCTGCAGGAGGGACTGGTGCACTTCACAAAATAGATGGCATCATGAGGAAGGAAAAATATGTGGATATATTGAAGCAACATCTCAAGACATCAGTCAGGAAGTTAAAGCTTGGTCACAAAATGGGTCTTCCAAATGGACAATGACCCCAAGCATACTTCGAAAGTTGTGTCAAAATGGCTTAAGGACCACAAAGTCAAGGTATTGGAGTGGCCATCACAAAGCCCTGACCTCAATCCCATAGAAGCTTTGTGGGCAGAATTGAAAAAGCGTGTGCGAGCAAGGAGGCCTAGAAACCTGACCTGAAACGTTTGACCCAAGGTAAACAATTTAAAGGCAATGCTACCAAATACTAATTGAGTGTATTTAAACCTCTGACCCACTGGAAATGTGATGAAATAAATAAATCATTCACTCTACTATTATTCTGACATTTCACATTCTTAAAATAAAGTGGTGATCCTAACTGACCTAAGACAGGGAATTTTTGCTAGGATTAAATGTCAGTGAAACTGAGTTTAAATGTATTTGGCTAAGGTGTATGTAAACTTCCGACATCAACTGTATGTGTGTGTGTGCAATAACTAGTTTTTCTGGTCAGATCACATGGTCAGGAAGAGCTTAGACCCTCCTCTTTAGCCGAGGGCCATTCAACCGTGGGCTTGTAGAACACCTACCAGTATGTCATACTGTACATCCTGTGTTTTATCAAGCTATCACCTAAAATAAGATTTACGCCTGGGGAAACAAGTGGGAAAGAGTGACTGTTTAATGGTCACACAGACATATTTAGCTGATGTTATTGCGGGTGTAGCGAAATGCATGTGTTCCTAGCTCCAACAGTGCAGTAATATCTAACAATACACACAAATATAAAAGTAAAATAATGGAATTAAGAAATGTATAAATATTAGGACGAGCGTGTCGGAGTGGCATTGACTAAAATACAGTAGAATAGAATACAGTATATGCATAAGAAATTAGTAAAGCAGTATGTAAACATTATTAAAGTGGCCAGTGGTTCCATGTCTATATAGGGCAGCAGCCTCTAAGGTGCAAGGTTACGTGACTGGGTGGAGGTCGCCTAGTGATGTCTATTTAACAGTCTGATGGCCTTGAGATAGAAGCTGTTGTTCAGGCTCTCGGTCCCAGCTTTGAAACACCTGTACTGACTTCATGATGAGCTTGGAGGGAACTATGGTGTTGAAGGCTGAGCTATAGTCAATGAACAGCATTCTTACATAGGTATTCCTCTTGTCCAGATGGGATAGGGCAGTGCGATGGCGATTGCATTGTCTGTGGATCGATTGGGGCGGTAAGCAAATGGAAGTGGGTCTAGGGTGTCAGGTAAGGTAGAGGTGATATGATCCTTAACTAGCCTCTCAAGGATCATATCACCCTTACCTGACACCCTAGACCCACTTCAATTTGCTTACTTCCCCAATAGATCCACAGACGATGCATAGCAGCAGAAATTGGACTGCGGTAGAGGGCTACTGGACGTGGTACAGCCACTCCACTTCAGGGTAGCCCTGTACAGAGGAATTCTGGGTGCGTGTAAAGACCCCTTGGGATAAATACTTTTTAACTGCCTCCAATTTAATCTGCCAAAAAGGATCGCTGCGATCCCCAAATATGGCTGCCATCTGTTGCATCAAAACGTCTCTGAATTAAACCTCTGGGGAGAAAATTATCACCAGAAGGGCTTGAAAGGGCCTCATCTCCCTTAACCAGACGCAGGTTTGGTCGCAGGGCTTTGCGCCTGCTTGTCGTTTGTTCCGGTAATTATAACCTCTTGTTTGCTGCCATTGGCCCGCAGGTTACGCAGAGGCCCAGCTGCGACAGTACCAGCGCCTCACCAAGCAAATCAAGCCAGACATGGACGGCTACGAGAAGCAGCGAGAGCAGTGGTGAGTCGGAGCCTCCTCATAAAACTCCTCTCTTCCTTTTCCATTACTGAGTGTTTCAGAGAAGAGCGTATTTCCCCCATAAAATGTCAGACTTAAGCTTTCCGTTATTTTAGGTAATCGATGCTGCCATCACAGTTTTCGCAGATCAGTGTGCCCCTCTCCTGCTCCTGGGTTAGTTTTGACATGGCCACCGACGCCTCCAAGAATCATTTAATGTCTTGAAAGCGTCAATGTGAGGCAAACGCTCAAGAGGAACAGTATGGTTATAGTTAACAGTATGGGCTTTCTTGATCAGCCAAAGATGAGTTCAGTACCCACAGGTTTTTCCCCCTTAATGGCTGCCACATGTCAAGCTGTGAAGGGTGCAGTACATTTTAAAGCGTAACGTTCCCAGTCATAGAGATGACTGGTATTCAGTTTGGAGAGACGGATGGCGTTGAGGAGGATCATTATAATGCCTATTATGTTAACTGACTCGCCTGTTCTGTCTCACAGCGGCGAGGACTTCCACCCCACATCCAACAGTCTGATCCATGGGACCCACGTCCCATCCAAGGAGGGCATCGACCGCATGGTGGAGGATGTGGAGAAACAGTAAGCGTAACAGAGACCTGAGAGAGATCCTATACCCCTGTGAACCCTCACCCGCCCCCAATTCTAAGCACTGGAGTCCAAAACCAGATCTATTCGTGGAAAGAGTGTGAGCCCTTCGTGAATGGAACAGGCAGAACTTTGCGTGCATGAAACCTGCGGCATATCTAATACCTACTGAATGAGCCCCAGTGTTAAGAGCTTGATGGGGCTGGCTGATGGGGCTCTTATGGTATCTCCCGCTGGGAGGTACTGGAAAACTATTGTCTCTCTTTCTATTTTAGTGGGAGACTGTTAGTGTGGCCTAGTTAATAAGCTCATCTCTGATTCTCAGCCCTTAGATTACCACAGCTTCTGTTGCATCTGCATAAATAGTGTTAAGTTGGCCAGATAGGCTGTCAGAAGAACGGCCGTGGAATAGACCAGTCAAGCTGCACACTGGATCTTCCATACCAGCTAAGGTCACAGGGGTTAAGGTTCTCCGTGACCGCGATGGATTTCTGGTTCTGGAGAGGTCATGGATTTGGAGATAGTTTGGCGATGATTAGTGCTGAGCGATTAACCAAAATGTTAGTAGTTTTTTTTTTAAACAACTAAATGACCGATGTCTGTTAAATTATTTGAATTCCGTTTTCATTTTTTGGGACTGTGAGGTGCAGACAAGGAAACTGAGAGAAGAGAGGATGCATGATCTAAGTGATTGATAGTTGGTATTCAGCAGTCATAAAAGTACGCCTTATTTACTTTGAAGAACTACTAAAGAATGTGTCAGAAAGAATAGGAAACAGCTCTATAGAGATGATGATGATGATGACTTGGAAATAATAAAGTAATGTTAATAAGTGATCAGCATTAATGGACAGTCACTACCGTCATGGGACTTTTGTTTTATTCAGTTCAACCCACATAATGCTTTTAATGTATTTAACATTTTCGAAATTGAAAACCGTGATTCCTTTTTTTAAATAATCAAACCGAGCCGACCTCAAAAAGCACTGTCGCTCAGCACTAGAGATGCCATAGCCTAAAACAGAAGCATGTCTGTTCTACGAAATATGTGCACTGAACTGACATGCATGATTGTTGCAGACACTCCGATGTTTAGATGAAGGGAAGTCTATGATGCGCACCACAACTCAAGACAGCGGTGTGTAGCCCTACTGTAGCTGCTGGCAACGTCATTCAAAGCCTGTAGTTTATCACTCAGGATGGAACTTTCCATTGCTACTATTTTTTTTTTCCATGTAATGTTATTAAAACGAAATCAAACAGCCCCATGGTAGAATAGTTTACCTATTTACTTAGTCACGTTGTTTTTGCGTGTTCTATGCGAGAGAAATATTCCTTTGGAGGCGCATTGAGGTTGCGAGAGACAGAGGGAGGGAAACGTATACTGACAAGCAGTCAATGCACAACAAGTCTTAATGCAATCGCAGGAAAACACTTTTGAAAGCAGTTTTGGCTTTTGTTCAAAAAGAGCGGGGGTCCCAGTTTTCCATTGCTACCCCGTCTTTACTCCTTCAATAGACGGGTTAGTTGTTTAGTATGTTGACAACAAATATATTTGCTCAATTAACACTTTTCTCCCAATTACATTGTTACAGTTGTTGGTTAACTTGCGAATGTTTACCATATTAGCATAGACATGACATCAGTCAAAACGCCTCAAAACAGGATAAAAGTAGCTGAAACGAGCCACCTACGATTCCCTACATGGCAGCTTCTTGTCATCCAGAATCACAACACATTGAATTTTGCCCCATTGAAGCGTGCATTGTCATCTAACCCGTCTGTTGCACCAGTGGCATCGTTTTATAAATGCAGTTCCAACCGGAGTTTCAAGCATGTAGGAGCAGCTGTGTAACAGAGCTCTTAAAGGGGCAATGACATACTTTGTAATAGAAGAAAAAAATGATGTTATTATTTTTATTATTATAATAATGTAATATTGTTGTTATAATAATAACAACAGTCAGGATATTGTGTCAAATGGAGATTGACAAACCCCATGCTTCAGCCTGGTTATTGTAGAGCCACTATGCTGCATCAGTCGGGATACAGGTGATGATGCTTATTGGCTATATGAATGGTCAAATATGTTAACATAGTTTTTACCAATATGTTATTGGGCTCATTTCTGCAGGTGGAAATTATATTTTAGATGGTGTCATTTAAAAAAATGTAATTAATGTCCTTTTAAGAAGTCACCAGAACTGAGCTTCTCAGCCCTTCTACATAAAAATAATACTGGGGAGGACCCCGGGCCACCTAAGCAAGGAGACTGGAACTGGTCGAAGTCCTACTGTTTAATACATGTACAAAAGTATCCTCTTTCCCTAAAAGCATGATGGTCATGACTTTCTTACATCAAAGGGGAGGTTAACTCGGCCCCAGACAGTCGATCTGAAATCAAGTTAAGTTTGTCGTGATTCTGTTTGTTGTTGCCCTGAGGTCAAGTCCTCAAGTCCCACTCACCTGACCAGCATATTCCTTGCCCTAGTGTTCCTGGGTAGTTACATTAGCCTTTTCTCCTCTCTCTGCGCCCAGCTATATTTGGGAGGCCTTATGCTAGTGATGCTCCAGTGAGAGATGAGACTGGGCAGAAGTTGCCAGGGCATGATGCACATCTCTGCTTAGAAGACACTAAGTAAAGGCTGTGAGTTAGCAAATTGACTCTATGTGCCTGTGTGTTCGAGTAGAAGTGTAAGGTTGTTCATTGGTGCTTTGCCATATGAACGTGTGTACTTTGTTTAGGGATTGTTGCTTTTGTGCGATGGTGAGTCGTTCTGGAAAGATTGAATTTTAAGTAACTGAATGAGGTTTTTCTACTAGGGTTGTTGTCCTTTTGGTTTGTAAGTTGTGTGTGGTCCTTATGGTTTCTTGACACTGATCCTTTGCTGTTCTTCACAGGATCGAGAAGCGGGCCAAATACAGCCGGCGTAGGGCCTACAACGATGACGCAGACATAGACTACATCAACGAGAGGAACGCCAAGTTCAACAAGAAGGCAGAGCGGTTCTATGGCAAATACACAGCTGAGATCAAGCAGAATCTGGAGAGGGGCACAGCAGTCTAACTGGTATGGTCATTCTAATGGACACTTCCATTTCCTCTGCCTTGTAACTTAAGCCCATAATTATTCACTATGGTTACAGGACTGGTCATGTACATAGAAATCCAATTTCAGTTGGTCCCTATGCTTACGTATCCAGGATCAAGTGTGTATTTTGACGCTGAAATTTCATTAGAGGCATTTTATATTTAGATATGTTTTTCTGTATTGTTACTATAACGCTTTTGATCAGTGGGAATGGTTAACTCTTAAATGCAACCTGAATGATCTTATAATGCTATTCCTGCCTTTCTGTCAGTGTTTGTATGTATGACCATGCATTTTCTTTAAATAAAACATAAACATGTTTGTTATCTGGCAGATTTGTAAGTATTGCCCTTGGTTTGTTACATGTGGTCTGAGTTGGATGGCGGGGGGGCGGGGCTTGTCATGAGCGTGAGAATGAAACACTATAATTCTCCTTAAGGCTATAGTGTGTTTCAGTTATGCCAGCAGAGGAATGTGTTAGTAAGTGCACAAGGAGATAAAAACAATTAAGCAATTGAATCGTTATCTCCCACATCTCTATTGAGCCGACTGCCCCCGAGCAGAATGATATGCGCTAGGAGAGGCTTGTGACCTAAGATGAGATCAAAGACCGTGAACAGATTCCCATGCTATCCTCACCCCATCCCCCCCCCGCCCCCCGATGAATTTTCTCCCATTCTGTGTCAATGCGCCCTCTATGGGTTAATAGAAAACACAATGTGGGGGTCCTACAAACACATTGAATGGAATTTGATCCTCATTCTATCAGACATCTGAGTAATGTTTAATCTGCATTAATGAATGTGTTCTGAATAAAACTCATGGGGTATGTAAATAAGATGGGGGTTTCAAAGGCTAGAAAATATTGACACGTGGTTTATTATTTCCTGATGGATGAGGACTGAGTGTGGGGGGTTATACAAATCACATACTCTACTATGTAGAGTTGTTGGGATCTGGTTTGGTTCTCAGGTGAGTTTTTATTTTGGATTGTCTGATCAGCCTGAGGATATTGGCTGAAGGTGATATTAAGGAAAGAAACACGAAACATTCATGATCAGTTTAGATTATATGACGATGGTGCTTTGACTTTTTGCCTCATGGAGGGACAACTTTGGCAGTGATCTTTAGTGTTCCTAAATGGGCAGCACCATTAATATATAGATATTTATATATATATATAGATATTTCCTCTCCCTATCCACAATCATGTGCCTGATAGGTAGGCATTGACCAACAGGGCTACCGTTTCATGTCTTTCCATCAGACCACATGAAATAACTTTTCCCTCAGTACAATGAGAAGAGAATGTGACAGGTTAGTCAAACGGCTGTTGTTGGAAATTATTCTCTTTGGCGACTTGGATGAGAGCGTGTATAAATTGGAAACCTGTTACACGGCGATAACTCAATTGTTAATGAAAATCTAATTCATGTGATTCACCTAAATAGATGCTTGGTATCCCTGATAAAATTAAACATCAAATAAAGTTTGCCTGTGAGGGGTGACTTGTAGCATTTTTCTCAAGCCAAACTGAAAAGGCGCTCTGTGTTCCACACACAGTGGAATCCTTTATGCTCTGCTGTAAACATCTAAAGATGTGTCAAGACTCTGTGTTATTGCCAGAATGTTCCTGAGTTAGAGACTGCAGCTCCCTGGTGGCCAGATCATACAAGCAGAGAGGGAAAATACTCTCATGTCATGTAAGACAGAAGGGAGAAAATCTGGCCTGAGGTGTGACTGATTACATCACTCCTGCCTGAGCGCTTGCTAGTGATGCAGAAATTAATGCTTGTAAAAGTAATAAGAAAATCAAACCTCTAGACAAGGCAGAGCGGCCTTTCCTCCTCCCCATCTGTTTGAGACAATCCTCAATGGCATTGATATTGACATCAAAGGTGTGGTGAATGTGATCATACTTGCATTTCATAGAGACGGGAAGACTGTTGCTAAGGATGTACTGTATTTAACAGTGTGGGATCTTTGTGTGGCATGACATGGGAATATCAGATTTGAAACCTCAATGGGATTGTGGTTTCATTTATTACTCCACCTTCGATTGATAAACATTGGAAATCAGTCGATAAATTAATTTGACACATACACCAAGATTTGTCGTCATAGGCTTCCTGAGTCTTGGGTAAGATGCATCTGAGGAAAGTATCTGACTGCTAGCCAGTTTCACAAGCCATAATGACACTGGGTTAGATCAGGTAACTCAGGAGAGAACATGTTCAAAAAAGCACAGACATTTGGCGTACATCTGAGTACTCTACTTGAACAAAGGGTTTTCAGCTTACTTGCCAAAACCACCTTCGCAAACACTGTGCTTAAGTTTATTACACTATTAAATATTAAAGTAATTAATTAATTAAAACCACTAAACATGATATTGCCATGTTGCTCAACTGCTGAGGGGACGCAGGTATACTAAAAATAAAAGGTTTGTAGTTAATTTCTGAACTACACCCCCTCCCCTATCATTATGCATATAATAAGATTTTAGCGGCAAAGCAGAATTAAAAAATATCCAAATATGAGATAAACTCCCAGCAGAGCCCCAATTCCAATGGGTATATCCTCTGGCGTGTTGATGCTGATGTTCTCCGTATCCATAGCCAGAATGATTTTGCGGTGCATGGTGATCAAACAGGTTTCCTGTTATATTCATCAGAGGTGTAGGGAGGGTGGTCTGTGAATCCAAAAAATAGCAATTATACAGATGATTAACAAAACATGCACATGACAGAATACATACCTTGGTTTTTGTGGTGAATGTGAATGAATAAAAAAAAAACTGTTTCGATAATGATTTTAATACACATACCTTGTCTATAATGTAGAAGCCTATGTGATATTAATTGAAGAGGTAAGGGAGGAGGATGGTAAATGTTGTCTGCAAACCATATCAATTGACATACCGTTGTATGCCTCCATGTCTGTATACCTACAGACACAAAGGTGAGCAGTTCAGTCATCTGCACTCAATACAGCTAGCCTTCAACATATTCTTACCTCTTAGTTGATTTATATCCATTGAATTGTGTCCATTTTCTGTCTTAGAAAGATTAGCCCAAATATGACAAGATAGATGGTATAATCATAAAACAATTTCAATGTAGATCATATAAGGGACTAACCTTACCTTAAATTGAGGAGATCTTTAAATCTCCGGCACCTGCTGTCATTTCAAATCAATGTTTCAGTTGGGCAGTTACGTTCCTGCAAGAACCCCCAGCAACTAAGGAGGTTACTCGATGAACCCCACATCCTATGGGGTTCTTGGAAGAACCTTTTGGGGGCCATTTTCAGTGCCAAGAACCTTAAGGTTATTCGATGAACTTTGAGGATCTTAGAAGAACCCTTATTGAACTCCAAATGTTTTGAGTGTAGGTGATATGACAAGCTAAGCTATGCAGTTGTTTTTGTACAGGGGGTTTAATTCAGACCTCAAATCACTAACACAGCAATTGTCCCCCAATCAATTACTTAAATTAGCTGGGCTTTAAAGGGGCAATCAGCAGTTGCTACATAACTTTTTGGACTTAATATGAGCCCATTGATTCTTTAAGAATATATCTTATAAATGCCTCATGAGCTTAGTTCAACTGTCGCACCCAATCAGAACTAAAAATATAAGCTTGTTTTACTCCAATGTTTGTAAACAAAGTAAATGTAAACAAATACTGTACAGCCTAGAAATATGGTAAAAATAACATTTTGATATCATGGATGGTCAGTCCTTGCAGCCATAGCTCTGTCTATTAATTTGAGAGTGGTACATTTCTCCAGCCCTATCCCTCAGCTTTTTACCTAAACAAGGGGTGGGGAGGAGCTTTGTTATTGTTTCTACTGCTGATTGCAGATTTAACCACCAAAAGCAACTCATCACTAAACTAGTTGTCAGCGTCACTCTTCTCTTGAAAAACCATTCCACCGCTAAACTAGCTTTGTCAAGTAGCCTAGCGGTTAGAATGTTGGGCCAATAACCGAAAGGTCGCTGGTTCTAATACCCGAGCCGATGTGTCCATGAGCAAGGCACTCAACCCTAATTTGCATCAGGGGCTCTGTACTACTATGGCTGACCCTGTAGGTAGGCCATCATTGTAAATAAGAATTTCTTCTGAACTGACTTGCCTAGTTAAATAAAAGGTTAAATGAAAAATACAAATCTTAAAGTGTTTAGGTTTTTTACTCATCAGTGGTGCAACCATGACACTAGGTGGTCAACATTTGCAGTACAGCCGACTAATATAACAGCCGCAGCACATCAAGACACTTCATACTGGAGGAAAGCTTGATTTTTCTATACTTAAAAATAAATATATTTTATTGCAGTATGCACACAGCCAGTGCAATTTCTAGGCATAAGCCGCTTAGGGACCCCAACCCTAAGGAAGTCAGACGGTCTCAATGATTTATGTAAACACGACTGACAGGGGGTGCCGTTTTGAAGCCACTGCACCTCCTTGGCAATACTGCACCATTGTAAAAACAATTTTGGAAGGTATAGAAATGTATTAAGGCCTACATTTCTTTTTGCCACGTTTATTCTATTAGACACCTTAATGCACGTGTCAAACTCATTCCAGAGGGCCGAGGGTCTGCAGGTTTTCACTCCTCCCTTGTACTTGATTAATTAATTGGGGCGGCAGGTAGCCCAGTGGTTAGAGTGTTGGGCCCGTAACCGAGAGGTTGCTGGATCGAATCCCCGAGCTGACAAGGTAAAAATCTGTCGTTCTGCCCCTGAACAAGGCAGTTAACCCACTGTTCCTAGGCCGTCATTGAAAATAAGAATTTGTTCTTAACTGACTTGCCTAGTAAAATAAAGGTTAAAAAAAAAATTAGGGTCACTAATTAGTAAAGAACTGAATATTTGCATGGTTACATTAACTGTACAGGTAAATGACAGGAAGATATAGCTAAATGTGTGTATGATATACTTTAGGGTAATAATAATTCCCTTAAAATACAGTGCAGGGTTTAATTACAGATAAATGCATGTATTGCACATTCGATATACTAAAAGCAATGACAGGATACTAATATGCATTCCTGAGTGAATGACTACGTAAGTTCAGTCCAAGAATTACTTACAATATTGCACATGATATGATAACTGTACATGAATGAATAAGTCCTGAGTGAATACAGACCAAAGTTACGGATGGATGCGTAACTGTTAAAGTAGGTCCTAACACCCCAACAGTTTATGGTCTATGTTGCCGACGGCACCCCGGTGAGGTGTCTAATAGCCGCCAGACAGGAAGGACCTCCTGGAGTGGAGTGCTCTCTGGCACACCGTGGTGGGATCAGTCTGTGACTGAAAGTGCTACTCTGCATCATAACCATGGCATGCAGAAGGTGGGTGACGTTGTCCATGATGGCCAGCAGTTTGGCCAGGATCCATCTTTCTACAACAATAATTATTAAATGCATGTACAGTAATGAAACGATTAAATACTGTAGAATACCATCCATTCCTGTGGAGAACTGCTTTTCTGAGTGCCAATATGGCCGACCAGTGGCCTCAAAGCCTCTCATTGGCCAATACATAGCAATACACATCATTGGTCTCACCTTACTGTTAGTTAGGATAGTAGAATACACAACATGCAAGTTTTCAATTTGGTAGGGCATCAGCAGTTTCCTTGTTATTTCAGTCACTGACATTACCCCATGTCAGCTACCATTTTATTGACTGCTAGGTTAGTCTAGCCAGCTATATAATATATATTATGGCCAAATTAATATATAATCATGGCCGAATTACTGACCGGGGGCCCTGACCTCCATGGGGCCCCCATTGATTTTGTTATTCACTCATTCAGATATATGAGCATTGCATACATGGCAAAATGTATAGATTTGCAGGATTCTTTTTTATTTTAAAGAGGTACTGAACGCACCAAATCTGTTTCTCATTATGAAAAACATGATTTCAGTCTTGAGTGTGGTTCAATGTGAAATTTACTGATGTTTGTTCTGTAGGAACATTTTCTCAAAATAGTCAGATTGAAGAGAACTCAATGTCATTAATTTTGACCTTTTCCCAGAGGTTTTAGTTGCGCAATTTTACATAAGGTGTTCAGTGCAGTATTTTAAAGTCTAAGGTGTGACGTGTTGTCTTATGTAAACAAAGTCCGATCGGTATGTGTTCTGAGGTAGGATTGGATAGCGCGCAGTCACCGCAGCTGTGTATCCCGTGTTAGTGGGCAAGTGAGAATTGTCCAAATCAAAACCCTCAACTCATATACAAAACAGTTTTGGACCACTGACTTTGACCAAAATGATTATATTTACACTTTGTAATCAATTTTGAGACCAGACTGAATGTTTGACTAATATCAATGCCACGTAGGCCATTATCTATCAGATAAATTGTTTGCCTTCAGATGAGCTTTAAAACGGCAAAATGTTCACCATCTCATTGCAAAATGTGTAGAACTGCAAGGAATTATCTTTAAAACGGCCAAGTTCTCTACACCCCTTGAAATACATTTTAGAACTGCAAATCGCTCTCCATCGCCAAGAAGGGGACCACTAAAATGTTTTGCCCTTGGGACGAATGTCTGAATTTTTTAAAAGTAATTCCCTTATTAGTAATGAGTGATTGAGAGGACACAGTAAAGTCAATGAACAAGGAATTTATTTTCAAGTAAGTGTATTTAATCACTAATCAGCATTATACACCACAAAAAAGTAAACCCACCTGAAATAGTATGTTCTTCCTACTTAATTTTAAATCTGACAGAAATCTACCATAAAATCAGATAGCCCAAACTCCCTGTGCAAATTATATACAGTATTTACACTGTCCATGCACTCTGACACATTAGCGAGATGTGGCGAGTTAATGTTTTAGCAAAGTGCGAGAAAAGGAGGATTGGACCGATTTTCTGACTGGGACCCAGTGACCAAACGGGTTCCTGCTCGCTGTGTAGTTCTCCACTCTGGGTGTTACCTTTGATGTTGTGGAAGCAACTATGGCTGTAGGCTTGGCCACTGAATTCTGTGTGAACAAATGAAAGAGAAACACAGAATTCAATACAATTTAAGTGTGGTGCCCAATACTTCTATGCATTTTCAAATACATGTTTTCTGCTAAACTAAATACTTGCATCACTTACATGAATACTGAATGAGATCATCTTTTTCTTGAGAGACATATTAGGGCTTGGTGCATCCTCCTCAGGCTCTATGTCACTATTCTGCTGCAAAGAGAAAACAAAGATTATTTTAGAGCTTAGTAGAAATCAGCTGTTTTCTGATCTCGCCCATCAACACACAAAACAGAACTATCAATACATTCTCCCAGATGAGCAATAGCGTACTTGTCTATAGCTTCAACAAACTGCAGTTCCCATGCACCCTTGCTTCATTGATGTCAAAGCTATGCATCTGTTCATTACATTATTATTTTTTACAAGGGTTGCTTTAAGAACAAACAAAAAACTAGCAAAATCCTTTGAGTGGCAGAATGATGATGCAGTTTGCCAAACCCCATCCAGAACACCACTTGTGTACCACCAACTTATCTTTGGCATACGGCCGGAGAGAGGTGGCCATCTGTTTAAAGTTCTCTTGTCAGGAATAGTCACTATAACGCAGTCCAAACGCCTGTGCTTCTTCAGAGAGTGGGAGGGAGACTCTGCTAAATAACAATGTTCCCATTTCAACAGTAAACAAACACACATTCAGAGTTAAAAAAAAAAAATGTATTTCTATCAATGTGGAGTATTGTCAGTATAACACTATGTTTTAGCTGTGAATGGTATCTATCCATCTATGTGTGAGAAAGTAGCATAGGTGATGAATTGGGACATTAAAAACTGTATTGGTAAGCCACTAAGTCAGTGAGATAATTTAAATGTACCATTGCTGGACAAAACAATCCATTCCTGCTATTGGACTTGTATTGGCATTGTGAGCATGACAAGATTAATCAGATAACCTTTTCACACAAACGCAATGACATCACCCAAGTCACATGACTGCCCTCTTATTCTCCTAATCCGAGGGGCCGTGGAGTGAAGCCCACTCATGTGATCTACAAAAACAGGGATAAATACAAACAAAGCATGTGTGTTCTCTGACGGGTGCAAGGTTAACATACAAGCAGTTTCACAGAAGACAGAATCAGAAGCTCAAACTGTGGTTTAAAATGGCCTAGGTAGTGCGTTGTCATGTCAACAGCTGAACTATGTGCAATTTCAATTGCTAGGCTTCTTCTGTGTGTCATGTTCACAAGACGGTATGTTCAACATGATCAAATCTCCCTGAACACCCACCTGTGATAGACTCTTTTGAGGGACTGGCTCTGGTCTCACCCATTCCTCCGGTTCTGTTGTGGTTAATCTGTTTTTCACTTGCCGCTCAACCCCCAGTGCCTGGGTGACATTGGCTTTCGCAGTCCTGAGGAGTTCCCCTTTTTCTGAGGAAAGAAAACAGGATATATTTACATCAACACAAAGAGGTCTAATACTAATTCTAAATCCATTAACTACTAGAATTTATATAAATATAAGCACCCTCTATGTTGAGGCTGACAACTGAGCGTCCTGAAGATCTAGAGCGGCTCGTGTAGGTCTTGTGGCTTCTGTAGGGCGATCCAGACAATCTGCCCACAAACCCCCTATGAACCCTCTTCCTGCTGGCTGACCTGGAGCGGGACCTGTGGCTCAGACGGTGTGACCTGTCTGGGGAAGAAGAGGGGCTGTAGGAGCGAGAGTGGGCCCTGTAACAGCGTGGTGGTGAGCAGTGGCGCCTATGTCCATGGGCCTGTCGGTGTTGACGACAGCAGCGTGAGCTGGAGGAGGCTCTGTGGCAGCGCGGGTGTGATCGGGACCTGGGGCGGGTCCGAGGGCTGCCATTAGAGTGGGATGATCTGGAGGACGAAGAACTAGTGGAGGACCTGTGACTACTTCTAGGGGTGTAATCCTGGTCAAAGATCAAGCTTATGTTTTCACTCAGAGGGGCCTGGGCCATTTGAGCATGTGAATCCTTCCCATCAGTCTTCTTGGTGTGCATCTATAATAAAAACATAAAATAAAAGTAATTGACTAACTATTATGTTATTGGAAGGAGTTGGCAGATTAAAACAAACAAAATTATGTAAAAGTGTTATACATCTAGGTACCATAAACATGCGTCTTGTTTAATGTTTTTAAATAGGGTCAGCCTCAAATTACATAATTGATTTGATACACCTCAGACAAAAATTGCGTAACTATACTGACGAGTAGGCCTAGCTAGTATAACACAGCGGACAATTCCAGACGATATCGCTAGCGTTACTTAGCTAGCGTTACTAATGTACTAGCTGTTGTCTTGCTAAACTAGTTGTGCTTGTTTGGAACAACAACTATTTTTATTTAACTAAGTCAGTTAAGAACAAATAACAATGACGGCCTACCGAAAGGCAAAATACATCCTGCGGGGACGAGGGCTGTGATTAAAACATTGTAAAATATAGGACCAAACTCACATCACGACAAGAGACAAAACACTACCAAAAGAAAAATAATAAAATAGATACCTAAGACAACACTGCAACACATGACGACACAGCGTGGTATCAACGTACTAGTAACGTTAGTTGTTGTACACTTTCTATGATGACAATTACTAAATGTTGCTGGGCAGGATATAACGTTTTGTCAAATATTTACCTGTATGGTCTTTACAGTATTTTAAACTCTAATTGTAGTTTACACGCATGACTACTTACCGTATAACTCTAGCTAACGTTGAGGTCAGTCGACTCGGGCCGCGGCGTTAGGAATCCGAATGGAATTCAATCAATTTCGAGATAAAGTGTAACTGTTTCTATGTAATATTCGAAGAGAAGCCTTGCAAAAGACTTAACTTAAATGAAAACGTCGTGTTTTAAACTAGCTGACGAAGTATCAACTGCTGAAACAAATGTGTCTGCTACTTAACCAAACAACTAGCCACACAGAATGCTAAGAGCATGAGTCATCGAGTGTCGCTCTGGAAAATTCCAGACCCAATAAAACCCGTTTCCGCTTGTTCACGAGGATCAGTTTGCTACAGACACTGCGCATATTCTATGCTCTTTCCACAGGGCAGTGAGCTGAGCATTTTATCACTAAATCAGATAGTCGTTCCCACTGCTATGTGGTTTACAAACAGTGTATCTTCAGTACACCAGAGTTGCAGTAAAACATAGGCATTGTTTTGGGCAGAGTTTAATGGCAAGCAAACCATACAAGCAGTATGCGTCGTACTAAACACAACGCGAGAAAATAATGTATCGCGAGAGAACAGTTAACAAGTCGTACATGTTCGTGTTTCGTGGTTCCGACTAGCAACCGAACGCGGTTTACATACGGAGGTTATCCGCTAATTAAAAACAATAGTTGGGATTTTACTGTATTCTTGTGCAATGGAAATTCTAGAGCTGGTGCCTCCAAGATTCGGATATGTCATATTTACATACCTTTATAGCTGGATCATGTTGAGTTATCTCGGTATTAAGGTTGGAGCAGCCAGAAAGAAATACGATGTGAAGGTAAATTAATAATGTTACTGTCAAATGAGGATGCGAAAATGGAATAACTGCGCTGTCAGATACGTATATTTTAGCCCTGTAATCCGTCTGGAACATAGCCTTCTGATCCAAGTTTCCGTAAACGAATTCCAATCCTGCTCTAATTTGGAGCTTCGTGCAATGTTAGTCAGTCATTCTTGGCCAGACATGACTAGACTTGAATGGTACTTGGGACTAAAGGACAACACATAGAAGTGAACTTGGCCTAGCTAGGGCAGTATTGGCTATCCTAAGTTGAATGCACCAATTTGTACCTCGCTCTGGATAAGAGCGTCTGCTAAATTAGTAATATGTCAAATGTATAGCTATGTTAATTTGTTTCCACTTATGTCAAGTATTAGGAATCTTGTCTCTAAGAACCTGGCCCTAACTCGATCCTAACGATGATTATGCTGTTGCGATACACATCTACCATACCATCCCTAATTGCTGGTACAGGAAGGAGTTCAGAGAAAATATGGTACTTCTCACTGTCTTTTTTCTCTCCTCTCCTGGGCAGTACCCTACCATGTACAGTGACAAGGAGCAGGTGTTCAACTGCATCCAGAGGGCCCACCAGAACACACTAGAGGTGTACCCTCAGTGGCTTGTGTTCCAGACCATTGCAGCTCTTGTCTATCCAGTACGTATCCACATTAACCAACATTACCAGCTTACATCACTTACACTGCTACACACACTGGCCCTTTCACATACACTTTCAGAAACGTGTCTTGCATTTCACATGTTACTGCCTCACAGAGCATCTCTACCTAGTTGAATATAATTATTTTGGCAACTCACACACAGTGCACTATTGACCATATACCTGTGTAAATACTGATAGATATTAACACTGCTAATGGAAGGCTTTTCACTACATTGACGTTTTCTGATAATAAGCAGGAGTGAAAGTAGATGTAATTTCTTCCCAGTATGGGACCTCCTATGTGTGAATGTAGAATTATCTGTAGAATTCCTATTAATTCACTAAGATCTCTGTGGGCCTAGTCATAAAGATTTGGCATTCAACTTTTAAAATCTATTACCTATTATTATGTATTACCCCATGACTGCGTGGCCATGCATGTCTCCAACTCAATCATCAAGTTTGCAGATGGTAAAACAGTGGTAGGCCTGATTACCAACAACGACGAGACAACCTACAGGGAGGAGGTGAGGGCACTAGCGGAGTGGTGCCAGGAAAATAAACTCCCTCAACGCCAACAAAACGAAAGGAGCTGATTGTGGACTTGTCGGCGGGGCCGCAGTCGAGAGGGTGAAAAGCTTCAAGTTCCTCAGCTGGCATATCACGGACAACCTGAAATGGTCCATCCACATAGACAGTGTGGTGAAGAAGGTGCAACAGCGCCTCTTCAACCTTGGGAAACTTAAGAAATTTGTCTTGGCCCCTAAGACCCTCACAAACTTATACCATTGAGAGCATCCTGTCAGTCTGTATTACTGCCTGGTCCAGCAATTGCACCCTCCACAACCGCAGTGCTCTCCACAGCGTGGAAGGCCAAGAAGATCATCAAGGACGTCAGCCACCCGAGCCACGGCTTGATCACCCCGCTGCCATCTAGAAGGTGGACAGTACAGGTGCATCAAAGCTGGGACGGACAGACTGAAAAACAGCTTCTATCTCCAGGCCATCAGACTGTTAAATAGTCAACACTAGCTGGCCTCCGCCCAGTACCCTGCCCTGAACTTAGTCACTGTTACTAGCTGGCTACCACCCGGTACTCTACCCTGCACTTTAGAGACTGCTGCCCTATACACAAAGTATTGAACACTGGTCACTTTAATAATGTTTACATACTGCTTTACCCACTTCATATGTATATGCTGTATTCTAGCCAAGGCTTATCCTATATAACTACTGCTGTACACACCTTTTCCATTCATATACTGTCTATAATGTCTATACACATAAGTAACCAACGTGGCTGTGGGAGTGGCATGCCATGTTCTCTGGATGATAATTGACAGCCCTGTCTGTGTTGCATTGATCTGTCCTCTTTACACATCCAACAACAGCACATACCAACAAAAGCTGCATCTCAATAAGGGCCACAACTCACTGGCGTTGCAACAAAATCATTCAGCATCTTCTCAGTTTGACAGTTTACTGACTATTGCTCTGTGTCCTACTTCCCCCACTCTGTGTTTCCCCCTTCTTCTGTTACCCAATCACTCATCCCTCCACCTCTCAGACTTCTGCAGCTGTGCTGGGAGCCATCTGGGTCACCAGCAGGTTCTCCTATGCCTGGGGTTACTACACTGGAGGTAAAACAATCTCTTTTAATGAGATTGCACATCATGACAGCAACACCTCTCTTTATTTATTACTTTTGAGACAGTTTCCGAGTCACAGGGCATGAGTGACAACTGTTGGGACTCCCAAGGCACTCCTAGAGTTTATATTCTTTTTAGAAACTTTACTAAGTATTTCAGCCATATCTGAATGTTATTGTTATTGTAAACAATGGCATACCATTATGGAAAGCACGCAGCTGTATTATTAAATATATAATGTAATGCAAAAAGTTTGATGATTGCAATGCACTGTCCAAAGTGCTGAAATTGTCCCCTCATTCTGCTAAATGGTATGATATCATAATTGGAAGAATCAAACTCTTAATCAGCATTTTATAAACCGCTGTAAACTTGAATAAGTCTCTTTCCTCCCCAGATCCAGCCAAGAGAATGAAGGGTGCCTATGGGTACATTGGGTATTTTGGAGTCATCATTCTCTCCATCTCAGTGGCTTTGCAGCTGCTTAGAATCTTGTAATTGCTTGGAATCTTGTGAGCCAGCTGGTTTCTTTTCCATATTCACCCATTCTACTAAAGTGTATCTCTTAGTGGCTTGTGCCTTTTATTCAAACAGCTACTATGATATCATGTAGCTGAACAATATGATATTCTTTTCAATGATATTATCCTTTAATTGCTGTCATTTTACCAATGTGAAAACAACTATAGGCCAATATGTTACAGCAACACAATTTAGTTTTGTTAGTTGATACTGTAAGGAACATTGTTTGTGATTTGTATTTTTTATATGATTATCAGGCATTTATTTTAACCTTCCATTCCCATGTACACAATGTTAATAAAGATGAATGTAAACATTGTCAGAAAAGTTAGTTTTATCATATTCAAGCATGCTATACATTCTGATGCTCTAGTCATGATATATCTTTTTCCAAAGGGTAGAGAAATAAATAAGAAAAGAAGGCAAGTCATATGACACTTGTGATCGCTCATGCCACTCATGCAAATTGGGACAATTGCGCATCAAACTTCTTAAACTAGGTCATGAAACAATCCAACCAATGGTTCCCCCCTGCTATACCAGAGATGCAGGCAGTGAGTGAGTACATTAGTTTACACTGTATGCCCACTGTGATTATCCTGACTTCACACAGCTCTATGAATTCTCTTTTCAAAATGTTTGACTATTATTATAAAATCGTGCAATTAAAACGTACGTTTTATTTAAGGATGGTATTTCATCTACTGAATTGATGTACATGGAACAGCCTTATCTATGGTGAGTACAGTACTGTGCCGATCTACAAAAATGCGTAACTGGTGCTGACATTGGCGCCTCCAACATCAGAGGCGTGGAAAGTGAACTGAGCAGGCGCCTGGCTCCGCTCTATCAGAAGCAAAGTAGCCTAATAAACTGCGTCTAGGGGGTCCACAACAAACCCCAAAAAGAAAAGGTAATTAACTCTGACCATTAGGTGACAGCATAATTTCTAATGTTTGTTTGTTATTTCCGTTGAGATATTGTTGCATTTTGAGCTACTGGGTTGTGCGTTGCGTCCAACACGAAGGATCCTTCAAGGAAGAGCTGATGCCCACAAATGCTTTGAACAATGGACTGCGATCAAACTCACACATTGGGATGGCGCAGTGTCGATTTATTTGAAACAATAATTAGCTATCGATATATATACACGTAAGTTATTATAATTAGTCAGATTCCTGAAAACTACGTTTGTTCGGTTGGTTGTTGATTCTTTGTGTTTGAGAGCTAATGCGCTTTGGGAGCATCACCACTGCTCTTTGTTAGCTCAGCTCGAACTGACTGAACACATACGGATATTAATAAAATACATGTATGGGGTGTTAAATATGTGAATCCCTAGCACTGAAAGCTCATGTATACTGAGTCGGGAATCCTTGGGACTCAATTTTAACAATCGTTTCCTCTGTCGCAGTTCTAAACTGTAGATACTTGTTGTAAATATAACGAGGCTACATGTCCCATTAAACTATGCGGTTTACGACTCTATTTGTAGTCCTAAAACCCGGAAACGAGTTATCTGGTTCGTTCAGCCATCCCTATGGGAAACATTAATGGCGAAATATTAAGGTTGTGGAATAAACGGCGAAAATATGGTCTGAAGTTCACACAGGCTTAGGAGATCTTATACGTTTTGTTATCTGAGATGACAGCAGTAAATTAATATGGCCTTTATGAATTATGAAGCCTTTATGTGCTTTTATAAATTACATACATTCTTCTAAATACACACAAAGTGACGTTGGCTGATGAATATTAGCACATAGAACAAAACTTATAACATCTCCTAAACCTGAGTTTACCGCAGACTTGGTGCCTATAAAAAAAAAGGCATTACTAATTCTCTCGATTCGAGGTCTTCACGGGTCCAACAGACCTGAAATTCGGAGAAACGAACCGGGAGCAGGTCCGGTTCCGAAATTTAGATTTTTGTCTCGGATCTGAGTCGGTTTTGATACAGGCTTTTCCGGAACGTGTCTGACTGTCCTCGGGTCCATTGGGAACTGGTCTCCCTTTAAAAACAATGTATTTATGCATATTGGGTCGGGTGGGAAAGCCACAAACAGATTTCAGAACGGGTCCAACTTTTGATCCTTTTAGTTGTTTATTGTTTTAGCTCTTGGTAATAAACCGTATTAGTGAATTGTTTTAAACTTCAGTTGAATCACCATTTTTGTTTTTATTCTGCGCAACTGCATCAATTGTCAGATGCACCCAGTCTGTCTTGAATCCTCTGAAACCTTTTCATTATTTTATTGGGGATTTTATTTGTTTTGAAGACCTTTACTCTGTATGCATGGAGTGGGTGCCTGGCATCTTTACCAGTAGCTTCGTTTAGAGTTTAGGATATTTTTGTTGGCTTTGGAAAAAGTTATTTTATTCATTGTGCAGGCATTATACATGAACTGTAATTAGCTACCTAGCTGTAATAGTCAACTCCATCCCTGCATGGGTCCGTTACTCTTTATCTCACTCCTTTTCCCTTTTCAGTTCAGAACCATGTCAGGTTTTTTGGACAGCATACGGTGCGGAGACTGCGAGTGCAATGTGGACTGGGGAGAGAGGCGAAACACTATTGCATCTATAGCTGCTGGAGTCATGGTAGGTTCTAATCAACTTTAGATCACTGTAAACTGAAAAAGAAGGTGCATATTTCCAACATCTTAATCCATATTCTTGCAGTTTTTCACTGGTTGGTGGATAATCATTGATGCAGCTGTGAAATATCCAGATGAGGCAACCTTCCATCATGCCTATCACACCTGTGGAGTCATCGCTACTGTGGCTTTTCTCATGTAAGTCAAGCTGTGTTTTGAACGTGTCCACCAGGGTTGGCATCAGTCCCATTTTAATTCAGGAACACAGTCTGTTCAAATCTTCCATGAAAATAGATTTAACTCTTTCAACTTTTGTCTTTGGTACCTATCTAGGATCAATGCTGTCTCGAATGGCCAAGTGAGAGGGGACAGCTACAGTGAAGGTTGCATTGGGCAGATAGGTATGTGTATGAGAGAATGGAAGTTAGGATTTGGTCCTAAATGCAGAATGATGTAGATAAATTAAGCTCGGAGCTGCATTGCTCGCTATATGTGTTTGTATTGTTTTGACCTGCAGTAACATGACTGACCTAATTATGTGTTTTGGGGGATTTTGGGGTCCCAGTTTTTGACTTCTTTGGTGACTTCATGCTATAAGAATACAAACACAGAGGTATACACCTACCCACATGCAGTTGAAATAAAAGATAGATCTTTCGACCCTAATGAATCCCTCCCACCTCTTTGTATCACTGATTGCAGGAGCTCGTGCGTGGCTCTTCATTGGCTTCATGCTGGCGTTCGGCTCTTTCATCGCTTCCATGTGGATCCTGTTTGGAGGCTTCGTAGTGCCCAGTACGTCCAGTATGCCCACTCAGCATGTGCTTTATTGTTATGTACCCCAAACGAATAGCTCAGCGACATTGAACAGTCACTGTGCAAAACATTGTAAAGAATGATAGTAAACGTATTTTTTTATTTTTACAGAGAAACCTATTGTGTATCCTGGTATTGCTGTTTTCTTCCAAAATGCATTCATTTTCTTTGGGTACGTATTCTTAAGTTTTATGTTTGACCTTAATTAAATTGTATTTTCTGTTATCTATAATACCATGTCTACGATAGTTATTTTCTCTGAATTAACCCCCACTCTTTTCCTCCAGGGGCTTGGTGTTTAAGTTTGGACGCACTGAAGACTTGTGGCAGTAATGTTTTCTGTCCACTGTCATACGATCTGTTCTCTTGTTGTTTGAGACCGTGTACGCTTTGGTCTGTCAAAACACTACCTTCTGTCTTTCAAGCGTTACAAAATATTCACTTTATATAATAACTTTTTTTGCTTTTTAGATTCACTTGTTTAATTTATAAGTAGGTTGGTTGTTGCTGTACAAATGTACATTTTACTAAAGCATCATTTGCAATTTATGTTCTTTTCTTTTGAATTCTTGTAATGGGATCTAGGTGTCTTTTCACTCCAAATGTGTGGAGCCATTCTGTTACAATAATTTACCATCTTCCGTTATTTATCTTGGAAACTTTACAAAGTACTAAATTAGCAGATTTCTTTTTTTACTATACACATTTGTGCACTAATGATATGTTAAAAAATATTTTGCTCTCTAATGAGGACATACATCGGTGGGGGGGGGGGGGGGTCAACATATGACATGACATATCTATGGGAAAGTTAGTCTTGTAAGTATCCTATTTTCTTAATATACATTTACTGATAAGAATTTAGCTGTGATGTGGGCTATTTTTCTTTCCTATTGTCAAGATGTGGGGTCTGTAATTGAGCCGTTCTACTGAACCATAATCTGAAGGTTCGTAACTCAAGCTGTAGTTTAAAGGTGGGATTTGATTCCTAAAGGTTTCGATGCTCTGACCTCCCATCTTTGTTCTTTGACTATGTATTTGACTGCAATGCTTATACATTTACAGTACTTGTATAATAACCAAACCGTGAGATCACTTTTCTGAACCTGAACAACTATGGCAGCATTAAAGTGTGAGATGAGTCTTATACTCTCAGTTCTATTTCTCTGTTCTCTTGGCTAATATTTGAAGTTTGACTCACACAAAACAATCACAATGGAATATTACAGTGCAGTTTTCACATACTAAGAAATACGATAATGTTGAACTCATGGGACTTGTTGAAATGATGCATTGCATCTCTTAATACCTTTTCGTCCCCTTTTTATCTTCCAACTTCTCCATGTTGCACCGCTAGTTGGGGAAACTGATAATTTTGGTCCATGTTGCACCGCTAGTTGGGGAAACTGATGATTTGGTTAGAGAGCATAACTTTAGAAGCACAAATGTATTGCTTGATATTTTTTTAAACCTAATTAAATTGTTTGATACAAACAGCATGTCATTCATCATTGATTACTTACCTCCCAGAAGGCCTGGTCATCAAAGCATTTCTTGTCCTCTAGTGGCTAGAGTGATTTATGGAATGACCTAGCAAATACAGATAATTTAAGTGTCCCAAATGCTATTTTATTCCCTTCAAATCCTGTAAAACTAGGTTATTTTAATACCACCTACGTTGTAAGATCAGAGTCAACGATCTGTAAGAGAAGTTGAACCATCCACCCCAGGATTCCAGGCAGACCATGGACAAAGGACTCTGCAGGTGTCATGGCACTCAAACGCAAACCGCATGAGGGGCTGGAGGACAAAGTAGTAATAAGATGATAAGGACTTTTCATATTATTCTTATAAGATGGAGACAGTTTGAAAAAACATTTAGAAAGCCCATGTGCAATTCATTAACTTTGTTTATCAGTACCTTAATGCAGTGTTTCCCAAACTGTCCTCGGGAACCCAAGAGGTGCACATTTTTTGTTTGTTGCCCTAGCACTACACAGCTGACTCAAATAATCAACTAATCTTCCAGCTTTGGGGTCCCGAGGACAGAGAAACGCTGCCTTAATGTATCGGGATCCCAAGGTTGATATCAGTGCAGGAGCAAATCCAATCGTTATACTTACCCATTGCAGAGAACAGTAAATTTTCTCTTTCTCATGCTGTTGCTCGGATCCCTGGCAGTACAGGACCCATGACAACATCAGTCCAAAGAGGGCTCCAAAAATGTGGAGCAGCATGATGCTATTCAAAATCCTCACCTGTGTGTAAACAGACACCGGACCATCAGTATACAGTCTAAAAACACATAATTTCATCAGCTGTATGCTTACCTTTAGGAATGTCTGGAGGAGCCAGCCGTTGAGCACAAACCCTGAGACCTCCAGCGGGGCATTAAGAAGGAGATGGACAGCACCTACTGTATAGCAATGAGGGAGGATGCTGTGCACATCTCTCCCATACACCTCAACCTTTATTTATTTATTGACCTTCTCACATTTATCCAGATCTTTCCTCTGTGATAGACTCAACGCCATGCAGGATAACTAAACCCTGTGCCACTGAAGTTGTACTGCACCAGGAATCACCATAACGTTAACATCCTGGAATTCTGTGAGGAAAGAGGGAACACAATATGTCACATGTTATGAGAGAGAGAGAGAAAGCCTATAGCTTGCCCAATATGCCCCTAATGCCTTATGTGAAAAAACAAAAAAGATATATAGCAAAAAATGTTCCCAGCAAACCAAAATTGGCGCTGTGAAAGTTCTCAGAACATTAATTAGGTTCTTGCAAATGTTCTCATAACACAAAAACTGTCCAATCTTGCTGATGATTATACAATGTTTGTATAAAACATTCACCTGATATTGCAAGAACGTTCCCAGAACACATTTAGTCTGTTATTTAAAAGGTTCCCGGAATGTTTCATTAGGTTGTGGGAACAGTCTGGTGGGAACATTATGGGGACAATGCGGATTGTCCAGTTGTGCAAATGAGTATACAATGTTTATTTTAGGGTGCAAGAAACATTCACTTGATGTTTAAATGTTTTTTTTTTTGTTGTTGTAATTTTTAACCTTTATTTAACTAGGCAAGTCAGTTAAGAACAAACTCTTATTTACAATGACGGCCTACCTACAGGGTCAGCCCCTGGAGAAAATGTACAAGAATGTTGTTACAAGAATGTTCCCAGAACACATTTTTTATGTTCTTAAAAAGTCCCTAAAACATTTCTTTAGGTTGTGGGAACAGTGTGGGGACAAGAGACAGGTTCCCAAAACACAAAAACTGTCCAGTTGTGCTGACATTAAAATAAAGTTTGTGTCAGGGTGCACAAAAAAATTGCTTTGATGATGCAAGAATGTTGACAGAACAGCCTTTCGGAGTTCTTTAAAGGTTCACAAATTATATAATTAGGTTGTGGGAACAGTGTGGGTACATTACAAGAGATAGGTTCCCAAAACACAAAATATGCTCAGTTGTATGAATGTCATCACAATGTTTAAGTTAGGTTGCACAGGACATTAATTTAATGTGTCACAACCGACCAGGAGTCCCATAGGGCGGTGCACAATTGGCCCAGCGTCGTCTAGGTTAGGGGAGAGTTTGGCAGGGGGGGGCTTTACTTGGTTCATTGCGCTCTTGTGGCGGGGCAGGCTCCTGCAGGCTGACTTCGGTTGTCAGTTGAACAGTGTTTCCTCTGACACATTGGTGCAGCTGGCATCTGGGTTAAATGAGCGGGTGTTAAGAAGCGTGGCTTGGCGGGCCATGTTTCGGAGGACGCATGACTCAACCTTCGCCTCTCCCGAGCCCATTAGGGAGTTGCAGCAATGAGACAAGACCGTAATCATGAAATTGGGGAGAAAAAGAGGGTAAAAAGAAATTGAATGTTGACAGAACACCTGGTCTAAGTTCTTTAAAGGTTCCAAGAACATTTAATGAAGTTATGGCAGTTGTCTGGGATGTTGCAAGAATGTTCATGTGATATTCACATATTTTACTTAAGTGGTTGCACAGAACAGTCCCACAATTTTGCACAATGTTCCACAATTTCCAAATAAGTATGTTTGTATGACGTTCATAGCATATTTGTTTTACAAAATATTCCATTAATGTTCACACTGTACATTTTACCTAGTCTTGGTGGTCCTCATAACATTTCAAGAACATTTAGAAAATTATATATTTAAGTTGTACCTAATATTACCATAACATTCTCAGCATGAACATTTATAGTTCCTTAAAGCATAAGAAGGCAGATTGGTTTACATCCAGATGTAATAGCAATTCCCATCTGAGGATTGTAGGCCCACTACAAGGTGATGTACAGCAGACACACATGGCATTTAATTAATTCATTTGACATTTGAACAGCAGGAAAGCGCTCTTGCATCTTATTTTTTTAGTATATACAGTGAGCTCCAAAAGTATTGGGACATTGACATTTTTTATTTGTTTTGTTTTGGCTCTGTAATCCAGCATTTTGGATTAAAAATTATACAAAGTGCAGACTCTTAGCTCTAATCTGAAGGTATTTTAATCCATAATCAGGTGAACTGAAATACAGCACTATTTATACATAGTCCCCCCATTTTAGGGGACCAGAACTACTGGGAACAATTCACTTATACAGTGCCTTAAGAAAGTTCACACCCCTTGATTTTTGGTTGTGTTACAGCCTGAATTTAAAATGGTTTAAATGTAGATGTTTTAATAAAAACTGAAAAGCTGAAATGTCTTGAGTCAATAAGTATTCAACCCCTTTATTATGGCATGCCTAAATAAATTCTGAAGTAAAAATGTGCTTAACAATAACTCACATGGACTGTGTGCAATAATTGTGTTTAACACGTTTTTGAATAACTACCTCATATCTGAACCACACACATACAATTATCTGTAAGGTCCCTGGGTCGAGCAGTGAATTACAAACACAGATTCAACCACAAAGACCAGGGAGGTTTTCTAATGCCTCACAAAGAAGGGCACCTGTTGGTAGATAGGTAAAACAAAGCAGACATTGAATATCTCTCTGAGCTTGGTGAAGTTATTAATTACACTTTGGATGATGTATCAATGCACCCAGTCACTACAAAGATACAGGCCTCCTTCCTAACTCAGTTGCCGGAGAGGAAGGAAACCACTCAGGGATTTCACCACGAGGCCAATTGTGACTTTAAAACCGTTTAAAAGGCTTTGATAGGAAAAAACTGAGGATGGATCAACAACATTGTAGTTATTTCACAATACTAACCTAATTGACAGAGTGGATAGAAGGAAGCCTGTACAGAGTACAAATATTCCAAAACATGTATCATGTTTGCAACAAGACACTAAAGTAAAACTGCAAAAAAATGTCCTGAATACAAAGTGTTATGTTTGGAGCAAATTCAATATAACACATTACTAAGTACCACTCTCCATATTTACAAGCATAGTGGTGGCTGCATCATGTTATGGGAATACTTGTAATCATTAAGGACTGGGTCAAAATCCTTGAGGAAAACCCTGTTCAGTCTGCTTTCCACCAGACACTGGGAGGTGAATTCACCTTTCAGCAGGACAATAACCTAAAGCACAAGGCAAAAACGACACTGGAGGTGCATACCAAGAAGACAGTGAATGTTCCTGAGTGGCCGAGTTACAGTTTTGACTTAAATCTACTTGAAAATCAATGGCAAGACCTGAAAATGTCTAGCAGTGATCAACAACCAATTTGACAGAGCTTTAAGAATTTTTGTACATTCTAAGTAAGCTCTGAGAGACTAACCCAAAATGACTCACAGCTGTAATCGCTGCCAAACGTGCTTCTACAAGAAGTATTGACTCAAGAGTGTGACAACTAAATTTGGAATAAGTCAAGGGGTATGAATACTTTCTGAATGCACTGTATGTGTATTAAAGTAGTCAACATCAATCTTGTGACTCTACAAACGTTTGGGATGCCTATGCTGTTTGTTTAGGTTGTGTTTAAGATTATTTTGTACCCAAAATAAATGAATGGTAAACAATGTATTGTGTCATTTTGGAGTCACTTTTATTGTAAGTAAGAATAAAATATGTTTCTAAACATTTCAACACATTAATATCATACCCCCCAAAACATGCTAACCTCCCGTTATTGTAATGGTGAGAGGTTAGCATGTCTTGATATTTGTGCGTCTGTAACTTTCTCACTCATCATTATTCACGATTCATTCAGGACTATCATGGTAGCATCCACATTAATGTAGAAGTGTTAAGAAACATATTATATTCACAAGCTTGATGTAATCATTGCATGCTAGGAATATGGGAACAAATACTAAACGTTTGACTACTTTAATACACATAAGTGAATTTGTCCCAATACTTTTGGTCCCCTAAAATGGGGGGACCATGCACAAAACGTGCTGTATTTCTCAACGGTTCACCCGAAATGGATTAAAATACCCTCAAATTAAAGCTGACAGTCTGCACTTTAATCTCACAGTCACTGTATCATTTCACATCCAAAGTGCTGGGGTACAGAGCCAAAACAACAACAAAATGTTCAATTGTCCCAATACTTTTGGAACTCACTGTAGCCATGGCAGATCAGGAACGACATGCTTCCCTTTTAGCCTTCTTCTGGTAGCTGGGTTACATACTATCACTTCACCTATCCTCTTCATATGCTGCATACTTCTGGGCCCATATTCACAAGGTATCCAATACTATGAGTACTGATCTAGGATAACCTTTGCTTTTCAGGTCATGAAAAAGAACACACATTTTTTAAAATTTAATAACAAGGTCATTCGACAAGGTACACTGCACCATAGATAGACCAATTCCAATTGTTAAAACCCTTATTTTTCCATTGATAATCATCCACAGCAGTGGTTCTCAACCTTTTTCGGTTACTGCACCACTGACTGAACTTTGCATCCTCTAATTGCAATGTCTGCCTATACACACACATATTGTTTCAAGAAAATGTAAATTTTTATAACCCTCAAACACCAAGTTAGGCATAGGCTACCTAACTTCAAAATAGGCTATCATTACCATCAATCGTTAAGGATAATTATTAATGTTTTACAGATGAAACGTCCTAACTGCATCTCCATGTCAATCATTTGAATGATCTCAATCAGTTTCATGGAAATATGCATTTAGATCTTCTTTAATTACTGCTTCGTGAGCGAATTAGAGCAGATGGTTTTAACCCAGAAGAGTCTAAGCCGGGGGAGGGGGTTCTATTAAGCTATATGTATTTTTTTTTTATTTAAGGTCATTGCAAGGACCATTTAGCTATATAATGTAGAAATGTAAGACCCCTTGAAGTATCAACAACCTTCAGACGAGTCTTGAGGCCTGTGGGCGTCCTAGGGCAAAACATGTACGTGTTCGTGAGAGTCCCACCTTTCCACAGAAGGCTCATA
Source organism: Thymallus thymallus (assembly GCA_023634145.1). Classification (NCBI taxonomy): domain Eukaryota; kingdom Metazoa; phylum Chordata; class Actinopteri; order Salmoniformes; family Salmonidae; genus Thymallus; species Thymallus thymallus. Next base: position 21,932,127 of record CM042405.1, on the reverse strand, counting down.
TTAGTGTGTAGCCCAACCTGTTTGGACGCTACAGACAGAAGTTGGCAGATCGGCTGTACCGACTTCAGGCGATTTTGTACGAAGACTAATTTTCAGGATGTCTCAGTCTGACAAACACTGCTCTAGCTCTGTCACCTTGCAAAAAAACTGATCTCTTTAGCTTAAACTGTCATTGTTATGCAGATGTTTTTATTATGCTAATTATATTTCAGCGGGGGCGTGGACATCTCCTCTAGGGGGTTCAACAAACTATTAGCCTTTCTTGTCTGTTGCTTCAATCAAAGCATACACTGGGTGTACAAAACGTTAAGAACACCTTCCTAATGCCATCCTCTCTTTCATGTTGGCAAAATGGTCTATGGCTCTGTCATACAGTAGTACACTTTTAGGCATTCATGAATACACGCCATTGCATCTGAATGGCAAACATACAAAATCAATGTCTCAATTGTCTCAAGGCATAAAAATCCTTCTTTAACCTGTCTCCTCCCCTTCATCTACACTGATTGAAGTGGATTTAACAAGTGACATCAATAAGGGATCATAGCTTTCACCTGGTCAGTCTATGTCATGGAAAAAGCTCATCATATTTTGTACACTCAGTGTATATCCTGTCTAGTGGTGAGCTCTGTTGAGTTTTGGCGCATAAGAATAGTTTTATGACTATTCAGCTAACAATCCTAAAATCTCATTAGAAATGAGGCGGTGTTTTTGGTGTAACATTATAGGCCTACTTTGCTATGGTGTTATATTCAGATCTGATAGATAGATAGATAGATAGATAGATAGATAGATAGATAGATAGATAGATAGATAGATAGATAGATAGATAGATAGATAGATAGATAGATAGATAGATAGATAGATAGATAGATAGATAGATAGATAGATAGATAGACAGATTATGAGAAGTGAAAATTGTCTACAATTAACAAAAATATAAACAACGTAAAGTCCCATACATTTTTCATACGCATAAAAAGCTTATTTCTCTCCAATTTTGTGCACAAATTTGTTTACATCCCTGTTAGTGAGCATTTCTCCTTTGCCAAGATAATCTATCCACCTGACAGGTGTGGAATATCAAGAAGTTGATTAAACAGCATGATCATTACACAGGTGCACCTTTCGCTGATGACAATAAAAGGCCACTCTAAAATGTGCTGTTTCGTCACACAACACAATGCCACAGATGATCTTAAGTTTTGAGGGAGTGTGAAATTGGCATGCTGACTGCAGGAATGTCCACCAGAGCTGTTGCCAAAGAATTGAATGTTAATTTCTCTACCATAAAGCACCTCCAATGTCGTTTTAGAGAATTTGAGAATACGTCCAACCGGCCTCACAACCGCAGACCACATGTATGGCGTTGTGTGGGCGAGCGGTTTGCTGATCTCTACGCTGTGAACAGAGTGCCTCATGGTGGAGTTATGGTATGGGCAGGCATAAGCTACAGACAACAAACACAATTGTATTTTATCGATGGCAATTGAACACACAGAGATAAAGTGCAAGCGAATACAGACTTTTAGAGCCTTGAGGTTTGAAGGAATTGTCCGTAGAGCCCAGAGACAGGATTGTGCCGATCTGGGAGGTCTTTGAAGGTCCCCAGGAACACAGTGGCCTCCATCATTCTCAAATGGAAGAAGTTTGGAACCACCAAGACTCTTCCTAGAGCTTGCCGCCCGGCCAAACTGAGCCATCGGGGGAGAAGGGCCTTGGTCAAGATGGTCACTGACAGAGCTCCAGAGTTCCTCTGTGGATATAGGAGAACCTTCCAGAAGGACAACCATCTCTGCAGCACTCCACCAATCAGGCCTTTATGGTAGAGTGGCCAGGCGGAAGCAACTCCTCAGTAAAAGGCACATGACAGCCTGCTTGGAGTTTGCCAAAAAGCACCTAAAGGAATCTCAGACCTTGAGAAACAAGATTTTCTGGTCTGATGAAACTAAGATTGAACTCTTTGGCCTGAATGCCAAGCGTCACGTCTGGAGGAAACCTGGCACCATCCCTACAGTGAAGCATGGTGGTGGCAGCATCATGCTGTGGGGATTTTTTTCAGCGGCAAGGACTGAAGAAGAAAACTCAAGAAACGTATTTTTTTCAAAATAATACTCACGCATAGACTCCTGGGGACCTACTTTGTTGAAGCACCTTTTTCCACGATTACAGCCTTGAGTTCTCTTTGGTTTTCTACAAAGTACAACAGAGTAAAGGGTCTGAATACTTACGTAAATGTTAGTTTTTAATTTTTTTTATACATTTGCTAACATTTCTAAAAACCTGTTTTTGCTTTGTCATTATGGGGTATTGTGTGTAGATTGACGGAAAAAAACAATTTGATCAATTTTATAATAAGGCACAAAATGTGGAAAATGTAAAGTGGTCTGAATACTTTCCGAATGCACTGTACATATAGCTTAATATCATTGTACTGTTTGCGAGAAGAGATTTATTGCGAGTAGGCATTTTATTGTATTGTGTAGCATACACGCTGTACCATAAATAAACTTTAATTTGATTAGCTTGAACACATGGCTACAGTATACCCTATTACAGAATACAAGAAAACAGAGGTGAACTATCAATTCATATAATTTATTTGAATAGATGAAACATGCTATCAAATCAATTGATCATGTAGTGATCATAAATCATTTCTAACTTTAATTGCAGGAAATCGGTTTTAAAACAGGCATTAAAATCAAGCTTTTGATGTGATGTATTCATGCATCTCAAACTATAACCTAAATGCATTATCACCAACTTGGCCCAATTCCATTTTCCAACCCTGACATACTTCTAGCATCTCAACTCAACCAATAGCGGCAGGTAGCCTAGTGGTTAGGGCGTTGGGCCAGTAACTGAAAGGTTGCTGTCTCGAATCGCTGAAAAAGAAAATATATGTCATTCTGCCCCTGAACAAGGCTGTTAACCCACTGTTCCCCAGTAGGCCGTCATTGGAAACAAGAATTTGTTCTTAACTGACTTGCCTTTTTTAAAACAAATAGCCAATTTAGGCTCAATATCCCAAGCAAGCAACACCCAAAGAGGGTCAGGTTCCTTGGGCTTTGCAGTGGCCACTCTCGTTTGGGTGTCCTCGGTAGAATGGTGTCCGCGGAGTAATTAACATCAAGGCAGACGCACTGAATGTAGATGTTGTTTTTTTCAACGTTCTGATTGGCCAAAGTGGTCAAGCCTCCAACGGGTTTGGTTGTTTAGCAACAAAGCCCGGGGGTTGACTATATTTCTTTTCCAATCTTTATTGAAAACATAAATACATTTGCACAATGAGCACTTGTCTTCAAATACATTGTTACATAATAATGACATCAGTCAAAACACCTCAAAACAAGACATGGTATCAATAACAAGATTAAACCAGCTGAAACAAGTCACGTACGTTTCCCCACATGGCAGTTTATTGTAATTGTAGCAAGCTGCAGAATCACAACAACACCTGGACTGCTGCCCCATTGAAGAGCGCGCATCGTTTTTGTGATGTTGGGGGGGTATTTCAGAAAGCAGGGTTAACATACTCTGAGTTGAAACCACAACTCTGGGTTGACTGACTCTGAGCTGTCAAATTCAGAGTTGACGGTTTCAGAACAGGTGGTACAATTGGTTCAGTCAACTCTGAGTCTAATTAACCCTGAGTAAAGCGCGAGCACGAGGATAGAAAAAGCCCTCATCAATTGAACACAGATAACAGGATAAAAAAAAGACTCGAACCGCATATTTCTCCCCAGTGGAATTAGAAATATTAATGCTTATGCCGAATATGAACCGATATTATATAAAGCAATACCACAGCAGCAGCAACATATCGTGAGTTGGCGTGGCAGGAAATTGCTGACCGAGTCTATTCAACATTTATATGTGTAAATAATATATTTATTTAGGAGCAACCCAACAAGCACCAAACGCACTTGGCAGCAACTGAAGATGAAATACAAAAATATACTTCAAACCGGTAAGGTATAATTGCAATACAAGCAATTGTGATGTTGTTGAGCTTCATTAAACAGCATTCAGTGGCTACATTTTCTGAGCAAAACCTTTTTTAATTGTCAGCCATCTCCACACTGCCAGTATTTAATTTTGTCTCAATGTGTGCTTACTGGACATATTCAAATTTGACAGCCTCAGCCAATAGGAAAAAGGCTGAGGTCCGAAGAACAGGTGGGGGTCCACTATCAGAGGCTGAAGAGAATGCACTCAGTCACAACAGTGGGCAACCTATTGCTGAGGGCATCACTGGAGGAACCTGTCTGACCCAACCTCCCCCCAGGACACAAGGGCCTACATAAGAGGTTAGTTATTCAAGTAAAATTCATCCTTTTCCCAGTGTTCGCGCAGTGACACCCACCCATCCATCTTAAACACAACTTGACACTGATTTTCTTGTAGCAGTACAATTTCTTGTAAGTGACTGCTGTTACTTTTAGATTCTTAGTATTTAATCAATGTTAAGATGACTCAAAGTTATGTATTTGAAGAATTGTGACGTGGCTTTTCTGGGTAAATGTCTAGTTTAACTGTCTAATCTTCACCTTTTATCAGTTACTGATGGTGTAATCACTATGGTGGGGCTTTCTGCCATAACAGACCACCATGCAGTTGTAAGTAATACTCTTAATACTCCAGATGTTTCATAATGGATTTGAGTAGAACACAATTGGTTTAATTTTCAATACAGGATGAAGACACCTTGTCAGCTGCCACAGAGAGGGAACATACAGAGAGGCCTATTGAGGGTCACTTCTTAAATCAAATCTAGCAGTTGATAATAGTGTTGTACCAGAATAATACTTGCACCTTTTTCCCTAACAGAGCAATGCTGGAAATGACAATGAAGTAGAGGTGGACGGACTCTCTTCAGCACAACTTGCCTCTGTAAGATGTTGTTTAGCATTGGCCCATGACTTACAATGACACTGAGTAGATCTTGCACTGAAATGTAATTTCACTTTTTGTGTTCTTACAGCTCCCTGTGAAACAGCTGTACAAGGTGTACTTACAAAAACAAATAGAACAATTTGATTTGGAAATGGACCGTATATTACTTCAAAGACAAATAGAACTGCTGGAACATCAGTTGAAGTTGGGTGAGGTGCCCACAGGTGGATGATTTTACTTGTTTGAACAACAAAAAAGATTAACTACTGTACTGCATTTTCACTTGCAGGGAATAAAAAACACTCCATAAAATGAAAGGCATATTGTCTTTATATGACACTGGGGAAGTGATGGGTCAATTAGAAATGTTTGTAGCATATTGTACCTCTGACTAATTAGTGCTTCAAGTCTCAAAAGGTAATACTAAAAAAATTATTGTTATCTAGATCATTGACTTCTTGAGCAGAACATTGTTCTCCTCTAATTGTGGCAATGTTGAGGAGAATCACATGCCACAATGTCAATGCTGTTTCTGGGGTGACCCTGAGCCCATGAAGGCACTGGAACCAGGCCTTGAGTATCCCAATGGTAATCTCCACCCTGTCTCGTGTCCTGCAGTGAGCCAAGTTGTAACGTTGCTGCGGGCCGGGATCAGGGTTAGGGGTCAGCAAGTAGGGCTGGCAGGGGTACCCTCTGTCACCGAGCAGGTAACTGTTGAACTCTCCTAGGATAAGACAAGGATTGAGTTTAAATTGAGTTGCAATAGGAGAAAACAAAATAGATTTTAATAGGATATATATACACACAGTGGGGAGAACAAGTATTTGATACACTGCCGATTTAGCACGTTTTCCTACTTACAAAGCATGTAGAGGTCTGTCATTTTTATCATAGGTACACTTCAACTGTGAGAGTTGGAATCTAAAACAAAAATCCAGAAAATCACATTGTATGATTTTTAAATAATTAATTTGCATTTTATTGCATGACATAAGTATTTGATCACCTACCAACCAGTAAGAATTCCGGCTCTCACAGACCTGTTAGTTTTTCTTTAAGAAGCCCTCCTGTTCTCCACTCATTACCTGTATTAACTGCACCTGTTTGAACTCGTTACCTGTATAAAAGACACCTGTCCACACACTCAATCAAACATACTCCAACCTCTCCACAATGGCCAAGACCAGAGAGCTGTGTAAGGACATCATGTCCAAGTTGTCATCTAAACGATATTAGGGCTGAGAATATTGTTCAGATAAATGATTGTGCAGAAAAACGGTAACGCTCGAAAATGTATTCATCATGGAATGATAAAACATCCAATCGGGTTCTGATCACCCTCTCCGAAGGAGATTTCTGCCGAGTATTTGTGCTTCAAAATCAACTGGCTATTCGAGAAAAGGACACGCCATGTCTGACACATTCAGATGGCAGGTTTCAGTTAAAGAGTAGGACAAACTCAGGGTTAGTTGAATAAAACCTGCTAGCGCGCAGGTTAGCTTCACCGAGTGTGTTGCCGTAGTAACTGACTCAGAGAAACGCCGAACTGGCTTTTTGAAACCGTAAACCCAGCGTTTCCATAAACTCTGAGTGAACTTTGAGTTTTCACTAAACCCGCTTTCTGAAATACCCCCGTTGTCAGCTAACCCATCTTATAGTTCGTCATCATTCTCGTCAGAGAGAAGGCATGGAAGAAACCACCATTTACCTACCTCTAGGCTGCTATACATATTTATTTTGTTTGTAATTCTATCGTTTTTAATTAAATATTAGTGGTCATTCAATTTATTCAGAATTTATCGGAATACATTTGCCAGAAATAGTTTTAACAGCTCCGTGTATTCTCAATTTAAAAAAAAAAAAGGTCAGGGAGGTCCGGCACCCCTGAAGCCTACACAAACATGGCCAACAAGATTGCCTGTGTCTCTCGATCAGCGTCACGGTACGGAGTGTTCATTGGTTCCACCGTAGGAAGAAAGCCCGCCCCAGGGCTAACCGATAGGTCAATCAGCAATGCCTGATATGTCCACAAATAATATCATTGGTCGAAGGGCGAGACTCGCGCTCGAGGTGCTGTCTGCCTCCCCTCTCTGGTGGACACGAGCAATATAAATGGCTCATCTTTGTATCAATCAAATAATGAAAGGCTTTGCCAAATAAAGTGATTGGATAAACCGACTGTCTCACAACCTGACAGACGTAAATTATAGCGCTAGCCTGCGCTTTGAGAAAAGAGGAGGTTCTTGAATAGTCTTTTATTTATTTCTTTGTTTCCAGTAGAAAAAATAATAACAGTGTTATATTAAGCAGGGACTTCATTTATTGTCTTTGTCCGCTCACGCAAGAAAACTGGATAAAATTACAGTAGGAATTCAAAAGCCAAAGCGAAGCGGAGGAGGATGAAGCGGCGCAATGCGGACTGCAGCAAACTCCGACGGCCGTTAAAACGGAACCGAATCACCGAGGGTATATACGGCAGGTATATGAAGGCTACTAGTGATGGGTTCTCACTGTTATAAGGGGACTTGCTTCTAAGACTCCTTAATTGCAGGGTTGGGTTGTCAACTATTATCTAACAATCTAATGTTATCTACTGTGTCGCTCCTAATGTAAAATGTCACCCTGTCACTGACACTCAGTCAAGTAAATCCGCTAGGTAACAAGTAGTTAGCTATGTTGTGGATAGCATAGCATAGCATAACTGGCTAGCTAAATGGAATGGTATACATTATCTTTGGTGTAACGTCGGTAGGCTATTAGCCAGGGATAGGCCCCAAGCCATAGCATTGGGCTGGCTTTAACACACCTGCTTCAATTAGGCATCTCAAATAACGATATGTATCCCATGTTGCTGTCGGAAGTAGTTGGCTAACTAGGTAACTTTAACTAACTACAACTGGAGGCAGCAGCGTTATTTAGCCTCCTAGCTTGGCTGGCTACTTATGAAACAGTTAGCAGCAGTTAACCCCCCTTTGCAGCTTATTTGCCAAATCAGTTGGTCAAACAAACCTTGCCTGCATTGCACCCTGTCGTTTAGATAACGCTCAATGTAATTCAGACAGCAAAAATGTCGATGTGCATTAAAGGGATAATTCACCCAAATTACAAAATTATGGTTTCCTTTGTGACCACATTTTGTATTTATTTTGTCTTTTTTTCATGGGAGGATACAGGTATAATATACAAATTCATATAATTATATAATCACTTCATATTCACCTGTGGGCTGCCACTCACAAATCCAAAACATCCTTATGATTATATTACAGAGTAAAACATTTATACACTGTACAAAACATTATGAACATTTCTCTTTCCATGATCTAGAATGACCAGGTGAAAGCTATGATCCTTTACTGAGGTCTCTTGTTAAATCCACTTTCAATCAGTGTAGAATTATTTATTTTTTTAACCTTTATTTAACTAGGCAAGTCAGTTAAGTACAAATTCTTATTTAGTCAGGATTCAAACCAGGTTGTCTGTAGTGACGCCTCTAGCACTGAGATGCAGTGTCTTAGACCACTTGAAGGGGTAGAGGCAGGTTAAATAATTATGTTTAAGCCTTGAGATCATTGAGACATGGATTGTATATGTGTGCCATTTAGGTGGGGCATGACAAAATATTTAAGTGCCTTTGAATGGAGTATGGTAGTAGGCGCCAGGCGCACACGGTTTGAGTGTCAACATATGTAACGCTGCTGGGTTTTGCATGCTCAACAGTTTCCCGTCTGTATCAAGAATGGTCCACCACCCAAAGGACATCCAGCCAACTTGACTCAACTGTGGGAAGCATTGGAGTCAATATGGGCCAGCATCCCAGTGGGACGCTTTCGAACATTGTAGAGACCATGCCCCAATGAATTAAGGCTGTTCTGAGGGCAAAAGGGGGTGCAACTCAATATTAGGAAGGTGTTCCTAATAAAACACAGTGCCTTCAGAAAGTATTCATACGCCATTGACTTATTCCACATTTTGTTGTGTTACAGCCTGAATTAAAAATGGATGAAATATATTTTTTCTCATCCATGCACAATACCCCACAATGACAAAGTGAAAACTGGTTTGTAGAAATGTTTGCAAATATATTTAAAAAATGCAAAAATATCTAATTTTACATAAGTATTCACACCCCTGAGTCTATACTTTGTAGAAGCACCTTTGGCAGCGATTACAGCTGTTAGTCTCGAAGAGCTTTCCACACCTGGATTGTGCAACATTTGCCCAGTTTAAAAAATATATATTTTCTAAAGTTTTCAAGCTCTGTCAAATTGGTTGTTGATCATTGCTAGACAACCATTTTCAGGTCTTGCCATAGATCTTCAAGTAGATTTAAGTCAAAATTGTAACTCGGCCACTCAGGAACATTCACTGTCTTCTTGGTAAGCAACTACAGTGTAGATTTGGCCTTAGGTTATTGTCCTGCTGAATAGTGAATTCATCTGTGTCTGGTGGAAAGCAGACTGAACCAGGTTTTCTAATATTTTGCCTGTGATTTAGTTCTGTTTCATTTTTATCCTGAAAAACTCCCCAGTCCTTAATGATTACAAGAACACCCATAACATGATGCAGCCACCAAATCTCACTTAGGAACTTAGAAGGGGTATCTAATAGTGACAACAACGATGGGTTGCTAATATGACTAGGATTGTGCCTTTGGCATCTGGACAACGAAAGAAAGTTAATATGAAAACCAATAGAACAGGGGAGAAATGCTGGTTAATGTGGCATGAGTAAGTCTTTATAAACTAGTTGCTTCCACGTTTTTATGGCTGGATTTTCGCAAGGCTACTTTGAAGCAAGGTAAGACATGCCTCATTATTTGAAGTGAAGGAAAATGTTCAGCTCACATTGCAAAGTGTTGGGTGATGCGCTGATAGTCAACGGTAGGTAGGCTAAAGCCTATGCACCCAAATAGGTAATGGGAGGAACTCTTCAACTACAAGTTGATTGTGCAATGACTGGGCTTACAAAAGCAGGTTTCACTCCAGTAGCCTACAGGCTTTTTGAGGAGCTACTCCTCTCAAACTAGTCTCTGTATGCGGTGCGTGTGGAGTAACTACAATGTTAATCTATCCTCAGTTTTCTCCTGTCACAGCCATTCAACTCTGTAACTGTTTTAAAGTCACCATTGGCCTCGTGGTGAAATCCCAGAGTGGTTTCCTACCTCTCCGGCAACTGAGTTAGGAAGGAAGCCTGTATCTTTTTAATGACTGGGTGTATTGATACACCATCCAAAGTGTAATTAATAACTTCACCATGCTCAAAGGGATATTCAATGTCTGTTTTTTTTTTTTTACCCATCTACCAATAGGTGCAGATTTTCATTTTTAATTGATTTGTAAATATTTGACATTATGGGGTATTGTGTGTAGGCCAGTGAAGACAAAATGTGCAATTGAATCAATTTTAAATTAACAACAATGTGGAAAATGTCAAGGGGTGTGAATACTCTCTGAAGTCTCTCTCTCTCCTCAGTTTTCTTTCTCATTCTCTCTCCTCAGTTTTTGCCTATCACAGCCATTTAAGCTCTGTAACTGTAAATAATTATCTCCGCTACAGCCCAACACATACAAATAAAAAAACCTATGTGTTGGGCTTTAGCTGAGATTATTCTTTAAGTATATTTGTATATTTGTCCAAGCCTCATTTGTTCCTTGACTAGCACCATTCATTCTTGCTGTTGATAATTCTAACGTTATAACTTCTAATAGTAACTGTATCCACTGGAAAATTGGGAGAAAGTGAGGTAATTGCCATCTTAGAGCCAACACATTTTTTGCGGCAGTGCTGCCTGCCAGCAGTAATCGTCTCTGATTTAATTGAGTGATTCAAGGAGCTATCATCGTTAAGTAACATAGTAGATGCAAAGCATTGAATATTTACATTCATGCACTTCTGATTTTTTAAATTTTTATATATTTGTCCCAGAACGATTTAACTGCAGTGCACTCCCACATCATATTAAAGAATGTGCTAGAAACCTAGTTTAGGGGACACAGTGAACAGTTGGAAGTTGGGGCCAATTTCATTGTAAAAAGTTTCCTTGGTGTTAAATACAGTCTGTGAACAAACTTAAAATGTATAAATTGATGGTTCGGATTACGGGATGCCAAGGTCATATTTTTCCATATTCTGTTCCAATTTAAGGTTTGTTCAGATTCAATTAGATCTGTGGACCATACTTTTTTAATGGCTTGCTCAGAATGTGCACTTTCCAAAAGTTGTTTTATATATTACAGAGATCAGTCCTTTCGGGACCCCATATAATTTATTTATAAATCCCATCATTGGGTGGTTTGGTAGTTTGGTTTCCCATGGGACTCTATAAGCCAGCATAGCTGACTTAAGTTGTAAATATAGAAAAAAGGAGTTGCCTGTTAATGTGGCTTTCAGATCTTGGAAGGTTCTCACACCCATGCTATCCACAATATTGGCAGGGGTACAGATTCCACATTTGGACCATTTGGGTAATGCAAAAGGTCGCCCTCCAGATCGCAAGGCATTATTGTGAAATATTGGCGTATTTGTAGCAGCTATTCTTCCTGGGGTCCGAACACATTAAGGCACCTGCATCACACATGAAACAAAAGAGAAAACAGTACATCATATAACATTACACCACTACATATCTATAATACCACCATACAACAATATTACAATGTACGTGTGTTTGTGTCTCTTCGTAGTCCCCGCTCTTCCATAAGGTGTATTTTTATCTGATTTTAAAAAAATCAGTTACCTGATGTGGAATAGAGTTCCATGTAGTCATGGCTCTATGTAGTACTGTGCGCCTTCCATAGTCTGTTCTGGACTTGGGGATTGTGAAGAGACCTTTGGTGGAATGTCTTGTGGTGTATGCATGGGTGTCCGAGCTGTGTGCTAGTAGTTTAAACAGACCGCTCGGTGCGTTCAGCTTGTCAACACTTCTTACAAAAACACTGAGCCGTGAGAGATTGACATGCATGTTATTAATGCTAGCGCTCCGTGTACATTTTAAGGGCCAAGGTTGCTAACCACATGACTGAAAACCTAGAGCCAGTAGGACCTGCGTTGTTGATGGTGTTAAGGCAGAGAAGCGCTTTATTATGGACATACTTCTCCCCATCTTAGCTACTGTTGTATCAACATGTTTTGACCATGACAGTTTACAATCCAGGGTTACTCCAAGCAGTTCTCGAAAAAGTATTGAGCTTCCTTGGCAGCGGAGAACGTGTGCTGTTCTGGAAGGTCAAGATTTTTTTTTTTTTTTTGTGCGAATGAAACCACATCTCATATTTGGCTTGCATAGCTGGGATCTCACCTCATTGTAGGTCACCCTCGCCTTAACAGTTCACCACTCAGGTCTGGGTAGACTGATCCTCTTCTCCGCCTAGGTCCGAGCCCTCCAATTCCGCTGTTAGGCAAATAATTCTCCATTTGAATTCAAAACTGTGGATTCATACAATCATAGAGCGAGAGCCATTCTGGAGAGGACCCTTGCGGTGCACAATGTGAATTAGCGGTATGGGACCAGCTTCTCCTGCCCGAACAGTTCATAGAAAAGATTGCTCATGAAATAAGTTTATTTTATTTATTTTTTTTCACTTTTTTTTTTTTTTACCAGGTAAGCCAGTTGAGAACTAGTTCTCATTTACAACTGCGACCTGACCAAGATAAAGCAAAGCAGTGCAACAATAAAAAAAACAACACAGAGTTACACATGGTATAAATAAACGTACAGACAATGACACTATAGAAAATCTATATACAATGTGTGTAGGCCATAGTGGCGAAATAGTTACAATTTAGCATTAACACTGGAGTGATAGATGTGCAGATGATGATGTGCAAATATGCCATTGGTGCAGGCAGAGATACTGTGGTGTGAATGAGCAAAAATAACAGTATGGGGATGAGGTAGTTGGGGTGGGCTATTTACAAATGGGCTATATACAGGTGCAGTGATCGGTAAGCAGCTCTGACAGCTGATGCTTAAAGTTAGTGAGGGAGATAGGAATCTCTAGCTTCAAGGATTTGTTGGGTTGCCCGCTTCCACGCCAGTTTCAAGTCCTATGACCCAAACATTGAATTTACGGGAATGATTTTCAAGTGACTCCGTTTTGTCTTTTATGAGATTAATTGCCCCTTCTGGCTTAGCTCTCGCTGTTTCCAGGTCATGGAGTCACACCTCTATTGCATTGGCCGCCCTTCTCCAGACATTCCACTTTAGTTGAATAGTCATCCGCTTTAGAAGTGAGTGATTCATTCACCGGTTTTAATTGCAAGTCGAGGGCATAAGTAATCTCTCGGATATAGCAGCCAGCTCTTTCTGCTGTTGAGCTGCCATGTTCCTGCAGGTGAATTGTGAATGGACAGATTATGCTATCTGTTAGAGCGAAATAGACATGTTTTTGTTTTTTTCTTGTCATACAATGAATGTCCCACACCTTTTAGTATTGTGTTTACTATTGATCATTTTAAAAACAAGGTAATTCATTCGTAGTAATTTTGCAAAAGAAAGCCACTAAGTCCACATGTTTCAATGAATGGATCTGTAAAATAAAATACATCCTATTAGTTTCCTTACCCTGTAAGCAGTCTATGTACAAGGTATAACAGAAATCCATGCTTTGGTTTAGTTTCTCTGGCACTGTTTCCACATGCTGATGTTTTAGCATTTGTGGCACAAATCCCATTAAAGTCATGGGACAGATATTAGACTTTTTCGCACATCACGTCCAAATTAGGGCTGACCCCAGTTAGTCGGTTGTTTGCTCATTAGGCTGTTGGTCGACCATGATTGTTTTAGTCGAGCAGTAACATATGTATATTCGCGCCCATCTCGGTGAACTAGTTCATTGCAGAGGCCTACACTAAAAGCCAATTTATGCTTGATCTGAAAAATGGAGGATGTGACTCAACCCCAACAACACCATCCCAACCGTGAAGCATGGAGGTGGAAACCTCATTCTTTGGGGATGCTTTTCTGCAAAGGGGACAGGACGACTACACCGTATTGAGGGGAGGATGGGTGTATCGTGAGATCTTGGCCAACAACCTCCTTCCCTCAGTAAGAGCATTGAAGATGGGTCGTGGCTGGGTCTTCCAGCATGACAACGACCCGAAACACACAGCCAGGGCAACTAAGGAGTGGCTCCGTAAGAAGCATCTCAAGGTCCTGGAGTGGCCTAGCCAGTCTCCAGACCTGAACCCAATAGAAAATCTTTGGAGGGAGCTGAAAGTCCGTATTGCCCAGCGACAGCCCCGAAGGATCTGGAGAAGGTCTGTATGGAGGAGTGGGCCAAAATCCCTGCTGCAGTGTGTGCAAACCTGGTCAAGAACTACAGGAAACGTATGATCTCTGTAATTGCAAACAAAGGCTTCTGAACCAAATATTAAGTTCTGCTTTTCTGATGTATCAAATACTTATGTCGTGCAATAAAATGCAAATTAATTACTTAATCATACAATGTGATTTTCTGGATTTTTGTTTTAGATTCCGTCACTCACAGTTGAAGAGTACCTATGATAAAAATTACAGACTTCTACATGCTTTGTAAGTGGGGAAAACCTGCAAAATCGGCAGTGTATCAAATACTTGTTCTCCCCACTGTACGTCTTATCTATAATTTCTCTTCATTATTTCTCTTAATATGACAAGGATTGAAAAAGATTTGTGAGTAGTTTGTCGACTTGATTCATGATGACGACTGCTAGCTAAGATTCTGAAAGTATGATGTTGACATGATCAGTCCAATCAAAGCTACTGTACATCTAATGTGATTTGATGTAAATTTATCTGTGGCCAATGACCTTGAGCCTTCTTGGATGGGTACTTCTAATGTAACTCTATGGCAGCACATACTTGAATTTTCAAGCTCTACCCGTAGATTCTGCGGTGACGTAGTGTCCCCATGAGTGACAGAATACTGAGCCAATCACGGCACAACTAGAGAACATTACCAACCCCTACCACAGAAAGCACTGAGATGCTGGAGCTGCCTTACTCAAGAAAGCAGAAAAGACACCATGTTTGTATGCGGCTTTATTAACTTAAATATCTATATATTTTTTATATTATGGTATTAATACGCGTCCCATATCAGTTTGCAAACAATATAAAAAAAATATATGTGTTTGTATATAATGCCAAGAGTGTGCAAAGCTGTCGTCAAGGCAAAGGGTGGCTACTTTGAAGGATCTCATAAAATATATTATGATTTGTTTAACACTTTTGGGGTTACCATTATTCTACTATGTAAAAAATAGTGCAAATAAAGAACCCCTTGAATGAGTAATATTCCAAACCTTTGACCGTGGGTGTATACTTTTCCTATTAATGCAAAATTCCAGTTTTTTGTAGATTTCACACAAAAACAAGCATTTAATCCAGTTTGTTTAATATTAATTAGGCTTTTTATGACCAGCGGAAACAACTTCGCTGTCTCTGTCAACAGAGCTCGGTGCTTATTATTGGATGTATTAGGTTACGAAATCCCACTTTTTAGACATGTTAATGATAAAAAAAAAACCTATTGAATGATTCAAAACATGAAGAATCATATTTGCCTTGTTAAAATGTAACATAAGGAAGGGACATTTCTTCACCAAAGCGAGTTTTCACCCACTGGACACCCTATTTATAGATGATTTGAACATGTGCAAAAAATGCTTACATGGTAAGGAAACCAATGTGTAATTTCGGTGAACTACCCCTTCAACTGTTCTAGCTAAAAATATTGACTATCTTACTGATTTCAAACTTATTGTGTACTCAGTTCTCATGTCTGTCTGATGTTGTAAACTACACTAGTTACATAAAAAAGCTTATTCTACATCTGTCCTGTATCTACCTGTGACGGCAAGCACGTGGCACCTGCAGCTAGTAAACAGAGTAGCTAATCCTTTGGTTTTTGAGCAGGTGCTTTTTAGATCCCACACCTTTTATACACTCTAGTCTTATTGAAAGATGGTTCATATCCGATCAAATTTGTCACATGTGGCGAATACAACAGGTGTAGACCTTTTACAGTGAAATGCTTACCTGCAAGCACTTCCCCAACAATGCAGAATAAAATAAGACCAATTTAAACACGAGAAATAGAACTCAAGGACTGTCCCTGACTATAAAAAAACTTAGGATGTGTCTATATATGGAACAAATAAATGTGTTTTAATCAAATCGACTATATGCTCTGAACTTGTCTGACTCTTTAAGTGCAGTGTTTGATGAAATAATCAAGACACACAAATGACTAGAGTGAGTCAGACCGCAATTGATTTGATTGTGCCAGGCCGGGTTCAGACTTGCTGCGCTGTGGTAAAAAACAAAATGACAGCAAGTGACTGACTAGCACCTGTTGTCTCTCTCCTCCCTGCTGCAGTGACTGTGTGACTAGCACCCGTTGTCTCTTTCTCCTCTCTGCTGCAGCGACCACATTAGTGTTTATCGCGCTGTCCGTGTTGCTGAAGCTGCAATGTAATTACAGCCATTTCTCACTGAAAAGTTCTGTTACCAAAATCCCTTATTTGTTTAGGAAAAACATTCCCTCAACCCTTGCTCTCTTTACGTGACATGTAAGCATCGCATGCACATGAACAGTAGGGCCTGACCTATAGCATATCATAATCACATCAATAAATTGGTTATAACAAACTCCTAATATGTGACAGCAAAATGTATGCAGATGATGTGACAAACTTTCGGGGGCTCCCAAGTGGTGCAGTGGTCTAAGACACTGCATCTCAGTGTTAGAGGCGTCACTACAGACAACCTGGTTCGAATCCAAACTGTATCACAACCGGCCGTGATTGGGAGTCCCATAGGACGGCGCACAATTGGCCCAGCGCCGTCCGAGTTTGGCTGGTGTAGGCCGTCATTGTAAATAAGAATTTGTTCTTAACTGACTTGCCTAGTTAAACAAAGGTAAAATAAAAAACAAATGTTATGTTTAGTTGATCAGGAGTTAAAGGGGAAGTCTGACATATGGAATAAATTTGACTAGTTGTGGAAAATACTGGAGAGCGCTGCGTGCATGTTATGTGTGCCGAACCGGTGCTGTTAGATTACAATATATTTCTGACCGTTTGGAACAATGTAAACACTAAATAAATTATAGGCGTACCAGAGATTCATTGTACATCTTTTTTTTTGTTGTAGGGGGGGACCTTTTTATTACAGCAAAGACTAAAAACAATTGCCGATATGGAACTGTTTATTTATTGGTTAATAAAGGTTTGAATCATGAATGACTCGTATGCTGTGTGATGGCATGAGTGAATGAATGAAACAGTAGCTTATATAAGTATTGCAATATAGGCCTAAGTTACAGTATTAAGACTAAACAGGATGTGCTCTTAGGCCTACAGCTCGATGGTGGTTATACAAGGCTGATATACTTAGCCTAAAAAATTCAGACAATTTGGAACCGTGTTAACAATAAATAAATGTACAGTTGAAGTCAGAAGTTTACATACACCTTAGACAAAAACATTTAAACTCAGTTTTTCACAATTCTTGACATTTTAATCCTAGTAAAAATTCCCTGTCTTAGGTCAGTTAGGATCACCACTTTTATTTTAAGAATGTGAAATGTCAGAATAATAGTAGCGTGATTTTATTTACGCTTTTATTTCTTATTCCCAGTGGGTCAGAAGTTTACATGCACTCAATTAGTATTTGGTAGCATTGCCTTAAATTGTTTAACTTGGGTCAGATGTTTCGGGTAGCCTTCCACAAGCTTCCTACAATAAATTGGGTGAATTTTGGCCCATTCCTCCTGACAGAACTGGTGTAACTGAGTCAGGTTTGTAGGCCTCCTTGCTCACACACGCTTTTTCAGTTCTGACGAATGTTCTATAGGGTTGAGGTCAGGGCTTTGTGATGACCACTCCAATACCTTGACTTTGTTGGCCTTTGGAAGTATGCTTGGGGTCATTATCCATTGGGAAGACCCATTTGTGACCAAGATTTAACTTCCTGACTGATGTCTTGAGATGTTGCTTCAATATATCCACATAATTTTCCTTCCTCATGATGCCATCTATTTTGTGAAGTGCACCAGTCCCTCCTGCAGCAAAGCACCCCCACAACATGATACTGCCACCCCCGTGCTTCACGGTTGGGATTGTGTTCTTCGGCTTGCAAGCCTCCCTCTTCTGCATCATCCAAATGCTCTCTAGCAAACTTCAGACGGGCCTGGACATGTACTGGCTTAAGCAGGGGGACACGTCTGGCACTGCAGGATTTGAGTCCCTGGTGGCGTAGTGTGTTACTGCTGGTAGCCTTTGTTACTTTGGTCCCAGCTCTCTGCAGGTCATTCACTAGGTCCCCCCGTGTGGTTCTGGGATTTTTGCTCACTGTTCTTGTGATCATTTTGACCCCACGGGGTGAGATCTTGCATGGAGCCCCAGATCGAGGGAGATTATCAGTGGTCTTGTATGTCTTCCATTTCCTAATGATTTGCTCCCACAGTTGATTTCTTCACACCAAGCTGCTTACCTATTGCAGATTCAGTCTTCCCAGCCTGGTGCAGGTCTACAATTTTGTTTCTGGTGTCCTTTGACAGCTCTTTGGTCTTGGCCATAGTGGAGTTTGGAGTGTGACTGTTTGAGGTTGTGGACAGGTCTTTTATACTGATAACAAGTTCAAACAGGTGCCATTAATACAGGTAACGAGTGGAGGACAGAGGAGCCTCTTAAAGAAGAAGTTGCAGGTCTGTGAGAGCCAGAAATCTTGCTTGTTTGTAGGTGACCAAATACGTATTTTCCACCATAATTTGCAAATAAATTCATAAAAAATCCTACAATGTGATTTTCTGAAAAAAAAATTCTCATTTTGTCTCTCATAGTTGAAGTGTACCTATGATGAAAATTACAGGCCTCATCTTTTTAAGTGGGAGAACTTGCACAATTGGTGGCTGACTAAATACTTTTTTGCCCCACTGTGTGTGTGTGTAGGTAGGTAGGTAATTTATAAAGCCAGGCACATTTAACAGTAAGGTTGTTGATTATAGACCCAATTAAGTTGATTTCCTCTCATCCCTTTTCTTAGACAATGAAGGCAAGGGCTGTTTTCTCGTCTCGTAACTCCACTGCTGCCTCCGATGCATTGTTTTCAACACCATTGTGCTGGGTAACCTTTCCCCAAGAAATTAGAAATAATGTAATGTTGCTAGGTAGCCATTATGTGACGGCAGCTGGCTTCGCTAATGTTGCTAACGTTACTCCATACTCCGGCCAGTGCCAGCCAGACTCTGAGCCATGTATTTAGCTTGCTGACATTAGCTATCTAGCTTAACGGTTAGCATCATTGCTAGCATAACAGCTAGCTAGCTTAATTCCTACCTTGCTTGCCATGGCATTAGCTAGCTAACAAGCAAAACAGACAACCGGTTTGCCGGCCAGATCGCTACAATATGATCTAGCTAGCTGGCTTCCAATATGACTGGCCAGCTGAAATTCCTGCTGGCTCTCGTTAGCTAGCTTGTTTCAATTCTGAATTGCTAGCTAACGTTAGGTAGCTAGCATTCGAGGGCTGACTTCTCATAAAAGTTTCTTATTGTGTAGTGCAAAAATTTATGAATTCTAATTGAGCTGGCGCCAGTTGTGAAACTGTGCTGTGTTGTCCCGGGTTTCCCTTGACCCAGCTCGAATTTGGGAATTCCATTCGAGCCAGCTCGATTTTTGGCCCTAATTTTCCAGTGAAAACTGGGATTTTGAGTGATGGAATGTGCCATACCCACGGCCTCCACAATGGATTAGTCCACTCAGACTGGCTTTAATCAGACCGGTGTCTTGTACACTTCAACTGTGAGTGACGGAATCTAAAACAAAAATCCAGAAAATCACATTGTATGATTTTTAAGTAATTCATTTGCATTTTATTGCATGACATAAGTATTTGATACATCAGAAAATAATAACTTAATATTTGGTACAGAAACCTTTTGTTTGCAATTACAGAGATCATACGTTTCCTGTAGTTCTTGACCAGGTTTTCACACACTGCAGCAGGGATTTTGGCCCACTCCTCCCATACAGATCCTTCAGGTTCCGGGGCTGTCGCTGGGCAATACGGACTTTCAGCTCCCTCCAAAGATTTTCTATTGGGTTCAGGTCTGGAGACTGGCTAGGCCACTCCAGGACCTTGAGATGCTTCTTACGGAGCCACTCCTTAGTTGCCCTGGCTGTGTGTTTCGGGTCGTTGTCATGCTGGAAGACCCAGCCACTACCAATCTTCAATGCTCTTACTGAGGGAAGGAGGTTGTTGGCCAAGATCTCGCGATATATGGCCCCATCCATCCTCCCCTCAATACGGTGCAGTCGTCCTGTCCCCTTTGCAGAAAAGCATCCCCAAAGAATGATGTTTTCACCTCCATGCTTCACGGTTGGGATGGTGTTCTTGGGGTTGTACTCATCCTTCTTCTTCCTCCAAACACGGCGAGTGGAGTTTAGACCAAAAAGCTCAATTTTTGTCTCATCAGACCGCATGACCTTCTCCCATTCCTCCTCTGGATCATCCAGATGGTCATTGGCAAACTTCAGACGGGCCTGGACATGCGCTGGCTTGAGCAGGGGATCCTTGCGTGCGCTGCAGGATTTTAATCCATGACGGGTAGTGTGTTACTAATGGTTTTCTTTGAGACTGTGGTCCCAGCTCTCTTCAGGTCATTGACCAGGTCCTGCCGTGTAGTTCTGGGCTGATCCCTCACCTTCCTCATGATCATTGATGCCCCACGAGGTGAGATCTTGCATGGTGCCCCAGACCGAGGGAGATTGACCGTCATCTTGAACTTCTTCCATTTTCTAATAATTGCGCCAACAGTTGTTGCCTTCTCACCAAGCTGCTTGCCTATTGTCCTGTAGCCCATCCCAGCCTTGTGCAGGTCTATAATTTTATCCCTGATGTCCTTACACAGCTCTCTGGTCTTGGCCATTGTGGAGAGGTTGGAGTCTGTTTGAGTGTGTGGACAGGTGTCTTTTATACAGGTAACGAGTTCAAACAGGTGCAGTTAATACAGGTAATGAGTGGAGAAAAGGAGGGCTTCTTAAAGAAAAACTAACAGGTCTGTGAGAGCCGGAATTCTTACTGGTTGATAGGTGATCAAATACTTATGTCATGCAATAAAATGCAAATTAATTATTTAAAAATCATACAATGTTTGTTTTAGATTCCGTCTCTCACAGTTTAAGTGTACCTATGATAAAAATTACACACTTCTACATGCTTTGTAAGTGGGAAACCTGCAAAATCAGCAGTGTATCAAATACTTGTTCTCCCCACTGTGTGTGTATGTGTGTGTATGTATATATATATATATATATATATATATATATATATATATATATATATATATATATGGAAGTACCATTAACATATCAATTTGAAAGGATATGTGGTAATCGAGGTAGATGTGACTAGGCATCAGGATTTATAATACTAAGATAAAAAATAAAAAGGTAGCAGTGGTGTGTGTGTGTGTAGACGTTTAAGTGCATATAGCCAGTGCAGGTAGAGTCAATGCAGATAGTCCATACAGTCAGAGTTTCTATTGGTTAGCCTAATTGCTTGGAGATGGATGCTGTCTCTGCGCCTGTTGGTCCAAGACCTGATGCTCTGGTACCGCTTGCCTGACGGTAGCATAGAGAAACAGTCTGTGGCTGGTTGTGGCGTTTATACATGTTAACTCATACATTTCTCTCTTCTCCAGTACCTTCCTGTACCTGAAGTTCCTGGTGGTGTGGGCACTGGTGCTACTGGCAGACTTTGTGCTCGAGTTCAGGTTTGAGTACCTGTGGCCCTTCTGGCTGTTCATCAGAAGTGTGTACGACTCCTTCAGATACCAGGGGCTGGTGAGTGTTTGTCTGGCTGTGTCCTGTGTTGGCCTGACCGATCTATGGTATAGACGAGGAGAACAGGCCTATGGAGCCTCCGCAGAACAAGATCTGAGATATTTACATTATGTTATTCCCCCCTAATTCTCTAGAGATTACTCTACTAAGTCATTGATTCGTATTTGTTGATGCATTTAATTGCCAATTTAATTATCAAGTAATGAAAATGGTGATGTGGATAATATGTGACCCACATCTCTCTGGTTGTTTGTAGCAATGTGTTTTTTCTGGCTTTTCGCAGAGCTCCTACTAACCCCACTCGCGTCTCCACTCTTCCAGGCGTTTTCAGTGTTCTTTGTGTGTGTGGCGTTTACCTCCGACATCATATGCCTGCTATTCATCCCCGTACAATGGCTGTTCTTTGCTGCCAGTACCTATGTGTGGGTACAGTACGTGTGGCACACAGGTAAGCCCTCCTCCTATTCACCTGCCTTTTAACAAGGAAAATACCTTAGCGATTACAGTGAATTAGTGTGTGGTTATGATGCTTCTGAGGAGAAGACTGCTCATAATATTGTCTGGAACGGATTAAATGGAATGGCATCAAACTCATGAAAACCATGTATTTGATACCGTTCCGCTCCAGCCATTGCCACGAGCCTGTCCTCCCCAATTAAGGTGCCACCAACCTCCTTTGGTATTATCCCTGTATTGCACTATTTAAGCCGAGCTGTAAAGAAATGGGACTGGTGACAGGAGTTTCACAGGAGGGTGATTCCTCAAGAAACTAGAACAAAAAAGACATTTGGAGGAACGATTAATGACATATTTGAATCTTAAAGAATATTGAGAAATAATTTGTCACTGGAGTATTACATCTGCAATATGTAACTTTTTGGGCGACCCACCAAATTCACGTAGAAATGTGTGTTATAGATCTGTCATTCTCATTGAAAGCAAGGCTAAGAAGTGGTAGATATGTTCCAGGTGTGCCATTTCTATGTTTCCCATTCTTAAGTTGAGTTTTTGCATCTTACTTTCTGTTTTGTACACCAGCTTCAAACAACTGAAAATACAATATTTTTGGTTATGGAAAAGATCCTTCACAGCGGTTTGGATGGTACATTGATTCTGTACACTATACTTGCATTTTTGTCACCTAAACTGAAATTAGGCAAACTATTCGAATTTTTGCAAATGGTGGAGCAATTTCTGCATAATACACATTCATTATTCCCTACCCTGTGTTGGTGAATGTGCCTGTGGTTATTTCTGACCAGGAGACAATGGACAGGGACTATCTATGCTCTATCCACTGATTCTGTTTGTCCTGCTGCTGATGTAATTATAGATGGCCCGGGACTTTGCCATAAAGCCAGTGTGTTGTTTGAATGGACTATGAGGGATCAGACATGGTAAAGGGGGCTGACTTGCTGTCTCAGCCAACAATCACACATTGAGTCATGTTCGCTCTGGAGAGCTCTTTGTTTTTTTCGTGTGCCTCACTGAAAAGCTGTTCCTTTGTGTGTGTCTGTGTCTCAACTTTGTACTTGTCATTCAAAAGCTGATCCACCCCGTTGCTGTTGTGATGTTTGTGTGTTCTTGTGGGAAGCTGCTTTGCTGACCACAGTGTAAAACCTTGTTTCATGTTTGGAAGAAGTAGGTATGCATGGATATTTTTAATGTGGACCTGTGGTTATCATGGCCATGTACCGTGCCTTGAGAAAATATTCACGCTCCTTGGCTTTTCTCACATTTTGATGTTACAAAGTGGGTGCTATTTAATTGTCATTTTTTGTCAATGATCTACACAAAATAATCTGTCAAAAGTGGAAGAAATTCTAACATTTGTAAAACATGAATGATAAATAAAATGCTAATAGCTGTATCTTTATTAGATAAGTATTCAACCACCTGAGTCAATACATGTTAGAATCACCTTTGGCAACAACTACAGCTGTGAATTATTTTTTTTTCTGGGTAAGTCTTGAAGAGCTTTCCACACCTGGATTGTGCAACATTTGGCAATTTTTTTATTTTTCTTCAAGCTCTGTCAAATTGGTTGTTGATCATTTCTAGACAAAGGTCAGATTCATACGATTATATAGATTTTCAAGAAGATTTAAGTCAATACTTTAACTCGGCCATTCAGGAACATTCATCTCCCAGTGTCTGGTGGAAAGCAGACTGAACCATGTCTTCATCTAGGATTTTGCCTGTGCTTCGCTCATTGTTTCTTTCTTTTTATCCTGAACCTCCCCAGTCACTCTGTCAATTAGGTTAGTATTGTGGAGTAACTACAATGTCACAGCCTTTAAACTTTGTAACTGTTTTAAAGTCACCGTTGTCCTTATGGTGAAATACCTGAGCGGTTTCCCTTCTGTCTGGCAATTGAGTTAGAAAGTACGTCTGTATCTTTTGTAGTGAACGTGTGTATCAATACAGCATCCAAAGTGTCAATAACTTCACCATGCTCAAGGGGATATTCAATGTCTGCAAAACATTTTTTTACCCATATAGCAATAGGTGCCCTACTTTCCGAGGCATTGGGAAAACCTCCCTGGTCTTTGTGTTTGAAATTCACTGCTCAACTGAGGGACCTTACAGATAATTGTATGTGTGGGGTACAAAGCAGCACTATTATTGCAAACAGTTAGTTTATACATCTAATGTGACTTGTTAAGAAATGTTCTAATCCTGAACTTATTTAGGCTTCCCATAACAAAGGGGTTGAATACTTATGAGCTCAAGACATTTCAGCTTTTCAGTTTTTATTAATTTATAAAACCTTATTCTACTTTGACATTATGGGGTATTGCGTGTGTGTGTGGGGGGGGGGGGGGGGGGCCAGTGACAATCTATTTTAAATTCTATCTAACACAACAAAATGTGGAAAAAGCCAAGGGGTGTGAATACATTCTAAAGCCACTGGATCTTGATGCATGTAGTTGTGTGGTTAACATGACCAGTAGTCTATTTCCTGTTCTCACACCTCTTTTTTTGCTTTCACAGAGCGAGGGGTCTGTCTCCCCACAGTGTCTCTTTGGATACTATTTGTGTACATAGAGGCAGCCATCAGATTCAAAGACCTGAAGAACTTCCATGTCGACTTGTGTCGCCCATTTGCTGCACATTGGTAAGTTAAAGGAAATCTCCACCCAGAAACAATCTTTAGGTATTTGTTCCATTAGTCCATTGTTGATATAGTCCCAACATGTTTTGCATGTCAGCAATCAAGTTTTCAAGATATGTAACTTTCAAAATACAGAAATCTGGCCTGTATGATGCATTTTGCATCATAGGATGCTGCGTTTTGCATCATGTGACGTTTTTTTGGTGTTTTTTTTTTTTTTTTTTTAAGTGTTTTCTCCAAGCTCTGGAGGCAGGTCTGCGTGTTGACTATCTGTGAGGAAGAAGCCTTCTCAGACCCACAGGCCAAGCAGGGGATAGGATTGTTCTGCTCCATTGACTCTCAGAAAACAATATTTCTGCTTGTTAGGCATAATGCACAAGTAATGACTGCTGGATATCCCCCAAGCTCAGACTCCTCTCCCAAAAAGAGAGAGGGATTGCTGGTTTCATTCAATCTGTAGAATTATGAAAAATCATAAATCTTCCAAGCGAGGGTTTAAGGAATATTTCTGCCCCAGATCTGTAAGGTCATACACCCCTGTTGGTTGGGAAATATCTCAATTTATTATCAAATTAAAGACCTCTAAGTGGGTTTCATTGAGCTGTTATGTAGTAATGCAGGATATTAGGGCCTGTAATTCCTCTAGCTTTACTTACGGCAGTAATGTTCATCTCAAGGCTTTTTTTCATAGTACCTACGCTTGTCTCAACTTGTGAACCAGTTTGTATTGGGGATACATCAGGCACGATGAGTTGTCTGAACTTTGTTCTCGATTGATCTCTCTCTCTGTAGCATCGGCTACCCAGTGGTGACGCTGGGCTTTGGCTTCAAGAGCTACGTCAGCTATAAGATGCGCTTAAGAAAGCAGAAGGAGGTGCAGAAGGAGAATGAGTTCTACATGCAGCTCCTGCAGCAGGCCCTGCCCCCAGAGCAACAGATGCTCCAGAGGCAAGAGAGGGAGGCAGAGGAAGGTGAGATGCACACATGCCTTGCAACAGATGCTCCAGATACAATAGAAAAGGATGTGGTTCAAGTGACGAAACAAGTGATTGTCCAACTCCTAATAAATATGTATTTAATCTCTCCTTTCTTACATTCAACTGCAGCAGCTAAAGGGATATCCGAGGTGGACTCTGCCTTAGTCTCACAGAATGGCGCCCCTGCCAGTAAAAAGACGGCAGCACCACTGCCGGAGCTGGAGTACAGAGAAAAAGGGAAAGAGGGCCGTGAGGCCAAAAAGCAACACAACAGCATCCTGCCGTCATCGGTAGACTCTAAACTCCAGGAGATGGAGTACATGGAGAACCATATGAACAACAAGAGACTGACCACAGAACTGGTGGGCAGCACAGAGAACCTGCTGCTAAAGGAGGAGAACTCCTCTTCCTCCTGCTCCTCCTCATCATCCTCCTCCTCAAAAAATTACAAGAACGCTAGTGGCAACACCGCAATTAACTCCTCGCCCCGCGGACACAGCTCCACCAACGGCAGCGTCCCCTTGCCAGCCCCTGCCTCCTCTTCCTCGGGGAAGAAGCAGAAGTGTGCAGCGGGGAAGGGTCCAGCAGCGGGCTCCCACAGGGACCCAACAGACAACTGCATCCCCAACAATCAGCTGAGCAAGCCTGAGGCGCTCGTACGGTAAGAGCGGGTATATGCAGATGCACATACTGTATGCACCTGGTTGAGCAGGCTGAAGGTGGTCTTATAATAAGCACATATTATATACACAGCACAGTATGTACAGCACATGCACCTGGTTAAGTGAGTTTAACACACCCATTAGAGAAGCTTATGGCTCTATTACAGTAGAGAAAACACATGCATCCATACACAAACAGCTGTGCTTGCTTGAGGCTACACACACTCAGTAAGGCGTCCGCGTGCTTCCCAGCCGGAACAGTTTGTGCATATATTATGACATTTTGTGACGTTTTGGTGTTCAGCAAGGTTTTTTTTCCCAGTTGTTCGTGCACATTTTTTCTCAAGGCAAGCCGAAGTTGGTAGTCAAAGTCTATGTCCCTTCGTCAGTGATTGGTCAACAGTAGGGATTCTTCAATGAAGTGTTCAACAACAGACTAATCCATTTGTTTTCTCTTGAAAAATACTACTGTAGTTGTTTTTCAAGGGAAAGGTATTTTTAAGGGAGTATGCGAGCACACTTGTTTGGTATTTGGTTCACCTAGACGAAGCATGCTGAATGTCACACCTGGATGACACAGTTCTCAAAGTATCAGTAACTTGCTGGTACATGATGGCTGCATGGGATGCTATCATGCGAGTGTGGAGGCAGTCCCTGACACAGGCTCCAGATAGATGGGTGTTAATAAGAGCTGTTTCCACTGTGTGGGCTGGGGTGTGAGAAACTTGGACTGTTACAGTCTATGGTTTGCCACAAAATGATGCTGGCTGAAAATGAGAACCTCTGTTTGGCATGTCTGTAGTTGTTGGGTGTATGGTGGTGCTGTAGGTCAGGTACAGACAGTGGTGTGGGTGAGAATATGAGAAGAAAGTCAAATTTGGTTTGGCAATTTGTCATGGTGTTCAGGGTAATATGCGTTCATATTTGTCACACTCAGACTAGTGGCTTCTCTGGCTTACATTATTGGTACACTGTGTTTTTGTCGTATACAAATATGGCTGAATAGACACTTGGCTAGCAGGTGTTTCTTATTGGTCAGTTGTTGCTTTTTGCATTGATTGTACACTCATAATGATAACAAAGCTGTGGATGTCTAGTCTTTTAGCCTTTGTTTAATGAACTTCTGACTCCAAAGACAAAAGGAAACAGACCAAAGAAATTTAGATAAAATATAAGCAAGCCATTTTGAAGCTGAACGATGAGAACTTAAATCAAAAGCAAGAACTGAAGTAAAGAAAACGGTTACAGTTAAAACAACAATTGAACATAATGAAAAATAAAAAAAACACTGGTGACTATCAATCGGCAATGATCTGATTTGGGCCAAGGAAAACAACTGACAAATGACAGAAACCCTAAAACATCTGTCAGTGAAATGGCCAACAGACACAATCTACCATCAGCAGGAGGCTTTGACAGCAGAAATGCAGGCTTCAGTCACAGCCAAATGCAAACCACTCAGCAGCAGCAGCAGCAGAACCGAAAGACAGGTTAGAAATGAGCTGAGAGGTACAAAGATGGCCCAGATGAAACCGAGATCAACATTTACCAAAGACTGGAGAAATAAAGGAACAGTGGATGATCCAAAGCTACTATATGCACTACGCAGAAACATCATGTACCGGTAGCCTCAAGGTTAGAGAAGCAGGCCAGCAACTGAATGGTTGCCGGTTTGAATCTCAGGACTGACTGGGGGGAAAATCTGCTGGGAATGAGCCGGCAACCGGAGTGTTTCTGCCGGATATTAACCGGCAACCGGAGGGTTTCTGGCATCAATGTCTCAAGTGCCACCTACTGTTGATGATCCCTTGAGCAAGGAACGTATCCCCCTAAACTGCTCATTGGGTGCTGCACTGTGGAAGCCCTCTGCTCCAGCCTTTCCAACCTAATGTGTGTTTGTGTATACACTACATGACCAAAAAGTATGTGGACACCTGCTCGTCGAACATCTCATTCCAAAATCATGGGCATTAATATGGAGTTGGTTCCTTTCTGTGCTGCTATACCTGCCTTCACTCTTCTGGGAAGGCTTTCCACTAGATGTTGGAACATTGCTGTGGGCACTTGCTTCCATTCAGCCACAAGCATTAGTGATGTCGGGCACTGATGTTGGTCGATTAGGCCTGGCTCGCAGTCTGCATTTCAATTCATCCCAAAGGTGTTCTATGGGGTTGAGGTCAGAGCTCTGTGCAGGCCAGTCAAGTTCTTCCATACCAATCTCGACAAACCATTTCTGTGTGGGCCTCGCTTTGTGCATGTGGGCATTGTCATGCTGAAACAGGAAAGGGCCTCCCCAAACTGTTGCCACAAAGTTGGAAGCACAGAATCGTCTAGAATGTCATTGTCATTGTATGCTGTTGCGTTGATTTCCCTTCACTGGAACTAAGGAGCCTGAACCATGGAAAAACAGCCCTAGACCATTATTCCTCCTCCACCAAAATGTACAGTTGGCACTGTGCATTGGGGCAGGTATCATTCTCCTGGCATCCGCCAAACCCCGATTCTTCCGTCGGACTGCCAATGGGAAGCGTGATTCATCACTCCAGCGAACGCATTTCCACTGCTCCAGAGTCCAATGGCGGAGAGCTTTACAACACTCCAGCCGACGCTTGGCATTGCGCATGGTAATCTTTGGCGTGTGTGGCTGCTCGGCCATGGAAACCCATTTAATGAATCTCCCGACGAACAGTTCTTGTGCTGACGTTGCTTCCAGAGGCAGTTTGGAACTCTGTAGTGAGTGTTGCAACCGAGGCGGTCCCGTTATGTGAGCTTGTGTGACCTACCACTTTGCGGCTGAGCCGTTGTTGCTCCTAGATGTTTCCACTTCACAATAACAGCACTTACAGTTGACCGGGGCAGCTCTAGCAGAGCAGAAATTTGACAAACTGACTAGTTGGGAAGGTGGCATCCTATGACGGTGCCACGTTGAAAGTCACTAACTTCTTCAGTAAGGCAATTCTACTAACAATGTTTGTCTATGACTGTTGCGTGGCTGTGTTCTCAATGTTATACACCTGTCAGTGTCCACATACTTTTGTATATAGTGTGTTTGTCGGAGGGGTTGGGGGGAAAAAGCATAAGACAAATTTCCATCTCATATGGACTAATAAAGTTAATCTTATTTTATCTTCAACAAATTCTCTCCCCCACTTCTCTCCTCCCTTTTCCCTCTGCTTCTCTCTTCCTCCTCATCCCGTCTTTCTCCATTTATTTCCTTCCACCTTTCAACCCTGCAGGCTGGAGCAGGATGTGAAGAAGCTGAAGGCGGACCTGCAGGCCAGCAGACAGGTGGAGCAGGACCTGCGCAGTCAGATCGGCTCCCTGAGCAGCGCTGAGCGCTCCATCCGCTCTGAGCTGGGCCAGCTGCGCCAAGAGAATGAGCTGCTGCAGAACAAGTGAGTGGCACAGGTCAAAGGTCATGCATGACTGGATCTGATCACCTGCTAGGACTAGGACCAGGAGCTTTTCCTTGTCAGGTCACGTAGTCAGGACAAACTCAGGGGACCTAGCTGGGACCAAACCCTTAAGACCTTACCATACAGCTTTTTTTGTGTAAGCTCAGGAGACTCAAAATACTGTGTTTAGCTTGGAATGCCCTTTTCGAAGTGCCTTAATCCAGGGTCAGGAAGAGCTAGTTTGAAATGTAGGGATAACTCTATGCTAAGACAGTCAGGAGTGGGGTAGGGCTGAC
This sequence comes from Thymallus thymallus, assembly GCA_023634145.1. Taxonomy (NCBI): domain Eukaryota; kingdom Metazoa; phylum Chordata; class Actinopteri; order Salmoniformes; family Salmonidae; genus Thymallus; species Thymallus thymallus. The sequence goes on along the minus strand of CM042405.1, from coordinate 21,901,950 downwards.
AGGACAGATTTTGTCAAATTATAAATAATAGTGAAAGTTACAGATGAGGATCAAGTCTACTGCTCATCTCAGTGCAGGCTTGTGAAAGCTTCAGTCTGGCAGGCTTCATATCACAGCAGTCCAGACTGGAGCAGAGGGAGCACTTATTCATCTGGCTGCTTTAATTGTCCAATTAACAGTCATTATTGACCAAATGGGATTCCTGGGTGTCCTAGACGAATAATCGCATTAGTGGAAACCAAGACTATTCTCTGGACAGGCTTGGTTGTAGCTAGATATTTTTGAGTCGGGTCGTGGACAATTTTAGCAAACCCTTTTCTTAACCTTAACTTAATTCTTCAAACTTGCCATGTTAATTCTCCTAACCTGCTAAAAAAAGCAGTGTGAGTATCCACTAATGTGATAGAGCTTTGTAAGTGAAGACCACCCTAATATGGCAGTTAGCAGGTACATACAGACACAAACTCAGTTGTTATGGCCAGTTAATCATGTGATGCAATTAAAGTAGGTCTGCCCAGCCTACCCCTAATGACCAGCTGATTCTTATTCAAGCTCATCAGAGCCTGATTCTCACACATTCATTCTCTGTTGGTGGAGACTGGCGCTCAGGGCTCTGTTGGATAATGCTAGGCTAAGGATTACTAAAGTACTGAGAAATGGGTGGGCTGTTGGCTTGGTTACCCAACTGACCAGCCAACCTGTCATCTAACTGACCATACTCCAAAATGCATAGACTTCAGTAACTTACACTCATGAACATGGCCAGCTTTTAGCACTATTGTTCTCACATAGAGACACACACCCTGGGGTGGGATGGAGTCCCACTGGCTGCTGGCTCACGTGGTGCTGCATGGTCTGTGGCTGCTGTGTGTGTGCAGGCTCCATAACTCTGTCCAGGCCAAGCAGAAGGACAAGCAGGCCGTGGGCCAACTTGAGAAGAGGCTGAAGATTGAGCAGGAGGCCCGCACCAACGCAGAGAAACAGCTTTCAGATGAGAAGAAACGCAAAAAGCTGGAGGAGGCCACCACTGCTAGAGCCGTCGCACTAGCAGCAGCATCCAGGTAAAGGCTCCAGAGTTCCACATAAATAAATAATCCGCTATCAGTTGTTGTTAGCCAGTTTCAAGCTATTTCCTGCAGTTAGTATAGGTGCGATTTTCCCCCACTCTCTGTCTGCTCCACAGAGGGGAGTGCACTGATACGCTGAGGAGGCGGATCACCGAACTGGAGACTGAGTGTAAGAAGCTAACCATGGACATCAAGCTCAAAGAAGACCAGATCAGAGAGCTAGAGATGAAAGTGCAGGTGAGGATTATTGTTCAGTTAAGACTCTGGTCTTTTTCGTTGGAAACGTTTGATGTCAAGAACATTTTTGGTGAAAGTAACACATGTTGACTCGTGCACACCTGCTATACACTGGCAGACAGACATTGCCACTTGTACTAATGTTCTCTCCCTCTCTCAGGAGCTCCACAAGTACAAGGAGAATGAGAAGGACACAGAAGTGCTGATGTCAGCGCTGTCGGCCATGCAGGATAAGACCCAGCACCTGGAGAACAGCCTGTCTGCAGAGACCCGCATCAAACTGGACCTGTTCTCAGCGCTGGGCGATGCTAAGAGACAGCTGGAGATTGCACAAGGTCAGTGTTCAGCCCCTCTTCAATACTGCCTCAGTCCCACCGATCTCCTACTGAATGTGATTGATGTAGAATAGATTACATGACATTATGACATTATGAATGTCTAACCTGACAGTTTATTGCTGGGTGCGTCTGTCTCTCTTAGGTCAGATCCTGCAGAAGGACCAGGAGATCAAGGACCTGAAGCAGAAGATAGCTGAGGTGATGGCTGTCATGCCCAGCATCTCCTACAACACAGCTGACAGCAGCAACATGACTCCTGTGGCCCCCCACTACTCCTCCAAGTTCATGGACACCAGTCCCTCCGGCCTGGACCCCAACGCCTCTGTCTACCAGCCCCTCAAAAAGTGAACGCTCCCTCCATCCTTCTGTTTTTTTTTTTTTTTCAAGCCCACCTACAGATCTGCTTATGTCTGTAGGCTGAGAACTTTTATTTTTATTTTTGGGGTCCGAAGGATATTGTTGTATTGTGTGACTGTATTTGTTGTAGTTAAAACAAACAAAAAAAAAAGACTTTATGGGACATCTCATGTTGACTAGGAATTCCCAGTTATTTTCTTGTAAATGTCTAGTGAAACCTCACAGAATTGGGCGTGTATCTTATCTAGGGCATTTCAGTTCCCCCCCCTTTACTCTACCAGTTACTTGGTCTCTGGCCATGGGATTGGGTAATTCCGGTGTTGATTTTATTTATTTTAGCTGGGATGTGGATCTCTGCTAGCAGGAGTGCTCACCCTTATTTCTATGTAATACATTCTGATCGCTGAGCGCAGATATCCGTTAATTTTTGAAGGTAAGAAGATACCATCAGTATGCCCAAAGGAATGTAGAGCAATGTTGCCATGGACTCTAGCTCTGTTTTTGTCAATATTATTTTTCAGTTGTGAATATCAGAGACCAAATGTAATCTTCCATTGGTTGTTCTTGGGTTTTGTGATATTGGTTTTATGTTAGAAAGTGGATTGTGTGGTCTCTCCTTTTTTAACTTGTTTCACAAAAAGTTGGAAAAATCACTGAGATGAGAACAGAGCTGTACCAAGATGTTATTTGTTTAAATAACAAGAGATGTCAAAGTAAACCATCAACAACCCCGAAATGTTGAGTATCAACTGCAAAATTACATTTATTTACCCTCAAAGCCACCTAATTTCCACGATCCTGTCCAAAGGAGTGTTAAGCAAAGACCGTATTGAGAAGTTAATGTATAATATGCCTTCTCTTTAAACCCAGAATAGTCTCTCACAAATTGTCATGATCACAGTGCCTTGAGACAGGGCCTCAGTGGTGGGAGTCAGTATCTGGCTATGCTAGATAGGACTGAAGTACAGGGCTCTCCAACCACAAATACAATTTCCCCCCTAATCCAGACCCTAATCTTATGTTCAGAACAGATAGCCCATCTACTTGCTCTGACGATATGGCCAATTTGTCTGTTCTAGCATGGTCATGTTACTCCTTTACAGTGTGTTGATATGGTAATGTTAGCCACTAGGAAGTCTACTGCAAACAGGTCCCAAACTCCCAGCATGGCCTCTCCCCTGCATCCAACTATAACACATCTCTCTGCTGTAAACTCCTGTTCTGTTTAACCATAGTCCCTACTTATGTTTTTATTGATTTGAATTGCACTGTTGGGGAAAAAAAAGCTATTTGACAGGGAAAACTGTTGATGGATTTTGTGCAATGTATACAAGAAACAAGGCTCTGGAAATGCCAAGTGACAACTTATTTCCACTGAAATCTGCATAGAAAATTATTCAGCAGGCTCCTTTTATTGCTGAATACTCAACTTCAGCCCATGTGCCAAGAAAGGATTGTTTGTTTTCTAGTAATATGTGCTATCCAGGAATGTACTGCAAATACATTGGCTGACGTGTTTGACAAACGTCCTCCTCTTACTGACTTGTCTGAAGTATGTCAAGCAGGTGGGAAAACTGCTCACCTGTTTGTAGTAGACTGTTTACGTAGTTGAAAGTAAGGGACTAGGAAATGTTTTATTTTTGTGAATGTTACAGTATTGGCAACTGCCTGGGCCATTGGTGTTAAGTTCATTTTCCTTACTATTTTTTTGTATTGTTATATCCTGCAGGGAGGAATAGCTTGAGTCTGATGTGGTTTTGCAGTCATCTGAAATGGTAATTTTGTTTGTGTGGTTATGACCAACTGTATATGGAAAAATGTTTTGCTCAGTGCTGCGTATGTCATTGGCTCAACTGATGTTGAAAGTATAAAACGTTTTTTTTGTTTTCTATGCCCGCAGTTACTGCTCGGTTTCTCCCCAGGTCTGACCTTGGCTGCGCTCTCGCTCTTTGTGAGGTTAAAATAATAAATTCTTTTCTTGCAAATTTTCTATGTTGGGAGTTTCTTTCCTTGTCCTTTATGACATAATACTTCAACGTCATCAGGCATTAGATTGATCTGTGATGTCTGAAAGGGCAATATAATATTACTGTAATCTCACCCCCACTAGGAGGCAGTGTCAATCTCTTTAGTGTTACAAAGCCCCTGTAACCTCAGCTCACTCATGTTCAGCTGTGTGGTTTGTCTTATCTTAAACGTGCTTCGGTGTGGTTTTTTTTCTTTGTTTTGGTGTCTTTTTTACAATCTCATCCGAGATTAAATCACAGCTAATAAACTAGCTACCTCTGTGCAATAGGCTGTTTAGCCAGTTCTGGTAGACATAAGAAGGTAATTGGTGGACAATGCAAGTTGAATATATTGATGACCTTAATCCCCAGACCAGTCTTGAGCACTTAACGCCCCCTTTAATTTTTTGAGGCTTTAGAACTAGAATGACCTAAAAGCCATTGAATTCTAAATTGATGTAACTGTAAACGGAAACAAATTATGGGCTGGCTGCATATTTTCATTTTGATAATTCATATGCATTGGGGAAAATGTAAGCAAAGATAAGGGAGTAGCTTTGACAGGGACAGTCTTCCAATGGTAGAAAACAAGCTTGTATCGGGTGCATTGCATTTCAGGTTCTTCAAAATTATACTCTCAATTAACCCTTTGAACATGATACATTAAAGCACTTTACAAAGAGTTCCATCATGCTTTATATGCAAATACCTTCATTGACAAACAGATGTATCTAGTTTTTTGGGAGTATTGTTGCGGCTGTTTCTATATACCTGATTTGCATGGGCATTCCACGCTGCAAGGCATATTGGCCTCAAATCCATCCACCTCACATCTAGACGAACCTTATCAGGCCTAAAACTGTAGAATTATAAGAATTAATTCCATGTCATATTCAATCCTGAGTGTTTTATAGGCCTTGTTCCAGGTTAATCTCCATTTGGCACATCTACCGTTCGGATTTGACATACAGTAGATTATAATGGGTATTTTCAAGCAATATGAATCTGGCCAAGTATGCAGTAAACAAACAAAAACATGAACCATTATGCAATGTAAATTTAGTCTCAGCATTTTGATTTGTTTATATTATTTTGTCTGCTATTCCCAGACCATGGAAATAAAGTTGAGGAATGACAGCGTTACATTTTCTCTCTTTCGCTCTGCCTACCTAATAAACAAATGTCAAAGAAGAAATTACCAGATTAAAAATACGCTCTCGGTTGCTTTGGTTATAAAATGTTGCCTTTGGAAATGAGAGTAATGCGAAACAATTCATTTGATATTACAGTATCTACTGTGCTGCCAATCCATTGGTGGACAGAACCAGCGGAAGAAGGGTAGGTACAGTTGAAGTCAGAAGTTTACATACACTTAGGTTGAAGTCATTAATACTCATTTTTCAACCACTCCACAGATCTCATGTTAACAAACTATAGTTTTGGCAAGTTGGTTATGACATCTACTTTGTGCATGACACAAGTAATTATTCTAACAATTGTTTACAGACAGATTATTTCACATATAATTCACTATATTACAACTGCAGTGGGTCAGAAGTTTACATACACTAAATTGACAGTTTGGAAAATTCCTGAAAATGATGACATGGCTTTAGAAGCTTCTGATAGACTAATTGACATAATTTGAGTCAATTGGAGGTGTACCTGTGGATGTATTTCAAGGCCTACCTTCAAACTCAGTGCCTCTTTACTTGACATCATGGGGAAATCAGCCAAGACCTCAGAAAAACAATTGTAGACCCCCACAAGTCTGGTTCATCCTTGGGAGCAATTTCCAAACGCCTGAAGGTACACCGTTCATCTGTACAAACAATAGTATGCAAGTATAAACACCATGGGACCACGCAGCCGTCATACCGCTCAGGAAGGAGACGCATTCTGTCTCCTAGAGATGAGCGTACTTTGGTGCGAAAAGTGCAAATCAATCCCAGAACAACAGCAAAGGACCTTGTGAAGATGCTGGATGAAACAGGTACAAAAGTATCTACAGTGGGGAGAACAAGTATTTGATACACTGCTGATTTTGCAGGTTTTCCTACTTACAAAGCATGTAGAGGTCTGTAATTTTTTATCATAGGTACACTTCAACTGTGAGAGACGGAATCTAAAACAAAAATCCAGAAAATCACATTGTATGATTTTTTAAATAATTAATTAGCATTTTATTGCATGACATAAGTATTTGATCACCTACCAACCAGTAAGAATTCCGGCTCTCACAGACCTTCTTTTTCTTTAAGAAGCCCTCCTGTTCTCCACTCATTACCTGTATTAACTGCACCTGTTTGAACTCGTTACCTGTATAAAAGACACCTGTCCACACACTCAATCAAACAGACTCCAACCTCTCCACAATGGCCAAGACCAGAGAGCTGTGTAAGGACATCAGGGATAAAATTGTAGACCTGCACAAGGCTGGGATGGGCTACAGGACAATAGGCAAGCAGCTTGGTGAGAAGACAACAACTGTTGGCACAATTATTAGAAAAATGGAAGAAGTTCAAGATGACGGTCAATCTCCCTTGGTCTGGGGCACCATGCAAGATCTCACCTCGTGGGGCATCAATGATCATGAGGAAGGTGAGGGATCAGCCCAGAACTACACGGCAGGACCTGGTCAATGACCTGAAGAGAGCTGGGACCACAGTCTCAAAGAAAACCATTAGTAACACACTACGCCGTCATGGATTAAAATCCTGCAGCGCACGCAAGGTCCCCCTGCTCAAGCCAGCGCATGTCCAGGCCCGTCTGAAGTTTGCCAATGACCATCTAGATGATCCAGAGGAGGAATGGGAGAAGGTCATGTGGTCGGATGAGACAAAAATAGAGCTTTTTGGTCTAAACTCCACTCGCCATGTTTGGAGGAAGAAGAAGGATGAGTACAACCCCAAGAACACCATTCCAACCGTGAAGCATGGAGGTGGAAACATCATTCTTTGGGGATGCTTTTCTGCAAAGGGGACAGGACGACTGCTCCTTCCCTCAGTAAGAGCATTGAAGATGGGTCGTGGCTGGGTCTTTCAGCATGACAACGACCCGAAACACACAGCCAGGGAAACTAAGGAGTGGCTCTGTAAGAAGCATCTCAAGGTCTGGATTGGCCTAACCAGTCTCCAGACCTGAACCCAATAGAAAATCTTTGGAGGGAGCTGAAAGTCTGTATTGCCCAGCGACAGCCCCGAAACCTGAAGGATCTGGATGGAGGAGTGGGCCAAACTCCCTGCTGCAGTGTGTGCAACCCTGGTCAAGAACTACAGGAAACGTATGATCTTTGTAATTGCAAACAAAGGTTTCTGTACCAAATATTAAGTTCTGCTTTTCTGATGTATCAAATACTTATAAAAACAGACTACGGTTTGCAACTGCACATGGGGACAAAGATCGTACTTTTTGAAGAATACTTTTTAAATGTATTTGGCTAAGGTGTATGTAAACCTCTGACTTCAACTGTATATTTCTCCATGAGGGGACAACCAGTACTCTGCTCACAACAGATTAAGACAATGGCCAAGAGTTATACTGTCAAACTGTATATTTTGAACAAACATGATGTTCATGAATATAGTTAAGTAGTAACTACATTCATTATACATGAATGCCATTATAAATTAATAATTATATTTTACAGTTCCCCCTGCCAGCAGAGCAGGATTTGACTGCATTAGCCACTTCTATAAAATATCTGCCTTCAGTGACTGCCTACCTACTCACCTGAACCCGTCCTACTGGTACTGTGTCTCTCTCTTTCTGTCACTGCTAAATTTATTGTTTCTGAAAAATATACAGTACCAGTCAAAAGTTTGGACACACCTACTCATTCAAGGGTTTTTCTTTATTTTTACTATTTTCTACATTGTAGAATAATAATGAAGACATCAAAACTATGAAATAACACATATGAAATCATGTAGTAACCGAAAAAGTGTTAAACAAATCAAAATAAATAAACAAATATTCCCTTTGCCTTGATGACAGCTTTGCACACTCTTGGCATTCTCTCAACCAAGGAGTTCCCACATATGCTGAGCACTTGTTGGCTGCTTATCCTTCACTCGGCGGTCCAACTCATCCCAAACCATCTCTTTTTGGGTTGAGGTTGGTGATTGTGGAGGCCAGGTCATCTGATGCAGCACTCCATCACTCTCATTCTTGGTCAAATAGCCTTTACACAACTTGGAGGTGTGTTGGGTCATTGTCCTGTTGAAAAACAAATGATAGTCCCACTAAGTGCAAACCAGACTCATCAGACCAAAGGACAGATTTCCACTGGTCTAATGTCCATTGCTCATGTTTCTTGGCCGAAGCAAGTCTCTTCTTTTTATTGGTGTCCTTTAGTAGTGGTTTCTTTGCAGCAAAGTAACAGGTGTCTGTTACTTGAACTCTGTGAAGCATTTATTTGGGCTGCAATTTCGGTGGCTGGTAACTCTAATGAACTTATCCTCTGCAGCAGAGGTAACTCTGGTCTTCCTTTCCTGTGGTGGTCCTCATGAGAGCTAATTTCATCATAACGCTTGATAGTTTTTGAAACTGCACTTGAAGTTCTTGAAATTTTCCAGATTGACTGACCTTCATGTCTTAAAGTAATGATGGACTGTAATTTCTCTTTGCTTAATTGAGCTGTTCTTGCCATAATATGGACATGGTATTTTACCAAATAGGGATATCTTATGTATACCACCCCTTTCTTGTCACAACACAACTGATTGGCTCAAACGCATTAAGGAAAGAAATTCCACAAATTAACTGTTAATTGAAAAGCATACCAGGTGACTACCTCATGAAGCTGGTTGAGAGAATGCCAAAAGTGTGCAAAGCTGTCATCAAGGCAAAGGGTGGCTACTTTGAAAAATCTTATTTGGCTACTACATGATTCCATATGTGTTTTGTCATAAAATAATGAAAAACCCTTGAATGAGTAGGTGTGTCCAAACTTTTGACTGGTACTGTAAATTCCATTAATCGTTTTGCTAGGTGTTTCTGCCATGCTCAAACATTAAACAGGGCTCTTAGTGGAGCTGACATATTTATTGGCAGTTCATAGAACTCTTAGAACATTCCAGCCTTTCATCAAAGTATGGCTATAAGCGCAAATAATGAAACTGTACGTCTGAAGGAGATGTTTGTGTTATTGCAAGAGACATATCTATTGAATCTGGGTTTTGATTTGGTTTAGTCATCACCAGAATGATCAGAGTCCCTTGGTATTAGACGCCAGTTTTACTGCTCATACAAGGTAGCGTTTTGCTCACTGGTCTGTCGACTCTGATTCATGTCAAATGAGCTCTTTGTCATTTGTACTGTATGTAACCCAGCTATGCTTATGTACTTGGGAAAATAATACATTGTAGCACTCTTACTAAATCTATGGCCTGTCATCTCCACTAGAAATCTGGAAATTCCAAACCCGAGTGCACAATGTGAATAGGTGATGACTGATGATTTAAACTTAAGGAAATACAATGTGGAAAGTGCACCTTGTGCTGAGGTACAACTTAAGGATGTTATCCAGTATGGATGTTGGTTGATGAAAGATTATAGAATAATGGAAACAGTCATCATATACTCATGTGTGGGACTCACAGTTTCATTATTCAGATTCAATCAGAACCAACCTTTAAATATTTATATTGTGTCTTGGGTTACACAGGAGGGAGCGGGGACTCGGGTTGAAATGTATGTGAAATAAATGTCAAACTTGAGAGAAAATCGAAATATTTGGAATATGTATCATATGAATGTGTAACTTGAGAGAACATCCATCACCTGTGCAGTGCACATCATCTCTTGATGACAAATATTGTAACCAGTCTATGATCTTTGTCCATGACAGGAGTCATGTCAATTCAGTCTTTAAATAAATACATATAATGGATAACATAATACTGTAAGGCTACTGGGTATTCATTAATCTAGTCTACATATTCATCATTTGGGCGGCAGGTAGCCGAGTGGTTGGGCCGGTAACCGAATATTTGCTGGATCGAATCCCTGAGCTGACAAGGTAAACATTTGTCGTTCTGCTACTAAACAAAGCAGTAAACCCACTGTTCCCCTGTAGGCCGTCATTGTAAATAAATAAGAATCTGTTCTTAACTGACTTCACTAGTTAAATAAATAAAAAATGCCCATAACCTAATTATTTAACCACACTTAGTGTATACTAATTATATTAACCCATGAAAACACATACATCTATGAATTTCTCCCTAAATTATGTTCCTCATAAGATAATTTGTTGATATTTTGACAAACTATGCTGTTCAAAAGAAAAACGAGGAATATTATTTTAGACGTATACATGTCAGTCACAGTGAAGGCACCGCCTGCGCACGCATTGAGGGCAGCGACCTCGCTCGTGCTATATCACAAATACACGTCATATACATTATCCGGTTAATTTCCATATAACACCGCCCAGAGTGGGCGCGAACGTTATAATCTATTGACTCTGAAGTAGGAGACGAAAAACAGCTGGAAAAGTTTGGGAGCGAGAGTGTGATAAATCGAGCCAAGTGCTTCGAGAGACAAGAACAGAAGCTTGTTGGGCTCTTTGCCCCAATTTTGGATTACGATATGGACGCTTTGAAGTCGGCTGGAAGGGCAATAATTCGGAGCCCCAGTCTTGCTAAACAGTCATGGGGTGTAGGAAGACATAAAAGTAAGTATTGTAAGCGAGTTGACTAGCTAGCTAGAATGTGGATACAAGGTTGGCGAAAATGGCTAATGACTAGTCTTTTCTATGTAGCTGTCTAGCTACTTATAATGCTATTTACCTAGGGTCCACCTAGCTATATATATACTACTCCGTTTCCTGTATTCCCTCTAAAGTTAAGTACCTACTTGAAAGTGTAAATCGTAGCTAAGAGTTAGTCGACGTGATGTATTTTATGCATTGCCGTTTTCCGTGACTGCCAATGGATAATTTGCTAGGAAATGTGTTTAAACGTGACATTTCTTCCTCAGGAAGCGTGTCTCCCGTGTTGGCTTGTTTGCAGAACCTGACAGACAGTCAAATGGTTTGCCAAAATGGTCATGCATGCCAACTTTGTGTACTGGTGTTACGATACTGTTTGGTAGTAACTAACTAATAATATTTAAACTGATTATGGCAGTAGGCAGATTATGCAGTGGTCATGTAAACGCCTTACTCTGTTTTATCTTAATCGGCGTAAGGTCAAAAAATCTAAATAAACATACGCGGATTAAAACACCAGGTTTTCTGAGCAATCTTTCGAATCATTAGGACATGTAAACACCGTAATCGGCGTTCCAGCGGTGTATTTGATCTGCGCATGTGCACAGCACCAACCCAGCGAGAGTCCCTATTTTGTTTAAACCTTTATTTAACTAGGCAAGTTTAGCGCGAGTGAAGTGAGTTCGGAACAACTGAATGTATCTGACTGTACACGTTTAATCGAAATATTATATTAATCTGACTCTCACTCTGTGCATGTAACTGTGTTCATTTGGATGATTGACTTTTCTTTCGGTTTATGTAATAGTCGGTAACCAACTAGCTAAGTATTTTTTCACAGACGTGAAAAACGTGTATTCCGCCACGTCACCGTGGAGTGGAACTAGCATGCATAGTTCTGATATTTTAGACTGGACTCGATCATGGACTAATCTTGCAAACAGCAGACGGTACCTGATGTCGCGCTTGCTACATTCACTTTGATTTTGGAACTCGGGCAATTTTAGGGCTTGACAGGTATGAGAGCGAGAAGAGCACCGCGAAAGTGACTGAAAACAAACCTGGCAACACTGTTGCTATGTGCTAAAAAATGTGTGAAGGGGTGGTGGTGGAGGTCTTAAAGGGGGCGCGATTTAGTTTCAGTTTTGGGTAACATGACGTAGCCTAAAAACACCAATTAATTTACTGCATTTCTATACAGTTGAAAAACTTTAATGCTATTTGTAGAACAGCAAAAATGATCACATTGGCTGCTGTAGGTTCATTCACATCAGTCGATCTACAAACACATAGATTATTAGCTATACAATTATAATGTTATACCCCTTAAAGGGGGGAAATATAAGAAATGATTCACACTGACACATAGCATCAGCGACTGTTCAGTCAGTTGTAATGATGAATTGCATAAAATCATCAACTCTTTACATATCTCTTTTCTCATATTTATACAACATTCATATTTGTATTCTTAGGCATAAATAATCGAGCTCCACACAAACTGACAACAATGGAGCACTCCGATGATCGATGAGATTATCACATTCACATGAATTATTATAATATTACTTAGGATTCTGTTTTATCAGTGATGTAGTGGTAAAACAAAAGGTGGGTAAACTGTAAACTCCAGTGGGTGATTGTGATAAGACGAACAACCACTGATTTTAAATTAAAACATTCGATTTTTCATTTTAATGTAGGCCTAGGCCTATAGGGAATCTTGAAACATACAGTACTAGTCAAAAGTTTGGACACCTACGTATTCTAGGGTTTTTGCTTTATTTACCGCCACAGGAAAGGAAGACCCAGAGTTACCTCTGCTACAGAGGATAATTTCATTAGTTACCAGCCTCAGAAAATGCATCCCAAATAAATGCTTCAGAGTTCAAGTAACAAGACACATCTCAACATCAACTGTTCAGAGGAGACTGTGTGAATCAGGCCTTCATCGTCGAATTGTTGAAAAGAAACCACTACTAAAGGACACCAATAATAAGAAACAATGCAATGGACATTAGACGACTGGAAATCTGTCCTTTGGTCTGATGAGTCCAAATGTTTGATTTTTGTTTCCAACCGCTGTGTCTTTGTGAGACGCAGAGTAGTTAAATGGATGAACTCCGCATGTGTGGTTCCCACCATGAAGCATGGAGGAGGAGGTGTGATGGTGTGGGGGTGCTTTATTGGTGACGCTGTCAGTGATTTATTTAGAATTCAAGGCACACTTAACCAGCATGGCTACCACAGCATTCTGCAGCAATACGCCATCCCATCTGGTTTGGGCTTAGTGGGACTATCATTTGTTTTTCAACAGGATTAGGACCCAACACACTTCCAGGCTGTGTAAGGTCTATTTGACCAAGAATGAGAGTGATGGAGTGCTGCATCAGATGACCTGGCCTCCACAATCACCCGACCTCAAACCAATTGAGATGGTTTGGGATGAGTTGGACCGTAGAGTGAAGGAAAAGCAGCCAACAAGTGCTCAGCTTATGTTGGAACTCCTTCAAGCATTCCAGGTGAAGCTGGTTGAGAGAATGCCAAGAGTGTGCAAATCTGTCATCAAGGCAAAGGGTGGATACTTTGAAGAATCTCAAATATGAAATATATTTAGATTTGTTTCACACGTTTTTTTGGTTACTACATAATTCCATATGTGTTATTTCATAGTTTTGATGTCTTCACTATTATTCTACAATGGAGAAAATAGTACAAAATAAAGAAAAACCCTTGAATGAGTAGGCATTGTCCAAGCTTTTGACTGGTACTGTATATTATTTTTGTACACAAAGTAAATTACGGGTCAACATCTAAATATTGCTCCCAACTTTGATCAAGGCTGCAGGATTCTCACAATGTCTTAGATATCTGGCTTCAGTGGGTTGTCATACAGACAGCAAGGCAATGTCGGCGATGCGCAATCACCCGGGTGGGTGCACATGATCACATTACTGTAGTATGGCTTGTCAAAAAGAGGCATAGCTGCTTTTTTGGTTTTGTTTCACAGAGGGAACGCCCCCTTCCCTTGTCTCTTGCCTTCCTTCCTAGATAATGGGGTAGTTGGCAGACTTGGCAGCATGATGCCACATGCCATGCTGAGCCATCAATTATTTGTTTTGGTCCACTTTCTCTGGGGGAATAAAGAGGCTTACTAGAGGCCTGCTCCCTTTCCCTGATCTCTCCTGGCAGGGACGATACGTGGAAGATGATAATGTCCATGGTTACAGATTTATGGCAACGTTGCATCTTCTTATTTTCTGTTGAGCTCTCGACACATGTCATGTGGGCCTTGGCCTGTAATGGCCTCTGATTTAGGCCTGCATTTCCCACACACTTTCTATTCACAGCAAGGTCGGGTAGTGCTTATGGTCATAAAACTGAAACACTCATAACTGCCTCTTGTTTCTATGTGGTTATTTCAGTACAGCATGGCTAGATCAGAGTGCGTAGTTAGCTGCCATCAGCTGTTGATAGAAATAAACTTGTTTTGGCTTGTCATGACAGGAAACAAAACCACTGCTGCAAGACAGTCTGTTTTGTTGTGTGCAAGTGATGCATGTTGCTTTCAATGCTGAGACTACAAAACCGAAGTATTCGGGGCGTTGTTGTTGAGATATCTGGAGTCCCTGCAAAGCACCTACCAGTCCAAACGCACCTGGATTAAATGTTGGTGTCCTCCACCCCTACATGATGAATGCTAGATAGAATGTTTTCGTTAGAATCCCATATGATGAACTCTTGGCGCTCATCTGTTGGGCTTGGCCTTGTAGGTGCATGCCTATTTTCTTTTGGTATCCATGCACAGAGCATTCCTCCCCCAATTCTGTCCTTTTTGTAACCTTGCCTTCTATTTGTTCATCATTTATTGTGATTAAGTGTTGTTTTCAAGGAAGACTTCAAGTCTTCAGCAATTGTACAATGTCACAAAAACCATTAACCACACAGTAGCACATTGAACATAATTCAAGGCATTCATATTCAAAGAAGAAAAATATGGTCTAAAAACATTTCCAATCTCTGTAACAATTTTGGAGAATGTCTTTTATAATAATAGCACATTTTGTTATAGCAGTCAAGCTAACAGCCTCTAAAACCACAGCCTCTCTTCTGTTTTCTGTCCCCTGCCTGACTTCAGTGTAGAATAAAACGTGACCCCTATGTCATTTCCTGCTGACTTCAAACAACAGCTCTCGTGATTCTGAAAGTGCTGCTGACGAAGACTTACACTGCACAGCTCACCATGTTTGAATCGTTTGTCAGATAAATGATCTTTGACGTCAACCATTACCCGCCTTTCAGGCCAATACATTTGATTTATTTTCTTTCTACTTTCTTTCCTCTCCAATTCTTTGTCTGTATGCCTCTGTCTGCACTTCAGACACAAGTGCTGGCCTAGGACCTGTCATTGCTACCTCCCTGGAGCCCTTCCTATGCTGGGAAAGACTGGATTTAGAAGCTTGACCAGTTGATCCAGGACATGCACAGATGGAGACCTGGGTTGCTGCTCATGGTGTTCTGTTGAAGAGTGTGGACAACTGCTTATTGTGGCCTGTGTGACCAAAATATCATAGGTGGCATCATGGGAAGAGCCATATAGCCATAGAGGAGTAAAAGTCTGCAGGCTCTACTTTTGGTGCACTACTAATGTTATAGTGACTGTCTTCTAAAACGAACATAAAATACACTACATGGCCAAAAGTTCGTCAAACATCTCATTCCAAACTCATGGGCATTAATATGGAGTTGGTCCCCCCTTTGCTGCTGTAACAGCCTTCATCCACTCTTCCGGTTAGGCTTTCCACTAGATGTTGTAACATTGCTGCGGGGACTTGCTTCCATTCAGCCACAAGCATTAGTGCGCTCGGGCACTGATGTTGGG
This sequence comes from Thymallus thymallus, assembly GCA_023634145.1. Lineage (NCBI taxonomy): Eukaryota > Metazoa > Chordata > Actinopteri > Salmoniformes > Salmonidae > Thymallus > Thymallus thymallus. Next base: position 21,886,348 of record CM042405.1, on the reverse strand, counting down.
CGATTAGGCGTGGCTCGCAGTCGGTATTCCAAATTATCCCAAAGGTGTTCGATGAGGTTGAGGTCAGGGCTCTGTACAGGCCAGTCAAGTCTAGAATGTTATTGCCTAGTGTAGCGTTAAGATTTCCCTTCACTGGAACTAAGGGGCCTAGCCCGAACCATGCAAAACAGACCCAGACCACTATTCCTCCTCCACCAACCTTTACAGTTGGCACTATGCATTGGGGCAGGTAGTGTTCTCCTGGCTTCCGCCAAACCGAGATTCGACTGTCGGACTGCCAGATGGTGAAGCCTTAGTAATCACTCCAGAGAACGTGTTTCCACTGCTCCAGAGTCCAATGGCGGTGAGCTTTACACCACTCCAGTCGACACTTGGCATTGCACATAGTGACCTTGGGCTTGTGTGTGGCTGCTCGGCCATGGAAACCCATTTCAGGAAGCTCCCGACGAACAGTTATTGTGCTGATGTTGATATCAGAGGCAGTTTGGGTTATGGTTGAAATAGCCAAATCCACTAATTTGAAGGGCTGTCCATATATGTTCCTCTGCTCTGTCCTGGACAGTTTTTCCACCTGCCTCTGGTCAGTGCAGTGGAATTGTGTCCTCTGCTCAGTCATCCAAAAATCACTGCTAGGTTGTAATGGAGATTGCTTCCAGCAGGATTCCTTTATGAAGTTGTGAAGTCCCCAGTGATTTATAGCCCACATCTTCAGTATCTCAAGTCTGCTTGGTATGGAGCCACACATGCACTGTGTGTGTGTGTGTGTCTGTGTGTGGATGGGACTGCACGATCATGCTTTGTCACTGTTTTTATTTTCAGATTGGCTTATCCCACACACGTTTTCTGTTTTGTTATAGTCTTTGAATAGCAGGTAGCCTAGCGGTTAGAGCGTTGGTAACCGAAAGGTCGCTGGTTTGAATACCCGAGCCAACAAGGTGAAAAATCTCTGTCTGTGCCCTTGAGTAAGGCACTTAACCCTAATTTGCTCCAGGGGTGCTGTACTTCGATGGCTTACCCTGTAAAACAACACACACACCAAATGTTCAGTGAAGTGTGTGTGTGGTTGTGTGTGTGGTTGTGGTTACGGGGGACTACAAAGGTTAGGGAAATCTGTTCTGTCAGCTTGTTATACCAGTATGGTATATGGGGGTCTCTGCTGCCTAAATGCACGTCACCTGAGGCTATTTACAGCAAGTTGAAGGCCTACAAATCCTATTAAAGTATGAGTTTATCTATGTAGCCTCCAGGACGAGCTGTCCCAGCTGTGGAACTGGAACTTTGTCTTCCTCTCTCGCTCTACTCTGTCGCTCTCTTTCTCTGTTCTGAAGGCTGACAATTAATCTAAGAACAATGTGCGAAGGGCTGTATGTGTAAAGGACGTCCCGCTGTTTGCTTAGCGAGAACCACATCCTCACGATTTGGTCCATACCTGGCGCAAACTCGGAACCTCTGCCTTGCTGGCATACGTGACTGACCCCCTGAAGCATCTTACCAGTTGGCACCACGCAATAAGCTTGCTTTTTGCTAGCGCAAGTGGGGACACTTCAGGCTGAGAAGTAAGTTTCACACATCCCTATGTGCTACATATGCATCATTACTCAACGTGAGCCTCTGACCCATCATCACTGTCTAGCCCTTAATGCTATTTCTGTTGTCTAACCTGTTAACAGGGCCATAAAGGCTTTTGGTAAACAGGCAGGTTACTAAGGAAAATTGTGCTGCCGATGCTGCACATATTACCTGACCTCATATACAGTGTGGGGGTGGACGTGCACATAATTCATGAAAGACTGGAAGGAACAGTCTCTGCTATTGACCTCCGGTAGCTTTTCCTAGAGGGTAAGACGTTGCTGCACTCATGTTCTGATATTGCTATAAGAAGTATTCTATTTGTTTTGAGTGCTGAGGCTGCAGCCATAACACACACACTAGGCCTCATGACTAGGTCCCAGCGTTATTCCTGGTTATATAACTGGCCCTACTCATGATGACCAATGCCTGGACAGCCCTGTGATGCTTTCTGTAACTGTATTGTAGTCTACATAACATGTGCTCAAAGAATGAGCTCATTGTTGGTTAACACACAGGCCCTGGCTGACCACTGTTTTGATCTCTAACGGCTGGGACAGTTCCCCTCCTCCTCTTCCTCACTTTCCTTTTCCCAGTGGATTTGATCAGTGCCCAACAGCACGTGTCTCACTGTTGGGACTTACAGGCCAGCGATTAGACTCTTATCTGATCTGTAAATCCCTTCCTCCAGTCAGCTGGAATTGTTTTGGACGCACACCAAATCAAACGCTGATAACTACTCTGTTATGCAACAATCTAGTACTTTCTCCTATACCATCTGTAAGCCTGTAACTGCTGCTGTTACCAGAATATTATTTTATACGGGCTGACATTAATTTCAGAGAACATGTTGATCGGCAGGAGCGGCTCTCAAGTTGGTTGCTATTTGTTAGTTCATAGTTTTCACCTGGTTTGGCAGAGTTTGTGAACACAGCTGGATTATTATCGGGAATGAAAAGAACACTGATAGATCGATGGCCCCAGACGATAGTCAATGAGTTACGAAAGGGCAATTCAGGAGAAACAAAACATCGACATCAGGACACACAAGTGCACTGCTTAAATGACCTAATCCAACTGACTGCAGTCCCTATACAGGGGATGGATGTGGAAATGGTTGGTTCATACAAGTTCCTGGGAGTCCATATGGACAGCAGGCTGGAATGGGCTGGTAACACCGGGGCCCTGTACAAAAAGGGCCAAAGCCGACTCTACTTTCTGAGTAGGCTTAGGTTCTTCAATTTGTGCAGTAAACTACTGCATACTTTCTACCAGTCCTTTTTTGCAGTGGTGTGCTGGGGCGCCAACATAAAGGCCGGTGATGCTTCTCGGGTAAATAAGCTGATCAGGAAGGCTAGCTCTGTTCTGGGGATTAGCCTTGACACTCTTGAGGAGGTGGCGGAGAGACGGATCCTGGCCAAACTGCTGGCCATCATGGACAACCTCACCCACCCTCAGCATACCATGGTTATGATGCAGAGGAGCACCTTCAGTCACAGACTGATCCCGCCACGGTGTGCCAGAGAGCGCTACAGGAGGTCCTTCCTGCCGGCAGCTATTAGACTATATAATGCCTCACCGGGGTGCCGTGCCGTCGGCAACATAGATCTGGAACTGTTGGGGTTGTTAGGACCTAGTTTAACAATTATGCATCCATCCGTGAGTAACTCTCTGGTCTGTAATCACTCATTCACTCAGGATTTATTAATTCAGCACTCATTCATTCAGGACTGAATATACATATTCATGTACAGTTCTATCATATCACATGCAGTATTTTAAGTAATTCTTGGACTGAGCTTACGTAGTCAGTCACTCAGGAATGCATATTAGTATCCTGTCAGTTTTTTTTTTTTTTTTTTTTTTTTTCTCCAATTCATTTAGTATATCGAATGTGCAATACGTGCTTTTATCTGTAATTAAACCCTGTACTAAGGACTGTATTTTAACGGAATTATTATTATTATTATTATTATTACTCTAAATTATATCATACACACATTTAGCTATTTAAGTATCTCTTCCTGTCATTTACCTGTACAGTTAATTTAACCATGCAAATATTCACTTACCTCTACATTTAACCAGACTGTATATTAAGTAAACTATTACCCTAACTTATATCATACCCACATTTAGCTATTTAAGTATATTTCTCTGCCATCGACCTGTATTATAGTTAACCATGCAAATATTTTATTTATTTATATCAACTTGCAATATTTGTATAATTATTTTAATCTACCACTATATTCAGCCATTCACTCATACTATGCAATGCCTTTTTATTACTTTTTGCACTCCAGACCTCTTGTAATTTTTATACTTTTTCAAACTGCCGCGCTATGTATCGTGTATCTGTCTTTTGTGTATTTCGTTCTGGCATTTTGCTCCTGCCCTGTGTTTTTCGTAGCTGCTTGACAAAGTAATTTCCCCTTGGGGATCAATAAAATGTCTCTGTCTGTCTGTCGAGGAACATAGTGCCTGTAATTGGGTTGTTTCTGCATCTAGACAACTGCGCCAGGTCATTGTTGGACGTCCTCTTCTTCACTTTGTTTGTAGAGTCCAATCCAGGGCATGTTTTGCAATGTTCTCCGGGCCTCTCCGGAACATTTTCACCAAACCATTTCCACTTCTTGGATGGTGCTCGAAACAAGCTTCTGGTTGGTTTTCTTCCACAGGTCTATATGAAAGATCCATTCAGGCCACCATATGCACAATATTTGTCTGAGGCAGGAGTTGATGAAAACCTGTAGCTTGTGTTCCAGGCTCTTGATCAATCTTCATGTCTTTGTGCGGTAGTGGGTGTGGCCTATGGCGCAGTCTCTGACCAACATTTTTAGATGGCCTCCTCTTGGCCACAGAGACAATGTTGCTGTTTTAAAGCAAATTTCTATATATTTTTCCCACGGCTTATGCGGTGTTCTTATGCTATCTGAGTGACTTAAACATTATGACACATTTATTTCTGCCTGACTGTCTCTTTTTTTTTTTTTTATTCTCGTGGTTGATAGTTTTCAAAGATCTTATTTAAAAATATATAGCTCAATTATCTTTTCTACATACTTTTATATCTGGTTGCAGTCGTTTAACCTCTTAACTGTAAAGTCCCCATATTAGATTTATTTTTATTAAATTCAGTCTCGTATGAGAACTGTAACCCCTAACTTCAAAAGCAGGGTGTCTGCCTGAAAGCTGAGTATCTTGGCTATTGATCGGTGCCTTAAAATCTTTGGTGTGACTTACTACAGTATATGGGCATACAAATTTATAAGGGCAAGCTGAGCCGATGACCTCTTTCAAGATGGCTACTATCTACATTCCGGTTAGCGCTGTGAAGTATAAACTAAATAAATACAGAATACATTGATACACACCGAAAGCCAGGACTCCACAGATCATGAGGATATCTTAGTCTGTGTAAAATAAAATGTTTATTTTACACAACGTGTGAACATCTTGCAAGGTAAGCTTCAATTTGGTCTGTGTTTGAACTATAGCTACAGGAGGGGTATCAAATTATTCATTAGGTTGGTAGGAACAAATCTAACATATTGCCAATGTTATCTGATGATGGATGAGTTAATGGCAACTTCGAATGTCCACCTAGTGACTAACTTTGCGCATCGAAAATATGAAGAACCTTTTTATGCGTAATGCAAACTATTGCTACCTGCCTCCGAGACAAAACGGACCAAGCATAGAAGCTTTGAATAAAATACTGGAATCCGTCTCGGATCAGGGGAGCGATTTGGCCAACGAGGATTTCGACTCGGCCAACAAAGATTGCTTTCCAGAAGGATTGGCTCCACTTTTAGATCTGTAAGTAAATTATTTTCATGACTTTATATAGCTAATTTACTATGTATTTAGTTTTTTTTTTAATAAGTTGTCTGCTTTTTGTGCTTTGGAGTTAGTTTACATATGCCTATGTAACAAGTAATTTCAATGTTTTATATACAGTACCAGTCAAAAGTTTGGACGCCTACTTATTAGTTTTATTTTTCTTTATTTTTACTATTTTATACATTGAATTGAATAATAGTGAAGTCATCAAAACTATGAAACAACACATGGAATCATGTATTAACCATAAGTGTTAAACAAATCAAAATAGATTTGAGATTCTTCAAAGTAGCCACCCTTTGCCTTGATGACTTTGCACACTCTTGGCATTCTCTCAACCAGCTTCATGATGTATGTAGAGGTCTGTAATTTTTATCATAGGTACACTTCAACTGTGAGAGACTGAATCTAAAACGAAAATCACATTGTATGATTTTTAAATAATTAATTTGCATTTTATTGCATGACATAAGTATTTGATCACCTACCAACCAGTAAGAATTCCGGCTCTCACAGACCTGTTAGTTTTTCTTTAAGAAGCCCTCCTGTTCTCCACTCATTACCTGTATTAACTTCACCTGTTTGAACTCGTTACCTGTATAAAAGACACCTGTCCACACACTCAATCAAACAGACTCCAACCTCTCCACAATGGCCAAGACCAGAGAGCTGTGTAAGGACATCAGGGATAAAATTGTAGACCTGCACAAGGCTGGGATGGGCTACAGGGCAATAGGCAAGCAGCTTGGTGAGAAGGCAACAACTGTTGGCGCAATTATTAGAAAATGGAAGAAGTTCAAGATGACGGTCAATCTCCCTCGGTCTGGGGCACCATGCAAGATCTCACCTCGTGGGGCATCAATGATCATGAGGAAGGTGAGGGATCAGCCCAGAACTACACGGCAGGACCTGGTCAATGACCTGAAGAGAGCTAGGACCACAGTCTCAAAGAAAACCATTAGTAACACACTACGCCGCCATGGATTAAAATCCTGCAGCGCACACAAGGTCCCCCTGCTCAAGCCAGCGCATGTCCAGGCCCGTCTGAAGTTTGCCAATGACCATCTGGATGATCCAGAGGAGGAATGGGAGAAGGTCATGTGGTCTGATGAGACAAAAATATAGCTTTTTGGTCTAAACTCCACTCGCTGTGTTTGGAGGAAGAAGAAGGATGAGTACAACCCCAAGAACACCATCCCAACCGTGAAGCATGGAGGTGGAAACATCATTCTTTGAGGATGCTTTTCTGCAAAGGGGACAGGACGACTGCACCGTATTGAGGGGAGGATGGATGGGGCCATGTATTGCGAGATCTTGGCCAACAACCTCCTTCCCTCAGTAAGAGCATTGAAGATGGGTCGTGGCTGGGTCTTCCAGCATGACAATGACCCGAAACACACAGCCAGGGCCTAGCCAGTCTCCAGACCTGAACCCAATAGAAAATCTTTGGAGGGAGCTGAAAGTCCGTATTGCCCAGCGACAGCCCCGAAACCTGAAGGATCTGGAAAAGGTCTGTATGGAGGAGTGGGCCAAAATCCCTGCTGCAGTGTGTGCAAACCTGGTCAAGAACTACAGGAAACGTATGAGCTCTGTAATTGCAAACAGGTTTCTGTACCAAATATTAAGTTCTGCTTTTCGAATGTATCAAATACTTATGTCATGCAATAAAATGCAAATTAATTACTTAAAAATCATACAATGTGATTTTCTGGATTTTTGTTTTAGATTCTGTCACTCACAGTTGAAGAGTACCTATATATAATTTTACTAGGCAAGTCAGTTAGGAACAAATTCTTATTTACAATAATGGCCTACCCCGGCCAAACCTGGACGACGCTGTGCCAGTTGTGCGCCGCCCTATGGGACTCCCAATCACGGCCGGATGTGATACAGCCAGGATTCGAAACCACGGACTGTAGTGACTCCTCTTGTACTGCGATGCAGTGCCTTAGACCGCTGTACCACTCGGGAGCTCAAGTTATGACTCTGTCATGCAGCTGATGGACTTCCCTTTACTTGGCAGTGGTTACAAGCTCTGTGGACAATTTTTATATTAGTCACATGCTTTTCATAGACTTCTTGAAAAAGAAAATAGGGGTTTGTGGCACCATTCGTCCTAACAGAATCGTTTTCCCCAAGAGCAAGGTAAACGACATGACACCGACAGCGGAGAGGGGGACCGTATGTTGGATCAGGACTAACGAAATGCTTTTTGTAAAATGGAAGGACACCACACAATATAAGGCATTCAATAACGACCATGTTTTTTTATATTTTTTATTTCACCTTTATTTAACCAGTTAGGCCAGTTGAGAACAAGTTCTCATTTTACAACTGCGACCTGGCCAAGACAAAGCAAAGCAGTGCGACAAAAACAACGTAGAATTACACATGGGACAAACAAACGTACAGTCAATAATACAATAGAAAATCTATGAACAGTGTGTGCAAATGTAGTAAGATTAGGAAGGTAGGACAATAAATAGGCCATAGTGGTGAAATAATTACAATTTAGCATTAACACTGGAGTGTTAGATGTACAGATGATTATGTGCAAATATGGATACTGGGATGCAAATGAGCAAAAATAACAATATGGGGATGAGGTAGTAGGGTGGGCTATTTTACAGAAGGGCTGTGTACAGGAGCAGTGATCGGTAAGCTACTTTGACAGCTGATGCTTAAAGTTATTGAGGGAGATGGTAGTCTCCAGCTTCAATGATTTTTGCAATTCGTTCCTGTCATTGGCAGCAGAGAACTGGAAGGAATGGCAGCCAAAAGAGGTGTTGGCTTTGGGGATGACCATTCTCAAGGAGGGTGGAAAATACCAATGGGACATTGCTTAGTAAGAATGTCCCCGTTTCTGTGAAGGACTACAATGCCAGCATGGGGTGGTGTCGACATATCTGATGTTCAGATAGGCTACTACCATGTCCTCCACAAGACCAGGAAGTGGTATAAGACTTTTTTACCACTTTGTGGACATTGCTACAGTAAATGCTTTCATTCTCCACAAACCGATGGCCAAAGCAAAAGGTCAAACCCCTCTCTCCCAGTTGGCCTTCCAAGAGCAGCTGGTGTTGGAAATGGCAGAAATACAGACCCAAAGCAACTTCACAACCATCACAAGACACAAGCATTGCACAAAACACGGGGGGAAAAAAAGGGGGAAATGGAAGATATTCTATCCAAAATGCCAGTTTGCTTTTTGTTTCCTGGCAGAAAGGGACTGCTTCGCTACATACACAAGCTATGGTTAAAGTGAAATCTAATCATCTACACCTGGCATGTATAATACATTGGATATGCCTAGGCTAAACGTTCAGGCACTTTGGAGAGGTTGAAAAACAATGGATATACCCTGTATGTCCACCGACACCACCACAATATTTGAGAAAGGTTGGTGTTGTAGAAATGTTGTTTTTATAGTGAACAAATAGTTTAGGGATTGCAAATATGTAATAGCACTGGAATGATCTAATTTACAGACATATGCCACTTTGGAGAGGTTTAGTGACAGTTAGAAAAGTCCCGCAACCACACCTGACATCACTTACTAAAACATCTGCCCATTTCTAATTGTTAGGTCTATATTGTGCACATGTTGTGGAAGCCATCTAATGTTTCCAGCTCTAGTCATCAATAATTCACTTATAGCTTGTCAATAAAAGATTACTTTCAAAATAATAAAACAAAAACGTTACTTTTGTTTTAAAAATACACAAGATCAAGCAAACACAATGTAACTCCTATCTATCTTCTGATCATTTCCACAATCTCTGAGATATGTTCTTTCCAAATATACCACGTTTTTGCATATCAGAATCATGTGATTACACATGAATAGCAGTTACTTTTGGGTATGTCTATTTAGGTGGAAATATACCTCTTGCTATTACATTTGAGGTTAACAGGGTTCGGTACTGTGACCACAACAGTTGCATTTGCGACCGTTTTTTTTTTTTTTTTTTTTTTTTTTCACCTTTATTTAACCAGGTAGGTCAGTTGAGAACAAGTTCTCATTTGCAACTGCGACCTGGCCAAGACAAAGTTTGACTTGGTAGTGCAACACATCCTTTTTTCTGGTCACGTTTAGTTTTTGGTTCACAATTAGCTTTTTTATCGTAATTATTTATTCAAACAATGTGCAATCGATAAAAAATAAACCAACTGAAGAAGCAACAATCGCACGGGAATGCCACTGTCTGTGTGTCGGCTTGACATACAGTTGAAGTTGAAGATCCTTGACGGTATGATGGCTGCGTGGCTGGTTTTCCCTTTGTAGTGCTACAGTCAATGTGTTGGTAGAACTTCGGTAGCGTTTTCCTCAAATTTGCTAAAATCCCCTGCTACAGTAAATTCAGCCTCAGGATATGTGGTTTTCAGTTTGCATTAAGTCCAGGATAGTTATTTGAGGGCCGTCGTGGTTTTGGCTTGAGGGGCAATATACACGGCTCTCACTATAACCAATTCTCTTTGGCGGTAATACGGTCTGCGATTGTGAGGCCGGTTGGATTTACTGCCACATTCTTTAAAATTACATTGGAGGTAGCTTATGGTAGAGAAACATCTCTCCTCTACTCTACCCTCAGTAGATGAGTTGGTGACAGCAGTCATGCAGCAGCAACAGTGGATAAGTGTGTACCAGGCAGCGGAAGTCAGTCATGGCACATCTCCTTCCTCTCCAGTCTCCTCGCCCTTTCCATACTGTCCCCAGACTTTCTCACAAAGCCTCATTTCAGGTCATCACCCCCAACAGCAGCCACTCCTCTCACTCTGTCTTTGTGAGGAGCTGGTGCTAGGCGCTGCTCTGGACAGGGGCTAGTGGGCTAGCAGGCTAGTAACTGTAGCACAAGACGGGGTTGACTGGTTTATATGCATAACGTGATGTATAGGTCTACTTACCCAATACTAGGTCAAGAATATGTGAAGTAAATTAATATATCTCCTGTGGTTTGTATCACTCTTTTACCTGTAAAAACAGGTGAAGCAACGGTCTCCTCTTCTCTCAACATGTGTGAATCTCCTCTGCTCCCCAGAGCTTTCTCCAGGTCCGAGTCTGCAGGTTCTTCAATGAGCACTAAGTGCTCTGGTTGGAATCTAATATTACTGGAACAGGCCTTTTTTCAGATGACTCTTCACCAGGAGGTGAAAGGAGCTGGATAGGTCAGATGAGCCAGGTTTCCTCCAGACATAACGCCTGGCATTCCAACCATAGAGTTCAATCTTGTTTTCATCAAACCAGAGAATTACGTTTCTCATGGTTTGAGAGTCCTTTAGATGCCTTTTGGCAAACTCCAAGCGGGCTGTCTGGCCACTCGAAATTGATCTCAGAGTTCCTCTGTGTAGAGAACCTTCCAGAAGGACAAACATCAATTCCTTAGAGCTCATGGCTTGGTTTTTGCTCTTATATGCACTGTCAACTGTGGGACCTTTTATATAGACAGGTGTGCCTTTTCCAAATCATGTCCAGTCAATTGAATTTACCACAGGTAGTTGTAGAAACATCTCAAGGATGATCAATGGAAACAGGATGAACCTGAGATCAATTTCGAGTCTCATAGCAAAGGGTCTGTATACTTAGTTTTTTTTATTTTCTTTTAAACATTTGCAAACATTTTTTAAAAACTGTTTTCGCTTTGTCATAATTGGATATTGTGTGTAGATGTAATCAATTTTAGAATAAGGCTGTAATGTAACAATGTGGAAAAAGTAAAGGGGTCTGAATACTTTCCGAATGCACTGTGTCTAGGAAAAGAAATACTCTTAATTGTTTCATATAACGTTTTCAAGAACACAGTGGTCTCCATCATTGGCCAACTCTGTCTAGAGCTGGCCGTCCTAACAAACTGAGCAACCGGGGAAGAAGGACCATGCTCAGGGAGGTGACCAAGTACCCAATGAACTACTGTACAGAACTACAGCTTCCTTGGCTGAGATGGGAGAACCTGCCCGAAGGACAAGTCTCTACAGCACTTCACCAATCTGCTTTATGGGAGAGTGGCCAGACAGAAGCCACACCTGAGAAAAAGGCACATGACCGCACACTTGGCGTTTTTGCAAAAAGGTGCGTGAAAGCCCCTACGAGCATAAGGCAAAAGATTATGTGGTCTGATGAGACAAAAATTGAAGTCTTTGGCCTGAATGCAAAGCATGGTGGTGGCAGCATCATGCTATGGGGATGGGAGACTGGTAAGGATAGAAGGAGCAATGAATGGAGCAGGTAAGTCCTTGATGAGAACCTGCTTCAGAGTGCAAACGACCATAGACTGGGGCGAAGATTTACGTTCCAACAGGACAATGACCTCAAACATACAGCCATAGCAATGCTTGAATGGCTTCAGCACAATAATGTGAAAGTCATTGAGTGGCCCAGCCAAAGCCAAGACTTGAAACTCATTTGAAAATCTGTGGAAAGACTTGAAGATTACTGTTCACCGTTGCTCCCTATCTAATTTAAGAATGTGAGAAAATCTGCAAAGAAGAATGGGAGAAAATTCAGATGTGCAAAGCTGATACAGACATACCCAAGACAATTCCAAGCTGTAATCGCTGCCAAGGATGCTTCTACAAAGTATTGACTCAGTGTGGAATACTTATGTAAATTAGGTTTCTATATTTCATTTTTTATAAATTAGCCAACATTTATAAAAACATGATTTCACTTTGTCAATATGGGCTATTGTGTGTAAATGGGTGAGAACTATTTCAATCTTTTTTTTTTTTTTATCCAGGCTGTAATGCAACAAAATGTGGAATAAGTCAAGGGATAAGCATACGTTCTGAAGGCACTGTAGCTAGTAGTAGTAGTAGTTGCAGCTTCTTGTCTTCATAAATCTTAATAAAATAACCAGTATAGTCGGCCATATGCAACCAAAATCAACTTGATTTCAATTCACAAGATGGAATGAACGAGCACATCAGCCTTCGAGAATCGGTGATTCTTGAGCTTGGATGTGACAACACAACACCGATATTTTTCACTTTGAGTCAAAAATGTAAGCCTATGTATGCAACGTTAACCTATTAAAAACTGTTCTGGAGCAATGATGTTTGTGGTAGGTTTTATGCCAAATCCATTATCACTGCCTATTGGCTATGCTTGAATTGCCCTGCCAAAGTTGTTCTTTTCAGACCATTTTGAAATTATTATATTTCAAAATGTTAGGTACACTATTTGGACACCCCTTCAAATTTGTGGATTTGGCTATTTCAGCCACACCTGTTGCTGACAGGTGTATAACATTGAGCACACAGCATTGAAATCTCTTAAGATAAACATTAGCATTAGAAGGGCTTTACTGAAGAGCTGTGACTTTCAACGTGACACTAATAAAATGTCACCTTTTCCAACAAGTCAGTTTGTCAAACTTCTTCACTGCTGGAGCTACCCCGGTCAACTGCAAGTGCTGTTATTGTGAAGTGAAAATGTCTAGGGGCAACAATGGCTCAGCCGTGAAGTGGTAGACCACACAATGGACAGCTGAGTCCTGAAGCACGTACCGTGTAAAAATCATCTGACCTTTGTTGCAACATAATACCGAGTTCCAAACTGCCTCTAGAAGCAACGTCAGCACAAGAACTGTTCGTCGGGAGCTTCATATAATGTGTTTCCATGGCTGACGAGCCGCACACCAGCCTAAGAACACCATGCGCAATGACAAGTGTTGGCTGGAGTGGTGTAAAGCTTACCGCCATTGGACAGTGGAAACTAGTTCTCTGGAGTGATGACTCAGGCTTCACCATCTGGCAGTCCGACGGACAAATCTGGGTTTGGTGGATGCCAGGAGAACGCTACCTGCCCCCAATGCATAGTGCCAACTGTACAGTTTGGTGGAGGAGGAATAATGGTCTGGGGCTGTTTCATGGTTCGGGCTAGGCCCCATAGTTCCAGTGAAGGAAAATCAACGCAACAGCATACAATGACATTCTAGACAATTCTGTGCTTCCAACTTTGTGGCAACAGTGTGGGAAAGGCCCTTTTCTGTTTCAGCATGACAATGCCCCTGTGTACAAAACGAGGTCTGTACAGAAATGGTTTGTCGATCGGTGTGGAGGAACTTGACAGGCATAATCGCCCAACCTCAGTGCCCAACCTCACTAATGCTCTTGTGGCTGAACAAGTCCCTGCAGCAATGTTCCAACATCTAGTGGACAACCTTCCCCAGAAGAGTGGAGGCATATTAATACCCATGATTTTGGTAATATATCATTTGTTGTATTACTTGAGTCACAGCTGAGTGAGCATCATTTGCTTTTATTTTATTTTACTTTACTGATGGCCTGCATCTGATGGTCAGTCTGAGGGGAGGGAGAGGGCAACGGTGAGGATGCCTCCCACCCGACTCACCGTCCCTCCACTCTCCCTCCCTCCACTGAGAAAAGAGGACCGTCTTCTAGCTGATTGTGAAACTCACGTCGCACTGCATTATTTCTGCCTCATGCACCAATTCATGTTGTTAAATATTACTCTATATAAAAAGAGACAAGTCGCTAATAATAACGCAAGCTTATCAAAACACTATACTCCTTCATCGCATCTGCAGTGCTGGTTGTAGCATGACTGGGAGTAGGGAGAACATGCATTTTATGGCTTATGTGTCAAAGTTTTTTAAACTTTGCTGTGTGCTCAAGGCTTCTTTTTACAGTCTGAGGAAACTGTGGAGACACAGTGATCTGATTGGCCAGCGGTAGGCCTGTAGGTGGACTTAAATGCTCTCTGGCCTGCTGGGTAGGCAGAGATCTACCTTCAGACACATGAAAGGGTTCTAAATGGTAACACGCATAGGGCAGCTGCAACATGTGCACCTACTGGCAACAGCGCGGGACAGAAAAAAGTAGGAATGCAACGCGCTATATATATATATATATATATATATATATATATATATATATATATATATATATATATATATATATATATATATATATATATATATATATATATATATATATATATACACACACACAGCGGGTGAAATAAGTATTGAACACGTCACCATTTTTCTCAGTAAATATATTTCCAAAGGTGCTATTGACATTATATTTTCACCAGATGTTGGTAACAACCCAAGTAATCCATACATACAAAGAAACCAAAACAAATAAGTTCAGAAATTAAGTTGTGTAATAATGTGAAATGACACAGGGAAAAAGTATTGAACACATGAAGAAAGGGAGGTTCAAAAAGGCATGGAAAGCCAAGACAACAGCTGAAATCTATCAGTAATTAAAAAGCAATCCAGCCCCCTGTCAGTGCAAATTAATATCAGCTGGTTCAGTCCCAACTGATGGCCTACAAAAACGTCTCATTGCCAAGGTGTCACACAAGACACATGTCATGATGGGTAAAAGCAAAGGGCTGTCTCAAGACCTTCGCAACCTAATTGTTGCAAAACATAATGATGGCATTGGTTATAGGCGCATTTCTAAGCGTCTGAATGTTCCAGTGAGCACTGTTGGGGCCATAATACGGAAGTGGAAAGACAATCATTTCACCATAAATTTGCCTCGACCAGGTGCTCCTCACAAGATTTCTGACAGAGGAGTGAAAAGAATAATCAGAAGAGTTGTCCAAGAACCAAGGACCACTTGTGGAGAGCTTCAAAAAGACCTGCAATTAGCAGGTACTGTTGTCTCAAAGAAAACAGTAAGTAATGCACTCCACCGCCATGGCCTGTATGCACGCTCACCACGCAAGACTCCATTGCTGAAAAAAAAGCATGTTGAAGCTCGTTTAAAGTTTGCTGCACAACATTTGGAAAATGTTGGAAATACTGGGAGAATATAGTGTGGTCAGATGAGAGAAAAATTGTTTGGATGTCATAATACACACCATGTTTGGAGGAGAAATGGCACTGCACATCACCCTAAACACTATACCAACAGTGAAGTTTGGAGGTGGGAACATCATGGTGTGGGGCTGCTTTTCAGCAAATGGTACTGGCAAACTTCACATAATTGAAGGAAGGATGAATGGGCAAATTTACCGAGACATTCTTGACAAAAATCTGCTGCCATCTACCAGGATGATGAAGATGAAACAAGGGTGAACATTTCAGCAAGACAATGATCCCAAACACACAGCCAAGGAAACTATCAATTGGTTTCAAAGAAAGAAAATAAAGCTGCTAGAATGGCCCAGCCAATCACCTGACTTAAATCCCATTGAAAATCTATGGCAAGAACTGAAGATCAAGATTCATAGAAGAGGCCCACGGAACCTTCAAGATTTGAAGACTGTTTGTGTGGAAGAATGGGCCAAAATCACACCAGAGCAATGCATGCGACTAGTTTCTCCATAAAGGAGGCGTCTTGAAGCTGTCATTACCAACAAAGGCTTTTGTACAAAGTATTAAATAAATATCAGTAAGTGTGTTCAATATTTGTGTCATACCCTGTGTCATTACACATTATTACACAACTTAATTTCTGAACTTATTTGTTTTTCATGTCAATAGCACCTTTGGGAAATATATTTACTGAGAAAAATGGTGACGTGTTCAATACTTATTTCACCTGCTGTGTCCTATCTATCTATCTATCTATCTATCTATCTATCTAATCTTATTATTTTTTTATATAGAAATGTTTCGACAGTTTTGGTGACCACTGGTATAGAGCAATGACTACATTATTAGGTAATTATCTTCACCTCCGGTAACTCGGGCAAGCAATAAATATATATTTTTAAATGTGTTTGTTGAATTCAGTCTCTTGCGATTATCATGTCACACTGTGCGACGTTTACAAGTTAAAATCTTTATAATAACCTGGCCATATTGTACGATTAGCTTCTGTTTTTGTCGTCACATTAGGCAATTGGCTTGAGAGGCTACGTCAGCCGACGTAGACTACGTCAACTACAGCGGTGTAATTGATCTGCTCATGGGCCAGCACCAGCAGCGCAAGCCTCTTATTTTGCGCGAGTTCGGGGAAAAACTGGAAGTATGCATTGTTTTCACATACAAACTCAAAATCAAATAGGCTTACCCAAAAGAACATGGTCGCTGTGGTAACTTTTTTTATTTTTATAACCGATATTGTACATTTTATCAAAATCCCAACACGTAGCCTTATTTCAGATGTCATGCAAAAGAGATTATTAGGGACAGTATTATTATTCTTGCACAGCATGTAAACGTTTAAATTGAACTATTATATTAATAGAGAACCGGTTCTCGGCCAGGAAAATTGGTTCCAAAGTGGCACCAACTCTTTGCTGGACTAGAACTGTTCTTTTACCACGTCATGCTTACGTCGGGGGCTGGGTGCGGGGTTATTGTGACCAACAACACGACGGGAAAGGTTGTGACCGCCATTGCGAAAAACACAGCGCTAGTAGAAAGATGGATTCGCAAAGCCAGGAGAAACATTTGCAGAAAGACGATGTAGTCCGCCATTGTAATTGTTATGCTTGAAGTTGGCGCAAGCGTTTCTGGGAAAGCTAAGACTTATGGCGACGTACACAGTGACGTAACAACGTCGTTCGCTGGGCTCTCTAGTCAGTGGAAAAACAAACAGGTTCTGAGAAGGTTCGCAAGTTGAACCAACTTTGAACCAGCACCAGTTCCAAACCAGTTATTTTTTGGTGGAAACGAGGTAATAGTGTTACCTAATCGGCAGACCTTGTCACACTGAACGAGCCAAGACGTCCGACCAGTCGTTTACGACCTACGAATTTGCCAAGACGTTGCCACGACGTGGACAGTTTTGTCTGTTACGACTTAAAGCAACAATGTGGACTGTGAAGAGACGCTTTATTATTCTTAGTTTGATTTTTTTTTTAAATAGTTGTATTGTTCTTTAGTCGTAGTGTTCTTAGTTTAAATTTGTTCTGCTGTTCCAGTCCATTAGTGTTCTCTATTTTGTCATTTTGTGTGGAAAGAATAGCTGCTGCTTCAACAGCTAATGGCGCCTGAGGAGACTGCAGTCTTCAATATACACATCCAAGGGCAAGCCATGAAATTGAAATCCCACCAGCCGACAATTTAAGTTCTCTGTGTGACTACATCCGCGAGAGTGTGCATTTATTTACATGTATATGATTGCAAGAAGTAGAGGACTATTGGAATTAAATCCACTTTTTTTTTTCCCATGTGGTGTGAGTAGGTGGTATGCAGGTGGGCAGAGCTGAGCGTTGGGCTTGCTCTAGTCTAAACAATGCCTCTTTGACCGGCCTGCATTCTGCTGGGGATCAGAGTGCTTAGTTACTGCATGGACAAGTAACTCTGTACAAGGTCATTCATTCAGCTTCAACCAGGCAGGCAGCATTCAGCTCTGCTCAACACAACACTATGCAGGGAGCTCTCCACTGACGGAAGCGTGTTCAGGCTCTACAAAGGCAAAACTGTTGATACAGCAAGCTTGACTTGCTGGAAATGCAGGGCTTGTTAATTGACCTGAAAGTTTTTTGTTTGTGTTTGTATGTAAACTGGAGCAACAGAGCCGAATACAGCAAGCACAAGTCAATCAGCCAGCCTGCCTGCCAATTGAATAAGGAATGCTGTTGTGTAACTTGAAGACTATTATTGTGATCTCCTAATAGTTTGTAACTCATGTCAACCCACGTCAGCTAGCACTCTGCTACACTCACATAAGATATAGTAACCTGATCCGCCTTGTCACCACATAGCCTACATGGTGTTGTGTAGAGTAGTTGGATCTCAGAGTGGGGGGGGTTTGTTTTTATTCATCTTCTCTTTTGATAATGCTCTTATGGGGGTACAGCGTACCCCTATCAACTAGTGAAGAATCTGTCTTGAGATTCTTAACGCCCATGGCTAGAACACCAAAATGGAAACTAAAAAAACCATCATAGGCTGTCACACCATGGAAATACAGTCATGATTTGTTTTTTCATTGTCTCTATCATTGAATGGCCTTCACTCGCTCTGAGCCTCGCTGAGAGCCGCTGCCCATTTTCAGTGATTTAAAGACCGCTGCATGTCCCACATACAGTGCATTCGGAAAGTATTCAGACCCCTTCACTTTTTCCACATTTTGTTACATTACATCCTTATTCTAAAATGGATTAAATAAAAAAAATGTCCTCATCAATCAACACACTATATCCCATAATGAAAAAGCTTTGCAAATGTATAAAAAATAAAGAAAACACACCTTATTTACATAAGTATTCAGACTCTTTGCTATGAGAATTGAAATTGAGCTCAGGTGCATCCTGTTTCCATTGATCATCCTTGAGATGTTTCTACAACTTGATTGGAGTCCACCTGTGGTAAATTCAATTGATTGGACATGATTTGGAAAGGCACACCTATCTATATAAGGTCCTACAGTTGACAGTACATGTCAGAGCAAAAACCAAGCCATGAGGTCGAAGGAATTGTCCGTAGAGCTCAAAGACAGGATTGTGTCGAGGCACAGATCTGGGGAAGGGTACCAAAAAATATCTGCAGCATTGAAGGCCCCCAAGAACCCAGTAGCCTCCATCATTTAAATTGAAGAAGTTTGGAACTACCAAGACTCTTCCTAGAGCTGGCCAAACTGAGCAGTCGGGGGAGAAGGGCCTTGGTCAGGGAGGTTCAGACAGAGCTCCAGAGTTCCTCTGTGGAGATGGGAGAACCTTCCAGAAGGACAATCATCTCTGCGGCACTCCACCAATCAGGCCTTTATGGTAGAGTGGCCAGATGGAAGCCACTCTTCAGTAAAAGGCACATGACAGCCTGCTTGGAAGGCACCTAAAGGACTCTGACCATGTGTAACAAGATTATCTGGTCTGATGAAACCAAGATTGAACTCTTTGGCCTGAATGCCAAGCGTCACTTCTGGAGGAAACCTGGCACCAGTCTTCCCTACGGTGAAGCATGGTGGTGGCAGAATCATGCTGTGGGGATGTTTTTCAGTGCCAGGGACTGGGAGACTAGTCAGAATCAAGGGGAAAGTACAGAAATCCTTGGTAAAAACCTGCTCCAGAGCTCTCAGGACCTCAGACTGGGGCGACCGTTTCACCTTCTAACAGGACAATGACCCTAAGCACACAGCCAAGACAACGCAGGAGTGGCTTCGGGATAAGTCTCTTAATGTCCTTGAGTGGCCCAGCCAGAGCCCGGAGTCGAACCTGATCGAACATCTCTGGAGAGACCTGAAAATAGATGTGCAGCGACGCTCCCCATCCAAACTGATAGAGCTTTAGAGGATCTGCGGAGAAGAATGGGAGAAACTCCCCAAATACAGGTGTGCCAAGCTTGTAGCGGCTATAATCCTTAAGGTGCTTCAACAAAGTACTGAGTAAAGGGTCTGAATACTTATGTAAATGTGATATTTCCACTTTTTATTTTATTTTATATATACATGTTTTGTAAAAATGTCAACCTGTTTTTGCTTCGTCATTATGGGGTATTGTGTGTAGATTGAGGGGGGGGGGAAAGCGACGTGGACGGGGACCGTTGAGCGACACAAGCATGGGCGAGGAACGTGAACAGGGCTGGACCATAGTTGGAATAAGCTGAACTTTATTCAATTATTGCGACATCGCGTTGTGATTGACAAACTGAAGCTCACTGTAGTTTCCATACCCTACTGGATTAACTGTTGATACCTAGCACTATCTGGCCTGCTTGCTAGCACCAACATGAGGCGTGGTCATCCAAATTTACACTTTAACGATCTCAGCCGTGTGAAGTTCTACCTGCTACACAGCGCATATTGTTTTGAGAGCTGAGAGGAGCGGAGGGGAAGAGTGTATTTATTCTATCTTGTCTACTGTACCATATTCATCAATTATGTGTAAGTACAATAGCTTTGGTCCAGTTTTTCACAACTACTCATTTAGTTGTTGCTATGGTTGTACTAAATTATTCTCTAATTACACAAGTTGCTTTCATTTACATAGTCAATGTAGCTAGCTATCTAGCTAAAGTTCCTTTATAGCTAGTAGTTTCTTGACTTCATAAATCTTAGTACAATAACTAGTGGTCTATAGTCGAGGCCATATGCAATCAAAATTGCTTTATTTCTATAAATCTCCAGCCTTATTTCCTCCTGTTCGTACAGCACCCTACGGTGTCTGCATAACTAGTTCCACCGTCTCTCCTCTCCATGGGGTCAAGGCTACAGTCCCTTTTTGATTCCAATCCCCCTATAAAAAAAAAAAAATGTAATCTCCACTGTTCTCTTTGTGTCAGGAGAGTTTGATGGGCTCTGTGCCATACTAAATTTGGTATTCAACTTTCTCTTTAATTTAATATAATTGAGACTACATTGTCTTAACTGTAAGGCAGGCTAATGAGTTTCCACTATTTGAGTAAGGCAGTGATCCTCTGAACTACAAGGGAGGGGAACGGCCGCTGTGTGTTTGGATGAACCCAGGCTCTCCGTGCTGTTCAGAATAAGTGCATTTGGAGTCTCTGTGGTGCGTGCAGTCAGGAGCAATGTGAAGACAAATGACCTGACTGAACTGAACTGAACTGGGAGGAGGATTGGCAGACTCCGTGCTGCTGCAGATTAATCTGACCTCATGTTGTAAACACTGCATCTTTGCCCTGTTCTCCGGTCCCACATCAAAGGTATGTTACAGCTACAGAAGCTCAGACAGTGGCTAAAGACACTGATCACTGATGCTTCCCGCTAGTACTGCGAGACGTAGAGACTTGAGATGGGTGGAATTTCCATATCAGTCAACCACTGAATGACACACAGGCCTACCGGTAATCCAGGAGACAATCTGTTTGATATTCAGAACTATTAAATGGTTTTATCTCACTGCTGCCAAAACACCACCATCTTCCCCACGATCCAGGTACCAGACAAGCTCTATTTTTGCTGTAATGGGAGACACTGGAATTGGTTCACACGTCTAACAGCTATGGCATGCACTTACTGTACAAAACATTAACATTCCATGTCATGGTGAATCCAGGTGAAAGCTATGATCCCTTATTGATGTCACTTGTTAAATCCACTTCAATTCATGTAGATGAAGGGGAGGAGACAGGATTTTTAAGCCTTGATACAATTGAGACATGGATTGTGTATGTGTGCCATTCAGAGGGTGACAACATATTTAAGTTGTCGCTGTTCTGAGGGCCTTGCTCAAGGGCAGAACGTCAGATTTTCTACCTTGCTGGCTCAGGGATTCGAACCAGCGACCTTTCGGTTACTGGCCGCTAGGCTACCTGCCGCCCTACTGAAGATTGTCTATACATTCAGTGTGGTTCTATATTTTGTATTCCTGCAGCTGTTTCATTGTTAATTGTTGATGGTGGTGCCTGATAATGCTAATTCAAGTAGGGCCCAGTTAAAAAAAAAAATGTATTCATAGATGAGCATGGTGTATCGCTTCGAACAGAGATTTGCACACAGGAATGTATGTGGGTTGCTTTAGGGGAATTTCTTCTCTTCTTCCTGTTTTGCCTGTTCTGGGTTTTCCTCCATTCTGCCATTTCCCATGCAGAGTGAACATGCCTCGGTCAAGATCCGTGCTTGCACTGTGCAGCGGCTGGTTTTGGTGTGAGATCTTTGGCCTGTTCTTAATCAAGCCCCCATCACCTCTGTCTCGTGTGTGTGTGTGTGTGTGTGTGTGTGTGTGTGTGTGTGTGTGTGTGTGTGTATATACTAAGGTGTGATGTGGCCTGTTCTTAATGTCGTCCCATGGGAGCAGAAGTAGACACCAGTGCCTGAGAGCAGCCACCACACACACACACACACACACACACACACATCTACCGTTTCATTATCCAGGCTTGGCTTTGAAGATCACGGCAGAGTCAACGTAGTCATGGCCTCTGCTCTGGGAGCAGCTGTGGTCCTCTGTGTGGCTGACTAACGGCCTGGGCCTCCCAGCATGAAGCAGTGTTCCAGTGCCCAGCGCTCTGCTCGTTTACAGGCATCACTGCTGACCAGACAGCGTAGGCAGACTTTTGAAGTGTGCACTAATCACCACCGCCTCTGCTGGGAGCGAGAGGAGAATGTGGCGCTCTGGTCCAATATGGAAAGGGATTATTATCCATACAAAGCAGCTCTCTGAGTATAGGCTAGTGTTTAAGAAGAGCACCGGCTCACTCACTACCCCGCTCTCATGATCATTGAGTTAGGCTTCAAAGGGTAGATGTACTTTTTAAAGTAGCTATTTCAGGAGTAATGGGCCCACGTGGAGAATTGCCCCTCCATTACTCAATTGCTTTTAGGCATGAACATTATTTATTTTTGTGGTACATAATTTTGCTAGATAGTTGACTATCTCTTGCAGTTTTCTATAAGATGTAGGGAGAGAGTGAGGGGAGGAGCGAGGGAGGGATGGAGGAAGAGAAAGACCATGTAAATGTATGGTTCTGAGAGAGGGGGGTGGGGGACCATGAGAAAAGGATTACACTGAGGTTCTGTATGGAGCGTGAACTGTTGGTCAACCCCATGGTCTCTACTAGGAATTGGTCTTAGTGATCCCCACAGCGCATGTGTGTGGAGATGAAAAAATGGAAGAAATGCCCCTAAGGTCTTAAATGAACCTCAACAGGTTGAGTCTTCGTTGCGTGGATTCATTGGTCTGACATGACCGCTGCCTGAGTAAGAAGAAACAGCTGATGGAAAAAAATCTTTAGGAGGATGCTTGTAATTTCAGACGGCTTGATGCCTTTTCGAGTACTATAGCTTTTTGGATATTTGTGGTCAGATCAATGTATACTTGTAATATAGCTTTACCTAGCTTGAAAACCATAGCCATCGCCTTGCCCTATGAGCAGTGGTGCAGTGAATTCAGCCTACTGTATTAAACAACATTGACATTTTAGTCATTTAGCAGATGCTCTTATCCAGATCGACTTAAAGTAGCAATTAGTGTTAAGTACCTTGCTCAAGGGCACACATTTCTTTTACCTAGTAGGCTCGGGGATTGGAACCAGTGACCTTTCGGTTACTGACTCAATGCTCTTAACCGCTAGGATACCTGCTACCATTAAAGTTCACATATCAGCTATTTATTTCCTATCAGAATGTATGAGACCCGACTGGCATTTCACCTATATACCCTAATGAGCCTAAGTGACTATACCTCTGCTTGTAAAACTGAAAGCTACAGTCGTGGCCAAAAGTTTTGAGAATGACAAGTATTGGTCTCCACAAAGTTTGCTGCCTCAGTGTTGTTGATGGCAATTTGCATATACTCCAGAATGTCATGAAGAGTGATCAGATTAATTGCAAAGTCCCTCTTTGCCATAAATGAACTTAATCCCCCAAAAACATTTCCACTGCATTTCAGCCCTGCCACAAAAGGACCAGCTGCCATCATGTCAGTGATTGTCTCGTTAACACAGGTGAGAGTGTTGACGAGGACAAGGCTGGAGATCACTCTGTCATGCTGATTGAGTCAGAATAACAGACTGGAAGCTTTAAAAGGAGGGTGGTGCTTGAAATCATTGTTCTTCCTCTGTCAACCATGGTTACCTGCAAGGAAACACGTGCCGTCATCATTGCTTTGCACAAAAAGGGCTTCACAGGCAAGGATATTGCTGCTGGTAAGATTGCACCTAAATTAACAATTTATCGGATCATCAAGAACTTCAAGGAGAGAGGTTCAATTGTTGTGAAGAAGGCGTCAGGGCGCCCAAGAAAGTCCAGCACGCGCCAGGACCGTCTCCTAAAGTTGATTCAGCTGTGGGATCGGGGCACCACCAGTGCAGAGCTTGCTCAGGAATGGCAGCAGGCAGGTGTGAGTGCATCTGCACGCACAGTGAGGCGAAGACTTTTGGAGGATGGCCTGGTGTCAAGAAGGGCCATCCGGAAAACACCTTGTCCGGAGAAGACAAGGTGAGCGCTACCATCAGTCCTGTGTCATGCCAACAGTAAAGCATCCTCAGACCATTCATGTGTGGGGTTGCTTCTCAGCCAAGGGAGTGTGCTCACTCACAATTTTGCCTAAGAACACAGCCATGAATAAAGAATGGTACCAACACATCCTCCGAGAGCAACTTCTCCCAACCATCCAAGAACAGTTTGGTGACGACCAATGAGTTTTCCAGCATGATGGAGCACCTTGCCATAAGGCGAAAGTGATAACTAAGTGGCTCCGGGAACAAAACATCGACATTTTGGGTCCATGGTCAGGAAACTCCCCAGACCTTAATCCCGTCGATCCTCAAGAGGCGGGTTGACAAACAAAAACCCACAACTTCTGTCAAACTCCAAGCATTGATTATTCTTCGTCAAGCAGCTACGAAAAAACACAGGGCAGGTGCAAAATGCCAGAACGAAAATACACAAAAAACAGATACATAGAGCGGCAGTATGAAAAAGCATAAAAATACAAGAGGTCTGGAGTGCAGAAATGCCTTCAGGAACATGTGACCTTTCATGTGCCTTAATAACAGAAAAATACGGCTACCTTCCCGCTAGCCATGATTGGCTGAGATAATGAGTGGGCTCGACATGCCAATAGATGAGTTTGGATTGGTCTGCCATATAGGACGCTACTGTCTATTTGAGCTGGTCAGTATGTGTAGGTAATCCTGTCTAACGCCGCTTTTAAAAAAATTTATTGTGTAGTTGAGCTGCATAAGTGTACCGTCTCTTTATGTTCCTAGTGTAAAGTATATTAAGTCGGATCAGTGGAGGGCCCACGGTCTGATTCACATTCACCAGCCCGAGTGGTTGTGGGCCCTTGACCTCAACCATGGGCGTTCACCAGACTCTCCTAAAAGGTAAGTGTAGGTTCACATTAAGACATTAAACCTCCCTTAGTCACGTAGGAGCCCTGGTTACGGTTAGATTAACTGCAAAGGCAGGGTTTATGATGGGGTTAGGTTAGCATAAAATGGAGATATGGATGGAGGAAGTTGGAAAGGACGAAGCCTGTGTTTACTGAGGGCTGGTCGCCAAGGGTGGGACTAAAGAGATGGGAATTATAGATGGCCTTTTTGACAATGTTAGTTTCTACTCCTCCCCCACATTCAGAACAGGGTGTACTGTACATTTGAAGATTTATGATCACACATTTTAAAGGAATGTCATGTTGTTGCACTTTTCAAACCAGTGACCGTGTGTGTGTGTGTGTGTGTGTGTGTGTGTGTGTGTGTGTGGTCACAGATGGGCAGCTATTGGCTCTGAAACGCAAAGTAGCAAGCTAGACCTTTATGCATTTTACATTGGTAGAATATAGGGCTGACCCCATTTAGTCGACTGGTCGATTGTTTGGTCGATATGCTGTTGGTCGACTGAGATTTCTTTAGTCCAGCAGTAGAAAAAAAATCATGGTGTTCAAGACACCTGTCTGAGTGGACTAATCTATTGTGAAGGCTGTGGGGATGGCACAGTCAATCACTCTAAGACGTGCTACTGAAATTGTATATGGTTAAGGACAATGGTGCAACACTAATACAAATATTATTTCAGACCTGCGGTCGCTGTCAGTGCACTGTTGAATTGGCACCTTTTCCTTGACCATGTTGCTATGTGCATAATAGCAAAGTTAACCAGTATATGTGACTAATTTCAGGAAACTAGGCGTATGTTGCGAGTCACTACTTCACAGGGGAGCCATTTGAATGTAAACTTTAAAAAAAAATCTAAATGTGTTTTTTTGGGCAGAAATGCCTTCAGGAACATGTGACCTTTCATGTGCCTTAAGAACAGAAAAATATGGTAACCTTCCCGCTAGCCATGATTGGCTGAGATAATGAGTGGGCTCGACATACTAATAGATGAGTTTGGTTTGGTCTACCATATAGCACGCTACTGTCTATTTGAGCTGGTCAGTATGTGTAGGTAATCCTGTCTAACGCCGCTTTAAAAAAAAAAAAAAAATGATTGTGTAGTTGAGCTGCAGAAGTGTTGCTCTCCACTTTCTGGAGGACCGGGTTTTGAAAACAGTGGAATTAGGGTATGATAGCTAAGGAAATTGAGAGAACTTCTGTCTCGGTTGGTATGAGGTTCTTCTGTTCAAAGGCAGTGTTTTGTTTTCACCAAAGATGGCGTCTGGCATTGCGGCCAAACAACCTTTTGACTCATCTGTCGAGAGCACATTGTTACAGTAGTTTTGGTCTTTACCCAGGTGTTGTCAGGCAAACGTCCGTCGTGTCTTGATATTCTTTTTTTGAGAGCAGTGGCTTCTTCCTTCCTGATAGTAGGGTTTGTGCAATCTCTTTCTGACAGTTGACTCATGCACTTCGACATTGATTGTAACAAGAGCGGCCTGTAGATCCCTTGATGTTACCCAGGGGTTCTTAGAGACTTCTATGAGCATCTTTTGGTCAGCTCTTGGGTTGAATTTGGTGGGACGACCTGTCATGGGTAGATTGCCAGTGGTCTGGAATCTTCTCAATTTGTAGATGATCCTTCAGACATATGTACTTTGAATTGCTTGGAAATGGATTTGTAACCCCTCCCAGACTCATGGGCATCAATAATCTTTCTTCTGAGGGCCTCTGATAGGTATTTTGTTACCACACACCCTTATGGTTAAGACCAAACCCGACCAAGTTTCTAATCTTTATGGAAGGCTGGCCAAGGAACTCTCTAATGATTTCTTAGTCATTTGCACCTGGTCCTAATTTTAGCCATTTTAGGTGATGGTAAAGGTAGCGGTGTACTACCTATTTCTGCATAAGGAAATGGCATTCTTGTTTATTTTAATGTTAACATTTTCAAAGTACGTTTTGTGTGTGATTTGTTAAATTGGGTCACCTTTATCAGTGAATGTGGTTGGAATTTTTCCATGTGTCCAAATGTGTAAAAAAAAAAGAAACTGTATATCTACAGAAATAAGACACATCCTGCTTCTGTTGCTGGTTTGAGTGTTTGTTTAATAGCCTACTGATTCCGTGCGCACCAAGCCTAACATAATATGCATGCAGTGCTTGCTCCTTACCTTCTTTTTCTTGTTCTCCAGTATTTTCCACAACTAGTCAAATATATTCCACACATCTGACTTCCCCTTTACCTCCTGAGCAACCAGTAAACATTCCTCCGTTCCGAGTTTATTTGTCACGTCCTCTGCATCCATTTTGCTGTCACCCTAACCCTTAATTATTTAATCAAACAGTGCGCTTAAAGCATCAGACAAGCTCAATGCATGTAGTTGATTTGATTAAAACACCTAGGATTTTAATGTAAATGTGCGGGTGTTTGACTATACAAGAGGGGGCGGGGGGGGGGGGGGGGGGTGGGTGTGAGATGTTTGTTCGGTGAACTGCTGACAGGAATGCTGAAAAAAATTAATAAATGTAAATCTCAATAAATATCATGTTTAAAAAAATAAAAAAAAACAGGATTTGTCTTTATATGGAAAAATACACGTTTTAAAAATTTTGACCAATTGATTGGTGGAAAGACGACAAGACAACTCTCGGTCGACCAAGATTTATTTTTTGTCGGGGACAGCCCTAGTAGAATATGATTTTAGCTCCATAGGGTGAAAGTATAAGAATCTTAACTTTTTAACTTTTGCAGTGAAGAAAATAGCCTACATGGATTGGAATCAATCTTTGAAGGTCTGGCCATGATTTTAACCTAGTGACCTTTTCCAGTTGGCTTAATGGCTCTGTAAGAACATGGCAGCTGTACATACAGGATTCTCTGTCTAGATGACCTCAAGATCAACAGGAAATATCAGTGACCGCCAGAGACCCCAAGAGGTCAGCCGTGGGCAGGTGGCCATGTCTAATGGTTGTTTCTAAATGACAGAATGGAGCACCCTGGTGCTTGTGAATGCTCTTTCTTAGAGAACGACAAGTCAGTAAAAGTTTTTTATGAGATGTTGGGAGCAAATGGCACCCCAGTCCTTAGAGATCCCTAGCTGTTGAATTCTTAGCTGTGTGTACATCATCTCTTCTCTTCCAAATTCCTGTGCCACTATCAACTAATTTTCTTCCATTTCTTTTCTGATACAGATCTTTTTCATGTTGAGCATGTTTACCGATTTGAGGAAGTGCAGGATGATGATAAAAAAAAAAAAGTAATAATGAAAGTTGTGCAAAACAACCCTTGTCATTCCTCTTTTGTCTCTGAAACATGAATTGTTCAGCTACAGCGTACCATCCAGCCTTGCAGATCTAGGCCTGTAAGACTGCTCATTAAGTCACAGTGTAATTAAACATGGTGCGCTTATAGCCATTTTGTGAATACAAAGCCTGTTAAGTCCTGCACAGCTATTCTGTAGTGTAGCCAGAGGGTGTGTGTGTGGTGTGTGTGGTGTGGTGTGTGTGCCCTTCTATTGCAGTGGTCCCTCATGGCCTTGGCTGAGACTTAGGTCTCATAGGAGAGGGGAGTATGGGTACTAATAGTCCTGTGTTCTGCTCAGCTCCATCTCTGCTTTAACTAACTGTTGTTCTGTGCTGTGACTAAATGCCTCCGGCTATCTGGCGTTTTATACAGAGACGGAGAGAGAGAGAGAAATCGCTCTTGAGCTCCTCACAGCGCATTCTGGAGATACAAGATTAAATAAATGAAATGGCAGGGATCCTATTCATCTCACAATGTTATAATATTATTATGAAACACTGAATGTCATAGTTTTGTAGAGCGGAGCAGGACCCTCTTTGGAAGGAACACTAATAGAATTTCAAATAAACTTTTTGAAGGGAACAGTTTGCCCTCAGAACAGCCTCAATTCACCGGGGCGTGGACTCTACCAGGTGTCAAACGTTCCACAGGAATGCTGGCCCATGACGACTCCAAGGCTTCCCAAAGTTGTCAAGTTGGCTGGATGCCCTTTGGGTGGTGGACCATTCTTCATACACACAGGAAACAGTTGAGAATGAAAAAAACCTAGCAGCGTTGCAGTTCTTGACACACTCAAACCGGTGCACTTGGTACCTATAACCATACCCCGTTCAAAGGAGCTTCAATCTTTTGTCTTGCCCATTCACGTCTCAAGGCTTAAATATATTTATATAAATATAGTTTCCTCAACTTCATCTACACTGATTTTTGAAGTTTATTTAACAAGTGAAATCAATAAGGGATAATAGCTTTCACCTGGATTCGCCTGGTCAGTCTGTCATGGAAAGAGCAGGTGTCCCTAATGTTTTGTACACGTTTGGACACATTGATATTCTTACTGTTTTGATAAGATTATTAAATAGTGAAGGCACAAGCTTGTCTGCTGTATTTACCCAATGTCTGGATAGATGACAGACACATGTTAAGGTGACTTTCTAAAGGCTGTATGATAAACCTTGGTCTGCTACAGTCCGCCTCTACTGCTATCTCCCCCCCAAACGGAAAGGTCACACAAATTATAGTACATTTGCTTCACCAGTTTCTGTTTTAAAACCCTACTATCAGCTATGTTGTAGATTGAAGAATGTTGGGCTATCTGTCTGACCTGTGTCCTCTCTCCTCTCCATAGAGCTGCCAGAGAACTGGACCGACACGAGGGAGACCCTGCTGGAGGGCATGGTGTTCCAGCTCAAGTACCTGGGCGTCACGCTAGTGGAGCAGCCCAAAGGAGAGGAGCTCTCCGCAGCCGCCGTCAAGAGGATCGTGGCCACGGTCAGCACCACACACACACAAACCTCCCCTTCTATATTCCCTGCCCTTTTTAAAGGGTCTTTTGACAACTTTCCCAAAAACAGTGGATTGTGATCTATTCCATATATTTCAATACCCGTACCACCACAGTATAAAACGGTCCTATTTACTTTTGCATTAAGTTTTCGCCTTCATGAAAGCCAACGTGCTGCAACAGTCAGTGCACCAGGCTCACTGTGCCATTTAACCCAGATGTAATTAGTTGTGATGCGTCTGTGTTGCTCTGGTCAGGTGTATTAAATCTGGCAGCTCCACAGTAATTAAGTTAGGAGGAGCATATCAGGCCCAGGGCACACAGGACAGAGTCTCAGAGGTGATGGACACGGCTCTTTATGTGGCCACCCTGACCAGACTGACAATTGATACACTAGGCAGTGTTGTTTTGGACCCAGTACTTATTGTATTTACAGGTTGAAAGCAGGATTTTAGAAAGCATAGCTTAGATAAGTCTTTCTTCTGTTGTTCTTTCTGAGTGTATAATACCAAACTCTGTTGCTTGCTCTGTCCAAGGCTCTCGGTCTCGTCATTTGTTAATCTCCTGAGTGGTGTGTTCCAGAACTCTTACAAGCTGCTTGTCTTCACTGTGTGTTAGGGATGTCATTAGCTCTGCTTTGGGTGAGTATAGTACAGGCAGCTGAGGGGTCTGTACTGTGAAGTTGTGTAATAGATCTGTTTCTCCAGTATGATGATACATTGTGGCTAGAAAGCCCTCATCTGCCCCCAGGGTTTTCTAAATAATTTGTTTCTCAGAGGGAAGTGTGTGTGTTTAGGCTAGGTCTGACTAATGCCTGCTGGTGTGAAGGCTATGTTCTGGACTAGTTCTAGTTCTGGGAAGTGTAAATGGACAATCTATACAGAAAAAAAAATATATATAAACGCAACTTGTAAAGTGTTGGTCCCATGTTTCGTGAGCTAAAATAAAAGATCCCAGAAATCTTCCATACTCACAAAAAGCTTATTTCTCTCCAATTTAGTTCACACATTTTGTTTATATCTCTGTTAGTGAGCATTTCTCCTTTGCCAAGATATTCCATCCACCTGACAGGTGTGGCATATCAAGAAGCTGATTAAACAGCATGATCATTACACAGGTGCACCTTATGCTCGGGACAATAAAAGGTCACAGTTGTCACACAACACAATGCCACAGATGTCTCAAGTTTTGATGGAGCATGCAATCGGCGTACTGACTGCAGGAATGTACACCAGAGCTGTTGCTAGAGAATTGAATGTTCATTTCTCTACCATAAACCAAACTCCAATGTAATTTTGTAGTATGTGCAACTGGCCTCACTGATGTCAATGTTGTGAACAATGTGCCCCATAGTGGGGTTATGGTATGGGCATGCATAAGCTATGGACAATGAACACAACTGCATTTTATCGATGGCAATTTGAATGTACAGAGATACCATGATGAGTTCCTGAGGCCCATTGTCGTGCCATTCATCCGCTGCCATCACCTCATGTTTCAGCATGATAATGCACGGCCCCATGTGGCAAGGATCTGTACACAATTCCATGGCCTGCATACTCACCAGACATGTCAGCCATTGAGCATGTTTGGGATGCTCTGGATCGACGTGTATGACAGCGTGTTCCATTTTCCGCCAATATCCAGTAACTTCGCACAGCCATTGAAGAGGAGTGGAACAACTTTCCACAGGCCACAATCAACAGATTGATCAACTCTATGTGAAGGAGATGTCGTGCTGCATGAGGCAAATAGTGGTCACACCAGATACTGACTGGTTTCCTGATCCACACCCCAACTTTTTTTTGGGGGGGGGGGGTATCTGTGACCAACAGATGCATATCTGTATTCGCAGTCATGTGAAATCCATAGATTTATTTCAATTTACTGATTTCTTTATATGAACTGAAATTGTTGCATGTTTCTATTTCTTTTCACTATAGATGTGTACTTTTAGCACATACTTGGACACTGGCAAATGTCACACAGGTTTGAGATTGCATGAGTATTGATTGAGTTATCATTATTAACATATTCCACCTCACGTTCTCTTTCTTTTTTTTATTTCTTCTAGGCCAAAGCCAGCGGCAAGAAACTCCAGAAAGTGACATTAAAAGTGTCCCCTCGAGGAATCATCCTCTATGACTATGCCTCTAACCAGCTGATCGAGAACATCTCCATTTACAGGTTAGTGTCTCTCTCTCACTCTCACTCTCACACTCACATTCAATTTTAGGGCTTTATTGGCATGGGAAGCATACAGTATGTTAACATTGCCGAAGTAGATAATAATCAGTAAACATGAACAGTAAACATTACACACAAGTTCCAAAAGAATAAAGACATTTCAAATGTCATATGATGTGCAAATAGTTAAGGTACAAAAGGGAAGATAAATAAGCATAAATATGGGTTGTATTTACAATGGTGTTTGTTCTTCACTGGTTGCCCTTTTCTTGTGGCAACAGGTCACAGGTCTTGCTGCTGTGATTGTATTTCACCCAATAGATGTTATGTATGTTGGGTCTGTGTAATCTGAGGGAAATGTGTGTCTCTAATATGGTCATACATTTGTCAGGAGGTTAGGAAGTGCAGCTCAGTTTCCACCTAATTTTGTGGGCATAGCAAAGCTATTATCTCACTCACTCACCACACACACACACACACACAGAGAGAGAGGAAGATGTACACATCTGTGGGCCGCCCAAATTTGAAATTCTATCAGGCCGAGTATTACCATTTTCAACTAGCAATTTTCAAATTGTTTTCCCCTTCCAAACCCTCTCATCCATCACTTTGAGACTGAGAGTGTTGGGATTTGCAGTGATGTGGAGAGGTGGATAGAGCTTTCCATCAATGTCCTCTCCCTCAGGAGGCTTCTACAACAACAGCTGTGTCACGTGCGCAAGCACACACCCTCAATTTCACCTTTCAAAAACAGAGTATGACTTGTTATTGCATAGGCCAAACTAGAATCGCTTGTCTATCATTCCAGGTTCATGAGAAGTGGAAGCTTCCTAGCACTCCATCTCGAAATGAAACGAAGCCAAGCCAGATCTTGGATCACAGTAACCAAGGAGGGGTTGTAATATTCTCTCACAGTAACAGAAGACGGGTTGGAACATTCTCTCACAGTAACAGAAGACGGGTTGGAACATTCTCTCACAGTAACAGAAGACTGGTTGGAACATTCTCTCACAGTAACAGAAGACGGGTTGGAACATTCTCTCACAGTAACAGAAGACGGGTTGGAACATTCTCTCACAGTAACAGGAGACGGGTTGGAACATTCTCTCACAGTAACAGAAGACGGGTTGGAATATTCTCTCACAGTAACAGAAGACGGGTTGGCACATTGAGGATGAGATCACAATCATGTCGCTCAGCTCTCCATCACATTGGAGAACAATACTCTTCTCTGAGTCTGAAGAGGCTGAGTGAACTTCAACACTAACTATCCAGCTGTGACTCAATGTAATGGTGTTGGTTAAATTGAAAGCAAACGTTGTCATTCACTGGGGTCCTCCTCTCCAGGCATCTGCTAGAGAAGATGTATGAGAAGTAAATGAAATGGATTTAACTAGACACCCAGTTTCACAATGCTCTCACTCTTAACATCTGTTGTAAATGTCACAATGTGGCGCCGTGCTGCTGTTGGCTTTTATAGCAGAGAAATGTTTTCTACACGTTGTGTTTTTATATCAATCACTGAGTTATTAGTTAACTAGACGTTTGATCTCCGCGGAGTGTGGAAAGGAACACACCGGCACTAAAACACCACAGGTCTGACAGACACAGCAGGGATCACACAATCTTAATGGCTAAAACTAATGGAGCCAAAGTACACTGGGGACAAACTACAGACTAATGTCCTTAAGTTAAAATTCAAAGCCTGGATCTTTTGATTGACTCTCCACCTGCACGCTAGTGTGTGTGGTGTGTGGAATGTGATGGGTTTATTTAATGTGGAAATGAAAGATTTAAGTGTCTAAATCTGATTGTAGTGGGCTTAAAGGCTTAGTGAAGATGAAGTTGCGTGATAGCCCTGCCCATCGCTAAGGGACTCTTAGATTTTATAAAAACAAGTTTGTCTCTGTGACTACACCCCTTAACCCCCTACCCCCCCCCCCCCCCCAAAAGGATATCCTACTGCACAGCAGACAAGATGCACGACAAAGTGTTTGCCTACATCGCCCAGAGCCAACAGAATGAATCCCTTGAGTGTCACGCCTACCTCTGCACCAAGAGGAAAGTGGTGAGTTCGTATGTGTGTGTGCCTGTGGCCCCTCTTTCAAATAGTATCCCTCCCGGGGGGGGGGGGGTTATGAATGAGGGTGCCACTCCCTTTCTTTCCTTCCCCTTGTTAATTTAGCTCTGGTCCAACGGCCACACTTCCTCCCAGCTATATAAACAACGAGGAGAAGTTGAACTGAGTAGTAGAGTCCCACACCATCACATGGGTTAATATTCCCTCATCAAGTGTTAAGTTGAGGAGTTTCCTCTGGAGGCTGGTGACCCCTCCCTCTGTTAGTTTCTAGTTCTGTTCTGATCTGTCTTCAATGTGTTTTCCTCTCCCCTCTTAAAACACTTAGCCAACATCTTGTAAGTCATACTTACTGTGCTTATTTCCCTCTCTCTCTCTCTCTCTCTCCCCCTTCCCTCTCTCTCTCATCTCCCCTCAGGCCCAGGCAGTGACGTTAACAGTGGCCCAAGCCTTCAGAGTGGCGTTTGAGTTCTGGCAGGCTGCCAAAGAAGGTACGCATGGTCACCCCGGATGACTGGAGAAGTGTGACGAATGTCTCATTCTTTGAGTGTATCGGTTCTTATCCTCCTCCTCTCTCTCTTTCCTCCCCCCTATTCTTTCATTATTTCACTCTGTTACCTCTCGGCCTCTGTTCTCTGTCAGTACACACTTAAAGGGAAACGTTTTCCTACTTACCCAGGGTTTGTCTGCTTACCCAGGGTTTGTCTGCTTACCCAGGGTTTGTCTGGGTAAGTAGGAAAACAACAAAAATCTTGCAGTATCCCTTTAATTCCATCCTGTTCCCATGCACTGCATGTTGATGTTCTCTACTGCAGCTGAATGTGGGAGGATGGAGTAGGTTTGCTCAGTCCCACCATAGTTCCTCTACAATGTGGCAACATAAATTCCCCTGTCGTCCCCAGCCTTGGCCCTGACCCCTCAGAGGCATGTGAGATGGTGGATCTCCGCTAGGCCGCTCCCACCTGTCAGTTAGCTCCCCAACAGGAATGACCACATTGATTAAAACAGTTCCTCTGTAGGAACAACCAAGCCAGAAAGAGAAACCTTGTTTTGTTCAGTAAACCCATTTTATTTAGGGCAGATTACTCTGGTTAAAAGCTGATATGGATATTGACAGGAGCTCAGTGACTCGAAGCCTAGGTGGGAAGGTTTTTCAATCTGCCCTGTTTCCTGTGTTTTTGCTGTGAGAACATGAGGCAGAAAAGGGGGAGCTGGAAGTCAGAGATGAAGTTTACTCCTTAAAACTGACTGGAAATATTTAAATTCTAGTCAATTAATGATTTACTAAGTACACCTTTTTTTTGTCGTGAGCACATAGTGGTCTGTGTGCATGTAAAGACAGTTCTCCAGCCCCTAGGGTACTCGCTCAGGATGAACACTGAAAGTGCTGTGTAAGGAAGGTGTCACACACCCATGTATGGTTCTCACAGGTCAGCAGAACATGCATGTTATTTACTGCATGTTATTTACTGCATGTTTGACTTCTATGTAAATGATAACTCCTGGGGGTATACCATACATGTGCTTGTCAGTATATTTCTCCCTCTTCAATTCTCCATGTAACACTCCCTCTCTAACTGTGTTGTCTTCTGAACATAGGACCTTAGAATCAGTGGCTCGTTCTTGTTTTATACAAAACAATGGCTCATCAGGGTTTAGTTGCAACAAGCAGATATTTTTTGTTGCTAGATGTTTTTTGTAATTTGTGCCACAAGGATCTGGCACCTAGATCCTTGTAAAGGTTCTTTCTTTTTCTTGTCTAAACCCTCCCCCCATTCTCCTCTCTTTCTGTTTGTCACTGTCAGAGAGGAGGAGGGAGAAGGAAGGTAGGGGAGGAAGGAGAGTCTGACAGCTGGGTGCCTGTACCATTGATCCAGTCTCACTAAGAGTAAAGAAGAGGTTCTTTATTCATTCCTTTACACCTCATTTACTCCCCTTTGTTTTGTGTGGTTTTGGACAGAAGGTTGTTTACTGCAGAGCCTTTTGATAGTGTTTTAATTCAGATGCATTTCCAGTTTATTGTATTATTTTCCAGAGATTGAGGCAGTGGAGTGTTCAATGTTTCGTTTCCCCTTTTCTGTGTTCCGCTTCGCATTTCAGAAATGAATATTAAAGCTACAAATTAGGAGTGCAGGCTCGCCCCCCGCCCTCTCTTACACAGGCTCAGAGGCATAAGGAGTGTTAACCCTTCTGATTTTCTGGTCTGCGTCTTGTCTCATTCTACACAATGTGGCTGATGAGGAAGAATGGAGGAGGAGCGTGGAGTGGAACAGAAAGGAATGAGTCTTTGGGGAGCTATCAAAGGGAGTAGTTGTGTTCTCTTGTGGCAGAAGGCAAGATAACTAACAATCCCGGAGGATTGTGGGTAGGAACATCAGGGTGGTTGTCTCTTTGCTGTACATCACTGCATCCCTGCCTCTGCCCCAACCAACCACACACTCCCAACCCCACCATATTTCTCTAAACCGCATCTGTAACCCACAGTGTATTTACAGTAGACACAACTAGCTAGTATAGCTTTGATATTGACTGTGTGAACTATTTTTTTGGAGTTATTTCGATGCCTGATGGCATTCTCACACCCTGCCGGGTTTTTTTTCCAGTGGAGTGGTCCCACCGGAGGGGAAAGAGGGCATAGACGCCCAGGGAATAGTTTGTAACCCAGCCATGTTGTTTTTGATACTTCTGCTTGATGATGTCTAAGGAGTCGTAAAAGGGACTTAATGTACCAATGCCCTTGAGGGACAGGCTGAGATGTGATTTTAATCTCCACAGAAGGTAATGGAATTATTAGTTACAGTAGATCAGCAGCCAGGCCTTTGAAGAATGATCAGACCTGCACAGATACTGTGTTTGGTTTGCTTGAGAACATCACAAGTATGTGTGCATGCTTCAGCAAGAACCTCACCTTTCACCATAGGGGCATGAAAACATGCATGCAATGCATAAGCATAGTGGATACTGAGTTATATATGCGTGTGTGTGAATGTAGAGACTGCCCTAATGTGAATACTGTAGACCAGTGTTTCCCAACTGTCCTCAAGTACCCCCAACAGCAGCACAAATTTTTGTTTGTAGCTCCAGCACTCACCTGATTCATCTCATTGAAGGCTTGATGATTAGTTGACAAGTTGAATCCGGTGTGCTTGTCCGGGGCTACAACAAAAATGTGTATTTTGGGGGGTACTGGAGGACTGGAGTTGGGGAAACACTGCTGTAGACCAACTGAAATTCAGAGAAAAACAATTATTCTCCAGGAAATCCCAGGAAAGCTCTGTCTCTTTGGGTCAGTGCCTCATGCTCCAACCTAAGCCCTGCTCCCAGCAGGTAAGAATGTTAGGAGAGGAGACGGTCAATATCCACGTGACCCAGATGCTCCTTATTAAGGCAGATGAGGAACTGCTTGCCTAACTGACTGGTTCCTGAAGCTACAGAACTGACCACTATTTGGTTCTACTCTATTTAAATCTCCTGGCCAGAGGCCACTGACTGGCATGTTTAAGTGTAGCCGCTACAGAACCTTTTGGTCTTTGTGGCATCTTAGATACTTTATTGATCCCCGAGGGGAAATTTCTTCGTCAAGCAGCTACGAAAAAACACAGGGCAGGTGCAAAATGCCAGAACGAAAATACACAAAAGACAGATACACGATACATGATACATAGAGTGGCAGTATGAAAAAGTATAAAAATACAAGGATCTGGAGTGCAAAAAGCTATAAAAAGGCATTGCATAGTATGGGTGAATGGCTGAATATGTACACTATACATTGTTAGGGGAAGAAAAAAAATGATAACAAATGTGCAAGTTGATATAGATAAATAAGGAGTATTTGCATGGTTAACTATTCTATACAGGTTGATGGCAGATAAATACTTAAATAGCTAAATGTGCGTATGATATAAGAAAGCGTAATAATAGTTTACTTAATAGACAGTCTGGTTAAATGAACAGGTAAGTGAATATTTTGCATGGTTAAATTAACTGTTCAGGTAAATATACCGTAAATTTACAGGTAAGTGAATATTAGCATGGTTACATTAACTGTACAGGTAAATGACAGGAAGAGATACTTAATAGCTAAATGTGTGTATGATATAATTTAGGGTAATAATAGTAATTCCCAAAATTTAGTGCAGGGTTTAATTACAGATAAATGCACGTATTGCACATTCAATACACTAAAAGCAATTAAAAAAGATACAACTGACAGGATACTAATATGCATTCCTGAGTGAATGTCAGTCCAAGAATTACTTACAATATTGCACATGATATGGTATAACAACTGTACATGAATATGTATATACAGACCTGAATTAATAAGTCCTGAGTGAATGAGTGATTACAGACCATGTACAGATATTAGGGTGCGTTTGTAAATTCACTCTGGCTATCCGATTTCAGAGCACTCTCGTCTAAGGTTGCTAAAGTGTAGAATAACTGATGAATTTACGAACGCTCAACACCAGTTGAATATGACTGGTGTCAGTTAACGTTGGCAAAAAAACGTCATTCAAATGTTTCCAGCAGCACAGTTAGTCACCAACGCTCTCTAGATAACATGAAAACAGCCTAACCAGCTCTGTTAGGGCGAGTAAAATGCTCAGTGAGGTGTTGTCTCATTTCTGTCTGGAAGTAGCTAGCCAACTTTAGCCAGTTAGTTTGAGTGCTTGACTGCCGTTGTGAGGTCAGAATGCTTGGATCAACCCTTCTCCCCGGCCAGAGCGTCCTGTGTGCCCTCTGTGTCCTGTGTACACGCTCTTAATTTATGAACGGACAATCTGACAAAGCTCTGAATTTCTGAACGGCCAGAGCGCACTCTGGCACTCCAGAGTGAATTTACAAACACAAACCATAGTGTCGTTTGGTCAAGTGCCCGATTATATGCTGAGAATGATAAACAATGATTTGCAGACATTACGAACAAGATCAGCTAGACCTGAATATTCTCGCCGATTGTCTCTCTTTTCCCTCTGTCTTTCTATCTCTCTCTCCCACAGACAAGGAGAAGCGCGTGAAGTCTGGGTCAGATGGGGAAGGAGCCAGTAGTAGCCAGTCAGACAGCTCGGCCAGCCTGGGCAGTCTGAAGGGAGGTGGTGAGTCACCAACCCTGACGTCTCTTTGCCTGAGGGCCTCCGGGATGGAACGATATTCAAAAGGCAAGCTATTAATATAGCCCCTGCAGGGGCAGGTGATGATATCAATCTAGTGCTTGTTGAGTCTCCTTTGTCTAGAAATCAATTGTAGCCTAAATCCACCATCACACACACTCATGCTGGTTACTGTATTTGTTCTTCTGAAGATACTGTCTTGATCAGCACTTCCTTGAGAACTAATGATGATCGGTTTTTCTCATTCTTGTCTCTGAGTAATTTGTTTTTCAAAGATATTTTGCACAGAGGAATGTTAAGGAGAAAGGTGAACTCTGGCATGGAAACTTGAATTCCATGGACAGGAAACACTGTTTGTTTGAAAGATTGATGGATCTACATTCTTTGTGGTTATTCGGTTCCTCGTCCATGGAATTCTGTAAGCCAAGAGATTCCAGTCCATGTGACCGTTTCTTCAAATCCTGCTGGTGAGGCATTTGCAGCTTTAGATCCTGAAGAACTGTGTAGCCCTCTCATCTGAGGGACCTGAGTTCATATCAGTTTGGACCTAGTATCTAGGTGTATGGCAATAATACACTATGTGGTCTGTAAGCAGGCAGTATGTTAAAATGTGTGTGTGTGTGGACTAGGGGGGCCCAACCATAAATAAAATAGTGCAGAGCCTCCACCACAAAAATGGTCAGACTAATTATTTTAACCTAAAGCATTTAATAAAGACATTTATAGTACAATATTATGGGGAATGGGAGTGAGAGGGCTACTTAGTGTTGAAAAGCGATCACAGCAGTGATTGCATCAGGGTATGGTGTTCAGAGGCTTGACCAGTGCAGGACAGGATTTGACTGGGAAGACAAAAAACAATAACACAACAGACTACACAGACAAAAAAGCTAAGAATGAGTTAGTCCAAGCAAGGAGTAAAATCATTGTGTAGTAATGTGATTGTTTGTGTATGTGATTGACTCTACATACAGCAATGAAAGAAAATTGATAGAGGTACTCACAGTGCTTGGAGGGGAAACGTTCAATGTGGCAGTGGATGAGCGGCACATGAGGTGTGGCTTCAGTTCATGTCAGGAGAAAGTTTACAATGGTAGTGGAGTGGAGCGGTCATCACCTCTTAATCAGGGAACGGGAGGGGACTTGGCTGTAAATACAAATAGCAGATCCATTCCATTACAGCTGCGCCATGGTAGGTTTTGGACAATGAGTTTCTCTATGAAGTCAAACTCCGACATCTCAAAATTCATAAAGTCAAACAGACTGTTTGATACATCAATGTAGCCCATTGTTTATATAGATTAAGAGGGGGATTTCCTCTACCCAGACACATAGACAACAACTGATAGACAATAGAACTCACAGGGCTGAGCTTGCTTTATGCATGTTTGCATCATGCAGGCCTATGCAACTGTAGGCCTTACAAAACATTCTCACTTCTTCTATCACTATGTTGATTGATTAATTTCAGTGAATAATTTTGGATTAAAAACATATAGGCAGCCTAGCCAGCCCAATTTTGAATATTAACAAACTTTGATCATATTCACATTTTCTTCTAACACACAAATGGACTATAAATACTTAACGTTACCAATTAGTTTACCCTGACCAGATTGACAGGGTGCATAGGCTGTATGCAGCTGCTCTTATTCGTAACCTATTGTTGATCAGACTGAATAGTATTGTTTTCATCCCATACAGCATGTCAGATTTGACCTAAGTCACAAACAGTTCTATTTTTGTTTCATCAGACCAGAGGACATTTCTCCAAAAAGTATGATCTTTGTCCCCATGTGCAGTTGCAAACCGTAGTCTGGTTTTTTTATGGCTGTTTTGGAGCAGTGGCTTCTTCCTTGCTGAGCAGCCTTTCAGGTTATGTTGATATAGGACTCGTTTTACTGTGGATATATATACATTTGTACCTGTTTCCTCCAGCATCTTCACAAGGTCCTTTGCTGTTGTTCTGGGATTGATTTGCACTTTTCGCATCAAAGTACGTTAATCTCTAGGAGACAGAACGCATCTCCTTCCTGAGCGGTATGACGGCTGCGTGGTCCCATGGTGTTTATACTTGCGTACTAATGATTGTACAGATGAAAGTGGTACCTTCAGGTGTTTGGAAATTGCTCCCAAGGACGAACCAGACTTGTGGAGGTCTACCATTTCCAGGTCTTGACTGATTTTCTTTAGATTTTCCCATGATGTTGAGCAAAGAGGCACTGAGTTTGAAGGTAGGCCTTGAAATACATCCACAGTTACACCTCCAATTGACTAAAATGATGTCAATTAGCCTATCAGAAGCTTCTAAAGCCATGATATAATTTTCTGGAATATTCCAAGCTGTTTAAAGGCACAGTCAACGTAGTGCATGTAAACTTCTGACCCTCTGGAATTGTGATATAGTGAATTATAAGTGAAATAATCTGTCTGTAAACAATTGGAAGAATTACTTGTGCACAAAGTAGATGTCATAACCGACTTGCCAAAACTATAGTTTGTTAACATGAAATCTGTGGAGTGGTTGAAAAATGAGTTTTAATGACTTCAACCTAAGTGTATGTAAACTTCCGACTTCAACTGTACATACATGCATACATTTCTTAATTCCATTCTTTTACTTTTATATTTGTGTATTGTTGTGAATTGTTAGACACTACTGCACTGTTGGAGCTAGGAACACATGCATTTCGCTACACCCGCAATAACATCTGCTAAATGTGTATGTGACCAATAAAATGTGGTTACATTTTTTATTTGTAAAATGATACTCCTGACTCTGCTCACTTCCTGGGGCAAGCCTGCCAGACGATGCCCAGACCCCAGCCACACTCCAAGCCCCCACAAGTAGCCACACTCCAAAGCATGCAAACATATAAAAATGATATGCTACTTATCCTTTTATCTATCAAATGGATTGCACAACTAACTACATTTTGTTTGTATCACTTCATACATTTATTTAGGGATTCCATCCTGTAATTTGCATGATGACACACGATTGGAGAGAGTCGCATTTTATACAAGTGCATTTCTTTCCACTTTCCCTCTTCGATTATTTTTGACCTTTTTCAAAAAGGGAGGACAGAGAGGATGGAGGAGAGAGGACACAGGAGTTGAGCAAATCCAATTGAGAAAAGGCCAAGGTCTTCTAATGACGATAAAGAGGAAGAAGGATGTGAGGTGCTTTAATGTTGCCAAGTACAACTTTGAGACGGGTTTAGAGAACTCACTGAGATGTGAACTTTTCCTCTCAAGGGACCGACACCAGAAAATCAGTGCACAGATGCGCGTACAAACGCACACCATACCCAACCCTATTAAACAGCTACATTATACCACACCCACTTATCAATAAGACAATAAGTGACAAACCACAGATGGCCGTTTTGATGACACACATTAGGAGAGGTAATAAGGAAGGTTTGGTCCTAATGATTCCCATAATGGCCTTTGTGTGCATGATTCCGGCTACTGTAATGTTTGCATATGTTGATAATAAGTGTGCATGGGTATTGGTGCAAGTATGCTACGATAAGTTACTTGGTAGATGTCTCACATGTACAGCTTGTAATGTCATTTAGGCAATAGTTGTTGTTTTAGAAGTCAGGTTTGTATATGTCTTGAGTTTCATGAAGTATGTTTGCTTTCTATTTGTTTTACAGAAGTGGCCACAGGGAACCTTCTAGACTTGGCAGAGGGGGCGAACATGGTGCTGGTCCACTCTGGGACAAAGGAGAGCGAGCCGGACCCCTTCATGGTGCGCAACCACTCCACAAAGAACAACAATACTGTATGGGTAAGAGAATGGGGGCTAGAATAAAACTACTGTAGCTGCACAGGCTTGATAAGAGGGGCAATGCTTTACGGATGAAAGAACCAAAGGCTTGGAGAGCATATTTTTTGCTAGAATTACAGTAGCTGTATGGGTTAGATAAAATGGACACAGAACAGCTACAGTATACTGTATGGGTAAGATGGAAACAATACAGTATTGGCAATAGCTCCTAGCATACATGCTTTATTCAAAGTCAGGGTCTTTATTCTAGAGCAGTGTTTCCCAACCCTGATCCACCAGTACCCCCCAACAGTACACGTGTTCATTGTAGCCCTGGACAACTCATTGAGGGCTTAATGATTAGTTGACAAGTTGAATCAGGTGTGCTTGTCCAGAGTTACAATAAAAATGTGTACTGTAGGGGGTACTAGAGGACCATATTTGAACAGATGGATATGTAATCTTCACTTCAACACTATTGACAGATAAAGGTTACCCAATTTAACAAATCACACACAAAAATACAAAAACTCAGAAAATGTTATGCAATTAAAATAAACAAAAGTGCCTTTTCCTTATGGGGAAAAAGTTAGTACACCCCTACCTTTACTATCACATAAAATGGCTAAAATCAGAATTAGGTGTACCAAAACATGTGCAAATGATTAGAAAACATTAGATAAGAAAATTGGTCTGGTTTGGTCTTAACCATATGGGTGTGTGGTAACACATCATTCAAAGATCAAAATACCTACCCAAGGCCCTCAGAAGAAAGATTATTGATGCCCATGAGTCTGGGAGGGGTTACAAATCCATTTCCAAGCAATTCGAAGTACATCATTCTACTGTCCAACACAAATTCCAGACCACTGGCAAACTACCTAGGACAGGTCGTCCCACCAAAGTCAGCCCAAGAGCTGACCAAGAGATGCTCATAGAAGTCTCTAAGAACCCCAGGGTAACATCAAGGGATCTACAGGCCTCTCTTGCCACAATCAATGTCAAAGTGCATGGGTACACTGTCAGAAAGAGACTGCACAAACTTGGCCTACATGGGAGTTCAGGAAGGAAGAAGCCTCTGCTCTCAAAAAAGAATATCAAGACACAACTGACTTTACCCAGGTGTTGTCTGGCACAATGGTGCATTGAAAATAACAATACTTGTCAGATGGTCCCCATAGCAGTGGAGGGTGTGAAGCTGTTACTCTGCAATTATATACTTATTGCAGGGAAAGTTTGTATAGAGGTGTGTTTACTTTAGCTTC
The DNA here is from genome assembly GCA_023634145.1 of Thymallus thymallus. NCBI lineage: Eukaryota > Metazoa > Chordata > Actinopteri > Salmoniformes > Salmonidae > Thymallus > Thymallus thymallus. The sequence continues at coordinate 21,842,055 of CM042405.1, read as the reverse complement.
CATTTTAAAGCTATTGTAAAACCAAAAGAGCTGTTTGTGATGCCATTATCTTTATTGGAGGTCACTTCCTGTAGTTTACCTACTGTAAACCTTTCCTAAATAAATGTTGTTTTTTACGGTGTTTAAATTATTTTGACATTTTCTTCTTTCCCTGACATTGTCTGTGTTTTTTGTTTTTTCTGGCAGGAGCTTGAGGATGGTCTGGATGAAGCTTTCTCAAGGTGGGTGATTTTACTGTGCCTTGTCCAGTCCCTCTCTGAAGTACACACACTGCTCTGGAAATAGCCGGTGGTTAGGGCTTGTCTCATAAATACTGCCACTCCCTCTTTCTGGCTCACCGCTGAGAGCTCACTCTACTTATATCTAAGAAACAGGCTGTGTTTTCAGTTTACTGGCCTCAACACCACACTTAGTCATCTTCTGCTTTCTCAGCCTCTCTTTCTTTTGGCCAGGCCCCACATGCAGCGATGTAACAGTGCGTTTTCATGTTGGGATAGATTGAAGCTGGCAGACAACAATGGTAGTGGTTGAGGGATAAATACAGAGCATTGGTTTTCCGTTACACAACTAGCAGGTTCAAGGTTGACTGGACACGTCCTTGAGTGTATTCCTTGTGCTTTTGCACAGACTGGGATTCCTCAAGGGCTCATTTTAAACTAACCCAACTCATGCAGAGCTCAAAGGACATTTTGTTTCAATGGCATGGCCTGATAGGGTGTTGAGGCCTGTGGAGTTTGGGGAGCTGAATCACAATTCCCAATATGTTTATTTGTTTTCTAATGTCTACCACAAAGTAAGAGTCTAATTCCAGTCTTATCAGTGCTTTAATTTCCCCCAGGACTCTTTTCATTTTCTCAGTTGAAACTGACAGTGGCTTCCTCTGTTTATCAGTCTGTCTGGAGGTAGGGACTGTTTGCTTCATAGATGTGGTAATCAAGCCTTAAGAGGCCATTCTAGCTGTTATCAGATAATTATTTGTCTGCACACACAGTAATTACTCACTAAGCCGTAATATCTGCTGTGGTGTCTGCTGCTGTGATTAACGAGGGGACTCTGTGGAGAAGTGATGGGCCACCCGGCGACAGATTGTATTAATTTGAGAGGATCTGGTTCAGGCCTTTTAGGAGGCAGGGGATCTGGTTCAAGCTTTTTGTCTATCAAGAGAGGGCTGATTGCAGACCTGCACTCTTATCTTTGAGGTGGCGTTGAGCCAAAGGTGAAACTAAGTGTCATATGGACTGACCTCTATGTCCAGCCAGACATGACCTGGACGTTCTGCTGATGGGGAGTGCGGGTGGGAGTTCCATGCCTGTAGCCGATATATGCTCTGAGTATGGAGAGTTTTTCATTACTTGAAGAGACTTTGAAGTGGCAGCCTGCCACTGGACTTTAACAAGCTCCTAGAAGCACTTTAGTATGGATTTTCTAAAAAGACCCAGTGATGACAGAAAAAGAGATTCTGTCTGTGAGACCTTAGTTTTCCCTCGACTGGGCTGTTCATAAACACCCTGCGTAATGGACAATCGGCTATATTTTGTTGTTGCTAATGCTTGTTATTTTCTTTCTATTCCTAGGGAATGGGGTGGAGTGAGGTCAGACTTTTTCTCTGAGTTTGAGGAAAGAGCTTTCAGTAAAAGGCAGTTTGTCAGTAGGTCTTCGGTCCCTCCAAATATGCTGTGGGTGGTAGAATGGGGTAGCAGAACTCTGGAAGTGGAAGGACGCATGTAATTTAGACAGAACAGTTTTCCTCCTTCAGTCAAGAACAGTTTGTCAATCCTCCATCCTTGTATGTTAGTGTTTTTACTAGTGCAAGTTCTAAAACGTATACAGAGTTGGCATTGCTTCCTTCATTCTCTGCGTGAGTGATTTTTAAGTTCAGCTGTATGTTCACGTAAACCTCTCCCTGTACATTCCTTTTAAACAATGCTATGTAGCCAAGTTGAGCCCAGGGCTTTTTCCTCAATACTAATACTGACCTTGGACTGATGAGCCATTGCTGTACCTCAAGAAGGATTACAATGCCATCTTCTGGTGTAAAAGGTTACTGCAAACTTTGGGCAGGGGTGGACATCATCTGCAGTTTCTCATTATGACTAATAGGGGACATGATTTTCTGATCTTTTAGTACTGGTATGAGGTTCTAACAGCTGTCTGACCTTTTCCTTTGCACCCCTCAGCCGCAGTCTGGATAGCTTTGAATCATACTCAGGTAATGACGTCATCCATTGGATGTGCAGTGTCCCCCCATTACTTCCCCCAGTCACCACCACATTCACCACCCTCATCCAAACTGTGACCCCCCCCCCCCCCCCCCCCCCAGTCACCCTTTTGTCCTCACCGCACCCAGCCCATCTGTCTGAGTGTGGATGTGTAGATTACCGCCATGTTGTTGCATATCTCCATGTAGGAGCATCCCATTACCACACCTTGGAACCCTGTCCTATTGACTTTCCCTTATGTTGAGACGATGCTGAGGTAACGAAGGGCTCAAACCGAGAAGTACCCATCTGATTTAAGTTTGGACTAGAGGATCCAACTTAACACCAGCAAAGTGCACAGAGGCTGGGAAGGCTGTGTATGTAAGGCAGGGTTCTCTGCTAAAGTGTTATTTATTCTTATTTTGTCCATGCCTCGGATTTGTGTTTTGTGTTTTTCTGCTTTATATCATCAGCCATTTCACCGTTGTTGCCACATCACTGAATGAGTGATGACATGGTGAGCCAAGTGGTGTTACTGCGGCAGCAGTCTGGCGTGTGTTGAGACATTGTCTTGTCAGGTCTGAGCGCTGTAGCCGTGTGAACTGATTTTCTTACTTAGTTAACCATACCTCACTGTTTGATCATTTCAAACAACATGCCTCTGCTGTTTTAGTTCTGGAGACTGTGACTATTTGTAGTTACACTTAAATTTGACACGTACAGTATCTTTAATGTCATGTTCAACGTTAATGTTTATGCTAGTAACCAATACACACATTTGACAATTAACATTTTACTGCTGCACAATGCTTTTCAATGTTAATGCTACCACATCTCCATTCATTTCAATGTATTGAGTGTTCACATCCTATCTGTTATGGTGTCTTTTGCCTGAATGTGATTAAGTCGTTCCTTCTCCCTGTCTAGACTCGCTGAGTCTCGCACTAATCCCCAGGTCCTGGACATTGGGGTAAACCCTCAGGACTTCAACACTGAAGAGTGCCTGTCCCCAACTAACTGGGACAAAACGGACGCAGACAACGCCGAAAAAGACGATATGTTTGGGTTCTAAGGGTGGAGCCGCTGCGGAAGCAAGGCGTCGAGGGAGGGAGAGAAAGATGGAGAGGGGTTTGGGTGAAAGCAGTAGAGGCAGTGACTGGGATGTCTGTGAAAGAATCGTAGTGCCATGGAGTTTGTACGTGATTCTCCCTGAAAGTCCACTCAGTGACGCCATCTTTAGGGATGTGACTGTTGGTGCGTCTAACTGACCAACCAGGTGAGACCTACCTGAGCAGAGAGCCTCCAGAACTCATACCAAAGCAATATAACCATTTGTTTATTTTAAATGTTAAACATGCAGTCATCTGGTGTTTGCTACATTCAACAGCGCATAATTTTTCTATTTGCCCACTGTATATGTATCTACTGGTATGTTTGTACTGTATGTGTGTGTATACCAAATGTAAGTATGTATCTACCGTATACATATGCTGATAGAAATGGAGCTATAATTTATCACTTGTTGAGCATTTGGTGAAGCCACAGTTAAGCGTTAGAGGCAGAAAATAATAGATAAAACAGGTCAACACATCTATGGTCAATGTTTGATGTGGAGTCGGGGCTAATGTTATGTTCCCTATGTTAATGTTCCTGTGGATGGAGGGGGAAACTTCACTGGTGATGGGTTTGAAGCCACCAGTGGAACTCCAGCCATGATGCCAAATATAAGAATAAAGAGTGTGGGTGACACTCACCTCCTCTGTGCTCTAATAATTGGGGAAACAGGCTTGATCAAAATTGACTTGCATATATAATGTGTGGGTTATATGTATGTTTATGTGTGTATAAAGACGACAATCTTATTTTTATTCTATTGCTAGATCTATTTTTGCACTCTACTCATCCCTCTCCAAAGCACATACTTTCATGTCGGGGATTGTTATAATAACATCAAACTCTTACATATACCACTGTAATGTCGTTTGTGCTTATAAATATTTTGATAGTTTACTCATCAGTTTGGCCATTTTTAATTTTGGGGATGGGGCATGAGGGTTTGAGTTGAGGTCAAGTCTCAGTGTTAATGTCTGACATTTTTCTTACAGTTTGAAATTTCTGGTATTATGTTATTCCCATTGAATTCAATAAAATGTATGTATCAATGTGAGAGGCTGTTTTAATGAAACCTATTACAGCTTCGCTTTCTCTCATAGGCCACCTGTGGTTACATTCAAGTAACTCATGAGTCATAACATTTGCATTTAAGCATGTTATTTGTGGGTAAAATTATAATTGGCCAACACTATATTAAACCATTTTGATGGTATACCCCCAAATTTTTTTGGGTGCATTTGTAAAATGTACCCTAAATCCATAACGTGATTGAACTCATTAACCTTTCTTGAGCGTACACCTGATATGCCCCAAAATAGTTATTTTGGCCATGAAGTGGCTGATTTAAAGTGGTGAGTTTGCTAGTTAGCTACATTTGACCCCATTGAGCTAGTTATTCAAAAAACTATCAAACCATACAACCAACTGTTAAACTTTTGCATTAGATCAATTAAAACTAATTCTGATGTGGGGAGGGTGAGGCGAAGTGCTGATGCGGTAGCAAACTAGCTTTAGCATTTCGCTTATTTTCCCCAATTTTGAAAATGTAAAGAATGCTAACTATTTATATATTTTTTACTTTTACTTCACTACATTCTTAAAGTGAAATAATGTACTTTTTACTCCATATGTTTTCCCTGACACCCAAAAGTACTCGTTACATATTTAAATGCTTAGCAGGACAGAAAATGATCCAATTCACACACTTATCAAGAGAACATCCCTGGTCATCCCTACTGCCTCTGATCTGGCGGACTCACTAAACACAAATGCTTTTTTTGTAAATGATGTTGGAGTGTTCCCCTGGCTATCCAGACATTTAAAAAAATAAAATTGTGCCGTCTGCTTTGCTTGATATAAGGAATTTGAAATTATTTATACTTTTACTTTTGATACTTCTATATTTTAGCAATTACATTTACTTTTGATACTTAAGTATATTTTAAACCAAATACTTTTAGACTTTTACTCTTAGTATTTTACTGGGTGACTCACTTTACTTTACGTATCTATAGTTTTACTCAAGTAGATAGGTAGGTAGGTACTTTACTGATCCCCGAGGGGGAAATTTCTTTGTCAAGCAGCTACAACATAACATAGGGCAGGTGCAAAATGCCAGAACGAAAATACACAAAAGACAGATACACGATACATGATACATAGAGCGGCAGTATGAAAAAGTATAGAAATACAAGATATCTGGAGTGCAAAAAAGCTATAAAAAGACATTGCAAGGTATGGGTGGTTGGCTGAATATGTACACTATACATTGGTGGATGTTGGATGGTTAACTATACTATACAGGTCGATGGCAGAGAAATACTTCAATAGCTAAAAATGCATATATGAGTGAGGGTAATAATCGTTTACTTAATAGACAGACTGGTTAAAGTATGATGATTGGGTACTTTTTCCACCACTGTCGCTACTCTAGTAGCTAAGGGATGGATCGAAATGTATAGAATCGGTACATGGGGGAGGGTCATGCTTTTTCAGTTTCAGTCGAGGAGGGTTTTGTATTTTTTAAATCTAGTCCAGGGAAGGGTCACGTAATTGATGACTTCAATATTTCTCAGTGTTTTAGAATTAGTTTCGTATTAGGCTATATATCGATGTGTGCCACCCCTCATCTCTGGTTCTCTGCTGGGCATGCAATATCAAGTGCACCTATAGGCTATTTAGTGTGGTCTCAATCAAATTATCCATAGGCTGCGAAGTGCATGCCTATGGATAGCTGCTGGGATGGTGTAAATAAAACTAGGCTGCATTACACACTGCAATGGATGTTCCAACCCTGAGCCTGCTCTGCTTTTGCTGATCAAAACCTTTTTTTGTGCTGCCTAACCAATGCTGTGCTGTGTAGGCCTACAGTGGCAGTTCAGGGGGAGAGTCAAAATAATTGTTTGTTTAGGCTTAGTTCAAAAAATGCTATATCTTGCACACGGACTAGCCTATAGCCTATGTTCTGCTCATTTTGAGAAGAACAACGCGAATATGAGGAGTGCCAGAGGTCAACTTTGATAGCTTGCTACTACTATAATTGATTTGAATAAAAACAATATGTTTCATGCCATTATGACATGACCTCACAATAAGCCAGATTCTAGTTACTGGTGTTGTGGTGCTGAAACTTGAACCAGCAGTCACGGCACAATCAATCGGAAATGGCAAAGTAGGCAAATTCGAGTAGGCGTAATTCATTTCAACCATCTCCGATCATTGTGTTCATACACACACAGAAACCTCTTAGCTTTACGTCTTTGAGATTTTCTTTATTTTAGAAACAAACAAAAATAAAAACAGTATTAAAGAAACAAGTGACATAAAATGAATTATAAATACAATATAAATAAGTATTGCACGAAAAAACTGTATTACAGAGACCTTTTTACAGCCTTACTCGCCTTGCCTTTCTTGCAGCAAACAAGTGACATGAAATTAATTATAAATAAGAGCATTGCACAAAAAACTAACTATATTACAGAAACCTCAGTGCAATATGCATAATGTAGCATTGTTCTTACTCGCCTTGCCTTTCTTGCAACAAATTAATCTACGATATCATAAGACAGCTGTTGTAAGACCACATGATTTATACTAATGATGGGAAGTCCACTGAGATGTTCTTGCACCGTAGTAGATCTCTGGTAGGTTTTAATCAGTTTGAGCTTAGAGAAGATCCTTTCAGCAGCAGCCACTGTAACAGGAAAAGTGGCAGTGATTCTCAGAGCTACCCACATATTGGGGTACATTTCTGTGCAGGAAGGTAAAGAGTTGTCATGTTTTTTATGGCAAATGTGGAAAGTTTTGCATTTCCACAGCAAGTTCCCTGCCATCAATATCTGGCTGTCCGTCATGGCTTAGAGCAGTGCTCAGGGTTTGACAGTGCTCTAGCAACTCTTCTTTTGACATGTTGGGGAAGTTGAGGAGCACTCCAAATGTGTCATTCACCTCTCCCAGGCTCTGAAATCTCTCATCAAGTGAAGAGAGGGCTGTATCCACTACCACATCAAAAAATGTGATTTTCATTTTTCGAAGTGCATCACCAATAGGCTCATCTGGAGCCTCATAACCAAAGTGCCTTTTTGTGGTTCTCAACCGCTTTTGTTTGAGTACAGCCTCCACGTTCATCTCCTCGCACATTTCCTTTGCAGTTGTCTGTGCATCAGAAAATCCAGTGTTTCTGTAGCAGGTAAAGGAATCTCTGGTTTTCTTCAGCAAATCGACAGCCACATCTAGCTGCATAGAGGGTGACTGCATCAGTTTACTCACATGCTGGATCTTGTTGAGGATATACCATATGACTGTGCAAATAGAAAAGCGGTAGGATCCAATCTCCTCCACCAAAGACTGGCCTTCAACTTTCACTACATGGTCTGCAGTAGTTTCCCTCACCTCCAGAAGAGCCTCTCTGACTTGCCCAGCCTGGTACCTTACTGCCTGAATGCTGTTTATCCTGCTTTCCCACCTGGTCTCTGACCATGATTTCAGGGTGGCATGTTTCAGGAGGATATCCCATCTATGGGTGGAGGCTGAGAAGAGTTTGAATAATTTAGCTAAATATCCAAAGTAGCCAATGGCATCTGGTGAGCTCTTAGCAGCATCAGCTCCCACCCGATTTAAAGTGTGGGCACCACATGGGACAAAAAAGGCTCTTGAGTTCTGTTGAAGCAGCCTAGCCTGAACACCTTTATTCTTTCCCTTCATGTTGGTGCCGTTGTCATAGGACTGTCCTCTGCAGTCCTCAAAGGGGCTGTTCATCTCCTCCAGCCTTTTGAGGATGAGAGATGACAAACTTTCCCCTGTTGACTCCTCTGCCACAAGAAAGCCCATGAAATGATCTTTAATTTGTGGTATGTCTTCTAGTAACACAATCCTGACAATGACAGAGAGCTGTTCCTTATGACACATCAGGGGTGCAATCTAAAATAATGGAGAAATACTTTGATGTTTTGATCGCTTCCACTATTTTTTCCAGTATTTTTGCGCTGATGGAGTCTATCAATTCATTTTGGATTATTTTGCCCAGGTTAATGTGTGTGACTGCCAGCTCCACTTTCCACCCTACCAACATGCTGCTTCATTACTGGATCAGATCTGGCCATAAGCTCCACCTCTTTGAGAAAACTGCCATTGTCTGGTTTGTTTAATGTGTCTGTGGATCCCCTTAAAGCCACCAATCTGGTAAGAACTTCATGCCACCTGTTTCTCTCAGCCTCAGCGAATGCCATCTCTTGCTTGTCTATTGTTAGCCCCTTTGCAAGACGTACCTCCAGTACCTTCCATGTTGCCATGTGTGTATTGTGCTCCTGGCTATCCTCAGTGGCTTGCATTTTTCCAATCCCTTAGTCCTTCTCTATTCAATTTGAAATCTCTCTGAGAAAACATTTTGCAGCAGAAGCAGTACACACTATCATTCTTTTTTGAGTACATTAGCCAGCTTCTTTTGATTTTTTCTCCATTGACTAAGACTATTGAAATAGTCATGCTGACACCTTCTCTCGTCTTTTTGTTTCGGAAACGTGAAACTGTTTTTTATTTGATATGGTCCTCTGAGAACAAACTCTGTTCTTACCTTATCAGTTAAAACAGATGGCCAGTCAGTAGGGTCAATTGGTGCAGCCTTTTTGTAGATGTCTGATGCTGCATTGCTGGGCTGTGCTGAGGTAGAGGGAACAGAAGCACTTGATGCTGCATCGCTAGGCTGTGCTGAGGTAGAGGTAGAGAAGGTGTCTGCAGGTGTCCCAGGATTTGCAGGGGTGGGATTCAAGTATTTCAAAAGTGCATCTGAAGAGAGAAGAGGAGTATATGTGACCATTGGGTGTTACATTATATTAATAAAAAAGCTGCTGATAGTGAAACTATACAATAATAGCACCTATAGCCTAAACACATTAGCAAGAGTAATTACACCTAGCATTCACGCACAAAACATGTATTCAATGAGCACTTCTCTAGCAATACATATAAGATTAATCAATAATGAAAATGCAATTATTAATTACAAAAGGGGATGGGAAAGGAAAAGCATTTTAATTTACTTTTACAAGCAGGACTGACGTTGGCTAACTGGACTAGCTAAGATGTCAATAAAATGTAGGCCTATGCCTGATTTCTTGAGGCAGACAGTGGATGGTTCGTGCAGCACACTTGAAATAAAACGTGTATTTCTCAAAATTATGTTATAGGTTAGGTTATTCCCCAAACACCTGAATAGTCTTTCCAACATTCCCTAATGAATTTAAGGTAAAAGTAACTGACATTAACTCTAGCTAGCTAGATATTTAAATTAGTGAACGTTACTAGTATCATCCAAAATAAACTAGCTAGTAGTAGGCTGGACACATTACATTTTTTACAATGCTTTTTTCTGATAAAAACTGGTTCATTGCATAATATGGCCATATTTCCCAGCTGCTTGCCGTAGTTTTGAAGTAATCACGAAAAAACAGGCCTTATTTTAGGGCATTTTTCACCCTGCCAGCTCCTATTAGTTTTATTGAGCACCGTGGCACCAACTCGCCTTCCAAACATTCTATTCCCAGTTTATTGTTCTACGTCACAATGCCTGCTTCGCTATTGTTGGCAATGAGACCTGTCCACGTTGTTTGTAGTTATAATGTAAACAACAACAAAGTCAGGAACCATTTTAATCAGGAGCATCTCCTCTTTGTAATTATGTAAGTCTGGGCAGCAGACATAAGCACAGTTGACATCAAGGTGCGGATGTTTACTTTCTACACAAGTAGTTTTTTTCCAGTTTCGTCCGACGAACAGATTGTAGTGGTAAAATAAAAATGGATAATTGTTTTTGTGCCATTTAGGCGAAATGGAATTCTAAGCATCACTCCAGTCAAAACAGCCTCTGCGAACGTTCGATTCCATTCATTTGCTATGGGCTCACGCTAGTGTTCCAGTTAGCCAACGTTATTTTGCTGTTTTTCAGCCTTGGGTGAATTTTGACTCGTTCTATTGTCCAGCCTACTAGTAGTAACACTGCTCCAACGGTAACTACTATGCAATTAGATAAACTATTCATTCATCACATCACATTACCTCTGTCTTTATCCCGTTTTTCCACCTCTTCTCTTCTTCTTTTTCTTCCCTGGGCACCAGAGGGCTTTGGTCTTTTTGACATTGTTTGAAGTAGGCTACTGATGCTAATTTATCATGTTTCACGTTCAGTGTCACTCACTACTTCAGATAACTGAACTCGCCCATCCCCCACAGTCAGGTAAGTCTAACTATGAGCGATTGATGCACCGGGCCGGGGTGACGCTGTGGGCAACACAGAAAATATGGCCTAATAAGCTATGTAGTTATGTTGTTGTGGGGGCTTTCGCTTTTTTGTAATATTTCGAATTAATATTATTAAAATAGTATTAGTAAAAAAATGTAATTAATTAAAATGTTCACCTATTTGGGCACCCCTAGCATTTGCCTATTCCGCCTATGCCACAGGCCGGCCCTGCGCTTTAAATAGCCTACCTCCATGTCAGTGAAGGGGTGTTAAGTTAAAACCAGGACTCAAATTGACGGTGTATGAGAGGGTATGCCATAGGCCTACCTTTTATTAAAGAAAAAAGAACAGGACTACCAATTGTTAGCTTAAGATTTTTGAATTTTTGAAGAAAAAAAACAGATCAGATTATATAAAGTGATCTATAATAGCACTTTGGGACGCGATGACTTATTCTAGAAACAAGCTGAAAAAAATACCCAGGAAAGACGTGACTCCAATGCATATGGGGATATCATTGTTTCGTTGACATTCAGAGTCTGAGCTACAACCTTCTATTGCAGAGGAGACAAAAAATGTACTTTGCTTGGGAAGTAATCTAATTATGTCACTATCAATTGATTAAGCTATTCACTTTCTGTACAAAATAATATGTTTAAACCCAGAAAGATTTTAGGGAAACAGTTGTGACCTTCTCTCGTTTGGTTAAGCCAAGGAAGAAGTAGTTAAAGTTTACATTTTTCAGGCCTACTGTCTGTGGTGGAAAGGTAGGCCTAAAGTACCATGCTCAGATTCCTTCCGATGTCTCAGATTTAATTTCGTTGCAAACAGGACACACTGATTTGGCATTGGAGAAATATGATAAGATTAACAAAAAAGCCTATCTCTCGGTCCATTCTTCGCCTGTAATTTCAGTAATTTGTGTGGTATTAAAAAATATTCTGCTAATATGCAAAATGACTTAGAATTGCATTTCTTCTCGGACCTGCAAATACTGATGACAGGGGCGTTTGCCTATTTTGTGGCCCCATTCAAAGCTTGCTTTAGGGGCCCCTTGTATATCATGACAATTTATTTGATAGCACACACCAATGCCAAAGTCCTGTCATTATACTTTTGATTAGCTAGTATTATAATTTCCCTTGAACTAAAGTGTTCTCTTGTCAGTTAAAATAGGACAGTGAAAGACTTATAGTAGTTCTGACTGTCAATGGTTTTGCCTGTTGTAAGTCGTTTTTTTTATTCACGCCATTGTTCCATATTGGCACGATGTGATCTGCCCTTCCGCTCAGGAAGGAGATGCGTTCTGTTTCCTAAAGATGAACGTACTTTGGTGCGAAAAGTGCAAATCAATTCCAGAACAACAGCAAAGTACCTTGTGAAGATGATGGAGGAAACAGGTACAAAAGTATCTATATCCACATTTTAAAAAGTCCTATATCGACATAACCTTAAAGGCCGCTCAGCAAGGAAGAAGCCACTGCTCCAAAACCGCCATAAAAAAGCCAGACCCATGTGCAGTTTGCTGCACATGGGGACAAAGATTGTACTTTTTGGAGAAATGTCCTCTGGTCTGATGAAACAAAAATAGAACTGTTTGGTCATAATGACCATTGTTATGTTTAGAGGAAAAAGGGGGAGGCTTGCAAGCCGAAGAACACCATCCCAACCGTGAAGCACAGGGGTGACAGCATCATGTTGTGGGGGTGCTTTGCTGCAGGTGGGACTGGTGCACTTCACAAAATAGATGGCATCATGAGGAAGGAAAATTATGTGGATATATTGAAGCAACATCTCAAGACATCAGTCAGGAAGTTAAAGCTTGGTCGCAAATGGGTCTTCCAAGCATACTTCCAAAGTTGTGGTAAAATGGCTTAAGGACAACAAAGTCAAGGTATTGGAGTGGCCATCACAAAGCCCTGACCTCAATCCTATAGAACATTTGTGGACAGAACTGAAAAAGCGTGTTTGAGCAAGGAGGCCTACAAACCTGACTCAGTTACACCAGTTCTGTCAGGAGGAATGGGCAAAAATTCACCCAACTAATTGTGGGAAGCTTGTGGAAGGCTACCCGAAATGTTAAACCCAAGTTACACAATTTAAAGGCAATGCTACCAAATACTAATTGACTGTATGTAAACTTCTGACCCACTGGGAATGTGATGAAATAAATAAAAGCTGAAATAAATAATTCTCTCCATTATTATTCTGACATTTCACATTCTTAAAATAAAGTGGTGATCCTAACTGACCTAAGACAGGGCATTTTTACTAGGATTAAATGTCAGGAATTGTGAAAAACGGAGTTTAAATGTATTTGGCTAAGGTGTATATAAACTTCAGACTTCAACTGTACACCTACCCATCCACCCAGACCAACTGCCCTACTTTCATTTTTGCCTTAAGTAACCTTCTGTCTTCTGTAACCATAACAAACGTAACATATCAAACTAATTTGAGTGTTCCGGATTTACATCTTGTCTATGAGAACAGGCTGAAATGTGTGCTCAATGATCACCCTTCCACGGCTCACACAGGCATCCTGCTCTAGGTCTGCAGATTGCAGGGCCACATTATTTCATTTGGAGGAGAACTGAATAGAATGAATTCCGATTAATGTAGTTATCACACTTCATCTTTGGCCTCTGGATCTTGATGATGAAGCCGTCGATAGTGCCAATGATGTTGTCTATAGCACAGACTCTGTGGAAAAGCCGGATGTTGCCCTCTTCTCGCAGTCTTTGGGTGGCAGGTAGCCTAGTGGTTAGAGTGTTGGACCAGTAACCGAAAGGTCGCTGGTTCGAATACCCGAGCTGGTGAAAAACCTGTCGATGTGTCCTTGAGCAAGGCACTTAACCCTAATTTGCTCCAGGGGCGCCGTACTACTATGGCTGACCCTGTAGGTAGGCAGTCATTATAAATAAGAATTTGTTCTTAACTGACTTGTCTAGTTAAATAAAGGTAAAATAAAAACAAAAGTCCGTAGGCCAGGTGATGTAAACCGGTGCAAGTTTGCATACAAATGTCAGGACCTCCATGATGGCGATGTGGGATGCTCCTTGGGAAACATCAAATTTGTCTGACATTTCCTGGAAGCAGTTCTGATTGGCAAGGTACCATACAAACATCAGAACTTTTTTGATCAGAGGAACTTTAGGGCAACCTCCAGGCTAATGTGCTTCGTCGTGCCTCTACTGCTTCAGTTGGATGGTAAGGTTGCCAAACTGGGTGTGGGTAACTCAGAGATGTCCCCTGAAGATGTGGTTATCCATTTGCAGCAAGACCTGCCATGCTGTCCCAATGTTTCAGTACCTGTGGAATGATAGATCCCAGTTGGAAGGCTATTACATTCCTAAGGAAAATCGTCCGAGTTGACAGCTTGAACTGGCTTGAACGCACTGAAGTCAGAGGTCAGAAATGTCCTAGTCGGAATATCCGAGTTCCCACTTGTCTTGAATGAGGCACTAGAAGGTCCTGTGTATATTGTGTTTTCAACCAGCAACTATCTGGAAATAACACAAAGCATTTTTCACACTTTTAGAGTGTTAAACAGGAAAAGCAGAATCTTTACTGTCCTGGGCCTTTAGTATCTGACATTTCAGTTAGTTTGAAATTACTTTAATATCAGGTATTATGGTACTTATAGTACTCCCATTTAATAAAATAAATTGTATGTATCAGTAGCTAGGTTTCCATCCAATTGGCGACAGATTTTCATGCGAATATTCAAAAATCTGCATAAATAAAATATGCAAATTTTCTCACCAGAGATGTTTCCATCAAATTGTGCACATAAAAATAACTTTTGCGGTTAAATTCCCATGTACTGAATAAAAAATTGTAATTAAATGGGTTTCCATCGCACTGACAATTTTTTTTTGTTGTATAGCGAATGTGCCCACTCTTGTATTGGCACCTGCGCTCTTGCCAACCACTGGCAGATACAGTGCTGGTATAGCCTACATTATGAGATTATTATGTCAAAGGGCAGGCAATCATGTCACCAGAATACAGGGCCGGCCCTAGCTATTTGGGGGCCCTAAGCGAGATTTGGTTTTCGGGACCCCCACCTTGCGGGGAAAACTTTTGGTGGTCCCCCTCTTGATGGTAGAGAGGGTTTTTTGGTACATTTCCTGTAATTCTCTCAATTTTTCCATGAGGCATAGAGAAAATGTTGTGGTTTTAAAGCTAATTGAAGGGGGTTGGGGGCCTGCTAGCAGCTGGGGGCCCTAAGCGACCCCTTATATCGCTTATGCCCAGGGCCTGTCCTGCCAGAATAAGACCCTCAATATTTATTGGAAAGGAGCGTTAAGCTCATCACGTTGCACTTTCACCACCCTGTGACGTTCATAGTTGATTTCCTCTGTAGCTAATAAACTGCATGGTTTCCCGAGTCGTAGTGGGAGGACCACACAACAGGTCACAGGTGACGGAAACCAAGTTTACTTCAACATGATGGTTTTATCAATATTTGCGCAAAAAAGTGTTTCCACCGCCATTTATCGCATAACGGACTTTACCGACACTAAAAGATCCCACCTTGCCTAACGTATTTTGTTTTGTCGACATTTGGAAACTTTACCGACAAAATTAGCTGTTTCCATCAGGCCTGTCATTACATTTTATTTGTACTTAACTCACATAAAAATGTTGGTTACTGTGAGAGGCTGATGTTTAAAATTAGATATACTGTAACCACTCGAGGTTGACAAGGGAATTAACATTAATTCCTGCCCGTCTTGTCCTGTCAATTGTTATGTTCTCTTCTACCTTTCCTGGCTGGAATATAGAATAAAAAAAAACAGAAGCTTCTGGCGTTTTCTGAGGCCAATGTGGCATGTTGAATTTATTTTCTTCCTATGAATTTGGTTCTAGCATTTGAACCGCTTTGGCTATATAAACTATTATGAATAAAATGTAAATTGAATTTTAAAACAATGCAATATTAATTATATTCAGCTTCAAATCATAAAATACAAGTTAAATTCATGAAATCAATGATTAAATCAAATAATAAGCCACCTGTGGTTACAGTACATTCAAGTAACTCATGACATTAAGCAAGAAAACAAACTCATGTTATATATGATTTGCCAACGTCATATTAAACAAATCGATCGTATCCAAATAATGATAGATTCCTCGTCCATCTGTCAAATTTGCCCTATAACCTGAAGATGTCACGTGAACTCATTGATCTTTCTTGCGCATGCAGCTGCCCCTAAATTGAGGCGCCAATTACACCAAGTGTTTTTGGCTGTGCAGTGGCTGATTTGACAAAAGTGCAAGTGGTGAGTTTATTATCATCAGCTACAGTTAATTTAGCTAGCTAGTTATACAAAGAACTATCAAACCACACAACCAACTATCAAACTTTTGTGTTGGACCGATAAACATTTTTCCAATGGCGTGGGGGAGGCGGAAGCGACGTGCCAGCTAACGTTAGCTAGCTCAGTATCTTTGTCAACGGTTAGCTAGTTAGCTAACGTTAGTCAAGCATTTCGCTTGTTTTTACACCTTTGTATGTAAAACATAATACCCAGCTAAGATCATTATTTAACCATGACACCTCTTCAAATAAGTGAATGCGACGAAATATGTTAACTTTAGCTAGCTAACTAGTTTGTCTCGCTATGAAATGTTTTAGGGTGCGTTCGTAAATTCACTCTGCGATCTACTCAGATTTCAGACCACTCGCCTGAGTGTGCCTGAGCGCAGAATAATGTATGAATTTACGAACGCTCTACACCCGTTGAATATGTCCGGTTGCCAGCAGCACAATTACAGTCACCAACCCTCTAGATAACATGAAAACAGCATATCCATCTCTGTTAGGGGAGTAAAATGGTCAGCGTGAGGTGTTCTCATTTGTCTGGAAGTAGGTAGCAAGTTAGCCAGGGTGCTTCACTGCCGTTGAGGTCAGAACGCTCGGCTCAACCATACTCTTCGTCCAGTGTGCGCTCTGAATTTACGAATGGACAATCTGACAACCCTCTGAATAGACGACCTCACTCTGGCACTCCAGATTGAATTTACGAACACACCCTTAGTGTGAGACGGTGATGTGCCTTGATGAATCGTATTTCCAAGGCAGCTTCAGTTGCTAGCTAACAGTCAAACAATATAATGGTAATTGTGTGATGTGAGGTTAGCCAACTGCATGTTTAACAAGACACTTCAATCAACGGTAACTAAAAGCTAGCTAACTTTCTCATTGATCAATTAGCGTAAATATGGGATTGGTGACAGTGTACCCAGTTCTAGACTTTGTTTGGTATAATCCGTTTTTGTTTTGGCTGCGGGTCTCCCTGCCTGTCGCTGTGTCAGGGTGTAGCCAGTCTCTGAATTTAGATTTTAAAGGGTTAGTGTTCCCACATGGCCATATCTCATGACCATGTCACAGCGAGTGTTTAAAGAAGATAGAAGGACCACCTGTGTGGAGCGATTTTAGTGCGAACAGAAATAATTTGAATTAAAAAAAAATATATATTTATTTTTTTATGCACACATTTAATCATCGAATTGATGAATTTAACTTGTATTTTATGATTTTAAACTGATTGTAATTAGTATTGCAATTTCAATTGTATTCATAAATGCTTTTATAGCCAAAGCGGTTCAAATGCTAGAGCCAAATTCATATAGGAAGAAAATAAATTCAACATGCCACATTAGCTTCAGAAACCGCCAGAAGCTTCTGTTTACCGCAGAGTGATTTTCATTCTATGTTCTCCTCTACCTTTCCTGGTTGGCAAAGTACCAGGATGTTTTCTCAGGTTTTGAATCTGAATTTAGAGAACTGAATTTGAGAACTGAATCTGAACGCATCTGAGAAGTTGAATACTCTAGTGAAAGAGGATAAACTACACTGATTTCAGAATAAAAAAAATCATAGGCTGTGAAGACTGAACTGCCTCATGCTAGTCAGCTGGAAAACAATTACATAGGACACATGTTCAATGTATTGGTATTAAGCTGTGTAGCCACTGAATTCTGGTAGTTGTCGCTCCAAGAGTTGCCTCAGTAAACAATCCTTGCTTTCCAGGATCTTTGGGATGTCCCTACCCCATTGAAATTGGTTTGGGTTAGGGTATGGCTTTAGTTTGGGTAGGGGTTAGGGTTTAGCGTAGGGAAGTCCCAAAGACCCCAAATAACACTAACCCTCAGTGAACGGCGTCAAGTACTCTCAGACAGCTAGTAAACTGGCTAGATGGGGTGGCGAAATGTGAATTTGGACCAGTCCCTGAGAAATGACAACCCAAACATCAAAACATAGCTTGAAGCGCTACTTTGTAACCTGCTATGTTTTTTTAGTGTCTCTGAAAACATTTGAATGACAACTTGAGGATTACCCTCCACAAAAAGCAAATGTAACACACCAGATTTTGCAGGCTTCACTGCTGTAACGTTAACGTTACCACATAGTTTGATTGTTCTTAGCACATCACTTTACATTTGGGCATAGCATCCATTGTTTGTCATGACACCCAACACCCTACCATGACACGTTCCAGTATATGGCCAGTGGGCATTCTTTGCACTTTATTTAGCTGGCAAGCTTCTATCTACTCAACACACTGTAGAAGCAGTAACATTGTACAGTAGTTCACTCTCCTCTCCGACTGGTGTCGTTGCTTGGGTTATAGTGTCCAGTCTTGCTGATGAGCGCCAAGGCAAGATAGGTTTATAGCTATGTAAAGAGGGCCCTCTTTAGGACAGATAATGAAATGCAAAAATTTATTTCTTGTTTTGCTAGTGTTTTCTCCACATTTTATATTGCCCCTTTTCAGTGGATTAAATGCCGATTACAAGTACATCGTAACAGGCTAATATCGGCCGATAAACCGGAACCTGCTCGCCCCATTGTAAGGCCTTCTGTACCATTACCCCTAAAATCGTCACACTATCACACATTTTGAGATCTTTGGCCCTCAATCCGGAGAGGGCATGGAACAGGGGGATTTCTTGTGAAGGTCACTAATGGGACCTTGCACTTGGCAGGGTTCAGTGACATTCTGCTTGCATGTCTAAGTTGTTCAGGGTAGGGCTGGGCGGTATGGCCTAAAACTCATATCTAAAAAAATTTCAAGATTCACGATATGGGTGATTCTCAAGCAACAGTGCTACTGTTAGATAACAAATAAGCAGTTAAACCAACAATATTTAACTTTTTCATGATATCAAATATAATGTAAAGTTACTATTGATGTTAATTGTAATAATTTAGATTTTAAAAAACGCTGTCTGATATCTTTTCATTACCGTAACACATTTTTAAGTTGAGAAATCATAAGTAACAAAAGTATACATTTAAAAGATTCTCATTGCATGCACACTTGCATATACAGATACAGGGATTTCATTCAAAAGTGTTATTTTAAATAAAAAAATAATTATGTCATTACTGTAATTTAAACCTGCTTTTTCACATAGATTTTATTTGTGGTTTTGTTCATAGGAAATGATATTCTAAAACAATAACATCAGTAGAAAGGGAATGTTACATATTTCCAACACATCTCAAACGTTTTCTGTAGTGTTGTAGTGTAATTTGGATATTTGGCAAAGATGGGAGTGTTTACATTACGGTAATGAAATACCATGCTTCGGTAATGAATCCCAATTTATCAAACTAAAGTTTTACTTTAAATCAATGAGAATGGCCTCTCCAAAATCATGACAGGAATGCAGAACGTTTTTATTTGGTAAGACTTAAATTGTAACAAGTTGTAACAACTACAAATTCCCCCAGTCAAGCCTCCTGCTGACCAAACATCCCATCTTACACCTAATAATGCTGTAACATTAAACACAATTAAATGATTATAAATGTATTAAAGTATTTTTAGGTCATTTTTGTGTAGTGCTTTGCCCAAATCTCAGGCAGCACACTGAAGTGTCTGGCAGAGGATGTTGCAGGCATGGGCTCAGGAATGACTTCTTTGATATCCGTCTCATAGTACCAGACCTTGTCGCCAGGGAACCGTATAGCTGGCACAAATAACTTGTTTTCCCCCTGCTTTGCTCATGGTCTCGATTTCACATTGTCCACCAACAATCTGATAATGAATGAGAAGCAGCCAACAATTTGAATTCTGAAAAAGCTATGTTAAAATGTAAGTGTACAAATTGAGCTCTACCATATTTGTTAATATAGGCCTACCTGTGTGACTGTGCCAGGGTACAGATCTCCATCATAGTCAACAAGACAAAACAACAAAGCAGGAGTTCAGAAATTGTCTAGAGATGTAACAGATTACACTTTCATATACAGGTATGTATGAGCTTGCCTGATGCACTTTCATAGTCCCTGGCACTGTCTTCAGGGAAGAAGGAACCAATTCCCCACTTTTTAAGATCTGTTCCTTCGTCACATCAAAAAGAGTTACAGAACTCTGTTTGGAGATGCTTAGCTGGTTTCTTTTTTTAGCGTTACACCTGTAGGAATTGTCCCTCCTTCTTTTGTTGTTTTTCTTTGGGAGTCGTGTCTTTGGATGACTTCGATAGACCACTCTCTTTTCATTGTTTTTGATACCTGCAGAATTATTACCTAACACTAACACAACACCAATAGTAAAATCTATAACATCTAACAATTTACAACAAATTCCAGGTCCTATTTGATATGTACCGTTATGGGTAACACTTTACATTTAGACTACATTAATTAGATATAAGTCGAATAGGTTGCACGCACACACACACACACACACACACATCTCACTCTACTACTATTACATAACTAGGTAAGACTTTACATTAAGTCTAAATTCATTAGATGTAATAGCATAGTAATTCATGCATTTATAACATAGCAGTTACTATTAATTACTATGTAATAGCTATGTAATTGCAGTTTAGAGGTACAAGGTATTACACAAGTGGAACAATGTGTGGGGGAGGGGGAGCTCTCTAGAGGTAAGGGGATATAAATGTTGCATCTTATTTTGGTAACACAACCTTCAGCATCCACTATGCCCTGAAGAGACCCCCCCCCCCCCCGTCCCCCATCCCTTCCTACACTTGTATAATACCTTATACAGCTAAACCGCAATTACATAGCATTTACATAGTAATTAATAGCAACTACTATGTTATTACATCTAATGAAGGTAGACCTAATGTAAAGTGTTACCTACTTATGTAATAGTAGTAGAGTGAGATAAAACTGTGACCAGTGCCTGTTCAAGTGTTTCTGGGGCTTTTCTGTCTCTATGGCATAATTCAACTTATTGTAAAGAGGCTCAATTAGTTTGAGTAAAAAATATCTATACAATTCAATAGGGAATCCATCTAGCCCTGGAGATTTTCCCCCAGGAGTGTTGAAAATGGATTCCCTAATTTCCTCTGATGTAATTTCTTTCTCCAAGTACTCTCTCTCCTCTTCAGTTAACGTTTGTAAATTGAGTTTGTTCAAAAACTCATGCATTGTGGCAGGGGCATCCCCTTCAGACTTGTACAATGTTTCATAAAACTCTAAAGGCTAGATTCATTTCCTCAGGACTGTGAACAACTGTGTTATTGGGCATCTTAATAGAGCTAATAACTCTACTAGCTTGCTCTTGCCTGATCTGCCAAGCAAGCAACTTTCCTGCTTTATCTCCATGTTCATAGTAGTTTTGTTTTGTTCTCCTAAGAGCGTTTTCCGCTTTGTGTGTCGTCAGGGTGTTATATTCCAATCACTTTAAATCTAGTTTTTGTTAAGTCGTCAAATGTTATACTATGTTCATTTTCCAGATCTCTAATTTCTTTCTCCAACGAATCTACTTGAGCCTTATACATCTTACGAGCACCTGAACTAAACAATATTATTTGCCCCCTCAGATATGCAAGGAGAGCTTCTCGTAAAATTAGGGGGGAGGCAGAGTTGTTATTGGTGCTAAAAAAATGTCTGAGTGTTCAGAAATGTTACAAATGTGGGATTGTTTAGTAAGTATGTGCCAACTGACTGGTAATAAAGCTAGCAGGGCAGAAGGATCTGATATACATTTTAGTAAATACTTACACCCAGTAGTTAAACTTCCCTTGCCTGCAGGAATAAGAAATACGTTGATTCTAGAGTAACTGTTATGGACCGGGGAGTAAAATTAGTATTCTTTAATCTTTTGGTTGTGAATTCTCCATACGTCTACAAGTCCAAAGTCTTTCATTTCTGCTTTTAACATTTTAGCTGCCTGTGTGAGGTTGATACTATTAGAGGAAGATCTATCACTGGAAGGGTCCAGTACCAAGTTAAAATTTTCATTTTACATTGA
The DNA here is from genome assembly GCA_023634145.1 of Thymallus thymallus. Taxonomy (NCBI): domain Eukaryota; kingdom Metazoa; phylum Chordata; class Actinopteri; order Salmoniformes; family Salmonidae; genus Thymallus; species Thymallus thymallus. The sequence continues at coordinate 21,820,249 of CM042405.1, read as the reverse complement.
CATTTATTCATTTAGCAGACTCCCTTATCCAGAGCGACTTACATTAGTGAGTGCATACATTTTTCAATTTTGTTTTCGTACTGGTCCCCCGTGGGAATCAAACCCAGAATCCTGCTGTACCAACTGAGCTACACGGGACTAATGGGCTCAGTGTTAATGAAACCTTGAATGATCACAAACCTACCCCCTTTTTAGAGCTGAAAGATGAATAGTACAGTCGTGGTCAAAAGTTTTGAGAATGACACAAGTATTGGTCTCCACAAAGTTTGCTGCTTCAGTGTTCTTAGATCTTTATGTCAGTAGTTACTATGGTACACTGAAGTATAATTACAAGTATTCCATAAGTGTCAAAGGCTTTCATCAACAATGACATTCAGTTTATGCAAAGAGTCAATATTTGCAGTGATGACCCTTCTTTTTCAAGACCTCTACAATCCGCCCTGGCATGCTGTCAATTAACTTCTGGGCCACATCCTGACTGATGGCAGGCCATTCTTGCATAATCAATGCTTGGAGTTTGTCAGAAGTTGTGGGTTTTTGTTTGTCCCCCGGCATCTTGAGGATCGACCACAAGTTCTCAATGGGATTAAGGTGTGGGGAGTTTCCTGGCCATGGACCCAAAATGTCGATGTTTTGTTCCCTGAGACACTTAGTTATCACTTTTGCCTTATGGCAAGGTGCTCCATCATGCTGGAAAAGGCATTGGTCGTCACCAAACTGTTCTTCGCCTCACTGTGCGTGCAGATGCACTCACACCTGCCTGCTGCCATTCCTGAGCAAGCTCTGCACTGGTGGTGCACCGATCCCGCAGCTGAATCAACTTTAGGAGACGGTCCTGGCGCTTGCTGGACTTTCTTGGGCTCCCTGACGCCTTCTTCACAACAATTGAACCTCTCTCCTTGAAGTTCTTGATGAGCCGATAAATGGTTGATTTAGGTGCAATCTTACTAGCAGCAATATCCTTGCCTGTGAAGCCCTTTTTGTGCAAAGCACAAAAAGAACAATGATTTCAAGCACCATCCTACATTTAAAGCTTCCAGTCTGTTATTCTGACTCAATCAGCATGACAGAGTGATCTCCAGCCTTGTCCTCGTCAACACTCTCAGCTGTGTTAACGAGACAATCACTGACATGATGGCAGCTGGTCCTTTTGTGGCAGGGCTGAAATGCAGTGGAAATGTTTTTGGGGGATTAAGTTCATTTTCATGGCAAATGAAATTAATTAATTAACTTTGTAATTAATTGCAATTCATCTGATCACTCTTCATGACATTCTGGAGTATATGCATATTGCCATCATCAACACTGAGTCAGCAAACTTTGTGGAGACCAATACTTGTGTCATTCTCAACTTTTGACCACGACTGTACACTTGACCCACCCACTCTCTCTTCAGTTTACCATGCTCTGTCAGTTAGGCGTGTCTCCTGAAGAAGAGCTATATCAAACTTATGCTGCTTTAGATAATTCAGAATGTGTTTGAGCTTGACTGGGCATTTAGTACCCTACTGTTAAGTGTCATAAATGTATAGTTATTAGGTGCCGACATCTTTAAAGATGATAAGAAAATTGGATAAAGAAACAAAATTGCGTTGAGTGTATACAACTTGTACAAAATGAAATTGTGAAAGTATAAAATAGTAAACATCTCGTAAGCTAATGCCTTGACCCTACCACAAACCCACCCAACCCCCTCCCCAACTGAGGGAGTTAAAAAACCCATACCCTTGGACGCTAGTCTTTAAGCTAGATATACCTGCTATGCATAGCTTCACCCGAATTAGCTTAATTATATGAATATGGCATTAGAAGTGCATTAACTGTTCCCTGTAACATAAAAATATTGTTAGTCGAGTAACAAAATACAATTAGAATCATAGTGACAAACCTCGACTATTTGGCCCCACCTGAGCATGTTTCAGCCACAACAAAAAACAGAGGATGCGTTCTTGTCACCAACAGCGCCTAAACAAATGTCAACTAATCGGCATTCCCCAAGGCGCCCTGAAACCTGTGCCGCACGGCTTCAAAAACGATGACCACTAACGCACCCAAGCAGCACAGGAAAAAAGACATCAAGCTATGATGAATAAATGAAAACCTTAACCAGACGATAACTATCATCCCTCAAATATAAAATAGGGACAAGTAGTTAAACATTCACCATCCTCCTGAGTTCACCTCCCCCCAAAATATTATATATTTATATACACATGTACGCACGCACAACTGTAAAGCTATCAGCTAGCTGGCAATTAGGCGGCCAGCCAGTGAGTAGCTTATCCCTGCCTCGGCATCACTAACGCCAGCATACATCTCTAACAATAAACAAGCCAACAAACGTAATAGCAGCTAAAGTAATACAAACAACATAGTTAGTTAGGTTTGAAACCCAGTCAAAAGCCACATAGCTATTTAACCAAACCAGACCTCTATGCGTAAAATAAAAGTATACCGGAAAAATGTAACTACCTGGCATAGTGTGGCTGTAGCTATAGTCACACCCTTGTAAACTTAGTGAGCTGGCTAAATAGCCCAGCCAACATGAGCTATGATCCAACTTTACCTCGCCAGTCATTGTCGAGCTAGCCATCTAGCCAGCCAGCCATTCGATCCTATGAGTAATTTCGTTGTATCCTCATGTTCAGTTCACTATCCACTGTATCCAAGTTCAAAAGACAGTTCCTCATGATGTAGTACTAGATGTGAACAAGTCAGGGAGTACTTTCCTCATGTATGTTTCAGCCGTCTTCACAGTGCAACCTGACAATGTGTTGTGTGACACAACTGCACATTTTAGTGGCCTTTTATTGTTCCCAGGACAAGGTCCACCTGTGTAATGACCAGTCTGTGGTGGCCAGTGCCATCTTTTTTGCATTGGTGTGCTGGGGAGCAAACATTAAAGCCGGTGATGCTTCTCGGGTAAATAAGCTGATCAGGAAGGCTAGCTCTGTCCTGGGGATGAGCCTTGACACTCTAGAGGAGGTGGTGGAGAGACTGATCTTGGCCAAACTGCTGGCCATCATGGACAACGTCACCCACCCTCTGCACGTCATGGTTATGACGCAGAGGAGCACCTTCTGTCACAGACTGATCCCACCACGGTGTGCCAGAGAGCGCTACAGGAGGTCCTTCCTGCCGGCGGCTATTAGACTATATAATGCCTCACCGGGGTGCCGTGCCGTCGGCAACATAGATCTGGAACTGTTGGGGTGCTAGGACCTAGTTTAACAATTATGCATCCATCCGTGAGTAACTCTGGTCCGTCATCACTCATTCACTCAGGACCTATTTATTCATGCAGGTCTGTATATACATACTCATGTACAGTTGTTATATCATATCACGTGCAATATTGCTAGTAATTCCTGGACCTAACTTACGTAGGCATTCATTCAGGAATGCATATTAGTATCCTGTCAGTTGCACCTTTTTCTCATTGCTTTTAGTATATCGAATGTGCAATACGTGCAGTTGTCTGTAATTAAACCCTGCGCACTAAGGACTGTATTTTAAGGGAATTACTATTATTACCCCAAATTATATCATACACACATTTAGCTATTTAAGTATCTCTTCCTGTCATTTACCTGTACAGTTTGTGTAACCATGCAAGTATTCACTTATCTGTGAATATAACTGTATATTTACCTGTACAGCTAATTTAACCATGCAAAATATTCACTTACCTGTTCATTTAGCCAGTCTGTCTATTAAGTAAACTATTATTACCCTCGCTCATATCATATGCATTTTTAGCTATTGAAGTATTTCTCTGCCATCGACCTGCATAGTATAGTTAACCATCCAACATCCTCCAATGTATAGTGTACATATTCAGCCAACCACCCATACTATGCACTCCAGATATCTTGTATTGCTATACTTTTTCATACTGCCGCTCTATGTATCAGGTACCGTGTATCTGTCTTTTGTGTACTTTCGTTGTGGCATTTTGCACCTGCCCTGTGTTTTGTTGTTGTAGCTGCTTGACAAAGAAATTTCCCTCTCGGGATCAATAAAGTGTCTGTCTGTCCGTCCACCCGCCCGTCCGTCCGCCCGCCCGCTTCTTGATATGCTTCACCTGTCAGGTTGAGGGATTGTCTTGGCAAAGGAGAAATGTTCAGTGTAATTTACAAAGTATGCAGGACGGGACTCTTATTCTGAAGGATTCCAAATGGAAATTAAGAAAAATAATTATAATAATTTGTAATATTTCTTTTTTTCCCCTTAGGAAAAGTTCCAAGAAGAGTTCCTGATCCTTGTAACTGTTTAGCCCCAGCTGGCTGACCACTGTATCAGGAGAAATGGAGATGCCTAACCAGCCTTTGAAGACAATATTTCATAGGCTTAGTAGCGAAAAACCAAGCAGAGATAATAGGAGCACTTGTTTTGGGCACTTGAGACCACTCTCTGTTTATTCCAGAATGATAACTTGTGTAAATGGTAGGGTTAGTCCTAGCAGCATTAACCAGTCATGGAATTCGTCCAATCCATTCTGCAACTTGAAAATAGAGATTGTGAACAACAATGCCCCTACAAGACACAAGAGGCGATTGGATGACTCCTGCCTTGATGACACGTATGAGACTCCATACAAAAAGCCCTGTAGTCCTAAGGCCATCTCCCCAGACCTGGCTTGTGTTGTAGATTTATGTAACCCCCTTCCAGATGTAGCCACTGTCTCCCCTACTACTGACCCCCACAAAGTGCAGTCTAGTGTTAAAAATACAGTCAAAGATGAAGGTACATCAGACGCTGTCATATGTGTGGTAAACTCTGATCATGTCCAGAGTGGCCAGGCAGAAAGTAGACTGGGTGGTGCTGCTGCTACAGGCGGCCCAGTATCAAATGAGTCTGAGGCCTGGTCTGAGACCCTGAGCCATGAGCCTGAGAAAGTCTCAATGGACCTTGGTCCTGTTTTTGACTTTGACGTGGATGACATCATGTGCCTGAGCCCCATTGACAGCGACAGGGGGAGTGATGAGGTCATTGAAGCCTTTGTCGATAGCTGTAACAGTTTTTACGACGAGGACTGCACCCGTAACCCCAGTGACAGCGACACCCAGCAAACTAAGCCTTTCTTAGCTCAGAGTCCAACACAGGACCAGGTTTCAGGGGAGGGATATGAAGTAGGAGAGAGGGAGGAGGGAAAAGGAGAGGAGATGGTGGGAGAAGGAGAAGGAGAAGGCAATGAGGAGATAAACCATCTGGAGGAAGAGAAGGGTGTGAGTGATGAGGGTTATTTCTCTAGGTCCTACCTTAAGGCACTTAGTGCAGGAATGGACCTGTCTCAGGCTGTGACACCCCTGCAGTCCCACATCTCGTCCAGACCTTTGTTTAGGGGGAGGGAGGTGATGCAGAATCTGCAGATGGCTGTGTCAGATGAGGGGGAGCCTCCATGTCCCCCAGGTTTCCCGAATCCCAATGCGGGCAAGGCTGTGGTTTGCCATCCGCACAACTCTTTCACTTCAGAGGATCTGGCTTATGGGTTATATGGGGCACCTCTGGTCCCAGTGGATGGTGCAGATGAAGGCCTGGAGGGCACGGCAGGGGACGATTGGAGTATCGGAGCCCCGATACTGGCGTCCTCTGTGTGTCACATTGCCCCAGTGGAGTTCAATGTGGGTTGTGAGGGAAACATGGTGGAGGGGGGGAGAGGTGGGCTTGATTCAGTCAAGGAGTTCCAGGTCACACTCATGGCCGAAGAGGTTACCGTGGAGACCAGCTACGAGAATACCTTGCCTCTCCAAGTCCAGGTAAGCGGTCCGAACACTGACACTTTGGTTTTCCTAATGTAGTTGTGCGATTTAACTAATAATTTTTCATTAGTATATCCATATTTATAAATGTATTTGTTTTGCCTGCATCAACTGTTAGGATGGCTTAGATTTGGTTGTGACTGCATAGCGCTTGTGTGGATTTCTCTGGTCATATAGCTGTAAGACCTTTCTGTTGTGTCCAGGTGAGGTCAATGGTGGTGGTTCCCAGCATGCAGCAGAGCAGCAGCAAACCCTCATCGCCGCCTGAGCAGAAAGGATCCGAGACCAGGTCTGTGCAGAAACCTTCGCCTGAGAACAATGTTGTCAAGACAACAACAAGACCTGTCCAGAAACCTTCACCTGGACAGAACATTATCAAGAACATAATTGTCCATAAACCTTTGCCTGGGCAGAATGTTATCAAGACCACACCTGTCCATAAACCTTCACCTGGTCAGAACCTTATCAAGACCACACCTGTCCATAAACCTTCACCTGGTCAGAACCTTATCAAGACCACACCTGTCCATAAACCTTCACCTGGTCAGAACCTTATCAAGACCACACCTGTCCATAAACCTTCACCTGGTCAGAACCTTATCAAGACCACAACTGTCCATAAACCTTCACCTGGTCAGAACCTTATCAAGACCACACCTGTCCATAAACCTTCACCTGAACAGAAAGTGACGAAGATAAAACTTGTCCAGGCAACTTCAACTTCGTCTGACCAGAAAGTGGTCAAGTCAAGACCTGTCCAGAAAACTGCACCAAGGTACATTTCATAGTCCTTAAAGTTTTCTAAATTTCCTCTAGAGGGAGCAATTGTATGTTTTTCTTCCCTGACTGGCAGGGCCTACAATTAACATCTGCTAAAAGCGGGCAGATTTTGGCATTGGCGAGTAAGATGTCTATTTCACCAGCCACGTTGTCGGGTTGTGGAAATCTTTCACTCAGCCACGTGAAGTTCTGAGTGAAAGATACATTTTTTGAAGCGCTACGCACAGGCATAACAAAGGTTGACTGATGTGAGACTGTCCTTGTGTTTATTGGCTATTTACATGACTCAACTTTCGTTGGTATTATTTCCAGAGAGACTAGTTAATTTGTATTCTCTGAATGTAGAAAGCCGGTCTGGTTATTCTCCCGCTCAACCACTTCACAAATACATATTTATTTAATTAATGCTTTTGCATGACATGAAGGGTCAAAGCTTGTGAGAGTGAAAGGAAGCAGAATAGATTTCTTGAGTGTTTGAATAGGGTGGGTGTCTTTTCCAGGCCAGTGATCTATGACAGAGAAGAGGACTGGCAGCGTGAGAAGCAGCTCTATGTGGACTCAGTCACCAGACACATAAGGGAGAACCTAGGTGCAGGAGAAGGTAAGAGGTGCATCTCATTATTTGGGACGCTGGGGGCCTGGTACTAACAGGGTGCTTCAATTGGTGAATTTTTGTGAAATGTCCGTATTTATCGCCCCTAACCCATTTCCACACCAAGTCTTTATCTTATGTTGTTGTGAATCCTCTATGGTTGGCTATAATGATGTCAAGGCTATATGTGAAATCCTAGTCAGACTTAATTAATGCCAGTCCTAATAACCTTGAATCCTAACTTAGTCATGTGAAGTAAGTACACCCCTTGGAAAGGTCTTTTTTGTTATTTTATTTTTTGTTATTTTCTGTTTCGACAGATGGATATGTAATCTTCACTTCAACTCTATTGACAGATAAAGGTTACCGAATTTAACAAATCACACACAAAAAAATAAACGTTGAAAATGTTATGCAATTCAAGTAAACGAAAATGCCTTTTCCTTATGGGGATAAAGTTAGCACACCTACCTTTACCATCACATAAAATGGCTAAAATTAGAATTAGGTGTACCAAAACAAGTGCAAATGATTAGAAAACATTAGAGCCTTCCATAAAGATAAGAACATTGGTCTGGTTTGGTCTTAACCATATGGGTGTGGTAACACATCATTCAAAGATCAAAAGACCTATCCGAGGGAGTCTGCAGATGAGTCTGGGAGGGGTTACAAATCCATTTCCAAGCAATTCGAAGTACATCATTCCACTGTCCGACGAAAAAAAAAGTTTTTTTTTTTTTTTTTTTTCTTGTGTGTGACTTGTTAAATTGGGTAACCTTTATCTGTTGAAGTGAAGATTACATAGTGTATGTAAACTTCCGATTTTAACTAAGGTTGAAGTCATTAATACTCATTTTTCAACCACTCCACAGATTTCATGTTAAACTGTAGTTTTGGCAAGTCGGTTAGGACATCTACTTTGTGCATGACACAAGTAATTCTTCCAACAATTGTTTACAGACAGATTATTTCACTTATAATTCCCTATATCACAATTCCAGTGGGTCAGAGGTTTACATGCACTAAGTTGACTGTGCCTTTAAACAGCTTTGAAAATTCAAGCTTCTGATAGGCTAATTGACATAATTTGAGTCAATTGGAGGTGTACCTGTGGATGTATTTCAAGGCCTACCTTCAAACTCAGTGCCTCTTTGCTCAACATCATGGGAAAATCAAAAGAAATCAGCCAAGACCACAGAAAGAAAATTGTAGACCTCCACAAGTCTTGTTCATTCTTGGGAGCAATTTCCAAACACCTGAAGGTACCACGTTCGTCTGTACAAACATGGGACCACGCAGCCATCATACCGCTGAGGAAGGAGACGCGTTCTGTCTCCTAGAGCTTAATGTACTTTGGTGCGAAAAGTGCAAATCAATCCGAGAACAACAGCAAAGGACCTTATGAAGATGCTGGAGGAAACGGGTACAAAAGTATCTATATCCACAGTAAAACGACTCCTATATCGACATAACCTGAAAGGCCGCTCAGCAAGTAAGAAGCCACTGCTCCAAAACCGCCATAAAAAAGCCAGACTACGGTTTGCAACTGCACATGGGGACAAAGATTGTACTTTTTGGAGGAATGTCCTCTGGTCTGATGAAACAGAAATAGAACTGTTTGGTCATAATGACCATCGGTATGTTTGGAGGAAAAACGGGGAGGCTTGCTAGCCGAAGAACACCATCCCAACCGTGAAGCATGGGGGTGGCCGCATCATGTTGTGGTGGTGCTTTGCTGCAGGAGGGCCTGGTGCACTTCACGAAATAGATGGCATCATGAGGAAGGAAAATGATGTGTATATATTGAAGCAACATCTCAAGACATCAGTCAAGAAGTTAAAGCTTGGTTGCAAATGGGTCTTCCAAATGGACAATGACCCCAAGCATACTTCCAAAGTTGTGGCAAAATGGCTTTAGGACAACAAAGTCAAGGTATTAGAGTGGCCATCACAAAGCCCTGACCTCAATCCTATAGACAATTTGTGGGCAGAACTGAAAAAGTGTGTGCGAGCAAGGAGGCCTACAAACCTTACTCAGTTACACCAGTTCTGTCAGGAGGAATGGGCAAAAATTCACCCAATTTATTGTGGGAAGCTTGCGGAAGGCTACCCCAAACGTTTGACCCAAGTTAAACAATTTAAAGGCAATGCTACCAAATACTAATTGAGTGTATGTAAACTGCTGACCCACTGGGAATGTGATGAAATAAATCATTCTCTGTACTATTATTCTGACATTTCACATTCTTAAAATAAAGTGGTGATCCTAACTGACCTAAAACAGGGAATTTTTAGTAGGATTAAATGTCAGGAATTGTGAAAAACTTAGTTTAAATGTATTTGTCTGAGGTGTATGGAAACTTCTGACTTCAACTGTATCCATCTGTCCAAATATGTATAAAAATAAGAACTTTCCAGGGGGTGTACTTACATTTTCACATGACTGTACCTATGAATCTTGAAGCTGTGCAGTGCTTAACTCTACAGGATTGTATTCCGCCCTCGGGACGCTTGAGCTAACGTGTGCTAATGTGATTAGCATGACGTTGTAAGTAAGTAAGTAAGTAAGTAACTAGAACATTTCCCAGGACATAGACATATCTTATATGGGCAGAAAGCTTAAATTCTTGTTAATCTAACTGCACTGTCCAATTTACAGTCGCTATTACAGTGAAATAATGCCATGCTATTGTTTGAGGAGAGTGCACAGTTATGTATGTATCAATAAACCAATAGACACATTTGGGCAGACTTGATTCAACATATTGAACAGTAATGCAATGGTTCATTGGATCAGTCTAAAACTTTGCACATACACTGCTGCTATCTAAATTGTGCCTGGACTCAAAGTATTGCATTTCAAAGATGGTGTATTATCTTTTACCAGATCTAATGTGTTATATTCTCCTACATTAATTTCACATTTCCACAAACTTCTAAGTGTTTCCTTGCAAATGGTATCAAGAATATGCATATCCTTGCTTCAGTTCCTGAGCTACAGGCAGTTAGATTTGGGTATGTCATTTTAGGCGAAAATTGAAAAAAAGGGTCCGATCCTTAAGAAGTTAAAGGAAAAATCCACTCAAAAACGACTTGTTGGTATTTTTTCATTAGTCCACTGTTAATACAGTCCCAAAAATAATTTGCATGTCAGCAGTACATTTTTCAAGATATTGGACTTTCAAGAAGCAAAGTGACACTTAATTTATTTACAGTGGGGAGAACAAGTATTTGATACACTGCCGATTTTGCAGGTTTTCCTACTTACAAAGCATGTAGAGGTCTGTAATTTTTATCATAGGTACACTTCAACTGTGAGAGACGGAATCTAAAACAAAAATCCAGAAAATCACATTGTATGATTTTTTAAATAATTAATTTGCATTTTATTGCATGACATAAGTATTTGATCACCTACCAACCAGTAAGAATTCCGTCTCTCACAGACCTGTTATTTTTTCTTTAAGAAGCCCTCCTGTTCTCCACTCATGACCTGTATTAACTGCACCTGTTTGAACTCGTTACCTGTATAAAATACACCTGTCCACACACTCAATCAAACAGACTCCAACCTCTCCACAATGGCCAAGACCAGAGAGCTGTGTAAGGACATCAGGGATAAAATTGTAGACCTGCACAAGGCTGGGATGGGCTACAGGACAATAGGCAAGCAGCTTGGTGAGAAGGCAACAACTGTTGGCGCAATTATTAGAAAATGGAAGAAGTTTAACCTACTCCCTGCACCAATAAAGCTAGCTACCAGTAACTATTGGTTCCAAAGTTGTTTCAAGCAGAAGAGCACATTTGTTATTTATTTTTCATTTTACCCAGATCAGCTTTAATATTGCAGATAGATTGTAGCTTCCATCAATGTAATTGTCTGCTTTTCCAATCCCCCATATATTTTTATGGATGGATGGATGGATGGATGGATGGATGGATGGATGGATATACACACACACGCACAGTACCTGTCAAAAATGTACACACCTACTCATTCCAGGGTTTTTCTTTATTTTGATCAGCGGTCGAAGGCACTGCATCGCAGTGCTAGAGGCGTCACTACAGACCCTGGTTTAATCCCGGGCTGTATCACAACCGGCCGTGATCGGTAGTCCATTAGGGCGGCGCACAATTGGCCCAGCGTCGTCCGGGTTAGGGGAGGGTTTGGCTGGGGTAGGCTGTCATTGTAAATAAGAACCCGGGTTTGACTTGCGTATTTAAGTAAAGGTTCAATAAAAAATGATTTAAAAAAAGAAATCAAAATATATTTTATATTTGAGATTCTTTAAAGTAGCCACCCTTTGCCTTGACAGCTTTGCACACTCTTGCCATTCTCTCAACCAGCTTCACCTGGAATTCTTTTCCAACAGTCTCTTGAGAACTTGTTGAAACACCCTTGAATGAGTAGAGCAGCTCTGCTTCTAGCTCCTAAGCAGCTCTGCATTTTTCTGTGTTATTACAGCCAGAAATAACTTTTGGATATCAGAGCGGCGGTAACTCACCAGCATTATGACCAGGTATACGACTTTACTGAATTGGATCCTTTGTTCGTAAACCCCAGGGCAATTGAACTGATGAGGCTGATCCAAAACACAGCCGTTAGAGAAGAGGTATTCGGAGTGGACCTCTAGTCCGACTCAGGAGGAGTGCACATCATCCACCGCTTCAGAGTATATTACTTGCTAATGTTCAGTCTCTGGATAATAAAGTAGACGAGTTCAGGGCGATAATCTCCTTCCAGAGAGACATCAGGGATTGTAACATACTCTGTTTCATGGAAACATAGCTCTCTCGGGATATACTGTCTTTGTCCAAACAGCCAGCTGGGTTCTCAGTACATCGCGCAGACAGGAATGAAAAACTCTCCGGGAAGAAGAAAGGCGGGGGGGTATGTTTTGTGATTAACTACTCATGGTGTGATTGTGATAACATACAGAAACTCAAGTCCTTTTGTTCACCCGACCTAGAATACCTTGCAACCAAATGCCAACCGTATTACCTCCCAAGAAAATTCTCTTTGGTTATAGTCACTGCCGTGTATATTCCCCCTCAATCAATCAAATGTATTTATAAAGCCATCAGCAGAAACTCAGCCTAAAACTCCAAACAGCAAGCAATGCAGATGTAGAAGCATGGTGGCTAGGAAAAACTCCCTAGAAAGGCAAAAACCTAGGAAGAAACCTAGAGAGGAACCAGGCTCTGAGGTGGCCAGTCCCCTTCTGGCTGTGCCGGGTGGAGATTATAACAATTCATGGACATTAAGGCCAGATCTTTCTCCAAGATGTTCATAGATGACTAGCAGGGTCAAATAATACTCATAGTGGTTATAGAGGTTGCAACAGGCAAGTAAATGTCACTTGGCTTTTCATAGCCGGGCATTTAGATAGCATTGAAATAGCAGGTGCGGTTGAGAGAGTTGGAACAGCAAGTCTGGGACAAGGTGGCATGTCCAGTAGATAGATAGATAGATAGATAGATAGATAGATAGATAGGTACTTTATTGATCCCCCGGGGGGGAAATTTCATAGTGAACAGGTCAGGGTTCCATAACCGCAGGCAGAAGAGTTGAAACTGGTGCAGCAGCACGACCAGGTGGACAAGGAGTCATCAGGCCAGGTAGTCCTGTTTCAGTAATAATGAAATCGGACCTTCTTGTTGAGTGTCTGATTCAACTACTATTTTATATAGGAGTGGTTAAAACATGCTAATAATAACGGTCCACTGAGAATATCCAAAAAGGTTTGGTATACCTCCACTGGTATGTCATCCAGCCCTGGACTTTTCCCAGACTTAAAGGCTTTAATTGCATCAAGAAGTTCCTCCTCTGTAATTTGGTCTTCACATGAGTCTTTCTGTGCAGCTGTTAATATTACATTATTAATAGAGGGAAAATACACACAGTTAGCTTCGGTTAGTGGAAATGGATGCTTAAAGTACTTCCTCTTTCAAAAGAGGTGAATCATTGTTTGGTGAATCATTGTAACAATTTTCAGTAAATTATTTTTGGTAGAGTTTCTATATTGAAAGTTTCCATTTAAAAAATGGTGCATTTTCCCCTATATTCCATCCAGTTTGTGTTAATTTTATAATATACTAGTTCCTCCATTTCTTTGTGTTTTTCCTCTAACTTATTCTGAGCCTCTGGTACAGTTTGTATTGCTATCTAGCTGTACTGTTAGTCCTTCCATTTCCTTAGTTAATTTTGACCTAAATTGCTTTTGTTTTAGAGAGGAGTACTGAATTTCATGGCCTCTAAACGCAAAGTAGTCAAAACGACTAGCTTGATTGAGCCTCTCTGCCATGTATATCTCACTAGGTCAGGATATTTAAACCTCCATATATCCACTAGTTCCAATATATCCATTACATTCGTGATTTCCTTAAGTGCATGAGGGTGATAGTTTTGTAGTGTGATTTCCTTTACGGTCCATAGAGGTATTTAAAACCGTATTATAATCTCCCACCATAATAATAGAGCATTGTATTTCTTGTAGGGTTGGTAAATTATTATATACATTTTCAAAGAAGTGTGGATCATCATTATTTGTACCGTATAGGTTAATGAGCCGTATCTGTTTATGGTCCAATAACCTATTTAAAATCATCAATCTAACTAGATGATCTGTTTTGGACAATTTGCACATTCGGATAAAAATTACTGTTAATTAATATCATCACCCCTTTTGAATTTCGGGTAGCCTTCCACAAGCTTCCCACAATAAGTTGTGTGAATTCTGGCCCATTCCTCCTGACAGAACTGGTATAACTGAGTCAGGTTTGTTAGCCTCCTTGCTCGCAGATGCTTTTTCAGTTATGCCCACAAATTTTCTATAGGATTGAGGTCAGGGCTTTGTGATGGCCACTCCAATACCTTGACTTTGTTGTCCTTATGCCATTTTGCCACAATTTTGGAAGTATGCTTGGGGTCATTGTCCATTTGGAAGACCCATTTGCGACCAAGCTTTAACTTCCTGACTGATGTCTTGAGATGTTGCTTCAATATATCCACATACATTTTCCTTCCTCATGATGCCATCTATTTTGTGAAGTTCACCATAGTTAATTATAAGTGAAATAATCTGTCTGTAAACAATTGTTGGAAGAATTACTTGTGTCATGCACAAAGTAGATGTCCTAACCGACTTGCCAAAACTATAGTTTGTTAACATGAAATCTGTGGAGTGGTTGAAAAATGAGTTTTAATGACTTCAACCTAAGTGTATGTAAACTTCCCACTTCAACTGTATATTCTCAGAAATCTACACACAATACCCCATAATGACAATTGAGCTCAAGTGCATCCTGTTTCTATTGATCATCCTTGAGATGTTTTTACAACTTGATTGTGGAGTCCAGCTGTGGTAAATTCAATTGATTGGACATGATTTGGAAAGGTACACACCTGTTTATATAAGGTTCCACAGTTGACAGTGCATGTCAGAGAAAAAAAACAAGCCATGAGGTCAAAGGAATAGTCCGTAGAGATCCGAGACAGGATTGTGTCGAGGCACAGATCTGGGGAAAGGTACCAAAACATGTATGCAGCATTGAAGGTCCCCAAGAACACAATTGCCTCCATCATTCTTAAATGGAAGAAGTTTGGAACCACCAAGACTTTTCCTAGAGCTGGCCGCCGGCCAAACTGATCAATCGGGAAGAAGGGCCTTGGTCAGGGAGGCAAGAACCCGATGGTCACTCTGACAGAGCTCTAGAGTTCCTCTGTGGAGATGGGAGAACCTTGCAGAAGGACAACCATCTCTGCAGCACTCCACCAATCAGGCCTTTATGGTAGAGTGGCCAGACGGAAGCCACTCCTCATTAAAAGGCACATGACAGCCCGCTTGGAGTTTGCCAAAAGGGACCTAAAGACTCTGACCATGAGAAACAAGATTCTCTGGTCTGATGAAACCAAGATTGAACTCTTTGGCCTGAATGCCAAGCGTCACGTCTAGAGGAAACCTGGCACCATTCCTATGGTGGTGGCAGCATCATGCTGTGGGGATGTTTCTCAGTGGAAGGGACTGGGAGACTAGTCAGGATCGAGGCAAAGATGAACGGAGCAAAGTACAGTGAGATCCTTGATGAAAACCTTCTCTAGAGCGCTCAGGACCTCAGACTGGGGAGAAGGTTCACCTTCCAACAGGACAACGACCCTTATCACACAGCCAAGATAACGCAGGAGTGGCTTCGGGACAAGTCTCAATGTCCTTGAGTGGCCTAGCCAGAGCCCGGACTTGAACCCGATTGAACATCCGTGGAGAGACCTGAAAATAGCTGTGTAGCAATGCTCCCCATCCAACCTGACAGAGCTTGAGAGGATCTGCAGAAGATAAGAATGGAAGAAACTCCCCAAATACCTAACAAAAAGTCAAGGGGTCTGAATACTTTTCGAAGGCACTGTATAGCTATTAAAAACATATGTATTAAAAGTCCTTCATATCTTGTTTTCCATCATTATAAAATAATATGCATAATAATGTAGGCAGTTCATGCAAATGATTGTTACCTATAACCAGGATAGCCATTACATTTTTTTAAATATTTTTGGCAAGCAATTATTATTTTAGCAAACAATTATTGTGATTCATCCTGTATTGTCCCTAACATTACCCCCTAGCAACAGATGTGGGATACACACACACTAAACCCCTTTCCCCCACAAACAACCATAAGCTCAGATGCTCAACAGTTGTTCCATCCCTGAGCCAAACTCAAGAAAGGACTTGATTTACGAATGCATATACAGTCGCAGCTGTTGAGGAAGGCATGCAAAAAAGGTCTAAAATTGGGAGATTTGATGAACTGTTGTTGCACATTGTAATTTGGTTAAATCATACTCTGTGGCAAATGCATTGCTTATCAATAAACATCTTATAATGTATACATATCATGTAATTATACTGTATGTTCCTTATTATTTACTTAGTATTATCAAACTTACACTGTTGATGTGTATGGAGTATTCTCTGAACAATAACACCAGTGTTCCTGTAACACAGGGCTCTCCAACCCTGTTCCTGGAGAGCTAGGTTTTCACTCCAAACCCAGTTGTAACTCATCTGATTCATCTTATCAGCCAGCTAATTATTATAATCAGGAAGGGGGGGGGGGGACACAATGCAAATAGTCTGGGTAGCCATTTGATTAGCTCTTCAGGAGTCTTATGGCTTGGGGGTAAAAGCTGTTGCGAAGCCTATTGGACCATTAATGCTGTATATTCTTCTTCATAGTACTTGTTCAGTTAACCATGTAAATATTTTTTATTTATATCAACTTGCAATAATTGTATCATTTTTATTTCACCTAACACTCTATAACAATGTATAGTATACATATTCAGTCATTCACTCATACTATGCAATACCTTTTATAGCTTTTTGCACTCCAGACTTGTATTTTTATACTTTTTCATACTGCCGCACTATATATCATCTATTGTGTATCTGTCCTTTGTGTAATTCGTTTTGGCGTTTTGCACCTGTCCTGTGTTTTTCGTAGCTGCTTGACAAAATAATTTCCCCTCTGGGATCAATAAAGTACTGATCGATCGATTGCAGTGTGTGTCTTACCTGTATGGATTTGTCTCCAGGGGTGATGACTGAGCTGCTGAACCTGATGAACCATGTGGCCGACCAGGGACCAGGCACCAACGGCAGGCAGTGGCAGCACCCCTCGGATCTCACCCACAGGTACAGGAATCTCCATGTGTGTTTATCTACTGCTGCCCTCCGTAGTGGACATTTCAGTCTGGAGAATTGATTGCATCTTTTCTAATGCAGTCACATACTACTTTCTGAGTATTGATTTCACTTTACCCCATATGCTTTTTAAAAAAGTGAAAAAAACATTTTGGTGAGTTTTTTTTCTCTCAAATTTTTGTTAATCAGAAATTACCAAAGACGATTTGGAAATGACAGAACGAAATACACTCTGGACCAATGGCAGAACCAGAACTACAGGAACCAGCGGCGCTTTGCCAAGGTCCCACAGATCTTTGAGAGAAGTCCAGTTCTGTAAACCCAAGCAACAAAGCATCTTACCAGAGGAAAGTATAGGGCAGTACACTTTTTTAAATTTGGCAAATGACCTCACTCAAGTCACTTATTGTAAGCCTGGAACAACGGTTAACACTTGAATTAATCATCAACTTCTGCTCTCGTCTTTTAACAATTTTTTTCACTTATTGTTTTTTTGTTTGTGTGAAACTAATTAATTTGTCCTCGCTCAAGATTGTATATGCTTATTGCTAAAGTGTCTTGAAGCCCAGAGATTTGTTTGTTTTTCAATTTGTTCTGTCTGAGACAGTAATATTGTGGATTTTTGTGTGATTAATCTCTTTTTTTTTGTAATACTTGAATTTAAATGATATTCCGTTCAGTTTACCATCCAGTATAAGCATAACATTAATGACAGAAAAGGAACAAAAATAACGTAACAGCCATTCATTTTGCCTGCCTTTTAGTACGTTGCAAATGTGGAGGTCTCTGATCACCATTTCCTAATTTAATGGGTCTATTGCTGCACTTGTTCCTTTTGTGTACCATCACTCCTAGTTTATGCAAGGCACCTTGTTTGCATAGTCTTCTTTTTGTTGTTGTTTTAAACTGCTTTTTGAATGCTGTGCACATTTCCCTGCCTAAGAACTTATTTGTGCAGTTTAATTTCTTTCCCAATACATTTTGCATTCTTGCTGTTGAAGTACAAACAAATCACCACTTTGTTCTAATTAGCCCCATGGTTACGTTGAAACAGTTTGAAGGGACAATCAAATCATTACTGATCTAACCCATATCTAACTTGTGGTGCCATATGTATAGTGTCAGATGCTCTTCACTTGCTGCCTCTGATGGCCTGTCATTTGTGGATTAGCATATGCCTGAGTATTTGAGGTCATGTTATGGTTCATTGAAGTTTTTGTTCCATCTTTTGTTAGACAAGAAATCTAGCTGAAGTAAGGGAGTTAGTTTGTCAGATGGATTAGGTCAACTCTTAAAATTCTCTACTTTATCATCTATATTCTGTGCAGCGAAGCGATACGGATTGGGATTGGCCCTGTATTGATGTTTGTCTGGGAGAGACATCTGTAAACATAATCTAGTGTGGGAATTTAGTGAGAAACCTGATTTGTAGGATTCCGTTATGTGCGGCTATTGATTTTCTGTGACATTGTGAATCTTGGCACATTTCTCGCACAGGTTGCTGATTCCACATTAAAAGCAGTTGCCTGAAACCCTGTTGAGTGAACTTTTACAAGGATGAATGTCTAGCCCAGTCAGAATACCAGTCAGTGACTGAGGAAATATTGCATGTGGCTCACTGGTGCTAATAAAATAGATAGGTTTAATTTATAATAAATAAATGGAGCACTCTGGCAGTTTAAAATAAAGATGACGGAATTGCAGTACGTCCTACCTTTGACCTTTACAATATGAACTGCCAGGTCGCAGTTGTAAATGAGAACTAGTTCTAATTTTTCTTTATCTTTTAGATTCTCATAATCATAATAATACGCTATTGAACCTCTGATTTAATTACCTGCTGTATATGTGGATATGAATACTAAGCTCAAGTTCATCCCTCTCAAATACCATTGTTGGAATCGTGGAAGAAAAATTATTTGACATGGTCTATTGGTACTGTAGTATTTTGACTCCAACTGTGAGAAAAGGAGCAAACTAAAATAACTTTATTTAAAAATGTTAAATCACTTTTATTTTATTAACCGTACACAAGTAAGCATACCGCATTATACAAATTGTGTAACCTTGTGCATAATCATAGAACCATGCTATCCCTCATTAAAGGGCAACTACGCTTTCTGATTTGGCCTTGTTTTGGATTCGGTTCATTGAGAAATGCTAGCGGCTGTGACTGAATTCAAACGCGAGTTGGTTTCTGGCTACGGTTTGATGTGGGTGTCTTGTGTGTTCACAGGTGGTTAGAGTTAGCCAATTTAGTTTAAGCTGACTGGTGTGCAACTGTGGCAAAATTGGTTTTGACTTTGGATAGCCTATGTCCGGGGCTAGTTACGGACCGCCAATTAATTACACAATTTAAATGAGACAATGTTTTCGTGTTGCACACCTTTTTAGAAATGCTTTCAATATTTGTATATACAGTTGAAGATGGAAGTTTATATACACCTTAGCCAAATACATTTAAACTCAGTTTTTCACAATTCCTGACATTTAATCCACGTTTCCCTGTTTTAGGTCAGTTAGGATCACCACTTTATTTTAAGAATGTGAAATGTCAGAATAATAGTAGAGAAATTTTATTTATTTATTTCATCACATTCCCAGTGGGTCAGAAGTATACATACACTCAGTTAGTATTTGGTAGCATTGCCTTTAAATTGTGTAACTTTGGTTTAACATTTCGGGTAGCCTTCCATAAGCTTCCCACAATAAGTTGGGTGAATTTTGGCCCATTTCTCCTGACAGAACTGGTGTAACTGAGTCAGGTTTGTAGGCCTCATTGCTCGCAGATGCTTTTTCAGTTCTGCCCACACATTTTCTATAGGATTGAGGTCAGGGCTTTGTGATGGCCACTCCAATACCTTGACTTTGTTGTCCTTAAGCCATTTTGCCACAACTTTGGAAGTATGCTTGGGGTCATTGCCCATTTGGAAGACCCATTTGCGACCAAGCTTTAACTTCCTGACTGATGTCTTGAGATGTTGCTTCAATATATCCACATAATTTTCCTTCATGATGTCATCTATTTTGTGAAGTTCACCATAGTTAATTATAAGTGAAATAATCTGTAAACAATTGTTGGAAGAATTACTTGTGTCATGCAGTAGTTGAAAAATGAGTTTATGGGGGTGTATGTAAACTATACAATTTATAGTTTGTTTGAATTATTTAAATGTTGAGGTATTGGAATTTTAACATTGTCCCATGTACAGTGCTTTCGGAAAGTATTCAGACCCCTTGACTTTTTCCACATTTTGTTACGTTACAGCCTTATTCTAAAATCTTTTTTTTTTTTTTTTTTTTAACTCAGCAATGTACACACACTACCCCATAATGACAAAGCACTCAGGACCTCAGGCTGGGCTGAAGGTTCACCTTCCAACAGGACAACTACCCTAAGCACACAGCCAAGACAACGCAGGAGTGGCTTTGGGACAAGTCTCTGAATGTCCTTGAGTGGCCCAGCCAGAGCCTGAACTTGAACAGGATTGAACATCTCTGGAGAGTTGTGAAAATAAATGTGCAGCAATGCTCCCCATCCAACCTGACAGAGCTTGAGAGGATCTGCAGAGAAGAATGGCAGAAACTCCCCAAATACAGGTGTGCCAAGCTTGTAGGGTAATTCCCAAGAAGACTTGAGGTTGTAATCGCTGGAAAAGGTGCTTCAACAAAGTACTGAGTAAAGTGTCTGAATACTTATGTAAATGTTATATTTCAGTTTTTTTTTTTAAATACATTTGCTAACATTTCTATAAACCATTTTTTGCTTTATCGTTATGGGGTATTGTGTGTAGTTTGATTTTGGGACACACACACAATTGAATCAGTTTTAGAATAAGGCTGTAACGTAACAAGATGTGGAAAAAGTAAAGGGGTCTGAATACTTTCCGAATGCACTGTACATTGTGTAATTTACTGTCACTTAGCTTTTAATGTGTCTAGGACACAGCCTCTGATGTTTATTCAAATAACACAGCAACAGTCATGTTTACAGCCAGCCTCTTACTGCAGGGAGCTGCTCCCAGAGCCAGTCAAGCAGATGATAATGCATCAATGCAGAACTGCAACCGTAGGCTCTTCAAAGCATGGTTGGACCACAACTTGGCAACATAACAACTTGCTTTACAGTACATTAGCCCTAAATGCATTAACATTAGTGAAACCGGGAAAATAAAGTTGTATTTACATTGGCAACATAGGGTAAATGGTGTGCCATAATGAAAAGTTATTATGGTATGGTTAATTTAAGAACTTCTAGCAATCATTTAATAAGGCTTGAGCACTGTATTGATTATGTTTGGCCCTGACTATAAATCTTAGCGTAACAGAAAGTTTAGAGTTGCCCAATCTAATGCAGACAGTAAAATGCAAATTTTAAAAACCCTGCATGGATATAGGTGAATGAGAAATATGTAATTATTGGGTGTCATTGAGAGATGTAGTGCTGGCACACTGCAGACAGACAAGGCCCCAGTTCAAAGAAATCATCCAGGGAGATTATCATCATTATCTATTACTGAGTCAACGGATACCTATCGATTGAGCTACCAGTTCCAGCAATCTTAAGGACAGATGGTTTCAACCTTCAGCACATAAACTTTTGTGAGAAGTGCTGATGGGGTAATGCAGCAAGTTTGTCCTCCGAACATCCGTATGTCTGTATTAATCAATCAAATGGGCCTCCTTTCTCACTCTCCCTCATTTTTTCTTCTCTTTCCTCCATCTCTGCTTAAAGCCTGCTCTTGTGCCTGACACAAATCACTGCTTATTGGAGAAATGGAAGCTGAGTTCTGCACCCCTCTTTATCATTAACGGTGGAAGTGAGGAGAAAGAGAAACCCTTACATTGTATTAATCAGTCAACCCCCTCCCCCCTATTTATACATTGCTGTGCTCTGCCTGTCATTGGTCTGCCACTCCCCCACAGCCAAGGTTAATCACCTGCAGAGAGGTCTGTTCACCGCGACAGGTACAGGTAGAATTACCGTGTGCGTGCGTGCGATAGGAAGGTGGCAAGTAGATGAGAGTAGAATACAGAATGTGAATACTGTACAAATAGTCTCCCTTCCTGCCTCCTCCCTTAGCTGTGTATTTACCTTACTCTAGTTCTCATGTCTCTCTTGTCCCTCTGCAGCAGACATATGGTGAGCAATATGTTTGGAACGTCGAATCGCAATAAAATGACAATCAAATCGCAATACATATAGAATCGTGAGAATGGCAATACATATCGTATCGGCACCTAAGTATTGTAATAATACCTTATCGTGAGGTCCCTGGCTATTCCCAGCCCTATATCACATCGTTGATTAAACCTGGGAAAGTAATCACCTTTTAAAGTCACCCTGCATTAAGTGTGGCTGGGAAGTTTAGTGTAGGTGGACAGGTGCTTCATGGCCTGCCGGTGTGTGTGAGACGCTCCACTTCTCCACTCAGGGCTGTTATTGCTGCCATGGGAGAGGCCTGTTTAGCCCTTCCTCAGAGACACATCCATTCCAGGCACATGAGTCAGGCCCCTCTTAAAGGAAGTGAGTCTATGAACTAAACAGGACTTGACAAAAGCTGTATTGTCTCCTCTCTTGAACGCTCACTAATAAAAGTAGGTGATAAGAGACACGATACACTTAAAATATTGGAACAGTAACATTTTACTAGACTAATCTACTAATCAGTCAAATATATTTTTATTAAAAGGGATAATCCACCACCAGAAATAAAAAATCATGAAACTCCTGTGAAAGCCTATGTTCTATCAGCGGGTAAAATAAAAAATATTCCCCCATGATTTAACTTCTAAGTGGTCTGTCTGTGAAATCAGGAAATTGTGTAGGAATGCGGCATAGCAACATGGTTCTAATCACCGAGATGGGATATAACGCATTTATCGCATTTCATGACGCTTTTAAAACAATTACCTGCACTCCAGATCGACAAGTCATCCAATAGACGATATGGGCATACTTGTCTAGAACACATCCATCTGTTTATAAAAGTATATATTTTGCTTAGATGTGCTCAACCTAAACAGTGTACCAATTTATTAAACTCAGTTTCTCCTTCAAGTACCATCTCGCAATGAGTTACCTCTGGTTCGTTTAGCCATTCCTATTGACGGGTTGGTTGTCTAGCAACAAAACGGACACGTGCGCAACTATGGGGCAAAACAGACAGGGTTGGCTTAGATTGTTGATAACATGTAAGTTATATTTCCTCTCCAATGTTTATTGAAAACATAAATACACGTTACAGTTGTTGGTTAGCTTGCTAGCCATATTAGCATTGACATTAAATCAGTCAAAACACCTCAAAACAAGACAAGGTATCAATAACAAGATTAAACGAGACAGTTACGATTCCCCACATGGCAGTTTCTTGTCATTCTTGCTAGCAATCTGGCCATCCAGAATCACAACAACATGCTGACTTCTGCCTTATGGAGTCAAGCACATCGTTTTTGTGACATTGTCAGCTGACCCATCTATGGGGGAAATGAATGGGGAAAGAATTAGGTTTTGGGATAAACGCCAAAAATAAGGTTTGAGGTTAACACAGGCTTAGGAGATCTTATACGTTTTGTTCTATGAGATAATATCAGTCAGTTATTATGTCCTTTATGAAATATGAAGCCTTTTATGTGCTATATGTGCTTTTTTTTATTACATAAATGCTTTAAAATTCTCATAGAACAAAACGTATAGATCTCTTAAACCTGTGTTTTTCCAAAACCCCTACAAAAATGCCATTAATTTCCCCATAGGCTTTGTCTAACGAACCATGGTGGAGTTAGTGCCTACAAAAAGATGCCATTACTTTTTCTTTCTATGCTCCCTGTATGTCTGTGGGAAAGGGCCGGTGTTGCCATAGCAACGTACTTGTCTGCACTTCATTGCAAGTTGAAGACAGACTCCTAAATTGATAGTGCAGTTTGTTTAGGTGATTATACAGCTAGCTAGCTACTTCACATGCTGATATTGTTAAATAAAGGTTAAAAAAAAAGAATTAATATTGACTTTGGTATTTTTGTGTATAGCTATGTTTTCTAGATGGCTAACCAGCCAGTCCAGAAAGAGCATTGCATTGTGGGTTTTGTTGCAAGAGATTTCCACAATGATTTTCACATGTTTCTAACAACCTCGTTATAATGAAATTTCCCCCCCGGGGGATCAATAAAGTACCTATCTATCCTATCTATCTATCTAACGACAAAATGAAACATTTTTTTTACAAAAAAATATATTCACATATTAGTGTTATTTAACAATGTTTAACACTGTTAATCATAGGAGTTAGTCGTTTGGTGTGGATTATCCCTTTAAAGGCCCAGTGCAGTCAACGTGATTTTCCTGTGTTTTATATATTACACACTGAGGTTGGAGTAATTTTGTGTAATTGTGAAAATTGTAAAGCCCTTTTATTGTAAGAGCTGTTTGAAAAGAACACCTGAAATTTCATCAGTTTTGGTGGAATGGAGCTTTGGGCTTTCCATGGTGACATCACCATGCGGTAAGTTAATAGTCCAATAAGAAAGATCGTTCCAAACCACTCTGCCAATAACAGCTAGTTTTCCCCTCCCCACTCAGACCACTCCCAAACAGTCCTAGCAAAATTCTTGCTTGAGAAATTGCTCTTGGCTAAGAAGCTATTTGTTTCTTTAAAAAATTGTAATCGAAAACAAACACAGTAACATACTTAATTGTTGCCCAGAGATGATTTGATATTGAGATAAAAATGGCTGCATTGGACCTTTAAAGGAAAATGTTAAATTTAAGGTAAATCAATGATAAATGTAGAGACCAGATTTGTTTATCAATGACAACGTTATTTTATGCTTTCAAATAGCTTTCATTCTCCAGATAAATGGAGAATTCTGGTGTCTTGAGTGCTCCTTTTGATCCTGCTCTGACGTCATCCACCAGCTTGCTTCAGAAAGGCCTCAAAATTAGCCTTGTATTGTCTGGATTCCCTGAGAGGGGAACTAGCTCTCTGATCAAATGAAAACATATCTCAGAGGAGGTTTCAGAGAGTTTAGTCAGAGGGAGATCTATAACACTGGTACCTCAGCAATAAGAAGTTGTCGTGAATAGGTTGATAAAAAATGTAACAGATTTTGACAGTGATATAGTTTGAATAAGAGGTATAATATGTCAAATGGGGTAAACGATAGTAAGGGGAGTACAGTATGTGCCTTACAGTAAGGGGAGTACAGTATGTGCCCTACAGTAAGGGGAGTACAGTATGTGCCCTACAGTAAGGGGAGTACAGTATGTGCCTTACAGTAAGGGGAGTACAGTATGTGCCTTACAGTAAGGGGAGTACAGTATGTGCCTTACAGTAAGGGGAGTACAGTATGTGCCTTACAGTAAGGGGAGTACAGTATGTGCCTTACAGTAAGGGGAGTACAGTATGTGCCTTACAGTAAGGGGAGTACAGTATGTGCCTTACAGTAAGGGGAGTACAGTATGTGCCCTACAGCAAATGAGCATAATAGGAGGCAAATAAATACACACAGTAAGAGAGGAGATGCAGTAGGTGGAGTTCATTTTCACACGGTGCTCAGTGCTCCAGCCTTGGTTGCAGTACGGTGAACAGGGGCCGGGACAGTGTGTTTCAGTTCATTAATAACAAGCTGAGAGAGAGGGTCTCTGGCCCTGGTTATATGCAGTCCCTTGGCCATGTTCATATCTCTTCTGTCTCTCAGCTCACAGCTGAACCCATTTGTCCCTTACCTCCTTGGCCCTCTGGCAGTAATTAGAGCAGGGACAGTCACAGTCCTGCCACCACATCTAGAGCCTCTCCTCTGAGACCAGGACCCTGGTGTCCTGAGGGCCCAGTTCACACCCAGGCCCGTGCCAAAGGGCTAGGCACGACCCACAGTCCCAGCCTCATCCTAACAAGCAGATGGGGATATAAGGGCCCTTTTGTTGCTCTGTTTAGAGTACACTCAATCCTTTGGATTAGAGAGTGTCCTGACTGTCACACCTCGATGATGTTCACAGATGGAACCCGGTTGTTGTTGTTGTTGTTCTTGGGGAACTGGAAGGGAAGAAGGGAAACAGCAGTGATGAAAAAGATGAAGGCCAGTCTCTAAACCTGGAATAAAGTATAATTCTGCATTGAGCATGGAGCGCCTGGACAGAATGGGAGGATTATGATGCTTTCTCTCTGGGAGGGAGATGGGGAGTATTTGAGCATTTTAGTGTCAATTGGTTTAGTTGGCAGAGGGCATCAGCCAGTTGGCAGAGGGAGATGGAGAGGAGCGAATGGACATGGGACAATCATGCCAGTCTATGGGCTGTCTATGCATTGATTGAAAGGCTTTGGATTTATAGCACTGTTGTGGCTTATGGCCTGACAGAGATACGTTTGGCATTTTAACTGTTTTTGTTTTTTTTGGATGAAGTGCTGTCATAAATGCTAGTAAATCAATGCATATTCTGGTATGTGGTGAGCGTAGCTCTAGTGGTGCTATGGGAGTGTTAACTGCCGGTGAAAGTGGAAGTTTTTAAGTCACTGGGACGATTCACCTGCCTGGTGTCGATGGGGACCCAGTGGGGAGGAGAGGGGGGGGGTTATACCTTACTGCGCAACAGCCCCCCCGTCGGGTGCTCCGGAGTACTGCACTCTGATGAGGTCTTTGCTTTGTCCTTGTTGGTGTTGGGCTCGTTGTCTTTGATGATGTCATACTGACGGCAGAAGAGAGCGATCACACCTGACAGAGAGAGCAGATAAATAGTGACTACCTCAGTGAAGAGCAGACAGAAATAATTTAGCAAGGACAACTTACTACAACATTTGTTTAAATATACCGTTCTTTTTTTCTACATTCATGAGGGTGTGTGTGTAGTGGTGTGTGTGTGTGTGTGTGTGTGTGGTAGGGTTGCAAAATTCCAGTAACCTTTCCCAAATTAGAATGTTTTGCAGAAATCCTGGTTGGAAGACTCCCGGAATCCGGAGGGAATAAGCAGGAAATCCAGAATCCTACAACCAGGATTTCTGGAAAACCTGGGAATTTGGGGAAACTTACTGGAATTTTGCAACCCTAGTGTGTGGGTAGCACTCTGACCTTTTGGAACATTCCACCCCTCACCTGCCCACATGATCAGCACCACCACGATGATGATGAACTCCCCCGCCCTCAGCTGAGCTCCCACTTCCTCCATGGTCACCTCGTCTGGAGGGTCAAGATACAGCAGCACAATAACTTCATCACAGTGGTAACATAATCACCAGTGTTATTATTGGTAACTGGCAGCTTATTAAACCCAGGTTCTTCTGACAGGTCAGTCTAATGATGGGGGGAGTGTTGGAGTGAAAGCTATCATCTGCTAAGTGAATAGGCCGGGCAGAACTTCAGTCCAGTAGACCTCGTCTCTACCACAGGAGGTTGGTGGCACCTTAATTAAGGAGAACGTGCTCGTGGTAATGACTGGAACGGAATCAGTGGAATGGTATCAAACACGTGCTTTCAAGGTGTTTGATGCCATTCCATTTGTGCCGTTCCGGCCATTATTATGAGCCATTCTCCCCTCAGCAGCCTCCACTGGTCTCTACTGTAACTATACATACACAGGAGTAGGTTAGAACCGTTTGCTCCTGTCACGCCCTATTGTGTAGACTGATCTCTCTATTCTTCTTTAGTCCCAGGATGGCACCACTGGCTTTCTGTCAGTTAGCACTGCTTCAAACAGGCCACGTTTTTCATGATTCCAGGTGATTCTGACTCAACCCTAACAACTCGTGCACAGCCTCCACAATGATCTCCTCATTGAAGAGCGCTGCTGTGTGGGAACCGCACAGCACGTGCCTCAATTTGCCCACTCTGTCTGAGGGAGGCTGATAGCGTCAAAGGATTCAGTAGAAGCTGAGCATGAAGAGAATACATTAGGCTGAGACGGGGTCAGTGGGGATGCCCACTCTGAAGGGGTTGGAGAGAGAGAGAGTTAATCACAGCAGCCACGATCGATTGAGCTGGGCCTAGAAAAAACCCAATAATCATTATTAATGTCCTAAGAACCAAAAAAGATCAGAGAAGTGTGTGTGTGTGTGTGTAGCTTATGTTTGTGTGTGTTCACTCATACAAAGCAACATCTATGTTTCTGAATTCTGTAGAGAACTGGCTAAAGTTCAGCACACGAGTGCCCCCCATTTAAAGAACAAACAAAAGTAGGCAGTGACACTGAAATTCTGAGGTATTCCTGGGTAGCTTCACCACGTTCCAGCAGGTTCTCCCAATGAGCAATTCAGCTAATCGATGAGCCTACCTTGGCATTAACCAATCAAGGCTCCTGACACCGCTGACAGATTTCGGGACCTCAGACTGGGGGTGAAGGTTCGCCTTACAACAGTATAAGTCTCTGAATGTCCTTAAGTGGACCAGCCAGAGCCCGGGCTTGAACCCGATCTAACATCTCTGGAGAGACCTGAAAATAGCTGTGCAGCGATGCTCCTCATCCAAGCTTGAGAGGATTTGCAGAAAAGAATGGTAGAAACTCCCCAAATACAGGTGTACCAAGCTTGTAACGTCATACCCAAGAAGACTTGAGTCTGTAATCGCTGCCAAAGGTGCTTCAACAAAGTACTGAGTAAAGTGTCTGAATACTTATGTAAATGTGATATAAATTATTTTTTGCTAAAATATCTAAAAACCTGTTTTTGCTTTGTCATTATGGGGTATTGTGTGTAGATTGATGTAGGAAAAAACAATTTAATCTATTTTAAAATAACGCTGCAACGTAACAAAAGTTGAGTGAATACTTTCCGAATGCACTGTATCTTGTTATCTAGTTTTTTACTTTCCCGTGGGTATTTATTTGGTGTGTGAGTGTGTGTGTGTGTGTGTGTGTGTGTCAAAACGTCAGAGCAGTCTGTCAGTTATACAAGGGAGAATGATTGTGTTTTGTTTTGAACAGGCAAGAGCTCTAATTTTGTCTGATCACGGCTTTCTCTTTTTCCTCTCTTTACCTTCTGCTTTCCTCTAGTGATAGAGAAAACATTTGATACAGTTATATATCGCAATATTATTTTTGGATGATATTATATAGATATTTAAATCACAGTATTGGTTTGTAAAATAAATAAATAATAATTGTTTGCTACCGTTGGTAGCATTAGCTAGTTGGCTGTACCTGCTCCCAGTGGCGATTTTAGCATGTAAATCTTTGCTGGCATGCATGCCAGCAAACCCATTACACAACACAACAAAACACTAAATAATACATTAATTGCAATATAACGGTGACAAACGGTACCCACAAACTGTTAAGGCCTACATAAAGCTGTCCCAACAGCAGAGCTTTCTTTTCAGCACCATGGAGTGAATCCTTACAATTGCTACACTTGGCAATCAGCGGAGCCTTGTCTGGCAGCGAAACAGTTAATTCAGCCTAATTTACTG
The DNA here is from genome assembly GCA_023634145.1 of Thymallus thymallus. Lineage (NCBI taxonomy): Eukaryota > Metazoa > Chordata > Actinopteri > Salmoniformes > Salmonidae > Thymallus > Thymallus thymallus. The sequence continues at coordinate 21,791,022 of CM042405.1, read as the reverse complement.
CCTTAAAAAAAAAAAAAACGCATGTTCCTGAATGGCTGAGTTAAGGTTTTGACTTAAATCTACTTGAGAATCTATGGCAAGACTTGTTGTCTAGCAATAATCAACATCCAATTTGGCTGAGCTTGAAGAATTTTGAAAAGAATAATGGGCAAATGTTGGATATTCCAGGTGTGGAAAGCTCTTAGAGACTTACCCATAAATACTCACACCGGTAATCGCTGCCAAAGGTGCCTTTACAAAGTATTGACTCAGGGGTGTGAATACTTATGTCGTTGAGTTATTTCTATATTTAATTTTCAATAAATTATCAAAAATGTCTAAAAACGTGTTTTCACTTTGTCATATGGGGTATTGTGTGTAGATAGGTGAGAAACTATTTATTTAATCAATTTTCAATTCAAGTTGTAACATCAAAATGTGGAATGAGTCAAGGGGTGAGAAGATGTTTTGGAGAAAGGTAATAAAGAAATGTCATTTTATTCAGTAAATGTATATTTGTTTCTTTTCATTTTGATAAAAGATGAAAATGTAATGAATTTAAGGTTATTCTTTTGCTGTAAAAATATAAGTGTCCCGATGTTTTTTAAGGTGTCATATTTAGGGAGGGGTTGTGTGAAATTCCTGCCCAAAAAATGGGGTGCCCATTGAAAAAGTTTGAATACCACTTATGTAGCGGGATAGAGAGGGATATGGAGGCTGTATCATTATGCGACCGGCGCTGAGTCATACCTCGACACTGTATCATTTATCACAGTGGCTGCCTGGCTGTACACAAGGAAACAAACACTTCTCTGAGACGCACGTTTATCTCACCTCGGCCCAGCCATCACTCACACACTAACACCACTTAGGTTCTCATCTCATCTCATCCACCTATAGGGATCTAGCTCTGGGTTGGTCTGGGCCTGGGAACTGTAGGTCTATATGTGTCTGATGGGACTGTTTGTAGCATTTTGTGTCCTTTGTGCTAGTGTTCTTCTAGCTGAGAATCCTGAGAATATCCCAACTAAGTTATCTGGGAGAAGTGTGTGTTCCCAAAAAGCCTTTGCTCCTGTGACTGAGAAGTGTTCCCAGAACCACAAGCCCCCCGCTTCTGCTTCCTGTGAGTGCCTGTGATGAGTCAGTGAGTGAAGGAGCAAGGCTGTGAGTGTCTGTGAGGAGTCAGTGAGTGAAGGAGCAAGGCTGTGAGTGTCTGTGAGGAGTCAGTGAGTGAAGGAGCAAGGCTGTGAGTGTCTGTGGAGTCAGTGAGTGAAGGAGCAAGGCTGTGAGTGTCTGTGAGGAGTCAGTGAGTGAAGGAGCAAGGCTGTTAGTGTCTGTGAGGAGTCAGTGAGTTAAGGAGCAAGGATGTGAGTGTCTGTGAGGAGTAAAAGAGCGAGGGGGTGAGGGAAGGGTGCGAGCCAAAAGCACATCGATGTGCATCGTGCTGCCCTGAATATCTCATCCCCACTTTGACAAACGCATCCCCTCAGCATTACCCTTCCTGTAGATAGAGCACAGAGGGCAGTTGGGGGTGAATGCATAGAGGCACATCGATATACCACAATGTATACCCTGAAGGTGTTATGTTCATAAATTGTGGTAAGAGCGCTTGATGTTTAAGAGCATTCTGTTGTGAAACTTAATTTCACACTTTGTGTCCCCAAAGATTTTTATTTGCCTTTACGGAATCATTGAAAAGTTAACAGTCCAACTGCAAGCTTTACTCTCGGCACTGTATGTGTAGACACTGCTGTGCACAGGGTTCCTTTTTTGGCACTGTACGTGTATTACAGCAAGGTGCGGGAACCTGGAAAAGTGCTTTGGCCTGTTTTCTCCATAGGTACTGTATGCATTAGCTTCAGTCTCATCCTAAAGTTGTGTGAGATTGAGTTTTTTACCTTTACTCTTGGATGCTTGTGTCTCGGCCTCCTTGGGCGTGTGGAAGCGCAGGGGTTCGCTGTGCGGACTCATGGGCCCACTCATGCTGATGGACTGCACGTGCACAATGTAGTCGGTCTCCTCCTCCAAGTCCCATAATGCACAGGAGCGGGTGGTGGTGTTCACTTCCTGGATGAAGCGCAGCATGCGCACGTCCTTCTTCTGTTGGCACATCATCACAGAGGGGCGTTTAGTGAACAGTGTGACACAACTATCCACTGATGTTGTTTAGAAGTCTCACACATAACATTGAACCTCTGGGACCAGGAAATCATCTGTCTGTTGGGCTAGAATGGAGCCTAACCATTGCAGGGTAGATTGACTGTGTGCAAGTGGGAAATGTTATTGCTTTCCCTCTTTACACAGCTGCTATTGTCCACTGCGGTTGTTGAGGAGACAAGCAACTGGCCAGCAACGCGGGGACGCCATGGAGAGACGGTGGGTAACGATTGGTGACTAGGTACTATTTGATCTCCTGTTGGCGAGAGTGTGAGTGTGTGTGTGTGTGTGTGTGTATGTGTGTGTGTGTGTGTGTTTGGGTCTCCTCCCCCCCACACTGCTCTCCCTCTCTCTCACCTGCTGTGTGATGGCGAAGCCGATGACGAGGTCCCCCTCTGGGATGTCCCATGTCACCACGGCAGAGTTGGACTTCAGAGCCTTGATGGTCACATTGACAGGAGCTGCCAAGCTGTCTGCAAACACACAATACAGACAGGGAGAGAGCGAGAAAAGATACGCATGAAGCAAATTAAGTTGACTATCTTACTGTCTAGTGGGTACTGGGTAGGATCCAGTAGCTATAGTAGTGGGTACATGTATTATTTACGTGGACTCAATATAGTACTTCAAACAGTTGATAAAATCACAGAGTGGTTTATAAGCTACTCCAAAGGAGAGCTTGGCTAGTCTGGACAGTATGATCTACAGATTGGCCATCAGACTGTCGAGCCTGGCGCTTACTACAGACAGGGAGGCCTCTGATCACTGCAGCCCCCCACAGCTGGTTTCACTGTTCACTATTATTCACCCAGGGAGAGCTGTGACCAGGCCTGATTCATTATTCACATCCATTTAGCATAATTAGGACCCATAAGAAATACAACTGCAATTAAATCTAGAGTGGAGCAGTTTGTAGGGGTTGAATTTTAAATGGCCCCGCAATTAAGGGTTGAATTTTGAATAGGTTCACATTTAGCTTCAGTTGAATATTCAGTGAAATTACACTCAACTCAAAATAATGTACATGTACACTGAGTGCACAAAACATTAGGAACACCTTCCTGACATTTAGTTGCACCCCCTTTTGCCCTCAGCACAGCCTAAAATCGTCAGGCGTTCCACAAGGATGCTGGCCCATGTTGACGCCAATGCTTCCCACAGTTGTGTCAAGTTGGCTCGATGTCCTTTGGGTGGTGGACCATTCTTGATACACACTGGAAACTGTTGAGCGTGAAAAACCTAGCAGTGTTGCAGTTCTTGACACACTCAAACCGGTGTGCCTGGCACCTACTGCCATACCCAGGGCCGGCCCTCCCATTAGGCAAGATTAGGCATCCGCCTGTGGCGGCACTTGAATTTGGGGGGCATTTTGACAATTGGCTGCTGCCCTGCGGCGCCCCTGATCAGCTACTACACCGCAGCCACCAGCCAACTCAGCCACCAGCTCATAGTGTTGCTGCAGTTTCCGCCCCCACCACATTCCCGCTTCTCCTGAAGTTCACTCCAACTATCCTTGGTAGCAATGGTGATGTGTAACACACATATCTACCAAGGACAGTTCACTATGAGCTGGTGGCTGAGGTGCCGCCGGCGGTGTAGTAGCCGATCAGGGGCGCCGGAGGGCAGCAATTAATTGTCAAAATGCCGCCCCAAAATGGGATTATCCAATTGTGAAAAATGTATTAAATGAATCTGCCAAATAAATTATTGTATAGTTTTTTGTTTTTTTACGTCAGTGTGTGACGAAGACGATTAGTGATGAAGGCATTAGCCTAACCTAGCCTGTTAACGTTAGCTAGCTACTCTAGTGGATATAATTTTAGCTAAAGTAAGCTATAGAGATTTTAAACAATGTGCTACCATGTCTAAGAGAGACAAAAACTATCAGGAAGCGAATATATATATTTTTTAAAAACGAATGAGAAATGAGGCACAATCTCTAAACCAAAGAAATTTGCTGCTGAAATTTATCAGCGTGCAGCATGACACGCCTCCGAGGACAGGCCATTCATTCGCAGAGAACGACAAGCCTAGAATCAGTGAAGAGGGCGAACCGGAGGAGTCCGAACTATGCACTTCCACCGATGATGACAGCTCTCTGGCTGGACAAGAACAAGTAGTCGCACCAACCAGGCCTAGCCACACCTCCAAACAATGCCGGCGAAGACCTTGGACCCGGACTCAGATTCGTCGCTCCCCGTCCCGGATGACAGTGGTGGTGCTGCTGCTAAATCCGATATAAAAGATCCCGGTGAGTCGCCAAAATATATGAATGGTTCTTTACGGGATATGTTAGTGCAGGCTGGGCCACATCAGGATACGGAGGGGAATTTCCCAATTACATTTTTCGGTGGACCACTATAATAGGACGAAGGCGAGCGGGTGGAGACAGTTACATTTTAGTTATTTAGCAGACACTCTTATCCAGAGCGACTTACAGTAGTGAGTGCATACATTTTCATACTGGTACCCCATGGGAATCAAACCCACAACCTTGCCGTTTCAAGCGCCATGCTCTACTGACTGAGCTACATGGGAGACCACGCCTGCGCTCTGCTACGAATCAAGAGAGACTCAATGGACTCGCCACCATCAACTGAGCACAAGTTGTCTTACCTCTATCGCTCTCTGTCTCTCTCAGATGATTTGATTTCAGGATCGTGGACCGCTACCGAGAGAAAACATCGCTGACTGCAATGCAGCACCACAGCGGAGGAAAGAGGCCACTCTAAGCGGACTAAAGAAATAAATACTGAAACTGATGTTGGACAATCAAATTCGATATGTAAATAAACTAAATTTGTTAAGGCTGAGTCATCGACATATCGCTTATTTTACACTGCTCCAGCGAAACGAAGCCCGCCATGCATTCATGAAAGCATGTGTTTCTAAAGCTCAAATGAACTCACTCTTTTTACCGTTATTTTTATTGTAATTCTAACAATTATGGGATCGTGCTATGTGTGATAACAGGTGACATATTATTAATAAGAAACTATGTTTCCTACTATAGGTAGTTGACTGCATAGTGATAGCAAAATTGTAACTCTGATACAGGGGTTAAAGTAATATTCTCTTCTGTCTGGTAAGGGACCTCCATTTTTTATGGGAGTAATCATAGAATTATATATATAATTGGAGCCTATTTCTTCCTATTCACAAAAATAAGTGATACGTCTACCTGCTTGAAAAACACAATTCTATCCATAGATGTCGGTATAGCCAAATACTGTTGCATACCTCTGTGTCTGGGAAGGGCTTGGTGTGTTTGGTTAAAACCAGGGCTCGAATTGAGTGAGGGTATCCCATACCCTTTGTTAAAGAAATATATATTTTCAAAAATACATAAAGTATCCAGATTATATAAAGCGTTATATAAGGCTTATATATAAGGCTTAGCTCCGTTTATGGTAGAAACCTGCTTTAAAATTTCAGCGAAAGAGGATGTATTAATTCCTCTCTATGACATTCTGAAGCTGAGCTGCAGCCTATAATATTCAAGGAGACAAACAAATTGACTTTGCTATTCTGTCCCTATTAATTGAGCTTTCCGCTTTCTGTAAAAAATGATAGATGTTTGTTTAAACCAAGGCAGCTAGTAGGGAAGCACTTCTGTTTTTGGGTTATGCAATGGATGATTAGTCAGCAGCTTACATTTTTCTGCCTCCGTAGAGTGTCTGTCTGGGTGTACATTTTACTTTTAAAAGTGCTATGCATAGATTCATAAGGATGTCTAAGATTTAATTATTTGCACACAGCATTGTAAACAATACACTCTGGTTTGACGTTGGAGAAATGTGTGCTATGACTTGGGCTGCTATTATGTTCTGTTCCTCTGACTTTTGGCTGAGATATTGGGGATGGGGGGGGCATATTTTTGTCTTGCCTAGGGTGGCAGAACGTCCATGGCCGGCCCTGACCATACCCCATAACTCCTAATGGCACACATACACAATCCATGTCTCAATTATCTCAAGGTTTAAAAATCCTTCTTTAACCTGTCTCCTCCTCTCCACCTACACTGATTGAAGTGGATTTAACAAGTGACATCAGTAAGGGATCATAGCTTTCACCTGTATTCACCTGGTCAGTCTAGGTCATAAAAGAGCATTTTTTCTTAATGTTTTGTACACTCAGTGTATATGGAGTATATGCAGAGGAAATTAACATACAATCTTCCATGTTCCTTCACTGTCAGAGGGAGGGGACCCGTCTCTTAGCCCTCCATGTCGTATGTACAGTTCAGTATGATAAACCGTCTGAGACATTGAGGGTTGATGGGTTTGTTTGATGAGACACAGGAGGGATGGGAACAGATAAACGAGAGTGGACACTTATAATCATGTTTTGTTATTCTGACGCATAAATCTATTTATTCATATGAGTTATTGAGCGTGTTAGCTCTTACTCCTGTCTTCAGCTAAGCAGTGTAAATCATGGCCTGGTAATTGTTTTGCTGATTAAAGGCTGGAGACAGAGAAGCACACCCAGTGGCTTTGTTAGTGGCCAGCGTGTTTGTAAGGGTGTCTGTGTGTGTGTTGAGTCAGTGTGTTTGTAAGGGTGTCTGTGTGTGTGTGTTGAGGCAGTGTGTTTGTAAGGGTGTCTGTGTGTGTGTGTTGAGGCAGTGTGTTTGTAAGGGTGTCTGTGTGTGTGTTGAGGCAGTGTGTTTGTAAGGGTGTCTGTGTGTGTGTTGAGGCAGTGTGTTTGTAAGGGTGTCTGTGTGTGTGTTGAGGCAGTGTGTTTGTAAGGGTGTCTGTGTGTGTGTTGAGGCAGTGTGTTTGTAAGGGTGCCTGTGTGTGTGTTGAGGCAGTGTGTTTGTAAGGGTGTCTGTGTGTGTGTTGAGGCAGTGTGTTTGTAAGGGTGTCTGTAAGTGTGTTGAGGCAGTGTGTTTGTAAGGGTGTCTGTGTGTGTGTTGAGGCAGTGTGTTTGTAAGGGTGCCTGTGTGTGTTGAGGCAGTGTGTTTGTAAGGGTGCCTGTGTGTGTGTTGAGGCAGCGTGTTTGTAAGGGTGTCTGTGTGTGTGTTGAGGCAGTGTGTTTGTAAGGGTGTCTGTGTGTGTGTTGAGGCAGTGTGTTTGTAAGGGTGCCTGTGTGTGTGTTGAGGCAGTGTGTTTGTAAGGGTGTCTGTGTGTGTGTTGAGGCAGTGTGTTTGTAAGGGTGTCTCTGTGTGTGTTGAGGCAGTGTGTTTGTAAGGGTGTCTGTGTGTGTGTGTGTGTGTTGAGGCAGTGTGTTTGTAAGGGTGTCTGTGTGTGTGTTGAGGCAGTGTGTTTGTAAGGGTGTCTGTGTGTGTGTGTTGAGGCAGTGTGTTTGTAAGGGTGTCTGTGTGTGTGTTGAGGCAGTGTGTTTGTAAGGGTGTCTGTGTGTGTGTTGAGGCAGTGTGTTTGTAAGGGTGTCTGTGTGTGTGTTGAGGCAGTGTGTTTGTAAGGGTGCCTGTGTGTGTTTTGAGGCAGTGTGTTTGTAAGGGTGTCTGTGTGTGTGTTGAGGCAGTGTGTTTGTAAGGGTGTCTGTAAGTGTGTTGAGGCAGTGTGTTTGTAAGGGTGTCTGTGTGTGTGTTGAGGCAGTGTGTTTGTAAGGGTGCCTGTGTGTGTTGAGGCAGTGTGTTTGTAAGGGTGCCTGTGTGTGTGTTGAGGCAGCGTGTTTGTAAGGGTGTCTGTGTGTGTGTTGAGGCAGTGTGTTTGTAAGGGTGTCTGTGTGTGTGTTGAGGCAGTGTGTTTGTAAGGGTGCCTGTGTGTGTGTTGAGGCAGTGTGTTTGTAAGGGTGTCTGTGTGTGTGTTGAGGCAGTGTGTTTGTAAGGGTGTCTGTGTGTGTGTTGAGGCAGTGTGTTTGTAAGGGTGTCTGTGTGTGTTTGTTTGCTAGTAAACTAATTGTACAGTGCACATTTAATTAGATTTTGTCCAGCTTACAGACAACAAACAAATAAAACACTCAAAGTGTTGGCTAGCAGTTTACACATGCTAGATCCCCTCGCCATTTTAAGAGCCTTTAATAACTTGCAAGCACGCACACACAAACCCTGTCTCCCGCCTAGTCTCATTGTCACAGTATTGTTTTTCATACTTTTTTTAAATTTTTATTTATTTCACCTTTATTTAACCAGGTAGGTCAGTTGAGAACAAGTTCTCATTTGCAACTGCGACCTGAAATCAAGGAAATCAAGTACTCCATCTGCCCTTGATCAATAAAGCCTATCATTATTTAATGAACGTTCTTCTCTGGCCTCCATAGGCCCTTCTCTCTCAGCTCAGACCAGCTGTTCTCTCTCTGTCTCTCGCTCTTCCCCCCCACCAGAACCTCTGACCTGGGAAAGACCGGAGCACTCCTCCCTCAACCTCTATACTGTTTATCTGTCACAGCGAGCTGCTCTGTCTGAGTGTTGAACCTAGGCTGATTCTGACTGAGTTGCTTTGCCTCTGCCTAAGACCCTGGTGTGGTCCTGCAGCATTTCATCCTTTCATGCCTCTGTGTTTATACAGCTCTTACTGCTCAGCAATCGAAGACACCCTTCTCATTTTATGGGTAAATATCACACAGACAGACAGATAGATAGACCGATACTCTGCATGCTTGTCAGTAATAGCCGAGGGGAGTAGAATATCAAAGCGGACCAATACTGTGGTGCTTCTCACTGGCATTAGCAATGGAGAACGTGAATAGACAAATGAAGTGAACCTCGGGTTGCTGTCTCTAAGCGATAGCCGACCCTGCTGGGCAATAAATTAGCACATGTTCATTAACACGTCCTCGCCTGCCGCTAACGGGCATGCTGGGGGAATCACAAGTGTCTTTTCAATACCTCCCATACATGTCATTGAGATTGCAAGGGCAACCACTTCTCCCTTTGTGCTTTCAGGCCATTTTTTCTCTTCCTCAGGTTTACTGTACTGTGCAGTAAACACACACACACACACATATATACAGTGGGGAGAACAAGTATTTGATACACTGCCGATTTTGCAGGTTTTCCTACTTACAAAGCATGTAGAGGTCTGTAATTTCTATCATAGGTACTCTTCAACTGTGAGAGACGGAATCTAAAACAAAAATCCAGAAAATCACATTATGATTTTTAAATAATTAATTAGCATTTTATTGCATGACATAAGTATTTGATCACCTACCAACCAGTAAGAATTCCGGCTCTCACAGACCTGTTAGTTTTTCTTTAAGAAGCCCTCCTGCTCTCCACTCATTACCTGTATTAACTGCACCTGTTTGAACTCGTTACCTGTATAAAAGACACCTGTCAAACAGACTCCAACCTCTCCACAATGGCCAAGATCAGAGAGCTGTGTAAGGACATCAGGGATAAAATTGTAGACCTGCACAAGGCTGGGATGGGCTACAGGCCAATAGGCTAGCGGCTTGGTGAGAAGGCAACAACTGTTGGCACAATTATTAGAAAATGGAAGAAGTTCAAGATGACGGTCAATCTCCCTCGGTCTGGGGCACCACGGAAGATCTCACCTCGTGGGGCATCAATGATCATGAGGAAGGTGAGGGATCAGCCCAGAACTACACGGCAGGACCTGGACAATGACCTGAAGAGAGCTGGGACCACAGTCTCAAAGAAAACCATTAGTAACACACTACGCCGTCATGGATTAAAATCCTGCAGCGCAGGCAAGGTCCCCCTGCTCAAGCCAGCGCATGTCCAGGCCCGTCTGAAGTTTGCCAATGACCATCTGGATGATTCAGAGGAGGAATGGGAGAAGGTCATGTGGTCTGATGAGACAAAAATAGAGCTTTTTGGTCTAAACTCCACTCGCCGTGTTTGGAGGAAAAAGAAGGATGAGTACAACCCCAAGAACACCATCCCAACCATGAAGTATGGAGGTGGAAACATCATTCTTTGGGGATGCTTTTCTGCAAAGGGGACAGGACGACTGCACCGTATTGAGGGGAGGATGGATGGGGCCATGTATCGCGAGATCTTGGCCAACAACCTCCTTCCCTCAGTAAGAGCATTGAAGATGGGTCGTGGCTGGGTCTTCCAGCATGACAACGACCCGAAACACACAGCCAGGGCAACTAAGGAGTGACTCCGTAAGAAGCATCTCAAGGTCCTGGAGTGGCCTAGCCAGTCTCCAGACCTGAACCCAATAGAAAATCTTTGGAGGGAGCTGAAAGTCCGTATTGCCCAGCGACAGTCCCCGAAACCTGAAGGATCTGGAGAAGGTCTGTATGGAGGAGTGGGCCAAAATCCCTACTGCAGTGTGTGCAAACCTGGTCAAGAACTACAGGAAACGTATGATCTCTAATTGCAAACAAAGGTTTCTGTACCAAATATTAAGTTCTGCTTTTCTGATGTATCAAATACTTATGTCATGCAATAAAATGCAAATTAATTACTTAAAATTCATACAATGTGATTTTCTGGATTTTTGTTTTAGATTCCGTCTCTCACAGTTGAAGAGTACCTATGATAAAAATTACAGACCTCTACATGCTTTGTAAGTGGGAAATACTTGTTCTCCCCACTGTACATGCAGACGCACACACTGACTTGCAAGCACATATGCATGTTGTCATTCTCACACCCACTGCAGTTACATAAACAGCAGTAAAGCCTGAAGGAGAGTTGGAACAATAGAGTTAATGTGTCTCATTTAGCAGCTGTTGAAAAATGAATGTCTGCGATAGACGTGCAGTGAGATACTGGGAGCCATAACACGATGGCATGTTCAATTATGAATCCACCTGTTTCATTACAGACTATTTTCACTGCTTATTGTCCCTGGATGGGCACAGAGAACAATTCATTTTTCTGTTCTCTTGGTCACTTTTTCACTTCCTCTCAATCATTCTTAGACGCTCTCTCTTTCCCTCCTCCTTCGGTCAGCCATTCTCTCTTTGCTTCTTAGCTGACTCTTTCAAATCTCTCTCTCTCTGCCCATCATCTCACTGACAAGCTCACTCATGATTTTATCTCTCTCTCTCACACTCCCTCCCTCCCTCCCTCCCTCCCCCCCCCAATAGGACCTATTCTGACAGGTGGGCTGCGGACAGTCTCCTAGTCCTCCTGAGTGTAAACGGGCTCCGGCTGACTGACACTTCCGTGGGAGCTGCTCACAGCCTCCTCCACTTCAGACAATAGAAGGAAACTGTTGGCACCCTCTACCCCTACCCACCCCTTCATCATCTCTGCATTATCTCCCTCCAACACCTCCATATCAATCCACAGCCTCTTCACTACAGCACGCTATGACTCACTTCATACTGTTAGCGCGGTTTGTACCATATGCACCCTCTGGGTTTGATTGGCAGGACAAGTACAGCTGGGTATAGATACAGTCTAGGTTTACAGTACATTTAGAGTTATAGAGTCACAGAGAGGGTTGCCATCTCCCATAAACATGTAGTGGGTTCACCCTCAAAAAGATGTTGCATAAAGCTTACTTCATTATTACATTTTTTGTATTATTTTCACTGCATCAGGGATAGTGTACACAGACGTTTCGGGTTTTACCGCCTTTCATTCATTTGTAGAGAACTGATGAGCAGCAGGTGCTTCTAATCAGGGTTGTCACTTATCCCAACGGTACGGTCTGTAGTTTACTGTGGAAATCAACAACCCAAAAAGCGAACCACTGGAGTGTGGCTTCCAACCCTTTTCCCAAAGCCCCAGAGAACAGTGTGTATATACATGTGTGTGTGTGTGTGTGTGTGTGTGTGTGTGTGTGTGTGTGTGTGTGTGTGTGTGTGTGTGTGTGTGTGTGTGTTTTCCCTGGCTTTTCACTCTTCATGCAGTAGCTCCACTCCACAAATGAGTGTTGTGATAAACATACCTCCATGGCTTTCCTCTTCTGAGGAGAAATTAGTTATTTACTTTTGCCAAATTTAATTCTCCAACCCGCTGGCCAAGAGAGCATTGAAATAGCATCTCATTCTCTCACCCACTCACTCTCCCCCTCACTGGTGTAATTAAATGTCAAAAGCCTGAGTATGAAAATCAATGCTGCGTTGTGTAGTGTAGTGTCGCAGCTGAGGATCCAACTAATTCAAAAGCTAAGGAGCGCAGTGTTGCTTGTCTGTTAACTACAAATGAAATCTAGTTCCCATCCAGGCTCCTCGGGGCCAGGAAACCAAGGTAATATCTACACAATCAATATCCCAGTAGAGCTGGGCACATTATCCACACAGCACATAAATATGATAGGGTTATTCACTATTCTCCCTTTCTCCTTGTTCAACTCTCACCTACTCACTTTCTCTCCCTGTTACCTACTCCACTCTCCCATCCACTCTCTCTCTTTCTCTCATCATCTCTCTCGCCATCCTTGTTATATTCCCTCTCCTCATCCCTTGTTTCCTGTCTGTTTCATTATCTTTTTCTCATCCATCTCTTCCTGCAGTGTTAGCCAGTCTGTTGAGAAGTGAAGCAGCTGGTGGGGTAATGCCTAGCTGCCTGCTTGGAAGGCTGGCATTGGGAGATGGAGAGAGAGAAAGAGAGGTCGCATTGGCTCGCTCTGGTGCTTTCTCTCTTTCCCTTGTTTTCTCTCTCTCTCTCTCTCTTTCCTTTTCAGCATTTTTCTCTCACTTTTTTCTCTTTCACACTGGTTTCGATCAACGTTGTTTCCACGTCTATTCTACGTTGAACCAACGTGGATTAGACGTTGAATTGACGTCTGTGCCCAGTGGGTGTTTTCTCTCTCAGGCTCTCTTTCTCTCCTGGTGAGTGTGACGGTTCCGCTCTTAGAGGCGCCTGTGGTGGTGAAAGGCACGCTTGGAACGGCCTGAATGTCCCCAAGCCTGCAGCTCTTACACTGGATTTGGCCACAGCCACAGGAGACAGAGTGCGTCTCATGCACGCACACGCCACGTCAGGACTAGGGAGAATGAGAGTTTTGGATTGTGCAGCAGCAGCAGCAGGGCGGATTAGCACTGGGACTAGTGAAGCGAGAGAGGCTAAGCTACAGGTAAACTACAGGAGGCACACCTGTGTCTCCACAGCCAGTTCTATCATAACTCACACCATTTGGGTTATCCCCTAGGACGTTAACAGAGAGGAGAAAATAAATACAGTATTTATACGCTCTGGTGAGTTGCAGAGGGCACTGTGTGTGTGGGTACACTCCTGTGTTAGGGCCTGGGACATATACAGCACCATAACAGTCTCTGGAGCAACCACCCCACCATTATCATATTGCACTCCTGGGCTCTAAGTGGCAGATTGTGGACCCCCACTGCCCAACAGCTTGGCCCCCCACCAATACCACCTGCCATCATCCTCCCCACCTGCCACTCATGGTGTCAGAGCAGACTCCAGAATGCGTCAGAGACATGGCAGGGAAACGTCAGTCTGTTGGCAGTGCCACCTCACAGGCCTGATGGCCAGGAGCTAGTCTCTGTCTGTCATACCCCTGTATATAGCTAACGTTATGGTTACTAATTGGGTATTTATCCCTTGTGTTATTATTTTTCTACTATTTATCTTTTTGTTTGTTTCTCTGCGTTGTTGGTAAGTAAGCATTTCACTGTTAGTCTACACCTGTTGTTTACCAAGCATGTGATACATAACATTTGATATGATTTGATTAACGCGTGTTCTCAATGACAGGCCCCTCAGTCTCAGACAAGCACATCCATTCATCTCTATCAATCTCAGTTGTCTGAGAGATTACAAAAAGTGAGCAATTGAGTATATCAATCACACATGGTGTCGTTGGTAAATAAGCTCTTAAGATGAGTTCCACTGTTAAATGATGTTGAACAGATGCTGTTTGGTTGAATTGTATTTCAGTCAACCTTACTCAACGGGTCCTAAATATACCCTCACAAAAGCCAGTCCTTTGTCTTAATCTGTGCATTCTGTGAGCCGTGTGCAGAAGCAGGTAACAGAGCATCAGTAGCCTTGTGTGTATGTGTCTGGTCTAAGGCCTCTCTCTGTCTACAGTGCCAGAGTTAAGGCAAAACCAACCACACTCATCCTGAGGAGGAAGATTACACTTGTCTCTTTTGCGTCTGTTGGCAGGTGCTGCAGCACTGCTGGTGCGCGCTGACACTTTGCCCTGTCTCTATTGTGTTTGCCTACCGTGTTTGAAAATACCATCAGCCTGTCATTAATGCTGTTCTGTTTGATTAAGAGGGGGAACATGACTTTATTAGTGTGTGTTAGTGCTGGTAATGACTGTAGCTTATGTGTGTGCTGAGCTGCAAGTGCCTTTCTGAGAGGATTCTGTGCCTTTGTCTGTTCTCTGCTTTTGTCTACAGAACTACTGCCAAATAACTCACTGAACATTTCAATAATACAGCCAGACAATGAATGAATACTATTAAACTGTTTCCACTCACACATAAACATACACTGACACACACACACACACACACACACACGCACGTAATACATGCACAAACAGTATGAACATACACAAGCACACACTCCGTTACTCGTATCATAATGTCCTGCTTCCAAACACCCATTTCTCGTTGGAGCAGACCTCATACATGTAGTAAGAGTAAGATATCCTGGCCTACATGACAACCAGGCCTTTAGAGAAACCACTGAAGCCAGATCACATTCAAAACAGGTAGCTATGGGCTTTTTTTGTTATCACATAATATTTAATAAGATTCACAGAATCTTTCGGATGAAACATGTCTACTTAGCATAAATGAGAACAATGGTAGACTAACGTGAAGAAAGAAAGGGTGGCATTAAGGAAATACTGTTGTTCCATGAATACAGACCTTCAGGAACCACACTGTATGTCCCCCTAGTTTATTTAACATACTGTGAAAGGTGTTTTTCTGATGAGACCACCTCCCAGTAAATATTCCACAAAGAGCTTTTGAGCCAGCTAGTGATTTGGCAGTAGCCTGGAGATGATGAGTCTGTTTAATGACCTTTGGCTCCTCTGTCTGGGTGCTGTAACTCCTACTGGTGGATGGTAGATGACTTGACACTTGACAGTTAATATACTGCTGCTACTGACAATCTGTGGCAGGGTTGGGGAGTGCCAAGACTCCTCTGGTTCGCCAGCGTTAGAATCCTCATAGGGGGAGTGTAATAGTCATGTTGCATTTTACAGTAAAAAAAAAAAAACAAGTCTTTTTCGAATAGCTCCTCATTTCATCAGAACTTGAAAGGGTCTCTAAGGATAGGCTGGGCTTTTCTATTGGTTACTGTTCAATTACTTGATTGATTGGTTGATTTGATGGGTTGATTGACTGATTTATTTTGTTTCATGGCAAGTCTGTCTTGGAGCAAGGACTGGTTGGTGGAATTTACAACCTCATTCAGATGCTGTTGAAGTTAATTTACAATTTAAATGGAAACATTAGCTTTACATTCCTCGTCCAGGGTGACTGATACTTCATGACTCACCGTAAACAGAAACGCATTAAAAAGGACGTCACAAATGTGAGGTTTACAGCATGTTAACTGTGACGACCCTCCCACTCTGTCTGACAAATTCTTTCTTTGTTCTTGTTTTCCTTACTAGGACTTGGGAGGGTCGTTCCCCATTCATTGAGGAGACTCTCTCCATGCAGACGCACTGTTGGATTTTGGTTGTGGCATTTTTGTGGCTGTTTTGTTTGTTTGTTTGCTTTCTTTGGCACCTTTCAACACTCCTCATTATCACATCTATGCACGCATCCACTCACTTACACTACTGATTGCTGACTACACACACCATTGTTAATTGTATATAGTTTGCTTTAGTTAATAAATATATTTTGTTATTCCTTATCTCCATGTTGTCTCCCTCTTTGTTACGGGCTACGAGCTGGTTCGTGACATTTGGTATTTTATTTGGATTCCCATACTCTTCCTGGGATCCATATGAAACATGAAACATGACATAATACAGAACATTAATAGACAAGTACAGCTCAAGGACAGAACTACATCATGACGCACACCCACACGCTTCTGTCAATCTATCTGTCCTTCTCAGGACCTAGCTTCTGTCAATCTATCTGTCCTTCTCAGGACCTAGCTTCTGTCAATCTATCCGTCCTTCTCAGGACCTAGCTTCTGTCAATCTCTCTGTCCTTCTCAGGACCTAGCTTCTGTCAATCTATCCGTCCTTCTCAGGACCTAGCTTCTCTCAATCTATCCGTCCTTCTCAGGACCTAGCTTCTGTCAATCTATCCGTCCTTCTCAGGACCTAGCTTCTGTCAATCTCTCTGTCCTTCTCAGGACCTAGCTTCTGTCAATCTATCCGTCCTTCTCAGGACCTAGCTTCTCTCAATCTATCCGTCCTTCTCAGGACCTAGCTTCTGTCAATCTATCCGTCCTTCTCAGGACCTAGCTTCTGTCAATCTATCCGTCCTTCTCAGGACCTAGCTTCTGTCAATCTATCCGTCCTTCTCAGGACCTAGCTTCTGTCAATCTATCCGGGTTTCTCAGGACCTAGCTTCTGTCCTCTGATTACTTGTAATGCTTTCCTTTGTTTCTGTGTTCTATGTTGGTTTCTGAAGATGTATTTCAGAAGAAACACATTCTTATGAGTACCTTAGACAAGTGCAATGTCTACTTCAATCCACTCCAATCAAATATCCATCCACAAGTGCCCTCGACTCTCTCCAGTCAACAATTCTACTAAGGAGAGGGAAGAGGAAGAGGTTTAATGGTCTCTCTGATTGTCTGTTCTTCAAACCTGGTCTTGGAGACCCACAGGGTGTTTGTACTGGGCTGGAACAAAAGCCTGCACACACTGTATATCCCTAGGCCCACTGGATTGAAGAACACCATTCGATCGATGATCTGGCTGCATTACTACAGTATGTGTGTTGGCTCTCTAGTACATTACTGTCTTGTGAGATGATGATCATACAATAGGTGTATGTTGCTGTGGCTATAAGGAGGCTGATGTAGATAGAGGAGGGATTAGGAGCACATTCTCTCTGCACTGCCTGCAGGACTGGCTCATTAATCAATGTATTATTCAATCGCCCACGCACAATCAGAATGTGTGCAAAACGAGCTATGC
The DNA here is from genome assembly GCA_023634145.1 of Thymallus thymallus. Taxonomy (NCBI): domain Eukaryota; kingdom Metazoa; phylum Chordata; class Actinopteri; order Salmoniformes; family Salmonidae; genus Thymallus; species Thymallus thymallus. The sequence goes on along the minus strand of CM042405.1, from coordinate 21,773,953 downwards.
CTAAACAGTAAGGGTGTGTGCAGCCTACGTGCAAGTGTGCATGCATGTACTGTACGTGTGTCTGTGTCTAGACTATGTCTAAGGCCGTGTCTAGACTTGACAGTTCATGCAGCTTTAGTATTCTAATCATAGCGTTCTGTTCATGGAATTCTGAACGTGTCATGCATCTACACCTACATAAATGTGTCTACCGTGTGTCCAGATTCCCTATTCCTGCGCTATTTTCAAATGCCGGTATGCATTTTACAAACGCTGGAATAGGCTAAATATGATAATAACACAACAACTGATAGCAGGAGCTAACTACTGTAGCAACTGTAGCTGAGTTGGGCTCCCGAGTGGCGCAGCGGTCTAAGGCACTGCATCTCAGTGCTAGAGGCGTCACTACAGTCCCTGGTTCGAATCCAGGCTGTGATTGGGAGTCCCATATGGCGGCACACAATTGGCCCACCGTCGTCAGGTTTGGCGGGGTAGGCCGTCATTGTAAGTAAGAATTTGTTCTTAACTGACTTGCCTAATTAAATACAGGTTAAAAAAAAGTAACTAGCCAGATAATCTCTGTAGCTAGCTTGCAATGCTAAAGGGATTGCAAACGGGTTAGCATAACTCTAGCCAAACAAACAAACAAACAAAAAATTGAAATATTAGCTAGCTGGCTAGTATTTATGAGGCCAGCAAACACGTTCCTCACATGCTAGGAACATATTTCCTCCAACGTTATAATGAAAAGGAGCTTCTCGGTCCTAAAACACTCGTTTTCTGGAGATTTGTGGGAGGAGTGCTGATGACATCTCCCACTGTAGAGAGAGAGAACGAGAGAGAGAAAGCGAGAGAGATGCAATCCAGCTCAGCTGAAATGTAAACGCTATTGAGGGGGAGGCTGTGAATTCTGATTGCAGTAGTGTGTCGGTATGAAAGCTACAGCACTCAAGTGTTTAGGGAACGTACATTACGGGGTAATAGATTCCACTGGGGTTCACTTCAGTCTATTCCCAGGGTTCACTCCCACACATAGATAAGCCAGCAGGCTTCCAAGGAACAATTTGAAATGGTTGTTTTCCTCCACAGATTTTATAGCAAGCTGTGCCAATGGTACACTCTTAGAAAAAAAGGGTTATTCGGCTGTCCCCATAGGAGAACCCTTTAAAGAACCCTTTTTGGTTCCAAGTAGAACCATTTTTGGTTCCATGGAACCCACAATGGTTCTACTTGGAACCGAAAAGGGTTCTATGTGGAACCTGTTGGTTATCTAGAAACCTATTTTGGTTAAGTCAGTTTAACGTCATATCAGTCTAAATCTAATTAATGGAAACACTTGGCAACTTCTTGGATCAAAGGCTAGTGTTGTTCTTGCTTATATGGTAGTAAATATGAAATAGGCTACACTAATAAAACATACTGAAAACTTCACGTAAGCAATAAAAACGATTGGTGCTAAATTATTGCAAATGCATTTATTTAGCCTTTAAATCCGGAAATATAACTGCTATTGTTCCATGGCCTATTTAGAGTTTCTTTACCAGTATAGATCAGTACCAGCATAGAATGTCTGGAGCATTGTATCAACACAGATTCTTAAACACACACAGGCTTCCTCATTCATTGCACAGAATATAGCATAAATGCCAATTAGAAACAAATTAGCACAAACATTGACTTTTCCCATTGTTTTATTTGCACGGATACCAATGCAATCCCCCTAATGCTCGCACATTAACCTTAGAGTTCTCACTACAAGGCAAATACGTGAATCCTTGGTTGAGTAATTGCAATTTTATTTTTTAAGTACATAAACATGAACTTACCCGCCAAGACGCGAGAGACACCGAGACAGCTGATAATTAGCAGTGGCACGGTTGATAGGAAAAATCTCTCCATCCTTTAAACATTAGAGGACGTGAGATCCCATTTACTCTGACTAGAGCGATGTTAACCGCCTTGCTATTGTTCAGCATTCAAGTCAGCCCATGCATATTGTCTCGACCAAAAACCGTTTACTGTCTCGCAAGCTTGCCGCAGATCGACTGACGAGCGCTTTCAGCTCCTGGGACAGCGACAGCGCTCCGCCACCTACATTCAACAGTAGCTTAACATGCGGCGAACATTGTTCGTGCGTGTCACCCACGACCGCTCCACCTCAGCTACGAGAGATATTTATAGACATTGAACTCGACGACCAGACATAAATTAAGTCCTGGTGGTGAGTTTTGGTCCATCGCGGTGGCTCTGGCTATGGCCGAGGTTCGCACGGTGTCATCTGTGCCACTGAAGTCGGGTGGTGCTAAGGGGCACTCAACTACTGCAGACAGAAACGTGATCGCGCGTGCCACTCTGCCATGACTATCGCGTGCGTATTGTCATGGGCTACAGAGGAGAGATACATACACTCTAGGCTCCAGATATTATTCATATGCGCTGCAATTATTCCTCTATGCACACAGAATGTCCACATGGAAAGTGTATTAATTATGATTAACTGAGGTATGAAAGCATCTCACAGACTGCTATTGGCTACACTAAACATGCTAACTTAGACTTTTGCTCAAAGTGCATGTATATTTGTCTCAACTATAGGCAAAGTGTGTCTAGTATATTTTGGCTATGAAATTATTTATAACAGTTTGATCTTGAGTTCAGTTGTCGAAGCTTGAATATTCAGACATTTCAGGCTTGGTATACAGCAATGGGTGGGGTAAGATATGTGGCATATGCCAGTTTGTGTAAGAGCACCAACAGTCGCCTGCTTATTGCGCTATAGGCAATTATCATGGTGCATTAAAGTCTAGGCCTGTAGAATGGAATAAAAAATCCATTCCAATAAAGTGTCAACTTGATTTAATAATTTACATTTCATATAGTTATACATGGACTGAATATATCTATCTGTCTTTCCATTTGTCTCTGACCATTGGTCATTTTCAAGATTCTGAGACTGCATGTCACCGTCCTCCGTGATTTGCTTGAGTGCACTCTGTCACCAACACTCGGTCGCATCCATTTAAAATACTTGGTAAATTCATGTACAAGTCCATGCAAAAAACAGCCGCCTGTGCATAGATTCGCTTCATAAATTATGTTGTCCTCGAACACCACGTTGAACCGCAAATATCCGTCCATACACTATAGTTAAAGCAGCCACATCGCCACACCCTCTGACTATTTGAATAGATAGTTTACTGCATAAAAAGCAGATAATTATTGTATACATACAAGTTACAAGAAAGCCTCTCTTACCTGAGCTGCCAGTATGTAGCCTATATCAGTCGGCGCTGCAAGATGTGTGCAGTCTTGGCCGGGCTGGCTCACTTTAAGAAAGCTTCGTCACGAGTTTAGAGCGCGCCCGTCCTGAGTTGGGCTACCGTCCCAACTGAGAATCAACGTTAGCGAATGCCCCCTGTGTCCCTAAGAACTGTTTTCTGCACCGCAGCACGCTGACTCTCACACTACACCCACTGCTTCAGCTTCACAGTATCTGGCTGGGTGATGGCGTGTTTGTTAGAGAGAATTAGTGAATGAAGGTGTGCTTGCGAGTGTGTGTGTGTGTGTCTGTGATAGATAGATAGATAGATAGATAGTTAGATAGATAGGTACTTTATTGATCCCCGAGGGGAAATTTCTTGTGTGTATGTGTGTGTATGAGTCATTGTCCTTTGCAGCTCTGCAGTAATGTCATGAAAGCAGGTGTTTCCTAGTCAATTCCGTAGAGGTTTTTACCTTACATTAGGGCGGCAGGTAGCCTAGTGGTTAGAGTGTTGGGCCCGTAACTGAAAGGTTGCCGGATCAAATCCCCGAGCTGACAAGGTAAAGATCTGTCGTTCTACCCCTGAACACACCCACTGTTCCTAGGCCGTCATTGTAAATAAGAATGTGTTCTTAACTGACTTGCCTAGTAAAATAGAGGTAAAAAAACTAAACAAGGAGGGAAATACTGTCCTAAGAAATTAGCTGCATTTTGATGAGTTGCAATATTAAAACGTAAAACTCTGTCACGGTGGCCAAAATTTTAAGAGTGTAAAAAATTATCCTAAATACAGTTGAAGTCGGAAGTTTACATACACTTAGGTTGAAGTCATTAAAACTCATTTTTCAACTACTCCACAGATGTTATGTTAACAATCTATAGTTTTGGCAAGTCGGTTAGGACATCTACTTTGTGCATGACACAAGTAATTCTTCTAACAATTGTTTACAGACAGATTATTTCACTTATAATTCAATATATCGCAATTCCAGTGGGTCAGAAGTTTACATACACTAAGTTAACTGTGCCTTTAAACTGCTTTTTTTTAATTGTGTCAATATGTCTTTGTTGTAAATGTTTTGGTGCCAAACTGGTGCCATTTGGGAAAAAAGTCAATAGTTGGAAGAGTTGCAGAGTTAATAGAAAATAATGCCATTGTTGATAAGAGGCTTTTTTCATCAATTAGGCTATTTTCTCTTGATCCATATGGTCTATCCACTAGAAAGTCATGGACAATATGGACACAGATATATATTTGTTTATACTATATATAAATAGATTTGTTAAAAGTGAGTAAAAATTGTATAAATTACCAAAGTTACCATAGATTGCCATAGAATACCTTACTGAAGATTTTGGTAACTTTAGTAAATTACCGGTAGCTTTGCAAAGCTACTCGTGTATAGACTGTCTGCTACTCAGTCCAGCACTGGTCAGGTGTATTGCATTCTAACAATCCCATTAGCAAAACACTCTGCTCCAAAGCCATAGTTGACTGAGATTTATTTCATTCAATAGAAGCGTGGGCAGCACAAAGGCAGCACAGTGGATTGTTGACCGGACCCAAACAGAAGAATTGCAAAGATATCTCTCAAGTCTACGGCCGATAGAATATTAATGGGCTTTACATTTAGCATTTGGCAAACACATAAAGGACTCAGCCCAAGCGCGTGATTTGCTTTTGGAAAGGGCTTCACTGATACCTCACAGTCCACCACATGAAACACAGATCAGGCAGAAAATCACTAATAAATCAGAGCTGTTTTTGTGGACGTTGTTGTGTATCCATCATCTCTGAGGTTCCGCTTTGGCGGAAGATGCTGAATGTTCACACTCTCTGTGTTTGTTTTGGTGTGTGTGTGTGTGATGGTTGCTATGGTCTCTGTAATCATCTCACAGTGAGAAGCGGGCCATAGAGAGGACCATTAGACATGGAGTTACTGAGGATACAGTGTTGACTTTCCCAGCCTTTGAAGTTTTCCAATCTGCCGGGGACCCAAGATGCCCCTGTCCATGTGGCTGTGGAGGCTGTTGAAACCAATGGCTCTGTGTTTGCATAGAGAATGAATTGGCCCAATCATTCCTGACAGATAGCAATCTGGGTTGATCAGAGAACATGATTTTGATTATCATTAATAGGTGGATATAGATCAGTGCATTTACCCTGGAAAAGACCTGCAGCCAGTTTCAGTTTCTGAGGCAGAACTCATATTTCGTGACATTCAAGGAGGACAAAAAGTTACAGTTGAAGTTTGAGGTTTACATACACCTTAGCCAAATACATTTAAACTCAGTTTTTCACAATTCCCTGTCATAGGTCAGTTAGGATCACCACTTTATTTTAAGAATGTGAAATGTCAGAATAAGAGTAGAGAGAATTATTTATTTCAGCTTTTATTTATTTCATCACATTCCCAGTGGGTCAGACGTTTACAATCACTCAATTAGTATTTGGTAGCATTGCTTTTAAATTGTTTAACTTGGGTCAAACGTTTCGGGTAGCCTTCCACAAGCTTCCCACAATTAGTTGGGTGAATTTTTGCCCATTCCTGCTGACAGAACTGGTGTAACTGAGTCAGGTTTGTAGGCCTCCTTGATCGCACAAGCTTTTTCAGTTCTGCCCACAAATTATCTATAGGATTGAGGTCAGGGCTTTGTGATGGCCACTCCAATACCTTGACTTTGTTGTCCTTAAGCCATTTTGCCACAACTTTGGAAATTTGGAAGACCCATTTGCAACCAAGCTTTAACTTCCTGACTGATGTCTTGAGATGTTGCTTCAATATATCCACATAATTTTCCTTCCTCATGATGCCATCTAATTTGTGAAGTTCACCAGTCCCTCCTGCAGCAAAGCACCCCCACAATGTGATGCTGCCCCCCCAGTGCTTCACGGTTGGGATGGTGTTCTTTGGCTTGCAAGCGTCCCCCTTTTTCCTCCAAACGTAACAATGGTCATTATGGCCAAACAGTTCTATTTTTGTTTCATCAGACTAGAGGACATTTCTCCAAAAAGTACGATCTTTGTCCCCATGTGCAGTTGCAAAACGTAGTCTGGCTTTTTTATGGCGGTTTTGGAGCAGTGGCTTCTTCCTTGCTCAGCGGCCTTTCAGGTTATGTCGATATAGGACTCGTTTTACTGTGGATATAGATACTTTTGTACCTGTTTCCTCCAGCATCTTCACAATGTCCTTTGCTGTTGTTCTGGGATTGATTTGCACTTTTCGCACCAAAGTACGTTCATCTCTAGGAGAGAGAGTGCGTCTCCTTCCTGAGCTGTATGATGGCTGCGTGGTCCCATGGTGTTTATACTTGCGTACTATTGTTTGTACAGATGAATGTGGTACCTTCAGGCGTTTGGAAATTGCTCCCAAGGATGAACCAGACTTGTGGAGGTCTACAATTTATTTTCTGAGGTCTTGGCTGATTTCTTTTGATTTTCCCATGACGTCGAGCAAAGAGGCACTGAGTTTGAAGGTAGGCCTTGAAATACATCCACAGGTACACCTCCAATTGACTCAAATGATGTCAATTAGCCTATCAGAAGCTTCTAAAGCCATTACATCATTTTCTGGAATTTTCCAAGCTTAGTATATATTAACTTCTGACCCACTGGAATTGTGATATAGTGAATTATAAGAGAAATAATCTGTCTGTGAACAATTGTTGGAAGAATTACTTGTGTCATGCACAAAGTAGATGTCATAACCGACTTGCCAAAACTATAGTTTGTTAACATGACATCTGTGGAGTGGTTGAAAAATGAGTTTTAATGACTTCAACCTAAGTGTATGTAAACTTCCGACTTCAACTTTATTTATCTGTTCTGAATGAACATGAGTCATGATGACCATGTGATGTAAGGGATGGATTATAAATACCTCAGCAAACTTGACTCCCAAACTTTATGTTGATATTCAGAACCTGAATCAGCATTTTACGAGGAAGGGGAAAGCAAACAAGTAACCTGAGCATGAATATTTCAAACACAAGTATCTCTTGATATTACATTTGTACTTACCTGGGACTATCCTGCAGTTCAAAATTAGTTTTGGATGAACTGTAAAATCTAATATTCTGGAGGTCATGGGGAGGTGAGAGTTGGGATAGTAAGGAAAAAAACGAGGAAAGGAAAAGGATAAGAGATTTCTAGCTTCTGGGTCACTAAAACAGATGCAGGGGGTTGGTGTGGTGGTGATGATGATGATGTTGACGACAATGATGATGATGTTGACGACAAAGAAAGGAGTTTACCTCAAATTCTTGTTTCACACTTTGAACCAAGTCCAAAAAATATGAATCAATAGATTTAGATTCAGAATGTTGGTTTTATATCTCTATGATTTCTGAACAGTTTCAAAATAACACCTGCAAATGTGGATATAAGCTCAAATATTTTCATCCAGTCCTTTCATGTTCTCATGCAGAGCTCCTGTGGGTGTGTTTTCTTGGCCCGGACACTGCTTTTGCACAAATGGATGAGCTCGCTCTGCTCACACGTACCGTTTGCCGCTGATTGACTTCCCGGTCCTAATCTCATTAAGACTCCGTTGAATTCAGAGTTAATTTGCTGCTTTGTGCTGAGACACGACTCAAAGCCTCTGACGGCAAAACACGAAAGATGAGGCCGTATAGATAAATTAAATAAAACAAATTTGAATGGTCGCACAAACACTGTTAGCAATGCAACTCAAGATCCAAAAGCAAAGTTATTTTTGGCACCATTTATCAAAATGTCTCCATCTCCTTGTAGTGATCAGATAGATAGGATAGATAGCTTCTTGACGGAACCTTATTTTAGTAAATTATTATGATGTCTGATTCGGAATGACATACGGGCACATTAAATAGTGGGGGCACGCCGTACCGGTAATACGTGGGCCTATCACAATTAATAAAACATGTCCAAACAACTATTACTCTATTATTTAACATTACTGCATGGCAGCCGCATGAAAAATGTGTGAATTGACTGGAAACCTGGTGGTATACGCTCCAAATTGCGTTGTGTTTCGGTAGAAGACTTGACATATTTTGTCAAGGCGGAGATGAGTGGCCGCGACGCTCGAGGACAAGGCGGAGATGAGTGGCCGCGACGCTCGAGGACAAGGCAGAGATGAGTGGCCGCGACCGAGGCGTGCATGGACAACAATTCAGGCTACAAGTGCAGGCCTAATGACAATCTCAGAATGTCATTAGAATACACGTAGGTGTTTTGTAACAGATGTCTCTTTCATTCATCAAATTGCGAGTGCACAGTGCACTGTTGGGGTTTGGATGCTGACATTATTTTGTAAGTGGACGAGTATGCACGGGTAGCCTACAGGAGCGTGATTGTTTGACAATCAGATGAAAACATAATGACAGGTAGTTTACTCCTGTCTAATACAGAAATAAATACAATCATGCAAATAGGCTACTAAACCAGAAAGCATGATTTGTCCACAGAGGATCATTAGCTTCTTATTTTATTTTTATTTTTTTAAGCGGTTGATTGTTTTAAATCAGATAGTCTTATATTCGGAAGGGCCAGCAAGTTTGGCAGAGCGCAAGGCAAATACCAAATAGATGATTGTTTAGTTGTGACTGTCAGTGAAAAGAGACCCAGTGTCAGGCTCTGGCCATAGAGAAGCCTAACTTGCTTCTCTATGTAGCTGTGGTCAGAGTCTGACAGTGTCGTCCTTTTCTGTTTCTATGTGGGGTTTAGGTTGGATCCCTAATTAGAGGCAGCTGCACGGCATTGTCTCTAATTAGGGATCCAATATATGTTGAGTCTGTCCATCACGTTGGTGTGGGTCGTTATCGTTACATGTCGCAAGTCACGGTGAAGTAAGTGTATTCCTCCTGTTACGTTCGTTCAGTATTCGTGTTTGATTTTGTAAAGGTTACGTTTGTTCGATCGTGTCTGTTTTGTATAGTTCGTTCATTAAGATTTATTACATAGTATATAATAAAGAAAAAGGCGAACTGCTATCCCTGCGCTGCGTCTTGGTCTCTCCAAACCCCATTACGTGACAGAACGACCCACCCGTATGAGACCAAGCAGCGTGACTGGGGAGAGAGAGAGTTTCCCGCGTCGGTATACGGACACGGAACTCCTCGGAGGGTTCGAGTCAGGCTCGTCGGAGGAGGACGACGACGAGGACGTGCTTCAGTTCCTTTACCCGTGGGGGCTCCTGGAGGAACCAACTCCACTTCGTATGCCCACAGAGCTGGATCGGGAGCGGCCAGAGGGGTTCTATGAGTACCCGGAGGAGGAGCAGACGAGGTGGTGGAGAGCCTGGAATGCTCTTCCTTTGGAGACTCAACCCTGCACCTCCTGCGAAGGTCAGCGCCCCTAAACCTCCTGCGAAGGTCAGCGCCCCTAAACCTCCTGCGAAGGTCAGCGCCCCTAAACCTCCTGCGAAGGTCAGCGCCCCTAAACCTCCTGCGAAGGTCAGCGCCCCTAAACCTCCTGCGAAGGTCAGCGCCCCTAAACCTCCTGCGAAGGTCAGCGCCCCTAAACCTCCTGCGAAGGTCAGCGCCTCAAAACCTCCTGCGAAGGTCAGCAACCCTGAGCCTCCTGCGAAGGTCAGCAACCCTGAGCCTCCTGCGAAGGTCAGCAACCCTGAGCCTCCTGCGAAGGCCAGCAACCCTGAGCCTCCAGCGAGGGCCAGCAACCCTGAGCCTCCAGCGAGGGCCAGCCACCCTGAGCCTCCAGCGAGGGCCAGCCACCCTGAGCCTCCAGCGAGGGCCAGCCACCCTGAGCCTCCAGCGAGGGCCAGCCACCCTGAGCCTCCAGCGAGGGCCAGCCACCCTGAGCCTCCAGCGAGGGCCAGCCACCCTGAGCCTCCAGCGAGGGCCAGCCACCCTGAGCCTCCAGCGAGGGCCAGCCACCCTGAGCCTCCAGCGAGGGCCAGCCACCCTGAGCCTCCAGCGAGGGCCAGCCACCCTGAGCCTCCAGCGAGGGCCAGCCACCCTGAGCCTCCAGCGAGGGCCAGCCACCCTGAGCCTCCAGCGAGGGTCAGCCACCCTGAGCCTCCAGCGAAGGTCAGCGCCTCTAAACCTCCTGCGAAGGTCAGCGCCTCTAAACCTCCTGCGAAGGTCAGCGCCTCTAAACCTCCTGCGAAGGTCAGCGCCTCTAAACCTCCTGCGAAGGTCAGCGCCCCTACGCCTCCAGCGAGGGTCAGCGCCCCGGAGCCTCCAGCCATTCCGGGCTCAGCCGTCTGCTCCGCCTCAGCGCCAGAGCAGTCCGCTCCACCGGTGCCCATTCCGGGTTCAGCCGTCTGCTCCGCCTCAGCGCCAGAGCAGTCCGCTCCACCGGTACCCGTTCCGGGTTCAGCCCCCTGCTCCGCCTCAGTGCCAGAGCAGTCCGCTCCACCGGTACCCGTTCCGGGTCCAGCCGCCTGCTCCGCCTCAGTGCCTGAGCAGTCCGCTCCACCGGTGCCCGTTCCGGGTCCAGCCGCCTGCTCCGCCTCAGTGCCAGAGCAGTCCGCTCCACCGGTGCCCGTTCCGGGTCCAGCCGCCTGCTCCGCCTCAGTGCCAGAGCAGTCCGCTCCACCGGTGCCCGTTCCGGGTCCAGCCGCCTGCTCCGCCTCAGTGCCAGAGCAGTCCGCTCCACCGGTGCCCGTTCCGGGTCCAGCCGCCTGCTCCGCCTCAGTGCCAGAGCAGTCCGCTCCACCGGGGCCCGTTCCGGGTCTAGCCGCCTGCTCCGCCTCAGTGCCAGAGCAGTCGGCTCCACCGGTGCCCAGGCCGGGTCAAGCCCCCTGCTCAGCCTCAGTGCCAGAGCAGTCCGCTCCACTGGTGCCGTTTCCGGGTTCAGCCGTCTGCTCCGCTCCTGAGCCAGAGCAGTCCGCTCCACCGGTGCCCAGTCCGGGTCCAGCCGTCTGCTCCGCTTCAGAGCCTGAGCAGTCCGCCCCACCGGTGCCCAGTCCGGGCCCGGTTGTTTTCCCAGCTCCATGGCCGGAGCTGTTTGTCCCACCGGGGCCCAGTCCGGGCCCGGTTGTTTTCCCTGCTCCATGGCCAGAGCCGTTTGCCCTACCGGTGCCCAGTCCGGGCCAGGGGGTTTTCCCCGCTCCATGGCCGGAGCCGTTCGCCCTACCGGTGCCCAGTCCGGGCCCGGTTGTTTTCCCCGCTCCATGGCCGGAGCCGTTTGCCCTACCGGTGCCCAGTCCGGGCCCGGTTGTTTTCCCCGCTCCATGGCCGGAGCCGTTTGCCCTACCGGTGCCCAGTCCGGGCCCGGTTGTTTTCCCCGCTCCATGGCCGGAGCCGTTTGTCCCACCGGGGCCCAGTCCGGGCCCGGTTGTTTTCCCCGCTCCATGGCCGGAGCCGTTTGCCCCACCGGTGCCCAGTCCGGGTCCGGTTGTTTTCCCCGCTCCATGGCCGGAGCCGTTTGCCCCACCGGTGCCCAGTCCGGGCCCGGTTGTTTTCCCCGCTCCATGGTCGAAGCCGTTTACCCCACCGGTGCCCAGTCCGGGCCCGGTTGTTTTCCCCGCTCCATGGCCGGAGCCTTTTGCCCCACCGGTACACAGCCCGGGACCGGTGATAAGGAAGGGGCATGGGACAAGACTGTCCACGTCGCCGGAGCCGGAGCCGCCCCCGATGGACTAGTTTTTTTCCCATTTACCCCCCCCCCGTGTTTTGTGTTTTTGTGTCTAGGCGTCCGGGAGTCCGCGCCTTTGGGGGGGGGTACTGTCAGGCTCTGGCCATAGAGAAGCCTAACTTGCTTCTCTATGTAGCTGTGGTCAGAGTCTGACAGTGTCGTCCTTTTCTGTTTCTATGTGGGGTTTAGGTTGGATCCCTAATTAGAGGCAGCTGCACGGCATTGTCTCTAATTAGGGATCCAATATATGTTGAGTCTGTCCATCACGTTGGTGTGGGTCGTTATCGTTACATGTCGCAAGTCACGGTGAAGTAAGTGTATTCCTCCTGTTACGTTCGTTCAGTATTCGTGTCTGATTTTGTAAAGGTTACGTTTGTTCGATCGTGTCTGTTTTGTATAGTTCGTTCATTAAGATTTATTACATAGTATATAATAAAGAAAAATGTCGAACTGCTATCCCTGCGCTGCGTCTTGGTCTCTCCAAACCCCATTACGTGACACCCAGCCAGGCATATCGCAACATTTAAAAATACAATCGCAGAAAAACTGTTTGGAAAGCAAATGGCTATTGCTGTAGAGATTACAATAAAAAGTCTCCAGTCTTTCTTTTAGTTATCACAATTCTCAACTTAATTGAACGAACAGTAGCCTAGTATCTTATTGGCACCAACGGAGAACATCGGCCATATCCCCGGTGAGTGTGCTTATTTACTGTCTTTATCATGGGGTCTGTGCCACTTTTGTTTGTTTTTGGACAATCATTTCCTCCTCCAGGTTAGATGGACGTCATATTGTATCTGTGTCTTCCCTTTTCGCAGGCCGATTTATATGGATCAGACAACAACGTATTTATTGATCTGTTTGTGTGTCAGCAGAGTAGTATTTTTTGTATTAAAAAAGATTCAGCTAATGTCTCCATTCATGTAAAGTGTATTACAATTGCATGAAATGTGTTTATAAAAGGCCAACAAGAAATGTATCTGATAAGCCTATAGCCAATAGCCTAGGCCTACTCTACGCCACTATGCGCTGCATTGAACATACTTTTTTTGCGAACAGTGATTGAGTTATTTTATTAGCCTGAATTATGACTTTCTAATCTAATCATCACATTGGGAATAATAGGCTATCTTACATAAGTATGCAAATGCGAGGATACATGGAATGCTTTTTTACAAAGGTGCATGTTTATGGTGGAAAGGAGCTTTTATGCCGCCTATGTTAAAAAGGTATTGCATGTTAAAAGGTATTTACTAGGCCCACAGACATCACATATGAAATTAATAGGGATTCGAAATTTAATTCTATGATTACACCCTAGGCTATAAAATAAAATGTGTGTGTGCTGGGTGTCCAATACTGGTAAGAAATTAAATCTACTTTCACCCCTGGATGTCATTGATAGCAGAAATGAAAGCACAGGCTTGGGAATACAACGTAAGAACCAAGCGAGCCAGCAGCACACTTTCCTTGCATAAGGTCATGGTCTTGTTCTTGAAATTGACTGTGTAAGGGCAAACTTAATGTCCTTTTAGTGCAGGGTCACTCAAAACACATCAGTTTAGTATGAGCATGATTGAATACAGTGGATTGTGTGTGTGTGTGTGTGTGTGTATGCCAGTGTGTGAGTGTGTGCCCACACCGGATGCTCTGGATCAGGGTTAAGGCTGGTGGACCCTAAATCTGTGGAGGCAGGCAGCAGATATGACCCTTCTTTTATGGAGGAGACTGCATCCCATGGGACAGATGGAGCCTGGCCAAGAATAGAACCAGAGTTATCTGCTCTGTGATGGGTAGCCAACCCCAGCTCCCAGCCACCCTCACTCCACCACCCCATGTCTCCCCCATCACTAGGCCTAGATCCAGAGCAATTTATTTTTCAGACACGTAAATTAGTTTTTTTTAATCCTCTCTCTCTCTCTCTCTCTCTCTCTCTCTCTCTCTCTCTCTCTCTCTCTCTCTCTCTCTCTCTCTGTCTGTCTGTCTGTCTGTCTGTCTGTCTGTCTGTCTGTCTGTCTGTCTGTCTGTCTGTCTGTCTGTCTGTCTGTCTGTCTGTCTGTCTGTCTGTCTGTCTACAGTGTACTATTGTGTTCTATTAGAGAGTGTCAAGCACAATCTCAATAGTCTTTATGGATGTCCAGGCTTGGTCCCACAATAGGAATGGTCTCAATGCAGTAGGATCATCAAGGGCTAGGTGGTAGACACTGTATACAACTACAAGTACCTTTGGACAGTGATTGACAATAAATATACATGTGAGTGCAACAGTGACATGTTGTGTAAGAAGGGCCAGCAACACCTTTTTTTGTCTCAGGAAACTGACAAAGTTACAGGTAGACAGGACCTTGATTACTCTCTTTTTAAGTGGTACATAAAGTCTGTCTTAACATTGTCTTTGATTTGCAGGTACGGCAACCTTGGTGTAAAAGCAAAAAATGCACTAGCTAGAATAGTGACGTGGGCAGTAAGTTCACAGGAGTAGTCTGTCTGACCTGTACAACAGACATGTGGTGAGGACTGTACCCACCCCCTACACCATGAGTTCCAGGTCCTACCATCTGGCTCCCAGTTTAGATTCCCCACTGTTAAGACTAACAGGTACAAGCACTCCTTCAGCCCTATGGCCATTGGCCTTTTGAATACAAGGAAGAGCAGGAGGTAGGCTACGGATGGTAATGTTGTGGATGATGATGGTAATATGTTGTTGATGTCGATGGTGATGAAGGTGACATTGATGTTTTTAGTTTTTGTCAGCACACTGATGATATGTTGTTGACAAGATAATCTAAGAATGCACGGAGCACTTTACATATTAGACAACCTTGCTATGCTTTTGTGCTGCTGCTGCTAATGTCGGTCACTATAGGCCTACTGTATATATTAGGATCGATGGCTGTTAGCCCTATGACTTGACGTACTAGGTAGCTCATTTTGTTCGCTATAACTCAATCAATTAAATGTATTTATAAAACCCTTTTTACATCAGCAGATGTCACAAAGTGCTTATACAGAAACCCAGCCTAAAACCCCAAACAGCAAGCAATGCAGATGTAGAGGCTCTGTGTCATTAACTCTGTGGCATTGTGATCCATGTGGATTTTATATGTTCAATGTTGTTCTTTATGCTCCTTTGCTGCAAAACCAATTGCCCTCTGGGGCAATAAAGTTAAAACTTGAACTTGAAGGAAGAGATTCAGGACCATGGATAGTGTTCCTAGTTGTAGTCTACATTCAGGACCACAGACAGTGCTTCTAGTCGTAGTCTATGCAGTTTTATTCAATGTCAATCATAGTGTGGGCCCTGTGTTTTCTGATGTATGATCAAATAGGTTATTTTCAGGGGTAACAGAGAGAATATTTTCAATCGACATTTAAAGCACCTTATTTTGGTTACAGTGTGAGGGGACGTTTGCCACTTGAACACGTAGGAATACACTACCACAATTTATCTACAGATTAATATCCAACCTAATTGTGAAAAAGTAATGTTAATTTTATGAAACAATTATGAAATGATGCAGGAGGAACAATGATCTGCCCACGACACATCAGAGAGTATAGGAAAAATCACAAGGAAACGTGACTGTAAGTTATGAGAGAAGGTGAATGCATTGGTTGTGCCTAAATTCAAAGGATCCACTTTTCGTACCAAATGAATGGCAGTGCTTTGTAGCAGATGGTCAAGGAAAATCAGTAAAGCTTAGTGCTGCTTTGCATGAAATGCCCAGTTAATCTAAATCAACCACAGTATGTGAGTGCTATTCTATTTCAGTGTTTCAAGCATAAATACCACCTTTTAGATCCAAGGTGTAGCTATTCCTTAAGGACATTGGAAGTTGTGTTAAAATACCTCACTGAAATCCCTGAAATAACACAAATCCATAAAAGAGCAAAGAAATCTGCTCTTGGGGGTTGAATGTGGTGAATGGTGCGATTCCTAGAGTCATTCTGTGAACTTTGCTGAGTCACTCTCTTTTTTTGCCCAGCCTTGGTGGATCTCATTCACAATACCACACACGCCTTATTTTGACAAGTTTCCTATATTTTTCTGCATTAGTCATCAAAGCAGAAAGCTCTAAATCCACCTAATCTAAGACCTCATTGCAAGATGTGTATAGATCAGTTCAGATGAATAAGAGCGATTGATTTAGAGAGAAATCCCGGGGCTGCAGTGTCATTGATGTTCAGGGCTGCAATGTCATTGAAGTTCCATGCATCGCTCCAGGAAACCACTGTGGAAAACCACTGCAGGGAAAACTGCTGACACCACCTTTCCCAGAAACATGAATATTCATGATGCGGTTATGATGCTGCATGGTGCTGGATACGTTGTTGGATACGGTGTTGGATACGGTGTCCGAGAGGTGGGCGGTCATGCATGTCCTCTCTACAGCAGGATGACCGTTTTCTCCTTCTTCCTTTAGAGAGAGAGCCCAGGAGATCAGGGTAGGGAGGGGATGGGGGAGGAGAGGGTGGAGGTGAGAAAGGAGATGTGCTAGGGGAGGAGTGCACATTTCACAAGTTGTACACACATTGGCACCGTGACAGAGGTCACCTCCTTGCACACCGAGGGCTGTCAGAATCACTGTGGCAGAAGGAATACGGACTGACGTAGCCTTGCAGGGGAGAGGACACACAGTTGTTATGTGGGAGGACTGATTGCGGATTAAGTTTGTATTTGCATACATCTGCGCTCATTGGCCTGTCATACTGTAGCTTTAAAAAAGTGAAACGTTTTGTAGACAGGATGTGTGAGTTTTCCTATATGACACTCTGCCTCTTCCCAATCTAAAGTGACCAGCAGCGGAGTGAGTCTGTTGGAGTGAGTCTGCAGCTCCTGTTGTGTCTGTTATCTGTCAGCCAGGCTGAATATGGATGTGCATCCAAGGGAGCGGTGCTGGAGCAGGGTAGAGGGGAGTGCTTGGTCAGAGTAGAACTTACTGGAAACATCAGCATGGACTCTGGACATAAATAACCTAGTAGTAGTGATGATACTACTTGAGACAAGTATCTTGTCAAGTTGACATTATAGTCTTATCTATTTTTATTTTGTCCGTGTCAAAATTACACGTTAACGGAGAGGCAGTTAGGAATTGTCCAAAACGCAAGACACATTTGACATCAGCAACAAAATCATATTAATATTTCACTCTTCATGAGATGGAGGCAAGAAGAGCAGACTCCCTCTATTTGGCTGTTCCTTCCTCTTTCCCATAGCATCTGTTTCTGCAGTGACAGGTAGGCTTGGGTGGTATCCAGATTGTCATTCCTTCATACCGACCTTGTGCCGTACCGGTATATACGGTATCAAGGTCCAACCAAATTGTTACTTCCACTTTTAACCCAACCCCTCCACAAGACACACATTCATATACAGGTTTTTGGAGAGGTGCGTGAGGCTGTTGTTGTGGGGGATTAAGTGCCTTGCTCAAGGGCACAACAGCAGGCAATGGCATCTAGGATTTGATACCAGCAATCCTCAGGTTGCCCACACAGATTTCTCCAGTCATACCTGTGATTCAAACTGGCAACCCTCTGGTTGCTGGCTCACATCTCTAACCGCTAGGCTACCTGCCGCTACAGAATTAGAAAACCAAATGCACAACTGCAGAGCTTCCAGGCTGTATCACAACCGGCCATGACTGGGAGTCTCATAGGGCGGCGCACAATTGGCCCAGTGTCATTCGGGTTTGGCCGGTGTAGGTCGTCAATGCAAAAAAACATTTGTTCTTAACTGACTTGCCCAGTTAAATAAAGGTTAAATAAAAATAATAATAAATAGCATATTTTAGACTGTTAACTTAGTTATAAGATATCTAGCTGGCAAACATTTAGTTGTGAATTCCATACTCTAATTAGATCACCTGGCACGAGCTGAACAACAGTGAATGACTCACAAGGCTCCGGCCTCTCGTTGTTGTGTGCTTGTAAACAAACACCACGTGACTGGGGACTACCGGTAAGCTTCAAAATGAAAATTTATGTGACAGGTGAAATGAAGAACTCAATCTTTGCACATGTTGACTTCAGGTATTTACTTAAAAAGTAGCTACAAATATTCAAATGTATTAAAACTTTTCAAATAAATAGTTTAACGGTATTGAAAAATCATCCCGTGGCTATTTCCAAATACCCCTGTCTACGGTATATACTGTATACCGCCCAAGTCTAGTGACAGACCAGTAAATTGAGTGCATTTATGCAGTACAGCAATCCCACATATCCACTGTGGCTTGGCAGGAGCCTCTCCATCATCCTTTTCACCTACCACTCACTGCCTCTCTCGATTAAATGGCCCACTAACCACAACTATTAATATCCAAGGAGAGATTTCCTGCCAGCGGCCATTGGGCTGAAGGCCCATCTGAGAAACTTCGCCCCGGCTGTAATAAACTCTATTTCTGGGGGACATGGAAAAGGACGACGGGGCTCTGACAGCTTTGTGTTTCTGTTACCACCTACTGCCGACTGCTGAGCAGGACCATATGTGCAGCTCTGGCTGGCTGGCTGGCACAGGGGTAAACAGTGTGTTTTTCTTCAACAGGACTGAGAAATATATGTTTTGACGTACATATTGGTTCCAGTTTATGTTAAGTCTTGTCATGAATGTTCCTTTAGAATTGGCTGTGTATTTGATGCAGAAACAACATTCACTCACACATTAAGTTCGCTATGTGCACTCTTGCAATAGGCTTGGCACTGCTTCAAGTAATATTTTTGCATGCATGATCTGAGTGTGAAAAGAAAGCAGCCTAATATTCCAGGAACCAATCCAGCAGGAAGGATCTGTGGCCAAAAGCATTAATGCATATTTAAAAGTCTGAGGTTTTCTCTGCCCTTTGATCAGAATGCTTTCTTTCTACTCACCCGGGTGTCCTTCCTTCACATGGGTGTAATGGCTACTTTCACACACCTCTTTTACACTATTACACCCTTTCACATACCTTACTGACATAATGTATACAGTATGTATGCACTCGTTTTCGACTGTACACAAGTCATATGATTTGAGTGGCAGAAATGATGTCATACTGATGTGATTGACATGAAAAGGATGTGTCCATTTGGTTAAGTAATAAAGGTACAAACATGTTGCTTCAAAGTGGAGACTAGCAAATTCTACAGTCCAGGTCGCAAGTTGGAAATGTATTCATTGTAAGTTGTTACTAGCTCCTAACAATGCTGATGTTACTAGCTCCTAACAATGCTGATGTTACTAGCCCCTAACAACGCTGATGTTACTAGCTCCTAAAACAATGCTGATGTTACTAGCTCCTAACAATGCTGATGTTACTAGCCCCTAACAACGCTGATGTTACTAGCTCCGAAAACAATGCTGATGTTACTAGCTCCTAACAATGCTGATGTTACTAGCCCCTAACAACGCTGATGTTACAGGCTCCTAAAACAATGCTGATGTTACTAGCTCCTAACAATGCTGATGTTACTAGCCCCTAACAACGCTGATGTTACTAGCTCCTAAAACAATGCTGATGTTACTAGCTCCTAACAATGCTGATGTTACTAGCTCCTAACAATGCTGATGTTACTAGCCCCTAACAACGCTGATGTTACTAGCTCCTAAAACAATGCTGATGTTACTAGCTCCTAAAACAATGCTGATGTTACTAGCTCCTAACAATGCTGATGTTACTAGCCCCTAACAACGCTGATGTTACTAGCTCCTAAAACAATGCTGATGTTACTAGCTCCTAACAATGCTGATGTTACTAGCCCCTAACAACGCTGATGTTACAGGCTCCTAAAACAATGCTGATGTTACTAGCTCCTAACAATGCTGATGTTACTAGCCCCTAACAACGCTGATGTTACTAGCTCCTAAAACAATGCTGATGTTACTAGCTCCTAACAATGCTGATGTTACTAGCTCCTAACAATGCTGATGTTACTAGCCCCTAACAACGCTGATGTTACTAGCTCCTAAAACAATGCTGATGTTACTAGCTCCTAAAACAATGCTGATGTTACTAGCTCCTAACAATGCTGATGTTACTAGCCCCTAACAACGCTGATGTTACTAGCTCCTATAACAACGCTGATGTTACTAGCTCCTAACAATGATGATGTTACTTGCCCCTAACAACGCTGATGTTACTAGCTCCTAAAACAATGCTGATGTTACTAGCTCCTAACAATGCTGATGTTACTAGCTCCTAACAATGCTGATGTTACTAGCCCCTAACAACGCTGATGTTACTAGCTCCTAAAACAATGCTGATGTTACTAGCTCCTAACAATGCTGATGTTACTAGCCCCTAACAACGCTGATGTTACTAGCTCCTAAAACAATGCTGATGTTACTAGCTCCTAACAATGCTGATGTTACTAGCCCCTAACAACGCTGATGTTACAGGCTCCTAAAACAATGCTGATGTTACTAGCTCCTAACAATGCTGATGTTACTAGCCCCTAACAACGCTGATGTTACTAGCTCCTAAAACAATGCTGATGTTACTAGCTCCTAACAATGCTGATGTTACTAGCTCCTAACAATGCTGATGTTACTAGCCCCTAACAACGCTGATGTTACTAGCTCCTAAAACAATGCTGATGTTACTAGCCCCTAACAACGCTGATGTTACTAGCTCCTATAACAACGCTGATGTTACTAGCTCCTAACAATGATGATGTTACTTGCCCCTAACAACGCTGATGTTACTAGCTCCTAAAACAATGCTGATGTTACTAGCTCCTAACAATGCTGATGTTACTAGCTCCTAACAATGCTGATGTTACTAGCCCCTAACAACGCTGATGTTACTAGCTTCTAAAACAATGCTGATGTTACTAGCTCCTAACAATGCTGATGTTACTAGCCCCTAACAACGCTGATGTTACTAGCTTCTAAAACAATGCTGATGTTACTAGCTCCTAACAATGCTGATGTTACTAGCTCCTAACAATGCTGATGTTACTAGCTCCTAACAATGCTGATGTTACTAGCTCCTAACAATGCTGATGTTACTAGCTCCTAACAATGCTGATGTTACTAGCCCCTAACAACGCTGATGTTACTAGCCCCTAACAATGCTGATGTTACTAGCCCCTAACAACGCTGATGTTACTAGCTCCTAACAATGCTGATGTTACTAGCTCCTGACAATGCTGATGTTACTAGCTCCTGACAATGCTGATGTTACTAGCTCCTGACAACGCTGATGTTACTAGCTCCTAACAATGCTGATGTTACTAGCTCCTGACAACGCTGATGTTACTAGCTCCTGACAATGCTGATGTTACTAGCCCCTAACAACGCTGATGTTACTAGCTCCTGACAATGCTTATGTTACTAGCTCCTGACAATGCTGATGTTACTAGCTCCTGACAATGCTGATGTTACTAGCTCCTGACAACGCTGATGTTACTAGCCCCTAACAATGCTGATGTTACTAGCTCCTGACAATGCTAATGTTACTAGCTCCTAACAATGATGATGTTACTAGCTCCTAATAATGCTGATGTTACTAGCCCCTAACAACACTGATGTTACTAGCCCCTAACAATGCTGATGTTACTAGCTCCTAACAATGCTGATGTTACTAGCTCCTAACAATGCTGATGTTACTAGCTCCTGACAATGCTGATGTTACTAGCTCCTGACAACGCTGATGTTACTAGCCCTTAACAATGCTGATGTTACTAGCTCCTGACAATGCTGATGTTACTAGCTCCTAACAATGATGATGCTACTAGCTCCTCACAACGCTGATGTTACTAGCTCCTAACAATGCTGATGTTACTAGTTCCTGACAACGCTGATGTTACTAGCTCCTAACAATGCTGATGTTACTAGCCCATAACAACGCTGATGTTACTAGCTCCTAACAATGCTGATGTTACTAGCTCCTAACAATGCTGATGTTACTAGCTCCTAACAATGCTGATGTTACTAGCTCCTAACAATGCTGATGTTACTAGCTCCTGACAACGCTGATGTTACTAGCTCCTAACAACGCTGATGTTACTAGCTCCTGACAACACTGATGTTACTAGCTCCTAATAATGCTGATGTTACTAGCCCCTAACAACACTGATGTTACTATCCCCTAACAATGCTGATGTTACTAGCTCCTAACAATGCTGATGTTACTAGCTCCTAACAATGCTGATGTTACTAGCTCCTGACAATGCTGATGTTACTAGCTCCTGACAACGCTGATGTTACTAGCCCTTAACAATGCTGATGTTACTAGCTCCTGACAATGCTGATGTTACTATCCCCTAACAATGCTGATGTTACTAGCTCCTAACAATGCTGATGTTACTAGCTCCTAACAATGCTGATGTTACTAGCTCCTGACAATGCTGATGTTACTAGCTCCTGACAACGCTGATGTTACTAGCTCCTGACAATGCTGATGTTACTAGCTCCTGACAACGCTGATGTTACTAGCCCTTAACAATGCTGATGTTACTAGCTCCTGACAATGCTGATGTTACTAGCTCCTAACAATGATGATGCTACTAGCTCCTCACAACGCTGATGTTACTAGCTCCTAACAATGCTGATGTTACTAGTTCCTGACAACGCTGATGTTACTAGCTCCTAACAATGCTGATGTTACTAGCTCCTGACAACGCTGATGTTACTAGTTCCTGACAACACTGATGTTACTAGCTCCTGACAACGCTGATGTTACTAGCTCCTAACAATGCTGATGTTACTATTTCCTGACAACGCTGATGTTACTAGCTCCTAACAATGCTGATGTTACTAGCTCCTGACAACGCTGATGTTACTAGCTCCTGACAACGCTGATGTTACTAGCTCCTGACAACGGTGATGTTACTAGCTCCTAACAATGCTGATGTTACTAGCTCCTGACAACGCTGATGTTACTAGCTCCTAACAACGCTGATGTTACTAGCTCCTGACAACACTGATGTTACTAGCTCCTGACAACGCTGATGTTACTAGCTCCTAACAATGCTGATGTTACTAGCTCCTGACAACGCTGATGTTACTAGCTCCTAACAACGCTGATGTTACTAGCTCCTGACAACGCTGATGTTACTAGCTCCTAATAATGCTGATGTTACTAGCTCCTGACAACGCTGATGTTACTAGCTCCTAACAATGCTGATGTTACTAGCTCCTGACAACGCTGATATTAATAGCTCCTAACAATGCAGTAAAATGTCAAAACATTTTAATACAGTATGTATAGTTGATCATAGTTAGTGTATAGGAAATAACTCAGCTTTTAGCGTATGGATTAAAAATGTTTTCCCGTTAGAAAAGTGTGTGTGCTTCAACTCATGGAAAGTGATCTTAACAATAATGCAAAGCTAAATAGAATTGGACCCATGGTAATATGTGTCAGGACATTTTATGGCTACCCAGAGGTAGAGTCATTAATCACTGTGACTAGTAAGAATTCCTCATGGTGAATAGTCCCTGATAATCATTATAAGACTTGTATTATCAGCCTTCAGTATTTATGGATGTCAATTAATAGGTAGCATTTGCAAGCCATCTGTATTATCTGTAATCCGTCAGTAAATCACTGAGGTCTGCCCTCTTAGTCTCTTTCTCACTATTGATTTATCTCTGTGTGGAGAGGAATTTATTAGAAAACAACACAATTGTTTTTCCATGATTAGATTACCTTCCACAAGCATGAACAGTATAGTGTACAACTATGCTTCTAAATGACCATTCATACCAAACTTAGTGTCACTAAAAATGGCTTCGCACAAGACAGCCTAAAAGGCTTGGAATGGGGAAAGCATCTGCCCATCATCTCACTGACAAGCTCACTCATGATCTTATATTTGGCTTAATCTCTCTCTCTCTCTCTCTCTACCTCTCTCACTCACTTTCTCTCTCCGTCTTTATCCCTCTCTCCTCCTTGGAGCGGGTCATTGCTATTAACCATCATTCAGCATAGGGCTGACACAGGTCTGCCTGCTTCATGCTGATACAGGTAGAGAGCAATGTTCACAGGACCAGCCTTAGCCACAGCACTCTTAATTCAACTCATGCACACAGACGCACAAATGCACGGAAGCAAGCACGCGCGCGCACACACACACACACTTTGTCACGCAAAAAACAACTGTGCACACACAGTCAATCAATCAGTCACTCAATCAATCAATCAATCAGCCAATCAGTCAATCAATCAAATGCTACTGGTACATTTAGAAAGAGTGTCAGGGAGGGAAGGAAGGAGAGATGAGAGCGCTTAAGAAGAACAGTATGGATGCAGAGAGATGGAGCGATAGAAAGAGGAGAGCATGTATTGATGTGAGGCTCTGGAATGAAGGAGGGACAGAGTTGCAGTGAACTGAAGAACAATCGGAGAGATTGAGGATGGGCATCTATTCAGAGGAAGAGGAGCGGACAGTGATGGATATACAGGAGGAGGGATGACTTAGAAAAATGAGAGGAAGGGAATTGTGCTTGGAGTGACATACTGAAGGGGACGGCTATGGAGCGGGGGATGAAAGGAAGGATAGAAAAGCAGCGAGGTGAACCTGACTTTAGCACGGTCAGCTGCAGTGTGTGTTGTACGCCTCACATGGCCTGTCAGTCTATTCTGTGGGAGATAGATGGACAGCGATGGCATGAGCAGCAAACTAACACCTTCTCCTTCCTACAGTAGAGTAGCACATGGCTGTTGATGAGAAGAAGCATGACGCCGGTTGTGATATTTACAACAATCCACTGTTAAAGGAGAGTCACCAATCATGGAAGTCTGTAGAGAGAGCCTGGTACACTAAGTGGACCTCTCTCTCTCTTCCCATCCATTCGGGGTTTGACTCACTCATTGGCCTTCACATCCAAGGCTGATTTAGCCCTTTAGCTACTGCTTGCAAAGGCTTTTTATGTTGCAAGGACAACAGTACCTGTGTGTGTGTGTGTGTGTGTGTGTGTGTGTGTGTGTGTGTGTGTAATCATGTACAGTATGTCTGTGTGTGATGGTTTGAGAGTTTGGAAGGGAAATATACAAGAGGCTTCTCTATCATTGTCAATAATAATACTGTTGTTGTCACGGTTGTTATCCATGACAACATATGCTCTGGTAAAGCATATTGAAATGAAATGAAAAACGAGAGAGAGAGAGAGAGAGGGAGCAATAGATTGAATATGCATGCAAATTATCTGATTCAACGCAATTAGATGTCAATGTATTGCAGAAGATTGAGTTTCTCACACTAATGGTTCATAAACCAGCGACTTGGTTCCATTACACTGCCTGCCCTCCAGGACATCTACAGCATCCGGTGTCACAGGAAGGCCAAGAAGATCATCAAGGCCCTCAGCCACCCAAGACACGGTCTATTCACTCTACCATCTAGAAGGTACAGGTGCATCAAAGCTGGGACCGAGAGGCTGAGAAACAGCTTCTCTCTCCAGGCCATCAGACTGTTAAATAGTCAACACTAGTCACCTTTTTTTTTTAAATACATTTGCAAAAAAATAAAAAAAACAATTTTCGCTTTGTCATTATGGCGTGTAGATTGATGAGGGAAATAATGTATTTGATTAATTTTAGAATAAGGCTGTAACGTAACAACATTTTGAAAAAGTCAAGGGGTCTGAATTCTTTACGAATGCAATGTAGATATTTATATTCCGGTCACTGACATTGCTTCTGACATTTCTTAATTGTTTTATTTTTCTGGATTATGTGTATATTGTTTTTATTGCTAGGTGTTACTGCACTGTTGGAGACATTTGCGATAACATCTACAAATCTGTGAACGTGCCTAATAAACTTATCAATTCACATGTAGTGAGGCAGCATTGAAAGGAAACATTCCTCAACATGCCTTAACCATTACAATGTAGAAAATCAATCATGTTCACCATAAATCTGCACATAAATAAAATAAACAATAAAACAATTAAGGAAGTGAGAAGAGTGGTGCTCTCTAAAGTTTTGAAGTATTGAAGATTAATTGTTGCAAAGAGGAAGTACAGTATATTAAAAGTGTCCAGACTCCATAAAGTGTTCAATACACATTGATGGATGACAGTGTTCTTAACCATTATAAGTGCAGCTCACTTTAATATCTCTCATAAACAGTCTGACCGCACCATAAAGGCAACATTCATCACCTACCCACTTAACTCTCATTCACTTACCCACATGGGGGACCTAAAACATTTAGGGAGGTACTAAGAGCATTTGATCTTAACAAGCATTTCAGGTTGACCCTGTTGTGGACTCTGTAATAGTTGTTGGCTGAGAGACCAGGTTGATGGCCCTGGCCAACTACTCCAACATAACCACTGGGATGGGACTACCGCCTCATTTCAGGAGCACTCACACTTCGTTGTGATAGGATGAGACTGAGGATAGCTGATCGTAAACAGGAAATGATCCTGTCATCAGATGTTTACCAATTTAGATTCATTGATGTGTTTCTTTGATACTTGGAGGAGTGTTTTAAAGTTAGTCTTGATGGTGAACTGGTGACATCATGGCCAGATGGTGGTCGGTTGCTGGGTTATCTAGTTTAATGAGATTCCTTGGATGTTTGATGGGCTTCTTCTCTAAGAGACATATGTGAAAGCTGCCTCCTGGTTTAAAATTAGCTTCATGGTTTGCAGGTGTTGATCTATTCCCCTTATAGAGCACAGTAGACGGTAAAGAACAACAGGAAAAAATACACTTTCCTTAACAATATCAGAATAGGAGTCAAAAACAAGTCACATCTCTAACTAGTTTGAGGTAAAATGTTGTGTTTCTGTGTGGTCTAGGCAGTAGACAATCACTTCTAAGCACCTGACCTGCCCAGCACCGGACTGGACCGGCCCATGCAGTCTCCACCATCTGGTCCAATCGTGTTAATGAAGCACGTCATTCCCCAGGCCGTGTGAGGCGAGGCAGCACCTCTATGATGGCTTAATCAGCACTCCCAGATAGGCCATTTCATCAGCAACAAGCTTAATTAAGTAGAGAAGAGCAGAGCTAAGGAGGAAGCAGGGGAACAAGGGAAAACAAAGAGCCAGAGTCCTTTGTGATAATGAAGAGACTTTCTCCCTAATGAAAAATACCCTTTCGTTCACATTTTGCATTCTCTGAGGAGCGGACAAGTGGACCACTTTATCTAACACTCAGAGGTTTGATGAATGTTCAAGCACTATATTATTTCCCCTTTTCATGGGTGTTTAATTCTGCCAGCTCTTCACTGCTCTCTCATTTTAATTGATTTAATTCTTTGAGCTTTGTGACCTTCCACCCCACATGTTGAGCTGGTGTGGGCAAGCCCATGCTGTGCTAGCACGTGTTCGGCTGGTGATGGCTAGCCTGTGTTGGGCTGTTGTGGGATTGGTGTGGTCTAGCCTGTGTCGGACTGGTGTTGTCTTGGTGTGGGCTAACATGTGCCCAATTTTCCCACCGAATACCCACATGGGGCCAATGCGGTCATGTTTGCTGGATGGTTTATTGGGATACAGTTAGCCTATCCTAAAGATGTTGCCATATTTTCCACCCTTATCTGAATATCCAACAGTGATTCCCCTAATCCGACTATACTGTTTTGTAATACCACAACACTAACTGACATCCCACTGTAGCCCCAGACAAAGCTGCTTCAAATGTACTGTACCTCTGTCCTAAAAAAAGACAAAGGCCAAACCACGTTTTGAGTACCAATGACCTAACTGTAGTACCAATGACCTAACTGTAGTACCAATGACCTAACTGTAGTACCAATGACCTAACTGTAGTACCAATGACCTAACTGGAGTACCAATGACCTAACTGTAGTACCAATGACCTAACTGTAGTACCAATGACCTAACTGTAGTACCAATGACTTAACTGTAGTACCAATGACTTAACTGTAGTACCAACGACTTAACTGTAGTACCAACGACTTAACTGTAGTACCAATGACCTAACTGTAGTACCAATGACCTAACTGGAGTACCAATGACTTAACTGTAGTACCAATGACTTAACTGTAGTACCAACAACTTAACTGTAGTACCAATGACCTAACTGGAGTACCAATGACTTAACTGTAGTACCAACGACTTAACTGTAGTACCAATGACCTAACTGGAGTACCAATGACCTAACTGGAGTACCAATGACCTAACTGTAGTACCAATGACTTAACTGTAGTACCAATGACTTAACTGTAGTACCAATGACCTAACTGTAGTACCAATGACCTAACTGGAGTACCAATGACCTAACTGGGGAGGCTGGGTGTTTCTATTCTTTCCACTCCTAACCAGAGTTACATAATCAAATAGATACATCAATCAGAAATAGAAATCTGTTAAGAAGTACCACCATTTACTGGAGGGAAAAATCACTTACTGTTACTGAGAAATGGTTTTAGAGAACATTACTTATAACACAATTTTAACATTATAATAGATGGTATTAATCATTCAAGTCCCCCTCTGCCCCAGCCATCACACACAGAGACTGATTCTATAATGGCTATCTCTCTGCCACTTCAAAAGACTAGACCAGCTAGCCTCAACCTCAGCTCCTCATCCAGCCCCAGCTCTCTCTCTCTCTCTCTCTCTCTCTCTCTCTCTCTCTCTCTCTCTCTCTCTCTCCTCTCTCTCTCTCTCTCTCTCTCTCTCTCTCTCTCTCTCTCTCTCTCTCTCTCTCTCTCTCTCTCTCTCTCTCTCTCTCTCTCTCTCTCTCTCTCTCTCTCTCTCTCTCTCTCTCTCTCTCTCTCTCTCTCTCTCTCTCTCTCTCTCTCTCTCTCTCTCTCTCTCTCTCTCTCTCTCTCTCTCTCTCTCTCTCTCTCTCTCTCTCTCTCTCTCTCTCTCTCTCTCTCTCTCTCTCTCTCTCTCTCTCTCTCTCTGATGGCGTTGCTGTAGAAAACATTATGATCCAACGTTTCCCATTCCGC
Organism: Thymallus thymallus; assembly: GCA_023634145.1. Classification (NCBI taxonomy): domain Eukaryota; kingdom Metazoa; phylum Chordata; class Actinopteri; order Salmoniformes; family Salmonidae; genus Thymallus; species Thymallus thymallus. Next base: position 21,745,274 of record CM042405.1, on the reverse strand, counting down.
CAAGTTGAAAGACGTTTCCCCAGCCAGTGTTGGTTTGTGTATCTGATAGAATATCCACTTGATAATAGTTTTTCTGGACGTGTTCCCGGCAGGTTATGAGAATCACTTGTCTCTGTGGTGTGTTTGATCATCACAATAGTGAGAATGTCACGTTCGGGTGTGTAGAGAGACCAAGGCGCAGCGTATCGATAGTTCGACATGTTTATTGAACTGAATGACGAACTATACAAAATAACAAATACACTATATAATGAAAGGGAACACACGTAGCACGAACACGAGACAACATAACAATGAACCACGCCAACGGAGTGGAACACAGACATATAAGTAAGATCCCTAATTAGAGGTAATGCATAGCAGCTGCCTCTAATTAGGGATCCCACACACACACAACACCAGACAGAAATAGAAATGATAGATCTGCCAGACTCTGACCATAGAAATATAGAGAAGCAAAGCTTCTCTATGGCCAGAGCCTGACAGTACCCCCCCCCAAAGGCGCGGACTCCCGGCCGCAAGAAAAATAAACACAAAAACATGAGGGAAGGGTAAGAGAGGAAAAACATCACAACATAACCATCGCAGGTGGCGGTTCCGGCCCCGGCGAAGTGGATATTTTCCTCCTCATTCCTACTTGGCCCGGACTGGGCACTGGTGTGGTAGGCGACTCAGGCCATTTAAAGGGGCAACCCACCGGTCCTGGAAATGACCATGGTGGGGCAAAAGGCTCAGGCCATGGAGCGGGGCAAATAACCGGGCCAGAACTGGGCACCGGTGTGGCAGGCGACTCCGGCCATATAAAGGGGCAACCCACCGGTCCTTTAAATAACAATGGTGGGGAAAAAAGTTCAGGCCATGGAGCGGGGCAAATAACCGGGCCAGGACTGAGCACCGGTGTGGCAGGCGACTCCGGCCATGTAACTATCACGGGAGGCTCCGGGTTGTCGACCATCACGGGAGGCTCCGGTCTGTCGACCATCACAGGAGTCTCCGGGCTGTCGACTATCACGGGAGTCTCCGGGCTGATCAGGCGCACCAACGGTCTGGTGCGTGTAGCCGGCACTGGAGGTACCTGGCTGGGCACACGCACTGGAGGTCGAGTGCGGGGAGTCGGCACGGGACGTACCAGACTGGAGAGGCGCACTGGAGGCTTGGTGCGTGGAGCCGGTACTGGAGGAACCTGGCTGGGCACACGCACTGGAGGTCGAGTGCGGGGAGTCGGCACGGGACGTACCAGACTGGAGAGGCGCACTGGAGGCCTGGTGCGTGGAGCCGGTACTGGAGGAACCTGGCTGGGCACACGCACTGGAGGTCGAGTGCGGGGAGTCGGCACGGGACGTACCGGACTGGAGAAGCGCACTGGAGGCCTGGTGCGTGGAGCCGGTACTGGAGGAACCTGGCTGGGCACACGCACTGGAGGTCGAGTGCGGGGAGTCGGCACGGGACGTACCGGACTAGAGACGCGCACTGGAAGCCTGATGCGTGGAGTCGGCACATGTGGCACAGGACTAATAACACGCACCTCAGGGCTAGTGCGGGGAACAGGCACAGGACGTACCTGACTGGAGAGGCGCACTGGAGGCCTGGTGCATGGAGTCGGCACTGATGGCACCGGACTGGTGACACGCACCTCAGGGCGAGTGCGAGGAGCAGGCACATTACGTACCGGACTGGAGAGGCGCACTGGAGTGTAGCAGACGGCCGGACCCAGACTGGGCACCGGTGGAGCGGACTGCTCTGGCACTGGAGTAGAGCAGACGGCCGGACCCCGACTGGGCACCGGTAAAGCGGACTGCTCTTTCATGGGAGTGGAGTAGGCGACTGGACACGGATTATTCCACTCCGACATTTCCCGTTCAACCTCCTCTGCTATCTCCCACATTTCCTCCAGAACATCTCCAAAATGGCTCTCCAAATAATCCTCCTCTTCTTCACTTTGCGCCCCCCATTTATATGTCGGGCACAGTGTATTCCACATGGAAAGTGGTACTGGTGCGTCCTCTTCATTACCAGACCACCCCCATAGCCCCCCCCCCCGAAATTTTCCTGGGGTTGACTACGGCCTCCTTTACCTCCGTATCCACGATTACGCCGCTGTCTTCCTTTTTTCTCCTTTGCTCCAGTATATCGCTGCTTGGTCGGGTGGTGGTTCATTCTGTCACGTTCGGGTGTGTAGAGAGACCAAGGCGCAGCGTATCGATAGTTCGACATGTTTATTGAACTGAATGACGAACTATACAAAATAACAAATACACTATATAATGAAAGGGAACACACGTAGCACAAACACGAGACAACATAACAATGAACCACGCCAACGGAGTGGAACACAGACATATAAGTAAGATCCCTAATTAGAGGTAATGCATAGCAGCTGCCTCTAATTAGGGATCCCACACACACACACAACACCAGACAGAAATAGAAATGATAGATCTGCCAGACTCTGACCATAGAAATATAGAGAAGCAAAGCTTCTCTATGGCCAGAGCCTGACAGAGAAAGCTGTTTACGCGGTATCCCTTAAACAAACATGATTTATGTGTTATGTGTTATGTCATAGTTTTGATGTCTTCACTTTTATTCTACAATGTAAAAAATAGTGCAGATAAAGAACAAACCCTTGAATGAGTAATATTCCAAACTTTTGGCCCCCAGTGTAGTTATTCTCTTAAAGTAAGCCTGCAATGGCATCCGCTTGCGAAGCCATTTACATTTAGAGGAGTTTTATTGAGGCTGGAGGAATGATAAAGCATACGATTTATGCCCAGAAACAGCATGCTACGCCAAACTTCATCTTATGGAAGGACAGTGCCCACAGGTTCTATTCAGTGAGGGGAAGAGGCCAGTTTGGGAAATTGCAGATTGCATCTGAGATGGTGATTTTAGATTATGTTTGGAGATAAAGATTTTTCTCCCTGAATACTAAAATGTAAGGCCAGGCACCACACCCTAATAGGGATTTTTCCCCCTTAATTACATCACAATCAACTATTACCAGTTGAATGTAGACACATAGAATATGGTTTGGTATAAAAACAATCTGAAATATTGTATACAAATTATGCAAATGATGGGATATCTCATGAAATTATGTGTAATGCAAAATCGTGAGCTTTGAAATTACTGATGTATTACCATTTTAACGTGGTTAAAATTCATGAAATGTTGATGAAGCTAGTATAATAAACTAAAGAAAATATATACTGAGTGTACAAAACATTAAGCTCTTTCCATGACATGTACTGACCAGGTGAATCCAGGTGAAAGCTATGATCCATTGTTGATGCCACTTGTTGAATCCACTTCAATCAATGGAGACATGGATTGTGTATGTGTGCCATTCAGAGGGTGAATGGGCAAGACAACAGATTTAAGTGCCTTTGAACGGCGTATGGTAGTAGGTGGGTCACTGTTGAGTTTTTCACGCTCAACAGTTTCCCGTGTGTATCAAGAATGGTGGACATCCAGCCAATGTGACACAACTGTGGGAAGCATTGGAGTCAACATGGGCCAGCATCCATGTGGAACGCTTTCGACAGCTTGTAGAGTCCATGCCCTGACTTTGTACACTCAGTGTACATTTTCAGTAAGATTTCTACATTTTATGATTACTTTTTGAAAATACTAATATTAATGGACCAAAATTACAACAAATATCAAAATGTATAGGTAGATGTAAAAATGTAATTTAAGCCTGTGGTGCCTGGCCTTAAACATGTGTGATAAATCACAACTTAAAGCATTCCAGGGAGTATTTTGAGCAGATAAAATGTTCCACTTTGTTCAAGGAATACAGGTAATTCCCCAGTTCAGCACAGTCAGCCTGTATAGATAAGCGGCTGCATATCTGTCAGCCTTGTTAAAAACATGGAAACATGCAATTTGTTCTCATTGAACCTCCAACACCTCATCCCACATCAGCCATCCCTCTTTCACAGTGTGTCCATGTGCTGGAATTAAAATGTAGCGCTCCAAAAAAGGGTGACCCGGAGGCTCAGCATCTGCCAGTGTCTACTGCTGTTCTCTGGCTGCTCTCCACTCATTAGCCAGCAGACTGGTATGGGACGCATTCCATCTGTTAGCCTCGAGCTGCTTCTCCTGCTGCTGCTCACAACTTTCAATACACTCACACTGGCCCAATACTAAATAGGAATACCAGCTCTGTCTGTGAACATACAGCAACTAAATACTATCGCTGTCTGTAAAACAGCACACATTGACCAAGGGCTCTCCAACCCTGTTCCTGGAGAGCTACAGTGGGGAGAACAAGTATTTGATACACTGCCGATTTTGCCGGTTTTCCCACTTACAAAGCATGTAGAAGTCTGTAATTTTGATCATAGATACTCTTCAACTGTGAGTGACGGAATCTAAAACAAAAATCCAGAAAATCACATCGTATGATTTTTAAGTAATTAATTTGCATTTGATTTTAACTCCAGTTGTAACTAACCTGATTCAGCTTATCAACCAGCTAATTATTAGAATCAGGTGAGATAGATTAGAGTTGGAGTGACGCTAGCTCTCCAGGAACAAAGCCCTGCACTGGTAACTGTAACACAGTACACACTGGCTCAATACTAATAATATCCGCTGTCTGTAACACAGTACACACTGGCCCAATACTAATAATATCCCCTGTCTGTAACACAGTACACACTGGCCCAATACTAATAATTTCCCCTGTCTGTAACACAGCACACACTGGCCCAATACTAATAATATCCCCTGTCTGTAACACAGCACACACTGGCCCAATACTAATAATTTCCCCTGTCTGTAACACAGTACACACTGGCCCAATACTAATAATATCCGCTGTCTGTAACACAGTACACACTGGCCCAATACTAATAATATCCCCTGTCTGTAACACAGTACACACTGGCCCAATACTAATAATTTCCCCTGTCTGTAACACAGTACACACTGGCCCAATACTAATAATATCCCCTGTCTGTAACACAGTACACACTGGCCCAATACTAATAATTTCCCCTGTCTGTAACACAGTACACACTGGCCCAATACTAATAATATCCCCTGTCTGTAACACAGTACACACTGGCCCAATACTAATAATATCCCCTGTCTGTAACACAGTACACACTGGCCCAATACTAATAATATCCGCTGTCTGTAACACAGTACACACTGGCCCAATACTAATAATTTCCCCTGTCTGTAACACAGTACACACTGGCCCAATACTAAATAGGCCTACCCTCTCTGTATATCTCTACATGTAGCCTATACAATACAGCAAACACGGCCGGGCCCCAAATACTGAACACCCTCTCAGAGTAAACATACATACAACACCTACTTCCTAAATATACACAGCTACCCCCCCCACACACACACACAAACATTCAACAGAGAGTAAGAGAACCCACACAGTACCTTAACTCTGTCTCAAAGAATATAATAGGTATGGGCCATTTGGAAGCTTCTACTGAACGTGCCTGTCCCAGATGAAACAGTCTCTTTTATAGTTACCCATGATGACAAGGCAGCATAGCAGGGAGTCCACTAGGTGGGTGGATTACAGGACGACTACCTCAGGGATGCTTTGTGTTTGGACATGTCCTCGTCTACCAGGGATTGTAATGGGGGTTTGGAAAGGGTTTGGTTTGGTTCTGCATAGTATTCAGCACTAGTCTTCAGTACCTGATAGAGATAGGTAACGGGACACGTTTTTACAGGTGAGCTCTGTAATTCCCCATGATGTTAAAGGTCTTATTTGTCCTCTCAGTGTCTACAGCTTTGTGTAATGTAATAGACAGGATACAGTCCCTTCCTTGCTGAGCCTGACTGAGACACTGGAATGCACGACTCGACATCTGACAGCGTGGACGATTACATATACAAATCTAACATGGGCTTTGCTTACATAATAGGGGTAGCGCAGTCTATCCCTGTCTGCGGCGCGGATGAGACATTCCGTCACACTGAAAATGATTTATGGAATGGGAATAGGAAGCAGGGAACGGGAGATGAGAGTGTGCCACTGAAATGGCATGGCAGAGAAAGGAACAGTTGAATTGGAGAAAACCGAAGACAGGCCACGGCAGCCGGAGAACACACAAGAATCTGTCAGGTGAAATTCAGCTGGCTGCTACATTCATGTGCTATATCCACATCCATTTCTTCCTGTTGAATATCTACACAGAATAGTTGATTACACACGGCACATATCTCAAATCAGGACGCTGCCCTATGCGCGGGTGTCCCCTAGAGTTAGTGAAAGTATCCCTCCTCCATGTTGTCCCCTCCACACACCCCCACCTAAGGTGTCAGAGAGGCAGGTGTCAGAGAGGGTGAAGCTTACCGACAAGTCACTTACCCCCACATGGCCATTGTGACAGATGGAGAGCTAATGGGTGGCTTAATATTGATGTGTTCCACGTACCAGGGGAATGGATCAATAAAAAAGAAAAATGACCCGCCAGTGAATTTCAAAAAGTGGGCTTGGCAAGCGCTCATAAACGAATGGTAGCCGCTTGTAAAGGATGTGAAAAGGATCAGCTATTAACCTCATGCATTAGCAGAATAACTATCAGAATGAATATGATATTACATTATAAATATTATATTATACACATACACAGACACAGTGCCCTGCTCTCATCTGTCCACACACTGATACTAATGTCCCCCCAGCATTAAACTGGCAGAACAAAATGACATATTGGCAATTAGAGAAGAGCATGTTTGATGATTTCATCAGTGCTGCGGTATGGTCCTGCTTTGTTTGATTGCATTCCAGAGAAAAGTTCTATCTTGGTGACACAACACCACTAGACTGCTGGGAGGATGGAAATGTTGCTGATGATATGAGGGCCTTGTGTTTTAAATAGCTTTGCTTGTTGTTTAGTGCATCACCAGAAGAATGAATGGACAAGCGGGAGGCCTCTCAGATGCTCTCTAATTAAATAGATTAATCTGCGTCATGATTTTGGCTGTTTTCTCGAATTGACATTTTTAGACAGGCTCTTTGGCTCAAACTTGATATTCTGATGCAGTTCAAATTTGATGAGTATTCGCAAGTAATGGACAGACAACGTGGATTTCCATAACCCTACTAATAGGGATGATGGCAAAAGGTGATACAGTATCACAATACTATTTTTGCCGATTTTATATCAATACTGTGACCTAACTTTTTTTTCTTGGTTGTTAACGTTAGCTAGCGCTAGTTGGCTGTACCTGCTTCAAAACTCGGGTATTTATCATCCTATAGCTAGTTCTCCATCTTCTTTTTACATTTTTTAAATGGTGAGCTAACATATTTTGAGCATTTTTACCGCCAAATGTATTGAATTTCAATATATATAGAGTCACAATACATATCCTATTGGAACCTAAGTATTATGATAATATCATATTGTGAGCTCCTTGGCTATTCCCAGCCCTACCTGCTAAGCCCTGCCTGAGATGACGCCGGAGGAGATGGCTGCCGTTTTACGGGTCCCTAGCAAATTGTGCTATTATGTGTGTTTTTTTGCGTTATTTGTAACTTATTTTGTACATAATGTTTCTGCCACCATCTCTTATGACCGAAAAGAGCTTCTGGATATCAGGACAGCGATTACTTACCTTGTACTGGACGAAGATTTTTTCTTTAACGAGTCGAACGCAAAGGATTTTCTCCAGACACCCGACAAGGCCCAAATCCCAGTCATTCGCATGAGATATCAGGACGTAGGTCCTTGTAAGGATCCGACGGCGAGTGGGTAACCTGCCTTTACCATCAGTCCTATTAGCCAACGTACAATCATTGGATAATAAATCAGCTGAAGTACAATCACAAACAGTGGTAGGCCTGATCACTGACAACGATGAGGCAGCCTATAGGGAGGAGGTCAGAGACCTGGCCGTGTGGTGCCAGTATAATAACCTCTCCCTGAATGTGATCAAGACAAAGGAGATGATTGTGGACTACAGGAAAAAGAGGACCGAGCACGCCCCCATTCATTGACAGGGCTGTAGTTGAGAGCTTCAAGTTCCTTGGTAGTCACATCACCAACAAACTATCATGGTCCAAACCACGGCCGCCCATAAGGGGGGAAAGGGGGGAAAGCTTTCTAGGGCCCAGCCGCGGCCCATGGTTGCCAGCAATAATCATGTTCATCCTAAATATTTTATTTTTTTAACTAAAATACTCACCATTACTTAATAAAAAGAGCAAAAATAAACATTGTATTGTTGCTTTAGTAAATAAATGAACCCCCCCTCCCTCTCCTGAAAATGGTATGAGTCATTTTTTGTTTACGCACTGTCATTTATTGATCTAAGCTAATACTAGCTAATGTCAGAGACCATTTCGTTGCTATGCCAGGACCTGTTCATAAATCGGGATGTCAGAAAAGAAAAGAGAAAAAAAGGAGGGTGCTAGCAAGGGCATTAGACCCCAAAATTAGTTTAGAGGTAGCTAGTTTGAGTAAAGCAGCCACTGAGAAAGAGCATGTTCTGCATTGCCTGACACCAGGATTTAAACCCACAGCGACTTTTGTGGATTGCAATAATGTGGTGGAGGTGCATGTGACGAATACAATTTGATTTAATTTGATACAAACTGTCTGGGATGTGATTTACTGTAATTCTCCCATATCTGTGAGCAATGTGGTGTGTGTTTCTCTGCACCATTGTACTTTAATGAATGATAGTGTGCTCACTGTATGACAAAGAGGGTCTGACCGTGCATCCGTGTGTTCACCTGTCATTTTTACATACTTTTTATGCCCTGCATGTGTTACAGACAAGGTGAGTGTGTGTGTGTGTGTGTGTGTGTGTGTACAGTATGAGTATGTGAGAGTGTGCATGCGAGTATGTGTGTGTATACCTGCGAGCCGCGCTGCAGATCAGTCTGGCTGCAGGCCCAGACCTCCTGTCACCTAATGCCATTGACCCCTCATCATTGTCAGCATGTCAGCACCCATTAGCTCTGGTGTATCCCACTCCTCCCTCCCTCATCCCCAGCCTGGCAACAGAATGCTAATGGTGGACAAGATTGAGAGGACTCTATTCTACTGACGGACCACAGAGTCTGAAGACAAGTACACAAGCTAACTGTTGAGAGAGGGTGTGTGTGTTAGTGGAGGTCCTACTCACATCACACTAGCCAACTCCAGTTATTAGTGTCAGTAATGACAGTGAGGCGGGTTGCAGTAGGGCAGTATAATGGTAGTTAGGGGAATCAGTCCTTTATATTGCAGTGTAGTGTGAAGATGGAGAATGGATTTTTTTGTCATTAGGGTGCCTGGCCCTCGCCTGCTGAGGTCCAAGTGTACAGACCAGCCTCCTGCTTCATGATCAAAGACCAGGGAAAAGTGGAGTGTAGCACGGGGTTTGGTGCTGTGGACTACCAATTCACCAGCCAATTCCCAACCCTCATCAGTACTCTGTGCTGTTGTTCTAATGTGGAGTTGGATGCCATTCCTGATCGATTAACTCCAGGAATATTAGTGTATTCCACTCCGGTCTTGACTCCCTCTCAGCAGTGCCCTTATAGCTCCGGACAGAGATGCCGTACTGGTGAAATTGAAATTCATCGATCTGGCCGAAGGGAACCTAAATAAAAGCCTGGAAAAGAAAGAAAGAATGAGTTGGTGCTTTATTGATCAGGGAAGTTTGGGGTCCTTCCTTCAAGTAATAACCAGCCGGCTGGACACTTCTGGAAAAAAAGACCAACAGTTTGAGCAGACTCGCTGAAGCTGTGGAAATGTGGGGCATAAATCCTGCCCATGTTTCATTTAAATTTGTCCCTCTCACAAGAGTTATTCATGTCTGAGCCTTAATGACTTTGTGGACGGTGGTGAGCTGGGCTTTTATCCTGAGTAGGACACATTATTTTCAGTGGAGGAGCCACTCTTCACAGGAGCATCACCTTCAAATGAACCGGCCAAGCGGTTCATTTGAGGAAGAGCCGTTAAATGAGGATGTGTGTTTAATCATAAAGCCTACGGTAGTTACATGGCCAAACGAGTTACAGCTCCACTTCCACAAACACTGTGTCCTACTGTCTGTCTGTGAGCATACAATACATTGCCTTGGGCCAGACATCTAGTAGTGGGTGGCCAGTTATGGCCTGATTAAAAACATACACAACCACATTTGCCAGACAGTACCCTCATTCTACCTTATCACCCATAACTCACAATAGGGATGTCTATGGAGGCTCTTGTCTAGAGCGCCCGGTTAAATTGGTTTTGAGAGCATTTTTAAACTCTCTTAATGGTTAAATGAGTGGGAAATAGATGTAATTGTTGCTATAGTTTGTGAGTGGGTAACATACAGTGCCTGTCATACAGTATTCACACCCCTTAACTATTTCCAAATTTTGTTGTGTTACAAAGTGGGATTAAAATGGATAAAATTTATATATTTTTTGTCACTGGCCTATACACAATACCCCATAATGTAAAAGTGGAATAATGTTTTTTTAATTCTTTACAAATTAATTAAAAATGAAAAGCTGAAATGTCTTGAGTCAATAAGTATTCAACCCCTTTATTATGGCAAGCCTAAATAAGTTCAGGAGTAAACGGTTGTGTAAAATAATAGTGTTTAACGTGATTTTTGAATGACTACCTCATCTCTGTACCCCACACATACAATTATCTGTAAGGTCCCTCAATCGAACAGTGAATTCTAAACACAGATTCAACCACAAAGACCAGAGAGGTTTTCCAACGCCTGGAAAAGAAGGGCCCCTATTGGTAGATGGGAGAAAAAAAGTATTGAATATCCCTTTGAGCATGGTGAAGTTATTAATTACACTTTGGATGGTGTTTCAATACACCCAGTCACTACCAAGATACAGGCATCCTTGCTAACTCAGTTGCCGGAGAGGCAGGAAACTGCTCAGGGATTTCACCATGAGGCCAATGTTGATTTTAAAACAGTTACAGAGTTTAATTGCTGTAATAGGAGAAAACTGAGGATGGATCGCCAACAATATGGTTACTCCACAATACTAACCCAATTGACAGAGTGAAAAGAAGGAAACCTGTACAGGATAACAATATTCCAAAATATGCATCCTCTTTGCAACAAGGCACTAAAGAAAAACTGCAAAAAATGTGGCAACGCAATTCACTCTTTTTTTTTTATTACTGAGTACCACTTTCCATATTTTTTAAGCATAGTGATGTCTGCATCATTTTATGGGTATGCTTGTAATCGTTAAGGACTGGGGAGTTTTTCAGGATAAAAAGTAACGGAATGAGCTAGTCAAAGTCTGGGAGATGAATTCACCTTTCAGCAAGACAGTAACCTAAAAAACAAAGCCAAATCTGCAATGGAGTTGCTTACCAAGAAGACAGGGAATGTTCCGAGTTACAGTTTTGACTTAAATCTGTTTGAAAATCTATGGCAAGACTTGAAAATATTTGTCTAGCAATGATCAACAACCAATTTGGCAAAGCTTGAATAATTTGGAAAATAATAATGGCAAACATTGTGCAAAGACCTTAAAGACTTAACCAGAAAGTCCTGCAGCTGTAATCGCTGACAAAGTGATTCTAACGTGTATTGACTCAGGGCTGTAAATACTTATGTAAATTAGATATTTCTGTTTTCCATTTCTAAAAACATAGTTTCACTTTGTCATTCTGGGTTATTGTGTGTTGATGGGTGAAGAAAAAATCATCTACAAAATGTGGAATAAGTCTTAAAGGGTAGGTAGCATAAACATATGGATTTACATTAGTATACGCATCAAAAGTACTAATGGAAATCTTTTCTTACACAGTCTGGAATTACATCCCAATGTTCATGGGACTCTGGAATCCGTATGCACCAAGGACAATTCTGCATGGCTATTGGCACTAGGACTCTGAAAACAATGCCATTAAGCACTAGGCTGTGCAGGGAGACAGAGGTTTACTCCAGCAAATGGTGTCTGTTCTATTCATAGACAGCTACTCTCGGTGAACTGAGAGCTGATGGACAGCATCCACATATTTCTTGGAGAGCTGACTGTGTGTTGTTTTACCACCTTTCATCACAGATAGCACGTTGTTATAGGTATTACTGCCAACTGCACAATGATTGTTGCTACAAATTTGACCTATGATAAGCTATTGTGGTATAACAAATGAACAGAGAAACTCTTTGCACCGACCAGTTACCCCACAGCCCAGACTCCACTGACAGGAGTATATCCACAAGTGATAGATGGAATTGACCAGCATGCAATATCCAGTGTCTCTGTGGTGTACGTACACGCTCAGAACCTAATGCATGGTTAGAGTCCATTGACCATCAAATACCCCTGGCCCCTGGAGTGTGTTAAACACTGTAATGGAGGAATGATCTCCACGGCTCTAACTCACTCACTGCTCTAATTCACTGACAGCACTGAGTTCAGTTACGTCCTGACTCTCTCCATTATGCTCTCTCTCTCTCTCTCTCTCTCTCTCTCTCTCTCTCTCTCTCTCTCTCTCTCTCTCTCTCTCTCTCTCTCTCTCTCTCTCTCTCTCTCTCTCTCTCTCTCTCTCTCTCTCTCTCTCTCTCTCTCTCTGCATATGATCATCTCTGTCAGTCATATATCCTCTCATTATCTCCCTTTTAATAAGCTTCCACTCCAACTATGAACCCAATGAGAACAATGTGAGGGTATGCAAGTGTAGAGTAAATATGTACAAGCAGGCATGTTGGGATGTGTGTCCGGATGTGAGGAAATGTTTAACTATATGTGTGGATGTGCTTGCTTACTGTGCTATGGTGTCAGATTAGCCGAAGTGTTGATATACTGGTGTGTCAACCTGGTCGCATTTCCTATTATTCTTTACTTAAATCCGAGAAACTCAATTTAGTATAATGTGTTACGTTTCATGTGGTATGTATTAATTTGTGGATGTCCATCACACATTTCTTATGATATGTTACGAATTACAATTCGTATTATATGTTACAAATTTCAAAATGTACAATGTGTCACAAATTTGCAAAACATACTATATGTTGCTAGGTGGCTAATGTTAGCTAGATGGCTAATGTTATTTAGGCTAGGTATTAAGGGTTAGATAGATAGATAGATAGATAGATAGATAGATAGATAGATAGATAGATAGATAGATAGATAGATAGATAGATAGATAGATAGATAGATAGGTACTTTATTGATCCCTGAGGGGAAATTTCTTTGTCAAGCAGCTACAACAAAACATAGGGCAGGTGCAAAATGCCAGAACGAAAATACACAAAAGACAGATACACGATACATGATACATAGAGCGGCAGTATGAAAAAGTATAGAAATACAAGAAGTCTGGAGTGCAAAAAAGCTATAAAAAGACATTGCATAGTATGGGTGGTTGGATGAATATGTACACTATACATTGGTGGATGGTTAACTATACTATACAGGTCGATGGCAGAGAAATACTTCAATAGCTAAAAATGCGTATGATATGAGTGAGGGTAATAATAGTTTACTTAATAGACATACTGGACACTCTAAGTGAATATTATGCATGGTTAAATTAACTGTACAGGTAAGTATACAGTTAAATTTACAGGTAAGTGAATATTGGCATGGTTACATTAACTGTACAGGTAAATGACAGGAAGAGATACTTAAATAGCTAAATGTGTGTATGATATCATTTGGGGTAATAATAGTAATTCCCTTAAAATACAGTCCTTAGTGCGCAGGGTTTAATTACAGATAACTGCGCGTATTGCACATTTGATATACTAAAAGCAATGAAAAAAGATAGAACTGACAGGATACTAATATGCATTCCTGAGTGAATGACTACGTAAGTTAAGTCCAAGAATTACTTGCAATATTGCACGTGATATGATATAACAACTGTACATGAGTATGTATATACAGACCTGAATGAATAAATAAGTCCTGAGTGAATGAGTGATTACGGACCAGAGTTACTCGCGGATGGATGCACAATTTTTAAACTAGGTCCTAACACCCCAACAGTTCCAGGTCTGTGTTGCCGACAGCACGGCACCCCGGTTAGGCATTAAATAGTCTAATAGCCGCCGGCAGGAAGGACCTCCTGTAGCGCTCTCTGACACACCGTGGTGGGATCAGTCTGGGAATGAAGGTGCTCCTCTGCGTCATAACCATGGCATGCAGAGGGTGGGTGACGTTGTCCATGATGGCCAGCAGTTTGGCCAGGATCCGTCTCTCCGTCACCTCCTCTAGAGTGTCCAGGCTCATCCCCAGGACAGAGCTAGCCTTCCTGATCAGCTTATTTACCTGAGAAGCATCACCGGCTTTTATGTTGGCTCCCCAGCACACCACTGCAAAAAAGATGGCACTGGCCACAGACTGGTAGAAGGTAAGCAGTAGTTTACTGCACACGTTGAAGGACCTGAGCCTCCTCAGAAAGTAGAGTCGGCTCTGGACCTTTTTGTACAGGGCCCCGGTGTTACCAGCCCATTCCATGCTGTTGTCCATATGGACTCCCAGGAACTTGTATGACCCGACCATTTCCACATCCATCCCCTGTATAGGGACTGCAGTCAGTTGTGCCTTGGTTCTCCTGAAGTCCACCACCATCTCCTTTGTTTTGCTGATATTGAGCTGAAGGTGGTTCTGCTCACACCACAACGTCACTGATAGTGCTCCTGTACTCCTCCTCCTGCCCACCCCTGATGCAGCCTACAATTGCGGAGTCATCAGGGAACGGTGGCATGTTTCAGAGTTATATCTGAAGTCCGAGGTGTAGAGGGTGAACAGGAAGGGGGACAGGACAGTTCTCTGGGGGGGCCCTGTGTTGCTCACTGCCCGTTCTGACACACAGCTCTGTAGTCGCACAAATTGTGGCCTACCGGTCAGGTAGTCCGTGACCCAGGAGACTAAGGGTGCTTCCACTTTCATCCTCTTCGTCTTCTCACCCAGTAGCAGGGGCTGAATGGTGTTGAAGGTACTGGAGAAGTAAAAAAACATAACCCTCACAGTGCAACCTGCGTTGTCCAGGTGAGAGTAGGCCCTCTGCAGAAGGTGGATGATAGCATCATCCATCACGATGTTGCGCTGGTATGGTGTTATGGTTATGGTTATGTTTAGGAGTTAGGTTAAAGGGTTAGTGAAGGGTTAGCTAACATGCTAAGTAGTTGCAAAGTAGCTAGAAAGTAGTTAAAAAGTTGCTAATTAGCTAAAATGCTAATGTTGTCTGTGACGAGATTCACAGGCAACCTTTGGGTTTCTAGAATTTTGCGTAATTCTTCTACCCCTCCACCCCGACAAACCACCCTATTGGTGTGTATAACTATACTGGTGTGTGTGTAACTATACTGATGTGTGTGTAACTATACTGGTGTGTGTAGCTATACTGGTGTGTATAACTATACTGGTGTGTGTGTAACTATACTGATGTGTGTGTAACTATACTGGTGTGTAGCTATACTGGTGTGTGTGTAACTATACCGGTGTGTGTAACTATACTGGTGTGTGTAGCTATACTGGTGTGTGTAACTATACTGGTGTGTGTAACTATACTGGTGTGTAGCTATACTGGTGTGTGTAACTATACTGGTGTGTGTAACTATACTGGTGTGTGTAACTATACTGGTGTGTGTGTAACTATACCGGTGTGTGTAACTATACTGGTGTGTGTAACTATACTGGTGTGTGTAACTATACTGGTGTGTGTGTAACTATACTGGTGTGTGTGTAACTATACTGGTGTGTATAACTATACCGGTGTGTGTAACTATACTGGTGTGTGTAACTATACTGGTGTGTGTGTAACTATACCGGTGTGTGTAACTATACTGGTGTGTGTGTAGCTATACTGGTGTGTGTTTAACTATAATGGTGTGTATAACTATACTGGTGTGTGTAGCTATACTGGTGTGTATAACTATACTGGTGTGTGTAACTATACTGGTGTGTGTAACTATACTGGTGTGTGTGTAACTATACTGGTGTGTGTGTAACTATACTGGTACAGTATGTGTAACTATACTGGTGAATGTGTAGCTATACTGGTGTATGTAACTATACTGGTGTGTGTAACTATACTGGTGTGTGTGTAACTATACTGGTGTGTGTGTGTAACTATACTGGTGTGTGTGTAACTATACTGGTACAGTATGTGTAACTATACTGGTGAATGTGTAGCTATACTGGTGTATGTAACTATACTGGTGAATGTGTAACTATACTGGTGTGTGTAACTATACTGGTGTGTGTGTAACTATACTGGTGTGTGTGTAACTATACTGGTGTGTGTGTAACTATACTGGTACAGTATGTGTAACTATACTGGTGATTGTGTAGCTATACTGGTGTATGTAACTATACTGGTGTGTGTAACTATACTGGTGTGTGTGTAACTATACTGGTGTGTGTGTGTAACTATACTGGTGTGTGTGTAACTATACTGGTACAGTATGTGTAACTATACTGGTGAATGTGTAGCTATACTGGTGTATGTAACTATACTGGTGAATGTGTAACTATACTGGTGTGTGTGTAACTATACTGGTGTGTGTGTAACTATACTGGTGTGTGTAACTATACTGGTGTGTGTGTAACTATACTGGTGAATGTGTAGCTATACTGGTGTATGTAACTATACTGGTGAATGTGTAGCTATACTGGTGTGTGTGTAACTATACTGGTACAGTATGTGTAACTACACTGGTGAATGTGTAGCTATACTGGTGTATGTAACTATACTGGTGAATGTGTAACTATACTGGTGTGTGTAACTATACTGGTGTGTGTGTAACTATACTGGTGTGTGTGTAACTACACTGCTGTGTGTGTAACTATAATGGTGTGTATAACTATACTGGTGTGTGTAACTATACTGGTGTGTGTGTAACTATAATGGTGTGTATAACTATACTGGTGTGTGTAACTATACTGGTGTGTGTGTAACTATACTGGTACAGTATGTGTAACTATACTGGTGAATGTGTAGCTATACTGGTGTGTGTAACTATACTGGTGAATGTGTAGCTATACTGGTGTGTGTGTAACTATACTGGTGTGTGTAACTATACTGGTGTGTGTGTAACTATACTGGTGTGTGTGTAACTATACTTATGTGTGTGTAACTATACTGGTGTGTGTGTAACTATACTGGTGTGTGTGTAACTATACTGGTGTGTGTGTAACTATACTGGTACAGTGTGTGTAACTATACTGGTGTGTGTGTAACTATACTGGTGTGTGTGTAACTATACTGGTACAGTATGTGTAACTATACTGGTGAATGTGTAGCTATACTGGTGTATGTAACTATACTGGTGTGTGTAACTATACTGGTGTGTGTGTAACTATACTGGTGTGTGTGTGTAACTATACTGGTGTGTGTGTAACTATACTGGTACAGTATGTGCAACTATACTGGTGAATGTGTAGCTATACTGGTGTATGTAACTATACTGGTGAATGTGTAACTATACTGGTGTGTGTAACTATACTGGTGTGTGTGTAACTATACTGGTGTGTGTGTAACTATACTGGTGTGTGTGTAACTATACTGGTGAATGTGTAGCTATACTGGTGTATGTAACTATACTGGTGAATGTGTAGCTATACTGGTGTGTGTGTAACTATACTGGTACAGTATGTGTAACTATACTGGTGAATGTGTAGCTATACTGGTGTATGTAACTATACTGGTGAATGTGTAACTATACTGGTGTGTGTAACTATACTGGTGTGTGTGTAACTATACTGGTGTGTGTGTAACTACACTGCTGTGTGTGTAACTATAATGGTGTGTATAACTATACTGGTGTGTGTGTAACTATAATGGTGTGTATAACTATACTGGTGTGTGTAACTATACTGGTGTGTGTGTAACTATACTGGTACAGTATGTGTAACTATACTGGTGAATGTGTAGCTATACTGGTGTGTGTAACTATACTGGTGTGTGTGTAACTATACTGGTGTGTGTAACTATACTGGTGTGTGTAACTATACTGGTGTGTGTGTAACTATACTGGTGTGTGTAACTATACTTATGTGTGTGTAACTATACTGGTGTGTGTGTAACTATACTGGTACAGTATGTGTAACTATACTGGTGAATGTGTAGCTATACTGGTGTATGTAACTATACTGGTGAATGTGTAACTATACTGGTGTGTGTGTAACTATACTGGTGTGTGTGTAACTATACTGGTGTGTGTGTAACTATACTGGTGTGTGTGTAACTATACTGGTGTGTGTGTAACTATACTGGTGTGTGTGTAACTATACTGGTGAATGTGTAGCTATACTGGTGTGTGTATAACTATACTGGTGTGTGTGTAACTATACTGGTGTGTGTATAACTATACTGGTGTGTGTGTAACTATACTGGTGTGTGTGTAACTATACTGGTGTGTGTGTAACTATACTGGTGTGTGTAACTACACTGGTGAATGTGTAGCTATACTGGTGTATGTAACTATACTGGTGAATGTGTAACTATACTGGTGTGTGTAACTATACTGGTGTGTGTGTAACTATACTGGTGTGTGTGTAACTACACTGCTGTGTGTGTAACTATAATGGTGTGTATAACTATACTGGTGTGTGTAACTATACTGGTGTGTGTGTAACTATAATGGTGTGTATAACTATACTGGTGTGTGTAACTATACTGGTGTGTGTGTAACTATACTGGTACAGTATGTGTAACTATACTGGTGAATGTGTAGCTATACTGGTGTGTGTAACTATACTGGTGAATGTGTAGCTATACTGGTGTGTGTGTAACTATACTGGTGTGTGTAACTATACTGGTGTGTGTGTAACTATACTGGTGTGTGTGTAACTATACTTATGTGTGTGTAACTATACTGGTGTGTGTGTAACTATACTGGTGTGTGTGTAACTATACTGGTGTGTGTGTAACTATACTGGTACAGTGTGTGTAACTATACTGGTGTGTGTGTAACTATACTGGTGTGTGTGTAACTATACTGGTACAGTATGTGTAACTATACTGGTGAATGTGTAGCTATACTGGTGTATGTAACTATACTGGTGTGTGTAACTATACTGGTGTGTGTGTAACTATACTGGTGTGTGTGTGTAACTATACTGGTGTGTGTGTAACTATACTGGTACAGTATGTGCAACTATACTGGTGAATGTGTAGCTATACTGGTGTATGTAACTATACTGGTGAATGTGTAACTATACTGGTGTGTGTAACTATACTGGTGTGTGTGTAACTATACTGGTGTGTGTGTAACTATACTGGTGTGTGTGTAACTATACTGGTGAATGTGTAGCTATACTGGTGTATGTAACTATACTGGTGAATGTGTAGCTATACTGGTGTGTGTGTAACTATACTGGTACAGTATGTGTAACTATACTGGTGAATGTGTAGCTATACTGGTGTATGTAACTATACTGGTGAATGTGTAACTATACTGGTGTGTGTAACTATACTGGTGTGTGTGTAACTATACTGGTGTGTGTGTAACTACACTGCTGTGTGTGTAACTATAATGGTGTGTATAACTATACTGGTGTGTGTGTAACTATAATGGTGTGTATAACTATACTGGTGTGTGTAACTATACTGGTGTGTGTGTAACTATACTGGTACAGTATGTGTAACTATACTGGTGAATGTGTAGCTATACTGGTGTGTGTAACTATACTGGTGTGTGTGTAACTATACTGGTGTGTGTAACTATACTGGTGTGTGTAACTATACTGGTGTGTGTGTAACTATACTGGTGTGTGTAACTATACTTATGTGTGTGTAACTATACTGGTGTGTGTGTAACTATACTGGTGTGTGTGTAACTATACTGGTGTGTGTGTAACTATACTGGTGTGTGTGTAACTATACTGGTGTGTGTGTAACTATACTGGTGTGTGTGTAACTATACTGGTGTGTGTGTAACTATACTGGTGTGTGTGTGTAACTATACTGGTGTGTGTGTAACTATACTGGTGTGTGTGTAACTATACTGGTGTGTGTGTAACTATACTGGTGTGTGTGTAACTATACTGGTGTGTGTATAACTATACTGGTGTGTGTGTAACTATACTGGTGTGTGTATAACTATACTGGTGTGTGTGTAACTATACTGGTGTGTGTGTAACTATACTGGTGTGTGTGTAACTATACTGGTGTGTGTAACTATACTGGTGTGTGTGTAACTATACTGGTGTGTGTGTAACTATAATGGTGTGTATAACTATACTGGTGTGTGTAACTATACTGGTGTGTGTGTAACTATACTTATGTGTGTGTAACTATACTGGTACAGTATGTGTAACTATACTGGTGAATGTGTAGCTATACTGGTGTGTGTAGCTATACTGGTGTGTGTGTAACTATAATGGTGTGTATAATTATACTGGTGTGTGTAACTATACTGGTGTGTGTAACTATACTGGTGTGTGTGTAACTATACTGGTGTGTGTGTAACTATACTGGTGTGTGTGTAACTATACTGGTACAGTATGTGTAACTATACTGGTGAATGTGTAACTATACTGGTGTGTGTAACTATACTGGTGTATGTAACTATACTGGTGTGTGTGTAACTATACTGGTGTATGTAACTATACTGGTGTGTGTGTAACTATACTGGTGTGTGTGTAACTATACTGGTGTGTGTGTAACTATAATGGTGTGTGTAACTATACTGGTGTGTGTAACTATACTGGTGTGTGTAACTATACTGGTGTGTGTAACTATACTGGTGTGTGTAACTATACTGGTGTGTGTAACTATACTGGTGTGTGTGTAACTATACTGGTGAATGTGTAGCTATACTGGTGTATGTAACTATACTGGTGTGTGTGTAACTATACTGGTGTGTGTGTAACTATACTGGTGTTTGTGTAACTATAATGGTGTGTATAACTATACTGGTGTGTGTAACTATACTGGTTTGTGTAGCTATACTGGTGTGTGGATGTGCTGGCTTGATGTTTGATGATGGTGTGAAGTGATCTGTGCTGGCTTGATGTTTGACGATGGTGTACACACAGGGCCACTACAGATGGCTCATTAGGCCAATGTCTGCTCTCCCTCACCCCTCCTCCTCTTCAATCTTCAATCCACCCATCCCACTGTCATCCCTCTTTCATCAGTATAGAACTATACCAGCTGCTCAGCAACACCACATCTAAGAGCCAGAGGAGTTCAGAGACATCATGATGTGTGTATGGGTGTATATGGGTGTGTATGTGTGTGTATGGGTGTGTATGTGTGTGTATGGGTGTGTATGGGTGTGTATGTGTGTGTGTATGTGTGTGTATGGGTGTGTATGGGTGTGTATGTGTGTGTGTGTGTGTGTGTATGGGTGTGGGTGTGTGTGTATGTGTTTTCTCTCTGCATTGTTGTGAAGGGCCCGTAAGTAAGCATTTCACTGTTAGTCTACACCTGTTGTTTACGAAGCATTTTATACTACATTTTAATCATTTAGCAGAAGCTCTTATACAGAGGGACTTACAGTCAGTCCATTCATCTTCAGATAGGTGGGACAACCACCTATCACAGTCATAGTAAGTACATTTAAACTAAATAATGCAGCTATCAGCAAAGTCAGAGCTAGTGTGTGTGTTAGTTACACACACAGCAGTATAGTTACACACACAGCAGTATAGTTACACACACAGCAGTATAGTTACACACACAGCAGTATAGTTACACACACACCAGTATAGTTACACATACAGCAGTATAGTTACACACACAGCAGTATAGTTACACACACAGCAGTATAGTTACACACACAGCAGTATAGTTACACACACAGCAGTATAGTTACACACACAGCAGTATAGTTACACACACACCTGTATAGTTAAACACACCAGTATAGTTACACACACAGCAGTATAGTTACACACACAGCAGTATAGTTACACACACAGCAGTATAGTTACACACACAGCAGTATAGTTACACACACCAGTATAGTTACACACACAGCAGTATAGTTACACACACACCAGTATAGTTACACACACACCAGTATAGTTACACACACACCAGTATAGTTACACACACACACCAGTATAGTTACACACACACACCAGTATAGTTACACACACACACCAGTATAGTTACACACACACCAGTATAGTTACACACACACCTGTATAGTTACACACACACACCAGTATAGTTACACACACCAGTATAGTTACACACACACCAGTATAGTTACACACACACCAGTATAGTTACACACACACCAGTATAGTTACACACACACACCAGTATAGTTACACACACACCAGTATAGTTACACACACACCAGTATAGTTACACACACACCAGTATAGTTACACATACAGCAGTATAGTTACACACACAGCAGTATAGTTACACACACAGCAGTATAGTTACACACACATCAGTATAGTTACACACACACCTGTATAGTTAAACACACCAGTATAGTTACACACACAGCAGTATAGTTACACACACAGCAGTATAGTTACACACACAGCAGTATAGTTACACACACCAGTATAGTTACACACACCAGTATAGTTACACACACAGCAGTATAGTTACACACACACCAGTATAGTTACACACACACCAGTATAGTTACACACACCAGTATAGTTACACACACACACCAGTATAGTTACACACACACACCAGTATAGTTACACACACACCTGTATAGTTACACACACACCAGTATAGTTACACACACCAGTATAGTTACACACACACCAGTATAGTTACACACACACCAGTATAGTTACACACACACACCAGTATAGTTACACACACACCAGTATAGTTACACACACACCAGTATAGTTACACACACACCAGTATAGTTACACACACATCAGTATAGTTACACACACACCAGTATAGTTACACACACACCAGTATAGTTACACACACACCAGTATAGTTACACACACACCAGTATAATTACACACACACCTGTATAGTTACACACACCAGTATAGTTACACACACACCAGTATAGTTACACACACCAGTATAGTTACACACACCAGTATAGTTACACACACACCAGTATAGTTACACACACACCAGTATAGTTACACACACACCAGTATAGTTACACATACACCTGTATAGTTACACACACCAGTATAGTTAAACACACCAGTATAGTTACACACACAGCAGTATAGTTACACACACAGCAGTATAGTTACACACACAGCAGTATAGTTACACACACAGCAGTATAGTTACACACACCAGTATAGTTACACACACAGCAGTATAGTTACACACACACCAGTATAGTTACACACACACCAGTATAGTTACACACACACCAGTATAGTTACACACACCAGTATAGTTACACACACACACCAGTATAGTTACACACACACACCAGTATAGTTACACACACACCAGTATAGTTACACACACACCTGTATAGTTACACACACACACCAGTATAGTTACACACACCAGTATAGTTACACACACACCAGTATAGTTACACACACACCAGTATAGTTACACACACACCAGTATAGTTACACACACACACCAGTATAGTTACACACACACCAGTATAGTTACACACACACCAGTATAGTTACACACACACCAGTATAGTTACACATACAGCAGTATAGTTACACACACAGCAGTATAGTTACACACACAGCAGTATAGTTACACACACATCAGTATAGTTACACACACACCTGTATAGTTAAACACACCAGTATAGTTACACACACAGCAGTATAGTTACACACACAGCAGTATAGTTACACACACAGCAGTATAGTTACACACACCAGTATAGTTACACACACCAGTATAGTTACACACACAGCAGTATAGTTACACACACACCAGTATAGTTACACACACACCAGTATAGTTACACACACCAGTATAGTTACACACACACACCAGTATAGTTACACACACACACCAGTATAGTTACACACACACCTGTATAGTTACACACACACCAGTATAGTTACACACACCAGTATAGTTACACACACACCAGTATAGTTACACACACACCAGTATAGTTACACACACACACCAGTATAGTTACACACACACCAGTATAGTTACACACACACCAGTATAGTTACACACACACACCAGTATAGTTACACACACATCAGTATAGTTACACACACACCAGTATAGTTACACACACACCAGTATAGTTACACACACACCAGTATAGTTACACACACACCAGTATAATTACACACACACCTGTATAGTTACACACACCAGTATAGTTACACACACACCAGTATAGTTACACACACCAGTATAGTTACACACACCAGTATAGTTACACACACACCAGTATAGTTACACACACACCAGTATAGTTACACACACACCAGTATAGTTACACATACACCTGTATAGTTACACACACCAGTATAGTTACACACACACCAGTATAGTTACACACACACCAGTATAGTTACACACACACCAGTATAGTTACACACACATCAGTATAGTTACACATACCAGTATAGTTACACACACAGCAGTATAGTTACACACACACCAGTATAGTTACACACACACCAGTATAGCTACACACACACCAGTATAGTTACACACACACCAGTATAGTTACACACACACCAGTATAGTTACACATACACCTGTATAGTTACACACACAGCAGTATAGTTACACACACACCTGTATAGTTAAACACACCAGTATAGTTACACACACCAGTATAGTTACACACACCAGTATAGTTACACACACCAGTATAGTTACACACACAGCAGTATAGTTACACACACACCAGTATAGTTACACACACACCAGTATAGTTACACACACACCAGTATAGTTACACACACCAGTATAGTTACACACACACCAGTATAGTTACACACACACCAGTATAGTTACACACACACCTGTATAGTTACACACACACACCAGTATAGTTACACACACCAGTATAGTTACACACACACCAGTATAGTTACACACACACCAGTATAGCTACACACACACCAGTATAGCTACACACACACACCAGTATAGTTACACACACACCAGTATAATTACACACACACCTGTATAGTTACACACACCAGTATAGTTACACACACACCAGTATAGTTACACACACCAGTATAGTTACACACACCAGTATAGTTACACACACACCAGTATAGTTACACACACACCAGTATAGTTACACACACACCAGTATAGTTACACATACACCTGTATAGTTACACACACCAGTATAGTTACACACACACCAGTATAGTTACACACACACCAGTATAGTTACACACACACCAGTATAGTTACACACACATCAGTATAGTTACACATACCAGTATAGTTACACACACAGCAGTATAGTTACACACACACCAGTATAGTTACACACACACCAGTATAGCTACACACACACCAGTATAGTTACACACACACCAGTATAGTTACACACACACCAGTATAGTTACACATACACCTGTATAGTTACACACACAGCAGTATAGTTACACACACACCTGTATAGTTAAACACACCAGTATAGTTACACACACCAGTATAGTTACACACACCAGTATAGTTACACACACCAGTATAGTTACACACACCAGTATAGTTACACACACAGCAGTATAGTTACACACACACCAGTATAGTTACACACACACCAGTATAGTTACACACACCAGTATAGTTACACACACACCAGTATAGTTACACACACACCAGTATAGTTACACACACACCTGTATAGTTACACACACACACCAGTATAGTTACACACACCAGTATAGTTACACACACACCAGTATAGTTACACACACACCAGTATAGCTACACACACACCAGTATAGCTACACACACACACCAGTATAGTTACACACACACCAGTATAGTTACACACACACCAGTATAGTTACACACACATCAGTATAGTTACACACACAGCAGTATAGTTACACACACACCAGTATAGTTACACACACACCAGTATAGTTACACACACACACCAGTATAGTTACACACACACCAGTATAGTTACACACACACCAGTATAGTTACACACACACCAGTATAGTTACACACACATCAGTATAGTTACACACACACCAGTATAGTTACACACACACCAGTATAGTTACACACACACCAGTATAGTTACACACACACCTGTATAGTTACACACACCAGTATAGTTACACACACACCAGTATAGTTACACACACCAGTATAGTTACACACACCAGTATAGTTACACACACACCAGTATAGTTACACACACACCAGTATAGTTACACACACACCAGTATAGTTACACATACACCTGTATAGTTACACACACCAGTATAGTTACACACACACCAGTATAGTTACACACACACCAGTATAGCTACACACACACCAGTATAGCTACACACACACACCAGTATAGTTACACACACACCAGTATAGTTACACACACACCAGTATAGTTACACACACATCAGTATAGTTACACACACAGCAGTATAGTTACACACACATCAGTATAGTTACACACACAGCAGTATAGTTAAAGAAAACAGGGGAGACTGAAGCTCTAATACTAATTGCTAATTTCCTTGCAAAGGTGAAAAGCACACCTCCCAATACTAATTGCTGATTGCTTAGGAGAGGGGAAACCACTCCTCCAAAACAGACACTGATTACAAAAACAACAACAGACACAATTTGCCCTGCCCCTTAATCCTGGTTGATGTGTCAACAATCATCTGCAAGTTAATAGCAGTCAGCAGTTCACACATGAAGTAGGCTACTGGGAAGACAGACAGCACTTAAAGTAGATGGCCCTAGCTAGCAAAAAGACAGTACTAGACAACAACATATAAAGACAACAATTATACTATCAGTCCTGGAGATATCAGGAGTCCTCTATCTATAGAATGAAGCATGTGACTAATGAAATTATATTACATTTTATTTGTGTGGGTACGTGAGCGAGAGAGACAGAGAGAGAGAGCATTTGTGCGTTACATGTAACCTGTCTCGCAACTATTTATACCAAACAATAAATTACAACAGTTTATGTCCTTACTGAATTACGAGTCGTTGTGTTTATATATAATTATATGCGTGTGTGCTGTTTCGTATTACCAAATTGATAACTTCATTATGGAGATGTGTGTATTGTGCTGTCCTATAAATTTGTGAATTATAGTTTATTAGTCAGTACGGTAACATTTTATCTACAGACCATCAGTAACATTTCAGCTAACTATCTACTAACCCTAACCCTAACCCTAACCTTAACCCTTACACTAACCCTAAACTTAACTCTAAATGCTGCCGAGAGTGGATACCTGCCGTTCTACAGGCTCCTGACCAATTCTGATATTTTGTGGGGTTTTTTACACTGATCTGAACTTTTTTTGTACATAATATTTCCGCCTTCATTTCCTATGACCAAAAACAGTTTCTGGACATCAGAACAGCGATCACTAACCTCGATTTGGATGAAGATTTCTACTTCTACGACAGCTGTGGATGTACTACTTATCCTGGACCAGGCCTTAATCACCGGGACTCGAAAGAGGAAGAGAAGACACAAGAGAGGCAAACGAGTGGGCTCCCTGACGAGACTACATCGTTGAGTAAATAAACCGCCTCCACCTTCCAGGTGGTGAGGGTAGGTAACAACATATCCGTCACCCTGACACGGGGGCCCATCAGGGGTGCGTGATTAGTCCCCTCCTGTACTCCTCACCCACAACTGCGCGGCCGCACATGACTCCAACACCATCATTAAGTTTGCTGACGACACGACTGCGGTTGGCCTGATCACCAATGACCATGAAACAGCCTACAGTATAGGGAGGAGGTCAGCGACCTGGCAGAGTGGTGCCAGGACAACAACCTCTCCCTCAACATCAGCACCACAAAGGAGCTGATCTTGGACTACAGGAAACGGAGGGCCGAGCATGCCCCTATCCATCGACAGGGCTGTGTGTCCACATTATTATTATCATAGTTAACACACATCAATACAGTTGTGAAGAAAGCACAACAATACCTTTTCCTCCTCAGGAGGCTGAAAAGATTTGGCATGTGTCCTCATATACTCCAAACGTTCTACAGCTGCACCACTGAGAACATCTTGACTGGTTAACTATTTAACTATCTGCATTGACCATTTTTGCACTAACTTTTTTGACTCATCATATACGCTGCTGCTACTATTTATAATCTGTCCTGTTGATTAGTCACTTTATTCCTAGTTATATGTACATATCTGCCTCAATTACCTCGTACCCCTTTACATAGACTCAGTACTGGTAACCCGTGTATATATCCAATTTATCATTACTCATTTGGTATTTATTCCTTGTCTTATTATTTGTATATTATTTTTTTCTCTATGCATTGTTGTGAAGGGCCCGTAAGTAAGCATTTCACTGTTAGTCTACACCTGTTGTTTACGAAACATGTGACAAATACCTTTTGATTTGATCCCCTAACCCAGTGATTCTCAAATGGGGGTACGTTGCGGTACTGTAGGGGGTACGTGAGATTTATAAAAATATATATAATAAAAAGAAAAAAATTGTTTTATTAAAATTATTAATTTAATTTAAAAGATATACAAAATCATCCATGATTACTAAAAATATCATACGAAAATAAGTTTATGTAAACCACATTTTTATAGAAAATGTTTCTATTTTAAATGTGATTGTAAACTACCTAAATCAGAGAAGAAGAATCACGCAGAGCGGGAAGCCAGTTGCTTTACTGGAAACAAACAGACTTTTAAATGAAATCCTGGTTAAAACGTAGCAATACTACAGCGGAGAACGGGGAGGATGAAGAAAAAAAGAAAGCCAAAGTGGAGCCAACAAAATACCGTCAATATCAGGAGGGGTATGTTTTGATGGGATTCACGGCAACAAATGGCAACCCTCCCCAGGCATTGTGTTTTTTCTGTGGGGAGAAACTAGCTAACAGCTCGATGAAACCGGCGCACCTCCAGAGACATTAGTGTCATGTTGGAAAGCCACCAGAACTTAGTTTGTTGTTTATTATTACAAGTGTTTTTGAGCTAAAATGTTATAAACATCATATATATATACACACTGTATATATATTATTTATATAGGTTTCTTTTATCAAACATGTTTGGGGCCAGTCATGGGGTACTTAAACTGCATGATCGGTAATTATACATTGTTTATTATTGCAAATGTTTATTATTGCAAATGTTTTTCATTTACAATGTTTAATAAATCTCATAATGATGGCACATCACTATATCGTAGTCATAGCTTCTCAAATGATTGGGGCCGGTCAGGGGGTACTTGGCTGAGAAAAAATGTGATAGGTACAGATAGATACTGGTGTGCACTGCCCTAACCCTTACCTTAACCCTAACCCTAACCTTAACCCTTACCTTGACCCTTACCTTAACCCTTACCTTGACCCTTATTCTAAACATAACCCTACCGTAACCATAGCAAGCAGTTGCTTATCAACAGATAGTTTGTTGATAGTGTGACGGTAGGGTTAAAAAAAATCTGGACTATCCACATAAAGTGTGACCGTCAATACATACAGTCCCATTATCTGGGTTTATGCCTGGAGTCCAGTATAGAGTACAAGTGAGTTATGAGTGTGGACCGGTCGTCAGCCCCGCTCCAGTGCCGGAGCAGTCTGCTCCACCGGTGCCCAGTCCAGGACCGGTCGTCAGCCCCGCTCCAGTGCCGGAGCAGTCTGCTCCACCGGTGCCCAGTCCAGGACCGGTCGTCAGCCCCGCTCCCGCTCCGCATTGCCTCTAATTGGGGAGCCTATTTAAGTTCAGTTTTTCCGCCTGTGTTTGTGGGTTTTTGTGTTTCTTTTTGTGCCTGCCAGTTCATGGTCGCTGTCTCTCCTTTGTTCGGTATTTTGGATTACTTCACTGGAATAAAGGGATGTATTCTTACCACAGCTCTGCGCTTCGGGTCCTGTCTCCTAGCGATCGTGACAGTTACATTTAATTTCATTTTTGGTACTGTTCTAGGAACGTTCTCCAACTGATTTGACATTGGCAATGTTCTCAAATAGTTCAGATAACTTTAAGAAACAACGTCCTTCTGTGGGAATTTGAGTACTTCAGCATAACTTTTCCAGTTGGTTCTATTTAAACAAAACAAACAAAAAAACTTTACATAAAAACCACAATAACCATTAAGAATTGTTATTTAAAAACACATAAATTCTGTTCTCACGTTAACAAAACTCTCCATCCTCGATCTTGTTAAGTGTGTTTAGCTGTGTTGGCCACGCCCACTAATTGGCCACACCTGATCTTAATGAGTGCTTGTTTCCTTTGAAATGGGGTCCATTTGAATAGACTAAAATGAACGGCTTTGTATGAGTAAAAAAAATGTATGGCATGCTAGCTCCATCCTGGTGGTGCAGTGGACTAATTCCATCAGTGGAGGCTGGTGACTTGAAAAATGTACGAGGAAGGGATAACCACAGTATAGGCATGGACTGCACGGAGACGACAAAGTGTGTTTCAAAAATGGTCAAAGACAAATGATTGCAACCTAAAGCATTTAATAAAGACATTTATAGTACAATATTATGGGGAATGGTAATGAGAGGGCTACTTACACAGCACAGGAGGTTGGTGGCACCTTAATTGGGGAGAAGGGGTTTGTGGTAATGGTTGTAGCGAAATGAGTGGAATGGTATCAAATACACCAAACACATGGTTTTCATGTGTTTGATGGAATTTCCATATGCTCTGTTCCAGCCATTTATTATGAGCCGTCCTCCCCTCAGCAGTCTCCACTGTTACAGTGTCGGAAGGGATCACAGCAGTGATTGAATTAGGGTATGAGGCATAGGTTGACGTGTGGACGGATTTGACTGGGAAGACAAAAGTAACACAACACACTACACAGTTAGACAAAAGAGCTAAGAGCTATGAGTTAGCCCAACCAAGGAGTAAAATCATTGATGTGTGGCCTTCCGAGTGGCATAGCGGTCTAAGGCACCGCGACCGGGAGACCCATGGAGTGGCGCACAATTAGCCCAGCGTCTTTCGGGTTTGGCTGGCCAGGAGCATGCTCGCTGACACAGTCGCCAGTTGTACGGTGTTTCCTCCGACACATTGGTGTGGCTGGGTTAAGCGAGCAGTGTGTCAAGAAGCAGTCTTGGCTTGTTCGTGTTTCAGAGAACACATGGCTCTCAACCTTCGCCTCTCCCAAGTCTGTATGGGAGTTACAGCGATGGGATAAGACTGTAACTACCAATTAAATATCACAAAATGTAACTTTTAAAAAATATATATATATATTTGTTATTTACTGAGTAGGATGGTCCTTCCCTTCCTCTGAGGAGCCTCCACTGAATTCCAAGGATAGACAACAGAATATCATAGGTTTGAATATCACTGACACCATGCCACAATAAAAAATAAATGTGTTTGCATGATTAATGGCTAAGAAAATGTATTTCCATGAGTTCTATCTGAAACTGGAGTTCAAACCAGTTAACCTAAGCTAGCAGTGTTATTAAAAGTTTTATTGAAACATTCAGTGAAAGTTCTAAGGAAAGAATTGAATATACATTCTCAGAACAATAATAAAAGCTCCCAGGAAAAAATTCAGGGGACCATAGTAAAACGTTCTCAGAACCTCCCTGCAACCTACACATGTTTGTTTCCAGGACAGGGCGGCAGGTAGCCCAGTGGTTAGAGTGTTGGGCCCGTAACCGAAAGGTTGCTGGATCGAATCCCCGAGCTGACAAGGTAAAAATCTGTCGTTCTGTCCCTTAACAAGGCAGTTAACCCACTGTTCCTAGGCTGTCATTGAAAATAAGAATTTGTTTTAACTGACTTGCCTAGTAGAAAAAATAAAAAAACAGGACAAATTTGTTCTTCTGTTCTCAGAACGTATACAAAAGTTCAAGTTTTACTGGTCAGGAAAGTTATGGCTTTGTTCCCAGAACCAATCTGAAACCAAAAACGTATGTTCCCACATCTTCCAAGGAACAAAATGTGCTAGCTGAGACACATCTCCAGCTCTCCAGCCCCTCCACTCCACAGCACATTACCACAACACAGCACCGCTGCAGACCATTAGCACTGCACCGCAATAACACATAGCACTGCAGAGCTTACCTTTTATATGGAATCATTGAACTAGTCACTTTCAGCCACCTCTGCACTTTTGCCACTAAGGCTCCAATCTATTCCAGGCAGGCAAGTCAGTGAAGGGAGACTGCCTGATGCTACCTGTGCTAGAGGAGTGATAGCAGTGTTTTCTGTTTCTACAGGTTGACTGAGACTGTAACGGCGTTGGAAGCACTATTTTGGCCACTTATCTTTAATGTAATAATCATACAGTAGCAGCAGAGGGTTGAGACATGAAAGGTCTTTATGGGTGATGAATATTGACTGATGGAAACATCTTGTCCAACACTTAATGAGGCCTGGGGGGAAAACGATCAATAGCACACCTCAAAAAAGGACAGACAGAGAGGTGGGAGGATGTTTTAATTTAACATGAATGGGTAAATGTTTAACATGGTAAGTGATGTTATCCACTGTGTTCAGCTCAGCTATGTCTCTTATTCCCTGGCAGCTTAGCATGCAGGAACGTTCCGGGTTCCGGGGCATTCATTCCTACATGTCAGTCACAATCTACCCAACACCTGAGTCCTCAGGCTGTTTTTACAACTCTGTCAGACACGCATGGCTCCTCTTTCTTCATATTCGGTACACAATTTGAGTCATGAGTGCTGCTTAAAATCTGTGGATGAAATGTTATTAAATTCCTTCATACAGGCTTTTTTCACAAAAGTTCTCTGACAGCACCAATAAGTACAAGTCTGTCACCCTCTCTCTAAGTACACTTTCAGTTCAAGGTGGTAACACTTTATAATTAGGTCCAGTAAGTGGTAGGGAGAACTTATCTCATCCAAGCCCCCCGGGGGATCAATAAAGTACCTATCTATCTATCTATCTATCTATCTATCTATCTATCTATCTATCTATCTATCTATCTATCTATCTATCTATCTATCTATCTATCTATCTATCTATCTATCTATCTATCTATCTATCTATCTATCTATCTATCTATCTATCTATCTATCTATCTATCTATCTATCTATCTATCTATCTATCTATCTATCTATCTATCTATCTATCTATCTATCTGCTTTGACCCCTGTCGGTTTGGTCTGTGTTTCTGCTTCTCAATTGCTCTGGCCGTTCCAAGAAAATGGTATAGACTAATGAAATGTACTTCTCATACTGATACACATACTGATATAACACAAATTTCTTCTGTAGGCAGCCAGGTTGCATGTTCGAATCTCATCATGTACAACTTTAGCATTTTAGCATATTAGCAACTTTTCAACTAGTACTTACTACTTTATGGCTACTTTGCAACTACTTAGCATGTTAGCTAACCCTTCCCCTAACCTTAACCCTTAACCTAACTCCTAACTCTAACCTTAACCCCTAGCCTAGCTAAAGTTAGCGTTAGCCACCTAGCTAAAGTTAGCCACAACAAATTGGAATTCATAAGATAGATAGATAGAAAGGTACTTTATTGATCCCCGAGAGGAAGTTTCTTCGTCAAGCGGCTACAAAAAAACACAGGGCAGGTGCAAAATGCCAGAACGAACTAAATAAAAGACAGATACACGATACTTAATACATAGAGTGGCAGTATGAAAAAGTATAAAAACTACAAGAAGTCTGGAGTGCAAAAATGCTATAAAAAGACATTGCATAGTATGGGTGGATGGCTGAATATGTACACTATACATTGTTACAGAGTGTTAGGTGAAAAAATATATATACAAATATTGCAAGTTGGTATAGCTAAATAAGGAGTATTTGCATGGTTAACTATATTATACAGGTCGATGGCAGAGAAATACTTAAATAGCTAAAAGTGCGTATATAAGTGAGGGTAATAATAGTTTGCTTAATATACAGTCTTGTTAAATGAACAGGTAACTGAATATTTTTGCATGATTAAATTAAATGTACATGTATATTTACAGTTAAATTTACAGGTAAGGGAATGTTTGCATGGTTACATTAACTGTACAGGTAAATGACAGGAAGAGATACTTAAATAGCTAAATGTGTGTATGATATAATTTAGGGTAATAATAGTAATTCCCTTAAAATACAGTCCTTAGTGCAAGGTTTAATTACAGATAAATGCACGTATTGCACATTCGATATACTAAAAGCAATGAAAAAAGATACAACTGACAGGATACTAATATGTATTCGTAAGTGAATGACCACGTAAGTTCAGTCCAAGAATTACTTACAATATAACATGCTGTATCATACATTTGTCAAATTCGTAATATATATTTTGCAAATAGGTAACATATTGTATGTTTTGCTAATTTGCAACATATCATACGAATTGTAATCCGTAGCATATAATATGAAATGGATGATGGACATCCACAAATTAATACATATCAAAAGAAATGTAACATATCTTACTAAATCCTATTTCTCAGATTTACGTTCATAATAATACAAAATGTTCTGAGACCAGGTTGCTGTAGGATGTGGTGTAATTGCATCTGCACTCTGCAGCCCATCAATACATTTCAAACCGTGTACAGTGAAGCTTCCTCAACAGCCTCTATCATTGTCACTCTGCATTCACTACAGCTTTCAAATGGCTCCTGCCCTGGTAACTAGCTACAAGTACATGAAGCAGACGTGTACGCACATGAATGTGCATTGGTTCCCTGCTGTCAGTCATGGTAGATGATAAGAGATAAAGGTTGTGTGGATGGAGATGGGAGATGCACCACAGGGAGGAGAAATGGTCCCAGTCCCTTACTAATGAAGGGTGACCCAGTCGACCCCTCAGCACCAGAGAGCATCTCTATCCCCAGCCTTCACCAATTAGAGCTGCTCCTCAACCCAGGATCACAGACTCAAAGATTCCACAGGATCAGAGGTACAGACAGTGATGAAAGTGAGTTGAGAAGGGTTGGTGTTATCTCTCTCTCTCCCTCTCTTTCTGTGTGTGTGTGTGTGTGTGTACACACTGGTGTGCAAATGCCAAGGGTGTGTGAGGCACTGTGTAGGAAGTATGCAGTAGCACGTGTGTTCTCCTCCACGTTCCCTTTACCTCTTGGCATGGAGTGAGTAGAATATATCTCCTGTCTTGCTGTGAAGTAATGGAGGAGCAATTTAGCCTCTTCCTCTTTAGCCTCTTCCTCCACAGCTCTCTCCAGGGAGCAGAATATATCCACCATCTCCAGTAGTTATGTCCCTCCATCTCTGTGGAGACCCAGTGAGCCATTGGCTCACAGGAAGCTGCTGTACTCAACACAGTTCGGCCAATCACAGATTATCATCATGTCTAACTGTCAGGGTCAGGAGTTTTCACTGATCACATGGTCACATGGAAAATATTGCCAGGAGTTATTGATAAGGGAAAACTCAGGACCCTACAGTAAAGCCTTAAGAGGAATGTTGAGCCACTTGTTGGCTTTGTTCCACTGATGTATCATCTGTA
This sequence comes from Thymallus thymallus, assembly GCA_023634145.1. Lineage (NCBI taxonomy): Eukaryota > Metazoa > Chordata > Actinopteri > Salmoniformes > Salmonidae > Thymallus > Thymallus thymallus. The sequence continues at coordinate 21,709,788 of CM042405.1, read as the reverse complement.
CCTCCTGTGACACAAGATGATGTATCATCTGTACCTCCTGTGACACAACATGATGTATCATCTGTACCTTCTCTGACACAACATGATGTATCATCTGCACCTCTTGTGACACAACAGGATGTATCATCTGTACGTCCTGTGACACAACATGATGTATCATAGATAGATAGATAGATAGATAGATAGACCCTGAGCCCAGGTGGCTCCAATCACTAAGGACCCTCCTCTGCCTGCAGGAGGAACCGCCCCTGCAATGCAGAGGAGGGGCCGTGACACCCCCCTCCTTAAAATGAGGGTCCCATCCTCAACCCAAAATTCGGCCCAACATATTTAAAACAATCCAAAATTACCCAAAAAGAAAAAAACATAGACTTCAAAGTGCTGTAGAGCCCAAATGAGACCTAAAGCCTCCTTTTCAATTACAGAATAGTTTTGCTGATACTTATTAAATTTCCGGGAGAAGAAACTGACTGGACACTCAACATTGTTATCATTTCCTGGAGAAGCACAGCCCCAGCACCGATTTGACTGGCGTCTACCTGCAATTTGAAAGGTTTCCCAAAATTTGGTGCTGCCAACACGGGTGCCAAACACAAAAGAGCCTTAACTGCATCAAATGCCTCTTGACACTGGGTGGACCAGATAAATTCATCCTTGGCCTTCAACAGATTGGTCAGTGGGGACACTACTACCGAAATGTTTTTACAGGTAGTACCCCACCATTCCCAGGAAGCACATCAGTTCTTTCTTTGTGGAGGGCTGTGGGAACTGCTTCACAGCCTGGACTTTGGCTTCCACGAGACAGACAAAACCCTGACCGACTGTAGCTTTGGCAAACTCACACTTTGCCAAATTGATAGTCAAACTGGCCCACACCAGTCTTTCGAACAGGGCTTGCACTCTCCGGACATGCTTCTCCCAGGAGTCCGAGTAGACGACCACGTCGTCCAAATACACGGCACACCCTTCCAGACCTGAGACCACCCGATTCATCAGCCTCTGGAAGGTGGCTGGAGCGTTCCGCAAGCCGAAAGGCATCACTGTATAAGAGAACAAATCAGATGGAGTTATAAAGGCAGCAATCTCACAAGCTCTTTTGGTAAAGGGTACTTGCCAATATCCCTTTAAAAGATCAAATTTGCTAACATACTTTGCTGACCCAACTTGATCAATACAGTCCTCCATCCTAGGAAGAGGGTAAAGGTCTGCTTTAGTAACATTGTTAACTTTTCTATAATCAGTGCAGGGTCTGAAAGTGGAATCAGACTTTTTGACCAGAAGACAGGGTGAAGCCCAATTTGAACAACATGGCTCAGCAATACCATTGTCCAACATATACTGCACCTCTGTTTCCAATTGCAGTCTCTTCTCCTCAGATACACGATAAAATCTCTGTTTGATAGGCTTAGCATCTCCGATGTCTATGTCATGCTCCATTAAGTGGGTTTGCGATGGAGTGTCAGAAAACAAAACAGGGTAGTTTCTGATAAGAGCTACCAATTCATCACGTTTCTCAGAGTCTAAATGATCTACCAAAACCCCAAGGTTTTTCAAAGTCTGGAAGTTTTTCAACCGACCTTGCAAGACCTCATCCGAAACCCTAACTACCTCCTCTTCTCCCCCCCACAAAGTTAAAGCCACAAGATGCAGTGACTGGAGCAGCGGTCAACGCTGACCTCACCGCTGGAGTGCCTTCAACTTTGCTTAGATCACGGGAGTGATAACATTTTAACAGGTTCACATGGCATAATTTAGAGGACTTCCTATGACCAGGGGACACTTTGCGCAACACAGTAAAAGGACCACAGTATTTTGCCTGAAAAGGTGAACTTACAAGAGGCAAAAGAGCAAGTACACGATCACCGGGACTAAACTCACGCAGCTCAGCCTGTCCGTCATATCATTTTCTTTTGAGAACATTTTAGTTTTTCTTTCGCCAGTTCACCAGCCCTATACAACTTCAGCCTAAAACCATTTACATAAGGTTCCGAGGTGGTTCCTCAGGCAAACAACCATCCTGCAGCACTGCTAAAGGCCCACACACCTTATGACCAAACACTAAGTCATTAGGGCTGAACCCTGTGCTTTCCTGCACTACTTCACGAGCAGCTAGTAGCAGCCAAGGTAACCCCTCCTCCCAATCTGCAGACAGTTCTGTACAGTATGCACGAAGCAAGGATTTTAAAGTTTGATGAAAACGTTCCAAAGCTCCCTGGCTCTGGGCATGGAACGCAGTAGACTTGTTGTGTTTAACTTTAAGCTGTTTGAGAACCTGAGCAAATAAATGGGAGGTAAAGTTAGACCCCTGATCTGACTGGATGATTTTTGGAATCCCAAATGTTGAAATAAATTGAGTTAACGCTTTAACTACTGATTTTGAAGTTATGGTACGCAAGGAAAAAGCTGCCGGATATTTAGTTGCTTGACACATAACAGTTAATAAGTAGCTATGACCTGACTTGGACCGTGGTAAAGGCCCAACACAATCGATAATAAGATGCTCAAAAGGTTGCCCTTTGGCCGGTATTGGATACAAAGGTGCTGGCTTTACAACCTGGTTTGGCTTGCTTGTGCGCTGACACGTATGACAAGTTTTAATAAACTGAGCTACAACCCGCTTTAAACGTGTCCAGAAAAAATAACGGAGTATGCAATCATAAGTCGAATAATTACCTAACATTTAATTAATATGATTCAATTAATCAGGCAATAATTAACTCATTAGGAATTCTGGGGCACCATAGAAGAATTGTTTATAGAGCTGCTTTCTTCCGAATAAAACTATTTTACATCAATAGCGGTCAATTATGAATTATTACCTTCTATCAATCTCAATCTGATTGTCGTGAAGTACTTGGTTATCTGCACGAACCTTAGTCCACATGATGAATCAGCAATACACAAATTGGCTTAATTATTTATTTACTAACTAACTAAATAATCACACAGAATTACATACATACCCAGGACGGATTACACATTGATTACTAATCATGTCATGAAAAGTCCCTAGTGGACTAACCCGATATGACGGCTGGTTACGCAAAGGAAGGGGGTGGGGGAATGAAAGAGCGGGAGGAGAACAAAGGCATTCAACTCGTACATACAGTTGAATACTACGCTCATCGTAAATATGGATATTTAGCACCCTGACAACCGCCCATTCGGAAAAAGGAAATACAATTTATATATTTACGATTGAGCTTGGCTTCAATAGATGGGTCTAAGATGGAAGACTGGTTTGCCCAGCAGAGATTGCCATTGTCCTTTGTAGTCTTTCTGGTCGTAGTGTTGATTAGATCGAATACGTTGAAGTACACTGTAGTTCTTAGGAGTAGTGTCTGTCCTCCTTGTCCTAGGACACACACGTTTCCAGCTGCAGCCTGGTAACCGCGACGACTAGGATTTAATCACTTCTTTTTGGTAGTGATCGATAGTTCAGAGTTCATACCATTCTGCCATACTCAGCTATACTGTATTCTGGCTGGTCTAGTAGAAATTAAATGTGGCAGCGTGGGGATTGTCACCTCCACGTTATCTGGTCTCACGTAAATTTTGTTAGGTAGAGTTGTAGTTGAAATGTGCCCTTCCTCACATTATTGGAACTGAGTTTGACTTTCGTCACAGGGCTTTTATACTGGGAAGAGAAGGGGCGTGTTTCATAATTTCCAACCAATGTCTGTGCTCACGTGGGCGGGGTTACTGATTGAGCATAAGTTTACTATGAAACAATTCTCTCACTAAAATCACATTTCGTCTTCTCACAAATAGTTTAATATTGAATCATAGAAATTGGACAACATTTACATGTAAATCTGATAACTAGAATGTGTAGACTTATAAAGATACAATTTATGTTGTCCTATCATCTGTAATAATATCCCAAGATAAGATCTGGTCTGGGACCATAGTTCTTTAAGTACCAACGGACCATTCCATTACAGAAATATTGTCTCATTGTCCAACCTTCTGATGTTACTGTATTGCAAAGTCTCTCTCTGTGGTAACAAAGGGCTTTCCAAACTCCATTTTGGTAGAGGTTAGGTATTTATGAGGGTCATAAACCTGAGGGGGGAAGAGAGAGAAAGGCAAGTCATGACACCTACTAGACAAAAACAAAAACTATTCTTCAAAGTTTCAGCAAAGCAGCTCCCCCCAGCAGTCAGACAGGCAGGTCTTAAAAGGAAATGCTGACAGTTTTCTCCACTTAACCCAATCTCCTCTGGGTGTCTGCTCCACCTTGATGAATGAGCTCATATCCAGACTTTAGCCATGCCTCCAATTCATCCTGATGCTACCTCTCTTTCTCTAAACTCTGTCCACTGTGCTGCAGATACAAAACATTCATATGCATGCACTGTATGTTTGTGTGTTTGTTCATGTTCATGCTTATAGGCTTTGTTTGTCTGCATGTCTGCGTCTGTGCACATCTTTGTCTGTGCATGTAGAACAACTCATGTTAGATCATGATACACTTGGATACTTTGAATGTCATGATCGGTGAGAGACCACTGTGATGAAGGACAGGTTGATCCTGTGTCTGATGACTGACCCTTTACCCCCTAACCCCTGACCTTATGACCTCATAGCAGGGTCAGTAGCAGTAACAGAGTCCAGACACTGATGTAACCTAATAACAGCTATGTATAAAGGAAAAGTGGATAGATGTGTGAGGATAAGGGTTTAGCTAGCCTGCACGTCTGTATTAGGGTAACCAAGAGGTCAGCAGAATGGTTATGGGATGTTCATGATTTACAGAGAAAATATTTTTCACAGGACACTTTTCACAGTGAGTAAACAACAACGGATTGGAGGAGATATGTTTTATCTCTGGAGGACAATACAGTGTCTGCCTGTCTGCCTGGGTGGTGCAGACCATGGGAAGCTGCACAAAGCAATCTTAATTCAACCTGACATCTAACATCACGGATGCCTATGCTCCAATCAACAGGCCTGGGCTGAATTTTTTTTTATCTAACTGAGCGGTGCTCGTCAGACCTACCCTGTAGATCCCTCCAAACAGAAAATCCCTCCAAATAGCGTTCCTCCTTGCCACGGCTCTGTATAGATGGTGGGCCCCCTTGGGATCCTGTTAAACATTAGGTCCTCCAGGAGAATAAAACCTTGGTGTTTTACTAGGTCATAAAAAAGTCGGCACGTTTACAGAGTGTGTGTTTTTTATGGAAGCGGAGCGCTCTGTGTTTTCTTTTACGAGGTACGGAACGTGATCAGTGCCAGGAGTGTCAGGAGGCGTCACAGGCCTCGTAAGTCTATCAGCCCAGGGGAACCAACCACATAACCCCTTTAGCTCCACATCACCCCGGCCTTCCTTACTGCTGCTTATGGTAAAGGTGTTTTTGGGCCTCTGGACTTTGAGGTTTACTCTGTACCAGCAGTACATTAGTTCTTACACACCCTTGACCCAAGGCTACTGAGGTGGAACAACATCTTGCTAAGCTCTATGCTGTGTGTGACTGAAGGATTTTAGAGTACATTTGAAAGTCATTTCACAGAGTAACATGTTTCTATAGCAGTGTCTATGTGTGTATGTCTGTCAGATGCCATGATGGGTCTCCAAAGGCCCAGCCAACCTCCTCAGGGTAGAGTCACAGTCCCTCCCTCTCCCTGATGAGACACACGTGTGTTTTCTATGTATCTCTGTCTGTGGCAGAGGTGTGTGTGTCTGTCTGTTGTGTCTGTGTCAGAGGTGTGTGTGTCTGTCTGTTGTGTCTGTGTCAGAGGTGTGTGTGTCTGTCTGTTGTGTGTGTGACAGAGGTGTGTGTGTGTGTCTGTCTGTTGTGTGTGTGTGACAGTGGTGTGTGTGTCTGTCTGTTGCGTATGTATGTGACAGTGGTGTGTGTGTCTGTCTGTTGTGTATGTGTGTGACAGTGGTGTGTGTGTATGTGTCTGTCTGTTGTGTGTGTGACAGTGGTGTGTGTGTCTGTCTGTTGTGCATGTGTGTGGCAGAAGAGGGAAGCTGTGTCCGGGGACGCCTCAAAGCTTGGCTGTGCTGCTGCAGAGACTTGTAAGAGATGTAAGATGCCTGAAAACTTACATACTCTTTTATAAAAACACACTCTCTCTCTCTCCCTATCTGTCTGCCTCTCTGTTTCTGTCTATTTTCTATATCTGTCTCTCTCTCCCCACACACACACACATACACTTTCTGAGCCTTAGTATCTCAGTGAACCATTAACATTAACATCAGATGAGCCGTTAAAGAAGTTACCTTGGGTTACCTCTTGCGGCGTACTGTACATGCCTGGCTGAGCTCATCTCATTACCTTACCCAACCTTCCTCTCAGGGAGAGGTTCTACATTTTACAGCTCTTTTTAAGCCGGTTGGTGCCCTTGGTTTGAAATGTTGAATTATTAAGCAGGTAATAGTTCTAAATAATTTCAGTCTTGTCAAAGTTTAGCTGATTCCCTTATGAGTTATGGAACCATCTAGTCTGGCCAGGAGAATTATGTTCTCCTAATGTGGATGTCATACGAAAAAAGTATGAACATGTATGCACTGACTAACTGTAAGTCGCTCTGGATAAGAGCGTCTGCTAAATGACTAAAATGTAAAATGATGTTGCTTCACCACACCACCATTACACTCATCCCAATGAACCCATTGACTGGGTTACATGAGGTTTACCATAAAAGTTTGGAACCGGAGTCACAACGAGTAAATTAAGGTTGAGTTTGGATTAGAATTATGTCAACAATTCATGCTCCACGTGCAAATCAGCCCTCCGCCCACTTTGCTTCCCTTCATTGAATGGGGCTCCATTGTTTCATCGCCTCCAATACGTTCAAAGGATCACGGAGCCCTAACTGGATTGATCATGCCTCCGGCTCCCGGTTTGACAATGCATGCTTCTAGCAGGCTGCACAGCCAACTCATTTGTTGGTCCCCAATGGTGGCGAGTATGCCGGTAGCTAAACCATAGACTGGTGGTTATGTATATGGTTATGTATATTTTGATAATCATTATCACTATCATCGCTAGCATAGCTGACAATAGCTAGCTAGACACCAAACTAGGTAGCTAGCTACCTAACTACCTACCTGCCTAACGTTAGCCTACCACAATAAAACTTGGATTTGGCTTGGAAACATGATAACATTTCAAAAGGAGGCAAACAATTTGTAGGAAAAACCTTTTGTCATGATTGTGATGTCAGGCTCTGGCCATAGAGAAGCTTTGCTTCTCTATATTTCTATGGTCAGAGTCTGGCAGTTCTAGTAGTTCTATTTCTGTGTGGTGTTGTGTGTGTGGGATCCCTAATTAGAGGCAGCTGCTATGCATTACCTCTAATTAGGGATCCTACTTATATGAGTTTGTTCCACTGCTAATGCGTGGTTCATTGTCCTATGTCTCGTATCGTAAGTACGTGTGTTTCATTTCCATTAATATATTGCATTTATTATTTTGTATAGTTCCCATCTAGTCAAGTTTATTCATTCAATAAACGATGTTGAACTATCGCTACGCTGCGCCTTGGTCTCTATCCACACCCGATCGTGACAGATGTCGCCTGATTGACTTTAGCCTCCAAGGTGCAACCCATGTGTAGGGTACAAATTAATATTGGATGGTGAAAGAAGGCGGTACTGTCTGATACTGCGTCCTGGCAAAGAATATAGTGGGGGTACGCTGTACCGGTAAAACGTCAGCCAAATAATACAACATGCCCAAAAAACTATAGGCTATTACACCATTATTTAACATTACTGCATGTCATCCGCATGGACAATTTGTGAATTGACTGGAAACCCGGGTGGTATACCATCCAAATTGCATTGTAGTTTGAGGACAACATTTACATTCAAAATAGGTTACTACAACAGAAAGCATGATTTGGCCACAGAGGATCATTAGCTTCTTAAAAAAGAAGAAGCTGTGGATTGTTTTAAATCTCATAGCCTACAGCCAGAAGGGCCTGCAATTTGCGCAGCGCGTGCTGCAAATACCAAATAGATGGACTGTCAGTGAAAAGCAAATGGCTATTGCTGTAAAGACGACAATGAAAATCATCCAATCTGTCTTTGAGATATCAAAATTCTTACCTTAATTGAGCAAACAGTAGCCTATCTTATTGGCACCAGCGGAGAATATTCACTGTCTTTATCATTGGGTCAGTGCCAAGGTAATTTCCTCCTCCAGGTTAGATGGACGTCATATTGTATTTGTGTCTCCCCTTTTCGCAGGCTGATTATACGGATCAGACAACATTGTTTTTATTGATCTGCTTGTCAGTGTCAGCAGAGTAGGCTACCCTGTAATTTTTGTGGTATTAAAAGAAATACCACAATACCAAAAAAAGAAATTCTTCCCTTTGCCAGAATCCCCCCCCCCCCCTTTCGCGTCTTCGTTTGGCTATATGTTTTAAGTGTATTAGTCTATAAATAAATCTCTTTGCCAAAATGAATCTCTCCCATCTCTTATTCGACTAGTATTTCTGAAAGTGTACTCGCAGTAGTGGATTTAAGTACGGGCAACATGGACAGACCCCCAGGACGGCATCCTTACCCGGGGGCGGGCGCGGGCGCTGAAGGGGGGGTTTGCCCAGGGCGCCATACAAGCTAGAACTGCTACTGAGGGACACAAATAAAACACTACTAAGATCAGTGACATGTAAGCTAAACTGACAACGGAGTGAAGAGCAGAAATCTCAACTAGCTAGCAAGTCGCAGCAATGAAGAATTTAGATTCCGTCAGGAGGGAGATTTTCAGCACACCTGTTAGAAATGAAATCTACTTTCACCCCTGGATGCTGCTATGGTGGGACTAGCCAACTCATGTCTGACTATAACAGTGTATAAACTAGCAGCAACAAACTCAAACCAACCCAGGGCCAAACATGTCACAGTTGGTTGCGTAGTGTAATGGCGTGACCGGCCTGAATCCAATCTGGAGCCAGTCAGTCTGCATCTGTAAAGCATAGAATTAGCTTCCAAACGAGATTATGTTATTTCTCGAGCTACTGTATGTTTATAATTGAGGGATGGTGACAATCGTTGACCCTGTTTTCTGTTCGACAAAGTGCACAGTTGCTTGCCAGACTGATCCCCTGGTTATTGACGGATGCCGGGACATACCAGAAGGAGCAAAGGCGAGTATCATAACATGTCCAGCAATGTGATTGCAATGGTTTAGAGACCTCCACAAATAATTTCATTCACTGTTCACTTGATATTTTCACAGTTTGTCAGGTAAGTGTGTCATGTGAAACCTCCTCCGTTGTTGCCCTCGACTTCTATCAAAAGGACACTCCATCATGAGGCCTCTGATAGTGACCCAAGTTACTGCCCGGATGACATAGATGGCTTCTTCAACAAAGACAGGTAATGTGTGTTATGTGAAATGTGAAAAGTTGTATTAAAAAATACCTGGCTTGATAAATTAGTAAGCTGATTCCCCAGCCAAGCAGAGTCATTTTGGTTGCAAAAGGCTTTGTCCTTTCTTCAGAACAAAATGCAATTTACCACTTGACTGTCTATTATGTCACCCTGTCACAGGCCCTACCTCCTGTTGCAGTTGTTTGAGAGTTTTCAGCCGAATATGCAGCATAGAGAAGACCAGCAAGGGGGCCGTCATCAGCGTCATGCAGACATGCCGTCATCAGCGTCATGCAGACATGCCGTCATCAGCGTCATGCAGACATGCCGTCATCGGGGTCATGCAGACATTCCCTCACTGTGAGCATTCCTATGAATGGAACAGTCAGCCACATGTTGGCAACTATCCGGCCAGCAACCTTTACCGGTAAGCGGCAACAGCTTTCACTGGTTCACTATTTGTACAAATACAGAAGGTATCCCACTTCATTACTTTAATGCATTTGAGAACACAATTGTGAAACATAGTTTATGCTTATTTTCGACTTCTTAGATGCATATAATGTCCAGGGCATAACCTAGCCTGGTGGGACCAGCCTGTTCGCTGTGTTCAACATTCTATTTCACTTCACATGTTATGTTATCTGAAGTGAAAGAGAAAGGTGAACGCAGCGATCAGGCTGGTTTCATTAAGCTAATCATAACCACCATTGATAATGTAATCTGTCTGTGTGTGTGTGTGTGTGTGTGTCTGTGTGCGTGCGTGCGTGTGTGCGTGTGTGTGCGTGTGTGTGACCGACCAGTATCTTTGATGAGTGGGCCAGGAGCTGATCTACGCTGGCAAAGACCTTACCTCCAGCCTCACTGTTTGCCTGCTCACCAACGGTCATCGATGAGGAAACCAGAATTAGTCTGACCTGTTCAAACTTCAACATAGTATATGCTTGTTTGTCAGATATCACCTAATCTAACTGCCATTGGTAATATAACAGTGACTGTGTATGTGTTCATAGATGCATCTATGGAGCCAGCACTTGGAGACTTGCAAGATGATGTGATGGAGTCCTGACGGACAGACAGGCTTGATACTGACATCTCTGAATGGAGAGAGACCTGGCACTCAACACATCCACAATGTGGGACTGAATGTGATTACTAAAAATATAGTACATCAGAAATGTCCAGTATTAACAACACCCTTTTCATTCCGTGTGTCACTGATGAACTCTGCCTCAACTCTTTTTTTTGTGCCAGACGCCAGCCTCAGTCATTTGATGGGGATACCATAGTTGGGTAGGTTTTATCTGACCTGTTCAAACTTAAACATGGTCCCTGTTTGTGTGTCAGATATCTCCTACCCTAACTGCCATTGGTATTAGAACAGGGACTATGTATGTATGTGTTTACAGAAACATGTATGGAGCCAGCATATGGAGACTTGAAAGATTATGTAATGAAGGCAAGGCTCTGACAGATGGGTGTGTCTTAGTGTATTGGTGGTGGCAAGGACACACCCAAGAAACACCCACATCAAACCATACCCCCAAACCAACTCACGTTTGGCTTCTGTCATGTCCCCCAGCATTTCTTAAGGAGCAAGACAAAAAATGAAGCCAAACCAGCTGGGTGAAGTTCCCCTTTAATGCTAGGATTGGTGGTGTGGGCAGAGCCCCACAACACGCCCTTCCCAGTGGAAGAGTTAGTAGTGCTCTGATCTCTCTCCATGCAGTCATGGACCTGCAGTTGAGTCACACTGACAATCTGCTCAGTGGGAGTGTTGCAGAGCAGGCAGTAGGGAGCACAGTAAATATCACTGATAAGCAGACAAACAGAAACAACAAAAAACGCTCTCTCACTCACACACACATGTCACAGGAGCCTGTTTATCTCAGCCTCTGCTGTTTGCTGTGTCCATGGTGTAGGAATGAGTCATCAGAACCAGACCAGAGCTCTGAGTGGGATCTTTTTTTATAAGCATGCCCTTATTTCTATTACAGCTGTCATTCATATTCCATTCACCAAGCTCAATGTAACAGCGATAGGTTTAGGTTACCACATGATACTCAAATTTGCCCTATCCCCATCATGAGGTTGCTACAGTCTCACCTACAAATTAAAGTTTATAGGTTAATAGACAATTTGGAGTAATCAAGGTGACAGACAGTGGCACATTCAATACCGCCTTTCACACATTCTTGCCTGCATCTAGCTGATTTGGGGTGTAATCATTAGTCCAAACAGTTGCAAAACATTCCATCTGCTTTCACTTAAGAAACGCTTTGCGTTGGAAGAGTTTCAGTGTTGGATAGCCTTAGGCAGCTAGCTAACATAAATAGCATTCCTCTCTGTTTGAGTCAGGTTGTTGAGTAGGCTGTTTGAGTCAGGTTGTTGAGTAGGCTGTTTGAGTCAGGTTGTTGAGTAGGCTGCATTAGTTAAGTAAGTTAAAGGTAAACTAAGAAGAGAAACAATACAACCAATAACATTTTTGAAGAAAATAATTTGTTCAAAACTGTTCAACTATTGTCTTTCTCGCTTTGAGTCAACTACTCTGCAGTGCTAGCTTGCTGTAGCTTATGCTTTCAGTACTATATTGACTCTCTGTTCCTTTGATTGGATGGACAACGTCAGTTCAAATAGCTGCACTCCGCCTACACCATGGTGCTACTCTAGAGAGTACTGTTGAGGCTACTGTAGACCTTCATTGCAAAATATTGTGTTTTTATTAGTTTTTTTGGTGACGTGAATATATTTAGTAGAGTTTTATCTAAAAATAACTTTTTTAATATTTCACTATTTTTGGTCCTCCCTTTCCTCCTCTGAGGAGCCTCCATTAATGGGATCTCTGTTGTAATGTTTAATTTCTCCACTTTGGGGGGGGGGTATAGAGGGTTTAGAGGGCCCTGATCACCCATACAGAAAAATAATATACTGAACAAAAATATAAAAGCAACATGCAACAATTTTAATATGTTACAGTTCATATAAGGAAATCAGTCAATTGAAATGGATTCATTAGGCCCTAGTCTATGGATTTCACATAAATGGGCAGGGGTGCAGCAATGGGTGGCAAGGCCCACCCACTGGGGAGCCAGGTCCAGCCAATCAGAATTAGTTTTTCCTCACAAAAAGGGCTTTATTACAGACAGAAATACTCCTCAGTTTCATCAGTTGTCCGGATGGCTGGTCTCAGATGATCCTGCAGGTGAAGAAGTCGGATGTGGAGGTCCTGGGGTGGCGTGGTTACACGTGGTCTGCGGTTGTGAGGCCTGTTGGTCTTTCTGCCAAATTCCCTAAAATGAAGTCGGAGGTGGTTTATTGTAGAGAAATTAACATTAAATTATTTGGAAACAGCTCTGGTGGACATTCCTGCAGTCAGTATGCCAATTGCACGCTCCCTCAAAATGTGAGACATCTGTGGCATTGTGTTGTGTGACAAAACTGAACATTTTAAAGTGGCCTTTTATTGTCCCCAGCAAGGTGAACCTGTGTAATAATCATGCTGTTTAATCAGCTTCTTGATATGCTCACTAACAGGAATGTAAACAAGCTTGTGCACAAAATTGGAGAGAAATATGCTTTTTGTGCATATGGAACATTTCTGGGATCTTTTATTTTAGCTCTTAACCCAGCGTCGTCTGGGTTAGGGGAGGGTTTGGCCGCGTGCACGCTGACATGGTCGCCAGGTGTACGTGTTTCCTCCGACACATTGGTGCGGCTGGCTTCCGGGTTAAGTGAGCATTGTGTCAAGAAGCAGTGCAGCTTGGCGGGGTCGTGTTTCGGAGGACACACGGCTCTCTCCCAGGATTTGCAGCGATGGGACAAGACTGTTATATTCCCTACTAGAAAACCAAAGTAAGGAGGTCTAAGCGGGAGGCTAACAATGGAGGCACAAAGTTAATACAGCTTTGAGCCCCTCCAAATCTTTCTCACAAATGATAAATGGGAGGCTGATTTAAATTACTTTTCAGAGCGAGGAGGGAGGGGAAAATAACTTAAAAGAGAACAGGCTTCCAGTGCCCCGGGACATATCTGCTTCCTGTTCCAAAGTTGAGGAGCTTTAGAGCTGCAGATTTGGAAAGTAAGGAGAGGGGATAATGTGACAATTTATCTGCAGAGTACGAGTGGAATTCTGTAATCAACTTCTACTCCACACCAGCAGTCAGAAAATAATCTAATTTGTTTTGTCTGGGATGTTCTATTAGTAATGGTAATTTTAAGGGCACGGATTGAAATTCAGGCAAATTTAATTTTTAAGAGAAAATTGGAACAGAAAAAAAGATGGGCTTTGAGATGATGGGCTTTGCGTCCTTAAGAAGAAGGACGGCAGAGCATCCTTAGCCTCCTATCATGTCTCCAATACAGACCCGGGCCTGTGCCGGTCCATGGAGGGGAGGTTGATAAACACAGACCTAGTAACAAGCACACTGTCTCTGAGTCCCTGCCGCTTTGCCATCACCCTCCAGGCAGTAGTCACCCCTAACACCATTAAATATGGAGAGCACACCTTCACCTCGCAGATAGGGGAGACATGGAGACAAAATATGGTGAGATGGAGAGAAAGGATGGAGAGAAAGATATGGAGAGAAAGGAGAGATGAAGAAATGTAGAGGGTTTCCGAGGTTTACATACGGGGTCATGTAAACATGTATCTCCTCCCCTGGGTGGCTTTTAGTATAATATCTTCAGACATAACACAAACGCTCATTAATAATGCAACCCAATAGAATAATGAGTGATTAATTAATTACCTTAATGGTCATAACTACTATATGTCAGTCAGTCATAAATATCCTATGACAATCAATCCCTAATCTACCATACAAACCTTTCATTATTTATATGGGCCAACTAGACTTCACATCCTTCAGATTGTGTGTCATCCTGAGGGAACGCACCCCTCTAACCCAGTGTTACATCTATTAGTAAATATAGTCCTACTTTCAAAACAAAATCACCACCTCATCCATACCTCTCTAAGTTAACTGAGGGCAGACTGAACAAACATCCGGATGGGTAGAATCCCCAGGTTATAGTAATGTGAATCCCATAGGGAGGTGGTGGTGGTGAGGTGCAGGGCCGGCCCTGGGCATAAGCGATATAAGGGGTCGCTTAGGGCCCCCAGCTGCTAGCAGGCCCCCAACCCCCCCAAATGTACAAAATAAATCTCTCTACCATCAAGAGGGGGACCACCAAAAGTTTTACCCGTGAGCTGGGGGGCCCAAAAACCAAAATCTCACTTAGGGCCCCCAAATAGCTAGGGCCGGCCCTGGTGAGGTGGCTGCCACTTGAAAAGTAAAAAACTAGAACAGTTAGCCTCAGCCTCAGCCTCAGCTCTCTCTCTCTCTCTCTCTCTTGCGTAATGCTCTTCCTCTCCAATCGGCTAAACTGCATTATTCACCCTGCGAGCGGAAATTAGTGATTCTCAGAAAACACATCCAAAATGATTGTTTTAGCCAGTGATGGAGCGCAGAGGTCCTTTATAAATGCCTCAAGTCTTAATTTTAAGGGGGCCCTCTGTGCCTGTGTGGCAGAGCCTAATATGATGTGCAGTGTTGGGGTTGGCTGTGGTAACATGACATCTTCCCTTGAAATCGAACATACGACTGAGCTGGCCCATACTGTATGTTACTATGGTTTTTAGATTGAAGGTCAATTTAAAAGTTATATATTTGAAAGACATTAATAAAGTGTAATCCGTGACCTTCTAGCAATCCATAGGTTGTGCGTTCGTGTCGCATCGGGGACAACTGTAGCATTTTAGCTAACCCTTCCCCTAACCCTTATTCTAAACTTAACCCATTTTACCTAACCTGCTATGTAAATTCTCCTAGCCTTTGTCGTTTTAGTTCTCCTAACCTTTTAAATAAATTCTCCTAACCTTTGTGTTAGTTCCCCTAAACGCCAATGTAAATTCTCCCTATTATTCTCATTTGTTGTTATGTGCAACAAGCAACCTGGTCTCAGAGAAACATGCATAATACTATACATCCTCCAAGACATATGATAAGGTACATCATCCAATTCGTATGCTATTGTATTACCAGGTAAGACGTATGATACTATACGTCCTATCATTTGTATGATGTTGTATGAAACTAATGTAATGTAATATATCCTACTAATGGATTGTTATATATTTACCTACAGAGTAATACGAAATGCCCTGAGACCACTTAGATGGACTGCACAGCACATTGCAGTACTATAGAAATACTGAAAATAACCAGATGACATGTTCAATTGACACCACTAGGGGGCACACTAGCTCTTATAAAGTTTGTCTAGATCCATGTCATCTGATGGCAAGCATGGAAGCCATCACTTTCATTACAGACAAGACAGCACCGGAGAACAGCCAAATAACCACTAGAGAGAAGCTCATTATAAAGCTGAAAGTAATTATCACAAATCTTTCTAAAATCTTTCCAACGTTTGAATGCCTCATCGCCCTGAAACTTTGAGGTAAATATGAGCTTTCTCATCCACCTCACCACATTCCACAGTGTGTATGACAGCATATGAGCAGAAGAGAATCCAGTCTGAAAGGAAATGAACTAATTCAGTAATTTACAGGATATTCTTTAATATAATGTTTTATACTATTGGTCTGTATCTAACCAAATCCTGTGGTTTGTGAATGTGATCTGATCCATTTCCCCTCTTTTTGTATTTGTTTTGATCTCAGTGAGTCCTCCTTGTTCTCCCTGTGTGTGACCCTAACCTGGCCCCGCCCAACGCCACGTTCATTTTCATAGGAGACAAAAGCGTGGCCCCTGGTCCCGCTGGTCCTGTGGTGGAGGTGGCGAGGCTCCGCTGTTCCCCTCCGGTCCCAGGGCCGCGTCCCGCTGGGGCCCCTCAGGGGATCATGTCCTAAAGCCTGTAGCATCAAAGAGGCCCCCGGGTCAGGGGGCCGAGCAGAACCTGGGTTAACCCCCCTGTGCCCCTCGCATCACAAAGACATGGTACGTTCCCACTCTTTAACACTCACTTTCCCAAAATATGCGTATATCAATGATCCCCTCAAAGACCTCTTGTTACCCCTCCCACTGCTATGTACAGAGCACAACTACTGGAACCTCGCGGTGAAACTAGGGTCTCTCTGTATATTTAGTTTGATCCTACAGCTCACCTATTCAGAAGGAATGTTGACCTTGATAGAAAGAATAGTCTCAATGATATTCATTCCATGTAACTTCATAGATGACTATCTTTAGCTATAACATGCCTACAGTAATTAGTTAGTCACTGGAACATTTGAAATATGCATGACTGCACTGTTGAAGCTAGAACACAAGCATTTAGCTACACCCGCAATAACATATGTGTATGTGACCAATAACATCTGATTTGATTTGATTTGGACCTAGCTAACAATAAAAAATAAAAACACTTTTTGTTGTTAGGGGATTCACAGTGGAAAATATGAACATCATTTTATTGTCTGTAACCAGCTGGGTACTGGAGATACTTATTTTATCCATCCATCCATCCCACCAGAAACGACATTCACCCTTTGGCTATTCTCCAACTAAAACCCTCCTCTTAGGTAACTCTGAGAAGTACACTTTTTAGGTTGGCATGCCTCGGAGAGACAACTGCACAGCAACATCTCTCTCATCCTCTCTCAGGCCCTATAGCATGTCCTCAGGATGTCCCTGGGTGGAAGTGGAACACTGTTTTTGACACTTTAGTCTTGATTTGAGAACTATATGTTTGGTGTTGAGGGTGACAGTTGAATATACTGTAATGTGACCCGTCCTTAGAGATTAGCACCCATAGTACTATTACATTGTGCATTCTGAAGCATCAGTCACGCTGTGCTTAATGTCATTTTTCATCAGATAAAGTTGAAATGTTGATGATTCAAACTTTTTCATCAGCCATATTATTACATTCATAAAGATCTGATGGCATCTCCAATCCCTTTATCTCCTCTGTTTCCACTGGGATGATGATTTTCCATGGCGCATGAGACACATTATGCGACACTGTAATAGACTTGCCATTCAAAGTTAATGGGATTATATTTCAGTCTCTCCATTGACATGTTTATACACAGCATTATGCTGAAAACTTTTCTGAAATAGATTGTGGGAGATGATTTGTTGCTGATGGCTGTTTTGTGAATTTAGGAATGTGAACTGACATAACTGTAGTGAATGTATTGTGATGCACTAGATTTTGGTATGGTATCTAATGGAATGTTAATTCTTATAATAGCACAGAATCTATGTATATTTAAGTCTGTGTGCATTTAGACATGCAGATTCGTTTTTACTGTTGATTTTCATTGAAAGTCATTATCCAAAACATGGCTTTTTACTCTCTATACAGATAAACTGTGACCCCTAGTCAGATTTGCTAGTGAATCCATCTCTTCTGCTCAGTTCACCATAACAAAATAAAATTTAGTCTCTGTATTATTATCAGTTATTATCCTCAAGGCCTTTCAGCTGCGCAGCAGAAGGCGATTGTCAGTGGTCTAAAGTACTTAACAAAAAATACTTTAAAGTACTACTTAAGTTTTTAGGGGTATCTGTACTTTACTATTTATATTTTAACTTTTACTTCACTACATTCCTAAAGAAAATAATGTACTTTTTAGTCCATACATTTTTACTGACACTCAAAAGTACTAATTTTGAATGGCTTGCATGACAGGAAAATGGTCCGATTCACGCACTTATCAAGAGAACTTTGCTGATAACGCTTCGTTTGTAAATTATGTCTGAGTGTTGGAATGTGCCCCTGGTTATCCGTAAAAAAACAAAAAAAAACATGGTTTGTTTAATGTAGGGAATTTGAAAAGATGTATACTTTTACTTTTACTTTCAATACTGAAGTATATTTTAGCAATTACCTGTAATTTTGATACTTAAGTATAATTAAAACCAAATACTTTTAGACTTTTACTCAAGTAGTATTTTACAGGGTGACTTTCACTTTTACTTGAGTCATTTTCTATTAAGATATCTTTACTTTTACTCAAGTATGACAGTTGGATACTTTTTCCACCACTGGCGATTGTTTACGAGATTATAGACTTAGTCAACTAAAATGATGGGAGGCAGGAGACGTAGAGAGGGGGAATGGTGAAATCTTACAAGAGTCTCCTCTTTCTCTGATGCCCAATAAAAATGGGATAAAGACTGAAAGTGAATGGCTGGAATGGGGTCACGGATGGACACAATGGCAGAAGAGGAGAGAGGAAATCTAATGTTTGCAGATGCTAAGTTTATTGAGCACCAACGAAGGAGAGTTTTTTATTACGCTTTTTTGTCAAACAAAACAGCAGAGTTCCCCCAGCTCTGGTTGGGGGCCCCTGGCAGAGTGGCCCTGTGGTCCCTGTGCAGCAGTGAGAGGCCCCCTCCATCCAGCCTAGCCTAAATGGCAGAGCCCAGGTCGTAATGGGCTGGCACCTCCTTTGTGCCTGCCCTCGCCCACATTGTGGAAATGAGGCCATGTCTGTTTGTTGTTCTGGAATGCCTCATGTCACTGTCACACACCAGAGACACTTAAGAGGAGGACTAGAAGGGGGCTCGCCCTGTCCAATCTGCCCCACGTTGGGCTTTACAACCTGGGATCCCACGTGTTGCCTATCCCACCCCGGACCCATACATCTCCATCAGAGTCAATTGGGACCAACGGCTTTTGTATTGGCTCACTCCAGCTGCCAGGAACTGTCTCTACACTGCTAACAGGGCTCTTGGTAAAGCTGCTAACTAGACAATATGGCATGGGCCCTCCCAGTCCTGGCTGTGCAATGGTTAACCAGCGCTCTTCCCACTTGCCTACTTGGGTTAATGTTTTAAAGGCCGGAGCTGAGCATGTCCACCTCCAACCCACGGTCCTACTTTTTAGGCCTTTTGTTAAGTACTGTGTGGTTTTTACTCTGCTTATGATATTACGCTGAGTAAAAGGTTTACAAATCAATCAATCTCCTTCGATGTAATGATAATATTAATGAAAGCCATAAATCGGCTTGAAGAGGATGATGAAATACAGATTGAAAAAGTAGGACTGCAAATGAATTACAGGTCGACAACATCAATCATTACTGATAAAGGAATATCGATATTACAGTCCCACAGGAAACAGGTGGACACGCATCTGTTACCGTGTGCTGCTGTTTCGATGTTTTCTTCCCTCTCTCAATCTCTTTATCCCTTTATCCACAACTCTCTCTTCTACTCCACCCTCCCTTCCTCCTGATACAGATGGGAGGTTGGGTCCATGCATCTCTCTTTTCATTGTTCCCTCTCTCTCTCTGAGCCCTGCGTTTATGACCCTCATAAACATGTATTGATATTTAATGCCACACGGGGAAGATTCTGTAAGTACAAGTCTCTCCAAGAAAAGACAAAGAATAGTAGGAATGACAAAAGTGCTTTAAATATACAGCCAGCCCACAAGCCACGGCAAAGCCAGACATCAATATGACATTGGCCTGTAGGATCATATTAGGAGCAGGTGCCTGTTTGGCCTAATGAGACAACACAACAGTCAGAAAAAAAGCTGCAAGTTAGCTCCATCCTATAAATCAGATCTGACTGACATCATCACCAAGGGCCATGACAATGATGTTATTGGCATTTCCGTGGTAGTGAAACAGTGACAGACTGAATGACTTGTCTTTGTTCCATCCAGAGCCTATAGACAGGGCAGGTCTGAAACACCATCCCCCTCAGCCCTGTTCAATAACTCCTGTTCCACTTGTTAAACAACAGGAGGCTGATGAACCACAGGGTCGTGACCTCTCCATTGTCAGGCTATCAGAGTGGAACAGGACCTATTTAGGTGGAGAGGGCAGTGAGAGTTTGGGTTTGTGTGGGAGTGTGAGTGGGTGCATGTATGCCCATGCATGTGTGTCAGGGGAGAACGACTGCCCCCTCTCATTGAAGCCACGAAGTTCAAGGCCTACCACGGTACTGCAGGCATTGTTTTCCTCCATTACTGTGAATGGGAAAATGATCTTCGTTATCAATCTTTGTCTAAATAAATACAAAAATTGAAGACAATCATGGTACCAATAATTATTTCTATTACACCAGATGTATGTCCTTGAACCGGTTATTTTAAAATCGCTCACACATAATTGAGTTGCTAATGGCAGCCTGCAGTACCACGGTGGGCCTTCAACTTGAGATACGCAATGAGAGGGGACTCAAACTAGCCTGCAACATCACTTTCTGGAGTAGCTCAAACTGCGCATGTTGTCTCCATGAGACACCATCTTAACAGACTTCCTTGGCTTCAAATGCGCTGTTGAGTCTTCACATAGGAATGAATGGTGTCAAGTGATCGATGGCTTTGTCTATTCATATACAGTCATTGGTGTGTGTTTGTGTGGAGATATCTCAGCCTGAAGTTACATAGTACATGTAAATCCGGGACACTCAAATTAGTATGATATGTTACGTTTGGTATGGTTACATAAGACAGATGGTTACTTAAGGTTAAATCGAAAGTAGGGTGGTTGGTCGGGCATATGACGCGAACATTCAAATCTCATCATTGACAACTTTAGCATTTGAGCTAATTAATTAGCAACTTACTACTTTTTAACTACTTTGCAACTACTTAGAATGTTAGCTAACCCTTCCCCTAACCCTATCCTTAACCCTTTTAGCTAACCCTTCCCCTAACCATTTAATCTAACTCCTAAATGTAAACCTAACCTTAACCCTAACCCCTAGCCTAGCTAACTTTAGCCAGCTAGCTAACGTTAGCCACATAGCTAGAATTCATACATATTGTACGTTTTGCAAATTCTTAACATATTGTACATTTAGCAAATTTGTAACATATAATATGAGTCATAATTTGTAACATATCATACGAAATGAGTGACAGACACTCAAAACACAACCCTCACTGCTTCTTGAGACACAGCTCGCTTAACCCGGAAGCCAGCTGCACCAATGTGTTGGAGGAAATACCGTACAGCTGGTGACCTTGTCAGCGTGCATGCGCCCGGCCGCCACAAGGAGTCGCTAGAACTCGATGGGACAAGGACATCCCAGCCGGCCAAAACCTCCCCTAACGACACTGGGCCAATTGTGCGCCTCATGGGTCTCCCGGTAGCAGCCGGCTGGGACACAGCCCCGGAACGAACCTGGATCTGTAGTGACGCCTCTAGCACTGTGATGCAGTGCCTTAGACCGCTGCACCACTCGGGAGGCCCTGACTATCTCCACATCCTTAACTGTTACTTCTGTGGTATTTACTAGGGTTGTGATATGCCCAAGCAGAGCTGATCTCATGATTAGAATTCAGATCTGCCTGAATGCAAATGAGCATTTAATGGCTATTCTAAATCTCTCACCTGAGCCCCATCTATGTTAGATTGTGTGTGTGTGTTCAGTATGTGTGTGTGTGTGTGTGTGGTAGCGGTTTTTGAAAACACACATCATAGTGAAATAGAGAGCAAACTTTTCTTTAAAATGAAACTGCAACTACAACTACTAAATGTTTTTTGTTTAATTTCACCACAAGGCCACAAGCACTTTGGGTATCTTGGGTCAAACAAATCAGCGCAATAAACCTTGCAGTCCTTTAATGTCCTGACAAGGCATGTGCCCATTGAAGTAAATTGCACTTATTCATTTAAGTTCATCAAACCATCAGCCAATAAACCCAATTGTGTGTCACTAACCAGTCTGATGCCATCAAAGAGTTGATAGACAGGAGCACACTTGATTTGAATGGGCCTTCGCATCTCTGGAGGAGGACGGCACACACATACAAACACGCACACCCTCTACATCCCGTCAATCATTGGTGAATGAGGAGGCACAGTGGCCACCAACACTTGTGTTTTGTGTGCTGTGACCTCGGGGTCAGCAGTAAGTAGCTCTGTGTTGACCACAGACAATAGGAGCGCATCATGTACTCCACATACAGTGGTGTCGCCGCCGGCGCCCTCTCAATGGACACATGGCAACCCCTATCCACAGATGGGAAAGGACGGGACGGGGGACGGGGGGGGGGACGCGTTGCCATGGTGAGGGAGCACAAGCGAAGGTAACGGGCTGAAACAATGGTGCTGATGAAAGCCAGGAGTCGTGCCTGGGCGATGGGGGGAGAGATTATGGGTGGCAGGTTGTTTTGTTATCAGTCAGGACGACACCGATGGGGAGGGGGAGGGAGAGGGGGAGGGGGCAGAGGGGCTGCACTGTGGCAGAAGTGTACAGATTGGGGACACAAAGCCATCTCCACGCACCAACGAACCAGTCAGCAGCCAACTGTTCAAAAGTGTGACCAGCACAATGGCACTCTGAAACACTGGGCTCATCAAAGCTGAAAACAAGTGTGTGTGCGTGAATGCATGTGTGTTGTATTTTTATTTGTTTGTGAAGAAGGAATTGTGTTACGGTGTGTTAGGGGGATAGATTGATAGATAGAAAGGACTTACCCAATTCCAAGATGGAGAGATCATTTGATCAGCCTATTGAATTCTTCCTATCTGACAGAAGAAATGTCCTGTTAGAATAGAGTACCTGGACTTGTCTTGTGGTAATGATGATTATAGATCGATACTGCCACTGGCTTAATCTTTTTCCTAGTCTACTCACAGACTAGATTGCCCAGGATAAAGTGTTGGTGATGGAATTGTCACATCATTCACATGGCAAAGAGGACTGTTGAGAAGATTGCATTGTGTCACAGGGAGGACTTCTGTATGTGTACTCTATGTCCCTCTGCCAATGGCCTTGTAGCATTTAATTATAGGTAACCAACCACAGACAGTGTATGTATGCCTAAGAGAAAGTAAACCATTGTAGTAGGTATATTTAGGATATGTAGTCTACCCTTCACTTCTTGTGGCACTTTGAGCCGGAGACGATCAGGCAATGTGTGTGAGCGGCCTAGAGAGGGGGGCGTGACTGGGGTCTCTGACACCTGATGGAGAGCTGCTGGACTGGGCCTTCTCACCCCTGACAAGGGTCTGCTCCTCTCCTGGACCTGGGCTTGTCCCCTTACTGTCTCTGACAACCCTCTTTCCCTCTCTCTTTTCTCTCCCTTTCTCCCTTTCTCTCCATCTCCCCTGTCGAGCCCCCCTGCACTCCCTGTGGTCGTCTTGGTGTAATTTATGAAGCCCTAGCGGCATGGAGCAGAGCTGTATATGGGACAGCCTGCTGACTGAGCTCCATTCAGGTCCAGAGGACAGGGCCACAGCTCCTTTCATCCCCCAATAATCAGCCTCTCTCCCTCGGCCCGGGGAGCGGCGGGGACCCTCTCCCTCCAGTCCCCACAGCATGGCCCCAGCCATAGCCGCATAAAGCTTAAGGAAGCTTAAGAACAGCGTGCAGGGAAAGTTATTGGACTCTTTAGTGACTCATAAACAACCCAGGGGATTTCCATAGTGTCCTTGTCTTGTTTTTGTCATTCAGATAATGCAATTGTTTCAGGCTGTGTAAATGAATAAATCACAGTGCTGTTCGTTCCGATGCTCTGTGATAAGAAAGGGCTGCGCTCCCTGTTAACACTTCTCTGGCTGTTCATCTAAACTCTGTGAAACAACTTGTAAACTATTTTGCAGACAGTTGAAGTAAGCAAATTAATCAAACCTGGAGTGTATTTTTCTGACAACATTGCTGGTCGGCTATTGGGGAATCCATCCCACAGCTTGCTTCCAAAACAATGTGGGGTTTCTCTTGCCAGTCTATCTATGTTGTTGTTCTCTGTGGTTTTGATGCTGTGTCCTCTGCAGTGCCCCATCACCCACAGGTCCAGATAAAGCCCTGATGTGTACAGAGCATCTCTACTGATTCTGTTTAACAATGACAGAGAGAGAGGGGTGAAGCCGTAAGGTACACAGGACAGCGTTTGCTGCTCAGCTTAGTGCTTTATTGAGCCACGATGGGCCTAATCTGGCCTGATCCTCTGTCGCTACAAGCATATGCCTGTGATAATGCCCTCATTTTCTGGTCACCTGAGCACTTTCATGGGACGTGATCCCCAAGAGGTGGCAGAAGGGGGTATCTAAACCACAAAATGGGCACTCACGGAGATCCTGAATGGAGGGAGAGGTCTTTAAAGGCGCGGGCCAGAGAGGAAAGTCAAACACGTTCATTCAGGGTTAAAGAGAGTGGGATTATAATTTTTTTTAAACATGGAGGGTGGCTACTCTTTCATCCGTTACAGACGTGGCTCTGAGTCCCTTCTGTCTCTCTGTGTGGCCCATCGCTTCGGTAAACACATGAATACGAATGAAGGAGTAGGTTTTATCAGGCTCTCATA
Source organism: Thymallus thymallus (assembly GCA_023634145.1). Taxonomy (NCBI): domain Eukaryota; kingdom Metazoa; phylum Chordata; class Actinopteri; order Salmoniformes; family Salmonidae; genus Thymallus; species Thymallus thymallus. The sequence goes on along the minus strand of CM042405.1, from coordinate 21,685,211 downwards.
TTTACACATGCAGACAGAGCAAGAACCTCGTTGTCATCAGAAGGGGAGATGTTGTCGCCTTTATGCTCTTATTGTGATCGGAAACAAGAAAGTAAGGGAACATATTGCACCAAATACTGTATAATATCTAGACTAAAATAGAGACAGAAGGATGACTAGTACATGGATTAGTGACTTCCCTGATGAGTGTGGAACATAGTTTGGGGTTGAAAGTGAAACCATCCATTAGAAAGTGTATGTGCCAAATAAAGAGTGAAATAAGAGCCATTGTGTCCGACATTAATTAGAACCGAACCCAATTAGGAGTCTAAGTCTCCAACAGCCATTTTGGCTAGCAGCCTAGAGATGGGAAATCCATATGTTCTGAATAAATCGCCCATGTTGTCTCTCAAGGTTTCCCCAATTATAAGATCCCTGAGACTGGGCCAAGCCTAGGAAACGTCTTGTAAAAGAGGTAGGGGGTCCTGTTGACCAACTTGATTCACTCTTCTGACTAAAGTTTGTGCATGTGTGTTTGAAGAGCACTCACACAGAGTAAATGTATGTCTTACAGACTAAATTCAAACAGTCAATCATCACAGACTGTTAAAATACAAACACACTGTAAATATAACTCACAAAGAATAACAATGACAACAACAAATATATTCTCATTATGGTCCATTTTTCACAAACACTATTTAAATGTGTCCACAGATACAACCACCTTCTGCACCGATAAGACCATCGACTTAGCTTCAGCAAATAGTCAAAGAGACCCAATCACCAGTCAGAAATACTAAGGTTGTTTTCACATATAGTCCTCTTTAAGGTGTTTTCACAATTGGTCCCTTTCATACACTTTTTGTGAACTCAGTGCGGTTTGCTTCATTTTTTGTGCAGTGTGAACTCTCCAAAGGAACTCAGACCCCTCAAAAGAGCCCCCGAATCAAACCATCATGAGAGACCTGTTCCCTTTTTTAGTGCAATGTGAACACAAAGCTCCCCAAGTTCACACGTCATTATTCGCGCACCACACACTAGACTACTGCAACACTGTTTCCTCTGCCATAACCCCTCACATTGGTGCCACAAAAGAGAGAAGATGATGATGTGCAGGCTTTGAGGAGAAAAAAAAAACTGTTTTTGGATATTAATTAGCTATTGTCATGGATGCACAGAAACTCTGAGTTTTTATTTCAAATTCTTTGTTGGCAATATGTGATCTATAAGCTAAGAGAGCTTCATAAGCTGTTTGTGATTGTGGGGTTTGAATAGTGTGAGAAGACAACAACATATTTGGTGAGAATCACAACATAGGGTACAAAATCAATACTAGCTCTTAAAGGGAAGTAGCCTACATTGGGTGTACAATTTTAAATTCCAGCATTATTTCATCTGCAGTTATTCTTCTGCTATTTATTCTGATACCAAAAATATTTACATATTAATAGTATCTTCTGATTACAATTATTATGTGTCATCTTTTAACTAAATGCATTCTATTAGCTTCCAAAATGTAAGTAGGTATATCTAGCTGTCCTGATAACACTTTAGGATGGAATGGCTTGTCCTGTACTTTGTAAAAACCCAGAGTGCACTGAGTGAATGTTGGGAAAAGATCTTGGTTCCTTTCTAAACAGCAATGTGAATGCAAAGAGGACTTGGACCACAAAATAGGTGAAGTGAACTGGCAAAAGAGTTGAGTCCTCATTCAAAGGCAAGGGCAGTGTGAATACAAAGCGAACTGAGCTATTTCACTCTTTTTTTTTACCCCAGAGTTCACTTTCATCCAAAATACAACTGGTGTAGACTACTGTGAAATGCTTTATTATGAACCTTTCCCAACGATGCAAAGTTTAAAAATAATAAAATAGTATTTTAAAATAGTAACACAAGTAACACACGGTTTTTGTTTTAGATTCCGTCTCTCACAGTTGAAGTGTACCTATGATAAAAATTACAGACTTCTACATGCTTTGTAAGTGGGAAATCCTGCAAAATCGGCAGTGTATCAAATACTTGTTCTCCCCACTGTATATAGAGGTAGGAGGTATTTGAGGTAGATACTGTATGTACATGAAGGCAGGGTAAAGTGATAATAATAAGAGTAAAATAAAGAACAGAGTAGCAGCAGCAAATGATGAGTGTAAAAGTGTGTGAGTGTGCAGATCTGTGTAATGCGTATGTATGTGTGTTTGTGTTGTGTCGGTATGCGTGTGTGTGTTATGTGTGTGTGGAAGGCAGGGAGCTCGGCCCTAGTAATGTACTGGGCTGTCCGCACCACCCTCTGTAGAACTTTGCGGTAAAAGGTGGTGCATTTGCCACTCAGAGTGGTGATGCAGCCAGTCAAGATGCTCTCGATGGTGCAGCTGTAGAACGTTTTGAGAATCCAAGGGCCCATGCCAAATCTTTTCAGTCTCCCGAGGCGAAAGTGGTGCAGCCATTTTTTTTAGCTAATAAACTGTTAGGGCCAACATAAAGCTGTCCCAACAGCAGAGCCCCAACAGCAGTCCCAACACCATACCACTGCTTCACCTGGCTATCAGCTGAGCCTTGTCTGGCAGCGAAACAGTTAATTCAGCCTCATTTACTGCCTTTTAAAAAAGCACAGCTGATATGACTGACTTCTTTTAACAAATGTGGTTTCTACTGACAATTGAGATGCACAAACTATGGCATAAGGGGACGACAAGCGGATAAGAGGCAATCCGTAATTTCTATTAAGACATTCATGAGCAAGCTAAGACAGACGTAGTCAATATAACTATTTGTTCAGCACTTTTGAAATGTACAGTGAGGCACATGGGCTACTTACAGCTTACTACACAACATACACTTAGTATTACTTTCTTAGCTACAGTATACATATCTCCCTGGCATATTAAATAATTTACAATACATTTTTGGACTCACCTTGTTGTGCTGTGCTCACTTGAACAGGAAGGTGGTGCAGCAGTCCTTTGTGGGCAAATTTTGTCATCATACTTTGCCAACTGGGAATCATGATGACATCAGTGATCTTCAGGTCATAGCTCTAGACTTGCAATTCCGAGTTGGATGACAGTTCAAAACGTATTTTCCCAGTCGGAGCTCGTTTTTTCCCGAGTTCCCAGTTGTCTTGAACTCACTGAAATTAGATTTCCGAGGTCTGAGTTTCCAGTTGTTTTTAGCGCCGCAGAAGTCATGCTGGATTGACACCTTTGCCAATGTTCAATGTTTATCCTTTTAAGCTTGGAAAAGAGACCCTTAAACCCAGATTTGGGACCACACACCAACTCCACTGAATAGCAGGCTAGTGATTTCTTTGCAATGCTTACAGTTAGCCACTGATTCCTTCCAAACCACTCATTGTTGAATTTGCAACTTGTTGTGTAATCTTTATGTCCAATGGCCGATGAGCACCGATAAATTTAATCTCTTCATTATTTCTCTTCATATGACTACCTACCTACCTACCTACCTACCTACCTACCTACCTACCTACCTACCTACCTACCTACCTACCTACCTACCTACCTACCTACCTACCTACCTACCTACCTACCTACCTACCTACCTACCTACCTACCTACCTACCTACCTACCTACCTACCTACCTACCTACCTACCTACCTACCTACCTACCTACCTACCTACCTACCTACCTACCTACCTACCTACCTACCTATCTATCTATCTATCTATCTATCTATCTATCTATCTATCTATCTATCTATCTATCTATTCTGTGGCAAGTGAGAGTGTTATAACCTGTAGGAAAGTGTTATAACCTGTCGTGTGTGGGTAATCAGAGTCAGTGTGAACCAGCGAACACACACACACACACACACACACACACACACACACACACACACACACACACACACACACACACACACACACACACACACACACACACACACACACACACACACACACACACACACACTGTGTGTTATTGTGATGTTAATGAAGCCTCTATGGCCACTGCAGAGCCATGGAGGAATACCCACGATACGCAGGATCTTAGAAAGTTAACCGGCCCAATCTAAAGGGCTTTACAACTGAATAAGGGCAAGACAATGCATCGCCCTCTTTAGTATCTTTTTAACTGCCTCCTCCCCTCTGCAGGGCCCGCTTCCAGTGATAGGGATGTGATTTCGCAGACTGTTTGGGGGCTTAGTCGTACTGAATCTGACCCCATTGTCTTTATCCACGGTTGAATTGTACCTAGTCTGCCATTAACACCGTTCTTGTCTAGATTTAAAGCGGCAATCAGCAGTAGAAACAATAACAAAGCCAACTCCCCGCCCCTTTTTCTGTAAAAAGCTGAGGGATAGGGCTGGAGAAATGTAACCACTCTCAAATTCATAGACAGAGCTATGGCTGCAAGGACTGACCATCCATGATATCAACATTATAGTTTTAACCATGTTTTGAGGCTATATAGTGTTTGTTTACATGTACTCTGTTTACAAACATTGGAGTAAAACAAGCTTCTACTGTATTTCGGGTTCTGACGGGCTACGACAGTTGAACTAAGCTCATGAGGCATTTATAAGTTATATTCTTCAAGAATCAATCGGTGTCAGTGGAGGCTCCTCAGAGGAGGAAGGGGATCTTCCTCCTCAGTGAATTTCATAAACATTTTAATAGTGAAACATTACAAATGTTATCCTTTTAGATAAAACAATACTAAATATATTCACGTCACCAAATAATTAAGTAAAACACACCGTTTTGCAATGAAGGTCTGCAGTAGCCTCAACAGCACTCTCTAGGGTAGCACCATGGTGTAGCCAGAGGACAGCTAGTTTCCGTCCTCCTCTGGGTACATTGACTTCCATACAAAACCTCAGAGGATCATGGCTCTCACCCCCTTCCATAGACTTGTACAGTAATAATGACAATTTCCGGATGACGTCCTCCAACCTATCAGAGCTCTTGCAGCATGAACATGTTGTCCACCCAATCACATATTGTCCACCCAATCAAAGGATCAGATAATTAATCTAGTACTGAAAGCATAAACTACAGCTAGCTTGCACTTCAGTGCATACAATGTGGTGAGTAGTTGACTAAAAGGGAGAGAAAGACAATAGTTGCACAGTTTGAAGGATGAAGGAGACGCAAGAGAGAGATAGAGAGAGATTTTTTTTTTCTTTCACTTACTTAGCTAGCGAAAGCAGCTAGCTAGTTTAGCCTAATCAAACACCCAAACAGAGAGGGGTGCTATGTTAGCTAGCTGGCTATGTCTATCCAACACTGGAAATCTTCAATGTCAAGGTAAGCTTTTGGTTTTATTAATTTATTGTAACTGCTAAACGGATTCCTGCTGACTGTACACTGTACTGCATGATTATACCAGGGGTTTACTAACGCATTAGTTTTAGTAGCTACAGTTGAAGTTTACATACACTAAGATTGAAGTCATTAAAACTCATTTTTCAACCACTCCACAGATTTCATGTTAACAAACTATAGTTTTGGCAAGTCGGTTAGGACATCTACTTTGTGCATAACACAAGTTATTCTTCCAACAATTGTTTACAGACAGATTATTTCACTTATAATTCACTATATCTCAATTCCAGTGGGTTAGACGTTTACATACACTAAGTTGACTGTGCCTTTAAACAGCTTGGAAAATTCTAGAAAATGATGTCATGGCTTTAGAAGCTTCTAATTGACATCATTTGAGTCAATTGGAGGTGTACCTGTGGATGTATTTCAAGGCCTACCTTCAAACTCAGTGCCTCTTTGTTCGACATCATGGGAAAATCAAAAGAAATCAGCCAAAGAAATTGTAGACCTCCACAAGTCTGGTTCATCCATGGGAGCAATTTCCAAATGCCTGAAGGTACCACGTTCATCTTTTAAAATGATAAACTTGGATTAGTTAACACAACGTGCCATTGGAACACAGGAGTGATGGTTGCTGATAATGGGCCTCTGTACACCTATGTAGATATTCCATAACAAATCTGTCATTTCCATCTACAATAGTCATTTACAACATTAACAGTGTCTACACTGTATTTCTGATCAATTTGATGTTATTATAATGGACAAAAAATGTGCTTTTCTTTCAAAAAACAAGGACATTTCTAAGACACTCCAAGCTTTTGAACGGTAGTGTACATTGTAAACTTTCATTCATAGGCTAGGTTGTAGCAACCTCATGATGAGTATTACATTGAGTAGGGTGAATTTAATATGAATGACAGTCATCCAACAAGCTGTAATAGAAATAAGGCCATGCTCATAAAATAAACAATCGTCCTCCCTCATCTTAAACGCCACTGATGGGTACATATGATTTATTTATAAGTCCAAAAATGGTTGTAGCAACTGCTGATTGCCCCACATGAAGGGTTCCATATCAACGTGTATTTAATATGTCAATGTTAAGATTACTATTTTAGTCTAAATGAGAAAAGGCTCTCAATGAATGTACCAAATATTTATTATTATTGACCTGATTTTTCTGTTCTTATTAAGATGGAGGTATTTTTTAAATATTGGGTTGCATTAAAACATGGCATTTACTGAATGTCCATCACGGTGATCAATTTCCAGCACATATATTGAAATTATTATGTGCCCCTTATGTGTCCCTTACACTGGGAGAATAACCTTTAGTCATTTTGCACACCATAACCATTATGGTTAACGTCTTTACATACTTTAAACAATTGATGAAAAACTGTGTCCTTTATATCTTCACACGAACACGTGAAGACCATTATGTGTCAGTCCAATGTGTGGGTTGTCTGATGAACTGTGACGTGTCTTGTGTTAAGTTAACAGTGTGTTGTATGTCTTAACACATACGTGTGAACCCAGGCCTGCTCTAGTTAATGTGTGGTGATTATGGAGAGTTAAACGTGGGTGTAGGGAGGTGGGGTGGTAAGGGTGGGCTCTGAGGAGAGAAAGTGTGTCCCTTCTGCAATTGGCTGCGAGTTAAATGTCTCATTATGCGCCTCATTGTTCCTTTGTTGGGACGGGGGTATAAATCCACCCCTGTAGAGCTGCAGGGGGACAGACCGCTGACGGGGACCAGACACAGCATAGCTTCTGCCAACGCCTGCTGTATCTAGCTATCTACTGAGCTCTGACAGAAGTACGAGTGAGAGAGCATCGGCCTTCAGCGAACGGTGGCAAAAAAATAAATACATTTAGAACTTTTCACCAAAGTCTTTGGCTCTAACCTCAGCTGTTTTGGGGTTTTAGTTGTTTTTTCTACTTTTTTGTATAACGTTTATTTTTTTTATTTATTCAACGGCTGAGATGGATTCTGACGCTGGCTCCAACTCCAGCCGCTCCTCGTCTCCAGACCTGGTGGTGGACGACTCCATGGGCAGCTTCTTCTCCAACAAGATGTTTCAGGCCTACTGCCGGGAGGAGGGGGCAGCCAGGGCTGCCGGCCAGGGCAGGGCTGACCGCTGTGCTGGGGGAGGCAAGAGCAAGACCCGGGCTGACCTCAAAGAGGGTGACGACGACGTCGTGCAGGACCTGAGGCTGAAGGTGAATGGCAGGGAGAGGAAGAGGATGCACGACCTGAACCAGGCATTGGACGGTCTGAGAGAGGTCATGCCCTACGCTCAGGGGCCCTCTGTCCGCAAGCTCTCCAAGATCTCCACCCTGCTGCTGGCCCGTAACTACATCCTCATGCTGTCAAGCTCCCTGGAGGAGATGAAGAAGCTGGTTGGGGATGTGTACGGAGGCAGTGGTGCCCAGAGTTGCACCAGCCACCCCCGGATCACCCTTCCGGCCCCCACAGCCCACCTCCCACTGCACCCCCTGGCCCAGTCCCTGCACTCCCTGGTAGGCAGCACAGCCTCGGCTCTCCACCACCCCTCGCCTCCCCCTGCTCCAGCCCCACACTCACCGCCCTCTGCAAGCTACATGGGCTTCCACCATGCACCGGTACAGAGCCTACTGAAGGACCCTCTCCAGTTAGCCAGCTCCTACAGGCATTTCCCTGGTATGCCCTGTCCCTGCTCGCTCTGCCAGCCTCTACCAACCACCACATCCACCCTGCACAGCTTTTCCATGGGCAAGTGAGCAGGCGACACTCAGGACTGAAGTTGAGGCTCAACCCAGGACAAAGTAGCTCACTGCCAGTGGTCTGAGAAAAATCGTTGGTTTAACTAAAAAAAAAAAACACTGGTAGCCGCCAGGACCTGTACATATGTTGTAAATACTGTATCTTCTATTGAGTATGCCGCTGCTATTTTTCTAAATGACATGCCTTGTTTATATTGAAAGGATTCAAATGCATACACAGGGACCATTTCATACTGTTGACTCTTTTTCGAATGTAACAGCGAGAATCGCTGCTATGGCTATTCAATATCAGTGTTACTGAAACAAATGACAAAGATGGAAAGTGCTGTGTCCTTCTGTGCAGGTGTCTTATTTTCCTAAATTAAACTTTTGATATATAAAAAAAACTAACATTTTCTGTTGTTTTACTTGAGACAGATTTAGAAATCAGAAATAGAAATCTGCTTACATTTTATTTGCATCAGACTATTGTGTTTTTCAGCATGTCGTTCATGTTTCTCATTTTCAAATAGGCTTAGCACTACAATAGTAAAACATAACTATATTATATTTACCATCGCTGTGCATTGTATTTTAGGGTCTCTCCATGGTAGACCCAGGGGGGTGTAGTAGTTAGCGGTCCTGAGCAGGGGAGGGGTGGGTGTAGAGTAGAAAGGGTGTTGGTTGCTAACCAGCCTAGAGAGGAGAGGCCTACCCTTGAGCTAAAGAGAGACAGAAGGGCCAGACAATGCAGCTCTGCAGAGGGAGGCTGAATGTGGCACTCTGAGCTCTGGGACCATCCATCTTCACGTCAACAGGGTGTGGGAGATGAAAAGGCAGCGCAGGCGCCAGGACGGCGAGTCACTTTTGTCTGACACATGCGGGGGACAGGGCTGTGGCCTCCTCATCTGTGGGCCAGAGGATTTGTCACTGTCCCTAAAGGACATGGCTGTATTCATACCTAGGGTGCATCAGAATAATACAAGTAAATATCTGCAATTTTTACATAGAATGTTTAAACATAAGAGTACACACCAAGTCTCATTGTGAGATAATACTGTATATAGCAGTATTGCAACTTAAATTGTTATGTAAACCAACAAATCAAAACTTATTGACTAACTATACCAGAACAATGATATATGTGGGATGGAAGCCACAGACGTGTATTTACTCAAACCCCCAACAATGACTCACCCTCACTTAGCAACAAGTCAAGCGTGTAAAATACATTCTTATCCTCCCATGGCTGACGGATGAGGTGGAGATCAGGGGAGAAATTAAGAGATGTAACTCCTCAGTCCCACTTCAACCCCCTTCTCCATGAGAGCTCTGAATAGAGCTGGACAATAGCTGTGCACGGGACACAAAGACCGGGGGAGGCCAAGCTCTCGTGCCTGGGACACAGTTCCCTTCCATTCAATCTACATTTCATCATGGTAATAAGCGCCGTTGGGCCAAAAGGCCTGACACCTCGTCTGCCACAAAGGCGGTTAGCTCTAGTTTATGGGGCTATTGACACTGTAAAGAACCCCTGTCAGTACTCTCGGACTGTCAGCTGTGGGATGTCCCAGTGGGGGGAGGCAGCTGCTAGCCCAGCCCAGCTCAGGGAGGGGCCTTCTGTGGTGGGGACGGACGCTCCGGCGTCACCTGGTCCCTGGTCCCCTGACACTGGGACCCTGAGTCCTTCCACTAGGCCCCCCTGCATTTTGGGCACAGGTGGGATTGGGAAGCAGAACACATTGTGGGGATTAGTAGGATTGACCTCCCTTTGCTGATAATTAGGAACATTTACTTGTGCAAAGTTGGTGTTTCTGTGTCGCACGAAGCAGCAGCAGGATGGAGAAGGTGTGGGAGTGTGTCTGTGTGGCGTGTAATGGATATGCATCTTAAATCATACAGTGCCTTTCCCAGCCATTATGGTCAGCCACTGTTGTCATCATAGTGCTTTTACCATGCTGACCTGTTATGTGCTGTCTAAGTATGTATGTTAGGAGCATATGCTGTGAATAGACAACCATGCTTAGGAGGAAAATCCACATAAAACATAGGATGTGTGAAGTAAAAAGGGATTTTATAGTGAAGGTTTTCTCATGTTGAGTGACTGCACGTAAGAATAGTGCATGGTTCATGATGCAGGCTTATTTCTACATTACCATGAACAGCTGTGAGGCTTGACAATACTTTGGCACTTATCCATTAAAAAGGATAAAACATAAACACGAGGGGCAAAAACATACCTGATATTAGATAGGTTTTCATCCAATTGGTGACAGATTTTCATGCAAACATTCTAAAATCTGCACAAAAACACTATGCGCATTTTCCCACCAGAGATGTTTCTCCATCAAATTGAATTGTAACGGATAAAAGGCTGTGCGTGAAGACGTAGTGCACATCTAACTTTTGCGGTTCCATTTTTTTGTCACCAAATGTACAGTAATGTACAGTATATAGGGAATGTGCCCACTGTGGTCTTGGCACGTGCGCCTTACCCAACAGATGCGGTAGGGCAGCCAAGCATCAACCATCATGACCCTTAATATTTATTAGAAAGGAAAGCTCATCACCGTGCACTTTCACCACCCTGTGAAGTTCACCATAACTTATTTAACCTCTAAAGGATCGGACCCTTTTTTTTCAATTTACGCCCAAAATGACATACCCAAATTGAACTGCCTGTAGCTCAAAACCTGAAACAAGGATATACAGTTGAAGTCAGAAGTTTACATACACCTTAGCCAAATACATTTAAACTCTGTTTTTCACAATTCCTGACATTTAATCCTAATAAAACGTCCCTGTCTTAGGTCAGTTAGGATCACCACTTTATTTTAAGAAAGTGAAATGTCAGAATAATAGTAGAGAGAATTATTTATTTCAGCTTTTCTTTCTTTCATCACATTCCCAGTGGGTCAGACGTTTACATACACTCAATTAGTATCAGAACTGGTGTAACTGGGTCAGGTTTGTAGGCCTCCTTGCTCGCACACGCTTTTTCAGTTCTGCCCACAACTTTTCTATAGGATTGAGGTCAGGGCTCTGTGATGGCCACTCCAATACCTTGACTTTGTTGTCCTTAAGCCATTTTGCCACAACTTTGGAAGTATGCTTGGGGTCATTGTTCATTTGGAAGACCCATTTGCGACCAAGCTTTAACTTCCTGACTGATGTCTTGAGATGTTGCTTCAATATATCCACATATTTTTCCTTCCTCATGATGCCATCTATTTTGTGAAGTGCACCAGTCCCTCCTGCAGCAAAGCACCCCCACAACATGATGCTGCCACCACCGTTGGTCATTATGGCCAAACAGTTTTTGTTTCATCAGACCAGTATGATCTTTATCCCCATGTGCAGTTGCAAACCGTAGTCTGGCTTTATGGCTGTTTTAGAGCAGTGGCTTCTTCCTTGCTTAGCAGCCTTTCAGGTTATGTCGATATAGGACTTGTTTTACTGTGGATATAAATACTTTTGTTCCTGTTTCCTCCAGCATCTTCACATGGTCCTTTGCTGTTGTTCTGGGATTGATTTGAATTTTCCAAGCTGTTTAAAGGCACAGTCAACTTAGTGTATGTAAATTTCTCACCCACTGGAATTGTGATATAGTGAATTATAAGTGAAATAATCTGTCTGTAAACAATTGTTGGAAGAATTATATGTAAACTTCCGACTTCAACTGTACATATTGTTGATACCATTTGAAAGGAAACACTTTGAAGTTTGTGGAAATGTGAAAATAATGTAGGAGAATATAACACATTAGATCTGGTAAAAGATCATACAAAGAACCATTTTTTTTTCTTTCTTCTATTCTTCTTTGAAATGCAAGAGAAAGGCCATCATATCACTTAGGAGTCCAATTTAGATTTTGGCCACTAGATGGCAGCAGTGTATGTGCAGACTAATCCAATGAACCATTGCATTACTGTTTAAAATGTTGTATCAAGTCTGCCCAAATGTGCTAATTGGTTTATTGATACATTTATTTTCAAGTACAAAACTGTGCACTCTCCTCAAACAATAGCATGGTATTCTCCCACTGTAATAGCTACTGTAAATTGGACAGTGCAGTTAGATTAACAAGAATTTAAGCTTTCTGCCCATATAAGATATGTCTATGTCCTGGGAAAGTTTCTTGTTACTTACAACGTCATGCTAATCCCATTAGTGCACGTTAGCTCAACTATCCCAAGGGTGGGACACGATCCTGCAGAGGTTAATCTGTAGCCTAAGTCGCAGTGGGAGGACCACACATTATATCAATATTTGCGCATAAAGGCCTTTTCACCGCCATTTCTCACAATAGTTTATTTTACCTAGTCTAGCGTATTTTGTTTTGTCCAAAATTGCTGTCTCCATCAGGCCTGTCGTGACATTTTACTCTAATGAAAAGGTTGGATAAAAACCTGGTTAGAGACACAAACTGCAACATCGGAGACAAGAAAATCCTGAAACTGAGTGGAGAGTAAAGACTGCATAGTCAGGATTTCCACTATTATATGCAGTAGCCACGATCATGCTAGCTAGCGGCACCACCCCATAGAGACAGATGGATGAGTTAACAGGAGGGAATGCTAATCAATAGAAGGGTGTGTGTTACCCTGGGCTCAGCAGTAGACAGGATCGACAGTTAATTAGGGAACTGAAGGAGCCAATTAAGGGGATTGAGAGTCTGGACAGGGGAGACATATTGCAGAACATACGCACACATTGTACTTCGTCTGGGTACAGGGGATCTTCAATTAGGGGAGAGCACTCCACCAGAAGCTTGAAGCCTGACCTTTTTACTATCAGCTCAGTAAAGTCTGGCTCCCCTTCACCCTGCATACTGATGAGGGGGAAACACAGCTGGGATAGGGTCAACACACACACACACACACACACACACACATTGGTCTGGGAATTAATGTAGACCCATTAAAGATTGAGTCACATACGGGCGGATTTCATTTGAATACTAATCATGTGGCTAGGTGAGTTAATTATCTACCTACAACAAAATATATGAATTATCAGACGTCCTCTCTAGGAGGAGGCAGTGTTATTACACTGGCAGGCCACACTTGACCTAATTTATCATATTGAACAAGCTTAAACTAGTTCAAAATGATAGGGTATAGACCATGAACATCAGAAACAATAAAATATCATTTGCATCCCATTAAAATAAGTGACAAACTTTGCAAGGGCATAATTAGCTAAATATGCAAACCTAACCCACTGTCTGGCTCAGCCCTAGCCAAGTACCTAAACTCCTCCACGGAGTTGAGCGCAGACTAGAGTTTTTTAAATGAACCTCTGACTACTCTATGCGCAGATACTTATTCCCTTACCGTGTTCTTAAACTTCTTAAACCCTTACCGTGTACCTGTTTGTCCTCGGTTTTTGCGTGCCTTTCTTTGCTTGCTGAAATGCTTACTTTTTAATTAAACGTTAGTCAAACACAACCACTGGCTGTTTCCTCATTGCTGTTGCTCTAAGATAGATGGCAACTAAGGGTGAATGCGTATGTGCCAATTGAAACAGTCGGTGGTGGTTGTATTTGAGTGACGTTTTATTAAAAAGTATGGATTTCAGCAAACAAAAAAAGGTACGCAACAACAGAAGTCAAAAACAGGTACACAGTAAGGGTTTAATAAATTATCGTATCAACAGACACATAGCGATTCGAAGGAGTCAGAGGTTAATTTAAAAAACTAGTCTGCGCTCAACTCCGATACTTGGCTAGCTAGGCCCTAAAGGCTAATTCTGAAAGCTTTGATGGCTTTCATTTTATCTGGCCTTGATACACAAATGGGTGCAAGGTTGGGGTTCAATTCTAAAAGATTTTTTAAGGAGAATTTGAACGCAATGTTAGATTTAGTTTTCCCCTTATGAAGAAATATTGCAGTCAGAGTGCAGTATGCTACAAATACTGCGTCCAAAATAACAAAGAAATATTACGGCAGTAATTTTGCAGTGTAACTGCAGTTACAATGCAGTATAATTGCAGTTATTCTGCAATTACTGTGTCCAAAATACCACAGTCGACTGCAGTGACTGCACTTTTACTGCAGTTTCAAAACTGCAATTTAAAAAAAATAAATGTATGATTAGGCTTTTTTGATATCGCTTCCACAGAGTTTATAAACCCAGAGTCGAAAAATTGCAGTGGTGTGTATTCATGGATGCCAAGTTCTCCAAACAATTGACAAAGAATTTATTATTTCTGTGTTTCAGAAATGTCCTTCAATTCGCAAGAGGCTGAATGTACTGTATCTCACTGGAGTAAGCATCCGAGCAAACGAACGAAACAGCACCCCTCTGTCTCAGTGGCCCATCTATCTGATGCTGTCTGGTCAGAAAGAGTATGATGTTGTTGCCACCCATAGCATTGAATGCAAGGGAAGCCAGCATGCATTTGGCCTCCCTTGATAAAACACTTAAATAATAGCCAATCAGCGTTGAGCTAAACTGAGTGAGCTCCGCTGTGAATGGTCCTGGCACACACCAAAAAAAGTGTCAAGGGAAGCCAGTTAGGATTTGGTTTCAGACCAATCACATCAGAAGCCAAACGTGACAGAAAAAACTTAAATTGTTGAATCTCGTTGTGTTGTTGTCCTCTGGTGGCTAGCTAGCTAGCTAAAATCGTCCCTTTCCTAAATTAGCCATCGATGGAGATAGGGATTTGGACTCGTACTGGCCAATGTTTATAACCATGAATTCTGATCCAAGCCTAAATGCATACATTGTGCCCCTGGCCTGAGAGGATGGAAGTTCAACATGTAGCTTGATGTAATAGGCTAATGTTAACTAGCTGGCTTGGCGCATTGTTGCCCATGAAAGGAAGTTAGGCTGGTGAGCAAGCATTAGGCAACATGAAAGAGGAGGATGGCATTGGCATTTCTCTACAAGTAGGGTGAGTAAACATGTTTTTTTCTACTTGCACGCACGCACACACAGAAATCAGTAACATGGAAGGTCACATCATATTAGCTTACGTTGATTGGACTAAATCGTTTTTTGGTACATCTTAGTTGTCACTGTATTAGACTAAGCATAGTTGATCAGATGATGTTGAAGTTGAAATGGAATAATGGAGGCAGAGCCTGTTTTCTTTTTCGACATGCGGTAACTCTCCGTGGTTCTAAATCATTAGTTCTTTAGTAGTCTGAAAATGTCGGAAACATTAACTTGATTGACCATGCTGTTGGTCATGTAAATGTTTTGTTATATGCAATATGTTTTGTGGACTTCACCGGACAGATGCTGCTCTCCGGTTTTGTGATGAAACAAAGGTGTGGTTAAAGTTATTCTGCCACTATCTTCTTATTCTCTCGGCCTTAGGCCTATATATCACGGTGTCAAGGCACATGAACTAACAGAGCAAACAACCCAATTATCACAACACATAGGTTGTAATATGACTATTTGTTCCTGGCTTGGCTTCCCCTGTGATTTTACCCACGCAAAGCTACTGCTTCCGTGAATAAGGGTTACATGGAGAAAATCGGACCTCTCTGAAAGGAAAATGATTGGCCCTCCCTTCAGCAAAATATATTTTACCTAAATCCTCCCTCAACACAAAAAACAAGTGACCCGCCCCTATATGCAAAATAATAATTAAAACATAAAGTGGATAGCAGAGAACATGTTGAAATTAACTATGCCTACTCGAATTTGCCTACTTTCAGCACCATGAGCTGTTTATTTCCAATTGATTGTCCCACGGCTGTTGCCTCAAGTTTCAGCACCACAATGTGGCTTATTGTGAGGTCAATAACTCTGATAAACAGGCCTCTGGTCCTCCTCAAACTGAACAGAACATAGGCTATAGGCTAGTCACGCCACGTCTAAACATAGGCTAGTCACGCCACGTCTAAACATAGGCTAGTCACGCCACGTCTAAACATAGGCTAGTCACGCCACGTCTAAACATAGGCTAGTCACGCCACGTCTAAACATAGGCTAGTCACGCCACATCTATTTCTATGGGCACAAACACTATTCATGACACAACCTGTTAAAAGCTTATTTCCTGCAATTCTACACATTTTCTCATGGGGTGCAGAGAACCTTTTGCTGTTTTAGAACTCATTTTGCCATGTCTCATGTGATATGAGTGAATCAAACATTACAAAAAAATAAATGGGCTAAAAAAAGAAAACGTTAGCTGACATGGGCTAGTTGATCTGGACATTTCTGACAAGTTATAAATTGCTCTCTAAGGTATGCAATGACTGACATGACAAGAGGAAAACTGATGATGCACTACCTAATTTCGAAATTGCAGCTTGTGCATTCTACTATCAACTTTCAAAAGTAAGTTGAAAGCTCTCTTATTTTCCTCCAGTTACTCATTATGTAAATGTTGATCCATCCTTAAGCATGATCCTTTGCAGACACAGGCATACTCCTAAAAAATTGCCCAAAGTGCTAATAATGCATTATGGAAAATAATAATACATTTTACACGAGCTATCTACCCTAAAGCTGTATTTAGTAGAAACAAATACAAACTGAAAAGCCTATTTTAGAGTGACAAGCTTATTCCTAATTCAGCAGGGTCAGAGTTCAGTAAATGCCGGCGATGTCGTCATGGTCTGAAGATGGCTGAAGGGTGAGTGAGTAGTCGCAAAATAGTTTTTGTTTTAAAAATTAACCATCGTAATTATATCACACGTTCGGCATTTTTTTTCTTCATATAAGATGTTGCTACCTTCATATTTAGTTATTGCTACATCCACCCATTTCAAAACGTTATGTCTGTTCTCGGGGCAATGCGAGGACGTCCGTCGGGGTTTGTTTACCAAAATATTGCACCAGCTGGTTTGCTTGATGGCTAACGTTAGCTGTCCAGATAGCAGTGGCTAACATACTGGTGGCTCCCTAATCGCAGAGACAGGCGTTTTAATCGTGTGTCAAATGTAATTTGGCCAAGTATTTATACCTCCTGTTGTATTTATTAAAAGTGATTTATAAAATACAGCTCCATGGTTCCCACAGTAGCTAAATCTGTTAGCATGACAGTTAGCTAGCTAGGCTAGTTGAGGTACACGTCTAATGCAAATTCACAGGGGTGTATTCATTACGTCTTGCAACTGAAACCGTTTATAGTTTAAGAACCAAACGGAACAAAACGGGAAGGGAACTACCTGAATTTGTCCAATAGAAACTCGGAGGAGAGAAACAGTGGCCATACACTTGTCTGGCTGGCTAGCCAACACATGAGGTGTATTCATTACGCCGATTATGTTGCAAAGCGTTTTGCAAAAGAAACGGCGTCATGAATACACCCCAGGTGTTGGCTTGACAGTCAGCTAAACTGGCTAGATTGCTGCCAGATTAGTGTATGCACACTGTTACTCTCCTGTCTGGCCAGATTGTTAATGGCCTAGCTAATGTTACCTACATAGTTAAGTAACTCAAATGCAAGTTATGTATTGCATGACATTGCCCTGTTGATCCATTTTAAAAATCTGTTATCACCATGTCTCTTGATTCCAGGGAAGGCTGCGAAGGCTGGTGGGGAGGCTGGCTTCAGCAAAGCTTCCAGGCCGTCAAAGATAAGGTAGGTATCCATGCTAGCCTGCACGGATAACCTGATTCTCTCATTATGATGCATAACAAACTACACAATAAAGCTAGCTAGCTATTTTTTTTATGTGCTGTTTATCAAGAAGGCAAATTCAATGTTTTCAACATGACTCATGATAAAGCATAAAAATCCATGAATATCCTTGTGGCGTCCAATGTGCGCTGATATTGCAGACATCTTACCTTGTTTGGACTTGGCAATGTAACTCCAACATTTTATTTTTTTACAGTCATCTGAGGCGTATGAGTTTATAAAGCGTGACCTGACGGAGTTCTCCAACGTAGTACAACATGATACTGCGTGCTCCATTGTCGCCACAGCAAGTGCTGTTAGAAGCAAACTAACGGTAGGCCATTTGGTTCTTTACTATAGGTCACAGTGACCCATATGAGAAAAACTAATATGCATTATGACTTGGTTATTTATAGGTATTCTTCCTGTCTGACATATGCCACCTGTTCCACTGTTTCAGGTGGAGGGCTCCTCTGACACCACAGAGAAGGTGAAGAAGAGCCTGTCCAGTTTCTTAGGAGTGATAACAGACACCCTCGCTCCTCCCCAGGACATGACCATCGACTGTGATGTCATTACGCTAGTGGCAACTCCAGCAGGCACCACAGAGGTGTATGACAGCACCAAGGTGAGGATGTTAAGACTGTGTTTAACTAATCACTGTGACCGTGTTATTCAACTAGGAGATACTATGCTGTTTTACATTTTACTGCACTTACTGATAATATACCAGAATGTATCTCAGAAATGTTGATAACATTGTTATAACTTTTCCCCCACCTGTTCAAACATGTAAGAGTGGTTAGTCTCAGAAGTGTTACTGAGCTCAAGAGCAGAGAGGATGGGTTATCCACAGACTTGTGCTTTAGGCCTAATATACACACATCAAAGAGATTACAATGTTTTTGATATCAAAATTAAATACGGTCTCTTTTTGTTGCAATACCAGGGGTGCATTCACTAGGAACAAAACGGGGAGGGGCCTACCTGAATTTGTCCTTTCCAATAGAAGTTTGTTTTCGTTGCAAAACACAACTGTTTGGACTAATGATTTCACTCCAAAACACGTTTTGTCACGAGTTACAGTGTGTGTGTTGTTCCCTAGGCTCGTCTCTACAGTCTACAAGCGGACCCTGCTACATACTGTAATGAGCCTGACGGTGAGACATTCCAACTCTCTCTTTCTTTTCGATCTGTTACTTCACTCTTCTCATTATATTCAAGAAAAGTGCCATGTAATGTCAATAACCAGGCTTCAGTGCACTCAAAACATAAAAAAGCCTACTGATTGGCAATGACAAGGGACTAAAGGCCCTATGATAACTCATTATACTCTACTCTAAATGTCTAGTCTTGAAATTCCAGACCTAGGGGAACAGCTTCTCTTGGTGACTTTGGAAAAGGAAAACATTTCCGGGCATGGTCCTCTTCAGACAGACAACTCTCCCAACAAATCACAAGTTTGGGTAGGCGGGGCTTAAAATACGATCAGAAATTGCTCATGAAATACTCTTACCATAACCTGTAGGCACACATGCCAGAACGTTGCGGTTGGAAACCAAAGTTTGCAGGCAAAACCTTTGCAGTGGTTTTAGTGAAGGTAGTTAATGCAAATTATTTTATTTTATTTATTTAACCTTTATTAGCCACTTGCGAAATGCATTCATTCAAATAACCTCTGATCTCCATCTTGTTAGCTACTATTTTGTGTCCGGGGGATGTTTACATGAGGGCAACAAGCGAATAAGGCAGTGACATAAGAAAGCCAAATTTCCCAACTCCCTTTCCTCTTTGCCAAACTAACGTAGTCTAAGGGCTCTATTCAATCTGAGAGACTACTATATGTCCTCAAATGTGCTCCATTATATATCCCAATATGATAAAACAAGCCTGAAAGCCCTCTCGTTTGATATTTCTGAAGCAAATGTGTGTTCAATTTCTATGTAGTGCCCACTGTAATCTGTAATCTTATGTGAGCATTACAATGTGGCAGTTTTATGAATTGGGCCTACCCATTAATCATGGTCAAAATGAACTGTTATTACAATGAATACAATAACTTGTCAGGACAAAACTTGGGAAGTTTGGACTTCTTATTTTCATGCAGTTAAACTGTCAAACTTTTTTATGTCTTGAGTGTGCTTTAATTGTGTGGCCTGTGTGTTGTCCTAGGTCCCCTGGAGCAGTTTGATGCGTGGCTCTCCTGCTTCAGTCTGGAGGAGAGGAAAGGAGAGATCTCTGACCTCCTGGTCAACAGCCCCTCTATCAGGGCCCTTTACACAAAAATGGTACACTTATCTAACCCTCTAACCCACTAGAGCTTAACATTATTTACCACATTAATATAATGTAACAATGCAAATTCTGTGTGTAAAGTAGCATATTATGCATTTTCATCCGTAGGTGCCAGCAGCTGTAGCCCATTCTGAATTCTGGCAGCGGTATTTCTACAAAGTCTTTCAGTTGTACCAGGTAATTCACCCACTTTATGTTTTTTTGATACAGCATGAATGGCACTCATGAACTGTCATGCACCCCTTTCTATTAAGTTAAAATGTAAACTCTGCCCCCTGCTGGACAGTTTGGAAAGGGGCCTCAGAGCTCCGGTGGGTTGGTAAAGACTCTGGGAAAACATTGAGATTAGGAAAGCAAATCTCGGCACCCAGAACCAAATCTCCTGCTACTCTATTTGAATTCAGATGCTTTCCAATGTTTCTCAACAACATCCACGCCCTCCTCTGCTAAAGCCCGTTCCCAGCCCCTCCCCCCTTTTCTGGAAAGTCCACCTGTGTTTATAATTTATATTTTATGTGCTGCATGCTGACAAAATGGAGGTATCTGACAATGTTTTTGATGCAACTATTTCACAGGTAAGCTGTGTTTTTATTAGAGAATTTTCCATATAAAATACCCATCACCACTTCATAGCACTACCTCCCTGAATACATAAAAACACAAAAAGCTGGTACTGTTCTGCTGATTGGTAATAATTATTGTGACTGACCCCCAGGAGGAGATGAGGAGAGTGGCCCTGAAGCAGAGAGCAGAACAGACTACCCACACAGAGGCTCTGGGCTGGGAGGAGGAGGATGAAGGTATGTTGGATAGTGGATTTCACAATGGTGACATTTTTTATTTTCTGGTGACTTGAAAGAAGTCAGTCAGATTAGTGCAGGTCTGGTTCATGTGACTCACTGTTCTTCCTCAGATGACTTCCTTGGCGCCACGTCTTCATCTCGCCTGGACTTCACGCCCCCATTGGAAGACCCCGCGACCCAGCTGTCCCCAGTCACCATGGCGACGGCCCCGCTCAGCCCCATCCCATCTCCGAGCGGGGAGCGCTCCTCTACCCTCTCCCTGAGCAGCGACAGTGGCAGCCTGCCCACCCAGGTGGAGTTGAGACCAGCCAAGCCACAGCCTGCAGTCGTGGAGCTGGCCCAGAAACTCAACAAGGCCAGCCTAGAGGAGAGAGAGCCAGCTGGGCAGCAGGAGGAGGAGAGGGAACAGGGGCAGCCTGAGGTTCAGGTAGAGGCCCCAGCCCAGCCTGAGCCCACAGGGAAAGCTACAGCTGAGAGAGTAACAGTTCAGGCCCCCACCACCAGACCAGAGACAGAGGGGCCCCAGGACCTGAGGGTGTTTGAGCTCAACTCTGACAGCGGGAAGTCTACACCTTCAAACAATGGCAAGAAAGGTAAAATGACATTCTATTCAGCTATTGATATGACTGTGGTTTGATTGAATAGGGCCTAAGCTGTTCATGTGTTATAGAAGAGTGCTAAGTGGTCCTATCTGACCCTGTGCCTCCCCCAACCGCTGCAGGGTCCAGCACAGATGTCAGTGAGGACTGGGAGAAGGACTTTGACCTGGACATGACAGAAGACGAGGTCCAAATGGCGCTCTCTAGAGTTGACGCTACAGGAGAGGTGGGCTATGATGTATTTTTCATAATATTTTTCTTGTTGTATTTCTTATAACCTCAAACTATAACGTGCCTTGGAAACAATTGTGTTGAACTAAATGACACGTTTTTATTTTTCAGCTGGAGGACTGGGAGAACTGGGACTGACGATTGCCGTGCCATAGTGTTTCTATCCCGCCATTAAAGCGAGTTCTCGGCAGACGAATCATGCTTAACATGTTTTACCTCCTTGTCCACGCCGTCACCATGTCACGTTTGTTCGTAGGGGAATGTCTGATGGGTTTGGACCATGTGCTGAAAGCTCTAGCAGAGCAATGGGAATCCAAGGCAATAAGATTAGTCAAGGCACAATCAGCTGTCAGTTTGTGCGTATAAGTCTCAAGGCTGATTACTCAGTACTTAGAGAATATGACACTAGTTTAGTTGGTGTTCCATTTGACTAAAGCTATTTAACATCTATGAGGATAGGTTCCCCACATAAGGGGAGCTGCTGCTCTCTCTATGTTCTGAAATGCCACTAAGTACAACGTTGCTAGTAGTTATTCAAAGTTATGAGTGGGGGGGGGGGGTTATTATTTTACTTCAGGCTACAGAATAGCCATAAACTCGTAACGCTGATTATCACGTTACATAAAATGGAGTTCTTCACATGTGATTTATTGAATGTGATTTATTATCTTGTCTATCTTATGCAAGGGAATATTCAAAATGAAATATACTTTGGCCTTCATAGAGAGCATTCATTTTGGATTCACTCAACTCTAGATACATGGCCTTGTCAAGACACATGATAGTGTGGAAAAGATATCAAAATGTTTTGACACACAAGACACTGATCTGAGTCTAAACCCAACTAATCCATGTTCTACATTTGACTTTGTCCGTTTATGTTTTAGTCTCTGGCCTGCTTACTAATTGGTGTGAACATGTGACCTCCAGAGACCATGTTTCCTTTTTATTTCCTGTCTCTGCTACACTAATGTTCACATCTATCAGTCCACATTGTCTAAAATATTCTGGGTGGGGAGGGGCTAATGTGTTGTCAATCGTCAAAAGAGAAGATGATTACGATGCAATAAAGAGGCTGCAAAAGCTTCCAGGTGCCATGGTGCCAGAGTTTTGGGCTTGGATGTCTGAGGGGGATATGGTCTGTTATTTCTGATGTAAAATAATGAATGAGTAACAACACAGACTGCTGATCCCACAACCTGCTGTGCTTAGCATGGTATTGACATATAGACTGCATAACAGCTCTGGAGTTACCAGTGCGCAGAGAGTCAATGAGGGCTTTGTCTGCTTGATTTATGTAATGATTCAGTATAGGCTAGCTTCATTCTGCAGTATCGCTTCATGCTATTCTGATATTTTATTGTAATAACTGTTATCGTCTTCGTCAGTGTAAACCGTGTTCAACACTCAAAAGCATAAATATGTAGTCTACAGATCTTTACAATTACTGCTTTTCATTTGAATATAATTACTCTGCTTTGTTTTGCATGGCAGTGCAATCACGTATGCATACAGTTGTACAGCAGATGTACTGTTTTAAGTTGTACGTTTCTGCTAGCTTGTTGTTGGATGAGGAATTACTTGTTTATAATGACTTGATGTATGTTGCATGTCTCAAGTTCTCTCTTTAAGTATTTTACTTTACATATATTTGCACTTTAAACACCAATACGTTTAAAGCAGTTTTTTAAGCTGTTATATTTTTCCTCTATTTTTCAAATGAGCATTGTCATTAAAAAGCGTATCATGCAAAAAAAAAAGTTAATGGCTGTAGTTTGAGTCTTCAGTTCTGTGTTTCTAGAAAATCATTGCTGCTGAGAAGTGAGCTTGTCAAGAGCTGAACGTTTAGGCCATTATGATGAGGTACGCCTTTGCCAGGGTAACCGTAACATCACTAGGCAGGTGTCATCGTTCTGGTTTTGCACACCACTTGGAACGTCGACAGTTTACTAACGTTGAAGGTTGCTTTTCCATAGCGGGAAACTGATACAATCCGCGTAAAAATCAACCATGAACAGGCACCACCACCACCAGACTAGAGTTTGCAAAAAGAGTTCGCTGCCGGAGTGCCATATAGGTTTAACGAAATTCATTTTAGCCGCAAAGAAGTCTCTATCTGCAACATCAACAGACATCGATGATGTCCCGGCATCTCGGTAAGTAGGCCATAGTCTACAGTCCTGTTAGCTAGGCCTAGACTACGAATCAGAGATTCAAACATGTGAAGAGTGCACGTTTTAAAAATAATCTTTTCTCACTGATAGCCAGCTGCGCAGGTGTCCCGGTAACCACTGCCTAACCGTTTGGCGTGAGGATGTTTGTTCAGCGTCCCTGGTGAACGTGCCCTCTCAGACCACGGAGAACTGAGTAGGGAGGCCGACCAGCTTGTGCTCAAAGGGAAAAAGTAGCAGTTTTAATTGCTCGTGATACAATATCAAATGCGAGTGCAATAATTATTGGAAATGGGTCAATAAACGTTAACATTTAAATCCAACCAAACTTTGTCCTTTTATAAATATATTTTTCAAATGCATTTATTGTACTGATTTCTGTATGGTATGGCTATATACTGTACCAGTGATGTTTTGCCTGGCTTTAGGATGTTTTTTTTCAAAGTAGACCACCTGGTGGCAGTGTTGTCTAATTTACCTCAAATTCAGAACATGCCTCTCCTTTCCACCCTTTTCCAATGGTTGATGTAGCAGCACTATTGTTTATCAATCTAATCCACTGGAGCTAATTCGGAATTGGCATTTATCTTTGACAGTTTACCCGTCACAAAAGACCCCAATTTTCTTTAAGTCCAAAGCAGCAATGGGTATTTGTGCAGATTACATCTTCTCTTTTTTTTTTTACTGCTATGATGGGGCAATGGCAGCCATCCTTCGTTGGAGAGATGCTGCTTGAATTTTTGTGTGTTTCCACATAAAGGGATGCATATTAACCCATAGTACATTTCATATCTGAGGTATTTTGCCTCTAGTTTCCCCTTTTTACAATGGTTGACATGAGTGTGAATGGGCTTGGCTTGTGTATGGTTCTGATTGCAGTTGTGGTGTGTAACTGCGTGAGACAGAGTGGTTAATGTAGGTCACAGAACACTTGCAGAGCCTGTTATTTTTACCCTTTTGTTTTCTAACATGGATGCTTCCCTAGCCCTCTCCAAGAAATGGCCATTATAGACATGAAGAATAGAATACACACACAAAGTATTCAGACCCCTTGACTCTTTCCACTTTGTTACCTTACAGCCTTACTCTAAAATGGATTAAATACTTTTTTTTCCTCATCAATCTACACACTATACCCCATAATGACAAAGCGAAAACAGGTTTTTAGAATTTTCTGAAAATTTATTACAAATAAAAAACTGAAATACAAAATTGAGCTCCATTAATCATCCTTGAGATGTTTCTACAACTTGATTGGAGTCCACCTGTGGTAAATTCAATTGATTGGACATGATTTGGAAAGGCACACCTATCTATATAAGGTCCTACAGTTGACAGTACATGTCAGAGCAAAAACCAAGCCATGAGGTCAAAGGAATTGTCTGTAGAGCTCTGAGACAGGATTGTGTCGAGGCAGAGATCTGTGGTAGGGTACCAAAACATTTCTGCAGCATTGAAGGTCCCCAAGAACACAGTGGCCTCCATCATTCTTAAATGGAAAAAGTTTGGAACCACCAAGACTCTTCCTAGAGCTGGCCGCCTGGCCAAACTGAGCAATCGGTGGAGAAGGGCCTTGGTCAGGAAGGTGACCAAGAACCCAATGGTCACTCTGACATAGCCCCAGAGTTATTCTGTGGAGATGGGAGAACCTTCCAGAAGGACAGTCATCTCTGCAGCACTCCACCAATCAGGCCTTTATGGTAGAGTGTCCAGACTGAAGCCACTCCTCAGTAAAAAGCACATTACAGCCCGCGTGGAGTTTGCCAAAAGGCACCTAAAGGACTCTCAAAGCGTCATGTCTGGAGGAAACCTGGCACCATCCCTACAGTGAACCATGGTGGTGGCAGCATCATGCTGTGGGGATGTTTTTCAGCGGCAGGAGACTAGTCAGGATCAAGGGAAAGATGAAAGGAGCAAAGTACAGAGAGATCAACTGGGGCGAAGGTTCACCTTCCAACAGGACAATGACCCTAAGCACACAGCCAAGACAACACAGGAGTGGCTTCGGGACAAGTCTCTGAATGTCCTTGAGAGGCCCAGCCAGAGCCTGAACTTGCCTGAAAATAGCTGTGCAGCGATGCTTGAGAGGATCTGCAAAGAAGAATGGGAGAAACTCTCAAAATACAGGTGTGCCAAGCTTGTAACGTCATACCTAAGAAGACTCGAGGCTGTAATCGCTGCCAAAGGTGCTTCAACAAAGTACTGAGTAAAAGGTCTGAATACTTATGTAAATGTGATATTTCCATTTTATACATTTGCAAAAAAACAACCTGTTTTTGCTTTTCATTTCAGGTTATTATGTGCATATTGATGAGGCAACATTTGAGAATGAGGCTGTATCGTAACAAAATGGGAAAAGTCAAGGGGTCTGAATACTTTCCGAATGCACTGTACACAAGTTTCTGTCCCTCTCGCTCTGTGTGTGTCTCTCTCTCTCTCTCTCTCACACACATACACAATCTCACACTCTCTGTGATATGACTTATCTGCACACCCATTCCACCATCCTGACACAATAGAAGATGCTGGTGGGTGTGGTTCTGGGGGGTGGAACTGGAGGATG
This sequence comes from Thymallus thymallus, assembly GCA_023634145.1. Classification (NCBI taxonomy): domain Eukaryota; kingdom Metazoa; phylum Chordata; class Actinopteri; order Salmoniformes; family Salmonidae; genus Thymallus; species Thymallus thymallus. The sequence continues at coordinate 21,658,947 of CM042405.1, read as the reverse complement.
GATAGGGGAAATGGAGAGTGACTGGGTGATACAGTCATTGATTTGTCTTGCTCTCTCTCTCTGGGTAGTGCATGGCTGTCTCCCATTTCGCTGTATATCACTACAGTTGAAAGGATTGCTTAAATGGTTGGATATAAGGTTTAGGAGAACATTTTAACTATCAGAACATTTACAATTATTTGACCCACTATTATGATAACATACATGTTACATTACCACATAAAGAACAACAATACAGAGCACCTGAATTCTCATTTAAGGTCCATGGACTCGTACGCTGAACATAGAGAGTGTATATATTACATTCTTGAAACTATTACCTCTTTGAGCCCTTTAGTCAGCAGTAGTGCTCTGTAGGAATTTCCTGTAAGGAATGACTGCTCCCTTGACTTAGTGGTATTTAGACATTGGTACTACACTTGTTAATGCTAAGTACAGCCTGTTAGCAGTAGCTACTGACTATGGAATGGAATGTAAGCAATGTAGGCTACTGTAGTTCTATTAGAAATTAGACTGAGCTCAGAGTCCTCCTATTACAGTAATAAATAAACAAATAAGAAAGATTAGATAAATGGGTTGTAATAAAATACAGTAATATAGCCTACCGTACCATCCAGTGAGAGCAACATGGTAGCTACATTCTCTAGATTATCCTATTCTGTCTACACTGCTGCTGAAGCTGCACTCCCTAGTCTGCTGTTGGCCACGCCCAAAATGCACAGCTATTTTTAGCAAGGCTGCATCTTTATGAAGTAAAGTACCATTTATTTGGACAGTTCATGTTTTTGCTTGCAAGAAGATAAACATAAATAACGTGACACAGTTGTCTTTAGCCTATACCAAGATAGTCCACTGAATCCCCTCCAAAGTGGCATAGTGCAGTATTCCCTCCTATTCTTCAAAAGTGCTCTGCCTCTCTATTTTCTTACCATCTCTCTGTCCCCCTTTCTCTCTGTGACACACACACACACACACACAAAGAGAGAGAGCGGGGTAGTCACGATGAGGTCATTGTCTTGAGTCTGAGTATTATGCTGGGCACCCTAAAGGGAGAAACCCTGTAACCTCAATGCCTTTCAACAGGCACAAAAGACTCCAATTGGGGGAGGAGGTTGAGCACTATGGAATGTGTAATCAGGGCTTGGAGACTAGATCTCCAAATTCATATAGCTGTGTGTGTGAAAAAGTGCATGTGAATGTACATGTAGGAGTGTGTTCTCTGTTGCTTTCAAGCTAATTTCATCTACACGCACAGAGACTTGACTATTAGCGATTCCTTTGATGAAAATGAGTGCGTATGGCGAATTGTCTCAAACAATCTGACATGTTTCAAGTTAGCACTCACTAGACTACATGGTAGGGAGACAGACTAATTGACTAAGGTCTCTGTTGACTCTTGAAGGGCTCTTGAGATGCTTTTCTTTCCAAACAAACTTAGCATTTTCCAAAGTTCAGTGGGACGGGCCACTTTGTTTGTGCTAAGTGGTGTTGGAGAGGAATGTGGGTTTGAGTTTGACAGGGCTGCGGAAGGGACGGGGGGAGCTATGATATCTCCCCCTCCGTTCAGATTTAAGGTCAGGACAGAGGGGCTCCTCTGTAACCACGTCAGGAGATTACTCTGCCTGCTGCCAAAACAAATGTTTACTTAAAAACCCCTCTTTTATTCTTTACGTCTCTGTTCCCTCTCTCCCAGCGTATGGTGAAGTGGGGTTTCCTTCTCTTTGCACAGGCACAATGAGGGTTAGATTAATGATTCTCATCAAGGTGAAGTTGCTTCTACGTTTCTGGAGGGTTTGTGTGTTCTTATTGTAAGCAAACATGTAGCCTAGATATGTACAGTATGTACTCTCATGAACATATGCTTTTTTATGTTTGTGCATGCTTTAAAGAGTGTGACCATATGCGTATGTATGACTGTGTGCGGTGTGTGTGTGTGTGTGTGTGTGTCTGTGCATATTCCTATTAGATCTGGGCGATATGGACAAAAATCCATAGCGTGATAAATCTGCGATAAATTACAATGCATTTATTTTTGGGGGAGGTGCTAGAGCTGGGGGATATGGACAAAAGTCATATCACGATAAATGTAACACATTTTCTCAATAAAAAAATACAACAATTACAAATGTTTTTAATTAACATTTACTTTACATTAGCGGTAGGGCTCTAGACATTTCTTCCAGTGCCAAGTAAGACAGCTGAGATGGTAAACTATTTAAAAAAGTAAACTATTTCATCTAACATAACCAGGAAATGCATGAATGATATTATATTTTGACATGCAACCTGTCAAAATAGGATCCAGAATGATCAGATTTATTTTTTTCTCTTCAGAGAATTTTCTGACATCTTTGTGCATATTGTCCTATAGGCTATATTATTCACCACCTGAGGAAGTGGGAACTCAAAACACTTAGCTAGATTGCTAACTCTAAATAGGATATTGTTGCTAATTAGCCATGTAGGCTAATTGATTAATCTATCAGTATATGTAGGCTAATGTCCTACAAAAACTTTCCAGCGCTAGGCCTAGGCTACTTGATGTAGGCCTATTCACTGTAAATGGCACTCTCCACTCCGCTCCGTTCCACGCATCAAAACAATACTACATAGCCTACAACGGTTGTAAATGGGTGCCATGAACTAAAAATTAAGAGATAAGAAATACATGAAATATACTCACAAAAAACTGTTACTCCTCTGTAACTAGAACAACAGTAGTTGCTTTGAAAACTGTATTTTTCCCGCAATAACATTTTGAGCAACGGTCATACGTTTGTGCTTCTCAGAATGCATCTGCCCCTCCGTGTCACAGTGGGAGTGAGAGTCAGCAGGTGACAGCCAAACAGGGACAGGCAGAGACTTTCATATTAGGAATCAACATACAGTCGTATGCAAAAGTTTGGGCACCCCTGACAATTTCCATGATTTCCATTTATAAATAATTGGGTGTTTGGATCAGCAATTTCATTTTGATCTATCAAATAACTGATGGACACAGTAATATTTCAGTAGTGAAATGAGGTTTATTGGATTAACAGAAAATGTGGAATTATCATCAAAACGAAATTAGACAGGTGCATAAATTTGGGCACCCCAAAAGAAAAATCACATCAGTATTTAGTAGAGCCTCCTTTTGCTAAAATAACAGCCTCTAGACGCTTCCTAAAGCCTCTAATGAGTGTCTGGATTCTGGATGAAGGTATTTTGGACCATTCCTCCTTACAAAACATCTCCAGTTCAGTTAGGTTTGATGGTTGCCGAGCATGGACAGCCCGCTTCAAATCATCCCACAGATTCAATGATATTCAGGTCTGGGGACTGGGATGGCCATTCCAGAACATTGTACTTGTTCCTCTGCATAAATGCCCGGGTAGATTTTGAGCAGTGTTTTGGGTCGTTGTCTTGTTGAAATATCCAGCCCCGGCGTAACTTCAACTTTGTGACTGATTCTTCAACATTCAACATTACTGCTGATATTGACTGGAATCTTGGAACGCTGTGTTCTTTTGCCGCCATGCATAACGCCCCTTGTTATGACCAAATAACTCAATCTTTGTTTCATCAGTCCACAGCACCTTATTCCAAAATGAAGCTGGCTTGTCCAAATGTGCGTTTGTGGCGTGTTTGCAGAAAAGGCTTCTTCCGCATCACTCGCCCGTACAGCTTCTCCTTGTGCAAAGTGCGCTGAATTGTTGAACGATGCACAGTGACACCATCTGCAGAAAGATGATGTTGTAGGTCTTTGGAGGTGGTCTGTGGGCTGTTTTTGACCTTTCTCACCATCCTTCGCCTTTGCCTCTCTGATATTTTACTTGGCCTGCCACTTCTGGCCTTAACAAGAACTGTGCCTGTGGTCTTCCATTTCCTCACTATGTTCCTCACAGTGGACACTGACAGCTTACATCTCTGCGATAGCTTTTTGTAGCCTTCCCCTAAACCATAATGTTGAACAATCTTTGTTTTCAGGTCATTTGAGAGTTGTTTTGAGGCCCCCATGTTGCCACTCTTCAGATGAGAGTCAAAGAGAACAACAACTTGCAATTGGCCACCTTAAATTATTTGCACATCATAATTTGCACATTTTTTTCATTCCTGTGTTAATAATGATAATTCTGTAATTTATGTCACCACTATAGTCTATTTATTGTTCTACCTCTTAACCTTACTGCATTTTTGCACTACATTTTGCACTCTGTACATAGATTTTTCTATTGTGTTTTTGACTGTTTGTTTAATGTGTAACTCTGTGTTGTTATTTGTCACACTGCTTTGCTTTGTCTTGGCCAGGTCACAGTTGCAAATGAGAACTTGTTCTCAACTGACCTACCTGGTTAAATAAAGGTGAAATAAAAAAAAATAAAAAAAATACCTTTTCTCATGATTGGATGCACTTGTCTATGAAGTTCAAGGCTTAATGAGCTCACCAAACCAATTGTGTGTTCCAATTAATCAGTGCTAAGTAGTTACAGGTATTCAAATCAACAGAATGACAAGGGTGCCCAAATTTTTGCATAGCCTATTTTTCACATCTGATTTAATTTCATACAACTTAATATTGCTGCACTAAAAATATTTGTCTGGACAATACCCCAGTACTCAGCTTTTATTAGAAAATGAATGGCATGCCACTGTGATCATTTTCTGTGACGACAGAGTAAATTATTATGGAGCATCAGAGGGGTGCCCAAACTTTTGCATACGACTGTAATGCATATACAGTGGCAAGAAAAAGTGGTTTATAATTGCCTGGATTTCTGCATAAATTGGTCATAAAACTTTATCTGATCTTCATCTATTTTTTATTTAACCAGGCAAGTCAGTTAAGAACAAATTCTTATTTACAATGACGGCCTACACCGGCCAAACTTGGACGACGCTGGGCCAATTGTGTGCCGCCCTATGGGACTCCAAATTACGGCCAGTTGTGATATAGTCTGGATTCAAACCAGGTTGTCTGTAGTGACACCTCTAGCACTGAGATGCAGTGCCTTAGACCACTGCGCCACTTGGGAGCCCAGTCACAACAATAGGCAAACACAGTCTGCTTAAACTAATAACACACAAACAATTATTTGTTTTCATGTCTTTATTGAACACACCATGTAAACATTCACATTGCAGGGTGGGAAAGAAGTGTATTTTCTTCTGTTGAAGCCATTCTGTTGTTGATATACTTCTGTGTTTTGGGTCGTTGTCCTGTTGCATCACCCAACTTCTGTTTAGCTTTCTTCCGTCGTTGATAGCAAGCTACCCAGGCCCTGAGGCAGCAAAGCAGCCCCAAACCATGGTGCTCCCTCCACCATACTTTACAGTTGGGATGAGGTTTTGATGTTGGTGTGCTCTGCCTTTTTTTCTCCACACATAGTGTTGTGTGTTCCTTCCTTGCTAACAACTACATTTTAGTTGAATCTGTCCACAGAATATTTTGCCAGTAGCGCTGTGGAACATCCAGGTGCTCTTTTGCGAACTTCAGATATGCAGCAATGTTTTTTTTGGTGTCCTCCCTTGAACATCATTCTTTTTTAGTGTTTGACGTATCGTAGACTCGTCAAAAGAGATGTTAACGTGTTCCAGAGATTTTTGTAAGTCTTTGGCTGACACTCTAGGATTCTTGTTAACCTCATTGAGCGTTCTGCGCTGTGCTCTTGCAGTCATCTTTGCAGGACGGCCACTCCTAGGGAGAGTAGCAACAGTGCTGAACTTTCTCCATTTATAGACTATTTGTCTTAGAGAAACTTTTGTAACCCTTTCCATTTTTATGCAAGTCAACAATTCTTAATCTTAGGTCTTCTGAGATCTCTTTTGTTTGAGGCATGATTCACATCAGGCAATGGTTTTTGTGAATAGTAAACTCAAATTTTGTGAGTGTTTTTATAGGGCAGGGCAGCTCTAACCAACATCTCCAATCTCGTCTCATTGATTGGACTCCAGGTTAGCTGACTCCCGACTCCAATTAGCTTTTGGAGAAGTTATTAGCCTAGGGGTTCACATACTTTTTCCAACCTGCACTGTGAATGTTTACATTCTGTATTCAATATAGACAAGAAAAATACAATAGTCTGTGTGTTATCAGTTTAAGCACTGTGTTTGTCTATTGTGGTTACTTAGATGAAGATCAGATCAAATGTTATGACCAATTTATGCAGAAATCCAGGTAATTCTAAAGGGTTTACATACTTTTTCTTGCCACTGTATTACTGTTGACCAAATAATGGTTTTAGAACAATCTACAGGAACGTTGTGTAGCAAAATCGTCCCAGCTATAGTAGACAGCCCTCTCCGACTGACCAGTCCAGTGACCTCTGTCCTGTTCCAGTTCCTCTCTCTGTCCCTCCACTCTGAACGTTCCGTCCCTCCTTCCTGCTCCATTTTTCTCCCTTTCATCCATTCATTCACGTATTACCGTCCCCAGACTCCTATCTTCTGATCTGGGACACCAGCAGACCCATTCATGTCTCACACACTGTTTCATTCCCTGCTCTCATCAGCCAGACAGTAATAGAGTATGAGAGTGTTGCTGTGGAGCTGCAGTGTGGAGCGAAAGGCCAGTCTCTGTCTAGCCTAATTTCACTGGCTGCAGTGAGGCGGATTAAACTGTCAAAGCTTGACCATCGCCGCCGTTATTCAACAAATTATGGCTGACACAAGCTATTATATAAATTTGCCACATAAATTGCAGAGGAAAAACGGTACAGAGTACCTGTCAAAGGATGGGTATGTTATCAGAACCTCTTGTTGCCTGTGAGGTGAGGTTACGCCAGATAATTGATATATGTATTGTACCCCAGACTTTCCAAATTGTTTAGAGGATACCTTCTACTGTATACGTTGAGGTTAGAGTTAGAGGGGCAGGATCTATGCGGTGTCCCTTGGTTTCTGCCATGTCTCAGCAAGTCTAAGTCTGTGCTCAAGGCCAGGATCACCTCACCTTATTAAACTAGAGTGAACCAGGTCCACTTACCCTAACATCAAGAGCTTTTTAGCTGGCACTGAGAGAGGCCAGTGGCCACCCACATCATATGGACATCGGGTGGATCGAATGGAATGCCAGTGACCTTTCTTATATCTTGAGGTTGTGTGTGTGTGTGTGTGTGTGTGTGCATGTCTCCTTGTGTGTGTCTATGTGTGTCCTTGGGTGTGTGTGTGTGCGTGTGCATGTGTATATGTGTGTATGTGTGTTTGTGTGTGTGTTCTGAGAAAGAGGCTAGTGATATGGTGTGATTTAGTGTGGAGTGTAACACCCAGACAGCTGGATGAAAATGAGCTTGGCATTAGCATGATCACTCATCTAACGAGGAAACCTTTTCCAAGCTCACCTTTTAAAGCTAATGAATTCATAATTTAGAATTTGAAAAATAAACAAGGATCCACCTGCATTAACTTTATATTGAGAGACCTGCCATGTGTGAACAGCTAAAGGTTAATGATTGACATGCCGTTGTCATGCTGATGAACAGCCCAACCTGCCTATCCAGGGGATCTGATTGACACAACCATAATGCCATCTGCCCCTCGACAAGATTACACCAGACTGGGCCAAGAAATCCTCCAGCAGACCAGATTAAATATGAAATATTGGGCAGGAATGGCTGTGTGCTCTCTCTCTCTCCCTCTCTCTCTCTCTCTCTCTCCCTCTCTCTCTCTCCCTCTCCCTCTCCCTCTGTCCCTCTTAGTTTTATATTTCTGCCCCCTTGTTTCTTCATTTTCTGCATCAGACACATTCTGGGATTCTATTGGGCTGCTTTGCCCAAACTGTATGTTTTAGAGTCTTATTGTGTGTGTATTTCTGTTTGTTTGGGTCTGTCTGTGTCGTTAGAGATCCTGTCTTGAATCTAGACAGCTCTTCTCCTACCCTACTCTCTTTAAACTTGAATGCAGTCTTATTCCTGTCCCTCTGCTTGTTGGTGGTTGATTTTTACCGGGTACAGAAAAACAAAGAGTAAAGCCACTGGAGAGATGAGCACTTTAGAGGAGAATGGTTACCATAGAAACTGTGCTTTTCTGTTCCCTCCCTGTTTGATGTTATTCATTTTCCTGTAACGGTGTGCACAAATTAGCATAACCCACCCCTGTTCCACTCCCCTGTTCAACTCCACCCATATGGGCTTGAGAGTGATCGCTTCGGAATGAGCCTCATTCTGGAATCCTGCCACTGTTGCTGTTGAGCCACTGCTCAGCAATGGGACAGACTGTCATGTACATTGACTGTGGTCAAAATAGTCTCTGGTCATTACTGATACTATACAACATTTTCAGACACCTTCAAGCTCTCACATGAGGTATACAGAGCTATACACTAATACAGTGCACTCGGAAACTATTCAGACCCCTTTACAACCTTATTCTAAAATGGATTTCATAGTTTTTTCCCTCATCAATCTACACACAATACCCCATAATGACAAAGCATGTAAATATCACATTTACAATAGTATTCAGACCCTTTACTCAGTACTTTGTTGAAGCACCTTTGGCAACAATTACAGCCTTGAGTCTTCTTGGGTATGACGCTACAAGCTTGGCACACCTGTATTTGGAGAGTTTCTCCAATTCTCTGCAGATCCTCTCAAGCTCTGTCAGGTTGGATGGGGAGCGTCGCTGCACAGCTATTTTCAGGTCTCTCCAGAGATGTTCTGAGTGGCCCAGCCAGTCCGGGTTCTGGCTGGGCCACTCAAGGACATTCAGAGACTTGTCCCGAAGCCACTCCTACGCTGTCTTGTCAGTGTGCTTAGGGTCGTTGTCCTGTTGGAAGGTGATCCTTCGCCTCAGTCTGAGGTCCTGAGTGCTATGGAGCAGGTTTTTATCAAGGATCTCTCTGTACTTTGCTCAGTTCATCTTTCCCTCGATCTTGACTAGTCTTCAAGTCCTTGCCGCTGAAAAACATCCCCACAGCATCATGCTGCTTCCACCATGCTGTAGGGATGGTGCCAGGTTTTCTCCAGACGTGACGCTTGACATTCAGGCCAAAGAGTTCAATCTTGGTTTCATCAGACCAGATAATCTTCTTTCTCATGGTCTGAGAGTCCTTTAGGTGCCTTTTGGCAAACTCCAAGCCGGCTGTCATGTGCCTTTTACTGAGGAGTGGCTTCCGTCTGGCCACTCTACCATAAAGACCTGATTGGTGGAGTAATGCAGAGGTGGTTGTCCTTCTCCCATCTCCATAGAGGAACTCTAGGGCTCTGTCAGAGTGGCCATCGGGTTCTTGGTCACCTCCCTGACCAAGGCCCTTCTCCCTTCGATTGCTCAGTTTGGCCGGGCGGCCAGCTCTAGGAAGAGTCTTGGTGGTTCCAAACTTCTTCCATTTAAGAATGACCGAGGCCACTGTGTTCTTTGGGACCTTCAATGCTGCAGAAATGTTTTGGTACCCTTCCCCAGATCTGTGCCTTGACACAATCCTGTCTCTGAGCTCTACGGACAATTCCTTCAACCTCATGGCTTAGTTTTTGCTCTGACATGCACTGTCAACTGTGGGACCTTATATATACAGGTGGGTGCCTTTCCAAATCATGTTCAATCAATGGAATTTACCACAGGTGGACTCAAGTTGTAGAAATATCAAGGATGATCAATGAAAACAGGATACACCTGAGTTCAATTTCGGGTCTCATAGTAAAGGGTCTAAATACTTATGTAAATAAGGTATTAATTTTTTGCAAACATTTATACAAATCTGTTTTCACTTGTTATTATAGGGTATTGTGTGTAGATTGATAAGACAATTTTAGAATAAGGTTGTAACGTAACAAAATGTGGGAAAAGAGAAGGGGTCTGAATACTTTCTGAATGCACTCTATATACTGAACAAAAATATAAACACAACATGTAAAGTGTTGGTCCCATGTTTCATGAGCTGAAAATATTTTTCCTGTTTACATCCCTGTGTGCTGGGGACAATAAAAGGCCACTAAAATGTGTGCTTTTGTCACACAACACAACGCCACAGATGTCTCAGGTTTTGAGTGAGCGTGCAATTGGCGTGCTGACTTCAGGAATATCCACCAGAGCTTTTGCCAGAGAATTGACTGAGAGAATTTCTGATGTTATTTTGGAGAATTTGGCAGCACGTCCAACCGGCCTCATAACCCCAAACCATGTGTAACCATGCCAGCCCAGGACCTCCACATCCGGCTTCTTCACATGTGGGATCGTCTGAGACCAGCCACCTGGACAGCTGATGACACCCTGGGTTTGCACAACCAAAGAATTTCTGCACAAACTGACAGAAACTATCTCAGGGATGCTCATCTGCGCGTCCGTCATGTTCACCAGGGCCTTGACCTGACTGCAGTTTGGCATTGTAATTAGAGTGGGCAAATGCTCACATTTTATGGCCACTGGCACGCTGGAGAAGTGTGCTCTTCACGGATGAATCCCGGTTTTAACTATACCGGGCGTGTTTGGCATCATGTGGGCAAGCAATTTGCTGATGTCAATGTTGGTGGCGGTGGTGTGCAGGCACACGAACACAATTGCAATTATCAATGGCAATTTTTTACGTACAGAGATACTGTGACGAGATCCTGAGGCCCATTGTCGTGCCATTCATCCGCTGCCATCACCTCATGTTTCAGCATGATAATACACAGCCCCATGTCGCAATGATCTGTACACAGTTCCTGGAAGCTGAAAATGTCCCAGTTCTTTCATTGCCTGCATACTCACCAGAGATGTCACCCATTGAGCATGTTTGGGATGCTCTGGATTGACGTGTACGACAGCGTGTTCCAGTTCCCACCAATATCCAGCAACTTCACACAGCCATTGAAGAGGAGTGGGACAACATTTAACAGGCCACAATCAGCCTGATCAACTCTATATGAAGGAGATGTCGCGCTGCATAAGGCAAACGGTGGTCACACCAGATACTGACTGGTTTTCTGATCCACTCAACTACTTAAAAAAAAAAAAGGTATCTGTTACCAACCGATGCATATCTGTATTCCCAGTCATGTGAAATCCATAGATTTCCTCTTATTAAATGTAACTCAGTAAAAATCTGTGAAATTGTTGCATGTTGCGTTTGTGTTCAGTGTAGTATGCGTTTTAAGACAGTTATTCCAGATAGTTTATGAACACAGTGTTGTACGTGGCTTATTACTTCTCACCTGCTGTGGATTTTCTGCTTTGGTGGATGAATTAAAGTCTTCTTTCTTTAATGTGTGGGGGGGGGGGGGGGTGATGGCTGGCTCAGAGAGAGCTTTCTTCAAATAGCTAAAGAGATCCAAATATGTGTTACTGTGCCCCCTCTGAGCTCTTGCACACATGGTTTCTGTTTTCACATCTTTGTTGAAGTTGTACAGTGTCTGTCTGTGTCTCAGTTTTTCATCAGCTAATTACAGTTCTCACTATGTCTGTGGATTCTATGTTTCATCAGTCAGATCCTACATTCACATCTGTTGCATCACACACAATTAGTCATAATAAAACCTTTCTATGCGGCCACTCTGTTATCATGCCTGTTTAGGCCCTTTGTGAGAGGGTTGGTGGACAGTCCACTTATTTGGCTCCATTCCATGTCCATTGTGACCTAATTCTCTGTCTGTCCTGTCTGTCCTGTCTCTCACTCTCTCTCTAGCTCTCTTCTCCCGCCCCTCTGTGACCTAGACCCTCATTAGGCCTGGGGTGCCAAGCCTCTCCTGAGCTCCATCATGTGGTACAATCAAATTGCCATTGGAAACAGAGGCCTCACTTACCACCCAGGCATCTGGAGAATGCTCCTTATAACCAGCCAATAGTATCACACAAAGAGCTCCTTTTCCATTCCTGTATCGCCCTAAAGGCGCTGTGGTGAACGGGTTGTTTTTGTCCTCCTCATGTAATGTCCTAGAGCTATGCAACTATTTCCCTATATGGCTTACAGAGCTTTATCCTGCCTTCACCCAAAGTTTTCACTCTATCCTCAATATCCTCAATTGGCCTATGGTACTAGGCAGTGAACTGCACTGCGAGGGATGATGGTAAATGCATTAAGATGGAAGCCTTAGGATATAGGCTACTCAACACCTTTACAGCGTGGCACACGACTGGTACAGTGTATTCCATTGTTAGCCATACACTGAATGGCACAATCAGAGGGCTGTGAATGAAAAATGGGCCACATGGTTTCTCTATTACATCATTGGATAATTAACGACTGCCTATTGTGTAATCATTGATCTAACTGAGGCTGTCTTGGAGGATTGTATACCTCGTCATGAACCTGAATGCTAGGGAACATCAGGAGGACTGCGTGTGTGTGTGTGTGTGTGTGTGTGCGTGGTTGTGTCTTTGGGGGATGAGCTTATCCAACAATTATTTTCCATTCTTCATTCCAGCAGTCCAGAACTAGAGGATAAAGCTGGGGAGGGAAAGAGGAGGGAGGGGGCTTGTGAACAAGGCCCTAAACTTTTTATTACCTGACCATTTCCCTTTTAAATGACACATTTATATTCATAGTGCTGCCACTAAAATAAATACCAAGTCCTTTGAAGGTTAATGAAATAGCTGTGGCGTGCTCCCACAATGATCGGCCAGTACAGAGCTGCCTCTGGCTGCCATGGCAACGCACCCACCGTTGATTTATATTGCTGATAATTAGGAGCACATACGACGGAGCCTGCAGGTGTGGACACACTCACACACACACACACATACCCAAACAGACTACACTAACACACAGATGCAAACCACAAAAACTCATTATAAAAAGTCAAATTGCAGCTCACCGGCGTTAATACCAACCAGACGGACAGACAAGACTAGTCTGGAGAAGAGCCTCCTTCATTGGTCTATAGAAACAATACACCCTTTTATTGATCAGAACAAGCTGATTATTTTGGGCAAGCTCAATCCAATACAATACAGCACTCATGTATAGTATGGATATACCTACTGCTGTCACATAACCCTCCGGTACTGTTGTTCGTTCCGTGCACCAGTTCCGGAGGTCTGCCTCATTACGCACACCTGGTTCCCATTCCTCCCTGATTAGGATTGTTATATATGTGCCCTCTGTTACCATTGTCGATTATTGTTACTATGTCCATTGGTCATGTGAGTACCTCTACTTTGTTGTTTTGGCCGCTTGTATTGTGCATGTCTGATTACGTCTCTCGTCCCGTGTTGTATCATTGTGCACTTGTGTTTTCGGGTTTCGTCCCGTGTATTTATTACGAGTCTCACCCCGTGTATTTATTACGAGTCTCACCCCTTGTATTTATTACGAGTCTCACCCCGTGTATTTATTACTAGTCTTACCCCGTGTATTTATTTACGAGTCTCACCCGTGTATTTATTACGAGTCTCACCCCGTGTATTTATTACGAGTCTCACCCCGTGTATTTATTACGAGTCTCACCCTGTGTATTTACTCAAGGTACTCCTTTCTCTTTTGTTTGTGTTTTGTATACGTGGTTTAATTTGGGTAGAAATAAAAAACCCTATTATACATTCCTGTCTCCCGATCATTATACCAATGTCACAGAATAATCAACATCCAAAAGGGAGACAGTGGGAATGGCCCGTTTAAAATCGCTGCAACTGGTCCGTCCGATGGCGCCGCAATTTCAGCAGCTGCAACTGGTCCATCAGACGCCGCCGCAACTTAGGCAGCAGCAACTGACCTGTCCCACGACGACGCAACTTCGGCAGCTGCAACGGGTCCTGACCGACCCGCACTGTGTTCATGTGGTTGTCCTCGAGGCCGGTGTCGTCCCGCTGTTGGTACAGCGTGTTGGGGGGGGGATACTGTCACGGATCCCTCCGGTACTGTTGCTGATTCCGTGCACCGGTTCAGGAGGTCTATGTCACTGGCCTCTAGGAGTGATTGAACTGCCTCATTATGCACAATACGCAGCACGAAAGCCAAAACAACAAAGCACAGGTACTCACAGGCACAACGGACATGGAAACAATCATGAACAACCAAATGGTGAAACAAAGGGCACAATTATACAATCACTAATCAGTGGGGAATGGGCACCAGGTGTGCGTAATGAGTTCAGTGCCTAGAGGCCGGTGGCGTAGACCTCCGAAACTGGTGCACGGAATGAGCAACAGTACCGGAGGGATCCGTGACAGTAACCCCCCCCCCCCGACGACACCGGCCTCGAGGACATTATACCAACGTGATATCTGCAACCACCTCCGATAATCTGTAAAGGAACATGTCGAACGACTCCAGTCAGTCTGCGGATGGGAGGAGTCTTCCAGAGGTTGTGTAGTATTGTCTTCCTCTCCATACTCCGTAATGCAGTCGCAGCAGACTAATCCTGATCAGAGGTTTAAGGTAAGACCCAGATGTAGACAGTGTCGAAGTAACAAAAGTTTAATATTCGAACAGGGGCAAGTAAAAGGACAGGCAGAGGTCAGTAATCCAGATAGGTGGGGCAAAGGTACAAGATAGCAGGCGGGGTCAGGGTCAGGGTGGGCAGAATGGTCAAAACCGGGAAAACTAGAAAACAGGAACTTTAGAAAAGACAGGAGCAAGGGGAAAAACACTGGTAGTCTTGACAAACTAAACGAACTGGCAACAGACAAACAGAGAACACAGGTATAAATACACTGGGGATAATGGGGAAGATGGGCGACACCTGGAGGGGGCTGGAGACAATCACAAAGACCGGTGAAACAGATCAGGGTGTGACAGTACGCCATCAGACGGGGGAAGAGCCGTGACAAAGTCCAGGGATATGTGGGACCGGCAGAGGTTGAAGGAGACCAGCCGGAGCTTGCCAAGGAGTCTTGTTGTGTGAACAGATCGACGAACGCAGAGACGTCAGAAAGCATGGTAGGCCACCAGAAGCGTTGTCGCACAAAGGCCAGGGTCCGACGAGAGCCCGGAATGAACGAACGCGTCAGGCCCCCCCCCCCATTCCAGAGGTTGTGTAGTATTGTCATCACTAGATTGATGATGGGGGCCACCACAAGGCCAAGTGCTCATCTTTCATCAGACCGGTTTATCTAAAAAAAAAAAAGTGCACCCCCCCCCCCCCCCCCCTCCCCCCTCCACAGTAAAAAGTGCACATCACAAAGTCTGAAACCATAACAAAAAATGATGGATGATGATGTGAAATGCGACCTTTCTTTTTGCATTTTTCTGTTGATCCCTCCTTTCCTCCAACCCACTGCATGTCTGATCTGATTTTGCCTGGAAGAAATGAGAAGGAAGAGAGGGGGGCGGGGCGGGGCGGGGCGGGGGGGCTCTGTGTGAGTATGTGGTGTATGGGGGATGAGGGAGGAAGGGTGTATATTTGGGAGAGTAGTGGGTGGTTATCCTAAGTGAAACCATATTATATGACATCCCAGATGGCCTTAGTGGTAATCAGTTAGGTGTTTTCTCTCTGAGACTTGATGTGAGTCTGGAGGAGGAGGGGGTTTAAGGGCGTGGAGCTCTATTCTGTCTCAGACCTTTCTCCAGACGTGAGATAAATATGGAGCATATTTCATGTGGGATTGGGGATCTGTCCCCCCTGTTGCTTGTCTCCTTAAAATGTTGCGGTTTTATAGAGGGAGATAAAGCAATGGAGAAATATGAGGAGAGATGGCAGCCAGGAGCCTGTGAACTATCCTCGCCACAGCAGACACACACACACACACATTCCAAACGTCACCTATTGTCCCACAGACCAACACAATGACAGCCCTCACATACCAAGTCCCACATTAATACCATACCACAAACTCCCAGTCTCACACTCAACATACCATAACCATACCAACTGTCCCAGTCCCATAGCTTCTAAACCACATGTGGCAAACTCATTCCACAGAGGGCTGAGTGTCTGTGGGTTTTCACTCCTCCCTTGTACTTGATTGATTAAATAAGGTAATTAATTAGTAAGGAACTCCCCTCACCTGGTTGTCTATGGCTTAATTGAAAGTAAAAAACCTGCAGACACTAAGCCCTCCATGGAAGGAGTTTGACACCCCTGTTCTAAACAAACAGGGCCTAAATCCTGACCCTTTAAATGCTGACTGAGTTTACCATACTTTACTGTAGCAATCCACCAGACAACAACGTGACAACAAACCCCTCCACCCAATCCCTGCCTCCTGTCCCTCCTTGTTGTTTTATTGCTTCTGAACAAGCCTTGCATATTTTGCTTCATTGACAAGACACTTTTCATTCCAGCCCTTCCCTGCGCCCCTCTCTCTCTCTCTCCCCCTCACACTCACAATGTATCCATCCCATTATCTGCATAATAAAGTATTGGAAATTAAACTTCACAGATGGTTTGCTGGATATCCATACTCATAAGAAAGCTGTTTTTTTGTCTGTATGGAGCCTATACGTTAATGTCTTTATGGGTTACACACGTATGGAAGTGTTTACATCCAACCAACATTTCTTGAGGCCCAGAGCCACTTGAGGCCTGTCACATGAGGAGTGGTGGAGAAAAGGAGATTATTTTTCACAATCACAAAATTATGGAATGATCTGTTCGTAAAGACACATTTCCCTCTGACCACATCTCTTGATCTCTATGTGTTATGCAAATTATCTCTCTCTCTCTCTCTGTCATCTGGCATGTGCTCAGGCTCTCCTGACTTCAGGATACCCCATTGGAAAACAATCAAAGTTTATCTACTTTCTTTCTTTCTCCGGAATTCCACTTTCTCTCCTTATCTGGTTTCAGGCATATCTCCCTTTCACTCCTTCAAGTGAGACATGTCATTGGCATACATGAATAAGAGAGGAATTCTTCACTTATCTCTATCTCAGTCCTGCTCTCCGTCTCTGATAGAAAGAAAGTGCTAATTGTTTTTCATGTGGTGAAGGGAGTAAACTAGTCTTGGTACCAGTCTGTTTAGCTATCATTCCACTGCTTGACACTCCTGTCATGCTAAATAGTTTGCATATGACACGGAGTAGAAGTAGTGAAATGTTAACTAAACAGACTGGTACCCAGGCAAGGAGTAACCTACAAGTTATCTTTTGACTATCTGATTTTCCAGGAGGGTGAAATAGATGGGGGAAGCACAGAATTACAGGAGTGACATTACACAGTCACCATTCCCTGGCACATGGTTTTAGTTTTCCTAGCCCTGTTGAACCAGTAACTATGCATGTCTGACAATTAATCCACAGATAAAAGGGGAAAGCTAGTTTCTAGTAATTTCTTCTTCTTCTTCTTCTTCTTCTTCTTCTTCTTCTTCTTCTTCTTCTTCTTCTTCTTCTTCTTCTTCTTCTTCTTCTTCTTCTTCTTCTTCTTCTTCTTCTTCTTCTTCTTCTTCTTCTTCTTCTTCTTCTTCTTCTTCGGACTTTATATGGAGGTTGGCAACCAACTTTAAGGTGCATTACCACAACCAACTGGACTGGACTGTTGACCTCAGTTCATCTTTCACTCACGTGGGTATATGCTCCTAAAGACGAATGGGGAGATGGGAGAGGCGGGACTTGCAGTGCGTCAAGCGTTAAAAAAATAGAACCAAGTTCTATTTTACCGCCTGGCTATGCAGGCGCTCGTTGACGCGCGCGAGCAGTTTGATTGAATAAGTTGTATGTGTAAATGTATTTTGCAATGCTCACGCACGTAACGCGAGCGGTGTGGTCAGCATGTTAGCGTAATCGGACTTTCTTTAAATTCGGAAAATGTACTCTTGTCTTCATACCGTATATAATTTGTCCTTGCTCTACTATAGGCCCACTCATGTTCAGTGGGACATCCCTCTACTATGTGTTGCTTTTGCTGCTTTCAAGCAGTAGATCAAGGTGTAGCCTTGACCATAGGTAGCTCCTCCACCCAGTCATAGTGACTATCTAATGTTCTAACACCATGTGCTTCATCAATACAAGGTGTAGCTAATCTGATTTGTGTTATATTAAACAAACTAAAACATGTGTGGGAGAGGGCCAGCCTATCGGTGAAGGAATGACTGTACTCTCTGAGGCTCTCCACACCCCCGCCCTGCTTTGGCAGGGCCTGATACACACAGCTGAGGGGTTGAGTCTGGGGGGAGTGCAGAAGGATGGCTTTATTAACTCAGTATAATGGTCCAATCTGCCCATGAAGCCCCCCTCCCTTCCCTCCCCTAACTCACCAGTCCCTGAACTCCAAACACTGTTAATGTGTGGACTCCCTCCAACTGTTCCCCATAACCTCATCAGCTCTAATATCTCCCAGTCGACTGAAACATCTGGCCAGCCTGTCACACCCAACAGTCAGTCCACCACAGAGGATGAGAGCAGAGCAGGGGGATAATGGCAAAGCTTCAGCTTCAGCAATCCTCTTCATTTCTCTCTCTCTCTCTTCATTCCTTTCCCCCCTCGTCTTTCTCCACCTCCTCTCTCCATTTCTTTCTTCTGTTACTCTCCATTCCTCACTCCATTCCTCTTCTCTGTTCACCTCTTTTCCCAGAATCCTCTCCTCCCTCTCCCCAGATATCCTGGCTGTCGACAGGGAGGTGGGGAGGAATTACACAAGCAATGAAAAACAAATAACACTTGTTTATACTGTAGTTTGAAACGATATTGGATTATACTGATTGGCTGCTCTGCATGCAGGACCAACCCGATGGCTGGACTCTTTTAGTTGTTGTTATTCAATTTCTGTCCCATTCCTTTGCCAGAATAAGAAATACCATCTGCACATTCTCTAACACTCCATCTCTAGTACTGGCCAAATGTGGGGCGCAAGCTGCAAATAATTGTTTAAGGCTATGGACTCACGAGTCGTGTTATGTGATGTTTTTAAGCTCCAAAACAGCTGCGTGTTGGACTTTCTGCACTGCTCCTAAAATGATAAAGTGATGTAATAATGTAACTTTGGCCAAACTATGATATTATAGTTCCACCTATTTACCTTCCTACTAAAACAATCAGCATTTTAGATTTAGTGATCTGCTTTGAGCCGAGACATCAGATACAGTACCTGGTTTGAAATTGTTGAAGCAGAAGTGTTGATTCTCTTCTGATGACGTTTTGGTTGACTGGAGGTTACTGTCCTGCGTTCTTAGCACATGGGTCACATGCTGTTGTCTGACCAAACTAATGTAGTTAGTGAAGTCGAAGGGAGACAGCGACAGAGAACAAACCATAGGCAACGTCTCAAAGGGCTAATGCTACCAATACATTTTACAAGGGTGGGATTTACGGAAACAGCAGCCTAAAGGTCGCTCATTCTGGTCCTAGTTGATGCTATCTTACACGGATCTATCCCCATGACACCCTGATTTCACTCTCGCTGTGCCTGAGAACAGTGCTGTTCAGTTACAGTTACAGTTACAGTTACGGTCACTTCATACACAGCCTCTAATGTGGCCCAACAGGTCCTCATGTCCCCAGGCCTCACAACGGGAGCTGGTATCAGACATGAAAGAGTCATTTTGTTTTTTCCTCTCTAAAAGTAGTTTTTTGAAGATGTCATCTTTCTACGCCCTCTAAGGTAATTGATTAATGATCTATCAATCAGGTTGAAATATCAGTAGTTACTGTAGTACGGTACAGTTATAGCCTAACCTTCAAATATGTGTTGAATCATTTTTGCTTGACTTCAAGGGTATTTGTTATCATAGTTCTGTTGGTTTGGTGTCTGTTGGATTGACCAAATCAATTGGTTGATTTATGTACATAATATGCATGCTGTCCAGTATGTTAATGAGATGCAGCTGTGCAAGCTTGCATGTCTGTGTTTGTGTGTGTGTTTTTGTGTCCATGCGTGTTTGTGCTGTGACAGCTGTCTGTGCCTGGGAAACCATGAGCAAGCCACACATTTTTGCTGGCTTTAATGCCACAGAGGCTCTCAGATTTAATCTTTCACTGCGTATAATTAATTTGGTGTTCCTTGACTCCCTGGCTCAGTGCATGTGGCCATATGGCCCTGCTGGCCACAGCAGGCCCTGGAAAGCACAGCATTGGCCCTTCTGGGCTCTGGAACACACAGGACTGGAATTAGAATGGCCGCTGGTACCATTCATCAACAAACTTACAGTGATAACATGAAAAAGTTACTCTGGGTGGGTTTTGTTAGTTAGTTTGAATAAGAGCAGGGACACATTCTATGATCCAATTGAGACTTGAGGGGTCTGATGGTTCATTGATTGGTAGAGACAATCTTCCTCTATTCCTCAAATTATTTCCAAACTATGCAGTTTAGCACATACACTAGCAGCTGTCATGGTTCTAATTTGATTAGATCACCGTACAGTATATCGGTGTGATGTGATTCAACCAACCCTGCTACTCTACTGGTGGTCTGTCTGTCCATAGCCTGCCATGTGTGGGCCGTTGGGTAACTATGACATAAACCCAGTCTGTTCACTATCTAACTCACTGTGACTCACCCTGTCTGAATGGCCCTTTAACCCCTGACCCTGGAGCAGGGGGGCGATGTCACTGATGTGTCTGTCTGGTCTAGTGTAGTGTTGTCCGTGCATGCCTCACACTGGCACTCTGCACCAGCCAATCCTGATCTATCATGCACCCATGCATAATGACATCAGTTGGGCTTACATTACATTAGGCTGGTCCTTTAGCCAACTGACTGATGTGCTTAAGCCAACTTACTGATCGTGGTCCCCATGCCATATGACAGGGTTCCACAACTGGCGGCCCGCGTGTGATTTTTGTGTGATTTTATAAAATATATATATTATTTTTATTTATTTTTTATTGTTGGACATAAAATAGTGTAAAAACACAGGCCAGTCAGCTCTAAGTGATTTAGATTTTGGAAATCTATTGCAAAGTATTCCCACGAATAATAGAGAGATACTGTATGTGATTATATAAAAATGTAAGCAAGGTTTGAAATTATTATGTTTTAGTCAAATATGATATTAGTTTGGGCTTCATGCGGTCAATTTGCAGTCAACAAATTATTTGTAATTATGTTCCGGCCCCCTGAATATCCGCTCAAGAGAAAATCGTCCCGCAGCTGAATCTAGTTGATGATCCCTGCCATATGTGCTTAAGCGCATACAGATTTGTAACCAGGGTAGCATTATGTTGTGTTGGTCAAACACTAGTCAAAGTCAGGTAGGCTATAGTTGTGTTCTGTTGGTTTGGCCGAGCTGGACAGCGATTGAAAAGGTTTCTGGGTTGGATTGAGAGGGTGGGTGTGCTGCTGACAAAACACAGCTTCCCTTGGCTGTGAGTGAGTGTAATTATAAATGAAGAGATGTATTATTCAGCCATAATTAGCCCAGCGCTGTGGGGGCGCATCATAGTGGATGGAGCCTCCGCCAACCAGCCAGCCAGAACCCTCCCCAGCTGTGCTCCACTGGTTGCCCGTAGCAACAGAATGTTCCTGCGAGTTCCAAAAGCAGGGAAAGAGAGAGGGAGAGAGAAAGAGACAGGCCTGTCGTCTGGTTATGGTGAATGGAAAGGAGGAGTGCCATATGCTGAAAAGGTGACACCATCATCTGTGTCATCTAACACAAGAAACAATTGTGAGAACGAACGGCAATGGAAATGTATGTTGGTTGTATGATATTGTGCCACATGAATAGATGAATAAATGTGTTTATATTCTGGGACTCCTCTATCCATTAGTCATTGTTTATCTCTCACTCTTTCTTTTCCTTCTTCTCTTTGGAGAATGGTTGCACTCCACATGTTGGGCGTGCTCTCATCCCAATCAATATTGTCTGCCTTTGTTCTCTTGCTGTAATTGACCCTTCGATAAGACCCACCCTCCTTGGTTACTCATTTTCCCAGGAAGCTCAATCCCCTATCCAACCACTGGTGAAATCCCCCCACAATGATCTCAAGCTGTGCTAATCAGGAGACTCATGGGTATGTTGTGGTGGACTGTCCGTTATTATTGCTTCACAGGAACCTGGTAAAATTATGTTTGTAGTGTGGCTGTCAGCATGCAGTCAAAGCCATAACCACTTTTGGAGCTAACTAGTGCTCTCAAATCATATCTTTATGTCGACAGCAGATGGGAGTTTCTCATACATTTTGAGAAGAAAAGTTATATTAAGTGACTAGCTAGCATTAGCAATTTTTGGTGGTCAACGAGACTGAGCGGTAGCTAACCAGATGAGCTAGCAAACAATGTAACGAAAGTATCATTTCGGATTCTGAAAATACTCCAACAGGCTCTGCATTTCAGCAATACTCTTGTGTTAATCTCCTTCAGGGCAGTCAAGCAGTGTCATTCCGCCAAGAGTCGTTCACAATTTAGTCCGGTTGCCGCCGTAAGTCCGGTTGCCGCCGTAACCTTGTTTCAAAGGTATCAATAAACAATCGTATTTGTATGCCTAGCAATCACAAATGTACACTGAAAGCTATGATCCCTTATTGATGATACTTGTTAAATCCCCTTCAATCAGTGTAGATTAAGGGGAGGAGACAGGTTAAAGAATCATTTTTAAGCTTTGAGACAATTGAGACATGAATTGTGTATGTGTGTCATTCAGAGGGTGAATGGGCAAGACAAAAATATTTAAGTGCCTTTGAACAGGGTATGGTAGTAGGTGCTAGGGCGCACCGGTTTTGTATAAAGAATGGAAGCATGGGAGTCAACATGGGCCAGCATCCCTGTGAAATGCTTTCAACACCTTGTAGAGTCCATACCCAATATTGCAACTCAGGAAGGTGTTAATGTTTTGCACACTCAGGGTATATTTTTTGAAGCAGACTTTTATAAGTCTCAGTCACAAATGACAGCTCCAATAACAAACCCGCTATGGTAAACAAGAGGCTTGTAGAATAATTGTAGTTATTCATTCGCTGGTAGGGGGTCCTGCGTGCTCTGGGCGTTAATTAATCAGATGAATGAAATTAGTCTAAAGATTCTGTCTTTTGACGGAACGAATTACAAAAATCTGAGTCAGTGAAAAGAGCCAAACTTTCTATCAATACCTCACTTGCTTGTCCGAGGTGTCGGACTTGACTTTTGGAGCACTGTGATTGGTTTCCCAAAATTCTGGGGCGGGGCTTAGTGAACGGGGCGGCAGGTAGCCTAGTGGTCAGAGCGTTGGGCCAGTAACCCATCGAATCCCTGAGCCGGTGAAACCCTTATTTGCTCCAGGGGCGCCGTACTACTATGGCTGTCCCTGTAGGTAGGCCGTCACTGTAAATAAGAATTTGTTCTTAACTGACTTGCCTCGTTAAATGAAGGTAAAAAAAAACAGTCAATTGGCATCTATTTATCTCTATCTGTTTATCTCTATCTATTTATCTCTATCTGTTTATCTCTCTTTATCTCTATCTATTTATATCTATCTGTTTATCTCTATCTGTTTATCTCTCTATTTATCTCTATCTATTTATCTCTATCTATTTATCTCTATCTATTTATCTCTATCTATTTATCTCTATCTGTTTCTGTCTCTCCTTCCTTCTCTGTTTGTCTTCCCCTCTTTCTATTTCTCTCTTTCCTAACGCTCTTCTTCTCCCTCTCTCTCCCTCTCCCTCTTTCTCTCTCGCTCCAAACCCTCTGTCCCACCATTGGCTGTGGTGTTCCTTAGAGAGGGAGAGGGTATGATGAGGTGTGGCCCTAAAGGTGAAGACTGAGAGACCGACAGGGGCAGAATTAAAAAGTGACAGACAGAGACATTACACCAGGATGAGTACAGATAGTGTCTTCAAACAGCAGGGTTTCTCTTTTCCTCCTCTGATCCTGACAGATCATAAACAACATGAGAAGGGCTGCAGCAGAACAGGCTCCTCCAGGCTCCTCCAGGGGCCTCCAGATGGCTGATGGAGGGAAACGCATCACAAGTTACACTTTGTTCTGCCCCGCAGTGGAATTGACAGATTATAAGCATGCGGAACATACAGCATCATATAATACTAACCGATATCACAGATATGTGATTTGCTGGTTTTACCATGGTACTGTAAGTATGAAGACAGAACTGTTTGGCAATAAAGTATAATGGCTGAAGAGCTTCACATTTGCATTGTTGGTGTAACAAGATGCTTGTTTTCACTCCAGTAACAGTTGGCTATTTTATATCAGGGAAGTTGTCACTGCGTGATAGCAAACTCTCACCAGCTAGTTCACATCTGTCTGTAAGCTATTGGGAATTGTTTTGGGGTGGAAGCAGTGCAGATACTCCCCACAACTCTATAATTCTACTGGGCTTCGGTATCCAACTGGACTGGTCTGTTCTGGTTGTTCTTTGTCCCATTGAGCTCTGTGAGTTGTTGCACTAAATGGTCAGTCTCTGTCTCTGTTGTGTGTCGGTTGGGAAATGTGTCTGGCTGCGGCCCAGCACACTGTAGCTGGACTAGGCCCCAAGACGATGTAATCAGTTCTGAGACAAAGACAAGGAGTCTGGACAGTAACAGGACAACTCTGTTCCCTCTGCCCATGACATCAGGGTCAAACCCTGGACCTTCCTGTTACAGTAGCAGGGTCA